>OX451739.1:853774780-855182638 GCA_948472305.1 Vicia faba
TTGAGATTTTGTTACTCCAATGGATGGTAGCCATGTCATTATGGATGGTAGTTCGTTGTTGATATTTTGTCACTCCATTGGATGGTAGACTTGTCATTACCGAAAGTAGTTCGTTGTTGGAATTTTGTTACTCCAATGGATGGTATCCTTGTCATTACGGAAGGTAGTTCGTTGTTGACATTTTGTTACTCCTATGGATGGTAGCCTTGTCATTATGGATGGTAGTTTTCTGATGAGATTTTGTTACTCCATTGGATGGTAGCATTGTCATTTCAGAAAGTAGTTCGTTGGGGAGATTTTGTTACTCTAATGGATGGTAGCCTTGTCATTATGCAAGGTAGTTCATTGTTCACATTTGGTTTCTCCAATTTCTGGTAGCCTTGTCATTATGGAAGGTAGTTCGTTGTTGAGATTTTGTTACTCCAATGGATGGTAGACTTGTCATTATGGAAGATAGTTCATTGTTGATATTTTGTTACTCTAATGGATGGTAGCCTTGTCATTATTCAAGGTAGTTCATTGTTGACATTTTGTTACTCCAATGAATGGTAGCCTTGTCATTATGGAAGGTAGTTTTTTGTTGAGATTTTGTTACTCCAATGGATGGTAGACTTGTCATTATGGAAGGTAGTTTGTTGTTGAGATTTTGTTACTCTAATGAATGGTAGCCTTGTCATTATGGATGGTAGTTCGTTGTTGATATTATGTTACTCCGTTGGATGGTACCCTTGTCATTACCGAAAGTAGTTCGTTGTTGAAATTTTGTTACTCCAATGGATGGTAGCCTTGTCATTACGGAAGGTAGTTCATTGTTGAGATTTCGCTAATGCAATAGATGGTATCCTTGTCATTATGGAAGGTAGTTCGTTGTTGAGATTTTGTTACTATAATGGCTGGTATCCTTGTCATTATGGAAGGTAGTTCCTTGTTGAGATTTTGTTTCTCCAATGGATGGTAGCCTTGTCATTATGGAAGGTAGTTCGTTGTTGATATTTTATTACTCCAATGCATGGTAACCTTTTCATTATGGAAGGTAGTTCGTTGTTGAGATTTTGTAACTCCAATGGATGGTAGCCTTGTCATTATGGAAGGTAGTTCGTTGTTGAGATTTTGTTACTCCAATGGATGGTAGACTTGTCATTATGGAAGGTAGTCCGTTGTTGAGATTTTGTTACTCTAATGGATGGTAGCCTTGTCATTATGTAAGGTAGTTCATTGTTGACATTTTGTTACTCCAATGAATGGTAGCCTTGTCATTATGGAAGGTAGTTTTTTGTTGAGATTTTGTTACTCCAATGGATGGTAGACTTGTCATTATGGAAGGTAGTTCTTTGTTGAGATTTTGTTACTCCAATGGATGGTAGCCTTGTCATTATGGATGGTAGTTCGTTGTTGATATTTTGTTACTCCATTGGATGGTACCCTTGTCATTATCGAAAGTAGTTCGTTGTTGAAATTTTGTTACTCCAATGGATGGTAGCCTTGTCATTACGGAAGGTAGTTCGTTGTTGAGATTTCGTTACTAAAATGGATGGTATCCTGGTCATTATGGAAGGTAGTTCATTGTTGAGAATTTGTGACTCTAATGGCTGATATCCTTGTCATTATGGAAGGTAGTTCATTGTTGACATTTAATTCTCCAATGGATGGTAGCCTTGTCATTATGGAAGGTAGTCCGTTGTTGATATTTTGTTGGTCCAATGGATGGTAACCTTTTCATTATGGAAGGTAGTTCGTTGTTGTGATTTTGTTACTCCAATGGATGGTAGACTTGTCATTATGGAAGGTAGTTCGTTGTTGAGATTTTGTTACTCTAATGGATGGTAGACTTGTCATTATGGAAGGTAGTTCATTGTTGAGATTTTGTTACTCCAATGGATGGTAGCCTTGTCATTGTGTAAGGTAGTTCGTTGTTGAAGTTTTGTTACTCCAATGGATGGTAACCTTTTCATTATGGAAGGTAGTTCGTTGTTGAGATTTTGTTACTCCAATGGATGGTAGACTTGTCATTATGGAAGGTAGTTCGTTGTTGAGATTTTGTTACTCTAATGGATGGTAGACTTTTACATTGTGGAAGGTAGTTCGTTGTTGAGATTTTGTTACTCTAATGGATAATGGCCTTGTCATTATGTAAGGTAGTTCGTTGTTGATGTTTTGTTACTCCAATGGATGGTAGCCTTGTCATTATGGAAGGTAGTTCGTTGTTGAGATTTTGTTACTCCAATGGATGGTAGCCTTGTCATTATTGAAGGTAGTTTGTTGTTGAGATTTTGTTACTCAAATGGATGGTATCCTTGCCATTACGGAAGGTAGTTCATTGTTGAGATTTTGTTTCTCCAATGGATGGTAGCCTTGCCATTATGGAAGTTAGTTCGTTGATGATATTTTGTTACACCAATGGATGGTTGCCTTGTCCTAATGGAAGGTAGTTTGTTGCTGAGATTATGTTACTCCAATGGATGGTAGCCTTCTAATTGTGGAAGGTAGTTAATTGTTTAGATTTTGTTACTCCAATGGATGGTAGCCTTGTCATTATGGATGGTAGTTTTTTGATGAGATTTTGTTACTCCATTGGATGGTAGCATTGTCATTACAGAAAGTAGTTCGTTGTTGAGATTTTGTTACTCTAATGGATGGTAGCCTTGTCATTATGCAACGTAGTTCATTGTTGACATTTTGTTACTCCAATTTCTGGTAGCCTTGTCATTATGGAAGGTAGTTTGTTGTTGAGATTTTGTTACTCTAATGTATGGTAGCCTTGTCATTATTCAACGTAGTTCATTGTTGACATTTTGTTACTCCAATGAATGGTAGCCTTGTCATTATGGAAGGTAGTTTTTTATTGAGATTTTGTTACTCCAATGGATGGTAGACTTGTCATTATGGAAGGTAGTTTGTTGCTGATATTTTTTTACTCTAATGGATGGTAGCCTTGTCATTATGGATGGTAGTTTGTTGTTGATATTTTGTTACTCCGTTGGATGGTACCCTTGTCATTACCGAAAGTAGTTCGTTGTTGAAATTTTGTTACTCCAATGGATGGTAGCCTTGTCATTACGGAAGGTAGTTCGTTGTTGAGATTTCGTTACTGCAATGGATGATATCATTGTCATTATGGAAGGTAGTTCATTGTTGAGATTTTGTTACTCTAATGGCTGGTATCCTTGTCATTATGGAAGGTAGTTCATTGTTGAGATTTTGTTTCTCCAATGGATGGTAGCCTTGTCATTATGGAAGGTAGTTCGTTGTTGATATTTTGTTACTCCAATGGATGGTAACCTTTTCATTATGGAAGGTAGTTCGTTGTTGAGATCTTGTAACTCCAATGGATGGTAGCCTTGTCATTATGCAAGGTAGTTCATTGTTGACATTTTTTTACTCCAATTTCTGGTAGCATTGTCATTGTGGAAGGTAGTTCGTTGTTGAGATTTTGTTACTCCAATGGATGGTAGACTTGTCATTATGGAAGGTAGTCCATTGTTGACATTTTATTACTCTAATGGATGGTAGCCTTGTCATTATGTAAGGTAGTTCATTGTTGACATTTTTTTACTCCAATGAATGGTAGCCTTGTAATTATGGAAGGTAGTTTTTTGTTGAGATTTTGTTACTCCAATGGGTGGTAGACTTGTCATTATGGAAGGTAGTTCTTTGTTGAGATTTTGTTACTCCAATGGATGGTAGCCTTGTCATTATGGATGGTAGTTCGTTGTTGATATTTTGTTACTCCATTGGATGGTACCCTTGTCATTACCGAAAGTAGTTCGTTGTTGAAATTTTGTTACTCCAATGGATGGTAGCCTTGTCATTACGGAAGGTAGTTCGTTGTTGAGATTTCGTTACGGCAATGGATGATATCCTTGACATTATGGAAGGTAGTTCATTGTTGAGATTTTGTTTCTCCAATGGATGGTAGCCTTGTCATTATGGAAGGTAGTTTGTTGTTGATATTTTGTTACTCCAATGGATGGTAACCTTTTCATTATGGAAGGTAGTTCGTTGTTGAGATTTTGTTATTCCAATGGATGGTAGACTTGTCATTATGGAAGGTAGTTCGTTGTTGAGATTTTGTTACTCTAATGGATGGTAGACTTGTCATTATTGAAGGTAGTTCATTGTTGAGATTTTGTTACTCCAATGGATGGTAGCCTTGTCATTATGTAAGGTAGTTCGTTGTTGAAGTTTTGTTACTCCAATGGATGGTAACCTTTTCATTATGGAAGGTAGTTCGTTGTTGAGATTTTGTGACTCCAATGGATGGTATCCTTCTCATTATGGAAGGTTGTTCGTTGTTGAGATTTTGTTACTCTAATGTCTGGTATCCTTGTCATTATGGAAGGTAGTTCATTGTTGAGATTTTGTTTCTCCAATGGATGGTAGCCTTGTCATTATGGAAGGTAGTTTGTTGTTGATATTTTGTTACTCTAATGGATGGTAACCTTTTCATTATGGAAGGTAGTTCGTTGTTGAGATTTTGTAACTCCAATGGATGGTAGCCTTGTCATTATGCAAGGTAGTTCATTGTTGACATTTTGTTACTCCAATTTCTGGTAGCCTTGTAATTATGGAAGGTAGTTCGTTGTTGAGATTTTGTTACTCCAATGGATGGTAGACTTGTCATTATGGAAGGTAGTTCATTGTTGAGATTTTGTTACTCCAATGGATGGTAGACTTGTCATTATGGAAGGTAGTCAGTTGTTGAGATTTTGTTACTCTAATGGATGGTAGCCTTGTCATTTTGTAAGGTAGTTCATTGTTGACATTTTTTTACTCCAATGAATGGTAGCCTTGTCATTATGGAAGGTAGTTTTTTGTTGAGATTTTGTTACTCCAATGGATGGTAGACTTGTCATTACGGAAGGTAGTTCTTTGATGAGATTTTGTTACTCCAATGGATGGTAGCCTTGTCATTATGGATGGTAGTTCATTGTTGATATTTTGTTACTCCATTGGATGGTACCCTTGTCATTACCGAAAGTAGTTCGTTGTTGAAATTTTGTTACTCCAATGGATGGTAGCCTTGTCATTACGGAAGGTAGTTTGTTGTTGAGATTTCGTTACTGCAATGGATGGTATCCTTGTCATTATGGAAGGTTGTTCGTTGTTTAGATTTTGTTACTCTAATGGCTGATATCCTTGTCATTATGGAAGGTAGTTCATTGTTGAGATTTTGTTTCTCCAATGGATGGTAGCCTTGTCATTATGGAAGGTAGTTCGTTGTTGATATTTTGTTACTCCAATGGATGGTAACCTTTTCATTATGGAAGGTAGTTCATTGTTGAGATTTTGTTACTCCAATAGATGGTAGACTTGTCATTATGGAAGGTAGTTCGTTGTTGAGATTTTGTTACTCTAATGGATGGTGGACTTTTCATTATGGAAGGTAGTTCATTGTATAGATTTTGTTACTCCAATGGATGGTAGCCTTGTCATTATGTAAGGTAGTTCGTTGTTGAAGTTTTGTTACTCCAACGGATGGTAACCTTTTAATTATGGAAGGTAGTTCGTTGTTGAGATTTTGTTACTCCAATGGATGGTAGACTTGTCATTATGGAAGGTAGTTTGTTGTTGAGATTTTGTTATTCTAATGGATGGTAGACTTGTCATTATGGAAGGTAGTTTGTTATTGAGATTTTGTTACTCTAATGGATAATAGCCTTGTCATTATGTAAGGTAGTTCGTTGTTGATGTTTTGTTACTCCAATGGATGGTAGCCTTGTCATTATGGAAGGTAGTTGGTTGTTGAGATTGTTACTCCAATGGATGGTAGCCTTGTCATTATTGAAGGTAGTTCGTTGTTGAGATTTTGTTACTCCAATGGATGGTAGCCTTGTCTTTATGGAAGGTAGTTCATTGATGAGATTTTATTACTCCAATGGATGATAGCCTTGTCATTATGGAAGGTATTTCGCTGTTTAGATTTTGTTACACCAATGTATGGCAGGCTCGTCATTATGGAAGGTGGTTCGTTGCTGAGATTTTGTTTATCCAATGGATGGTATTCGTGACATTATGGAAGGTAGTTCGTTGTTGATATTTTGTTACTCAATTGGATGGTAGCCTTGTCATTATGGAAGGTAGTTCATTGTTGACATTTTGTTACTCCAATGGATGGTAGCCTTGTCATTATAGAAGGTAGTTTCTTGTTGAGATTTTATTACTCCAATGGATGGTAGCCTTGCCATTATTGAAGGTATTTCGTTTTTGAGATTTTGTTACTCCAATGGATGGTAGCCATGTCATTATGGATGGTAGTTCTTTGTTGATATTTTGTCACTCCATTGGATGGTAGACTTGTCATTACCGAAAGTAGTTCGTTGTTGGAATTTTGTTACTCCAATGGATGGTATCCTTGTCATTACGGAAGGTAGTTCGTTGTTGAGAATTCGTTACTGCAATGGATGGTATCCTTGTCATTATGGAAGGTAGTTTGTTGTTGAGATTTTGTTACTCTAATGGCTGATATCCTTGTCATTATGGAAGGTAGTTCATTATTGAGATTTTGTTTCTCCAATGGATGGTAGCCTTGTCATTATGTAAGGTAGTTCATTGTTGACATTTTGTTACTCCAATGAATGGTAGCCTTGTCATTATGGAAGGTAGTTTTTTGTTGAGATTTTGTTACTCCAATGGATGGTAGACTTGCCATTATGGAAGGTAGTTCTTTGTTGAGATTTTGTTACTCCAATGGATGGTAGCCTTGTCATTATGGATGGTAGTTCGTTGTTGATATTTTGTTACTCCATTGGATGGTACCCTTGTCATTACCGAAAGTAGTTCGTTGTTAAAATTTTGTTACTCCAATGGATGGTAGCCTTGTCATTACGGAAGGTAGTTCGTTGTTGAGATTTCGTTACGGCAATGGATGGTAGACTTGTTATTATGGAAGGTAGTTTGTTGTTGAGATTTTGTTACTCTAATGGATGGTAGACTTGTCATTATGGAAGGTAGTTCATTGTTGAGATTTTGTTACTCCAATGGATGGTAGCCTTGTCATTATGTAAGGTAGTTCGTTGTTGAAGTTTTGTTACTCCAATGGATGGTAACCTTTTCATTATGGAAGGTAGTTCATTGTTGAGATTTTGTTACTCCAATGGATGGTATCCTTGTCATTATGAAAGGTAGTTTGTTGTTGAGATTTTGTTACTCTAATGGGTGGTATCCTTGTCATTATGGAAGGTAGTTCATTGTTGAGATTTTGTTTCTCCAATGGATGGTAGCCTTGTCATTATGGAAGGTAGTTCATTGTTGATATTTTGTTACTCCAATGGATGGAAACCTTTTCATTATGGAAGGTAGTTCGTTGTTGAGATTTTGTTACTCCAATGGATGGTAGACTTGTCATTATGGAAGGTGGTTCGTTGTTGAGATTTTGTTTATCCAATGGATGGTATTCGTGACATTATGGAAGGTAGTTCGTTGTTGAGATTTTGTTACACCAATGTATGGCAGGCTTGTCATTATGGAAGGTGGTTCGTTGTTGAGATTTTGTTTATCCAATGGATGGTATTCGTGACATTATGGAAGGTAGTTCGTTGTTGATATTTTGTTACTCAATTGGATGGTAGCCTAGTCATTATGGAAGGTAGTTCATTGTTGACATTTTGTTACTCCAATGGATGGTAGCCTTGTCATTATGGAAGGTAGTTCGTTGTTGAGATTTTGTTACTCAAATGGATGGTATCCTTGCCATTACGGAAGGTAATTCGTTGTTGAGATTTTATTTCTCCAATGGATGGTAGCCTTGTCATTATGGAAGGTAGTTTCTTGTTGAGATTTTATTACTCCAATGGATGGTAGCCTTTCCATTATTGAAGGTAGTTCGTTGTTGAGATTTTGTTACTCCAATGGATGGTAGCCATGTCATTATGGATGGTAGTTCGTTGTTGATATTTTGTCACTCCATTGGATGGTAGACTTGTCATTACCGAAAGTAGTTCGTTGTTGGAATTTTGTTACTCCAATGGATGGTATCCTTGTCATTACGGAAGGTAGTTCGTTGTTGACATTTTGTTACTCCAATGGATGGTAGCCTTGTCATTATGGATGGTAGTTTTCTGATGAGATTTTGTTACTCCATTGGATGGTAGCATTGTCATTTCAGAAAGTAGTTCGTTGGGGAGATTTTGTTACTCTAATGGATGGTAGCCTTGTCATTATGCAAGGTAGTTCATTGTTCACATTTGGTTTCTCCAATTTCTGGTAGCCTTGTCATTATGGAAGGTAGTTCGTTGTTGAGATTTTGTTACTCCAATGGATGGTAGACTTGTCATTATGGAAGATAGTTCATTGTTGATATTTTGTTACTCTAATGGATGGTAGCCTTGTCATTATTCAAGGTAGTTCATTGTTGACATTTTGTTACTCCAATGAATGGTAGCCTTGTCATTATGGAAGGTAGTTTTTTGTTGAGATTTTGTTACTCCAATGGATGGTAGACTTGTCATTATGGAAGGTAGTTTGTTGTTGAGATTTTGTTACTCTAATGAATGGTAGCCTTGTCATTATGGATGGTAGTTCGTTGTTGATATTTTGTTACTCCGTTGGATGGTACCCTTGTCATTACCGAAAGTAGTTCGTTGTTGAAATTTTGTTACTCCAATGGATGGTAGCCTTGTCATTACGGAAGGTAGTTCATTGTTGAGATTTCGCTAATGCAATAGATGGTATCCTTGTCATTATAGAAGGTAGTTCGTTGTTGAGATTTTGTTACTATAATGGCTGGTATCCTTGTCATTATGGATGGTAGTTCCATGTTGAGATTTTGTTTCTCCAATGGATGGTAGCCTTGTCATTATGG
Organism: Vicia faba; assembly: GCA_948472305.1. Taxonomy (NCBI): domain Eukaryota; kingdom Viridiplantae; phylum Streptophyta; class Magnoliopsida; order Fabales; family Fabaceae; genus Vicia; species Vicia faba. The sequence goes on from OX451739.1 coordinate 853,783,581, forward strand.
AAGGTAGTTCGTTGTTGATATTTTATTACTCCAATGCATGGTAACCTTTTCATTATGGAAGGTAGTTCGTTGTTGAGATTTTGTAACTCCAATGGATGGTAGCCTTGTCATTATGGAAGGTAGTTCGTTGTTGAGATTTTGTTACTCCAATGGATGGTAGACTTGTCATTATGGAAGGTAGTCCGTTGTTGAGATTTTGTTACTCTAATGGATGGTAGCCTTGTCATTATGTAAGGTAGTTCATTGTTGACATTTTGTTACTCCAATGAATGGTAGCCTTGTCATTATGGAAGGTAGTTTTTTGTTGAGATTTTGTTACTCCAATGGATGGTAGACTTGTCATTATGGAAGGTAGTTCTTTGTTGAGATTTTGTTACTCCAATGGATGGTAGCCTTGTCATTATGGATGGTAGTTCGTTGTTGATATTTTGTTACTCCATTGGATGGTACCCTTGTCATTATCGAAAGTAGTTCGTTGTTGAAATTTTGTTACTCCAATGGATGGTAGCCTTGTCATTACGGAAGGTAGTTCGTTGTTGAGATTTCGTTACTAAAATGGATGGTATCCTGGTCATTATGGAAGGTAGTTCATTGTTGAGAATTTGTTACTCTAATGGCTGATATCCTTGTCATTATGGAAGGTAGTTCATTGTTGACATTTTGTTTCTCCAATGGATGGTAGCCTTGTCATTATGGAAGGTAGTTCGTTGTTGATATTTTGTTGGTCCAATGGATGGTAACCTTTTCATTATGGAAGGTAGTTCGTTGTTGTGATTTTGTTACTCCAATGGATGGTAGACTTGTCATTATGGAAGGTAGTTCGTTGTTGAGATTTTGTTACTCTAATGGATGGTAGACTTGTCATTATGGAAGGTAGTTCATTGTTGAGATTTTGTTACTCCAATGGATGGTAGCCTTGTCATTATGTAAGGTAGTTCGTTGTTGAAGTTTTGTTACTCCAATGGATGGTAACCTTTTCATTATGGAAGGTAGTTCGTTGTTGAGATTTTGTTACTCCAATGGATGGTAGACTTGTCATTATGGAAGGTAGTTCGTTGTTGAGATTTTGTTACTCTAATGGATGGTAGACTTTTACATTGTGGAAGGTAGTTCATTGTTGAGATTTTGTTACTGTAATGGATAATAGCCTTGTCATTATGTAAGGTAGTTCGTTGTTGATGTTTTGTTACTCCAATGGATGGTAGCCTTGTCATTATGGAAGGTAGTTCGTTGTTGAGATTTTGTTACTCCAATGGATGGTAGCCTTGTCATTATAGAAGGTAGTTTGTTGTTGAGATTTTGTTACTCAAATGGATGGTATCCTTGCCATTACGGAAGGTAGTTCATTGTTGAGATTTTGTTTCTCCAATGGATGGTAGCCTTGCCATTATGGAAGGTAGTTCGTTGATGATATTTTGTTACACCAATGGATGGTTGCCTTGTCCTAATGGAAGGTAGTTTGTTGCTGAGATTATGTTACTCCAATGGATGGTAGCCTTCTAATTGTGGAAGGTAGTTAATTGTTTAGATTTTGTTACTCCAATGGATGGTAGCCTTGTCATTATGGATGGTAGTTTTTTGATGAGATTTTGTTACTCCATTGGATGGTAGCATTGTCATTACAGAAAGTAGTTCGTTGTTGAGATTTTGTTACTCTAATGGATGGTAGCCTTGTCATTATGCAACGTAGTTCATTGTTGACATTTTGTTACTCCAATTTCTGGTAGCCTTGTCATTATGGAAGGTAGTTCGTTGTTGAGATTTTGTTACTCCAATGGATGGTAGACTTGTCATTATGGAAGGTAGTTCGTTGTTGATATTTTGTTACTCTAATGTATGGTAGCCTTGTCATTATTCAACGTAGTTCATTGTTGACATTTTGTTACTCCAATGAATGGTAGCCTTGTCATTATGGAAGGTAGTTTTTTGTTGAGATTTTGTTACTCCAATGGATGGTAGACTTGTCATTATGGAAGGTAGTTTGTTGCTGATATTTTTTTACTCTAATGGATGGTAGCCTTGTCATTATGGATGGTAGTTTGTTGTTGATATTTTGTTACTCCGTTGGATGGTACCCTTGTCATTACCGAAAGTAGTTCGTTGTTGAAATTTTGTTACTCCAATGGATGGTAGCCTTGTCATTACGGAAGGTAGTTCGTTGTTGAGATTTCGTTACGGCAATGGATGATATCCTTGACATTATGGAAGGTAGTTCATTGTTGAGATTTTGTTTCTCCAATGGATGGTAGCCTTGTCATTATGGAAGGTAGTTTGTTGTTGATATTTTGTTACTCCAATGGATGGTAACCTTTTCATTATGGAAGGTAGTTCGTTGTTGAGATTTTGTTACTCCAATGGATGGTAGACTTGTCATTATGGAAGGTAGTTCGTTGTTGAGATTTTGTTACTCTAATGGATGGTAGACTTGTCATTATGGAAGGTAGTTCATTGTTGAGATTTTGTTACTCCAATGGATGGTAGCCTTGTCATTATGTAAGGTAGTTCGTTGTTGAAGTTTTGTTACTCTAATGGATGGTAACCTTTTCATTATGGAAGGTAGTTCGTTGTTGAGATTTTGTGACTCCAATGGATGGTATCCTTCTCATTATGGAAGGTTGTTCGTTGTTGAGATTTTGTTACTCTAATGGCTGGTATCCTTGTCATTATGGAAGGTAGTTCATTGTTGAGATTTTGTTTCTCCAATGGATGGTAGCCTTGTCATTATGGAAGGTAGTTTGTTGTTGATATTTTGTTACTCTAATGGATGGTAACCTTTTCATTATGGAAGGTAGTTCGTTGTTGAGATTTTGTAACTCCAATGGATGGTAGCCTTGTCATTATGCAAGGTAGTTCATTGTTGACATTTTGTTACTCCAATTTCTGGTAGCCTTGTAATTATGGAAGGTAGTTCGTTGTTGAGATTTTGTTACTCCAATGGATGGTAGACTTGTCATTATGGAAGGTAGTTCATTGTTGAGATTTTGTTACTCCAATGGATGGTAGACTTGTCATTATGGAAGGTAGTCAGTTGTTGAGATTTTGTTACTCTAATGGATGGTAGCCTTGTCATTTTGTAAGGTAGTTCATTGTTGACATTTTGTTACTCCAATGAATGGTAGCCTTGTCATTATGGAAGGTAGTTTTTTGTTGAGATTTTGTTACTCCAATGGATGGTAGACTTGTCATTACGGAAGGTAGTTCTTTGATGAGATTTTGTTACTCCAATGGATGGTAGCCTTGTCATTATGGATGGTAGTTCATTGTTGATATTTTGTTACTCCATTGGATGGTACCCTTGTCATTACCGAAAGTAGTTCGTTGTTGAAATTTTGTTACTCCAATGGATGGTAGCCTTGTCATTACGGAAGGTAGTTCGTTGTTGAGATTTCGTTACTGCAATGGATGGTATCCTTGTCATTATGGAAGGTTGTTCGTTGTTTAGATTTTGTTACTCTAATGGCTGATATCCTTCTCATTATGGAAGGTAGTTCATTGTTGAGATTTTGTTTCTCCAATGGATGGTAGCCTTGTCATTATGGAAGGTAGTTCGTTGTTGATATTTTGTTACTCCAATGGATGGTAACCTTTTCATTATGGAAGGTAGTTCATTGTTGAGATTTTGTTACTCCAATAGATGGTAGACTTGTCATTATGGAAGGTAGTTCGTTGTTAAGATTTTGTTACTCTAATGGATGGTGGACTTTTCATTATGGAAGGTAGTTCATTGTATAGATTTTGTTACTCCAATGGATGGTAGCCTTGTCATTATGTAAGGTAGTTCGTTGTTTAAGTTTTGTTACTCCAACGGATGGTAACCTTTTAATTATGGAAGGTAGTTCGTTGTTGAGATTTTGTTACTCCAATGGATGGTAGACTTGTCATTATGGAAGGTAGTTTGTAGTTGAGATTTTGTTATTCTAAGGGATGGTAGACTTGTCATTATGGAAGGTAGTTTGTTATTGAGATTTTGTTACTCTAATGGATAATAGCCTTGTCATTATGTAAGGTAGTTCGTTGTTGATGTTTTGTTACTCCAATGGATGGTAGCCTTGTCATTATGGAAGGTAGTTGGTTGTTGAGATTGTTACTCCAATGGATGGTAGCCTTGTCATTATTAAAGGTAGTTCGTTGTTGAGATTTTGTTACTCCAATGGATGGTAGCCTTGTCTTTATGGAAGGTAGTTCATTGATGAGATTTTATTACTCCAATGGATGATAGCCTTGTCATTATGGAAGGTAGTTCGCTGTTTAGATTTTGTTACACCAATGTATGGCAGGCTTATCATTATGGAAGGTGGTTCGTTGTTGAGATTTTGTTTGTCCAATGGATGGTATTCGTGACATTATGGAAGGTAGTTCGTTGTTGATATTTTGTTACTCAATTGGATGGTAGCCTTGTCATTATGGAAGGTAGTTCATTGTTGACATTTTGTTACTCCAATGGATGGTAGCCTTGTCATTATGGAAGGTAGTTTCTTGTTGAGATTTTATTACTCCAATGGATGGTAGCCTTGCCATTATTGAAGGTATTTCGTTTTTGAGATTTTGTTACTCCAATGGATGGTAGCCATGTCATTATGGATGGTAGTTCTTTGTTGATATTTTGTCACTCCATTGGATGGTAGACTTGTCATAACCGAAAGTAGTTCGTTGTTGGAATTTTGTTACTCCAATGGATGGTATCCTTGTCATTACGGAAGGTAGTTCGTTGTTGAGAATTCGTTACTGCAATGGATGGTATCCTTGTCATTATGGAAGGTAGTTTGTTGTTGAGATTTTGTTACTCTAAGGGCTGATATCCTTGTCATTATGGAAGGTAGTTCATTATTGAGATTTTGTTTCTCCAATGGATGGTAGCCTTGTCATTATGTAAGGTAGTTCATTGTTGACATTTTGTTACTCCAATGAATGGTAGCCTTGTCATTATGGAAGGTAGTTTTTTGTTGAGATTTTGTTACTCCAATGGATGGTAGACTTGTCATTATGGAAGATAGTTCTTTGTTGAGATTTTGTTACTCCAATGGATGGTAGCCTTGTCATTATGGATGGTAGTTCGTTGTTGATATTTTGTTACTCCATTGGATGGTACCCTTGTCATTACCGAAAGTAGTTCGTTGTTAAAATTTTGTTACTCCAATGGATGGTAGCCTTGTCATTACGGAAGGTAGTTCGTTGTTGAGATTTCGTTACGGCAATGGATGGTAGACTTGTCATTATGGAAGGTAATTTGTTGTTGAGATTTTGTTACTCTAATGGATGGTAGACTTGTCATTATGGAAGGTAGTTCATTGTTGAGATTTTGTTACTCCAATGGATGGTAGCCTTGTCATTATGTAAGGTAGTTCGTTGTTGAAGTTTTGTTACTCCAATGGATGGTAACCTTTTCATTATGGAAGGTAGTTCGTTGTTGAGATTTTGTTACTCCAATGGATGGTATCCTTGTCAATATGAAAGGTAGTTTGTTGTTGAGATTTTGTTACTCTAATGGGTGGTATCCTTGTCATTATGGAAGGTAGTTCATTGTTGAGATTTTGTTTCTCCAATGGATGGTAGCCTTGTCATTATGGAAGGTAGTTCATTGTTGATATTTTGTTACTCTAATGGATGGTAACCTTGTCAATATTGAAGGTAGTTCGTTGTTGAGATTTTGTTACTCCAATGGATGGTAGCCTTGTCTTTATGGAAGGTAGTTCATTGATGAGATTTTATTACTCCAATGGATGATAGCCTTGTCATTATGGAAGGTGGTTCGTTGTTGAGATTTTGTTTATCCAATGGATGGTATTCGTGACATTATGGAAGGTAGTTCGTTGTTGATATTTTGTTACTCAATTGGATGGTAGCCTAGTCATTATGGAAGGTAGTTCATTGTTGACATTTTGTTACTCCAATGGATGGTAGCCTTGTCATTATGGAAGGTAGTTCATTGTTGAGATTTTGTTACTCAAATGGATGGTATCCTTGCCATTACGGAAGGTAATTCGTTGTTGAGATTTTATTTCTCCAATGGATGGTAGCCTTGTCATTATGGAAGGTAGTTTCTTGTTGAGATTTTATTACTCCAATGGATGGTAGCCTTTCCATTATTGAAGGTAGTTCGTTGTTGAGATTTTGTTACTCCAATGGATGGTAGCCTTGTCATTATGGAAGGTAGTTGGTTGTTGAGATTGTTACTCCAATGGATGGTAGCCTTGTCATTATTAAAGGTAGTTCGTTGTTGAGATTTTGTTACTCCAATGGATGGTAGCCTTGTCTTTATGGAAGGTAGTTCATTGATGAGATTTTATTACTCCAATGGATGATAGCCTTGTCATTATGGAAGGTAGTTCGCTGTTTAGATTTTGTTACACCAATGTATGGCAGGCTTGTCATTATGGAAGGTGGTTCGTTGTTGAGATTTTGTTTGTCCAATGGATGGTATTCGTGACATTATGGAAGGTAGTTCGTTGTTGATATTTTGTTACTCAATTGGATGGTAGCCTTGTCATTATGGAAGGTAGTTCATTGTTGACATTTTGTTACTCCAATGGATGGTAGCCTTGTCATTATGGAAGGTAGTTTCTTGTTGAGATTTTATTACTCCAATGGATGGTAGCCTTGCCATTATTGAAGGTATTTCGTTTTTGAGATTTTGTTACTCCAGTGGATGGTAGCCATGTCATTATGGATGGTAGTTCTTTGTTGATATTTTGTCACTCCATTGGATGGTAGACTTGTCATAACCGAAAGTAGTTCGTTGTTGGAATTTTGTTACTCCAATGGATGGTATCCTTGTCATTACGGAAGGTAGTTCGTTGTTGAGAATTCGTTACTGCAATGGATGGTATCCTTGTCATTATGGAAGGTAGTTTGTTGTTGAGATTTTGTTACTCTAAGGGCTGATATCCTTGTCATTATGGAAGGTAGTTCATTATTGAGATTTTGTTTCTCCAATGGATGGTAGCCTTGTCATTATGTAAGGTAGTTCATTGTTGACATTTTGTTACTCCAATGAATGGTAGCCTTGTCATTATGGAAGGTAGTTTTTTGTTGAGATTTTGTTACTCCAATGGATGGTAGACTTGTCATTATGGAAGGTAGTTCTTTGTTGAGATTTTGTTACTCCAATGGATGGTAGCCTTGTCATTATGGATGGTAGTTCGTTGTTGATATTTTGTTACTCCATTGGATGGTACCCTTGTCATTACCGAAAGTAGTTCGTTGTTAAAATTTTGTTACTCCAATGGATGGTAGCCTTGTCATTACGGAAGGTAGTTCGTTGTTGAGATTTCGTTACGGCAATGGATGGTCGACTTGTCATTATGGAAGGTAATTTGTTGTTGAGATTTTGTTACTCTAATGGATGGTAGACTTGTCATTATGGAAGGTAGTTCATTGTTGAGATTTTGTTACTCCAATGGATGGTAGCCTTGTCATTATGTAAGGTAGTTCGTTGTTGAAGTTTTGTTACTCCAATGGATGGTAACCTTTTCATTATGGAAGGTAGTTCGTTGTTGAGATTTTGTTACTCCAATGGATGGTATCCTTGTCAATATGAAAGGTAGTTTGTTGTTGAGATTTTGTTACTCTAATGGGTGGTATCCTTGTCATTATGGAAGGTAGTTCATTGTTGAGATTTTGTTTCTCCAATGGATGGTAGCCTTGTCATTATGGAAGGTAGTTCATTGTTGATATTTTGTTACTCTAATGGATGGTAACCTTGTCAATATTGAAGGTAGTTCGTTGTTGAGATTTTGTTACTCCAATGGATGGTAGCCTTGTCTTTATGGAAGGTAGTTCATTGATGAGATTTTATTACTCCAATGGATGATAGCCTTGTCATTATGGAAGGTGGTTCGTTGTTGAGATTTTGTTTATCCAATGGATGGTATTCGTGACATTATGGAAGGTAGTTCGTTGTTGATATTTTGTTACTCAATTGGATGGTAGCCTAGTCATTATGGAAGGTAGTTCATTGTTGACATTTTGTTACTCCAATGGATGGTAGCCTTGTCATTATGGAAGGTAGTTCATTGTTGAGATTTTGTTACTCAAATGGATGGTATCCTTGCCATTACGGAAGGTAATTCGTTGTTGAGATTTTATTTCTCCAATGGATGGTAGCCTTGTCATTATGGAAGGTAGTTTCTTGTTGAGATTTTATTACTCCAATGGATGGTAGCCTTTCCATTATTGAAGGTAGTTCGTTGTTGAGATTTTGTTACTCCAATGGATGGTAGCCATGTCATTATGGATGGTAGTTCGTTGTTGATATTTTGTCACTCCATTGGATGGTAGACTTGTCATTACCGAAAGTAGTTCGTTGTTGGAATTTTGTTACTCCAATGGATGGTATCCTTGTCATTACGGAAGGTAGTTCGTTGTTGAGATTTCGTTACTGCAATGGATGGTATCCATGTCATTAGGGAAGGTAGTTTGTTGTTGAGATTTTGTTACTCTAATGGCTGATATCCTTGTCATTATGGAAGGTAGTTCATTGTTGAGATTTTGTTACTCCAATGGATGGTAGCCTTGTCATTATGTAAGGCAGTTCGTTGTTGAAGTTTTGTTACTCCAATGGATGGTAACCTTTTCATTATGGAAGGTAGTTCGTTGTTGAGATTTTGTTACTCCAATGGATGGTATCCTTGTAATTATGGAAGGTAGTTTGTTGTTGAGATTTTGTTACTCTAATGGCTGGTATCCTTGTCATTATGGAAGGTAGTTCATTGTTGAGATTTTGTTTCTCCAATGGATGGTAGCCTTGTAATTATGGAAGGTAGTTCATTGTTGATATTTTGTTACTCTAATGGATGGTAACCTTTTCATTATGGAAGGTAGTTCGTTGTTGAGATTTTGTAACTCCAATGGATGGTTGCCTTGTCATTATGCAAGGTAGTTCATTGTTGACATTTTGTTACTCCAATTTCTGGTAGCCTTGTCATTATGGAAGGTAGTTCATTGTTGAGATTTTGTTACTCCAATGGATGGTAGACTTGTCATTATGGAAGGTAGTCAGTTGTTGAGATTTTGTTACTCTAATGGATGGTAGCCTTGTCATTATGTAAGGTAGTTTATTGTTGACATTTTGTTACTCCAATGAATGGTAGCCTTGTCATTATGGAAGGTAGTTTTTTGTTGTGATTTTGTTACTCCAGTGGATGGTAGACTTGTCATTATGAAAGGTAGTTCTTTGTTGAGATTTTGTTACTCCAATGGATGGTAGCCTTGTCATTATGGATGGTAGTTCATTGTTGATATTTTGTTACTCCATTGGATGGTACCCTTGTCATTACCGAAAGTAGTTCGTTGTTGAAATTTTGTTACTCCAATGGATGGTAGCCTTGTCATTACGGAAGGTAGTTCGTTGTTGAGATTTCGTTACTACAATGGATGGTATCCTTGTCATTATGGAAGTTTGTTCGTTGTTGAGATTTTGTTACTCTAATGGCTGATATCCTTGTCATTATGGAAGGTAGTTCATTGTTGAGATTTTGTTACTCCAATGGATGGTAGCCTTGTCATTATGGAAGGTAGATCGTTGTTGATATTTTGTTACTCCAATGGATGGTAACCTTTTCATTATGGAAGGTAGTTCATTGTTGAGATTTTGTTACTCCAATGGATGGTAGACTTGTCATTATGGAAGGTAGTTTGTTGTTGAGATTTTGTTACTCTAATGGATGGTGGACTTGTCATTATGGAAGGTAGTTCATTGTTGAGATTTTGTTACTCCAATGGATGGTAGCCTTGTCATTATGTAAGGTAGTTCGTTGTTGAAGTTTTGTTACTCCAATGGATGGTAACCTTTTCATTATCGAAGGTAGTTCGTTGTTGAGATTTTGTTACTCCAATGGATGGTAGACTTGTCATTATGGAAGGCAGTTTGTTGTTGAGATTTTGTTATTCTTATGGATGGTAGACTTGTCAATATGGAAGGTAGTTTGTTATTGAGATTTTGTTACTCTAATGGATAATAGCCTTGTCATTATGTAAGGTAGTTCATTGTTGATGTTTTGTTACTCCAATGGATGGTAGCCTTGTCATTATGGAAGGTAGTTCGTTGTTGAGATTTTGTTACTCCAATGGAAGGTAGCCTTGTCATTATTGAAGGTAGTTCGTTGTTGAGATTTTGTTACTCCAATGGATGGTAGCCTTGTCTTTATGGAAGGTAGTTCATTGATGAGATTTTATTACTCCAATGGATGATAGCCTTTTCATTATGGAAGGTAGTTTGTTATTGAGATTTTGCTACTCTAATGGATAATAGCCTTGTCATTATGTAAGGTAGTTCGTTGTTGATGTTTTGTTACTCCAATGGATGATAGCCTTGTCATTATCGAAGGTAGTTTGTTATTGAGATTTTGTTACTCCAATGGATGGTAGCCTTGTCATTATTGAGATTTTGTTACTCCAATGGATGGTAGCCTTGTCTTTATGGAAGGTAGTTCATTGATGAGATTTTATTACTCCAATGGATGATAGCCTTGTCATTATGGAAGGTAGTTCGTTGTTGAGATTTTGTTACACCAATGTATGGCAGGCTTGTCATTATGGAAGGTGGTTCGTTGTTGAGATTTTGTTTATCTAATGGATGGTATTCGTGACATTATGGAAGGTAGTTCGTTGTTGGTATTTTGTTACTCAATTGGATGGTAGCCTTGTCATTATGGAAGGTAGTTCATTGTTGACATTTTGTTACTCCAATGGATGGTAGCCTTGTCATTATGGAAGGTAGTTCGTTGTTGAGATTTTGTTACTCAAATGGATGGTATCCTTGCCATTACGGAAGGTAGTTCGTTGTTGAGATTTTATTTCTCCAATGGATGGTAGCCTTGTCATTATGGAAGGTAGTTTCTTGTTGAGATTTTATTACTCCAATGGATGGTAGCCTTTCCATTATTAAAGGTAGTTCGTTGTTGAGATTTTGTTACTCCAATGGATGGTAGCCATGTCATTATGGATGGTAGTTCGTTGTTGATATTTTGTCACTCCATTGGATGGTAGACTTGTCATTACCGAAAGTAGTTCGTTGTTGGAATTTTGTTACTCCAATGGATGGTATCCTTGTCATTACGGATGGTAGTTCGTTGTTGAGATTTCGTTAATGCAATGGATGGTATCCTTGTCATTATGGAAGGTAGTTTGTTGTTGAGATTTTGTCACTCTAATGGCTGGTATCCTTGTCATTATGGAAGGTAGTTCATTGTTGAGATTTTGTTTCTCCAATGGATGGTAGCCTTGTCATTATGGAAGGTAGTTCGTTGTTGATATTTTGTTACTCCAATGGATGGTAACCTTTTCATTATGGAAGGTATTTCGTTGTTGAGATTTTGTTACTCCAATGGATGGTAGCCTTATCATTATGGATGGTAGTTCGTTGTTGATATTTTGTTACTCCATTGGATGGTACCCTTGTAATTACCAAAAGTAGTTCGTTGTTGAAATTTTGTTACTCGAATGGATGGTACCCTTGTCATTACGGAAGGTAGTTCATTGTTGAGATTTCGTTCCTGCAATGGATGGTATCCTTGTCATTATGGAAGGTAGTTCGTTGTTGAGATTATGTTACTCTAATGGCTGATATCCTTGTCATTATGGAAGGTAGTTCATTGTTGAGATTTTGTTTCTCCAATAGATGGTAGCCTTTTCGTTATGGAAGGTAGTTCGTTGTTGATATTTTGTTACTCCAATGGATGGTAACCTTTTCATTATGGAAGGTAGTTCGTTGTTGAGATTTTGTTACTCCAATGGATGGTAGACTTGTCATTATGGAAGGTAGTTCGTTGTTGAGATTTTGTTACTCTAATGGATGGTAGGCTTGTCATTTTGGAAGGTAGTTCGTTGTTGAGATTTTGTTACTCCAATGGATGGTAGCCTTGTCTTTATGGAAGGTAGTTCATTGATGAGATTTTATTACTCCAATGGATGATAGCCTTGTCATTATGGAAGGTAGTTCGTTGTTGAGATTTTGTTACACCAATGTATGGCAGGCTTGTCATTATGGAAGGTGGTTCGTTGTTGAGATTTTGTTTATCCAATGGATGGTATTCGTGACATTATGGAAGGTAGTTCGTTGTTGATATTTTGTTACTCAATTGGATGGTAGCCTTGTCATTATGGAAGGTAGTTCATTGTTGACATTTTGTTACTCCAATGGATGGTAGCCTTGTCATTATGGAAGGTAGTTCGTTGTTGAGATTTTGTTACTCAAATGGATGGTATCCTTGCCATTACGGAAGGTAGTTCGTTGTTGAGATTTTATTTCTCCAATGGATGGTAGCCTTGTCATTATGGAAGGTAGTTTCTTGTTGAGATTTTATTACTCCAATGCATGGTAGCCTTTCCATTATTGAAGGTAGTTCGTTGTTGAGATTTTGTTACTCCAATGGATGGTAGCCATGTCATTATGGATGGTAGTTCGTTGTTGATATTTTGTCACTCCATTGGATGGTAGACTTGTCATTACCGAAAGTAGTTCGTTGTTGGAATTTTGTTACTCCAATGGATGGTATCCTTGTCATTACGGAAGGTAGTTCGTTGTTGAGATTTCGTTACTGCAATGGATGGTATCCTTGTCATTATGGAAGGTAGTTTGTTGTTGAGATTTTGTCACTCTAATGGCTGGTATCCTTGTCATTATGGAAGGTAGTTCATTGTTGATATTTTGTTTCTCCAATGGATGGTAGCCTTGTCATTATGGAAGGTAGTTTGTTGTTGATATTTTGTTACTCCAATGGATGGTAACCTTTTCATTATGGAAGGTATTTCGTTGTTGAGATTTTGTTACTCCAATGGATGGTAGACTTGTCATTATGGAAGGTAGTTCGTTGTTGAGATTTTGTTACTCCAATGGATGGTAGCCTTATCATTATGGATGGTAGTTCGTTGTTGATATTTTGTTACTCCATTGGATGGTACCCTTGTCATTACCAAAAGTAGTTCGTTGTTGAAATTTTGTTACTCGAATGGATGGTAGCCTTGTCATTACGGAAGGTAGTTCATTGTTGAGATTTCGTTCCTGCAATGGATGGTATCCTTGTCATTATGGAAGGTAGTTCGTTGTTGAGATTTTGTTACTCTAATGGCTGATATCCTTGTCATTATGGAAGGTAGTTCATTGTTGAGATTTTGTTTCTCCAATGGATGGTAGCCTTTTCGTTATGGAAGGTAGTTCGTTGTTAATATTTTGTTACTCCAATGGATGGTAACCTTTTCATTATGGAAGGTAGTTCGTTGTTGAGATTTTGTTACTCCAATGGATGGTAGACTTGTCATCATGGAAGGTAGTTCGTTGTTGAGATTTTGTTACTCAAATGGATGGTATCCTTGCCATTACGGAAGGTAGTTCGTTGTTGAGATTTTATTTCTCCAATGGATGGTAGCCTTGTCATTATGGAAGGTAGTTTCTTGTTGAGATTTTATTACTCCAATGGATGGTAGCCTTTCCATTATTGAAGGTAGTTCGTTGTTGAGATTTTGTTACTCCAATGGATGGTAGCCATGTCATTATGGATGGTAGTTCGTTGTTGATATTTTGTCACTCCATTGGATGGTAGACTTGTCATTACCGAAAGTAGTTCGTTGTTGGAATTTTGTTACTCCAATGGATGGTATCCTTGTCATTACGGATGGTAGTTCGTTGTTGAGATTTCGTTACTGCAATGGATGGTATCCTTGTCATTATGTAAGGTAGTTTGTTGTTGAGATTTTGTCACTCTAATGGCTGGTATCCTTGTCATCATGGAAGGTAGTTCATTGTTGAGATTTTGATACTCAAATGGATGGTATCCTTGCCATTACGGAAGGTAGTTCGTTGTTGAGATTTTATTTCTCCAATGGATGGTAGCCTTGTCATTATGGAAGGTAGTTTCTTGTTGAGATTTTATTACTCCAATGGATGGTAGCCTTTCCATTATTGAAGGTAGTTCGTTGTTGAGATTTTGTTACTCCAATGGATTGTAGCCATGTCATTATGGATGGTAGTTCGTTGTTGATATTTTGTCACTCCATTGGATGGTAGACTTGTCATTACCGAAAGTAGTTCGTTGTTGACATTTTGTTACTCCAATGGATGGTAGCCTTGTCATTATGGAAGGTGGTTCGTTGTTGAGATGTAGCCTTATCATTATGGATGGTAGTTCGTTGTTGATATTTTGTTACTCCATTGGATGGTACCCTTGTCATTACCAAAAGTAGTTCGTTGTTGAAATTTTGTTACTCGAATGGATGGTAGCCTTGTCATTACGGAAGGTAGTTCATTGTTGAGATTTCGTTACTGCAATGGATGGTATCCTTGTCATTATGGAAGGTAGTTCGTTGTTGAGATTTTGTTACTCTAATGGCTGATATCCTTGTCATTATGGAAGGTAGTTCATTGTTGAGATTTTGTTTCTCCAATGGATGGTAGCCTTTTCATTAAGGAAGGTAGTTCGTTGTTGATATTTTGTTACTCCAATGGATGGTAACCTTTTCATTATGGAAGGTAGTTCATTGTTGAGATTTTGTTACTCCAATGGATGGTAGACTTGTCATTATGGAAGGTAGTTCGTTGTTGAGATTTTGTTACTCTAATGGATGGTAGGCTTGTCATTGTGGAAGGTAGTTCGTTGTTGAGATTTTGTTACTCAAATGGATAGTACCCTTGTCATTATGTAAGGTAGTTCGTTGTTGATGTTTTGTTACTCCAATGGATGGTAGCCTTGTCATTATGGATGGTAGTCCGTTGTTGAGATTTTGTTAATCTAATGGATGGTAGCCTTGTCATTATTGAAGGTAGTTCGTTGTTGAGATTTTGTTACTCCAATGGATGGTAGCCTTGTAATTATGGACGGTAGTTCATTGATGAGATTTTATTACTCCAATGGATGGTAGACTTGTCATTATGGAAGGTAGTTCGTTGTTGAGATTTTGTTACTCTAATGGATAGTACCCTTGTCATTATGTAAGGTAGTTCGTTGTTGATGTTTTGTTACTCCAATGGATGGTAGCCTTGTCTTTATGGAAGGTAGTTCATTGATGAGATTTTATTACTCCAATGGATGATAGCCTTGTCATTATGGAAGGTAGTTCGTTGTTGAGATTTTGTTACACCAATGTATGGCAGGCTTGTCATTATGGAAGGTGGTTCGTTGTTGAGATTTTGTTTATCAAATGGATGGTATTCGTGACATTATGGAAGGTAGTTCGTTGTTGATATTTTGTTTATCCAATGGATGGTATTCATGACATTATGGAAGGTAGTTCGTTGTTGATATTTTGTTACTCAATTGGATGGTAGCCTTGTCATTATGGAAGGTAGTTCGTTGTTGAGATTTTGTTACACCAATGTATGGCAGGCTTGTCATTATGGAAGGTGGTTCATTGTTGAGATTTTGTTTATCCAATGGATGGTATTCGTGACATTATGGAAGGTAGTTCGTTGTTGGTATTTTGTTACTCAATTGGATGGTAGCCTTGTCATTATGGAAGGTAGTTCATTGTTGACATTTTGTTACTCCAATGGATGGTAGCCTTGTCATTATGGAAGGTAGTTCGTTGTTGAGATTTTGTTACTCAAATGGATGGTATCCTTGCCATTACGGATGGTAGTTCGTTGTTGAGATTTTATTTCTCCAATGGATGGTAGCCTTGTCATTATGGAAGGTAGTTTCTTGTTGAGATTTTATTACTCCAATGGATGGTAGCCTTTCCATTATTGAAGGTAGTTCGTTGTTGAGATTTTGTTACTCCAATGGATGGTAGCCATGTCATTATGGATGGTAGTTCGTTGTTGATATTTTGTCACTCCATTGGACGGTAGACTTGTCATTACCGAAAGTAGTTCGTTGTTGGAATTTTATTACTCCAATGGATGGTATCCTTGTCATTACGGATGGTAGTTCGTTGTTGAGATTTCGTTAATGCAATGGATGGTATCCTTTTCATTATGGAAGGTAGTTTGTTGTTGAGATTTTGTCACTCTAATGGCTGGTATCCTTGTCATTATGGAAGGTAGTTCATTGTTGAGATTTTGTTTCTCCAATGGATGGTAGCCTTGTCATTATGGAAGGTAGTTCGTTGTTGATATTTTGTTACTCCAATGGATGGTAACCTTTTCATTATGGAAGGTATTTCGTTGTTGAGATTTTGTTACTCCAATGGATGGTAGACTTGTCATTATGGAAGGTAGTTCGTTGTTGAGATTTTGTTACTCCAATGGATGGTAGCCTTATCATTATGGATGGTAGTTCGTTGTTGATATTTTGTTACTCCATTGGATGGTACCCTTGTAATTACCAAAAGTAGTTCGTTGTTGAAATTTTGTTACTCGAATGGATGGTAGCCTTGTCATTACGGAAGGTAGTTCATTGTTGAGATTTCGTTCCTGCACTGGATGGTATCCTTGTCATTATGGAAGGTAGTTCGTTGTTGAGATTATGTTACTCTAATGGCTGATATCCTTGTCATTATGGAAGGTAGTTCATTGTTGAGATTTTGTTTCTCCAATAGATGGTAGCCTTTTCGTTATGGAAAGTAGTTCGTTGTTGATATTTTGTTACTCCAATGGATGGTAACCTTTTCATTATGGAAGGTAGTTCGTTGTTGAGATTTTGTTACTCCAATGGATGGTAGACTTGTCATTATGGAAGGTAGTTCGTTGTTGAGATTTTGTTACTCTAATGGATGGTAGGCTTGTCATTGTGGAAGGTAGTTCGTTGTTGAGATTTTGTTACTCCAATGGATGGTAGCCTTGTCTTTATGGAAGGTAGTTCATTGATGAGATTTTATTACTCCAATGGATGATAGCCTTGTCATTATGGAAGGTAGTTCGTTGTTGAGATTTTGTTACACCAATGTATGGCAGGCTTGTCATTATGGAAGGTGGTTCGTTGTTGAGATTTTGTTTATCCAATGGATGGTATTCGTGACATTATGGAAGGTAGTTCGTTGTTGATATTTTGTTACTCAATTGGATGGTAGCCTTGTCATTATGGAAGGTAGTTCATTGTTGACATTTTGTTACTCCAATGGATGGTAGCCTTGTCATTATGGAAGGTAGTTCGTTGTTGAGATTTTGTTACTCAAATGGATGGTATCCTTGCCATTACGGAAGGTAGTTCGTTGTTGAGATTTTATTTCTCCAATGGATGGTAGCCTTGTCATTATGGAAGGTAGTTTCTTGTTGAGATTTTATTACTCCAATGGATGGTAGCCTTTCCATTATTGAAGGTAGTTCGTTGTTGAGATTTTGTTACTCCAATGGATGGTAGCCATGTCATTATGGATGGTAGTTCGTTGTTGATATTTTGTCACTCCATTGGATGGTAGACTTGTCATTACCGAAAGTAGTTCGTTGTTGGAATTTTGTTACTCCAATGGATGGTATCCTTGTCATTACGGAAGGTAGTTCGTTGTTGAGATTTCGTTACTGCAATGGATGGTATCCTTGTCATTATGGAAGGTAGTTTGTTGTTGAGATTTTGTCACTCTAATGGCTGGTATCCTTGTCATTATGGAAGGTAGTTCATTGTTGAGATTTTGTTTCTCCAATGGATGGTAGCCTTGTCATTATGGAAGGTAGTTTGTTGTTGATATTTTGTTACTCCAATGGATGGTAACCTTTTCATTATGGTGGGTATTTCGTTGTTGAGATTTTGTTACTCCAATGGATGGTAGACTTGTCATTATGGAAGGTAGTTCGTTGTTGAGATTTTGTTACTCCAATGGATGGTAGCCTTATCATTATGGATGGTAGTTCGTTATTGATATTTTGTTACTCCATTGGATGGTACCCTTGTCATTACCAAAAGTAGTTCGTTGTTGAAATTTTGTTACTCGAATGGATGGTAGCCTTGTCATTACGGAAGGTAGTTCATTGTTGAGATTTCGTTCCTGCAATGGATGGTATCCTTGTCATTATGGAAGGTAGTTCGTTGTTGAGATTTTGTTACTCTAATGGCTGATATCCTTGTCATTATGGAAGGTAGTTCATTGTTGAGATTTTGTTTCTCCAATGGATGGTAGCCTTTTCGTTATGGAAGGTAGTTCGTTGTTAATATTTTGTTACTCCAATGGATGGTAACCTTTTCATTATGGAAGGTAGTTCGTTGTTGAGATTTTGTTACTCCAATGGATGGTAGACTTGTCATCATGGAAGGTAGTTCGTTGTTGAGATTTTGTTACTCAAATGGATGGTATCCTTGCCATTACGGAAGGTAGTTCGTTGTTGAGATTTTATTTCTCCAATGGATGGTAGCCTTGTCATTATGGAAGGTAGTTTCTTGTTGAGATTTTATTACTCCAATGGATGGTAGCCTTTCCATTATTGAAGGTAGTTCGTTGTTGAGATTTTGTTACTCCAATGGATGGTAGCCATGTCATTATGGATGGTAGTTCGTTGTTGATATTTTGTCACTCCATTGGATGGTAGACTTGTCATTACCGAAAGTAGTTCGTTGTTGGAATTTTGTTACTCCAATGGATGGTATCCTTGTCATTACGGATGGTAGTTCGTTGTTGAGATTTCGTTACTGCAATGGATGGTATCCTTGTCATTATGTAAGGTAGTTTGTTGTTGAGATTTTGTCACTCTAATGGCTGGTATCCTTGTCATTATGGAAGGTAGTTCATTGTTGAGATTTTGATACTCAAATGGATGGTATCCTTGCCATTACGGAAGGTAGTTCGTTGTTGAGATTTTATTTCTCCAATGGATGGTAGCCTTGTCATTATGGAAGGTAGTTTCTTGTTGAGATTTTATTACTCCAATGGATGGTAGCCTTTCCATTATTGAAGGTAGTTCGTTGTTGAGATTTTGTTACTCCAATGGATTGTAGCCATGTCATTATGGATGGTAGTTCGTTGTTGATATTTTGTCACTCCATTGGATGGTAGACTTGTCATTACCGAAAGTAGTTCGTTGTTGACATTTTGTTACTCCAATGGATGGTAGCCTTGTCATTATGGAAGGTGGTTCGTTGATGAGATGTAGCCTTATCATTATGGATGGTAGTTCGTTGTTGATATTTTGTTACTCCATTGGATGGTACCCTTGTCATTACCAAAAGTAGTTCGTTGTTGAAATTCTGTTACTCGAATGGATGGTAGACTTGTC
This sequence comes from Vicia faba, assembly GCA_948472305.1. Classification (NCBI taxonomy): domain Eukaryota; kingdom Viridiplantae; phylum Streptophyta; class Magnoliopsida; order Fabales; family Fabaceae; genus Vicia; species Vicia faba. Next base: position 853,802,656 of record OX451739.1, read on the forward strand.
ATTACGGAAGGTAGTTCATTGTTGAGATTTCGTTACTACAATGGATGGTATCCTTGTCATTATGGAAGGTAGTTCGTTGTTGAGATTTTGTTACTCTAATGGCTGATATCCTTGTCATTATGGAAGGTAGTTCATTGTTGAGATTTTGTTTCTCCAATGGATGGTAGCCTTTTCATTAAGGAAGGTAGTTCGTTGTTGATAATTTGTTACTCCAATGGATGGTAACCTTTTCATTATGGAAGGTAGTTCATTGTTGAGATTTTGTTACTCCAATGGATGGTAGACTTGTCATTATGGAAGGTAGTTCGTTGTTGAGATTTTGTTACTCTAATGGATGGTAGGCTTGTCATTGTGGAAGGTAGTTCGTTGTTGAGATTTTGTTACTCAAATGGATAGTACCCTTGTCATTATGTAAGGTAGTTCGTTGTTGATGTTTTGTTACTCCAATGGATGGTAGCCTTGTCATTATGGATGGTAGTCCGTTGTTGAGATTTTGTTAATCTAATGGATGGTAGCCTTGTCATTATTGAAGGTAGTTCGTTGTTGAGATTTTGTTACTCCAATGGATGGTAGCCTTGTAATTATGGACGGTAGTTCATTGATGAGATTTTATTACTCCAATGGATGGTAGACTTGTCATTATGGAAGGTAGTTCGTTGTTGAGATTTTGTTACTCTAATGGATAGTACCCTTGTCATTATGTAAGGTAGTTTGTTGTTGATGTTTTGTTACTCCAATGGATGGTAGCCTTGTCTTTATGGAAGGTAGTTCATTGATGAGATTTTATTACTCCAATGGATGATAGCCTTGTCATTATGGAAGGTAGTTCGTTGTTGAGATTTTGTTACACCAATGTATGGCAGGCTTGTCATTATGGAAGGTGGTTCGTTGTTGAGATTTTGTTTATCCAATGGATGGTATTCGTGACATTATGGAAGGTAGTTCGTTGTTGATATTTTGTTTATCCAATGGATGGTATTCATGACATTATGGAAGGTAGTTCGTTGTTGATATTTTGTTACTCAATTGGATGGTAGCCTTGTCATTATGGAAGGTAGTTCATTATTGACATTTTGTTACTCTAATGAATGGTAGCCTTGTCATTATGGAAGGTGGTTCGTTGTTGAGATTTTGTTTATCCAATGGATGGTATTCGTGACATTATGGAAGGTAGTTCTTTGTTGATATTTTGTTACTCAATTGGATGGTAGCCTTGTCATTATGGAAGGTAGTTCATTGTTGACATTTTGTTACTCCAATGGATGGTAGCCTTGTCATTATGGAAGGTAGTTCATTGTTGAGATTTTGTTACTCAAATGGATGGTATCCTTGCCATCACGGAAGGTAGTTCGTTGTTGAGATTTTATTTCTCCAATGGATGGTAGCCTTGTCATTATGGAAGGTAGTTTCTTGTTGAGATTTTATTACTCCAATGGATGGTAGCCTTTCCATTATTGAAGGTAGTTCGTTTATGATATTTTGTCACTCCATTGGATGGTAGACTTGTCATTACCGAAAGTAGTTCGTTGTTGGAATTTTGTTACTCCAATGGATGGTATCCTTGTCATTACGGAAGGTAGTTCATTGTTGAGATTTCGTTACTGCAATGGATGGTATCCTTGTCATTATGGAAGGTAGTTTGTTGTTGAGATTTTGTTACTCTAATGGCTGGTATCCTTGTCATTATGGAAGGTAGTTCATTGTTGAGATGTTGTTTCTCCAATGGATGGTAGCCTTGTCATTATGGAAGGTAGTTCGTTGTTGATATTTTGTTACTCCAATGGATGGTAACCTTTTCATTATGGAAGGTAGTTCGTTGTTGAGATTTTGTTACTCCAATGGATGGTAGACTTGTCATTATGGAAGGTAGTTCGTTGTTGAGATTTGGTTACTCCAATGGATGGTAGCCTTATCATTATGGATGGTAGTTCGTTGTTGATATTTTGTTACTCCATTGGATGGTACCCTTGTCATTACCAAAAGTAGTTCGTTGTTGAAATTCTGTTACTCGAATGGATGGTAGCCTTGTCATTACGGAAGGTAGTTCATTGTTGAGATTTCGTTACTACAATGGATGGTATCCTTGTCATTATGGAAGGTAGTTCGTTGTTGAGATTTTGTTACTCTAATGGCTGATATCCTTGTCATTATGGAAGGTAGTTCATTGTTGAGATTTTGTTTCTCCAATGGATGGTAGCCTTTTCATTAAGGAAGGTAGTTCGTTGTTGATATTTTGTTACTCCAATGGATGGTAACCTTTTCATTATGGAAGGTAGTTCATTGTTGAGATTTTGTTACTCCAATGGATGGTAGACTTGTCATATTGGAAGGTAGTTCGTTGTTGAGATTTTGTTACTCTAATGGATGGTAGGCTTGTCATTGTGGAAGGTAGTTCGTTGTTGAGATTTTGTTACTCAAATGGATAGTACCCTTGTCATTATGTAAGGTAGTTCGTTGTTGATGTTTTGTTACTCCAATGGATGGTAGCCTTGTCATTATGGATGGTAGTCCGTTGTTGAGATTTTGTTAATCTAATGGATGGTAGCCTTGTCATTATTGAAGGTAGTTCGTTGTTGAGATTTTGTTACTCCAATGGATGGTAGCCTTGTAATTATGGACGGTAGTTCATTGATGAGATTTTATTACTCCAATGGATGGTAGACTTGTCTTTATGGAAGGTAGTTCGTTGTTGAGATTTTGTTACTCTAATGGATAGTACCCTTGTCATTATGTAAGGTAGTTTGTTGTTGATGTTTTGTTACTCCAATGGATGGTAGCCTTGTCTTTATGGAAGGTAGTTCATTGATGAGATTTTATTACTCCAATGGATGATAGCCTTGTCATTATGGAAGGTAGTTCGTTGTTGAGATTTTGTTACACCAATGTATGGCAGGCTTGTCATTATGGAAGGTGGTTCGTTGTTGAGATTTTGTTTATCCAATGGATGGTATTCGTGACATTATGGAAGGTAGTTCGTTGTTGATATTTTGTTTATCCAATGGATGGTATTCATGACATTATGGAAGGTAGTTCGTTGTTGATATTTTGTTACTCAATTGGATGGTAGCCTTGTCATTATGGAAGGTAGTTCATTATTGACATTTTGTTACTCTAATGAATGGTAGCCTTGTCATTATGGAAGGTGGTTCGTTGTTGAGATTTTGTTTATCCAATGGATGGTATTCGTGACATTATGGAAGGTAGTTCTTTGTTGATATTTTGTTACTCAATTGGATGGTAGCCTTGTCATTATGGAAGGTAGTTCATTGTTGACATTTTGTTACTCCAATGGATGGTAGCCTTGTCATTATGGAAGGTAGTTCATTGTTGAGATTTTGTTACTCAAATGGATGGTATCCTTGCCATCACGGAAGGTAGTTCGTTGTTGAGATTTTATTTCTCCAATGGATGGTAGCCTTGTCATTATGGAAGGTAGTTTCTTGTTGAGATTTTATTACTCCAATGGATGGTAGCCTTTCCATTATTGAAGGTAGTTCGTTTATGATATTTTGTCACTCCATTGGATGGTAGACTTGTCATTACCGAAAGTAGTTCGTTGTTGGAATTTTGTTACTCCAATGGATGGTATCCTTGTCATTACGGAAGGTAGTTCATTGTTGAGATTTCGTTACTGCAATGGATGGTATCCTTGTCATTATGGAAGGTAGTTTGTTGTTGAGATTTTGTTACTCTAATGGCTGGTATCCTTGTCATTATGGAAGGTAGTTCATTGTTGAGATGTTGTTTCTCCAATGGATGGTAGCCTTGTCATTATGGAAGGTAGTTCGTTGTTGATATTTTGTTACTCCAATGGATGGTAACCTTTTCATTATGGAAGGTAGTTCGTTGTTGAGATTTTGTTACTCCAATGGATGGTAGACTTGTCATTATGGAAGGTAGTTCGTTGTTGAGATTTTGTTACTCCAATGGATGGTAGCCTTATCATTATGGATGGTAGTTCGTTGTTGATATTTTGTTACTCCATTGGATGGTACCCTTGTCATTACCAAAAGTAGTTCGTTGTTGAAATTCTGTTACTCGAATGGATGGTAGCCTTGTCATTACGGAAGGTAGTTCATTGTTGAGATTTCGTTACTACAATGGATGGTATCCTTGTCATTATGGAAGGTAGTTCGTTGTTGAGATTTTGTTACTCTAATGGCTGATATCCTTGTCATTATGGAAGGTAGTTCATTGTTGAGATTTTGTTTCTCCAATGGATGGTAGCCTTTTCATTAAGGAAGGTAGTTCGTTGTTGATATTTTGTTACTCCAATGGATGGTAACCTTTTCATTATGGAAGGTAGTTCGTTGTTGAGATTTTGTTACTCCAATGGATGGTAGACTTGTCATATTGGAAGGTAGTTCGTTGTTGAGATTTTGTTACTCTAATGGATGGTAGGCTTGTCATTGTGGAAGGTAGTTCGTTGTTGAGATTTTGTTACTCAAATGGATAGTACCCTTGTCATTATGTAAGGTAGTTCGTTGTTGATGTTTTGTTACTCCAATGGATGGTAGCCTTGTCATTATGGATGGTAGTCCGTTGTTGAGATTTTGTTAATCTAATGGATGGTAGCCTTGTCATTATTGAAGGTAGTTCGTTGTTGAGATTTTGTTACTCCAATGGATGGTAGCCTTGTAATTATGGACGGTAGTTCATTGATGAGATTTTATTACTCCAATGGATGGTAGACTTGTCTTTATGGAAGGTAGTTCGTTGTTGAGATTTTGTTACTCTAATGGATAGTACCCTTGTCATTATGTAAGGTAGTTTGTTGTTGATGTTTTGTTACTCCAATGGATGGTAGCCTTGTCTTTATGGAAGGTAGTTCATTGATGAGATTTTATTACTCCAATGGATGATAGCCTTGTCATTATGGAAGGTAGTTCGTTGTTGAGATTTTGTTACACCAATGTATGGCAGGCTTGTCATTATGGAAGGTGGTTCGTTGTTGAGATTTTGTTTATCCAATGGATGGTATTCGTGACATTATGGAAGGTAGTTCGTTGTTGATATTTTGTTTATCCAATGGATGGTATTCATGACATTATGGAAGGTAGTTCGTTGTTGATATTTTGTTACTCAATTGGATGGTAGCCTTGTCATTATGGAAGGTAGTTCATTATTGACATTTTGTTACTCTAATGAATGGTAGCCTTGTCATTATGGAAGGTGGTTCGTTGTTGAGATTTTGTTTATCCAATGGATGGTATTCGTGACATTATGGAAGGTAGTTCTTTGTTGATATTTTGTTACTCAATTGGATGGTAGCCTTGTCATTATGGAAGGTAGTTCATTGTTGACATTTTGTTACTCCAATGGATGGTAGCCTTGTCATTATGGAAGGTAGTTCGTTGTTGAGATTTTGTTACTCAAATGGATGGTATCCTTGCCATCACGGAAGGTAGTTCGTTGTTGAGATTTTATTTCTCCAATGGATGGTAGCCTTGTCATTATGGAAGGTAGTTTCTTGTTGAGATTTTATTACTCCAATGGATGGTAGCCTTTCCATTATTGAAGGTAGTTCGTTTATGATATTTTGTCACTCCATTGGATGGTAGACTTGTCATTACCGAAAGTAGTTCGTTGTTGGAATTTTGTTACTCCAATGGATGGTATCCTTGTCATTACGGAAGGTAGTTCATTGTTGAGATTTCGTTACTGCAATGGATGGTATCCTTGTCATTATGGAAGGTAGTTTGTTGTTGAGATTTTGTTACTCTAATGGCTGGTATCCTTGTCATTATGGAAGGTAGTTCATTGTTGAGATGTTGTTTCTCCAATGGATGGTAGCCTTGTCATTATGGAAGGTAGTTCGTTGTTGATATTTTGTTACTCCAATGGATGGTAACCTTTTCATTATGGAAGGTAGTTCGTTGTTGAGATTTTGTTACTCCAATGGATGGTAGACTTGTCATTATGGAAGGTAGTTCGTTGTTGAGATTTTGTTACTCCAATGGATGGTAGCCTTATCATTATGGATGGTAGTTCGTTGTTGATATTTTGTTACTCCATTGGATGGTACCCTTGTCATTACCAAAAGTAGTTCGTTGTTGAAATTTTGTTACTCGAATGGATGGTAGCCTTGTCATTACGGAAGGTAGTTCATTGTTGAGATTTCGTTACTGCAATGGATGGTATCCTTGTCATTATGGAAGGTAGTTCGTTGTTGAGATTTTGTTACTCTAATGGCTGATATCCTTGTCATTATGGAAGGTAGTTCATTGTTGAGATTTTGTTTCTCCAATGGATGGTAGCCTTTTCGTTATGGAAGGTAGTTCGTTGTTGATATTTTGTTACTCCAATGGATGGTAACCTTTTCATTATGGAAGGTAGTTCGTTGTTGAGATTTTGTTACTCCAATGGATGGTAGACTTGTCATCATGGAAGGTAGTTCGTTGTTGAGATTTTGTTACTCAAATGGATGGTATCCTTGCCATTACGGAAGGTAGTTCGTTGTTGAGATTTTATTTCTCCAATGGATGGTAGCCTTGTCATTATGGAAGGTAGTTTCTTGTTGAGATTTTATTACTCCAATGGATGGTAGCCTTTCCATTATTGAAGGTAGTTCGTTGTTGAGATTTTGTTACTCCAATGGATGGTAGCCATGTCATTATGGATGGTAGTTCGTTGTTGATATTTTGTCACTCCATTGGATGGTAGACTTGTCATTACCGAAAGTAGTTCGTTGTTGGAATTTTGTTACTCCAATGGATGGTATCCTTGTCATTACGGATGGTAGTTCGTTGTTGAGATTTCGTTACTGCAATGGATGGTATCCTTGTCATTATGTAAGGTAGTTTGTTGTTGAGATTTTGTCACTCTAATGGCTGGTATCCTTGTCATTATGGAAGGTAGTTCATTGTTGAGATTTTGATACTCAAATGGATGGTATCCTTGCCATTACGGAAGGTAGTTCGTTGTTGAGATTTTATTTCTCCAATGGATGGTAGCCTTGTCATTATGGAAGGTAGTTTCTTGTTGAGATTTTATTACTCCAATGGATGGTAGCCTTTCCATTATTGAAGGTAGTTCGTTGTTGAGATTTTGTTACTCCAATGGATTGTAGCCATGTCATTATGGATGGTAGTTCGTTGTTGATATTTTGTCACTCCATTGGATGGTAGACTTGTCATTACCGAAAGTAGTTCGTTGTTGACATTTTGTTACTCCAATGGATGGTAGCCTTGTCATTATGGAAGGTGGTTCGTTGATGAGATGTAGCCTTATCATTATGGATGGTAGTTCGTTGTTGATATTTTGTTACTCCATTGGATGGTACCCTTGTCATTACCAAAAGTAGTTCGTTGTTGAAATTTTGTTACTCGAATGGATGGTAGCCTTGTCATTACGGAAGGTAGTTCATTGTTGAGATTTCGTTACTGCAATGGATGGTATCCTTGTCATTATGGAAGGTAGTTCGTTGTTGAGATTTTGTTACTCTAATGGCTGATATCCTTGTCATTATGGAAGGTAGTTCATTGTGGAGATTTTGTTTCTCCAATGGATGGTAGCCTTTTCATTAAGGAAGGTAGTTCGTTGTTGATATTTTGTTACTCCAATGGATGGTAACCTTTTCATTATGGAAGGTAGTTCATTGTTGAGATTTTGTTACTCCAATGGATGGTAGACTTGTCATTATGGAAGGTAGTTCGTTGTTGAGATTTTGTTACTCTAATGGATGGTAGGCTTGTCATTGTGGAAGGTAGTTCGTTGTTGAGATTTTGTTACTCAAATGGATAGTACCCTTGTCATTATGTAAGGTAGTTCGTTGTTGATGTTTTGTTACTCCAATGGATGGTAGCCTTGTCATTATGGATGGTAGTCCGTTGTTGAGATTTTGTTAATCTAATGGATGGTAGCCTTGTCATTATTGAAGGTAGTTCGTTGTTGAGATTTTGTTACTCCAATGGATGGTAGCCTTGTAATTATGGACGGTAGTTCATTGATGAGATTTTATTACTCCAATGGATGGTAGACTTGTCATTATGGAAGGTAGTTCGTTGTTGAGATTTTGTTACTCTAATGGATAGTACCCTTGTCATTATGTAAGGTAGTTCGTTGTTGATGTTTTGTTACTCCAATGGATGGTAGCCTTGTCTTTATGGAAGGTAGTTCATTGATGAGATTTTATTACTCCAATGGATGATAGCCTTGTCATTATGGAAGGTAGTTCGTTTTTGAGATTTTGTTACACCAATGTATGGCAGGCTTGTCATTATGGAAGGTGGTTCGTTGTTGAGATTTTGTTTATCCAATGGATGGTATTCGTGACATTATGGAAGGTAGTTCGTTGTTGATATTTTGTTACTCAATTGGATGGTAGCCTTGTCATTATGGAAGGTAGTTCATTGTTGACATTTTGTTACTCCAATGGATGGTAGCCTTGTCATTATGGAAGGTAGTTCGTTGTTGAGATGTTGTTACTCAAATGGATGGTATCCTTGCCATTACGGAAGGTAGTTCATTGTTGAGATTTTATTTCTCCAATGGATGGTAGCCTTGTCATTATGGAAGGTAGTTTCTTGTTGAGATTTTATTACTCCAATGGATGGTAGCCTTTCCATTATTGAAGGTAGTTCGTTGTTGAGATTTTGTTACTCCAATGGATGGTAGCCATGTCATTATGGATGGTAGTTCGTTGTTGATATTTTGTCACTACATTGGATGGTAGACTTGTCATTACCGAAAGTAGTTCGTTGTTGAAATTTTGTTACTCCAATGGATGGTATCCTTGTCATTACGGTAGGTAGTTCATTTTTGAGATTTCGTTACTGCAATGGATGGTATCCTTGTCATTATGGAAGGTAGTTCGTTGTTGAGATTTTGTTACTCTAATGGCTGATATCCTTGTCATTATGGAAGGTAGTTCATTGTTGAAATTTTGTTTCTCCAATGGAGGGTAGCCTTTTCATTATGGAAGGTAGTTCGTTGTTGATATTTTGTTACTCCAATGGATGGTAACCTTTTCATTATGGAAGGTAGTTCGTTGTTGAGATTTTGTTACTCCAATGGATGGTAGACTTGTCATTATGGAAGGTAGTTCGTTGTTGAGATTTTGTTACTCCAATGGATGGTAGCCTTGTCATTGTGGAAGGTAGTTCGTTGTTGAGATTTTGTTACTCTAATGGATAGTACCCTTGTCATTATGTAAGGTAGTTCGTTGTTGATGTTTTGTTACTCCAATGGATGGTAGCCTTGTCATTATGGATGGTAGTCCGTTGTTGAGATTTTGTTAATCCAATGGATGGTAGCCTTGTCATTATTGAAGGTAGTTCGTTGTTGAGATTTTGTTACTCCAATGGATGGTAGCCTTGTCATTATGGACGGTAGTTCATTGATGAGATTTTATTACTCCAATGGATGGTAGACTTGTCATTATGGAAGGTAGTTCGTTGTTGAGATTTTGTTACTCTAATGGATAGTACCCTTGTCATTATGTAAGGTAGTTCGTTGTTGATGTTTTGTTACTCCAATGGATGGTAGCCTTGTCTTTATGGAAGGTAGTTCATTGATGAGATTTTATTACTCCAATGGATGATAGCCTTGTCATTATGGAAGGTAGTTCGTTTTTGAGATTTTGTTACACCAATGTATGGCAGGCTTGTCATTATGGAAGGTGGTTCGTTGTTGAGATTTTGTTTATCCAATGGATGGTATTCGTGACATTATGGAAGGTAGTTCGTTGTTGATATTTTGTTACTCAATTGGATGGTAGCCTTGTCATTATGGAAGGTAGTTCATTGTTGACATTTTGTTACTCCAATGGATGGTAGCCTTGTCATTATGGAAGGTAGTTCGTTGTTGAGATGTTGTTACTCAAATGGATGGTATCCTTGCCATTACGGAAGGTAGTTCATTGTTTAGATTTTATTTCTCCAATGGATGGTAGCCTTGTCATTATGGAAGGTAGTTTCTTGTTGAGATTTTATTACTCCAATGGATGGTAGCCTTTCCATTATTGAAGGTAGTTCGTTGTTGAGATTTTGTTACTCCAATGGATGGTAGCCATGTCATTATGGATGGTAGTTCGTTGTTGATATTTTGTCACTACATTGGATGGTAGAGTTGTCATTACCGAAAGTAGTTCGTTGTTGGAATTTTGTTACTCCAATGGATGGTATCCTTGTCATTCCGGAAGGTAGTTCGTTGTTGAGATTTCGTTACTGCAATGGATGGTATCCTTGTCATTGTGGAAGGTAGTTTGTTCTTGAGATTTTGTTACTCTAATGGCTGGTATCCTTGTCATAAGGAAGGTAGTTCATTGTTGAGATTTTGTTTCTCCAATGGATGGTAGCCTTGTCATTATGGAAGGTAGTTCGTTGTTGATATTTTGTTACTCCAATGGATGGTAACCTTTTCATTATGGAAGGTAGTTCGTTGTTGAGATTTTGTTACTCCAATGGATGGTAGACTTGTCATTATGGAAGGTAGTTCGTTGTTGAGATTTTGTTACTCCAATGGATGGCAGCCTTATCATTATGGATGGTAGTTCGTTGTTGATATTTTGTTACTCCATTGGATGGTACCCTTGTCATTACCAAAAGTAGTTCGTTGTTGAAATTTTTTTACTCAAATGGATGGTAGCCTTGTCATTATGGTAGGTAGTTCATTGTTGAGATTTCGTTAATGCAATGGATGGTATCCTTGTCATTATGGAAGGTAGTTCGTTGTTGAGATTTTGTTACTCTAATGGCTGATATCCTTGTCATTATGGAAGGTAGTTCATTGTTGAGATTTTGTTAATCCAATGGATGGTAACCTTTTCATTATGGAAGGTAGTTCGTTGTTGAGATTTTTTTACTCCAATGGATGGTAGATTTGTCATTATGGAAGGTAGTTCGTTGTTGAGATTTTGTTACTCTAATGGATGGTAGGCTTGTCATTGTGGAAGGTAGTTCGTTGTTGAGATTTTGTTACTCTAATGGATAGTACCCTTGTCATTATGTAAGGTAGTTCGTTGTTGATGTTTTGTTACTCCAATGGATGGTAGCCTTGTCATTATGGATGGTAGTCCGTTGTTGAGATTTTGTTAATCCAATGGATGGTAGCCTTGTCATTATTGAAGGTAGTTCGTTGTTGAGATTTTGTTACTCCAATGGATGGTAGCCTTGTCATTATGGACGGTAGTTCATTGATGAGATTTTATTACTCCAATGGATGGTAGACTTGTCATTATGGAAGGTAGTTCGTTGTTGAGATTTTGTTACTCTAATGGATAGTACCCTTGTCATTATGTAAGGTAGTTCGTTGTTGATGTTTTGTTACTCCAATGGATGGTAGCCTTGTCTTTATGGAAGGTAGTTCATTGATGAGATTTTATTACTCCAATGGATGATAACCTTGTCATTATGGAAGGTAGTTCGTTGTTGAGATTTTGTTACACCAATGTATGGCAGGCTTGTCATTATGGAAGGTGGTTCGTTGTTGAGATTTTGTTTATCCAATGGATGGTATTCGTGACATTATGGAAGGTAGTTCGTTGTTGATATTTTGTTACTCAATTGGATGGTAGCCTTGTCATTATGGAAGGTAGTTCATTGTTGACATTTTGTTACTCCAATGGATGGTAGCCTTGTCATTATGGAAGGTAGTTCGTTGTTGAGATTTTGTTACTCAAATGGATGGTATCCTTGCCATTACGGAAGGTAGTTCGTTGTTGAGATTTTATTTCTACAATGGATGGTAGCCTTGTCATTATGGAAGGTAGTTTCTTGTTGAGATTTTATTACTCCAATGGATGGTAGCCTTTCCATTATTGAAGGTAGTTCGTTGTTGAGATTTTGTTACTCCAATGGATGGTAGCCATGTCATTATGGATGGTAGTTCATTGTTGATATTTTGTCACTACATTGGATGGTAGACTTGTCATTACCGAAAGTAGTTCGTTGTTGGAATTTTGTTACTCCAATGGATGGTATCCTTGTCATTACCGAAGGTAGTTCGTTGTTGAGATATCGTTACTGCAATGGATGGTATCCTTGTCATTATGGAAGGTAGTTTGTTGTTGAGATTTTGTTACTCTAATGGCTGGTATCCTTGTCATATGGAAGGTAGTTCATTGTTGAGATTTTGTTTCTCCAATGGATGATAGCCTTGTCATTATGGAAGGTAGTTCGTTGTTGATATTTTGTTACTCCAATGGATGGTAACCTTTTCATTATGGAAGGTAGTTCGTTGTTGAGATTTTGTTACTCCAATGGATGGTAGACTTGTCATTATGGAAGGTAGTTCGTTGTTGAGATTTTGTTACTCCAATGGATGGTAGCCTTGTCATTGTGGAAGGTAGTTCGTTGTTGAGATTTTGTTACTCTAATGGATAGTACCCTAGTCATTATGTAAGGTAGTTCGTTGTTGATGTTTTGTTACTCCAATGGATGGTAGCCTTGTCATTATGGATGGTAGTCCGTTGTTGAGATTTTGTTAATCCAATGGATGGTAGCCTTGTCATTATTGAAGGTAGTTCGTTGTTGAGATTTTGTTACTCCAATGGATGGTAGCCTTGTCATTATGGACGGTAGTTCATTGATGAGATTTTATTACTCCAATGGATGGTAGACTTGTCATTATGGAAGGTAGTTCGTTGTTGAGATTTTGTTACTCTAATGGATAGTACCCTTGTCATTATGTAAGGTAGTTCGTTGTTGATGTTTTGTTACTCCAATGGATGGTAGCCTTGTCTTTATGGAAGGTAGTTCATTGATGAGATTTTATTACTCCAATGGATGATAGCCTTGTCATTATGGAAGGTAGTTCGTTTTTGAGATTTTGTTACACCAATGTATGGCAGGCTTGTCATTATGGAAGGTGGTTCGTTGTTGAGATTTTGTTTATCCAATGGATGGTATTCGTGACATTATGGAAGGTAGTTCGTTGTTGATATTTTGTTACTCAATTGGATGGTAGCCTTGTCATTATGGAAGGTAGTTCATTGTTGACATTTTGTTACTCCAATGGATGGTAGCCTTGTCATTATGGAAGGTAGTTCGTTGTTGAGATGTTGTTACTCAAATGTATGGTATCCTTGCCATTACGGAAGGTAGTTCATTGTTTAGATTTTATTTCTCCAATGGATGGTAGCCTTGTCATTATGGAAGGTAGTTTCTTGTTGAGATTTTATTACTCCAATGGATGGTAGCCTTTCCATTATTGAAGGTAGTTCGTTGTTGAGATTTTGTTACTCCAATGGATGGTAGCCATGTCATTATGGATGGTAGTTCGTTGTTGATATTTTGTCACTACATTGGATGGTAGACTTGTCATTACCGAAAGTAGTTCGTTGTTGGAATTTTGTTACTCCAATGGATGGTATCCTTGTCATTCCGGAAGGTAGTTCGTTGTTGAGATTTCGTTACTGCAATGGATGGTATCCTTGTCATTGTGGAAGGTAGTTTGTTCTTGAGATTTTGTTACTCTAATGGCTGGTATCCTTGTCATAAGGAAGGTAGTTCATTGTTGAGATTTTGTTTCTCCAATGGATGGTAGCCTTGTCATTATGGAAGGTAGTTCGTTGTTGATATTTTGTTACTCCAATGGATGGTAACCTTTTCATTATGGAAGGTAGTTTGTTGTTGAGATTTTGTTACTCCAATGGATGGTAGACTTGTCATTATGGAAGGTAGTTCGTTGTTGAGATTTTGTTACTCCAATGGATGGCAGCCTTATCATTATGGATGGTAGTTTGTTGTTGATATTTTGTTACTCCATTGGATGGTACCCTTGTCATTACCAAAAGTAGTTCGTTGTTGAAATTTTTTTACTCAAATGGATGGTAGCCTTGTCATTATGGTAGGTAGTTCATTGTTGAGATTTCGTTAATGCAATGGATGGTATCCTTGTCATTATGGAAGGTAGTTCGTTGTTGAGATTTTGTTACTCTAATGGCTGATATCCTTGTCATTATGGAAGGTAGTTCATTGTTGAGATTTTGTTTCTCCAATGGATGGTAGCCTTTTCATTATGGAAGGTAGTTCGTTGTTGATATTTTGTTAATCCAATGGATGGTAACCTTTTCATTATGGAAGGTAGTTCGTTGTTGAGATTTTTTTACTCCAATGGATGGTAGATTTGTCATTATGGAAGGTAGTTCGTTGTTGAGATTTTGTTACTCTAATGGATGGTAGGCTTGTCATTGTGGAAGGTAGTTCGTTGTTGAGATTTTGTTACTCTAATGGATAGTACCCTTGTCATTATGTAAGGTAGTTCGTTGTTGATGTTTTGTTACTCCAATGGATGGTAGCCTTGTCATTATGGATGGTAGTCCGTTGTTGAGATTTTGTTAATCCAATGGATGGTAGCCTTGTCATTATTGAAGGTAGTTCGTTGTTGAGATTTTGTTACTCCAATGGATGGTAGCCTTGTCATTATGGACGGTAGTTCATTGATGAGATTTTATTACTCCAATGGATGGTAGACTTGTCATTATGGAAGGTAGTTCGTTGTTGAGATTTTGTTACTCTAATGGATAGTACCCTTGTCATTATGTAAGGTAGTTCGTTGTTGATGTTTTGTTACTCCAATGGATGGTAGCCTTGTCTTTATGGAAGGTAGTTCATTGATGAGATTTTATTACTCCAATGGATGATAACCTTGTCATTATGGAAGGTAGTTCGTTGTTGAGATTTTGTTACACCAATGTATGGCAGGCTTGTCATTATGGAAGGTGGTTCGTTGTTGAGATTTTGTTTATCCAATGGATGGTATTCGTGACATTATGGAAGGTAGTTCGTTGTTGATATTTTGTTACTCAATTGGATGGTAGCCTTGTCATTATGGAAGGTAGTTCATTGTTGACATTTTGTTACTCCAATGGATGGTAGCCTTGTCATTATGGAAGGTAGTTCGTTGTTGAGATTTTGTTACTCAAATGGATGGTATCCTTGCCATTACGGAAGGTAGTTCGTTGTTGAGATTTTATTTCTACAATGGATGGTAGCCTTGTCATTATGGAAGGTAGTTTCTTGTTGAGATTTTATTACTCCAATGGATGGTAGCCTTTCCATTATTGAAGGTAGTTCGTTGTTGAGATTTTGTTACTCCAATGGATGGTAGCCATGTCATTATGGATGGTAGTTCATTGTTGATATTTTGTCACTACATTGGATGGTAGACTTGTCATTACCGAAAGTAGTTCGTTGTTGGAATTTTGTTACTCCAATGGATGGTATCCTTGTCATTACGGAAGGTAGTTCGTTGTTGAGATATCGTTACTGCAATGGATGGTATCCTTGTCATTATGGAAGGTAGTTTGTTGTTGAGATTTTGTTACTCTAATGGCTGGTATCCTTGTCATATGGAAGGTAGTTCATTGTTGAGATTTTGTTTCTCCAATGGATGATAGCCTTGTCATTATGGAAGGTAGTTCGTTGTTGATATTTTGTTACTCCAATGGATGGTAACCTTTTCATTATGGAAGGTAGTTCGTTGTTGAGATTTTGTTACTCCAATGGATGGTAGACTTTTCATTATGGAAGGTAGTTCGTTGTTGAGATTTTGTTACTCCAATGGATGGTAGCCTTATCATTATGGATGGTAGTTCGTTGTTGATATTTTGTTACTCCATTGGATGGTACCCTTGTCATTACCAAAAGTAGTTCGTTGTTAAAATTTTGTTACTCGAATGGATGGTAGCCTTGTCATTACGGAAGGTAGTTCATTGTTGAGATTTCGTTACTGCAATGGATGGTATCCTTGTCATTATGGAAGGTAGTTCATTGTTGAGATTTTGTTACTCTAATGGCTGATATCCTTGTCATTATGGAAGGTAGTTCATTGTTGAGATTTTGTTTCTCCAATGGATGGTAGCCTTTTCATTATGGAAGGTAGTTCGTTGTTGATATTTTGTTACTCCAATTGATGGTAACCTTTTCATTATGGAAGGTAGTTCGTTGTTGAGATTTTGTTACTCCAATGGATGGTAGACTTGTCATTATGGAAGGTAGTTCGTTGTTGAGATTTTGTTACTCTAATGGATGGTAGGCTTGTCATTGTGGAAGGTAGTTTGTTGTTGAGATTTTGTTACTCTAATGGATAGTACCCTTGTCATTATGTAAGGTAGTTCGTTGTTGATGTTTTGTTACTCCAATGGATGGTAGCCTTGTCATTATGGATGGTAGTCCGTTGTTGAGATTTTGTTAATCCAATGGATGGTAGCCTTGTCATTATTGAAGGTAGTCCGTTGTTGAGATTTTGTTACTCCAATGGATGGTAGCCTTGTCATTATGGACGGTAGTTCATTGATGAGATTTTATTACTCCAATGGATGGTAGACTTGTCATTCTGGAAGGTAGTTCGTTGTTGAGATTTTGTTACTCTAATGGATGGTGGACTTGTCATTATGGAAGGTAGTTCATTGTTGAGATTTTGTTACTCCAATGGATGGTAGCCTTGTCATTATATAAGGTAGTTCTTTGTTGAAGTTTTGTTACTCCAATGGATGGTAACCTTTTCATTATGGAAGGTAGTTCGTTGTTGAGACTTTGTTACTCCAATGGATGGTAGACTTGTCATTATGGAATGTAGTTCGTTGTTGAGATTTTGTTACTCTAATGGATGGTAGGCTTGTCATTGCGGAAGGTAGTTCGTTGTTGAGATTTTGTTACTCTAATGGATAGTAGCCTTGTCATTATGTAAGGTAGTTCGTTGTTGATGTTTTGTTACTCCAATGGATGGTAGCCTTGTCATTATGGATGGTAGTCCCTTGTTGAGATTTTGTTAATCCAATGGATGGTAGCCTTGTCATTATTGAAGGTAGTTCGTTGTTGAGATTTTATTACTCCAATGGATGGTAGCCTTATCATTATGGATGGTAGTTCGTTGTTGATATTTTGTTACACCAATGTATGGTAGGCTTGTCATTTTGGAAGGTGGTTCGTTGTTGAGATTTTGTTAATCCAATGGATGGTATTTGTGTCATTATGGAAGGTAGTTCGCTGTTGAGATTTTGTTACTCCATTGGATGGTAGCTTTGTCATTATGGAAGGTAGTTCATTGTTGACATTTTGTTACTCCAATTGATGGTAGCCTTTTCATTATGGAAGGTAGTTCGTTGTTGAGATTTTGTTACTCAAATGGATGGTATCCTTGCCATTACGGAAGGTAGTTCGTTGTTGAGATTTTGTTTCTCTAATGGATGGTAGCCTTGTCATTATGGAAGGTAGTTTCTTGTTGAGATTTTATTACTCCAATGGATGGTAGCCTTGCCATTATGGAAGGTAGTTCGTTGTTGAGATTTTGTTACTCCAATGGATGGTAGCCTTGTCAATTATGGATGGTAGTTCGTTGTTGATATTTTGTTACTCCATTGGATGGTACCCTTGTCATTACCGAAAGTAGTTTGTTGTTGACATTTTATTACTCCAATGGATGGTAGCCTTCTCATTATGGAAGGTAGTTCGTTGTTGAGATTTTGTTACTCAAATGGATGGTATCCTTGCCATTACGGAAGGTAGTTCGTTGTTGAGATTTTGTTTCTCCAATGGATGGTAGCCTTGTCATTATGGAAGGTAGTTTCTTGTTGAGATTTTATTACTCCAATGGATGGTAGCCTTGTCATTATGGAAGGTAGTTCGTTGTTGAGATTTTGTTACTCCAATGGATGGTAGCCTTGTCAATTATGGATGGTAGTTCGTTGTTGATATTTTGTTACTCCATTGGATGGTACCCTTGTCATTACCAAAAGTAGTTTGTTGTTGAAATTTTGTTACTCCAATGGATGGTAGCCTTCTCATTATGGAAGGTAGTTCGTTGTTGAGATTTCGTTACTGCAATGGATGGTATCCTTGTCATTATGTAAGGTAGTTCGTTATTGAGATTTTTTTACTCTAATGGCTGGTATCCTTGTAATTATGGAAGGTAGTTCATTGTTGAGATTTTGTTTCTCCAATGGATGGTCTCCTTGTCATTATGTAAGGTAGTTCGTTGTTGAAGTTTTGTTACTCCAATGGATGGTAACCTTTTCATTATGGAAGGTAGTTTGTTGTTGAGATTTTGTTACATCAATGGATGGTAGACTTGTCATTATGGAAGGTAGTTCGTTGTTGAGATTTTGTTACTCTAATGGCTGGTAGACTTGTCATTATGGAAGGTAGTTCGTTGTTGAGATTTTGTTACTCTAATGGATAATAGCCTTGTCATTATGTAAGGTAGTTCGTTGTTGATGTTTTGTTACTCCAATGGATGGTAGCCTTGTCATTATGGAAGGTAGTTAGTTGTTGAAATTTTGTTACTCCAATGGATGGTAGCCTTGTCATTATTGAAGGTAGTTCGTTGTTGAGATTTTGTTACTCCAATGGATGGTAGCCTTGTCATTATGGAGAGTAGTTCATTGATCAGATTTTATTACTCCAATGGATGATAGCCTTATCATTATGGAAGGTAGTTCGTTGTTGAGATTTTGTTACACCAATGTATGGTAGGCTTGTCATTATGGAAAGTGGTTAGTTGTTGAGATTTTTTTATTCCAATGGATGGTATTCGTGTCATTATGGAAGGTAGTTCGTTGTTGAGATTTTGTTACTCCATTGGATGGTAGCCTTGTCATTATGGAAGGTAGTTCATTGTTGACATTTTGTTACTCCAATGGAATGTAGCCTTTTCATTATGGAAGGTAGTTCGTTGTTGAGATTTTGTTACTGAAATGGATGGTATCCTTGCCATTACGGAAGGTAGTTCGTTGTTGAGATTTTGTTTCTCCAATGGATGGTAGCCTTGTCATTATGGAAGGTAGTTTCTTGTTGAGATTTTATTACTCCAATGGATGGTAGCCTTGCCATTATGGAAGGTAGTTCGTTGTTGAGATTTTGTTACTCCAATGGATGGTAGCCTTGTCATTATGGATGGTAGTTTGTTGTTGATATTTTGTTACTCCATTGGATGGTACCCTTGTCATTACCGAAAGTAGTTCTTAGTTGAAACTTTGTTACTCCAATGGAAGGTAGCCTTGTCATTACGGAATGTAGTTCGTTGTTGAGATTTCGTTACTGCAATGGATGGTATCCTTGTCATTATGGTAGGTAGTTTGTTGTTGAGATTTTGGTACTCTAATGGCTGGTATCCTTGTCATTATGGAAGGTAGTTCATTGTTGAGATTTTGTTTCTCCAATAGATGGTAGCCTTGTCATTATGGAAGGTAGTTCGTTGTTGATATTTTGTTACTCTAATGGATGGTAACCTTTTCATTATGGAAGGTAGTTCGTTGTTGATATTTTGTTACTCCAATGGAAGGTAGCCTTGTCATTACGGAAGGTAGTTCGTTGTTGAGATTTCGTTACTGCAATGGATGGTCTCCTTGTCATTATGGAAGGTAGTTCGTTGTTGATATTTTGTTACTCCAATGGATGGTAACCTTTTCATTATGGAAGGTAGTTCGTTGTAAATATTTTGTTACTCTAATGGATAGTAGACTTGTCATTATGGAAGGTAGTTCATTGTTGAGATTTTGTTACTCCAATGGATGGTAGCCTTGTCATTATGTAAGGTAGTTCGTTGTTGAAGTTTTGTTACTCCAATGGATGGTAACCTTTTCATTATGGAAGGTAGTTCGTTGTTCAGATTTGGTTACATCAATGGATGGTAGACTTGTCATTAAGGAAGGTAGTTCGTTGTTGAGATTTTGTTACTCTAATGGATGGTAGACTTGTCATTGTGGAAGGTAGTTCGTTGTTCATATTTTGTTACTCTAATGGATAGTAGCCTTGTCATTATGTAAGGTAGTTCGTTGTTGATGTTTTGTTACACCAATGGATGGTAGCCTTCTCATTATGGAAGGTAGTTCGTTGTTGAGATTTTGTTACTCCAATGGATGGTAGGCTTGTCATTATTGAAGGTAGTTCGTTGTTGAGATTTTGTTACTCTAATGGATGGTAGCCTTGTCATTATGAAAGGTAGTTCATTGATGTAATTTTATTACTCCAATGGATGATAGCCTTGTCATTATGGAAGGTAGTTCGTTGTTGAGATTTTGTTACACCAATTTATGGTAGGCTTGTCATTACGGTAGGTGGTTCATTGTTGAGATTTTGTTAATCCAATGGATGGTATTTGTGTCATTATTTAAGGTAGTTCGATGTTGAGATTTTGTTACTCCATTGGATGGTAGCCTTGTCATTATGGTAGGTAGTTCATTGTTGACATTTTGTTACTCCAATGGATGGTAGCCTTTTCATTATGGAAGGTAGTTCATTGTAGAGATTTTTTACTCAAATGAATGGTATCCTTGCCATTACGGAAGGCAGTTCATTGTTGACATTTTGATACTCCAATGGATGGTAGCCTTTTCATTATGGAAGGTAGTTCGTTGTTGAGATTTTGTTACTCCAATGGATGGTAGCCTTGTCATTATGGATGGTAGTTCGTTGTTGATATTTTGTTACTCCATTGGATGGTACCCTTGTCATTACCGAAAGTAGTTCTTTGTTGAAATTTTGTTACTCCGATGGAAGGTAGCTTTTCATTACGGAAGGTAGTTCGTTATTGAGATTTCGTTACTGCAATGGATGGTATCCTTGTCATTATGGAAGGTAGTTTGTTGTTGAGATTTTGTTACTCTAATGGCTGGTATCCGTGTCATTATGGAAGGTAGTTCATTGTTGAGATTTTGTTTCTCCAATGGATGGCAGCCTTGTCATTATGGAAGGTAGTTCGTTGTTGATATTTTTTTACTCCAATGGATGGTAGCCTTTTCATTATGGAAGGCAGTTCGTTGTTGAAGTTTTGTTACTCCAATGGATGGAAATTTTATCATTATGGAAGGTAGTTCGTTGTTGAGATTTTGTTACATCAATGGATGGTACACTTGTCATTATGGTAGGTAGTTTGTTGTTGAGATTTTGTTACTCTAATGGCTGGTATCCTTGTCATTATGGAAGGTAGTTCATTGTTGAGATTTTGTTTCTCCAATAGATGGTAGCCTTGTCATTATGGAAGGTAGTTCGTTGTTGATATTTTGTTACTCCAATGGATGGTAACCTTTTCATTATGGAAGGTAGTTCGTTGTTGAGATTTTGTTTCTCCAATGGATGGCAGCCTTGTCATTATGGAAGGTAGTTCGTTGTTGATATTTTGTTACTCCAATGGATGGTAACCTTTTCATTATGGAAGGTAGTTCGTTGTTGATATTTTGTTACTCCAATGGATGGTAGACTTGTCATTATGGAAGGTATATTGTTGTTGTGATTTTGTTACTCTAATGGATGGTAGACTTGTCATTATGGAAGGTAGTTCATTGTTGAGATTTTGTTACTCCAATGGATGATAGCCTTGTCATTATGTAAGGTAGTTCGTTGTTGAAGTTTTGTTACTCTAATGGATGGTAATTTTTTCATTATGGAAGGTGGTTCGTTGTTGAGATTTTGTTACATCAATGGATGGTAGACTTGTTATTATGGAAGGTAGTTCGTTGTTTAGATTTTGTTACTCTAATGGATGGTAGACTTGTCATTATAGTAGGTAGTTCGTTGTTGAGATTTTGTTACTCTAATGGATAGTAGCCTTGTCATTATGTGAGGTAGTTCGTTGTTGATGTTTTGTTACTACAATGGATGGTAGCCTTGTCATTATGGAAGGTAGTTCGTTGTTGAGATTTTGTTACTCCAATGGATGGTAGCCTTGTCATTATTGAAGGTAGTTCGTTGTTGAGATTTTGTTACTCTAATGGATGGTAGCCTTGTCATTATGAAAGGTAGTTCATTGATGAGATTTTATTACTCCAATGGATGATAGCCTTGTCATTATGGAAGGTAGTTCGTTGTTGAGATTTTGTTACACCAATTTATGGTAGGCTTGTCATTACGGTAGGTGGTTCATTGTTGAGATTTTGTTAATCCAATGGATTGTATTTGTGTCATTATTGAAGGTAGTTCGATGTTGAGATTTTGTTACTCCATTGGATGGTAGCCTTGTCATTATGGAAGGTAGTTCATTGTTGACATTTTGTTACTCCAATGGATGGTAGCCTTTTCATTATGGAAGGTAGTTCATTGTTGAGATTTTTTTACTCAAATGAATGGTATCCTTGCCATTACGGAAGGCAGTTCATTGTTGACATTTGATACTCCAATGGATGGTAGCCTTTTCATTATGGAAGGTAGTTCGTTGTTGAGATTTTGTTACTCCAATGGATGGTAGCCTTGTCATTATTGATGGTAGTTCGTTGTTGATATTTTGTTACTCCATTGGATGGTACCCTTGTCATTACCGAAAGTAGTTCTTTGTTGAAATTTTGTTACTCCGATGGAAGGTAGCCTTTTCATTACGGAAGGTAGTTCGTTGTTGAGATTTCGTTACTGCAATGGATGGTATCCTTGTCATTATGGAAGGTAGTTTGTTGTTGAGATTTTGTTACTCTAATGGCTGGTATCCGTGTCATTATGGAAGGTAGTTCATTGTTGAGATTTTGTTTCTCCAATGGATGGCAGCCTTGTCATTATGGAAGGTAGTTCGTTGTGGATATTTTGTTACTCCAATGGATGGTAGATTTTTCATTATGGAAGGTAGTTTGTTGTTGATATTTTGTTACTCCAATGGATGGTAGACTTGTCATTATGGAAGGTAGTTCGTTGTTGAGATTTTGTTACTCTAATGGATGGTAGACTTGTCATTATGGAAGGTAGTTCATTTTTGAGATTTTGTTACTCCAATGGATGATAGCCTTGTCATTATGTAAGGCAGTTCGTTGTTGAAGTTTTGTTACTCCAATGGATGGTAATTTTTTCATTATGGAAGGTAGTTCGTTGTTGAGATTTTGTTACATCAATGGATGGTACACTTGTCATTATAGAAGGTAGTTTGTTGTTTAGATTTTGTTACTCTAATAGATGGTAGACTTGTCGTTGTGGAAGGTAGTTCGTTGTTGAGATTTTGTTACTCTAATGGATGGTAGCCTTGCCATTATAAAAGGTAGTTCGTTGTTGAGATTTTGTTACTCCAATGGATGGTAGCCTTGTCATTATGGATGGTAGTTCGTTGTTGATATTTTGTTACTCCATTGGATGGTACCCTTGTCATTACCGAAAGTAGTTCGTTGTTGAAATTTTGTTACTCCAATGGATGGTAGCCTTGTCATTACGGAAGGTAGTTCGTTGTTGAGATTTCGTTACTGCATTGGATGGTATCCTTGTCATTATGGAAGGTAGTTTGTTGTTGAGATTTTGTTACTCTAATGGCTGGTATCCTTGTCATTATGGAAGGTAGTTCATTGTTGAGATTTTGTTTCTCCAATGGTTGGTAGCCTAGTCATTATGGAAGGTAGTTCGTTGTTGATATTTTGTTACTCCAATGGATGGTAACCTTTTCATTATGGAAGGTAGTTCGTTGTTGAGATTTTGTTACTCCAATGGATGGTAGACTTGTCATTATGGAAGGTAGTTCGTTGTTGAGATTTTGTTACTCTAATGGATGGTAGACTTGTCATTATGGAAGGTAGTTCATTGTTGAGATTTTGTTACTCCAATGGATGGTAGCCTTGTCATTATGTAAGGTAGTTCGTTGTTGAAGTTTTGTTACTCCAAAGGATGGTAACCTTTTCATTATGGAAGGTAGTTCATTGTTGATATTTTGTTACATCAATGGATGGTAGACTTGTCATTATGGAAGGTAGTTTGTTGTTGAGATTTTGTTACTCTAATGGATGGTAGACTTGTCATTATAGTAGGTAGTTCGTTGTTGAGATTTTATTACTCTAATGGATAGTAGCCTTGTCATTATGTGAGGTAGTTCGTTGTTGATGTTTTGTTACTACAATGGATGGTAGCCTTGTCATTATGGAAGGTAGTTCGTTGTTGAGATTTTGTTACTCCAATGGATGGTAGCCTTGTCATTATTGAAGGTAGTTCGTTGTTGGGATTTTGTTACTCCAATGGATGGTAGCCTTGTCATTATGGAAGGTAGTTCATTGATGAGATTTTATTACTCCAATGGATGATAGCCTTGTCATTATGGAAGGTAGTTCGTTGTTGAGATTTTGTTACACCAATTTATGGTAGGCTTGTCATTACGGAAGGTGGTTCATTGTTGAGATTTTGTTAATCCAATGGATGGTATTCGTGTCATTATTGAAGGTAGTTCGATGTTGAGATTTTGTTACTCCATTGGATGGTAGCCTTGTCATTATGGAAGGTAGTTCGTTGTTGACATTTTGTTACTCCAATGGATGGTAGCCTTTTCATTATGGAAGGTAGTTCATTGTTGAGATTTTGTTACTCTAATGGATGGTAGACTTGTCATTATGGAAGGTAGTTCATTGTTGAGATTTTGTTACTCCAATGGATGGTAGCCTTGTCATTATGTAAGGTAGTTCGTTGTTGAAGTTTTGTTACTCCAAAGGATGGTAACCTTTTCATTATGGAAGGTAGTTCATTGTTGATATTTTGTTACATCAATGGATGGTAGACTTGTCATTATGGAAGGTAGTTTGTTGTTGAGATTTTGTTACTCTAATGGATGGTAGACTTGTCATTATAGTAGGTAGTTCGTTGTTGAGATTTTATTACTCTAATGGATAGTAGCCTTGTCATTATGTGAGGTAGTTCGTTGTTGATGTTTTGTTACTACAATGGATGGTAGCCTTGTCATTATGGAAGGTAGTTCGTTGTTGAGATTTTGTTACTCCAATGGATGGTAGCCTTGTCATTATTGAAGGTAGTTCGTTGTTGGGATTTTGTTACTCCAATGGATGGTAGCCTTGTCATTATGGAAGGTAGTTCATTGATGAGATTTTATTACTCCAATGGATGATAGCCTTGTCATTATGGAAGGTAGTTCGTTGTTGAGATTTTGTTACACCAATTTATGGTAGGCTTGTCATTACGGAAGGTGGTTCATTGTTGAGATTTTGTTAATCCAATGGATGGTATTCGTGTCATTATTGAAGGTAGTTCGATGTTGAGATTTTGTTACTCCATTGGATGGTAGCCTTGTCATTATGGAAGGTAGTTCATTGTTGACATTTTGTTACTCCAATGGATGGTAGCCTTTTCATTATGGAAGGTAGTTCATTGTTGAGATTTTTTTACTCAAATGAATGGTATCCTTGCCATTACAAAAGGCAGTTCATTGTTGACATTTTGATACTCCAATGGATGGTAGCCTTTTCATTATGGAAGGTAGTTCGTTGTTGAGATTTTGTTACTCCAATGGATGGTAGCCTTGTCATTATGGATGGTAGTTCGTTGTTGATATTTTGTTACTCCATTGGATGGTACCCTTGTCATTACCGAAAGTAGTTCTTTGTTGAAATTTTGTTACTCCGATGGAAGGTAGCCTTATTATTACGGAAGGTAGTTCGTTGTTGAGATTTCGTTACTGCAATGGATGGTATCCTTGTCATTCTGGAAGGTAGTTTGTTGTTGAGATTTTGTTACTCTAATGGCTGGTCTCCTTGTCATTATGGAAGGTAGTTCATTGTTGAGATTTTGTTTCTCCAATGGATGGCAGCCTTGTCATTATGGAAGGTAGTTCGTTGTTGATATTTTGTTACTCCAATGGATGGTAACCTTTTCATAATGGAAGGTAGTTCGTTGTTGATATTTTGTTACTCCAATGGATGGTAGACTTGTCATTATGGAAGGTAGTTCGTTGTTGAGATTTTGTTACTCTAATGGATGGTAGACTTGTCATTATGAAAGGTAGTTCATTGTTGAGATTTTGTTACTCCAATGGATGATAGCCTTGTCATTATGTAAGGTAGTTCGTTGTTGAAGTTTTGTTACTCCAATGGATGGTAATTTTTTCATTATGGAAGGTGGTTCGTTTTTGAGATTTTATTACATCAATGGATGGTAGACTTGTCTTTATGGAAGGTAGTTCGTTGTTTAGATTTTGTTACTCTAATGGATGGTAGACTTGTCATTATGGAAGGTAGTTCGTTGTTGAGATTTTGTTACTCTAATGGATGGTAGCCTTGCCATTATGGAAGGTAGTTCGTTGTTGAGATTTTGTTACTCCAATGGATGGTAGCCTTGTCATTATGGATGGTAGTTCTTTGTTGAGATTTTGTTACTCCAATGGATGGTAGCCTTGTCATTATTGAAGGTAGTTCGTTGTTGAGATTTTGTTACTCCAATGGATGGTAGGCTTGTCATTATGGAAGCTAGTTCATTGATGAGATTTTATTACTCCAATGGATGATAGCCTTGTCATTATGGAAGGTAGTTCGTTGTTGAGATTTTGTTACACCAATTTATGGTAGGCTTGTCATTACGGAAGGTGGTTCATTGTGAAGATTTTGTTAATCCAATGGATGGTATTCGTGTCATTATTGAAGGTAGTTCGATGTTGAGATTTTGTTACTCCATTGGATGGTAGCCTTGTCATTATGGAAGGTAGTTCATTGTTGACATTTTGTTACTCCAATGGATGGTAGCCTTTTCATTATGGAAGGTAGTTCATTGTTGAGATTTTTTTACTCAAATGAATGGTATCCTTGCCATTACAGAAGGCAGTTCATTGTTGACATTTTGATACTCCAATGGATGGTAGCCTTTTCATTATGGAAGGTAGTTCGTTGTTGAGATTTTGTTACTCCAATGGATGGTAGCCTTATCATTTTGGATGGTAGTTCATTGTTGATACTTTGTTACTCCATTGGATGGTACCCTTGTCATTACCGAAAGTAGTTCTTTTTTGAAATTTTGTTACTCCGATGGAAGGCAGCCTTTTCATTACGGAAGGTAGTTCATTGTTGACATTTCGTTACTGTAATGGATGGTATCCTTGTCATTATGGAAGGTAGTTTGTTGTTGAGATTTTGTTACTCTAATGGCTGGTATCCTTGTCATTATGGAAGGTAGTTCATTGTTGAGATTTTGTTTCTCCAATGGATGGCAGCCTTGTCATTATGGAAGGTAGTTCGTTGTTGATATTTTGTTACCCCAATGGATGGTAACCTTTTCATTATGGAAGGTAGTTCGTTGTTGATATTTTGTTACTCCAATGGATGGTATCCTTGTCATTATGGAAGGTAGTTCGTTGTTGATATTTTGTTACTCTAATGGATGGTAGACTTGTCATTATGGAAGGTAGTTCATTGTTGAGATTTTGTTACTCCAATTGATGATAGCCTTGTCATTATGTAAGGTAGTTCGTTGTTGAAGTTTTGTTACTCCAATGGATGGTAATTTTTTCATTATGGAAGGTAGTTCGTTGTTGAGATTTTGTTACATCAATGGATGGTAGACTTGTCATTATGGAAGGTAGTTCGTTGTTTAGATTTTGTTACTCTAATGGATGGTAGACTTGTCATTGTGGAAGGTAGTTCGTTGTTACGATTTTGTTACTCTAATGGATGGTAGCCTTGCCATTATGGAAGGTAGTTCTTTGTTGAGATTTTGTTACTCCAATGGATGGTAGCCTTGTCATTATGGATGGTAGTTCTTTGTTGATATTTTGTTACTCCATTGGATGGTACCCTTGTCATTACCGAAAGTAGTTCGTTGTTGAAATTTTGTTACTCCAATGGATGGTAGCCTTGTCATTACGGAAGGTAGTTCATTGTTGAGATTTCGTTACTGCATTGGATGGTATCCTTGTCATTATGGAAGGTAGTTTGTTGTTGAGATTTTGTTACTCTAATGGCTGGTATCCTTGTCATTATGGAAGGTAGTTCATTGTTGAGATTTTGTTTCTCCAATGGATGGTAGCCTTGTCATTATGGAAGTTAGTTCGTTGTTGATATTTTGTTACTCCAATGGATGGTAACCTTTTCATAATGGAAGGTAGTTTGTTGTTGAGATTTTGTTACTCCAATGGATGGTAGACTTGTCATTATGGAAGGTAGTTCGTTGTTGATATTTTGTTACTCTAATGGATGGTAGACTTGTCATTATGGAAGGTAGTTCGTTGTTGAGATTTTGTTACTCTAATGGATAGTTGCCTTGTCATTATGTAAGGTAGTTCGTTGTTGATGTTTTGTTACTACAATGGATGGTAGCCTTGTCATTATGGAAGGTAGTTCGTTGTTGAGATTTTGTAACTCCAATGGATGGTAGCCTTGTCATTATTGAAGGTAGTTCGTTGTTGAGATTTTGTTACTCTAATGGATGGTAGCCTTGTCATTATGGAAGGTAGTTCATTGATGAGATTTTATCACTCCAATGGATGATAGCCTTGTCATTATGTAAGGTAGTTCGTTGTTGAGATTTTGTTACACCAATTTATGGTAGGCTTGTCATTACGGAAGGTGGTTCGTTGTGGAGATTTTGTTAATCCAATGGATGGTATTCTTGTCATTATAGAAGGTAGTTCGTTGTTGATATTTTGTTACTCCATTGGATGGTAGCCTTGTCATTATGGAAGGCAGTTCATTGTTGACATTTTGATACTCCAATGGATGGTAGCCTTTTCATTATGGAAGGTAGTTTGTTGTTGAGATTTTGTTACTCAAATGGATGGTATCCTTGCCATTACGTAAGGTAGTTCATTGTTGAGATTTTGTTTCTCCAATGGATGGTAGCCTTGTCATTATGGAAGGTAGTTTGTTGTTGAGATTTTATTACTCCAATGGATGGTAGCCTTGCCATTATGGAAGGTAGTTCGTTGTTGAGATTTTGTTACTCCAATGGATGGTACCCTTGTAATTATGGAAGGTTGATTATTGTTGAGATTTTGTTACTCCAATGGATGGTAGCCTTTTCATTATGGAAGATAGTTTGTTGTTGAGCTTTTGTTACTCAAATGGATGGTAGCCTTTTTATTATGGGATGTAGTTCGTTGTTGAGATTTTGTTACTGCAATGGATGGTATCCTTGTCATTATGGAAGGTAGTTTGTTGTTGAGATTTTGTTACTCTAATGGCTTGTCTCCTTGTCATTATGGAAGGTAGTTCATTGTTGAGATTTTGTTTCTCCAATGGATGGCAGCCTTGTCATTATGGAAGGTAGTTCGTTGTTGATATTTTGTTACTCCAATGGATGGTAACCTTTTCATAATGGAAGGTAGTTCGTTGTTGATATTTTGTTACTCCAATGGATGGTAGACTTGTCATTATGGAAGGTAGTTCATTTTTGAGATTTTGTTACTCCAATGGATGATAGCCTTGTCATTATGTAAGGTAGTTCGTTGTTGAAGTTTTGTTACTCCAATGGATGGTAATTTTTTCATTATGGAAGGTGGTTCGTTGTTGAGATTTTGTTACATCAATGGATGGTAGACTTGTCATTATGGAAGGTAGTTCGTTGTTTAGATTTTGTTACTCTAATGGATGGTAGACTTGTCATTATGGAAGGTAGTTCGTTGTTGAGATTTTGTTACTCTAATGGATAGTAGCCTTGTCATTATGTGAGGTAGTTCGTTGTTGATGTTTTGTTACTACAATGGATGGTAGCCTTGTCATTATGGAAGGTAGTTCGTTGTTGAGATTTTGTTACTCCAATGGATGGTAGCCTTGTCATTATTGAAGGTAGTTCGTTGTTGAGATTTTGTTACTCCAATGGATGGTAGCCTTGTCATTATGGAAGCTAGTTCGTTGATGAGTTTTTATTACTCCAATGGATGATAGCCTTGTCATTATGGAAGGTAGTTCGTTGTTGAGATTTTGTTACACCAATTTATGATAGGCTTGTCATTACGGAAGGTGGTTCATTGTGAAGATTTTGTTAATCCAATGGATGGTATTCGTGTCATTATTGAAGGTAGTTCGATATTGAGATTTTGTTACTCCATTGGATGGTAGCCTTGTCATTATGGAAGGTAGTTCATTGTTGACATTTTGTTACTCCAATGGATGGTAGCCTTTTCATTATGGAGGGTAGTTCATTGTTGAGATTTTTTTACTCAAATGAATGGTATCCTTGCCATTACAGAAGGCAGTTCATTGTTGACATTTTGATACTCCAATGGATGGTAGCCTTTTCATTATGGAAGGTAGTTCGTTGTTTAGATTTTGTTACTCCAATGGATGGTAGCCTTATCATTATGGATGGTAGTTCATTGTTGATACTTTGTTACTCCATTGGATGGTACCCTTGTCATTCCCGAAAGTAGTTCTTTGTTGAAATTTTGTTACTCCGATGGAAGGTAGCCTTTTCATTACGGAAGGTAGTTCGTTGTTGAGATTTCGTTACTGTAATGGATGGTATCCTTGTCATTATGGAAGGTAGTTCGTTGTTGATATTTTGTTACTCCAATGGATGGTAACCTTTTCATTATGGAAGGTAGTTCGTTGTTGAGATTTTGTTACTCTAATGGATGGTAGACTTGTCATTATGGAAGGTAAATCATTGTTGAGATTTTGTTACTCCAATGGATGATAGCCTTGTCATTATGTAAGGTAGTTCGTTGTTGAAGTTTTGTTACTCCAATGGATGGTAATTTTTTCATTATGGAAGGTAGTTCGTTGTTGAGATTTTGTTACATCAATGGATGGTAGACTTGTCATTATGGAAGGTAGTTCGTTGTTTAGATTTTGTTACTCTAATGGATGGTAGACTTGTCATTGTGGAAGGTAGTTCGTTGTTGAGATTTTGTTACTCTAATGGATGGTAGCCTTGCCATTATGGAAGGTAGTTCGTTGTTGAGATTTTGTTACTCCAATGGATGGTAGCCTTGTCATTATGGATGGTAGTTCGTTGTTGATATTTTGTTACTCCATTGGATGGTACCCTTGTCATTACCGAAAGTAGTTCGTTGTTGAAATTTTGTTACTCCAATGGATGGTAGCCTTGTCATTACGGAAGGTAGTTCATTGTTGAGATTTCGTTACTGCATTGGATGGTATCCTTGTCATTATGGAAGGTAGTTTGTTGTTGAGATTTTGTTACTCTAATGGCTGGTATCCTTGTCATTATGGAAGGTAGTTCATTGTTGAGATTTTGTTTCTCCAATGGATGGTAGCCTTGTCATTATGGAAGGTAGTTCGTTGTTGATATTTTTTTACTCCAATGGATGGTAACCTTTTCATTATGGAAGGTAGTTTGTTGTTGAGATTTTGTTACTCCAATGGATGGTAGACTTGTCATTATGGAAGGTAGTTCGTTGTTGAGATTTTGTTACTCTAATGGATGGTAGACTTGTCATTATGGAAGGTAGTTCGTTGTTGAGATTTTGTTACTCTAATGGATAGTTGCCTTGTCATTATGTAAGGTAGTTCGTTGTTGATGTTTTGTTACTACAATGGATGGTAGCCTTGTCATTATGGAAGGTAGTTCGTTGTTGAGATTTTGTAACTCCAATGGATGGTAGCCTTATCATTATTGAAGGTAGTTCGTTGTTGAGATTTTGTTACTCTAATGGATGGAAGCCTTGTCATTATGGAAGGTAGTTCATTGATGAGATTTTATTACTCCAATGGATGATAGCCTTGTCATTATGTAAGGTAGTTCGTTGTTGAGATTTTGTTACACCAATTTATGGTAGGCTTGTCATTACGGAAGGTGGTTCATTGTGGAGATTTTGTTAATCCAATGGATGGTATTCGTGTCATTATAGAAGGTAGTTCGTTGTTGAGATTTTGTTACTCCATTGGATGGTAGCCTTGTCATTATGGAAGGCAGTTCATTGTTGACATTTTGATACTCCAATGGATGGTAGCCTTTTCATTATGGAAGGTAGTTCGTTGTTGAGATTTTGTTACTCAAATGGATGGTATCCTTGCCATTACGTAAGGTAGTTCATTGTTGAGATTTTGTTTCTCCAATGGATGGTAGCCTTGTCATTATGGAAGGTAGTTTCTTGTTGAGATTTTATTACTCCAATGGATGGTAGCCTTGCCATTATGGAAGGTAGTTCGTTGTTGAGATTTTGTTACTCCAATAGATGGTACCCTTGTAATTATGGAAGGTTGATTATTGTTGAGATTTTGTTACTCCAATGGATGGTAGCCTTTTCATTATGGAAGATAGTTTGTTGTTGAGCTTTTGTTACTCAAATGGATGGTAGCCTTTTTATTATGGGAGGTAGTTCGTTGTTGAGATTTTGTTACAACAATGGATGGTAGCCTTGTCATAATGGAAGGTAGTTTGTTGTTGTGATTATGTTACTCCAATGGATGGTAACCTTGTGATTATGGAAGGTAGTTCATTGTTGAGATTTTGTTACTCTAATTGACAATAGCCTTGTCATTATGTAAGGTAGTTCGTTGTTGATGTTTTGTTACTGCAATGGATGGTAGCCTTGTCATTATGGAAGGTAGTTCGTTGTTGAGATTTTGTTACTGCAATGGATGGTAGCCTTGTCATTATTGAAGGTAGTTCGTTGTTGAGATTTTGTTACTCCAATGGATGGTAGCCTTGTCACTATGGAAGGTAGTTCATTGATGAGATTTTATTACTCCAATGGATGATAGCCTTGTCATTATGTAAGGTAGTTCGTTGTTGAGATTTTGTTACACCAATTTATGGTAGGCTTGTCATTACGGAAGGTGGTTCGTTGTGGAGATTTTGTTAATCCAATGGATGGTATTCGTGTCATTATAGAAGGTAGTTCGTTGTTGAGATTTTGTTACTCCATTGGATGGTAGCCTTGTCATTATGGAAGGCAGTTCATTGTTGACATTTTGATTTTCCAATGGATGGTAGCCTTTTCATTATGGAAGGTAGTTCGTTGTTGAGATTTTGTTACTCAAATGGATGGTATCCTTGCCATTACGTAAGGTAGTTCATTGTTGAGATTTTGTTTCTCCAATGGATGGTAGCCTTGTCATTATGGAAGGTAGTTTCTTGTTGAGATTTTATTACTCCAATGGATGGTAGCCTTGCCATTATGGAAGGTAGTTCGTTGTTGAGATTTTGTTACTCCAATGGATGGTACCCTTGTAATTATGGAAGGTTGATTATTGTTGAGATTTTGTTACTCCAATGGATGGTAGCCTTTTCATTATGGAAGATAGTTTGTTGTTGAGCTTTTGTTACTCAAATGGATGGTAGCCTTTTTATTATGGGAGGTAGTTCGTTGTTGAGATTTTGTTACAACAATGGATGGTAGCCTTGTCATAATGGAAGGTAGTTTGTTGTTGTGATTATGTTACTCCAATGGATGGTAACCTTGTGATTATGGAAGGTAGTTCATTGTTGAGATTTTGTTACTCTAATGGACAATAGCCTTGTCATTATGTAAGGTAGTTCGTTGTTGATGTTTTGTTACTCCAATGGATGGTAGCCTTGTCATTATGGAAGGTAGTTCGTTGTTGAGATTTTGTTACTGCAATGGATGGTAGCCTTGTCATTATTGAAGGTAGTTCGTTGTTGAGATTTTGTTACTCCAATGGATGGTAGCCTTGTCACTATGGAAGGTAGTTCATTGATGAGATTTTATTACTCCAATGGATGATAGCCTTGTCATTATGTAAGGTAGTTCGTTGTTGAGATTTTGTTACACCAATTTATGGTAGGCTTGTCATTACGGAAGGTGGTTCGTTGTGGAGATTTTGTTAATCCAATGGATGGTATTCGTGTCATTATAGAAGGTAGTTCGTTGTTGAGATTTTGTTACTCCATTGGATGGTAGCCTTGTCATTATGGAAGGCAGTTCATTGTTGACATTTTGATACTCCAATGGATGGTAGCCTTTTCATTATGGAAGGTAGTTCGTTGTTGAGATTTTGTTACTCAAATGGATGGTATCCTTGCCATTACGTAAGGTAGTTCATTGTTGAGATTTTGTTTCTCCAATGGATGGTAGCCTTGTCATTATGGAAGGTAGTTTCTTGTTGAGATTTTATTACTCCAATGGATGGTAGCCTTGCCATTATGGAAGGTAGTTCGTTGTTGAGATTTTGTTACTCCAATGGATGGTACCCTTGTAATTATGGAAGGTTGATTATTGTTGAGATTTTGTTACTCCAATGGATGGTAGCCTTTTCATTATGGAAGATAGTTTGTTGTTGAGCTTTTGTTACTCAAATGGATGGTAGCCTTTTTATTATGGGAGGTAGTTCGTTGTTGAGATTTTGTTACAACAATGGATGGTAGCCTTGTCATAATGGAAGGTAGTTTACTGTTGTGATTATGTTACTCCAATGGATGGTAACCTTGTGATTATGGAAGGTAGTTCATTGTTGAGATTTTGTTACTCTAATGGACAATAGCCTTGTCATTATGTAAGGTAGTTCGTTGTTGATGTTTTGTTACTCCAATGGATGGTAGCCTTGTCATTATGGAAGGTAGTTCGTTGTTGAGATTTTGTTACTGCAATGGATGGTAGCCTTGTCATTATTGAAGGTAGTTCGTTGTTGAGATTTTGTTACTCCAATGGATGGTAGCCTTGTCACTATGGAAGGTAGTTCATTGATGAGATTTTATTACTCCAATGGATGATAGCCTTGTCATTATGGAAGGTAGTTCGTTGTTGAGATTTTGTTACACCAATTTATGGTAGGCTTGTCATTAGGGAAGGTGGTTCATTGTTGAGATTTTGTTAATCCAATGGATGGTATTTGTGTCATTATGGAAGGTAGTTCGTTGTTGAGATTTTGTTACACCATTGGATGGTAGCCTTGTCATTATGGAAGGTAGTTCATTGTTGAAATTTTGATTTTCCAATGGATGGTAGCCTTTTCATTATGGAAGGTAGTTCGTTGTTGAGATTTTGTTACTCAAATGGATGGTATCCTTGCCATTACGTAAGGTAGTTCGTTGTTGAGATTTTGTTTCTCCAATGGATGGTAGCCTTGTCATTATGGAAGGTAGTTTCTTGTTGAGATTTTATTACTCTAATGGATGGTAGCCTTTCCATTATGGAAGGTAGTTTGTTGTTGATATTTTGTTACTCCAATGGATGGTACCCTTGTAATTATGGAAGGTTGATTGTTGTTGAGATTTTGTTACTCCAATGGATGGTAGCCTTTTAATTATGGAAGATAGTTTGTTGTTGAGCTTTTGTTACTCAAATGGATGGTATCCTTTTTATTATGGAAGGTAGTTCGTTGTTGAGATTTTGTTACACCAATGGATGGTAGCCTTGTCATAATGGAAGGTAGTTTGTTGTTGAGATTATGTTACTCCAATGGATGGTAACCTTGTGATTATGGAAGGTAGTTCATTGTTGAGATTTTGTTACTCTAATGGATAGTAGCCTTGTCATTATGTAAGGTTGTTCGTTGTTGATGTTTTGTTACTCCAATGGATGGTAGCCTTGTCATTATGGAAGGTAGTTCGTTGTTGAGATTTTGTTACTCCAATGGATGGTAGCCTTGTCATTATTAAAGGTAGTTCGTTGTTGGGATTTTGTTACTCCAATGGATGGTAGCCTTGTCATTATGGAAGGTAGTTCATTGATGAGATTTTATTACTCCAATGGATGATAGCCTTGTCATTATGGAAGGTAGTTCGTTGTTGAGATTTTGTTAGACCAATTTATGGTAGGCTTCTCATTACGGAAGGTGGTTCGTTGTTGAGATTTTGTTAATCCAATGGATGGTATTCGTGTCATTATGGAAGGTAGTTCGTTGTTGAGATTTTGATACTCCATTGGATGGTAGCCTTGTCATTATGGAAGGCAGTTCATTGTTGACATTTTGATACTCCAATGGATGGTAGCCTTTTCATTATGGAAGGTAGTTCGTTGTTGAGATTTTGTTACTCAAATGGATGGTATCCTTGCCATTACGTAAGGTAGTTCATTGTTGAGATTTTTTTTCTCCAATGGATGGTAGCCTTGTCATTATGGAAGGTAGTTTCTTGTTGAGATTTTATTACTCCAATGGATGGTAGCCTTGCCATTATGGAAGGTAGTTCGTTGTTGAGATTTTGTTACTCCAATGGATGGTACCCTTGTAATTATGGAAGGTTGATTATTGTTGAGATTTTGTTACTCCAATGGATGGTAGCCTTTTCATTATGGAAGATAGTTTGTTGTTGAGCTTTTGTTACTCAAATGGATGGTAGCCTTTTTATTATGGGAGGTAGTTCGTTGTTGTGATTTTGTTACAACAATGGATGGTAGCCTTGTCATAATGGAAGGTAGTTTGCTATTGTGATTATGTTACTCCAATGGATGGTAACCTTGTGATTATGGAAGGTAGTTCATTGTTGAGATTTTGTTACTCTAATGGACAATAGCCTTGTCATTATGTAAGGTAGTTCGTTGTTGATGTTTTGTTACTCCAATGGATGGTAGCCTTGTCATTATGGAAGGTAGTTCGTTGTTGAGATTTTGTTACTGCAATGGATGGTAGCCTTGTCATTATTGAAGGTAGTTTGTTGTTGAGATTTTGTTACTCCAATGGATGGTAGCCTTGTCACTATGGAAGGTAGTTCATTGATGAGATTTTATTACTCCAATGGATGATAGCCTTGTCATTATGGAAGGTAGTTCGTTGTTGAGATTTTGTTACACCAATTTATGGTAGGCTTGTCATTAGGGAAGGTGGTTCATTGTTGAGATTTTGTTAATCCAATGGATGGTATTTGTGTCATTATGGAAGGT
Source organism: Vicia faba (assembly GCA_948472305.1). Lineage (NCBI taxonomy): Eukaryota > Viridiplantae > Streptophyta > Magnoliopsida > Fabales > Fabaceae > Vicia > Vicia faba. The sequence continues at coordinate 853,839,010 of OX451739.1, forward strand.
AGTTCGTTGTTGAGATTTTGTTACACCATTGGATGGTAGCCTTGTCATTATGGAAGGTAGTTCATTGTTGAAATTTTGATACTCCAATGGATGGTAGCCTTTTCATTATGGAAGATAGTTCGTTGTTGAGATTTTGTTACTCAAATGGATGGTATCCTTGCCATTACGTAAGGTAGTTCGTTGTTGAGATTTTGTTTCTCCAATGGATGGTAGCCTTGTCATTATGGAAGGTAGTTTCTTGTTGAGATTTTATTACTCTAATGGATGGTAGCCTTTCCATTATGGAAGGTAGTTTGTTGTTGATATTTTGTTACTCCAATGGATGGTACCCTTGTAATTATGGAAGGTTGATTGTTGTTGAGATTTTGTTACTCCAATGGATGGTAGCCTTTTAATTATGGAAGATAGTTTGTTGTTGAGCTTTTGTTACTCAAATGGATGGTAGCCTTTTTATTATGGAAGGTAGTTCGTTGTTGAGATTTTGTTACACCAATGGATGGTAGGCTTGTCATAATGGAAGGTAGTTTGTTGTTGAGATTATGTTACTCCAATGGATGGTAACCTTGTGATTATGGAAGGTAGTTCATTGTTGAGATTTTGTTACTCTAATGGATAGTAGCCTTGTCATTATGTAAGGTTGTTCGTTGTTGATGTTTTGTTACTCCAATGGATGGTAGCCTTGTCATTATGGAAGGTAGTTCGTTGTTGAGATTTTGTTACTCCAATGGATGGTAGCCTTGTCATTATTAAAGGTAGTTCGTTGTTGGGATTTTGTTACTCCAATGGATGGAAGCCTTGTCATTATGGAAGGTAGTTCATTGATGAGATTTTATTACTCCAATGGATGATAGCCTTGTCATTATGGAAGGTAGTTCGTTGTTGAGATTTTGTTAGACCAATTTATGGTAGGCTTCTCATTAGGGAAGGTGGTTCGTTGTTGAGATTTTGTTAATCCAATGGATGGTATTCGTGTCATTATGGAAGGTAGTTCGTTGTTGAGATTTTGATACTCCATTGGATGGTAGCCTTGTCATTATGGAAGGCAGTTCATTGTTGACATTTTGATACTCCAATGGATGGTAGCCTTTTCATTATGGAAGGTAGTTTGTTGTTGAGATTTTGTTACTCAAATGGATGGTATCCTTGCCATTACATAAGGTAGTTCGTTGTTGAGATTTTGTTTCTCCAATGGATGGTAGCCTTGTCATTATGGAAGGTAGTTTCTTGTTGAGATTTTATTACTCCAATGGATGGTAGCCTTGCCATTATGGAAGGTAGTTCTTTGTTGAGATTTTGTTACTCCAATGGATGGTACCCTTGTAATTATGGAAGGTTGATTATTGTTGAGATTTTGTTACTCCAATGGATGGTAGCCTTTTCATTATGGAAGATAGTTTGTTGTTGAGCTTTTGTTACTCAAATGGATGGTAGCCTTTTTATTATGGGAGGTAGTTCGTTGTTGAGATTTTGTTACAACAATGGATGGTAGCCTTGTCATAATGGAAGGTAGTTTGTTGTTGTGATTATGTTACTCCAATGGATGGTAACCTTGTGATTATGGAAGGTAGTTCATTGTTGAGATTTTGTTACTCTAATGGACAATAGCCTTGTCATTATGTAAGGTAGTTCGTTGTTGATGTTTTGTTACTCCAATGGATGGTAGCCTTGTCATTATGGAAGGTAGTTCATTGTTGACATTTTGATACTCCAATGGATGGTAGCCTTTTCATTATGGAAGGTAGTTCGTTGTTGAGATTTTGTTACTCAAATGGATGGTATCCTTGCCATTACGTAAGGTAGTTCATTGTTGAGATTTTTTTTTTCCAATGGATGGTAGCCTTGTCATTATGGAAGGTAGTTTCTTGTTGAGATTTTATTACTCCAATGGATGGTAGCCTTTCCATTATGGAAGGTAGTTCGTTGTTGAGATTTTGTTACATCAATGGATGGTAGACTTGTCATTATGGAAGGTAGTTCGTTGTTTAGATTTTGTTACTCTAATGGATGGTAGACTTGTCATTATGGAAGGTAGTTCGTTGTTGAGATTTTGTTACTCTAATGGATAGTAGCCTTGTCATTATGTGAGGTAGTTCGTTGTTGATGTTTTGTTACTACAATGGATGGTAGCCTTGTCAATATGGAAGGTAGTTCGTTGTTTAGATTTTGTTACTCCAATGGATGGTAGCCTTGTCATTATTGAAGGTAGTTCGTTGTTGAGATTTTGTTACTCCAATGGATGGTAGCCTTGTCATTATGGAAGGTAGTTCATTGATGAGATTTTATTACTCCAATGGATGATAGCATTGTCATTATGGAAGGTAGTTCGTTGTTGAGATTTTGTTACACCAATTTATGGTAGGCTTGTCATTAAGGAAGGTGGTTCATTGTTGAGATTTTGTTAATCCAATGGATGGTATTCGTGTCATTATTGAAGGTAGTTCGATGTTGAGATTTTGTTACTCCATTGGATGGTAGCTTTGTCATTATGGAAGGTAGTTCATTGTTGACATTTTGTTACTCCAATGGATGGTAGCCTTTTCATTATGGAAGGTAGTTCATTGTTGAGATTTTTTTACTCAAATGAATGGTATCCTTTCCATTACAGAAGGCAGTTCATTGTTGATATTTTGATACTCCAATGGATGGTAGCCTTTTCATTATGGAAGGTAGTTCGTTGTTGAGATTTTGTTACTCCAATGGATGGTAACCTTATCATTATGGATGGTAGTTCGTTGTTGATATTTTGTTACTCCATTGGATGGTACCCTTGTCATTACCGAAAGTAGTTCTTTGTTGAAATTTTGTTACTCCGATGGAAGGTAGCCTTTTCATTACGGAAGGTAGTTCGTTGTTGAGATTTCGTTACTGTAATGGATGGTATCCTTGTCATTATGGAAGGTAGTTTGTTGTTGAGATTTTGTTACTCTAATGGCTGGTATCCTTGTCATTATGGAAGGTAGTTCATTGTTGAGATTTTGTTTCTCCAATGGATGGCAGCCTTGTCATTATGGAAGGTAGTTCGTTGTTGATATTTTGTTACTCCAATGGATGGTAACCTTTTCATTATGGAAGGTAGTTCGTTGTTGATATTTTGTTACTCCAATGGATGGTAGACTTGTCATTATGGAAGGTAGTTCGTTGTTGAGATTTTGTTACTCTAATGGATGGTAGACTTGTCATTATGGAAGGTAGTTCATTGTTGAGATTTTGTTACTCCAATGGATGATAGCCTTGTCATTATGTAAGGTAGTTCGTTGTTGAAGTTTTGTTACTCCAATGGATGGTAATTTTTTCATTATGGAAGGTAGTTCGTTGTTGAGATTTTGTTACATCAATGGATGGTAGACTTGTCATTATGGAAGGTAGTTCGTTCTTTAGATTTTGTTACTCTAATGGATGGTAGACTTGTCATTGTGGAAGGTAGTTCGTTGTTGAGATTTTGTTACTCTAATGGATGGTAGCCTTGCCATTATGGAAGGTAGTTCGTTGTTGAGATTTTGTTACTCCAATGGATGGTAGCCTTGTCATTATGGATGGTAGTTCGTTGTTGATATTTTGTTACTCCATTGGATGGTACCCTTGTCATTACCGAAAGTAGTTCGTTGTTGAAATTTTGTTACTCCAATGGATGGTAGCCTTGTCATTACGGAAGGTAGTTCATTGTTGAGATTTCATTACTGCATTGGATGGTATCCTTGTCATTATGGAAGGTAGTTTGTTGTTGAGATTTTGTTACTCTAATGGCTGGTATCCTTGTCATTATGGAAGGTAGTTCATTGTTGAGATTTTGTTTCTCCAATGGATGGTAGCCTTGTCATTATGGAAGGTAGTTCGTTGTTGATATTTTGTTACTCCAATGGATGGTAACCTTTTCATTATGGAAGTTAGTTCATTGATGAGATTTTATTACTCCAATGGATGATAGCCTTGTCATTATGGAAGGTAGTTCGTTGTTGAGATTTTGTTACACCAATTTATGGTAGGCTTGTCATTACGGAAGGTGGTTCATTGTTGAGATTTTGTTAATCCAATGGATGGTATTTGTGTCATTATGGAAGGTAGTTTGTTGTTGTGATTTTGTTACACCATTGGATGGTAGCCTTGTCATTATGGAAGGTAGTTCATTGTTGACATTTTGATACTCCAATGGATGGTAGCCTTTTCATTATGGAAGGTAGTTCGTTGTTGAGATTTTGTTACTCAAATGGATGGTATCCTTGCCATTACGTAAGGTAGTTCATTGTTGAGATTTTTTTTCTCCAATGGATGGTAGCCTTGTCATTATGGAAGGTAGTTTCTTGTTGAGATTTTATTACTCCAATGGATGGTAGCCTTTCCATTATGGAAGGTAGTTCGTTGTTGAGATTTTGTTACATCAATGGATGGTAGACTTGTCATTATGGAAGGTAGTTCGTTGTTTAGATTTTGTTACTCTAATGGATGGTAGACTTGTCATTATGGAAGGTAGTTCGTTGTTGAGATTTTGTTACTCTAATGGATAGTAGCCTTGTCATTATGTGAGGTTGTTCGTTGTTGATGTTTTGTTACTACAATGGATGGTAGCCTTGTCAATATGGAAGGTAGTTCGTTGTTTAGATTTTGTTACTCCAATGGATGGTAGCCTTGTCATTATTGAAGGTAGTTCGTTGTTGAGATTTTGTTACTCCAATGGATGGTAGCCTTGTCATTATGGAAGGTAGTTCATTGATGAGATTTTATTACTCCAATGGATGATAGCATTGTCATTATGGAAGGTAGTTCGTTGTTGAGATTTTGTTACACCAATTTATGGTAGGCTTGTCATTACGGAAGGTGGTTCATTGTTTAGATTTTGTTAATCCAATGGATGGTATTCGTGTCATTATTGAAGGTAGTTCGATGTTGAGATTTTGTTACTCCATTGGATGGTAGCTTTGTCATTATGGAAGGTAGTTCATTGTTGACATTTTGTTACTCCAATGGATGGTAGCCTTTTCATTATGGAAGGTAGTTCATTGTTGAGATTTTTTTACTCAAATGAATGGTATCCTTTCCATTACAGAAGGCAGTTCATTGTTGATATTTTGATACTCCAATGGATGGTAGCCTTTTCATTATGGAAGGTAGTTCGTTGTTGAGATTTTGTTACTCCAATGGATGGTAACCTTATCATTATGGATGGTAGTTCGTTGTTGATATTTTGTTACTCCATTGGATGGTACCCTTGTCATTACCGAAAGTAGTTCTTTGTTGAAATTTTGTTACTCCGATGGAAGGTAGCCTTTTCATTACGGAAGGTAGTTCGTTGTTGAGATTTCGTTACTGTAATGGATGGTATCCTTGTCATTATGGAAGGTAGTTTGTTGTTGAGATTTTGTTACTCTAATGGCTGGTATCCTTGTCATTATGGAAGGTAGTTCATTGTTGAGATTTTGTTTCTCCAATGGATGGCAGCCTTGTCATTATGGAAGGTAGTTCGTTGTTGATATTTTGTTACTCCAATGGATGGTAACCTTTTCATTATGGAAGGTAGTTCGTTGTTGATATTTTGTTACTCCAATGGATGGTAGACTTGTCATTATGGAAGGTAGTTCGTTGTTGAGATTTTGTTACTCTAATGGATGGTAGACTTGTCATTATGGAAGGTAGTTCATTGTTGAGATTTTGTTACTCCAATGGACGATAGCCTTGTCATTATGTAAGGTAGTTCGTTGTTGAAGTTTTGTTACTCCAATGGATGGTAATTTTTTCATTATGGAAGGTAGTTCGTTGTTGAGATTTTGTTACATCAATGGATGGTAGACTTGTCATTATGGAAGGTAGTTCGTTGTTTAGATTTTGTTACTCTAATGGATGGTAGACTTGTCATTGTGGAAGGTAGTTCGTTGTTGAGATTTTGTTACTCTAATGGATGGTAGCCTTGCCATTATGGAAGGTAGTTCGTTGTTGAGATTTTGTTAGTCCAATGGATGGTAGCCTTGTCATTATGGATGGTAGTTCGTGGTTGATATTTTGTTACTCCATTGGATGGTACCCTTGTCATTACCGAAAGTAGTTCGTTGTTGAAATTTTGTTACTCCAATGGATGGTAGCCTTGTCATTACGGAAGGTAGTTCATTGTTGAGATTTCATTACTGCATTGGATGGTATCCTTGTCATTATGGAAGGTAGTTTGTTGTTGAGATTTTGTTACTCTAATGGCTGGTATCCTTGTCATTATGGAAGGTAGTTCATTGTTGAGATTTTGTTTCTCCAATGGATGGTAGCCTTGTCATTATGGAAGGTAGTTCGTTGTTGATATTTTGTTACTCCAATGGATGGTAACCTTTTCATTATGGAAGGTAGTTTGTTGTTGAGATTTTGTTACTCTAATGGATGGTAGACTTGTCATTATGGAAGGTAGTTCGTTGTTGAGATTTTGTTACTCTAATGGATGGTAGACTTGTCATTATGGAAGGTAGTTCATTGTTGAGCTTTTGTTACTCCAATGGATGGTAGCCTTGTCATTATGTAAGGTAGTTCGTTGTTGAAGTTTTGTTACTCCAATGGATGGTAACCTTTTCATTATGGAAGGTAGTTCGTTGTTGAGATTTTGTTACATCAATGGAAGGTAGTCTTGTCATTATGGAAGGTAGTTCGTTGTTGAGATTTTGTTACTCTAATGGATGGTAGACTTGTCATTATGGAAGGTAGTTCGTTGTTGATATTTTGCTACTCTAATGGATAGTAGCCTTGTCATTATGTAAGGTAGTTCGTTGTTGATGTTTTGTTACTACAATGGATGGTAGCCTTGTTATTATGGAAGGTAGTTTGTTGTTGAGATTTTGTAACTCCAATGGATGGTAGCCTTGTCATTATTGAAGGTAGTTCGTTGTTGAGATTTTGTTACTCCAATGGATGGTAGCCTTGTCATTATGGAAGGTAGTTCATTGATGAGATTTTATTACTCCAATGGATGATAGCCTTGTCATTATGGAAGGTAGTTCGTTGTTGAGATTTTGTTACACCAATTTATGGTAGGTTTGTCATTACGGAAGGTGGTTCGTTGTTGAGATTTTGTTAATCCAATGGATGGTATTCGTGTCATTATGGAAGGTAGTTCGTTGTTGAGATGTTGTTACTCCATTGGACGGTAGCCTTGTCATTATGGAAGGCAGTTCATTGTTGACATTTTGATACTCCAATGGATGGTAGCCTTTTCATTATGGAAGGTAGTTCGTTGTTGAGATTTTGTTACTCAAATGGATGGTATCCTTGCCATTACGTAAGGTAGTTCATTGTTGAGATTTTGTTTCTCCAATGGATGGTAGCCTTGTCATTATGGAAGGTAGTTTCTTATTGAGATTTTATTACTCCAATGGATGGTAGCCTTGCCATTATGGAAGGTAGTTCGTTGTTGAGATTTTGTTACTCCAATGGATGGTACCCTTGTAATTATGGAAGGTTGATTATTGTTGAGATTTTGTTACTCCAATGGATGGTAGCCTTTTCATTATGGAAGATAGTTTGTTGTTGAGCTTTTGTTACTCAAATGGATGGTAGCCTTTTTATTATGAGAGGTAGTTCATTGTTGAGATTTTGTTACAACAATGGATGGTAGCTTTGTCATAATGGAAGGTAGTTTGTTGTTGTGATTATGTTACTCCAATGGATGGTAACCTTGTGATTATGGAAGGTAGTTCATTGTTGAGATTTTGTTACTCTAATGGACAATAGCCTTGTCATTATGTAAGGTAGTTCGTTGTTGATGTTTTGTTACTCCAATGGATGGTAGCCTTGTCATTATGGAAGGTAGTTCGTTGGTTAGATTGTGTTACTCCAATGGATGGTAGCCTTGTCATTATTGAAGGTATATCGTTGTTGAGATTTTGTTACTCCAATGGATGGTAGCCTTGTCACTATGGAAGGTAGTTCATTGATGAGATTTTATTACTCCAAGGGATGATAGCCTTGTCATTATGGAAGGTAGTTCGTTGTTGAGATTTTGTTACACCAATTTATGGTAGGCTTGTCATTACGGAAGGTGGTTCATTGTTGAGATTTTGTTAATCCAATGGATGGTATTTGTGTCATTATGGAAGGTAGTTCGTTGTTGAGATTTTGTTACACCATTGGATGGTAGCCTTGTCATTATGGAAGGTAGTTCATTGTTGACATTTTGATAATCCAATGGATGGTAGCCTTTTCATTATGGAAGGTAGTTCGTTGTTGAGATTTTGTTACTCAAATGGATGGTATCCTTGCCATTACGTAAGGTAGTTCGTTGTTGAGATTTTGTTTCTCCAATGGATGGTAGCCTTGTCATTATGGAAAGTAGTTTCTTGTTGAGATTTTATTACTGCAATGGATGGTAGCCTTTCCATTATGGAAGGTAGTTCGTTGTTGAGATTTTGTTACTCCAATGGATGGTACCCTTGTAATTATGGAAGGTTGATTGTTGTTGAGATTTTGTTACTCCAATGGATGGTAGCCTTTTAATTATGGAAGATAGTTTGTTGTTGAGCTTTTGTTACTCAAATGGATGGTAGCCTTTTTATTATGGAAGGTAGTTCGTTGTTGAGATTTTGTTACACCAATGGATGGTAGCCTTGTCATAATGGAAGGTAGTTTGTTGTTGAGATTATGTTACTCCAATGGATGGTAACCTTGTGATTATGGAAGGTAGTTCATTGTTGAGATTTTGTTACTCTAATGGATAGTAGCCTTGTCATTATGTAAGGTTGTTCGTTGTTGATGTTTTGTTACTCCAATGGATGGTAGCCTTGTCATTATGGAAGGTAGTTCGTTGTTGAGATTTTGTTACTCCAATGGATGGTAGCCTTGTCATTATTAAAGGTAGTTCGTTGTTGAGATTTTGTTACTCCAATGGATGGTAGCCTTGTCATTATGGAAGGTAGTTCATTGATGAGATTTTATTACTCCAATGGATGATAGCCTTGTCATTATGGAAGGTAGTTCGTTGTTGAGATTTTGTTACACCAATTTATGGTAGGCTTGTCATTACGGAAGGTGGTTCGTTGTTGAGATTTTGTTAATCCAATGGATGGTATTCGTGTCATTATGGAAGGTAGTTCGGTGTTGAGATTTTGTTACTCCATTGGATGGTAGCCTTGTCATTATGGAAGGCAGTTCATTGTTGACATTTTGATACTCCAATGGATGGTAGCCTTTTCATTATGGAAGGTAGTTCGTTGTTGAGATTTTGTTACTCAAATGGATGGTATCCTTTCCATTACGTAAGGTAGTTCGTTGTTGAGATTTTGTTTCTCCAACGGATGGTAGCCTTGTCATTATGGAAGGTAGTTTCTTGTTGAGATTTTATTACTCCAATGGATGGTAGCCTTGCCATTATGGAAGGTAGTTCGTTGTTGAGATTTTGTTACTCCAATGGATGGTACCCTTGTAATTATGGAAGGTTGATTATTGTTGAGATTTTGTTACTCCAATGGATGGTAGCCTTTTCATTATAGAAGATAGTTTGTTGTTGAGCTTTTGTTACTCAAATGGATGGTAGCCTTTTTATTATGGGAGGTAGTTCGTTGTTGAGATTTTGTTACAACAATGGATGGTAGCCTTGTCATAATGGAAGGTAGTTTGTTGTTGTGATTATGTTACTCCAATGGATGGTAACCTTGTGATTATGGAAGGTAGTTCATTGTTGAGATTTTGTTACTCTAATGGACAATAGCCTTGTCATTATGTAAGGTAGTTCGTTGTTGATGTTTTGTTACTCCAATGGATGGTAGCCTTGTCATTATGGAAGGTAGTTCGTTGTTGAGATTTTGTTACTCCAATGGATGGTAGCCTTGTCATTATTGAAGGTAGTTCGTGGTTGAGATTTTGTTACTCCAATGGATGGTAGCCTTGTCACTATGGAAGGTAGTTCATTGATGAGATTTTATTACTCCAATGGATGATATCCTTGTCATTATGGAAGGTAGTTCGTTGTTGAGATTTTGTTACACCAATTTATGGTAGGCTTGTCATTACGGAAGGTGGTTCATTGTTGAGATTTTGTTAATCCAATGGATGGTATTTGTGTCATTATGGAAGGTAGTTCGTTGTTGAGATTTTGTTACACCATTGGATGGTAGCCTTGTCATTATGGAAGGTAGTTCATTGTTGACATTTTGATACTCCAATGGATGGTAGCCTTTTCATTATGGAAGGTAGTTCGTTGTTGAGATTTTGTTACTCAAATGGATGGTATCCTTGCCATTACGTAAGGTAGTTCGTTGTTGAGATTTTGTTTCTCCAATGGATGGTAGCCTTGTCATTATGGAAGGTAGTTTCTTGTTGAGATTTTATTACAGCAATGGATGGTAGCCTTTCCATTATGGAAGGTAGTTCGTTGTTGAGATTTTGTTACTCCAATGGATGGTACCCTTGTAATTATGGAAGGTTGATTGTTGTTGAGATTTTGTTACTCCAATGGATGGTGGCCTTTTAATTATGGAAGATAGTTTGTTGTTGAGCTTTTGTTACTCAAATGGATGGTAGCCTTTTTATTATGGAAGGTAGTTCGTTGTTGAGATTTTGTTACACCAATGGATGGTAGCCTTGTCATAATGGAAGGTAGTTTGTTGTTGAGATTATGTTACTCCAATGGATGGTAACCTTGTGATTATGGAAGGTAGTTCATTGTTGAGATTTTGTTACTCTAATGGATAGTAGCCTTGTCATTATGTAAGGTTGTTCGTTGTTGATGTTTTGTTACTCCAATGGATGGTAGCCTTGTCATTATGGAAGGTAGTTCGTTGTTGAGATTTTGTTACTCCAATGGATGGTAGCCTTGTCATTATTAAAGGTAGTTCGTTGTTGAGATTTTGTTACTCCAATGGATGGTAGCCTTGTCATTATGGAAGGTAGTTCATTGATGAGATTTTATTACTCCAATGGATGATAGCCTTGTCATTATGGAAGGTAGTTCGTTGTTGAGATTTTGTTACACCAATTTATGGTAGGCTTGTCATTACGGAAGGTGGTTCGTTGTTGAGATTTTGTTAATCCAATGGATGGTATTCGTGTCATTATGGAAGGTAGTTCGTTGTTGAGATTTTGTTACTCCATTGGATGGTAGCCTTGTCATTATGGAAGGCAGTTCATTGTTGACATTTTGATACTCCAATGGATGGTAGCCTTTTCATTATGGAAGGTAGTTTGTTGTTGAGATTTTGTTACTCAAATGGATGGTATCCTTTCCATTACGTAAGGTAGTTCGTTGTTGAGATTTTGTTTCTCCAATGGATGGTAGCCTTGTCATTATGGAAGGTAGTTTCTTGTTGAGATTTTATTACTCCAATGGATGGTAGCCTTGCCATTATGGAAGGTAGTTCGTTGTTGAGATTTTGTTACTCCAATGGATGGTACCCTTGTAATTATGGAAGGTTGATTATTGTTGAGATTTTGTTACTCCAATGGATGGTAGCCTTTTCATTATGGAAGATAGTTTGTTGTTGAGCTTTTGTTACTCAAATGGATGGTAGCCTTTTTATTATGGGAGGTAGTTCGTTGTTGAGATTTTGTTACAACAATGGATGGTAGCCTTGTCATAATGGAAGGTAGTTTGTTGTTGTGATTATGTTACTCTAATGGATGGTAACCTTGTGATTATGGAAGGTAGTTCATTGTTGAGATTTTGTTACTCTAATGGACAATAGCCTTGTCATTATGTAAGGTAGTTCGTTGTTGATGTTTTGTTACTCCAATGGATGGTAGCCTTGTCATTATGGAAGGTAGTTCGTTGTTGAGATTTTGTTACTCCAATGGATGGTAGCCTTGTCATTATTGAAGGTAGTTCGTTGTTGAGATTTTGTTACTCCAATGGATGGTAGCCTTGTCACTATGGAAGGTAGTTCATTGATGAGATTTTATTACTCCAATGGATGATAGCCTTGTCATTATGGAAGGTAGTTCGTTGTTGAGATTTTGTTACACCAATTTATGGTAGGCTTGTCATTACGGAAGGTGGTTCATTGTTGAGATTTTGTTAATCCAATGGATGGTATTTGTGTCATTATGGAAGGTAGTTCGTTGTTGAGATTTTGTTACACCATTGGATGGTAGCCTTGTCATTATGGAAGGTAGTTCATTGTTGACATTTTGATACTCCAATGGATGGTAGCCTTTTCATTATGGAAGGTAGTTCGTTGTTGAGATTTTGTTACTCAAATGGATGGTATCCTTGCCATTACGTAAGGTAGTTCGTTGTTGAGATTTTGTTTCTCCAATGGATGGTAGCCTTGTCATTATGGAAGGTAGTTTCTTGTTGAGATTTTATTACTCCAATGGATGGTACCCTTTCCATTATGGAAGGTAGTTCGTTGTTGAGATTTTGTTACTCCAATGGATGGTACCCTTGTAATTATGGAAGGTTGATTGTTGTTGAGATTTTGTTACTCCAATGGATGGTGGCCTTTTAATTATGGAAGATAGTTTGTTGTTGAGCTTTTGTTACTCAAATGGATGGTAGCCTTTTTATTATGGAAGGTAGTTCGTTGTTGAGATTTTGTTACACCAATGGATGGTAGCCTTGTCATAATGGAAGGTAGTTTGTTGTTGAGATTATGTTACTCCAATGGATGGTAACCTTGTGATTATGGAAGGTAGTTCATTGTTGAGATTTTGTTACTCTAATGGATGGTAGCCTTTTCATTATGGAAGGTAGTTCATTGTTGAGATTTTTTTACTCAAATGAATGGTATCCTTTCCATTACAGAAGGCAGTTCATTGTTGATATTTTGATACTCCAATGGATGGTAGCCTTTTCATTATGGAAGGTAGTTCGTTGTTGAGATTTTGTTACTCCAATGGATGGTAACCTTATCATTATGGATGGTAGTTCGTTGTTGATATTTTGTTACTCCATTGGATGGTACCCTTGTCATTATCGAAAGTAGTTCTTTGTTGAAATTTTGTTACTCCGATGGAAGGTAGCCTTTTCATTACGGAAGGTAGTTCGTTGTTGAGATTTCGTTACTGTAATGGATGGTATCCTTGTCATTATGGAAGGTAGTTTGTTGTTGAGATTTTGTTACTCTAATGGCTGGTATCCTTGTCATTATGGAAGGTAGTTCATTGTTGAGATTTTGTTTCTCCAATGGATGGCAGCCTTGTCATTATGGAAGGTAGTTCGTTGTTGATATTTTGTTACTCCAATGGATGGTAACCTTTTCATTATGGAAGGTAGTTCGTTGTTGATATTTTGTTACTCCAATGGATGGTAGACTTGTCATTATGGAAGGTAGTTCGTTGTTGAGATTTTGTTACTCTAATGGATGGTAGACTTGTCATTATGGAAGGTAGTTCATTGTTGAGATTTTGTTACTCCAATGGATGATAGCCTTGTCATTATGTAAGGTAGTTCGTTGTTGAAGTTTTGTTACTCCAATGGATGGTAATTTTTTCATTATGGAAGGTAGTTCGTTGTTGAGATTTTGTTACATCAATGGATGGTAGACTTGTCATTATGGAAGGTAGTTCGTTGTTTAGATTTTGTTACTCTAATGGATGGTAGACTTGTCATTGTGGAAGGTAGTTCGTTGTTGAGATTTTGTTACTCTAATGGATGGTAGCCTTGCCATTATGGAAGGTAGTTCGTTGTTGAGATTTTGTTACTCCAATGGATGGTAGCCTTGTCATTATGGATGGTAGTTCGTTGTTGATATTTTGTTACTCCATTGGATGGTACCCTTGTCATTACCGAAACTAGTTCATTGTTGAAATTTTGTTACTCCAATGGATGGTAGCCTTGTCATTACGGAAGGTAGTTCATTGTTGAGATTTCATTACTGCATTGGATGGTATCCTTGTCATTATGGAAGGTAGTTTGTTGTTGAGATTTTGTTACTCTAATGGCTGGTATCCTTGTCATTATGGAAGGTAGTTCATTGTTGAGATTTTGTTTCTCCAATGGATGGTAGCCTTGTCATTATGGAAGGTAGTTCGTTGTTGATATTTTGTTACTCCAATGGATGGTAACCTTTTCATTATGGAAGGTAGTTTGTTGTTGAGATTTTGTTACTCTAATGGATGGTAGACTTGTCATTATGGAAGGTAGTTCGTTGTTTAGATTTTGTTACTCTAATGGATGGTAGACTTGTCATTATGGAAGGTAGTTCATTGTTGAGCTTTTGTTACTCCAATGGATGTTAGCCTTGTCATTATGTAAGGTAGTTCGTTGTTGAAGTTTTGTTACTCCAATGGATGGTAACCTTTTCATTATGGAAGGTAGTTCGTTGTTGAGATTTTGTTACATCAATGGAAGGTAGACTTGTCATTATGGAAGGTAGTTCGTTGTTGAGATTTTGTTACTCTAATGGATGGTAGACTTGTCATTATGGAAGGTAGTTCGTTGTTGATATTTTGCTACTCTAATGGATAGTAGCCTTGTCATTATGTAAGGTAGTTCGTTGTTGATGTTTTGTTACTACAATGGATGGTAGCCTTGTTATTATGGAAGGTAGTTTGTTGTTGAGATTTTGTAACTCCAATGGATGGTAGCCTTGTCATTATTGAAGGTAGTTCGTTGTTGAGATTTTGTTACTCCAATGGATGGTAGCCTTGTCATTATGGAAGGTAGTTCATTGATGAGATTTTATTACTCCAATGGATGATAGCCTTGTCATTATGGAAGGTAGTTCGTTGTTGAGATTTTGTTACACCAATTTATGGTAGGCTTGTCATTACGGAAGGTGGTTCGTTGTTGAGATTTTATTAATCCAATGGATGGTATTCGTGTCATTATGGAAGGTAGTTCGTTGTTGAGATTTTGTTACTCCATTGGACGGTAGCCTTGTCATTATGGAAGGCAGTTCATTGTTGACATTTTGATACTCCAATGGATGGTAGCCTTTTCATTATGGAAGGTAGTTCGTTGTTGAGATTTTGTTACTCAAATGGATGGTATCCTTGCCATTACGTAAGGTAGTTCATTGTTGAGATTTTGTTTCTCCAATGGATGGTAGCCTTGTCATTATGGAAGGTAGTTTCTTGTTGAGATTTTATTACTCCAATGAATGGTAGCCTTGCCATTATGGAAGGTAGTTCATTGTTGAGATTTTGTTACTCCAATGGATGGTACCCTTGTAATTATGGAAGGTTGATTATTGTTGAGATTTTGTTACTCCAATGGATGGTAGCATTTTCATTATGGAAGATAGTTTGTTGTTGAGCTTTTGTTACTCAAATGGATGGTAGCCTTTTTATTATGGGAGGTAGTTCGTTGTTGAGATTTTGTTACAACAATGGATGGTAGCCTTGTCATAATGGAAGGTAGTTTGTTGTTGTGATTATGTTACTCCAATGGATGGTAACCTTGTGATTATGGAAGGTAGTTCATTGTTGAGATTTTGTTACTCTAATGGACAATAGCCTTGTCATTATGTAAGGTAGTTCGTTGTTGATGTTTTGTTACTCCAATGGATGGTAGCCTTGTCATTATGGAAGGTAGTTCGTTGTTGAGATTTTGTTACTCCAATGGATGGTAGCCTTGTCATTATTGAAGGTATATCGTTGTTGAGATTTTGTTACTCCAATGGATGGTAGCCTTGTCACTATGGAAGGTAGTTCATTGATGAGATTTTATTACTCCAAGGGATGATAGCCTTGTCATTATGGAAGGTAGTTCGTTGTTGAGATTTTGTTACACCAATTTATGGTAGGCTTGTCATTACGGAAGGTGGTTCATTGTTGAGATTTTGTTAATCCAATGGATGGTATTTGTGTCATTATGGAAGGTAGTTCGTTGTTGAGATTTTGTTACACCATTGGATGGTAGCCTTGTCATTATGGAAGGTAGTTCATTGTTGACATTTTGATACTCCAATGGATGGTAGCCTTTTCATTATGGAAGGTAGTTCGTTGTTGAGATTTTGTTACTCAAATGGATGGTATCCTTGCCATTACGTAAGGTAGTTCGTTGTTGAGATTTTGTTTCTCCAATGGATGGTAGCCTTGTCATTATGGAAAGTAGTTTCTTGTTGAGATTTTATTACTGCAATGGATGGTAGCCTTTCCATTATGGAAGGTAGTTCGTTGTTGAGATTTTGTTACTCCAATGGATGGTACCCTTGTAATTATGGAAGGTTGATTGTTGTTGAGATTTTGTTACTCCAATGGATGGTAGCCTTTTAATTATGGAAGATAGTTTGTTGTTGAGCTTTTGTTACTCAAATGGATGGTAGCCTTTTTATTATGGAAGGTAGTTCGTTGTTGAGATTTTGTTACACCAATGGATGGTAGCCTTGTCATAATGGAAGGTAGTTTGTTGTTGAGATTATGTTACTCCAATGGATGGTAACCTTGTGATTATGGAAGGTAGTTCATTGTTGAGATTTTTTTACTCTAATGGATAGTAGCCTTGTCATTATGTAAGGTTGTTCGTTGTTGATGTTTTGTTACTCCAATGGATGGTAGCCTTGTCATTATGGAAGGTAGTTCGTTGTTGAGATTTTGTTACTCCAATGGATGGTAGCCTTGTCATTATTAAAGGTAGTTCATTGTTGAGATTTTGTTACTCCAATGGATGGTAGCCTTGTCATTATGGAAGGTAGTTCATTGATGAGATTTTATTACTCCAATGGATGATAGCCTTGTCATTATGGAAGGTAGTTCGTTGTTGAGATTTTGTTACACCAATTTATGGTAGGCTTGTCATTACGGAAGGTGGTTCGTTGTTGAGATTTTGTTAATCCAATGGATGGTATTCGTGTCATTATGGAAGGTAGTTCGTTGTTGAGATTTTGTTACTCCATTGGATGGTAGCCTTGTCATTATGGAAGGCAGTTCATTGTTGACATTTTGATACTCCAATGGATGGTAGCCTTTTCATTATGGAAGGTAGTTCGTTGTTGAGATTTTGTTACTCAAATGGATGGTATCCTTTCCATTACGTAAGGTAGTTCGTTGTTGAGATTTTGTTTCTCCAATGGATGGTAGCCTTGTCATTATGGAAGGTAGTTTCTTGTTGAGATTTTATTACTCCAATGGATGGTAGCCTTGCCATTATGGAAGGTAGTTCGTTGTTGAGATTTTGTTACTCCAATGGATGGTACCCTTGTAATTATGGAAGGTTGATTATTGTTGAGATTTTGTTACTCCAATGGATGGTAGCCTTTTCATTATGGAAGATAGTTTGTTGTTGAGCTTTTGTTACTCAAATGGATGGTAGCCTTTTTATTATGGGAGGTAGTTCGTTGTTGAGATTTTGTTACAACAATGGATGGTAGCCTTGTCATAATGGAAGGTAGTTTGTTGTTGTGATTATGTTACTCCAATGGATGGTAACCTTGTGATTATGGAAGGTAGTTCATTGTTGATATTTTGTTACTCTAATGGACAATAGCCTTGTCATTATGTAAGGTAGTTCGTTGTTGATGTTTTGTTACTCCAATGGATGGTAGCCTTGTCATTATGGAAGGTAGTTCGTTGTTGAGATTTTGTTACTCCAATGGATGGTAGCCTTGTCATTATTGAAGGTAGTTCGTTGTTGAGATTTTGTTACTCCAATGGATGGTAGCCTTGTCACTATGGAAGGTAGTTCATTGATGAGATTTTATTACTCCAATGGATGATAGCCTTGTCATTATGGAAGGTAGTTCGTTGTTGAGATTTTGTTACACCAATTTATGGTAGGCTTGTCATTACGGAAGGTGGTTCGTTGTTGAGATTTTGTTAATCCAATGGATGGTATTCGTGTCATTATGGAAGGTAGTTCGTTGTTGAGATTTTGTTACTCCATTGGATGGTAGCCTTGTCATTATGGAAGGCAGTTCATTGTTGACATTTTGATACTCCAATGGATGGTAGCCTTTTCATTATGGAAGGTAGTTCGTTGTTGAGATTTTGTTACTCAAATGGATGGTATCCTTTCCATTACGTAAGGTAGTTCGTTGTTGAGATTTTGTTTCTCCAATGGATGGTAGCCTTGTCATTATGGAAGGTAGTTTCTTGTTGAGATTTTATTACTCCAATGGATGGTAGCCTTTCCATTATGGAAGGTAGTTCGTTGTTGAGATTTTGTTACTCCAATGGATGGTACCCTTGTAATTATGGAAGGTTGATTGTTGTTGAGATTTTGTTACTCCAATGGATGGTGGCCTTTTAATTATGGAAGATAGTTTGTTGTTGAGCTTTTGTTACTCAAATGGATGGTAGCCTTTTTATTATGGAAGGTAGTTCGTTGTTGAGATTTTGTTACACCAATGGATGGTAGCCTTGTCATAATGGAAGGTAGTTTGTTGTTGAGATTATGTTACTCCAATGGATGGTAACCTTGTGATTATGGAAGGTAGTTCATTGTTGAGATTTTGTTACTCTAATGGATAGTAGCATTGTCATTATGTAAGGTTGTTCGTTGTTGATGTTTTGTTACTCCAATGGATGGTAGCCTTGTCATTATGGAAGGTAGTTCGTTGTTGAGATTTTGTTACTCCAATGGATGGTAGCCTTGTCATTATTAAAGGTAGTTCGTTGTTGAGATTTTGTTACTCCAATGGATGGTAGCCTTCTCATTATGGAAGGTAGTTCATTGATGAGATTTTATTACTCCAATGGATGATAGCCTTGTCATTATGGAAGGTAGTTCGTTGTTGAGATTTTGTTACACCAATTTATGGTAGGCTTGTCATTACGGAAGGTGGTTCGTTGTTGAGATTTTGTTAATCCAATGGATGGTATTCGTGTCATTATGGAAGGTAGTTCGTTGTTGAGATTTTGTTACTCAAATGGATGGTATCCTTGCCATTACGTAAGGTAGTTCGTTGTTGAGATTTTGTTTCTCCAATGGATGGTAGCCTTGTCATTATGGAAGGTAGTTTCTTGTTGAGATTTTATTACTCCAATGGATGGTAGCCTTTCCATTATGGAAGGTAGTTCGTTGTTGAGATTTTGTTACTCCAATGGATGGTACCCTTGTAATTATGGAAGGTTGATTGTTGTTGAGATTTTGTTACTCCAATGGATGGTGGCCTTTTAATTATGGAAGATAGTTTGTTGTTGAGCTTTTGTTACTCAAATGGATGGTAGCCTTTTTATTATGGAAGGTAGTTCGTTATTGAGATTTTGTTACACCAATGGATGGTAGCCTTGTCATAATGGAAGGTAGTTTGTTCTTGAGATTATGTTACTCCAATGGATGGTAACCTTGTGATTATGGAAGGTAGTTCATTGTTGAGATTTTGTCACTCTAATGGATAGTATCCTTGTCATTATGTAAGGTTGTTCGTTGTTGATGTTTTGTTACTCCAATGGATGGTAGCCTTGTCATTATGGAGGGTAGTTCGTTGTTGAGATTTTGTTACTCCAATGGATGGTAGCCTTGTCATTATTAAAGGTAGTTCGTTGTGGAGATTTTGTTACTCCAATGGATGGTAGCCTTCTCATTATGGAAGGTAGTTCATTGATGAGATTTTATTACTCCAATGGATGATAGCCTTATCATTATGGAAGGTAGTTCGTTGTTGATATTTTATTACACCAATTTATGTTAGGCTTGTTATTACGGAAGGTGGTTCGTTGTTGAGATTTTGTTAATCCAATGGATTGTATTCATGTCATTATTGAAGGTAGTTTGATGTTGAGATTTTGTTACTCCATTGGATGGTAGCCTTGTCATTATGGAAGGTAGTTCATTGTTGACATTTTGTTACTCCAATGGATGGTAGCCTTTTCATTATGGAAGATAGTTCGTTGTTGAGATTTTTTTACTCAAATGGATGGTATCCTTGCCATTACAGAAGGTAGTTCATTCTTGAGATTTTGTTTCTCCAATGGATGGAAGCCTTGTCATTATGGAAGGTAGTTTCTTGTTGAGATTTTATTACTCCAATGGATGGTAGCCTTGCCATTATGGAAGGTAGTTCGTTGTTGAGATTTTGTTACTCCAATGGAAGGTAGCCTTGTCATTACCGAAAGTTGTTCTTTGTTGAATTTTTGTTACTCCAATGGAAGGTAGCCTTGTCATTACGGAAGGTAGTTCGTTGTTGAGATTTCGTTACTGCAATGGATGGTATCCTTGTCATTATGGAACGTAGTTTGTTGTTGAGATTTTGTTACTCTAATGGCTGGTATCCCTGTCATTGTGGAAGGTAGTTCATTGTTGAGATTTTGTTTCTCCAATGGATGGTAGCCTTGTCATTATGGAAGGTAGTTCGTTGTTGATATTTTGTTACTCCAATGGATGGTAACCTTTTCATTATGGAAGGTAGTTCGTTTTTTGATATTTTGTTACTCCAATGGATGGTAGACTTGTCATTATGGAAGGTAGTTCGTTGTTGAGATTTTGTTACTCTAATGGATGTTAGACTTGTCATTATGGAAGGTAGTTCATTGTTGAGATTTTGTTACTCCAATGGATGGTAGCCTTGTCATTATGTAAGGTAGTTCGTTGTTGAAGTTTTGTTACTCCAATGGATGGTAATCTTTTCATTATGGAAGGTAGTTCGTTGTTGAGATTTTGTTACATCAATGGATGGTAGAATTGTCATTATGGAAGGTAGTTCGTTGTTTAGATTTTGTTACTCTAATGGATGGTAGACTTGTCATTGTGGAAGGTAGTTCGTTGTTGAGATTTTGTTACTCTAATGGATAGTAGCCTTGTCATTATGTAAGGTAGTTCGTTGTTGATGTTTTGTTACTCCAATGGATGGTAGCCTTGTCATTATGGAAGGTAGTTTGTTGTTGAGATTTTGTTACTCCAATGGATGGTAGCCTTGTCATTATTGAAGGTAGTTCGTTGTTGAGATTTTGTTACTCCAATGGATGGTAGCCTTGTCATTATGGAAGGTAGTTCATTGATGAGATTTTATTACTCCAATGGATGATATCCTTGTCATTATGGAAGGTAGTTCGTTGTTGAGATTTTGTTAATCCAATGGATGGTATTCATGTCATTATGGAAGGTAGTTCGTTGTTGAGATTTTGTTACTCCATTGGATGGTAGCCTTGTCATTATGGAAGGTAGTTCATTGTTGACATTTTGTAACTCCAATGGATGGTAGCCTTTTCATTATGGAAGGTAGTTCGTTATTGAGATTTTGTTACTCAAATGGATGGTATCCTTGCCATTACGGAAGGTAGTTCGTTGTTGAGATTTGTTTCTCCAATGGATGGTAGCCTTGTCATTATGGAAGGTAGATTCTTGTTGAGATTTTATTACTCCAATGGACGGTAGCCTTGCCATTATGGAAGGTAGTTCGTTGTTGAGATTTTGTTACTCCAATGGATGGTAGCCTTGTCATTATGGATGGTAGTTCGTTGTTGATATTTTGTTACTCCATTGGATGGTACCCTTGTCATTACCGAAAGTAGTTCGTTGTTGAAATTTTGTTACTCCAATGGATGGTATCCTTGTCATTACGGAAGGTAGTTCGTTGTTGAGATTTCGTTACTGCAATGGATGGTATCCTTGTCATTATGGAAGGTAGTTTATTGTTGAGATTTTGTTAGTCTAATGGCTGGTATCCTTGTCATTATGGAAGGCAGTTCATTGTTGAGATTTTGTTTCTCCAATGGATGGTAGCCTTGTCATTATGGAAGGTAGTTCGTTGTTGATATTTTGTTACTCCAATGGATGGTAACCTTTTCATTATGGAAGGTAGTTTGTTGTTGAGATTTTGTTACTCCAATGGATGGTAGACTTGTCGTTATGGAATGTAGTTCGTTGTTGAGATTTTGTTACTCTAATGGATGGTAGACTTGTCATTATGTAAGGTAGTTCGTTGTTGAGATTTTGTTACTCCAATGGATGGTAACCTTTTCATTATGGAAGGTAGTTCGTTGTTGAGATTTTGTTACATCAATGGATGGTAGACTTGTCATTATGGAAGGTAGTTCGTTGTTGAGATTTTGTTACTCTAATGGATGGTAGACTTGTCATTGTGGAAGGTAGTTCGTTGTTGAGATTTTGTTACTCTAATGGATAGTAGCCTTGTCATTATGTAAGGTAGTTCGTTGTTGATGTTTTGTTACTCCAATGGATGGTAGCCTTGTCATTATGGAAGGTAGTTCGTTGTTGAGATTTTGTTACTCCAATGGATGGTAGCCTTGTCATTATTGAAGGTAGTTCGTTGTTGAGATTTTGTTACTCCAATGGCTGGTAACCTTTTCATTATGGAAGGTAGTTCATTGTTGAGATTTTGTTACTCCAATGGATGATAGCCTTTCATTATGTAAGGTAGTTTGTTGTTGAAGTTTTGTTACTCCAATGGATGGTAACCTTTTCATTATGGAAGGTAGTTCGTTGTTGAGATTTTGTTACATCAATGGATGGTAGACTTGTCATTATGGAAGGTAGTTTGTTGTTGAGATTTTGTTACTCTAATGGATGGTAGACTTGTCATTGTGGAAGGTAGTTCGTTGTTGAGATTTTGTTACTCTATAGGATAGTAGCCTTGTCATTATGTAAGGTAGTTCGTTGTTGATGTTTTGTTACTCCAATGGATGGTAGCCTTGTCATTATGGAAGGTAGTTCGTTGTTGAGATTTTGTTACTCCAATGGATGGTAGCCTTGTCATTATTGAAGGTAGTTCGTTGTTGAGATTTTGTTACTCCAATGGATGGTAGCCTTGTCATTATGGAAGGTAGTTCATTGATGAGATTTTATTACTCCAATGGATGATAGCCTTGTCATTATGGAAGGTAGTTCATTGTTGAGATTTTGTTACACCAATTTATGGTAGGCTTGTCATTACGGAAGGTGGTTTGTTGTTGAGATTTTGTTAATCCAATGGATGGTATTTGTGTCATTATGGAAGGTAGTTCGTTGTTGAGATTTTGTTACTCCATTGGATGGTAGACTTGTCATTATGGAAGGTAGTTCATTGTTGACATTTTGATACTCCAATGGATGGTAGCCTTTTCATTATGGAAGGTAGTTCGTTGTTGAGATTTTGTTACTCAAATGGATGGTATCCTTGCCTTTACGTAAGGTAGTTCGTTGTTGAGATTTTGTTTCTCCAATGGATGGTAGCCTTGTCATTATGGAGGGTAGTTTCTTGCTTAGATTTTATTACTCCAATGGATGGTAGCCTTGCCATTATGGAAGGTAGTTCGTTGTTGAGATTTTGTTACTCCAATGGATGGTGCCCTTGTAATTATGGAAGGTTGATTGTTGTTGAGATTTTGTTACTCCAATGGATGGTAGCCTTTTCATTATAGAAGATAGTTTGCTGTTGAGCTTTTGTTACTCAAATGGATGGTAGGATTTTTATTATGGAAGGTATTTCGTTGTTGAGATTTTGTTACACCAATGGATGGTAGCCTTGTCATAATGGAAGGTAGTTTGTTGTTGAGATTATGTTACTCCAATGGATGGTAACCTTGTGATTATGGAAGGTAGTTCATTGTTGAGATTTTGTTACTCTAATGGATAGTAGCCTTGTCATTATGTAAGGTAGTTCGTTGTTGATGTTTTGTTACTCCAATGGATGGTAGCCTTGTCATTATGGAAGGTAGTTCGTTGTTGAGATTTTGTTACTCCAATGGATGGTAGCCTTGTCATTATTGAAGGTAGTTCGTTGTTGAGATTTTGTTACTCCAATGGATGGTAGCCTTGTCATTATGGAAGGTAGTTCATTGATGAGATTTTATTACTCCAATGGATGATAGCCTTGTCATTATGGAAGGTAGTTCGTTGTTGAGATTTTGTTACACCAATTTATGGTAGGCTTGTCATTACGGAAGGTGGTTCGTTGTTGAGATTTTGTTAATCCAATGGATGGTATTCGTGTCATTATGGAAGGTAGTTCGTTGCTGAGATTTTGTTACTCCATTGGATAGTAGCCTTGTCATTATGGAAGGTAGTTCATTGTTGACATTTTGTTACTCCAATGGATGGTAGCCTTGCCATTATGGAAGGTAGTTTGTTGTTGAGATTTTGTTACTCCAATGGATGGTACCCTGGTAATTATGGAAGGTAGTTCGTTGTTGAGATTTTGTTACACCAATGGATGGTAGCCTTGTCATAAAGGAAGGTAGTTTGTTGCTGAGATTATGTTACTCCAATGGATGGTAACCTTGTGATTATGAAAGGTATTTCATTGTTAAGATTTTGTTACTCCAATGGATGGTAGCCTTGTCATTATGGATGATAGTTCATTGTTGAGATTTTGTTACTCTAATGGATAGTAGCCTTGTCATTATGTAAGGTAGTTCGTTGTTGATGTTTTGTTACTCCAATGGATGGTAGCCTTGTCATTATGGAAGGTAGTTCGTTGTTGAGATTTTGTTACTCCAATGGATGGTAGCCTTGTCATTATTAAAGGTAGTTCGTTGTTGAGATTTTGTTACTCCAATGGATGGTAGCCTTGTCATTATGGAAGGTAGTTCATTGATGAGATTTTATTACTCCAATGGATGATAGCCTTGTCATTATGGAAGGTAGTTCGTTGTTGAGATTTTGTTACACCAATTTATGGTAGGCTTGTCATTACGGAAGGTGGTTCATTGTTGAGATTTTGTTAATCCAATGGATGGTATTCGTGTCATTATGGAAGGTAGTTCGTTGCTGAGATTTTGTTACTCCATTGGATAGTAGCCTTGTCATTATGGAAGGTAGTTCATTGTTGACATTTTGTTACTCCAATGGATGGTAGCCTTGCCATTATGGAAGGTAGTTCGTTGTTGAGATTTTGTTACTCCAATGGATGGTACCCTGGTAATTATGGAAGGTAGTTCGTTGTTGAGATTTTGTTACACCAATGGATGGTAGCCTTGTCATACTGGAAGGTAGTTTGTTGCTGAGATTATGTTACTCCAATGGATGGTAACCTTGTGATTATGAAAGGTATTTCATTGTTAAGATTTTGTTACTACAATGGATGGTAGCCTTGTCATTATGGATGATAGTTTTTTGATGAGATTTTGTTACTCCATTGGATGGTAGCATTGTCATTACAGAAAGTAGTTCGTTGTTCAGATTTTGTTACTCTAATGGATGGTAGCTTTATCATTATGCAAGGTAGTTCAGTGTTGACATTTTGTTACTCTAATTTCTTGTAGCCTTGTCATTATGGAAGGTAGTTTTTTGTTGAGGTTTTGTTACTCCAATGGATGGTAGACTTGTCATTATGAAAGGTAGTTCGTTGTTGAGATTTTATTACTCTAATGGATGGTAGCCTTGTCATTATGGATGGTAGTTCATTGTTGATATTTTGTTACTTCATTGGATGGTACCCTTGTCATTACTGAAAGTAGTTCGTTGATGAGATTTTGTTACTCTAATGGCTGGTATCCTTGTCATTATGGAAGTTAGTTCGTTGTTGAGATTTTGTTACTCCAATGGATGGTAGCCTTTTCATTATGGAAGATAGTTTGTTGTTGAGCTTTTGTTACTCAAATGGATGTTAGCCTTTTTATTATGGAAGGTAGTTCGTTGTTGAGATTTTGTTACACCAATGGATGGTAGCCTTGCCATAATGGAAGGTAGTTTGTTCCTGATATTATGTTACTCTAATGGATGGTAGCCTTGTGATTATGGAAGGTAGTTCATTTTTTAGATTTTATTACTCCAATGGATGGTAGCCTTATCATTATGGAAGGTAGTTCGTTGTTGAGATTTTGTTACACCAATTTATGGTAGGCTTTTCATTACGGAAGGTGGTTCGTTGTTGAGATTTTGTTAATCCAATGGATGGTAACCTTTTCATTATGGAAGGTAGTTCGTTGTTGAGATTTTGTTACATCAATGGATGGTAGACTTGTCATTATAGAAGGTAGTTCGTTGTTGATATTTTGTTACTCTAATGGATGGTAGACTTGTCATTGTGGAAGGTAGTTCGTTGTTGAGATTTTGTTACTCTAAGGGATAGTAGCCTTGTCATTATGTAAGGTAGTTCGTTGTTGATGTTTTGTTACTCCAACGGATGGTAGCCTTGTCATTATGGAAGGTAGTTCGTTGTTGAGATTTTGTTACTCCAATGGATGGTACCCTTGTAATTATGGAAGGTTGATTGTTGTTGAGATTTTTTTACTCCATGGATGGTAGCCTTTTCATTATGGAAGATAGTTTATTGTTGAGCTTTTGTTACTCAAATGGATGTTAGCCTTTTTATTATGGAAGGTAGTTCGTTGTTGAAATTTCGTTACACCAATGGATGGTAGCCTTGCCATAATGGAAGGTAGTTTGTTGCTGAGATTATGTTACTCCAATGGATGGTAGCCTTGTGATTATGGAAGGTAGTTCATTGTTTAGATTTTGTTACTCCAATGGATGGTAGCCTTGTCATTATGGAAGGTAGTTCGTTGTTGAGATTTTGTTACACCAATTTATGGTAGGCTTTTCATTACGGAAGGTGGTTCGTTGTTGAGATTTTGTTAATCCAATGGATGGTATTCGTGTCATTACGAAAGGTAGTTTGTTGTTGAGATTTTGTTACTCCATTGGATGGTAGCCTTGTCATTATGGAAGGTAGTTCATTGTTGACATTTTGTTACTCCAATGGATGGTAGCCTTTTCATTATGGAAGGTAGTTCATTGTTGAGATTTTGTTACTCAAATGGATGGTATCCTTGCCATTATGGAAGGTAGTTCATTGTTGAGATTTTGTTTCTCCAATGGATGGTAGCCTTGTCATTATGGAAGGTAGTTTCTTGTTGAGATTTTATTACTCCAATGGATGGTAGCCTTGCCATTATGGAAGGTAGTTCGTTGTTGAGATTTTGTTACTCCAATAGATGGTACCCTTGTAATTATGGAAGGTTGATTGTTGTTGAGATTTTGTTACTCCAATGGATGGTAGCCTTTTCATTATGTAAGATAGTTTGTTGTTGAGCTTTTGTTACTCAAATGGATAGTAGCCTTTTTATTATGGAAGGTAGTTCATTGTTGAGATTTTGTTACACCAATGGATGGTAGCCTTGTCATAATGGAAGGTAGTTTGTTGTTGAGATTATGTTACTCCAATGGATGGTAGCCTTGTGATTATGGAAGGTAGTTCATTGTTTAGATTTTGTTACTCTAATGGATAGTAGCCTTGTCATTCTGTAAGGTAGTTCGTTGTTGATGTTTTGTTACTCCAATGGATGGTAGCCTTGTCATTATGGAAGGTAGTTCGTTGTTGAGATTTTGTTACTCCAATGGATGGTAGCCTTGTCATTATTGAAGGTAGTTCGTTGTTGAGATTTTGTTACTCCAATGGATGGTAGCCTTGTCATTATGGAAGGTAGTTCATTGATGAGATTTTATTACTCCAATGGATGATAGCCTTGTCATTATGGAAGGTAGTTCGTTGTTGAGATTTTGTTACACCAATTTATGGTAGGCTTGTCATTACGGAAGGTGGTTCGTTGTTGAGATTTTGTTAATCCAATGGATGGTATTCGTGTCATTATGGAAGGTAGTTCGTTGCTGAGATTTTGTTACTCCATTGGATAATAGCCTTGTCATTATGGAAGGTAGTTCATTGTTGACATTTTGTTACTCCAATGGATGGTAGCCTTGCCATTATGGAACGTAGTTTGTTGTTGAGATTTTGTTACGCCAATGGATGGTACCCTGGTAATTATGGAAGGTAGTTCGTTGTTGAGATTTTGTTACACCAATGGATGGTAGCCTTGTCATAATGGAAGGTAGTTTGTTGCTGAGATTATGTTACTCCAATAGATGGTAACCTTGTGATTATGAAAGGTATTTCATTGTTTAGATTTTGTTACTCCAATGGATGGTAGCCTTGTCATTATGGATGATAGTTTTTTGATGAGATTTTGTTACTCCATTGGATGGTAGCATTGTCATTACAGAAAGTAGTTCATTGTTCAGATTTTGTTACTCTAATGGATGGTAGCTATATCATTATGCAAGGTAGTTCATTGTTGACATTTTGTTACTCTAATTTCTTGTAGCCTTGTCATTATGGAAGGTAGTTTTTTGTTGAGGTTTTGTTACTCCAATGGATGGTAGACTTGTCATTATGAAAGGTAGTTTGTTGTTGAGATTTTATTACTCTAATGGATGGTAGCCTTGTCATTATGGATGGTAGTTCATTGTTGATATTTTGTTACTCCATTGGATGGTACCCTTGTCATTACTGAAAGTAGTTCGTTGATGAGATTTTGTTACTCTAATGGCTGGTATCCTTGTCATTATGGAAGTTAGTTCGTTGTTGAGATTTTGTTACTCCAATGGATGGTAGCCTTTTCATTATGGAAGATAGTTTGTTGTTGAGCTTTTGTTACTCAAATAGATGTTAGCCTTTTTATTATGGAAGGTAGTTCGTTGTTGAGATTTTGTTACACCAATGGATGGTATCCTTGCCATAATGGAAGGTAGTTTGTTCCTCATATTATGTTACTCTAATGGATGGTAGCCTTGTGATTATGGAAGGTAGTTCATTTTTTAGATTTTATTACTCCAATGGATGGTAGCCTTATCATTATGGAAGGTAGTTCGTTGTTGAGATTTTGTTACACCAATTTATGGTAGGCTTTTCATTACGGAAGGTGGTTCGTTGTTGAGATTTTGTTAATCCAATGGATGGTAACCTTTTCATTATGGAAGGTAGTTCGTTGTTGAGATTTTGTTACATCAATGGATGGTAGACTTGTCATTATAGAAGGTAGTTCGTTGTTGATATTTTGTTACTCTAATGGATGGTAGACTTGTCATTGTGGAAGGTAGTTCGTTGTTGAGATTTTGTTACTCTAAGGGATAGTAGCCTTGTCATTATGTAACGTAGTTCGTTGTTGATGTTTTGTTACTCCAACGGATGGTAGCCTTGTCATTATGGAAGGTAGTTCGTTGTTGAGATTTTGTTACTCCAATGGATGGTACCCTTGTAATTATGGAAGGTTGATTGTTGTTGAGATTTTTTTACTCCATGGATGGTAGCCTTTTCATTATGGAAGATAGTTTATTGTTGAGCTTTTGTTACTCAAATGGATGTTAGCCTTTTTATTATGGAAGGTAGTTCGTTGTTGAAATTTTGTTACACCAATGGATGGTAGCCTTGCAATAATGGAAGGTAGTTTATTGCTGAGATTTTGTTACTCCAATGGATGGTAGCCTTGTGATTATGGAAGGTAGTTCATTGTTTAGATTTTGTTACTCCAATGGATGGTAGCCTTGTCATTATGGAAGGTAGTTCGTTGTTGAGATTTTGTTACACCAATTTATGGTAGGCTTTTCATTACGGAAGGTGGTTCGTTGTTGAGATTTTGTTAATCCAATGGATGGTATTCGTGTCATTACGGAAGGTAGTTTGTTGTTGAGATTTTGTTACTCCATTAGATGGTAGCCTTGTCATTATGGAAGGTAGTTCATTGTTGACATTTTGTTACTCCAATGGATGGTAGCCTTTTCATTATGGAAGGTAGTTCATTGTTGAGATTTTGTTACTCAAATGGATGGTATCCTTGCCATTATGGAAGGTAGTTCGTTGCTGAGATTTTGTTACTCCATTGGATAGTAGCCTTGTCATTATGGAAGGTAGTTCATTGTTGACATTTTGTTACTCCAATGGATGGTAGCCTTGCCATTATGGAAGGTAGTTCGTTGTTGAGATTTTGTTATGCCAATGGATGGTACCCTGGTAATTATGGAAGGTAGTTCGTTGTTGAGATTTTGTTACACCAATGGATGGTAGCCTTGTCATAATGGAAGGTAGTTTGTTGCTGAGATTATGTTACTCCAATGGATGGTAACCTTGTGATTATGAAAGGTATTTCATTGTTTAGATTTTGTTACTCCAATGGATGGTAGCCTTGTCATTATGGATGATAGTTTTTTGATGAGATTTTGTTACTCCATTGGATGGTAGCATTGTCATTACAGAAAGTAGTTCGTTGTTCAGATTTTGTTACTCTAATGGATGGTAGCCTTATCATTATGCAAGGTAGTTCATTGTTGACATTTTGTTACTCTAATTTCTTGTAGCCTTGTCATTATGGAAGGTAGTTTTTTGTTGAGGTTTTGTTACTCCAATGGATGGTAGACTTGTCATTATGAAAGGTAGTTCGTTGTTGAGATTTTATTACTCTAATGGATGGTAGCCTTGTCATTATGGATGGTAGTTCATTGTTGATATTTTGTTACTCCATTGGATGGTACCCTTGTCATTACTGAAAGTAGTTCGTTGATGAGATTTTGTTACTCTAATGGCTGGTATCCTTGTCATTATGGAAGTTAGTTCGTTGTTGAGATTTTGTTACTCCAATGGATGGTAGCCTTTTCATTATGGAAGATAGTTTGTTGTTGAGCTTTTGTTACTCAAATAGATGTTAGCCTTTTTATTATGGAAGGTAGTTCGTTGTTGAGATTTTGTTACACCAATGGATGGTATCCTTGCCATAATGGAAGGTAGTTTGTTCCTGATATTATGTTACTCTAATGGATGGTAGCCTTGTGATTATGGAAGGTAGTTCATTTTTTAGATTTTATTATTCCAATGGATGGTAGCCTTATCATTATGGAAGGTAGTTCGTTGTTGAGATTTTGTTACACCAATTTATGGTAGGCTTTTCATTACGGAAGGTGGTTCGTTGTTGAGATTTTGTTAATCCAATGGATGGTAACCTTTTCATTATGGAAGGTAGTTCTATGTTGAGATTTTGTTACATCAATGGATGGTAGACTTGTCATTATAGAAGGTAGTTCGTTGTTGATATTTTGTTACTCTAATGGATGGTAGACTTGTCATTGTGGAAGGTAGTTCGTTGTTGAGATTTTGTTACTCTAAGGGATAGTAGCCTTGTCATTATGTAAGGTAGTTCGTTGTTGATGTTTTGTTACTCCAACGGATGGTAGCCTTGTCATTATGGAAGGTAGTTCGTTGTTGAGATTTTGTTACTCCAATGGATGGTACCCTTGTAATTATGGAAGGTTGATTGTTGTTGAGATTTTTTTACTCCATGGATGGTAGCCTTTTCATTATGGAAGATAGTTTATTGTTGAGCTTTTGTTACTCAAATGGATGTTAGCCTTTTTATTATGGAAGGTAGTTCGTTGTTGAAATTTTGTTACACCAATGGATGGTAGCCTTGCCATAATGGAAGGTAGTTTGTTGCTGAGATTATGTTACTCCAATGGATGGTAGCCTTGTGATTATGGAAGGTAGTTCATTGTTTAGATTTTTTTACTCCAATGGATGGTAGCCTTGTCATTATGGAAGGTAGTTCGTTGTTGAGATTTTGTTACACCAATTTATGGTAGGCTTTTCATTACGGAAGGTGGTTCGTTGTTGAGATTTTGTTAATCCAATGGATGGTATTCGTGTCATTACGGAAGGTAGTTTGTTGTTGAGATTTTGTTACTCCATTGGATGGTAGCCTTGTCATTATGGAAGGTAGTTCATTGTTGACATTTTGTTACTCCAATGGATGGTAGCCTTTTCATTATGGAAGGTAGTTCATTGTTGAGATTTTGTTACTCAAATGGATGGTATCCTTGCCATTATGGAAGGTAGTTCGTTGCTGAGATTTTGTTACTCCATTGGATAGTAGCCTTGTCATTATGGAAGGTAGTTCATTGTTGACATTTTGTTACTCCAATGGATGGTAGCCTTGCCATTATGGAAGGTAGTTTGTTGTTGTGATTTTGTTACGCCAATGGATGGTACCCTGGTAATTATGGAAGGTAGTTCGTTGTTGAGATTTTGTTACACCAATGGATGGTAGCCTTGTCATAATGGAAGGTAGTTTGTTGCTGAGATTATGTTACTCCAATGGATGGTAACCTTGTGATTATGAAAGGTATTTCATTGTTTAGATTTTGTTACTCCAATGGATGGTAGCCTTGTCATTATGGATGATAGTTTTTTGATGAGATTTTGTTACTCCATTGGATGGTAGCATTGTCATTACAGAAAGTAGTTCGTTGTTCAGATTTTGTTACTCTAATGGATGGTAGCCTTATCATTATGCAAGGTAGTTCATTGTTGACATTTTGTTACTCTAATTTCTTGTAGCCTTGTCATTATGGAAGGTAGTTTTTTGTTGAGGTTTTGTTACTCCAATGGATGGTAGACTTGTCATTATGAAAGGTAGTTCGTTGTTGAGATTTTATTACTCTAATGGATGGTAGCCTTGTCATTATGGATGGTAGTTCATTGTTGATATTTTGTTACTCCATTGGATGGTACCCTTGTCATTACTGAAAGTAGTTCGTTGATGAGATTTTGTTACTCTAATGGCCGGTATCCTTGTCATTATGGAAGTTAGTTCGTTGTTGAGATTTTGTTACTCCAATGGATGGTAGCCTTTTCATTATGGAAGATAGTTTGTTGTTGAGCTTTTGTTACTCAAATAGATGTTAGCCTTTTTATTATGGAAGGTAGTTCGTTGTTGAGATTTTGTTACACCAATGGATGGTATCCTTGCCATAATGGAAGGTAGTTTGTTCCTGATATTATGTTACTCTAATGGATGGTAGCCTTGTGATTATGGAAGGTAGTTCATTTTTTAGATTTTATTACTCCAATGGATGGTAGCCTTATCATTATGGAAGGTAGTTCGTTGTTGAGATTTTGTTACACCAATTTATGGTAGGCTTTTCATTACGGAAGGTGGTTCGTTGTTGAGATTTTGTTAATCCAATGGATGGTAACCTTTTCATTATGGAAGGTAGTTCGTTGTTGAGATTTTGTTACATCAATGGATGGTAGACTTGTCATTATAGAAGGTAGTTCGTTGTTGATATTTTGTTACTCTAATGGATGGTAGACTTGTCATTGTGGAAGGTAGTTCGTTGTGGAGATTTTGTTACTCTAAGGGATAGTAGCCTTGTCATTATGTAAGGTAGTTCGTTGTTGATGTTTTGTTACTCCAACGGATGGTAGCCTTGTCATTATGGAAGGTAGTTCGTTGTTGAGATTTTGTTACTCCAATGGATGGTACCCTTGTAGTTATGGAAGGTTGATTGTTGTTGAGATTTTTTTACTCCATGGATGGTAGCCTTTTCATTATGGAAGATAGTTTATTGTTGAGCTTTTGTTACTCAAATGGATGTTAGCCTTTTTATTATGGAAGGTAGTTCGTTGTTGAAATTTTGTTACACCAATGGATGGTAGCCTTGCCATAATAGAAGGTAGTTTGTTGCTGAGATTATGTTACTCCAATGGATGGTAGCCTTGTGATTATGGAAGGTAGTTCATTGTTTAGATTTTGTTACTCCAATGGATGGTAGCCTTGTCATTATGGAAGGTAGTTCGTTGTTGAGATTTTGTTACACCAATTTATGGTAGGCTTTTCATTACGGAAGGTGGTTCGTTGTTGAGATTTTGTTAATCCAATGGATGGTATTCGTGTCATTACGGAAGGTAGTTTGTTGTTGAGATTTTGTTACTCCATTGGATGGTAGCCTTGTCATTATGGAAGGTAGTTCATTGTTGACATTTTGTTACTCCAATGGATGGTAGCCTTTTCATTATGGAAGGTAGTTCATTGTTGAGATTTTGTTACTCAAATGGATGGTATCCTTGCCA
Organism: Vicia faba; assembly: GCA_948472305.1. Taxonomy (NCBI): domain Eukaryota; kingdom Viridiplantae; phylum Streptophyta; class Magnoliopsida; order Fabales; family Fabaceae; genus Vicia; species Vicia faba. The sequence continues at coordinate 853,872,402 of OX451739.1, forward strand.
TTATGGAAGGTAGTTCGTTGTTGAGATTTTGTTTCTCCAATGGATGGTAGCCTTGTCATTATGGAAGGTAGATTCTTGTTGAGATTTTATTACTCCAATGGATGGTAGCCTTGCCATTATGGAAGGTAGTTCGTTGTTGATATTTTGTTACTCCAATGGATGATAGCCTTTCATTATGTAAGATAGTTTGTTGTTGAGCTTTTGTTACTCAAATGGATAGTAGCCTTTTTATTATGGAAGGTAGTTCATTGTTGACATTTTGTTACACCAATGGATGGTAGCCTTGTCATAATGGAAGGTAGTTTGTTGTTGAGATTATGTTACTCCAATGGATGGTAGCCTTGTGATTATGGAAGGTAGTTCATTGTTTAGATTTTGTTACTCCAATGGATGGTAGCCTTTTCATTATGGATGATAGTTTTTTGATGAGATTTTGTTACTCCATTGGATGGTAGCATTGTCATTACAGAAAGCAGTTCGTTGTTCAGATTTTGTTACTCTATGTGATGGTAGCCTTATCATTATGCAAGGTAGTTCATTGTTGACATTTTGTTACTCCAATTTCTGGTAGCCTTGTCATTATGGAAGGTAGTTTTTTGTTGAGATTTTGTAACTCCAATGGATGGTAGACTTGTCATTATGGAAGGTAGTTCGTTGTTGAGATTTTGTTACTCCAATGGATGGTAGCCTTGTCATTATGGATGGTAGTTCGTTGTTGATATTTTGTTACTCCATTGGATGGTACACTTGTCATTACCGAAAGTAGTTCGTTGATGAAATTTTATTACTCCAATGGATGGTAGCCTTGTCATTACGGAAGGTAGTTCGGTTTTGAGATTGCGTTACTACAATGGATGGTATCCTTGTCATTATGGAAGTTAGTTCGTTGTTGTGATTTTGTTACTCTAATGGCTGGTATCCTTGTCATTATGGAAGATAGTTCATTGTTGAGATTTTGTTTCTCCAATGGATGGTAGCCTTGTCATTATGGAAGGTAGTTCATTGTTTATATTTTGTTACTCCAATGGATGGTAACCTTTTCATTATGGAAGGTAGTTCGTTGTTGAGATTTTGTTACTCCAATGGATGGTAGACTTGTCATTATGGAAGGTAGTTCGTTGTTGAGATTTTGTTTCTCTAATGGATGGTAGACTTTTCATTATGGAAGGTAGTTCATTGTTGAGATTTTGTTACTCCAATGGATGGTAGCCTTGTGATTATGTAAGGTAGATCGTTGTTGAAGTTTTGTTACTCCAATGGATGGTAACCTTTTCATTATGGAAGGTAGTTCGTTGTTGAGATTTTGTTACATCAATGGATGGTAGACTTGTCATTATGGAAGGTAGTTCGTTGTTGAGATTTTGTTACTCTAATAGATGGTAGACTTGTCATTGTTGAAGGTAGTTCGTTGTTGAGATTTTGTTACTCTAATGGATAGTAGCCTTGTCATTATGTAAGGTAGTTCGTTGTTGATGTTTTGTTACTACAATGGATGGTAGCCTTGTCATTATGGAAGGTAGTTCGCTGTTGAGATTTTGTTACTCCAATGGATGGTACCATTGTAATTATGGAAGACTGATTGTTGTTGAGTTTTTGTTACCCCAATGGATGATAGCATTTTCATTATGGAAGATAGTTTGTTGTTGAGCTTTTGTTACTCAAATGTATGGTAGCCTTTTTATTATGGAAGGTAGTTCATTGTTGAGATTTTGTTACACCAATGGATGGTAGCCTTGCCATAATGGAAGTTAGTTTGTTGCTGAGATTATGTTACTCCAATGGATGGTACCCTTGTGATTATGGAAGGTAGTTCATTGTTTAGATTTTGTTACTCCAATGGATGGTAGCCTTGTCATTATGGATGATAGTTTTTTGATGAGATTTTGTTACTCCATTGGATGGTAGCATTGTCATTACAGAAAGTAGTTCGTTGTTCAGATTTTGTTACTCTAGTGGATGGTAGCCTTATCATTATGCAAGGTAGTTCATTGTTGACATTTTGTTACTCCAATTTCTGGTAGCCTTGTCATTATGGAAGGTAGTTTTTTGTTGAGATTTTGTTACTCCAATGGATGGTAGACTTGTCATTATGGAAGGTAGTTCGTTGTTGAGATTTTGTTACTCCAATGGATGGTAGCCTTGTCATTATGGATGGTAGTTCGTTGTTGATATTTTGTTACTCCATTGGATGGTACACTTGTCATTACCGAAAGTAGTTCGTTGATGAAATTTTGTTACTCCAATGGATGGTTGCCTTGTCATTATGGAAGTTAGTTCGTTGTTGAGATTTTGTTACTCTAATGGCTGGTATCCTTGTCATTATGGAAGGTAGTTCATTGTTGAGATTTTGTTTCTCCAATGGATGGTAGCCTTGTCATTAAGGAAGGTAGTTCATTGTTGATATTTTGTTACTCCAATGGATGGTATCCTTTTCATTATGGAAGGTAGTTCGTTGTGAGATTTTGTTACTCTAATGGATGGTAGACTTGTCATTATGGAAGGTAGTTCATTGTTGAGATTTTTTTACTCCAATGGATGGTAGCCTTGTGATTATGTAAGGTAGTTCGTTGTTGAAGTTTTGTTACTCCAATGGATGGTAACCTTTTTATTATGGAAGGTAGTTCATTGTTGAGATTTACTTACATCAATGGATGGTAGAGTTGTCATTATGGAAGGTAGTTCGTTGTTTAGATTTTGTTACTCTAATAGATGGTAGCCTTGTCATTATGGAAGGTAGTTCGTTGTTGAGATTTTGTTACTCCAATGGATGGTACCCTTGAAATTATGGAAGGTTGATTGTTGTTGAGATTTTGTTACTCCAATGGATGGTAGCCTTTTCATTATGGAAGATAGTTTGTTGTTGAGCTTTTGTTACTCAAATGGATGGTAGCCTTTTTATTATGGAAGGTAGTTCGTTGTTGAGATTTTGTTACACCAATGGATGGTAGCCTTGCCATAATGGAAGGTAGTTTGTTGCTGAGATTATGTTTCTCCAATGGATGGTAGCCTTGTGATTATGGAAGGTAGTTCATTGTTTAGATTTTGTTACTCCAATGGATGGTAGCCTTGTCATTATGGAAGGTAGTTCGTTGTTGAGATTTTGTTACACCAATTTATGGTAGGCTTTTCATTACAGAAGGTGGTTCGTTGTTGAGATTTTGTTAATCCAATGGATGGTATTCGTGTCATTACGGAAGGTAGTTCGTTGTTGAGATTTTGTTAATCCAATGGATGGTATTCGTGTCATTACGGAAGGTAGTTCGTTGTTGAGATTTTGTTACTCCATTGGATGGTAGCCTTGTCATTATGGAAGGTAGTTCGTTGTTGACATTTTGTTACTCCATTGGATGGTAGCCTTGTCATTATGGAAGGTAGTTTCTTGTTGAGATTTTATTACTCCAATGGATGGTAGCCTTGCCATTATGGAAGGTAGTTCGTTGTTGTGATTTTGTTACTCCAATGGATGGTAGCCTTTTCATTATGGAAGATAGTTTGTTGTTGAGCTTTTGTTACTCAAATGGATGGTAGCCTTTTTATTATGGAAGGTAGTTCGTTGTTGAGATTATGTTACACCAATGGATGGTAGCCTTGTCATAATGGAAGGAAGTTTGTTGCTGAGATTATGTTACTCCAATGGATGGTAGCCTTGTGATTATGGAAGGTAGTTCATTGTTTAGATTTTGTTACACAATGGATGGTAGCCTTGTCATTATGGATGATAGTTTTTTGATGAGATTTTGTTACTCCATTGGATGGTAGCATTGTCATTACAGAAAGTAGTTCGTTGTTCAGATTTTTTTAATCTAATGGATGGTAGCCTTGTCATTATGCAAGGTAGTTCATTGTTGACATTTTGTTACTCCAATTTCTGGTAGCCTTGTCATTATGGAAGGTAGTTTTTTGTTGAGATTTTGTTACTCCAATGGATGGTAGACTTGTCATTATGGAAGGTAGTTCGTTGTTGATATTTTGTTACTCCAATGGATGGTAGCCTTGTCATTATGGATGGTAGTTCGTTGTTGATATTTTGTTACTCCATTGGATGGTACCCTTGTCATTACCGAAAGTAGTTCGTTGATGAAATTTTGTTACTCCAATGGATGGTAGCCTTGTCATTACAGAAGGTAGTTCGGTTTTGAGATTTCGTTACTACAATGGATGGTATCCTTGTCATTATGAAAGTTAGTTCGTTGTTGAGATTTTGTTACTCTAATGGCTGGTATCCTTGTCATTATGGAAGGTAGTTCATTGTTGAGATTTTGTTTCTCCAATGGATGGTAGCCTTGTCATTATGGAAGGTAGTTCATTGTTGATATTTTGTTACTCCAATGGATGGTATCCTTTTCATTATGGAAGGTAGTTCGTTGTTGAGATTTTGTTACTCTAATGGATGGTAGACTTGTCATTATGGAAGGTAGTTCGTTGTGATATTTTGTTACTCTAATGGATGGTAGACTTGTCATTATGGAAGGTAGTTCATTGTTGATATTTTTTTACTCCAATGGATGTTAGCCTTGTGATTATGTAAGGTAGTTCGTTGTTGAAGTTTTGTTACTCCAATGGATGGTAACCTTTTTATTATGGAAGGTAGTTCGTTGTTGAGATTTACTTACATCAATGGATGGTAGAGTTGTCATTATGGAAGGTAGTTCGTTGTTTAGATTTTGTTACTCTAATAGATGGTAGCCTTGTCATTATGGAAGGTAGTTCGTTGTTGAGATTTACTTACATCAATGGATGGTAGAGTTGTCATTATGGAAGGTAGTTCGTTGTTTAGATTTTGTTACTCTAATAGATGGTAGCCTTGTCATTATGGAAGGTAGTTCGTTGTTGAGATTTTGTTACTCCAATGAATGGTACCCTTGAAATTATGGAAGGTTGATTGTTGTTGAGATTTTGTTACTCCAATGGATGGTAGCCTTTTCATTATGGAAGATAGTTTGTTGTTGAGCTTTTGTTACTCAAATGGATGGTAGCCTTTTTATTATGGAAGGTAGTTCGTTGTTGAGATTTTGTTACACCAATGGATGGTAGCCTTGCCATAATGGAAGGTAGTTTGTTGCTGAGATTATGTTTCTCCAATGGATGGTAGCCTTGTGATTATGGAAGGTAGTTCATTGTTTAGATTTTGTTACTCCAATGGATGGTAGCCTTGTCATTATGGAAGGTAGTTCGTTGTTGAGATTTTGTTACACCAATTTATGGTAGGCTTTTCATTACGGAAGGTGGTTCGTTGTTGAGATTTTGTTAATCCAATGGATGGTATTCGTGTCATTACGGAAGGTAGTTCGTTGTTGAGATTTTGTTAATCCAATGGATGGTATTCGTGTCATTACGGAAGGTAGTTCGTTGTTGAGATTTTGTTACTCCATTGGATGGTAGCCTTGTCATTATGGAAGGTAGTTCGTTGTTGACATTTTGTTACTCCATTGGATGGTAGCCTTGTCATTATGGTAGGTAGTTTCTTGTTGAGATTTTATTACTCCAATGGATGGTAGCCTTGCCATTATGGAAGGTAGTTCGTTGTTGTGATTTTGTTACTCCAATGGATGGTAGCCTTTTCATTATGGAAGATAGTTTGTTGTTGAGCTTTTGTTACTCAAATGGATGGTAGCCTTTTTATTATGGAAGGTAGTTCGTTGTTGAGATTATGTTACACCAATGGATGGTAGCCTTGTCATAATGGAAGTTAGTTTGTTGCTGAGATTATGTTACTTCAATGGATGGTAGCCTTGTGATTATGGAAGGTAGTTCATTGTTTAGATTTTGTTACTCCAATGGATGGTAGCCTTGTCATTATGGATGATAGTTTTTTGATGAGATTTTGTTACTCCATTGGATGGTAGCATTGTCATTACAGAAAGTAGTTCGTTGTTCAGATTTTGTTACTCTAATGGATGGTAGCCTTGTCATTATGCAAGGTAGTTCATTGTTGACATTTTGTTACTCCAATTTCTGGTAGCCTTGTCATTATGGAAGGTAGTTCTTTGTTGAGATTTTGTTACTCCAATGGATGGTAGACTTGTCATTATGGAAGGTAGTTCGTTGTTGATATTTTGTTACTCCAATGGATGGTAGCCTTGTCATTATGGATGGTAGTTCGTTGTTGATATTTTGTTACTCCATTGGATGGTACCCTTGTCATTACCGAAAGTAGTTCGTTGATGAAATTTTGTTACTCCAATGGATGGTAGCCTTGTCATTACGAAAGGTAGTTCGTTGTTGAGATTTCGTTACTGCAATGGATGGTATCCTTGTCATTATGGAAGTTAGTTCGTTGTTGAGATTTTGTTATTCTAATGGTTGGTATCCTTGTCATTATGGAAGGTAGTTCATTGTTGAGATTTTGTTTCTCCAATGGATGGTAGCCTTGTCATTATGGAAGGTATTTCGTTGTTGATATTTTGTTACACCAATGGATGGTAGCCTTTCCATAATGGAAGGTAGTGTGTTCCTGATATTATGTTACTCTAATGGATGGTAGCCTTGTGATTATGGAAGGTAGTTCATTTTTTAGATTTTATTACTCCAATGGATGGTAGCCTTGTCATCATGGAAGGTAGTTCGTTGTTGAGATTTTGTTACACCAATTTATGGTAGGCTTTTCATTACGGAAGGTGGTTCGTTGTTGAGGTTTTGTTAATCCAATGGATGGTAACCTTTTCATTATGGAAGGTAGTTCGTTGTTGAGATTTTGTTACATCAATGGATGGTAGACTTGTCATTATAGAAGGTAGTTCGTTGTTGATATTTTGTTACTCTAATGGATGGTAGACTTGTCATTGTGGAAGGTAGTTCGTTGTTGAGATTTTGTTACTCTAAGGGATAGTAGCCTTGTCATTATGTAAGGTAGTTCGTTGTTGATGTTTTGTTACTCCAATGGATGGTAGCCTTGTCATTATGGAAGGTAGTTCGTTGTTGAGATTTTGTTACTCCAATGGATGGTACCCTTGTAATTATGGAAGGTTGATTGTTGTTGAGATTTTGTTACTCCATGGATGGTAGCCTTTTCATTATGGAAGATAGTTTATTGTTAAGCTTTTGTTACTCAAATGGATGTTAGCCTTTTTATTATGGAAGGGAGTTCGTTGTTGAGATTTTGTTACACTAATGGATGGTAGCCTTGCCATAATGGAAGGTAGTTTGTTGCTGAGATTATGTTACTCCAATGGATGGTAGCCTTTTCATTATGGAAGGTAGTTCATTGTTGAGATTTTGTTACTCAAATGGATGGTATCCTTGCCATTATGGAAGGTAGTTCGTTGTAGAGATTTTGTTACTCCAATAGATGGTACCCTTGTAATTATGGAAGGTTGATTGTTGTTGAGATTTTGTTACTCCAATGGATGGTAGCCTTTTCATTATGTAAGATAGTTTGTTGTTGAGCTTTTGTTACTCAAATGGATAGTAGCCTTTTTATTATGGAAGGTAGTTCATTGTTGAGATTTTGTTACACCAATGGATGGTAGCCTTGTCATAATGGAAGGTAGTTTGTTGTTGAGATTATGTTACTCCAATGGATGGTAGCCTTGTGATTATGGATGGTAGTTCATTGTTTAGATTTTGTTACTCCAATGGATGGTAGCCTTGTCATTATGGATGATAGTTTTTTGATGAGATTTTGTTACTCCATTGGATGGTAGCATTGTCATTACAGAAAGTAGTTCGTTGTTCAGATTTTGTTACTCTATGTGATGGTAGCCTTATCATTATGCAAGGTAGTTCATTGTTGACATTTTGTTACTCCAATTTCTGGTAGCCTTGTCATTATGGAAGGTAGTTTTTTGTTGAGATTTTGTTACTCCAATGGATGGTAGACTTGTCATTATGGAAGGTAGTTCGTTGTTAAGATTTTGTTACTCCAATGGATGGTAGCCTTGTCATTATGGATGGTAGTTCGTTGTTGATATTTTGTTACTCCATTGGATGGTACACTTGTCATTACCGAAAGTAGTTCGTTGATGAAATTTTATTACTCCAATGGATGGTAGCCTTGTCATTACGGAAGGTAGTTCGGTTTTGAGATTTCGTTACTACAATGGATGGTATCCTTGTCATTATGGAAGTTAGTTCATTGTTGAGATTTTGTTACTCTAATGGCTGGTATCCTTGTCATTATGGAAGATAGTTCATAGTTGAGATTTTGTTTCTCCAATGGATGGTAGCCTTGTCATTATGGAAGGTAGTTCATTGTTGATATTTTGTTACTCCAATGGATGGTAACCTTTTCATTATGGAAGGTAGTTCGTTGTTGAGATTTTGTTACATCAATGGATGGTAGACTTGTCATTATGGAAGGTAGTTCGTTGTTGATAGTTTGTTACTCTAATGGATAGTAGCCTTGTCATTATGTAAGGTAGTTCGTTGTTGATGTTTTGTTACTACAATGGATGGTAGCCTTGTCATTATGGAAGGTAGTTCGTTGTTGAGTTTTTGTTACTCCAATGGATGGTAGCCTTGTAATTATGGAAGGTTGATTGTTGTTGAGATTTTCTTACTCCAATGGATGGTAGCCTTTTCATTATGGAAGATAGTTTGTTGTTGAGCTTTTGTTACTCAAATGGATGGTAGCCTTTTTATTATGGAAGGTAGTTCGTTGTTGAGATTTTGTTACACCAATGGATGGTAGCCTTGCCATAATGGAAGGTAGTTTGTTGCTGAGATTATGTTACTCCAATGGATGGTACCCTTGTGATTATGGAAGGTAGTTCATTGTTTAGATTTTGTTACTGCAATGGATGGTAGCCTTGTCATTATGGATGATAGTTTTTTGATGAGATTTTGTTACACCAATTTATGGTAGGCTTTTCATTACGGAAGGTGGTTCATTGTTGAGATTTTGTTAATCCAATGGATGGTATTCGTGTCATTACGGAAGGTAGTTCGTTGTTGAGATTTTGTTAATCCAATGGATGGTATTCGTGTCATTACGGAAGGTAGTTCGTTGTTGAGATTTTGTTACTCCATTGGATGGTAACCTTGTCATTATGGAAGGTAGTTCGTTGTTGACATTTTGTTACTCCAATGGATGGTAGCCTTTTCATTATGGAAGGTAGTTCGTTGTTGAGATTTTGTTACTCAAATGGATGGTATCCTTGCCATTATGGAAAGTAGTTAGTTGTTGAGATTTTGTTTCTCCAATGGATGGTAGCCTTGTCATTATGGAAGGTAGTTTCTTGTTGAGATTTTATTACTCCAATGGATGGTAGCCTTGCCATTATGGAAGGTAGTTCGTTGTTGTGATTTTGTTACTCCAATGGATGGTAGCCTTTTCATTATGGAAGATAGTTTGTTGTTGAGCTTTTGTTACTCAAATGGATGGTAGCCTTTTTATTATGGAAGGTAGTTCGTTGTTGAGATTATGTTACACCAATGGATGGTAGCCTTGTCATAATGGAAGGTAGTTTATTGCTGAGATTATGTTACTCCAATGGATGGTAGCCTTGTGATTATGGAAGGTAGTTCATTGTTTAGATTTTGTTACTCCAATGGATGGTAGCCTTGTCATTATGGATGATAGTTTTTTGATGAGATTTTGTTACTCCATTGGATGGTAGCATTGTCATTACAGAAAGTAGTTCGTTGTTCATATTTTGTTACTCTAATGGATGGTAGCCTTGTCATTATGCAGGGTAGTTCATTGTTGACATTTTGTTACTCCAATTTCTGGTAGCCTTGTCTTTATGGAAGGTAGTTTTTTGTTGAGATTTTGTTACTCCAATGGATGGTAGACTTGTCATTATGGAAGGTAGTTCGTTGTTGATATTTTGTTACTCCAATGGATGGTAGCCTTGTCATTATGGATGGTAGTTCGTTGTTGATATTTTGTTACTCCATTGGATGGTACCCTTGTCATTACCGAAAGTAGTTCGTTGATGAAATTTTGTTACTCCAATGGATAGTAGCCTTGTAATTACGAAAGGTAGTTCGTTGTTGAGATTTCGTTACTGCAATGGATGGTATCCTTGTCATTATGGAAGTTAGTTCGTTGTTGAGATTTTGTTATTCTAATGGTTGGTATCCTTGTCATTATGGAAGGTAGTTCATTGTTGAGATTTTGTTTCTCCAATGGATGGTAGCCTTGTCATTATGGAAGGTATTTCGTTGTTGATATTTTGTTACTCCAATGGATGGTAACCTTTTCATTATGGAAGGTAGTTCGTTGTTGAGATTTTGTTACTCTAATGGATGGTATACTTGTCATTATGGAAGGTAGTTCATTGTTGAGATTTTGTTACTCCAATGGATGGTAGCCTTGTCATTATGTAAGGTAGTTCGTTGTTGAAGTTTTGTTACTCCAATGGATGGTAACCTTTTCATTATGGGAGGTAGTTCGTTGTTGATATTTTGTTACATCAATGGATGGTAGACTTGTCATTATGGAAGGTAGTTCGTTGTTGAGATTTTGTTAATCTAATAGATTGTAGACTTGTCATTGTGGAAGGTAGTTCGTTGTCGACATTTTGTTACTCTAATAGATAGTAGCCTTGTCATTGTGTAAGGTAGTTCATTGTTGACATTTTGTTACTCCAATGGATGGTAGCCTTTTCATTATGGAAGGTAGTTTGTTGTTGAGATTTTGTTACTCAAATGGATGGTATCCTTGCCATTATGGAAGGTAGTTCGTTGTTGAGATTTTATTTCTCCAATGGATGGTAACTTTGTCATTATGGAAGGTAGTTTCTTGTTGAGATTTTATTACTCCAATGGATGGTAGCCTTGCCATTATGGAAGGTAGTTCGTTGTTGAGATTTTGTTACTCCGATGGATGGTACCCTTGTTATTATGGAAGGTTGATTCTTGTTGAGATTTTGTTACTCCAATGGCTGGTAGCCTTTTCATTATGGAAGATAGTTTGTTGTTGAGCTTTTGTTACTCAAATGGATGGTAGCCTTTTTATTATGGAAGGTAGTTCGTTGTTGAGATTATGTTACACCAATGTATGGTAGCCTTGTGATTATGGAAGGTAGTTCATTGTTTAGATTTTGTTACTCCAATGGATGGTAGCCTTGTCATTATGGATGATAGTTTTTTGATGAGATATTGTTACTCCATTGGATGGTAGCATTGTCATTACAGAAAGTAGTTCGTTGTTCAGATTTTGTTACTCTAATGGATGGTAGCCTCGTCATTATGTAAGGTAGTTCATTGTTGACATTTTGTTACTCAAATTTCTGGTAGCCTTGTCATTATGGAAGGTAGTTTTTTGTTACTCCAATGGATGGTAGACTTGTCATTATGGAAGGTAGTTCGTTGTTGAGATTTTGTTACTCCAATGGATGGTAGCCTTGTCATTTTGGATGGTAGTTCGTTGTTGATATTTTGTTACTCCATTGGATGGTACCCTTGTCATTACCGAAAGTAGTTCGTTGATGAAATTTTGTTACTCCAATGGATGGTAGCCTTGTCATTACGGAAGGTAGTTCGTTGTTGAGATTTCATTACTGCAATGGATGGTATCCTTATCATTATGGAAGTTAGTTCGTTGTTGAGATTTTGTTAATCTAATGGCTGGTATTCTTGTCATTATGGAAGGTAGTTCATTGTTGAGATTTTGTTTCTTCAATGGATGGTAGCCTTGTCATTATGGAAGGTAGTTCGTTGTTGATTTTTTGTTACTCCAAAGGATGGTAACCTTTTCATTATGGAAGGTAGTTCGTTGTTGAGATTTTGTTACTCCAATGGATGGTAGCCTTGTCATTATGCAAGGTAGTTCATTGTTGACATTTTGTTACTCCAACTTCTGGTAGCCTTGTCATTATGGAAGGTAGTTCGTTGTTGAAATTTTGTTACTCCAATGGATGGTAGACTTGTCATTATGGAAGGTAGTTTGTTGTTGAGTTTTTGTTACTCCAATGGATGGTAGACTTGTCATTATGGAAGGAAGTTCGTTGTTGAGATTTTGTTACTCTAATGGATGGTAGCCTTGTCATTATGGAAGGTAGTTTGTTGTTGAGATTTTGTTACACCAATTTATGGTAGGCTTGTCATTATGGAAGGTGGTTCATTGTTGAGATTTTGGTAATCCAATGGATGGTATTCGTGTCACTATGTAAGGTAGTTCGTTGTTGAGATTTTGTTACTCCATTGGATGGTAGCCTTGTCATTATGGAAGGTAGTTCATTTTTGACATTTTGTTACTTCAATGGATGGTATCCTTTTCATTATGGAAGGTAGTTCGTTGTTGAGATTTTGGTACTCAAATGGATGGTATCCTTGCCATTACGGATGGTAGTTCGTAATTGAGATTTTGTTTCTCCAATGGATGGTAGCCTTGTCATTATGGAAGGTAGTTTCTTGTTGAGATTTTATTACTCCAATGGATGGTAGCCTTCCCATTATGGGAGGTAGTTCGTTGTTGCGATTTTGTTACTCCAATGGATGGTACCCTTGTAATTATGGAAGGTTGATTGTTTTTGAGATTTTGTTACTCCAATGGATGGTAGCCTTTTCATTATGGAAGATAGTTTGTTGTTGAGCTTTTGTTACTCAAATGGATGGTAGCCTTTTTATTATGGATGGTAGTTCGTTGTTGAGATTTTGTTACACTAATGGATTGTAGCCTTGTCATAATGGAAGGTAGTTTGTTGCTGAGATTATATTACTCCAATGGATGGTAGCCTTGTGATTATAGAAGGTAGTTCATTGTTTAGATTTTGTTACTCAAATGGATGGTAGCCTTGTCATTATGGATGATAGTTTTTTGATGAGATTTTGTTACTCCATTGGATGGTAGCATTGTCATTACAGAAAGTAATTCGTTGTTCAGATTTTGTTACTCTAATGGATGGTAGCCTCGTCATTATGTAAGGTAGTTCATTGTTGACATTTTGTTACTCCAATTTCTAGTAGCCTTGTCAATATGGAAGGTAGTTTTTTGTTGAGATTTTGTTACTCCAATGGATGGTAGACTTGTCATTATGGAAGGTAGTTCGTTGTTGAGATTTTGTTACTCCAATGGATGGTAGCCTTGTCATTATGGATCGTAGTTCGTTGTTGATATTTTGTTACTCCATTGGATGGTACCCTTGTCATTACCGAAAGTAGTTCGTTGATGAAATTTTGTTACTCCAATGGATGGTAGCCTTGTCATTACGGAAGGTAGTTCGTTGTTGAGATTTCATTACTGCAATGGATGGTATCCTTATCATTATGGAAGTTAGTTCGTTGTTGAGATTTTGTTAATCTAATGGCTGGTATTCTTGTCATTATGGAAGGTAGTTCATTGTTGAGATTTTGTTTCTTCAATGGATGGTAGCCTTGTCATTATGGAAGGTAGTTCGTTGTTGATTTTTTGTTACTCCAAAGGATGGTAACCTTTTCATTATGGAAGGTAGTTCGTTGTTGAGATTTTGTTACTCCAATGGATGGTAGCCTTGTCATTATGCAAGGTAGTTCATTGTTGACATTTTTTTACACCAACTTCTGGTAGCCTTGTCATTATGGAAGGTAGTTCGTTGTTGAGATTTTGTTACTCCAATGGATGGTAGACTTGTCATTATGGAAGGTAGTTTGTTGTTGAGTTTTTGTTACTCCAATGGATGGTAGACTTGTCATTATGGAAGGAAGTTTGTTGTTGAGATTTTGTTACTCTAATGGATGGTAGCCTTGTCATTATGGAAGGTAGTTTGTTGTTGAGATTTTGTTACACCAATTTATGGTAGGCTTGTCATTATGGAAGGTGGTTCATTGTTGAGATTTTGGTAATCCAATGGATGGTATTCGTGTCACTATGTAAGGTAGTTCGTTGTTGAGATTTTGTTACTCCATTGGATGGTAGCCTTGTCATTATGGAAGGTAGTTCATTTTTGACATTTTGTTACTCCAATGGATGGTATCCTTTTCATTATGGAAGGTAGTTCGTTGTTGAGATTTTGGTACTCAAATGGATGGTATCCTTGCCATTACGGATGGTAGTTCGTTGTTGAGATTTTGTTTCTCCAATGGATGGTAGCCTTGTCATTATGGAAGGTAGTTTCTTGTTGAGATTTTATTACTCCAATGGATGGTAGCCTTCCCATTATGGGAGGTAGTTCGTTGTTGCGATTTTGTTACTCCAATGGATGGTACCCTTGTAATTATGGAAGGTTGATTGTTGTTGAGATTTTGTTACTCCAATGGATGGTAGCCTTTTCATTATGGAAGATAGTTTGTTGTTGAGCTTTTGTTACTCAAATGGATGGTAGCCTTTTTATTATGGATGGTAGTTCGTTGTTGAGATTTTGTTACACTAATGGATTGTAGCCTTGTCATAATGGAAGGTAGTTTGTTGCTGAGATTATATTACTCCAATGGATGGTAGCCTTGTGATTATAGAAGGTAGTTCATTGTTTAGATTTTGTTACTCAAATGGATGGTAGCCTTGTCATTATGGATGATAGTTTTTTGATGAGATTTTGTTACTCCATTGGATGGTAGCATTGTCATTACAGAAAGTAATTCGTTGTTCAGATTTTGTTACTCTAATGGATGGTAGCCTCGTCATTATGTAAGGTAGTTCATTTTTGACATTTTGTTACTCCAATTTCTAGTAGCCTTGTCATTATGGAAGGTAGTTTTTTGTTGAGATTTTGTTACTCCAATGGATGGTAGACTTGTTATTATGGAAGGTAGTTCGTTGTTGAGATTTTGTTACTCCAATGGATGGTAGCCTTGTCATTATGGATCGTAGTTCGTTGTTGATATTTTGTTACTCCATTGGATGGTACCCTTGTCATTATCGAAAGTAGTTCGTTGTTGAAATTTTGTTACTCCAATGGATGGTAGCCTTGTCATTACGGAAGGTAGTTCGTTGTTGTGATTTCGTTACTGCAATGGATGGTATCCTTGTCATTATGGAAGGTAGTTCGTTATTGAGATTTTGTTACTCTAATGGCTGGTATTCTTGTCATTATGGAAGGTAGGTCATTGTTGAGATTTTGTTTCTCCAATGGATGGTAGCCTGGTCATTATGGAAGGTAGTTCGTTGTTGATATTTTGTTACTCCAATGGATGGTAACCTTTTCATTATGGAAGGTAGTTCGTTGTTGAGATTTTGTTACTCAAATGGATGGTATCCTTGCCATTATGGAAGGTAGTTCGTTGTTGAGATTTTATTTCTCCAATGGATGGTAACCTTATAATTATGGAAGGTAGTTTTTTGTTGAGATTTTGTTACTCCAACGGATGGTAGACTTGTCATTATGGAAGGTAGTTTGTTGTTGAGATTTTGTTACTCCAATGGATGGTAGACTTGTCATTATGGAAGGAAGTTCGTTGTTGAGATTTTGTTACTCTAATGGATGGTAGCCTTGTCAGTATGAAAGGTAGTTTTTTGTTGAGATTTTGTTATTCCAATGGATGGTAGACTTGTCATTATGGAAGGTAGTTCGTTGTTGAGATTTTGGTACTCCAATGGATGGTAACCTTGTCAATATGGATGGTAGTTCGTTGTTGATATTTTGTTACTCCATTGGATGGTACCCTTGTCATTACCGAAAGTAGTTCGTTGTTGAAATTTTGTTACTCCAATGGATGGTAGCCTTGTCATTACGGAAGGTAGTTCGTTGTTGAGATTACGTTACTGCAATGGATGGTATCCTTGTCATTATGGAAGGTAGTTCGTTGTTGCGATTTTGTTACTCTTATGGATGGTATCCTTGTCATTATAGAAGGTAGTTCATTGTTGAGATTTTGTTTACCCAATGGATGGTAGCCTTGTCATTATGGAAGGTAGTTCGTTGTTGATATTTTGTTACTCCAATGGATGGTAACCTTTTCATTACAGGAGGTAGTTTGTTGTTGAGATTTTGTTACTCAAATAGATGGTAGACTTGTCATTATGGAAGGTAGTTCGTTGTTGAGATTTTGTTACTCTAATGGATGGTAGACTTGTCATTATGGAAGGTAGTTCATTGTTGAGATTTTGTTACTCCAATGGATGGTAGCCTTGTCATTATGTAAGGTAGTTCATTGTTGAAATTTTGTTACTCTAATGGATGGTAACCTTTTCATTATGGAAGGTAGTTCGTTGTTGAGATTTTGTTACTCAAATGGATGGTAGACTTGTCATTATGGAATGTAGTTCTTTGTTGATATTTTGTTACTCCAATGGATGGTAACCTTTTCATTATGGAAGGTAGTTCGTTGTTGAGATTTTGTTACTCTAATGGATGGTAGACTTGTCATTATGGAAGGTAGTTCATTATTGAGATTTTGTTACTCCAATGGATGGTAGCCTTGCCATTATGTAAGGTAGTTCGTTGTTGAAGTTTTGTTACTCCAATGGATGGTAACCTTTTCATTATGGAAGGTAATTCGTTGTTGAGATTTTGTTACGTCAATGGATGGTAGACTTGTCATTATGGAAGGTAGTTCGTTGTTGAGATTTTGTTAATCTAATGGATGGTAGACTTGTCATTGTGGAAGGTAGTTCGTTGTTGAGATTTTGTTACTCTAATAGATAGTAGCCTTGTCATTGTGTAAGGTAGTTCGTTGTTGATATTTTGTTACTCCAATGGATGGTAGCCTTGTCATTATGGAAGGTAGTTCGTTATTGAGATTTTGTTACTCCATTGGATGATGGCCTTGTCATTATGGAGGGTAGTTCGTTGTTGAGATTTTGTTACACCAAATTATGGTAGGCTTGTCATTTTGGAAGGTGGTTCATTGTTGAGATTTTGGTAATCCAATGGATGGTATTCGTGTCATTATGGAAGGTAGTTCGTTGTTGAGATTTTGTTACTCCATTGGATGGTATCCTTGCCATTACGGAAGGTAGTTCGTTGTTGAGATTTTGTTTCTCCAATGGATGGTAGCCTTGTCATTATGGAAGGTAGTTTCTTGTTGAGATTTTATTACTCCAATGGATGGTAGCCTTGCCATTATGGAAGGTAGTTCGTTGTTGCGATTTTGTTACTCCAATGGATGGTACCCTTGTAATTATGGAAGGTTGATTGTTGTTGAGATTTTGTTACTCCAATGGATGGTAGCCTTTTCATTATGGAAGATAGTTTGTTGTTGAGCTTTTGTTACTCAAATGGATGGTATCCTTTTTATTATGGATGGTAGTTCGTTGTTGAGATTTTGTTACACCAATGGATTGTAGCCTTGTCATAATGGAAGGTAGTTTGTTGCTCAGATTATGTTACTCCAATGGATGGTAGCCTTGTGATTATAGAAGGTAGTTCATTGTTTAGGTTTTGTTACTCCAATGGATGGTAGCCTTGTCATTATGGATGATAGTTTTTTGATGAGATTTTGTTACTCCATTGGATGGTAGCCTCGTTATTATGTAAGGTAGTTCATTGTTGACATTTTGTTACTCCAATTTCTGGTAGCCTTGTCATTATGGAAGGTAGTTTTTTGTTGAGATTTTGTTACTCCAATGGATGGTAGACTTGTCATTATGGAAGGTAGTTCGTTGTTGAGATTTTGTTACTCGAATGGATGGTAGCCTTGTCATTATGGATGGTAGTTCGTTGTTGATATTTTGTTACTCCATTGGATGGTACCCTTGTCATTACCGAAAGTAGTTCGTTGTTGAAATTTTGTTACTCCAATGGATGGTAGCCTTGTCATTACGGAAGGTAGTTCGTTGTTGAGATTTCGTTACTTCAATGGATGGTATCCTTGTCATTATGGAAGGTAGTTCGTTATTGAGATTGGGTTACTCTAATGGCTGGTATTCTTGTATTTATGGAAGGTAGTTCATTGTTGAGATTTTGTTTCTCCAATGGATGGTAGCCTTGTCATTATGGAATGTAGTTCGTTATTGATATTTTGTTACTCCAATGGAGGGTAACCTTTCCATTATGGAAGGTAGTTCATTGTTGAGATTTTGTTACTCCAATGGATGGTAGCCTTGTCATCATGCAAGGTAGTTCATTGATAACATTTTGTTACTCCAATTTCTGGTAGCCTTCTCATTATGGAAGGTAGTTCGTTGTAGAAATTTTGTTACTCCAATGGATGGTAGACTTGTCATTATGGAAGGTAGTTTGTTGTTGAGATTTTGTTACTCCAATGGATGGTAGACTTGTCATTATGGAAGGAAGTTCGTTGTTGAGATTTTGATACTCTAATGGATGGTAGCCTTGTCATTATAGAAGGTAGTTTTTTGTTGAGATTTTGTTACTCCAATGGATGGTAGACTTGTCATTATGAAGGTAGTTCGTTGTTGAGATTTTGTTACTCCAATGGATGGTAACCTTGTCAATATGGATGGTAGTTCGTTGTTGATATTTTGTTACTCCATTGGATGGTACCCTTGTCATTACCGAAAGTAGTTTGTTGTTGAAATTTTGTTACTCCAATGGATGGTAGCCTTGTCATTACGGAAGGTAGTTCGTTGTTGAGATTTTGTTACTGCAATGGATGGTATCCTTGTCATTATGGAAGGTAGTTTGTTGTTGAGATTTTGTTACTCTAATGGCTGGTATCCTTGTCATTATGGAAGGTGGTTCATTATTGAGATTTTGTTTCTCCAATGGATGGTAGCCTTGTCATTATGGAAGGTAGTTCATTGTGGATATTTTGTTACTCCAATGGATGGTAACCTTTTCATTATGGAAGGTAGTTCGTTGTTAAGATTTTGTTACTCCAATGGATGGTAGACTTGTCATTATGAAGGTAGTTCGTTGTTGAGATTTTGTTACTCCAATGGATGGTAACCTTGTCAATATGGATGGTAGTTCGTTGTTGATATTTTGTTACTCCATTGGATGGTACCCTTGTCATTAACGAAAGTAGTTTGTTGTTGAAATTTTGTTACTCCAATGGATGGTAGCCTTGTCATTACGGAAGGTAGTTCGTTGTTGAGATTTTGTTACTGCAATGGATGGTATCCTTGTCATTACGGAAGGTAGTTTGTTGTTGAGATTTTGTTACTCTAATGGCTGGTATCCTTGTCATTATGGAAGGTGGTTCATTGTTGAGATTTTGTTTCTCCAATGGATGGTAGCCTTGTCATTATGGAAGGTAGTTCGTTGTGGATATTTTGTTACTCCAATGGATGGTAACCTTTTCATTACGGAAGGTACTTTGTTGTTGAGATTTTGTTACTCCAATGGATGGTAGACTTGTCATTATGGAAGGTAGTTCGTTGTTGAGATTTTGTTACTCTAATGGATGGTAGACTTGTCATTATGGAAGGTAGTTCATTGTTGAGATTTTGTTACTCCAATGGATGGTAGCCTTGTCATTATGTAAGGTAGTTCGTTGTTGAAATTTTGTTACTCCAATGGATGGTAGACTTGTCATTATGGAAGGTAGTTCGTTGTTGAGATTTTGTTACTCTAATGGATGGTGGACTTGTCATTGTGGAAGGTAGTTTGTTGTTGATATTTTGTTACTCTAATTGATAGTAGCCTTGTCATTGTGTAAGGTAGTTCGTTGTTGATGTTTTGTTACTTCAATGGATGGTAGCCTTGTCATTATGGAAGGTAGTTCGTTGTTGAGATTTTGTTACTCCAATGGATGGTAGCCTTGTCTTTATTGAAGGTACTTCGTTGTTGTGATTTTCTTACTCCAACGGATGGTAGCCTTGTCATTATGGAAGGTAGTCCGTTGTTGATATTTTGTTACTCCAATGGATGGTAGCATTGTCATTATTGAAGGTAGTTTTTTGTTGAGATTTTGTTACTCCAATGGATGATAGCCTTGTCATTATGGAAGGTAGTTCGTTGTTGAGATTTTGTTACACCAATGTATGGTAGCCTTGTCATTATGGATGGTAGTTCGTTGTTGATATTTTGTTACTCCATTGGATGGTACCCTTGTCATTATCGAAAGTAGTTCATTGTTGAAATTTTGTTACTCCAATGGATGGTAGTCTTGTCATTACGGAAGGTAGTTCATTGTTAAGATTTCGTTACTGCAATGGATGGTATCCTTGTCATTATGGAAGGTAGTTCGTTGTTGAGATTTTGTTAATCTAACGGCTGGTATTCTTGTCATTATGGAAGGTAGTTCATTGTTGAGATTTTGTTTCTCCAATGGATGGTAGGCTCGGTATTATGGAAGGTAGTTCATTGTTGATATTTTGTTATTCCAATGGATGGTAACCTTTTCATTATGGAAGGTAGTTCGTTGTTGAGATTTTGTTACTCCAATGGATGGTAGCCTTGTCATTATGCAAGGTAGTTCATTGTTTACATTTTTTTACTCCAATTTCTGGTAGCCTGGTCATTATGGAAGGCAGTTCGTTGTTGATATTTTGTTACTCCAATGGATGGTAGGCTTGTCATTACGGAAGGTAGTTTTTTGTTGAGATTTTGTTACTCCAATGGATGGTAGACTTGTCATTATGGAAGGTAGTTCGTTGTTGAGATTTTGTTACTCCAATGGATGGTAGCCTTGTCATTATGGATGGTAGTTCGTTGTTGATATTTTGTTACTCCATTGGATGGTACCCTTGTCATTACCGAAAGTAGTTCGTTGTTGAAATTTTGTTACTCCAATGGATGGTAGCCTTGTCATTACGGAAGGTAGTTCGTTGTTGAGATTTCGTTACTGCAATGGATGGTATCCTTGTCATTATGGAAGGTAGTTCGTTATTGAGATTTTGTTACTCTAATGGCTGGTATTCTTGTCATTATGGAAGGTAGTTCATTGTTGAGATTTTGTTTCTCCAATGGATGGTAGCCTTGTCATTATGGAAGGTAGTTCGTTGTTGATATTTTGTTACTCCAATGGATGGTAACCTTTTCATTATGGATGGTAGTTAGTTGTTGAGATTTTGTTACTCCAATGGATGGTATCCTTGTCATTTTACAATGTTGTTCATTGTTGACATTTTGTTACTCCAATTTCTGGTAGCCTTCTCATTATGGAAGGTAGTTCGTTGTTGATATTTTGTTACTCCAATGGACGGTAGACTTGTCATTATGGGAGGTAGTTTGTTGTTGAGATTTTTTTACTCCAATGGATGGTAGACTTGTCATAATGGAAGGAAGTTCGTTGTTAAGATTTTGTTACTCTAATGGATGGTAGCCTTGTCATTATGCAAGGTAGTTCATTGTTGACATTTTGTTACTCCAATGAACGGTAGCCTTGTCATTATAGAACGTAGTTTTTTCTTGAGATTTTGTTACTCCAATGGATGGTAGACTTGTCATTATGGAAGGTAATTCGTTGTTTATATTTTGTTACTCCATTGGATGGTACCCTTGTCATTACCGAAAGTAGTTCGTTGTTGAAATTTTGTTACTCCAATGGATGGTAGCCTTGTCATTACGGAAGGTTGTTCATTGTTGAGATTTCGTTACTGCAGTGGATGGTATCCTTGTCATTATGGAAGGTAGTTCGTTGTTGAGATTTTGTTACTCTAATGGCTGGTATTCTTGTCATTATGGAAGGTAGTTCATTGTTGAGATTTTGTTTCTCCAATGGATGGTAGCCTTGTCATTATGGAAGGTAATTCATTGTTGATATTTTGTTATACCAATGGATGGTAACCTTTTCATTATGGAAGGTAGTTCGTTGTTGAGATTTTGTTACTCCAATGGATGGTAGACTTGTCATTATGGAAGGTATTTTTTTGTTGAGATTTTGTTACTCTAATGGATGGTAGACTTCTCATTATGGATGGTAGTTCGTTGTTGATATTTTGTTACTCCATTGGATGGTACCCTTGTCATTACCGAAAGTAGTTCGTTGTTGAAATTTTGTTACTCCAATGGATGGTAGCCTTGTCATTACGGAAGGTAGTTCGTTGTTGAGATTTCGTTACTGCAATGGATGGTATCCGTGTCATTATGGAAGGTAGTTTGTTATTGAGATTTTGTTACTCTAATGGCTGGTATTCTTGTCATTATGGAAGGTAGTTCATTGTTGAGATTTTTTTTTCTCCAATGGATGGTAGCTTTGTCATTATGGAATGTAGTTCGTTGTTGATATTTTGTTACTCCAATGGATGGTAACCTTTCCATTATGGAAGGTACTTCATTATTGAGATTTTGTTACTCCAATGGATGGTAGCCTTGTCATTATGCAAGGTAGTTCATTGATGACATTTTGTTACTCCAATTTCTGGTAGCCTTCTCATTATGGAAGGTAGTTCGTTGTAGAGATTTTGTTACTCCAATGGATGGTAGACTTGTCATTATGGAAGGTAGTTTGTTGTTGAGATTTTGTTACTCCAATGGATGGTAGACTTGTCATTATGGAAGGAAGTTCGTTGTTGAGATTTTGATACTCTAATGGATGGTAGCCTTGTCATTATAGAAGGTAGTTTTTTGTTGAGATTTTCTTACTCCAATGGATGGTAACCTTGTTAATATGGATGGTAGTTCGTTGTTGATATTTTGTTACTCCATTGGATGGTACCCTTGTCATTACCGAAAGTAGTTTGTTGTTGAAATTTTGTTACTCCAATGGATGGTAGCCTTGTCATTACGGAAGGTAGTTCGTTGTTGAGATTTTGTTACTCTAATGGCTGCTATCCTTGTCATTATGGAAGGTGGTTCATTGTTGAGATTTTGTTTCTCCAATGGATGGTAGCCTTGTCATTATGGAAGGTAGTTCGTTGTGGATATTTTGTTACTCCAATGGATGGTAACCTTTTCATTACGGAAGGTAGTTTGTTGTTGAGATTTTGTTACTCCAATGGATGGTAGACTTGTCATTATGTAAGGTAGTTCGTTGTTGAGATTTTGTTACTCTAATGGATGGTAGACTTGTCATTATGGAAGGTTGTTCATTGTTGAGATTTTGTTACTCCAATGGATGGTAGCCTTGTCATTATGTAAGGTAGTTCGTTGTTGAAATTTTGTTACTCCAATGGATGGTAACCTTTTCATTAAGGAAGGTAGTTCGTTGTTGAGATTTTGTTACTCCAATGGATGGTAGACTTGTCATTATGGAAGGTAGTTCGTTGTTCAGATTTTGTTACTCTAATGGATGGTGGACTTGTCATTGTGGAAGGTAGTTTGTTATTGAGATTTTGTTACTCTAATGGATAGTAGCCTTGTCATTATGGAAGGTAGTTTGTTGTTGATGTTTTGTTACTTCAATGGATGGTAGCCTTGTCATTATGGAAGGTAGTTCGTTGTTGAGATTTTGTTACTCCAATGGATGGTAGCCTTGTCATTATTGAAGGTACTTCGTTGTTGTGATTTTGTTACTCCAACGGATGGTAGCCTTGTCATTATGGAAGGTAGTCCGTTGTTGATATTTTGTTACTCCAATGGATGGTAGCATTGTCATTATTGAAGGTAGTTTTTTGTTGAGATTTTGTTACTCCAATGGATGATAGCCTTGTCATTATGGAAGGTAGTTCGTTGTTGAGATTTTGTTACACCAATGTATGGTAGCCTTGTCATTATGGATGGTAGTTCGTTGTTGATATTTTGTTACTCCATTGGATGGTACCCTTGTCATTACCGAAAGTAGTTCATTGTTGAAATTTTGTTACTCCAATGGATGGTAGTCTTGTCATTACGGAAGGTAGTTCGTTGTTGAGATTTCATTACTGCAATGGATGGTATCCTTGTCATTATGGAAGGTAGTTTGTTGTTGAAATTTTGTTACTCTAATGGCTGGTATTCTTGTCATTATGGAAGGTAGTTCATTGTTGAGATTTTATTTCTCCAATGGATGGTAGCCTTGTCATTATGGAAGGTAGTGTGTTGTGGATATTTTGTTACTCCAATGGATGGTAACCTTTTCATTACGGAAGGTAGTTTGTTGTTGAGATTTTGTTACTCCAATGGATGGTAGACTTGTCATTATGGAAGGTAGTTCGTTGTTGAGATTTTGTTACTCTAATGGATGGTAGACTTGTCATTATGGAAGGTAGTTCATTGTTGATATTTTGTTACTCCAATGGATGGTAGCCTTATCATTATGTAAGGTAGTTCGTTGTTGAAATTTTGTTACTCTAATGGATGGTAACTGTGATCGGTGGATCTGGAACTGACTGTTTTAAAGCTGGTTCGCGAAATGTCGCGGAAGCAAGAGTCGCCACCGTCTTTTATTTTCTCCAAATGGAAAGGACAAAAGCACAGAAAAATTCCTTATAGAGATTGCTCTCGGTTCGGGAGGTAGGTTATAGAAAGGGAAGGTGTTAGCACCCTTTCTATCCATGGCTATCCATGGGCTCTTAGATACTTGCTCAATGTGTTTTCAAAATGTTTGCTTGCTTTTCAATTGTGGGTTTTAAAAAGTTTCTTTGAAAAATTTCAGTTCGACTCGTACGACAGAGTGTTTGGAAAATTTGCTTTGAAAGCTTTTGAAAAGTGTTGGTGTGAAAAGTCTTTGAATTTTTGTTTTGAAGAGAGCAAGTATCCATGAGTCGTCTACCTACCCTAAGGAATTCGTCTGTGTAAATGTCCTTTAAAGTAGTGCCATCCCACCATTGAGAGGTAGGTAGCACCACCGTTGGAGGTGTTCGGGTCAATTCGAGGTTCGGGACGTGGTGATCACCAGAGCAATGGGAAGACACCTTAGAAGCTACCCTCATGCCAGGTTCCCGGATCATGAGGACTTACTAAGACATCCTCTACTCGACGATCACCTTTCGAAAGGCAAGGCAACAGTGAGGCGTACCCTAGGGGTGGTGTGTGCGATTCGTGTGTCGTTTTCATTGATATTTGTCTTGTCATGTTCATTGTGATCTACGCTTGATTTTAATTAGGGCCATTCATTCTTGCATGCTTATTTAACAGTTAATATTTGCGAGGAAAATAAAACTAAAGCTATTACAAATGGCGCGGGTCCACATCGCCAAAATTAAACCGGACCCGATTTGACGGAAAATAAATAAAGCAATAAAATAAAAGTGCGAGAAGTAAAATTGTTACAACGCTTTGGGAGAATTACATAATTATAATAAACGACATAAAATAAATGCGCGAAATTAAATAAATTACGAACGAGGGCGTTGGACCCTTTTGCAAAATATTATTAATAAGGAATTAAAATTAAGAATTAAAAGAAAATGTTTTTTAGTATTTTTGTGTTTTTTGAGATTTAATAAAAAAGAATTAATTAAAAACCAAAATGAAATGTTAAACCTAGTTCTAATTATTTTTAAGTTTATTATGAAAGTATTAAAATTTAACCTAAATGCAACCCTAATTAGTTTACAAGTTTAATTATGAAAATAAATAAATCACTAATATTATGGCAAAAAAAAAGGAAAATTAAAAGGAACAAAAAGTTATTAAACCTAATGCTATATTTTTGGATTTTTTATGAAAAAAAGAATTAATATTGCAACCTAAATTAATACTAAGTTAATTTACATGTTAATTTATTTATGAAAATAATTAAATTAAGTATTTATTATATTTGTCCTCTTTTCTAATTTTTTGTGATATTTTTATATATATGGTAAAAATAATTATTTAATTAAAACAAATAAAGAAAATAAAATAGCAATTCAAAATAAAAATAAGAAAAAAATAGAGAAAGCAAACCAGGGAGGGGTTCAGGCCCTAAAGTGGAGGTACAGGCCTTAGCAATCTGGCCCAGTTAAGCATGAGATTTGTGGACTTTTCCAGGCCACGTATGCGCGCGTTGACTCATTCTCATGGCGTTCTTTAATCTCAGCCCTTGGATTGCTTCTGATGGATGCGTGGATGGCCCAATAATGTGGACGCATGGTACATCCTGACGCTGGGAATACACACAAGCATTATTAGAAAAATGATATTGAAAGGGGTGGGGGACCTGGGATCGAACCCAGGTCCTTTTGGTTACCTGCCTATCTGCGTGCCACTGAACCACTTTGCGTGTTTTGAATATATAGAGATAAACAAATAATATAATACAAAAATACCGGTGAATGGAATTTGCACGCAAAAATTTGAATGAGCCACTCACTGACTGCCACGAAGTCTTCTTCTTCGTTGCTTTGCTTTCCTGAAAAAACAACAAATATTTAACGGGGGTTTTGAACCCCCTCAATACACGCTTGTTTTCAAAATAGCGATTAGCACGCCTTGGTTCAGAAATTTGGCGCGACCATTGCAATCACTTCGTCCAAGCCTCCTGGTTGTGATCCTGGTAATATTGTGTCTCAATTTTACAGGATAAGAGAATCCCCAATTGTGAGCTCAAGAAACCCTAAACTGTATTCATGGCAACATCACGTATATAGCACGAAAACGCAATCAAACTGTAGGGTTAGCATCAGAAACTCATAACAAACATGAATCAATGAATTAAAATGGCAAAGTATGCATAAATTATGATGCACGATCGCAGAAATTTTTGGACACAGTTGAGGTTCAATCTACCAGTTCTTGAGGTTTTGGTTGTTGTTCTTGATTGGAATGCGTTCAGGGGACCACAAGGAAGCTTTTGGAATCAATATTAGGACTTGAATCAACCTAGAACACGGATTTCAGTTTTTGAGTTTTATTGAGAATTTTTCAAGTTGGCAATGGTGTCTCCTGCGCAGCATTCAGTGTGTGGGCATTAGGTTTTGACTCAGCACTTATGAAGGAAGGGAATTAGGTCATTAGCTGGCCTTGATCCATGCCCATGAGAGAATTAGTCTTAGGTCTTTCACCATTAACAAACTTTCCTTTTTTTAAGAAAAACTAAGACTTGGTGTACAACCTAACCCTAGCATGAGTTTGTGAGCTGGCACATGATATATGGAAGCTATTCCAATTCAAATGACACTATTCCATTGATTTTTAAATTTTATTTCAATTTTTAAAGATTTAAAATGAATTAAATTATCAAAAATTAAATAAAATAGAAAAATCAATGTTTGATCTTGAAATTAATCATGGGACACGTGTGTGGCATGACAAGGCTGAATCAAGTGGAAGAAAGTGGGCCCTTTTGTCAAAAATTGAAGTTTCAAGGATAGTTGACTTTTGCCATTTCACAAAAATTTCCCAACTTCTCCAATGCATAACTTGCTCAATTTTTAAGCTTTTCTCATGTTCTTTGACATTTTGGAAAGGTCTTTGAGTCCTTTAACCAATGCCTTTGGTCCCATGTCATTTTGATTTTCCAATCTCAAGTTATGGCCTTTGACTTAAAGTCCCTTTTTGTTGACTTTTGAAAATGACCTACAATGTTGAAATTGATAACTTTTTGTGAGAGCATTTCTTGGACTTGAAGTATGAAGATGAGTTGTAGGAAATGTCTTTCTCTTCAAAATGAGCTTTGGATGGAATTTTTATGATAATCCATGTGAAAGTTATGCCCTGGTCAATTTCAGTTGACTTTTTCAACTGTCCAAATAAGGAAACTTTTGCATCTTGATGATTTTCTGAGCCAAATTTTGAGAATCATGATCAAGAATTGATCAAATGATGTTTGTGGCTTCAAAATGATATGTTGACCAAAAATTTGAACTTTTGACTGTCAAATGACCATTTTGCCCCTACAGTTGACTGTAGTGCAATTTAGGGTTTTGACTATGCAATTTTGAGCTGACTGTCTTGAAACTTGATATGAGGATGCTTGACCATGTTTGTAAGCATATGAGACTTGATTGGGCCTTTGAACACTTCCTTTTCTTGATCAGACTCAAAACCCTAGTTGTATAGGAGACAGTTGGACTGTGCAACCCTTGGGGGAGTTTTATGACTTGGCAATTTCTTGAAGAATATGGGAGGGCAAATTTTGGGGTATAACAGTAACCTTTTCATTAAGGAAGGTAGTTCGTTGTTGAGATTTTGTTACTCCAATGGATGGTAGACTTGTCATTATGGAAGGTAGTTCGTTGTTGATATTTTGTTACTCTAATGGATGGTGGACTTGTCATTGTGGAAGGTAGTTTGTTGTTGACATTTTGTTACTCTAATGGATAGTAGCCTTGACATTGTTTAAGGTAGTTCGTTGTTGATGTTTTGTTACTTCAATGGATGGTAGCCTTGTCATTATGGAAGGTAGTTCGTTGTTGAGATTTTGTTACTCCAATGGATGGTAGCCTTGTCATTATTGAAGGTAGTTTTTTGTTGAGATTTTGTTACTCCAATGGATGATAGCCTTGTCATTATGGAAGGTAGTTCGTTGTTGAGATTTTGTTACACCAATGTATGGTATCCTTGTCATTATGGATGGTAGTTCGTTGTTGATATTTTGTTACTCCATTGGATGGTACCCTTGTCATTACCGAAAGTAGTTCATTGTTGAAATTTTGTTACTCCAATGGATGGTAATCTTGTCATTAGGGAAGGTAGTTCGTTGTTGAGATTTCGTTACTGCAATGGATGGTATCCTTTTCATTATGGAAGGTAGTTTGTTGTTGATGTTTTGTTACTCTAATGGCTGGTATTCTTGTCATTATGGAAGGTAGATCATTGTTGAGATTTTGTTTCTCCAATGGATGGTAGCCTTGTCATTATGGAAGGTAGTTCATTGTTGATATTTTGTTATTCCAATGGATGGTAACCTTTTCATTATGGAAGGTAGTTCGTTGTTCAGAGTTTTTTACTACAATGGATGGTAGCCTTGTCATTATGCAAGGTAGTTCATTGTTTACATTTTTTTACTCCAATTTCTGGTAGCCTTGTCATTATGGAAGGCAGTTTGTTGTTGATATTTTGTTACTCCAATGGATGGTAGGCTTGTCATTATGGAAGGTAGTTTTTTGTTGAGATTTTTTTACTCCAATGAATGGTAGACTTGTCATTATGGAAGGTAGTTCGTTGTTGAGATTTTGTTACTCCAATGGATGGTAGCCTTGTCATTATGGATGGTAGTTCGTTGTTGATATTTCGTTACTGCAATGGATGGTATCCTTGTCATTACGGAAGGTAGTTCGTTGTTGAGATTTCGTTACTGCAATGGATGGTATCCGTGTCATTATGGAAGGTAGTTCGTTATTGAGATTTTGTTACTCTAATGGCTGGTATTCTTGTCATTATGGAAGGTAGTTAATTGTTGAGATTTTGTTTC
Organism: Vicia faba; assembly: GCA_948472305.1. Taxonomy (NCBI): domain Eukaryota; kingdom Viridiplantae; phylum Streptophyta; class Magnoliopsida; order Fabales; family Fabaceae; genus Vicia; species Vicia faba. Next base: position 853,901,247 of record OX451739.1, read on the forward strand.
TCCAATGGATGGTAGCCTTGTCATTATGGAAGGTAGTTCATTGTTGATATTTTGTTACTCCAATGGATGGTATCCTTGTCATTATGCAATGTAGTTCATTGTTGACATTTTGTTACTCCAATTACTAGTAGCCTTGTCATTATGGAAGGTAGTTCGTTGTTGATATTTTGTTACTCCAATGGATGGTAGACTTGTCATTATGGGAGGTAGTTTGTTGTTGAGATTTTTTTACTCCAATGGATGGTAGACTTGTCATTATGGAAGGAAGTTCGTTGTTAAGATTTTGTTACTCTAATGGATGGTAGCCTTGTCATTATGCAAGGTAGTTCTTTGTTGAAATTTTGTTACTCCAATGGATGGTAGCCTTGTCATTATGCAAGGTAGTTCATTGATGACATTTTGTTACTCCAATTTCTGGTAGCCTTCTCATTATGGAAGGTAGTTCGTTGTAGAAATTTTGTTACTCCAATGGATGGTAGACTTGTCATTATGGAAGGTAGTTTGTTGTTGAGATTTTGTTACTCCAATGGATGGTAGACTTGTCATTATGGAAGGAAGTTCGTTGTTGAGATTTTGATACTCTAATGGATGGTAGCCTTGTCATTATAGAAGGTAGTTTTTTGTTGAGATTTTGTTACTCCAATGGATGGTAGACTTGTCATTATGAAGGTAGTTCGTTGTTGAGATTTTGTTACTCTAATGGATGGTAACCTTGTTAATATGGATTGTAGTTCGTTGTTGATATTTTGTTACTCCATTGGATGGTACCCTTGTCATTACCGAAAGTAGTTTGTTATTGAAATTTTGTTACTCCAATGGATGGTAGCCTTGTCATTACAGAAGGTAGTTCGTTGTTGAGATTTTGTTACTCTAATGGATGGTGGACTTGTCATTGTGGAAGGTAGTTTGTTATTGAGATTTTGTTACTCTAATGGATAGTAGCCTTGTCATTGTGTAAGGTAGTTCGTTGTTGATGTTTTGTTACTTCAATGGATGGTAGCCTTGTCATTATGGAAGGTAGTTCGTTGTTGAGATTTTGTTACTCCAATGGATGGTAGCCTTTTCATTATTGAAGGTACTTCGTTGTTGTGATTTTGTTACTCCAACGGATGGTAGCCTTGTCATTATGGAAGGTAGTCCGTTGTTGATATTTTGTTACTCCAATGGATGGTAGCATTGTCATTATTGAAGGTAGTTTTTTGTTGAGATTTTGTTACTCCAATGGATGATAGCCTTGTCATTATGGAAGGTAGTTCGTTGTTGAGATTTTGTTACTCTAATGGATGGTAGACTTCTCATTATATATGGTAGTTCGTTGTTGATATTTTGTTACTCCATTGGATGGTACCCTTGTCATTACCGAAAGTAGTTCGTTGTTGAAATTTTGTTACTCCAATGGATGGTAGCCTTGTCATTACGTAAGGTAGTTCGTTGTTGAGATTTCTTTACTGCAATGGATGGTATCCTTGTCATTATGGAAGGTAGTTTGTTATTGAGATTTTGTTACTCTAATGGCTGGTATTCTTGTCATTATGGAAGGTAGTTCATTGTTGAGATTTTTTTTTCTCCAATGGATGGTAGCCTTGTCATTATGGAATGTAGTTCGTTGTTGATATTTTGTTACTCCAATGGATGGTAACCTTTCCATTATGGAAGGTACTTCATTATTGAGATTTTGTTACTCCAATGGATGGTAGACTTGTCATTATGCAAGGTAGTTCATTGATGACATTTTGTTACTCCAATTTCTAGTAGCCTTCTCATTATGGAAGGTAGTTCGTTGTAGAGATTTTGTTACTCCAATGGATGGTAGACTTGTCATTATGGAAGGTAGTTTGTTGTTGAGATTTTGTTACTCCAATGGATGGTAGACTTGTCATTATGGAAGGAAGTTCGTTGTTGAGATTTTGATACTCTAATGGATGGTAGCCTTGTCATTATAGAAGGTAGTTTTTTGTTGAGATTTTCTTACTCCAATGGATGGTAACCTTGTTAATATGGATGGTAGTAAGTTGTTGATATTTTGTTACTCCATTGGATGGTACCCTTGTCATTACCGAAAGTAGTTTGTTGTTGAAATTTTGTTACTCCAATGGATGGTAGCCTTGTCATTACGGAAGGTAGTTCGTTGTTGAGATTTTGTTACTCTAATGGCTGCTATCCTAGTCATTATGGAAGGTGGTTCATTGTTGAGATTTTGTTTCTCCAATGGATGGTAGCCTTGTCATTATGGAAGGTAGTTCGTTGTGGATATTTTGTTACTCCAATGGATGGTAACCTTTTCATTACGGAAGGTAGTTTGTTGTTGAGATTTTGTTACTCCAATGGATGGTAGACTTGTCATTATGTAAGGTAGTTCGTTGTTGAGATTTTGTTACTCTAATGGATTGTAGACTTGTCATTATGGAAGGTTGTTCATTGTTGAGATTTTGTTACTCCAATGGATGGTAGCCTTGTCATTATGTAAGGTAGTTCGTTGTTGAAATTTTGTTACTCCAATTGATGGTAACCTTTTCATTAAGGAAGGTAGTTCGTTGTTGAGATTTTGTTACTCCAATGGATGGTAGACTTGTCATTATGGAAGGTAGTTCGTTGTTGAGATTTTGTTACTCTAATGGATGGTGGACTTGTCATTGTGGAAGGTAGTTTGTTATTGAGATTTTGTTACTCTAATGGATAGTAGCCTTGTCATTATGGAAGGTAGTTCGTTGTTGGTGTTTTGTTACTTCAATGGATGGTAGCCTTGTCATTATGGAAGGTAGTTCGTTGTTGAGATTTTGTTAATCCAATGGATGGTAGCCTTGTCATTATTGAAGGTACTTCGTTGTTGTGATTTTGTTACTCCAACGGATGGTAGCCTTGTCATTATGGAAGGTAGTCCGTTGTTGATATTTTGTTACTCCAATGGATGGTAGCATTGTCATTATTGAAGGTAGTTTTTTGTTGAGATTTTGTTACTCCAATGGATGATAGCCTTGTCATTATGGAAGGTAGTTCGTTGGTGAGATTTTGTTATACCAATGTATGGTAGCCTTGTCATTATGGATGGTAGTTCGTTGTTGATATTTTGTTACTCCATTGGATGGTACCCTTGTCATTACCGAAAGTAGTTCATTGTTGAAATTTTGTTACTCCAATGGATGGTAGTCTTGTCATTACGGAAGGTAGTTCGTTGTTGAGATTTCATTACTGCAATGGATGGTATCCTTGTCATTATGGAAGGTAGTTCGTTGTTGAGATTTTGTTACTCTAATGGCTGGTATTCTTGTCATTATGGAAGGTAGTTCATTGTTGAGATTTTATTTCTCCAATGGATGGTAGCCTTGTCATTATGGAAGGTAGTGTGTTGTGGATATTTTGTTACTCCAATGGATGGTAACCTTTTCATTACGGAAGGTAGTTTGTTGTTGAGATTTTGTTACTCCAATGGATGGTAGACTTGTCATTATGGAAGGTAGTTCGTTGTTGAGATTTTGTTACTCTAATGGAAGGTAGACTTGTCATTATGGAAGGTAGTTCATTGTTGATATTTTGTTACTCCAATGGATGGTAGCCTTGTCATTATGTAAGGTAGTTCGTTGTTGAAATTTTGTTACTCTAATGGATGGTAACCTTTTCATTAAGGAAGGTAGTTCGTTGTTGAGATTTTGTTACTCCAATGGATGGTAGACTTGTCATTATGGAAGGTAGTTCGTTGTTGATATTTTGTTACTCTAATGGATGGTGGACTTGTCATTGTGGAAGGTAGTTTGTTGTTGACATTTTGTTACTCTAATGGATAGTAGCCTTGACATTGTTTAAGGTAGTTCGTTGTTGATGTTTTGTTACTTCAATGGATGGTAGCCTTGTCATTATGGAAGGTAGTTCGTTGTTGAGATTTTGTTACTCCAATGGATGGTAGCCTTGTCATTATTGAAGGTAGTTTTTTGTTGAGATTTTGTTACTCCAATGGATGATAGCCTTGTCATTATGGAAGGTAGTTCGTTGTTGAGATTTTGTTACACCAATGTATGGTAGCCTTGTCATTATGGATGGTAGTTCGTTGTTGATATTTTGTTACTCCATTGGATGGTACCCTTGTCATTACCGAAAGTAGTTCATTGTTGAAATTTTGTTACTCCAATGGATGGTAATCTTGTCATTAGGGAAGGTAGTTCGTTGTTGAGATTTCGTTACTGCAATGGATGGTATCCTTGTCATTATGGAAGGTAGTTTGTTGTTGATGTTTTGTTACTCTAATGGCTGGTATTCTTGTCATTATGGAAGGTAGATCATTGTTGAGATTTTGTTTCTCCAATGGATGGTAGCCTTGTCATTATGGAAGGTAGTTAATTGTTGATATTTTGTTATTCCAATGGATGGTAACCTTTTCATTATGGAAGGTAGTTCGTTGTTCAGATTTTTTTACTACAATGGATGGTAGCCTTGTCATTATGCAAGGTAGTTCATTGTTTACATTTTTTTACTCTAATTTCTGGTAGCCTTGTCATTATGGAAGGCAGTTTGTTGTTGATATTTTGTTACTCCAATGGATGGTAGGCTTGTCATTATGGAAGGTAGTTTTTTGTTGAGATTTTTTTACTCCAATGAATGGTAGACTTGTCATTATGGAAGGTAGTTCGTTGTTGAGATTTTGTTACTCCAATGGATGGTAGCCTTGTCATTATGGATGGTAGTTCGTTGTTGATATTTCGGTACTGCAATGGATGGTATCCTTGTCATTACGGAAGGTAGTTCGTTATTGAGATTTCGTTACTGCAATGGATGGTATCCATGTCATTATGGAAGGTAGTTCGTTATTGAGATTTTGTTACTCTAATGGCTGGTATTCTTGTCATTATGGAAGGTAGTTCATTGTTGAGATTTTGTTTCTCCAATGGATGGTAGCCTTGTCATTATGGAAGGTAGTTCGCTGTTGATATTTTGTTACTCCAATGGATGGTAACCTTTTCATTATGGATGGTAGTTAGTTGTTGAGATTTTGTTACTCCAATGGATGGTATCCTTGTCATTATGCAATGTAGTTCATTGTTGACATTTTGTTACTCCAATTACTAGTAGCCTTGTCATTATGGAAGGTAGTTCGTTGTTGATATTTTGTTACTCCAATGGATGGTAGACTTGTCATTATGGGAGGTAGTTTGTTGTTGAGATTTTTTTACTCCAATGGATGGTAGACTTGTCATTATGGAAGGAAGTTCGTTGTTAAGATTTTGTTACTCTAATGGATGGTAGCCTTGTCATTATGCAAGGTAGTTTTTTGTTGAGATTTTCTAACTCCAATGGATGATAGCCTTGTCATTATGCAAGGTAGTTCGTTGTTGATATTTTGTTACTCCATTGGATGGTACCCTTGTCATTACCGAAAGCAGTTCATTGTTGAAATTTTGTTACTCCAATGGATGGTATTCTTGTCATTAGGGAAGGTAGTTCGTTGTTGAGATTTCGTTACTGCAATGGATGGTATCCTTGTCATTATGGAAGGTAGTTTGTTGTTGAGATTTTGTTACTCTAATGGCTGGTATTCTTGTCATTATGGAAGGTAGTTCATTGTTGAGATTTTGTTTCTCCAATGGATGGTAGCCTTGTCATTATGGAAGGTAGTTCATAGTTGATATTTTGTTATTCCAATGGATGGTAACCTTTTCATTATGGAAGGTAGTTCGTTGTTGAGATTTTTTTACTACAATGGATGGTAGCCTTGCCATTATGCAAGGTAGTTCATTGTTTACATTTTTTTACTCCAATTTCTGGTAGCCTTGTCATTATGGAAGGCAGTTCGTTGTTGATATTTTGTTACTCCAATGGATGGTAGGCTTGTCATTATGGAAGGTAGTTTTTTGTTGAGATTTTTTTACTCCAATGGATGGTAGACTTGTCATTATGGAAGGTAGTTCGTTGTTGAGATTTTGTTACTCCAATGGATGGTAGCCTTGTCATTATGGATGGTAGTTCGTTGTTGATATTTTGTTACTCCATTGGATGGTACCCTTGTCATTACCGAAAGTAGTTCGTTGTTGAAATTTTGTTACTCCAATGGATGGTAGCCTTGTCATTACGGAAGGTAGTTCGTTGTTGAGATTTCGTTACTGCAATGGATGGTATCCTTGTCATTATGGAAGGTAGTTCGTTATTGAGATTTTGTTACTCTAATGGCTGGTATTCTTGTCATTATGGAAGGTAGTTCATTGTTGAGGTTTTGTTTCTCCAATGGATGGTAGCCTTGTCATTATGGAAGGTAGTTCGTTGTTGATATTTTATTACTCCAATGGATGGTAACCTTTTCATTATGGATGGTAGTTAGTTGTTGAGATTTTGTTACTCCAATGGATGGTATCCTTGTCATTATGCAATGTAGTTCATTGTTGACATTTTGTTACTCCAATTACTAGTAGCCTTGTCATTATGTAAGGTAGTTCGTTGTTGATATTTTGTTACTCCAATGGATGCTAGACTTGTAATTATGGGAGGTAGTTTGTTGTTGAGATTTTTTTACTCCAATGGATGGTAGACTTGTCATTATGGAAGGAAGTTCGTTGTTAAGATTTTGTTACTCTAATGGATGGTAGCCTTGTCATTATGCAAGGTAGTTCATTGTTGACATTTTGTTACTCCAATGAATGGTAGCCTTGTAATTATAGAAGGTAGTTTTTTCTTGAGATTTTGTTACTCCAATGGATGGTAGACTTGTTATTATGGAAGGTAATTCATTGTTGATATTTTGTTACTCCATTGGATGGTACCCTTGTCATTACCGAAAGTAGATCGTTGTTGAAATTTTGTTACCCTAATGGATGGTAGCCTTGTCATTACGGAAGGTTGTTCATTGTTGAGATTTCGTTACTGCAATGGATGGTATCCTTGTCATTATGGAAGGTAGTTCGTTGTTGAGATTTTGTTACTCTAATGGCTGGTATTCTTGTCATTATGGAAGGTAGTTCATTGTTGAGATTTTGTTTCTCCAATGGATGGTAGCCTTGTCATTATGGAAGGTAGTTCATTGTTGATATTTTGTTATTCCAATGGATGGTAACCTTTTCATTATGGAAGGTAGTTCGTTGTTGAGATTTTGTTACTCCAATGGATGGTAGCCTTGTCATTATGGAAGGTAGTTCATTGTTGACATTTTTTTACTCCAATTTCTGGTAGCCTTGTCATTATGGAAGGTAGTTCGTTGTTGAGATTTTGTTACTCCAATGGATGGTAGACTTGTCATTATGGAAGGTATTTTTTTGTTGAGATTTTGTTACTCCAATGGATGGTTGACTTGTCATTATGGAAGGTAGTTCGTTGTTGATATTTTGTTACTCCAATGGATGGTAGCCTTGTCATTATGGATGGTAGTTCGTTGTTGATATTTTTTTACTCCATTGTATGGTACCCTTGTCATTACCGAAAGTAGTTCGTTGTTGAAATTTTGTTACTCCATTGGATGGTACCCTTGTCATTACCGAAAGTAGTTCGTTGTTGAAATTTTGTTACTCCAATGGATGGTAGTCTTGTCATTACGGAAGGTAGTTCGTTGTTGTGATTTCATTACTGCAATGGATGGTATCCTTGTCATTATGGAAGGTAGTTCGTTGTTGAGATTTTGTTACTCTAATGGCTGGTATTCTTGTCATTATGGAAGGTAGTTCATTGTTGAGATTTTGTTTCTCCAATGGATGGTAGCCTTGTCATTATGGAAGGTAGTTCATTGTTGATATTTTGTTACTCCAATGGATGGTAACCTTTTCATTATGGAAGGAAGTTCGTTGTTGAGATTTTGTTACTCCAATGGATGGTAGCCTTGTCATTATGTAAGGTAGTTCATTGTTGACATTTTGTTACTCCAATTTATGGTAGCCTTGTCATTATGGAAGGTAGTTCGTTGTTGAGATTTTGTTACTCCAATGGATGGTAGATTTGTCATTATGGAATGTAGTTCGTTGTTGAGATTTTGTTACTCCAATGGATGGTATACTTGTCATTATGGAAGGAAGTTCGTTGTTGAGATTTTGTTACTCTAATGGATAGTAGCCTTGTCATTATGTAAGGTAGTTCGTTGTTGAAATTTTGTTACTCCAATGGATGGTAGCCTTGTCATTACGGAAGGTTATTCATTGTTGAGATTTCGTTACTGCAATGGATGGTATCCTTGTCATTACGGAAGGTAGTTCATTGTTGAGATTTTGTTACTCTAATGGCTGGTATCCTTGTCATTATGGAAGGTAGTTCATTGTTGAGATTTTGTTTCTCCAATGGATGGTAGCCTTATCATTATGGAAGGTAGTTCGTTGTTGATATTTTGTTACTCCAATGGATGGTAACGTTTTCATTATGGAAGGTAGTTTGTTGTTGAGATTTTTTTACTCCAATGGATGGTAGACTTGTCATTATGGAAGTTAGTTCGTTGTTGAGATTTTGTTACTCTAATGGATGGTAGACTTGTCATTATGGAAGGTAGTTCATTGTTGAGATTTTGTTACTCCAATGGATGGTAGCCTTGTCATTATGTAAGGTAGTTCGTTGTTGAAGTTTTGTTACTCCAATGGATGGTAACCTTTTCATTATGGAAGGTAGTTCGTTGTTGAGATTTTGTTACTCCAATGGATGGTAGACTTGTCATTATGGAAGGTAGTTCGTTGTTGATATTTTATTACTCCAATGGATGGTAACCTTTTCATTATGGATGGTAGTTCGGTGTTGAGATTTTGTTACTACAATGGATGGTATCCTTGTCATTATGCAATGTAGTTCATTGTTGACATTTTGTTACTCCAATTTCTAGTAGCCTTGTCATTATGGAAGGTAGTTCGTTGTTGATATTTTGTTACTCCAATGGATGGTAGAGTTGTCATTATGGGAGGTAGTTTGTTGTTGAGATTTTGTTACTCTAATGGATGGTAGACTTGTCATTATGGAAGGAAGTTTGTTGTTGAGATTTTGTTACTCTAATGGATGGTAGCTTTGTCATTATGCAAGGTAGTTCATTGTTGACATTTTGTTACTCCAATGAATGGTAGCCTTGTCATTATGGAAGGTAGTTTTTTCTTGAGATTTTGTTACTCCAATGGATGGTAGACTTGTCATTATGGAAGGTAATTCGTTGTTGATATTTTGTTACTCCATTGGATGGTACCCTTGTCATTACCGAAAGTAGTTCGTTGTTGAAATTTTGTTACTCCAATGGATGGTAGCCTTGTCATTACGGAAGGTTGTTCATTGTTGAGATTTCGCTACTGCAACGGATGGTATCCTTGTCATTATGGAAGGTAGTTCGTTGTTGAGATTTTGTTACTCTAATGGCTGGTATCCTTGTCATTATGGAATGTAGTTCATTGTTGAGATTTTGTTTCTCCAATGGATGGTAGCCTTGTCATTATGGAAGGTAGTTCGTTGTTGAGATTTTGTTACTCCAGTGGATGGTAGCCTTGTCATTATTGAAGGTAGTTTTTTGTTTAGATTTTGTTACTCCAATGGATGATATCCTTGTCATTATGGAAGGTAGTTCGTTGTTGAGATTTTGTTACACCAATGTATGGTAGCCTTCTCATTATTGATTGTAGTTCGTTGTTGATATTTTGTTACTCCATTGGATGGTACCCTTGTCATTACCGAAAGTAGTTCGTTGTTGAAATTTTGTTACTCCAATGGATGGTAGTCTTGTCATTACGGAAGGTAGTTCGTTGTTGTGATTTCATTACTGCAATGTATGGTATCCTTGTCATTATGGAAGGTAGTTCGTTGTTGAGATTTTGTTACTCTAATGGCTGGTATTCTTGTCATTATGGAAGGTAGTTCATTGTTGAGATTTTGTTTCTCCAATGGATGGTAGCCTTGTCATTATGGAAGGTAGTTCATTGTTGATATTTTGTTACTCCAATGGATGGTAACCTTTTCATTATGGAAGGTAGTTCGTTGTTGAGATTTTGTTACTCCAATGGATGGTAGCCTTGTCATTATGTAAGGTAGTTCATTGTTGACATTTTGTTACTCCAATTTATGGTAGCCTTGTCATTATGGAAGGTAGTTCGTTGTTGAGATTTTGTTACTCCAATGGATGGTAGATTTGTCATTATGGAATGTAGTTCGTTGTTGAGATTTTGTTACTCCAATGGATGGTATACTTGTCATTATGGAAGGAAGTTCGTTGTTGAGATTTTGTTACTCTAATGGATAGTAGCCTTGTCATTATGTAAGGTAGTTCGTTGTTGAAATTTTGTTACTCCAATGGATGGTAGCCTTGTCATTACGGAAGGTTATTCATTGTTGAGATTTCGTTACTGCAATGGATGGTATCCTTGTCATTACGGAAGGTAGTTCATTGTTGAGATTTTTTTACTCTAATGGCTGGTATCCTTGTCATTATGGAAGGTAGTTCATTGTTGAGATTTTGTTTCTCCAATGGATGGTAGCCTTATCATTATGGAAGGTAGTTCGTTGTTGATATTTTGTTACTCCAATGGATGGTAACGTTTTCATTATGGAAGGTAGTTTGTTGTTGAGATTTTTTTACTCCAATGGATGGTAGACTTGTCATTATGGAAGTTAGTTCGTTGTTGAGATTTTGTTACTCTAATGGATGGTAGACTTGTCATTATGGAAGGTAGTTCATTGTTGAGATTTTGTTACTCCAATGGATGGTAGCCTTGTCATTATGTAAGGTAGTTCGTTGTTGAAGTTTTGTTACTCCAATGGATGGTAACCTTTTCATTATGGAAGGTAGTTCGTTGTTGAGATTTTGTTACTCCAATGGATGGTAGACTTGTCATTATGGAAGGTAGTTCGTTGTTGATATTTTATTACTCCAATGGATGGTAACCTTTTCATTATGGATGGTAGTTCGGTGTTGAGATTTTGTTACTACAATGGATGGTATCCTTGTCATTATGCAATGTAGTTCATTGTTGACATTTTGTTACTCCAATTTCTAGTAGCCTTGTCATTATGGAAGGTAGTTCGTTGTTGATATTTTGTTACTCCAATGGATGGTAGAGTTGTCATTATGGGAGGTAGTTTGTTGTTGAGATTTTGTTACTCCAATGGATGGTAGACTTGTCATTATGGAAGGAAGTTCGTTGTTGAGATTTTGTTACTCTAATGGATGGTAGCCTTGTCATTATGCAAGGTAGTTCATTGTTGACATTTTGTTACTCCAATGAATGGTAGCCTTGTCATTATGGAAGGTAGTTTTTTCTTGAGATTTTGTTACTCCAATGGATGGTAGACTTGTCATTATGGAAGGTAATTCGTTGTTGATATTTTGTTACTCCATTGGATGGTACCCTTGTCATTACCGAAAGTAGTTCGTTGTTGAAATTTTGTTACTCCAATGGATGGTAGCCTTGTCATTACGGAAGGTTGTTCATTGTTGAGATTTCGCTACTGCAACGGATGGTATCCTTGTCATTATGGAAGGTAGTTCGTTGTTGAGATTTTGTTACTCTAATGGCTGGTATCCTTGTCATTATGGAATGTAGTTCATTGTTGAGATTTTGTTTCTCCAATGGATGGTAGCCTTGTCATTATGGAAGGTAGTTCGTTGTTGAGATTTTGTTACTCCAGTGGATGGTAGCCTTGTCATTATTGAAGGTTGTTTTTTGTTTAGATTTTGTTACTCCAATGGATGATATCCTTGTCATTATGGAAGGTAGTTCGTTGTTGAGATTTTGTTACACCAATGTATGGTAGCCTTCTCATTATTGATTGTAGTTCGTTGTTGATATTTTGTTACTCCATTGGATGGTACCCTTGTCATTACCGAAAGTAGTTCGTTGTTGAAATTTTGTTACTCCAATGGATGGTAGTCTTGTCATTACGGAAGGTAGTTCGTTGTTGTGATTTCATTACTGCAATGTATGGTATCCTTGTCATTATGGAAGGTAGTTCGTTGTTGAGATTTTGTTACTCTAATGGCTGGTATTCTTGTCATTATGGAAGGTAGTTCATTGTTGAGATTTTGTTTCTCCAATGGATGGTAGCCTTGTCATTATGGAAGGTAGTTCATTGTTGATATTTTGTTACTCCAATGGATGGTAACCTTTTCATTATGGAAGGTAGTTTGTTGTTGAGATTTTGTTACTCCAATGGATGGTAGCCTTGTCATTATGTAAGGTAGTTCATTGTTGACATTTTGTTACTCCAATTTATGGTAGCCTTGTCATTATGGAAGGTAGTTCGTTGTTGAGATTTTGTTACTCCAATGGATGGTAGATTTGTCATTATGGAATGTAGTTCGTTGTTGAGATTTTGTTACTCCAATGGATGGTATACTTGTCATTATGGAAGGAAGTTCGTTGTTGAGATTTTGTTACTCTAATGGATAGTAGCCTTGTCATTATGTAAGGTAGTTCGTTGTTGAAATTTTGTTACTCCAATGGATGGTAGCCTTGTCATTTCGGAAGGTTATTCATTGTTGAGATTTCGTTACTGCAATGGATGGTATCCTTGTCATTACGGAAGGTAGTTCATTGTTGAGATTTTGTTACTCTAATGGCTGGTATCCTTGTCATTATGGAAGGTAGTTCATTGTTGAGATTTTGTTTCTCCAATGGATGGTAGCCTTATCATTATGGAAGGTAGTTCGTTGTTGATATTTTGTTACTCCAATGGATGGTAACGTTTTCATTATGGGAGGTAGTTTGTTGTTGAGATTTTTTTACTCCAATGGATGGTAGACTTGTCATTATGGAAGTTAGTTCGTTGTTGAGATTTTGTTACTCTAATGGATGGTAGACTTGTCATTATGGAAGGTAGTTCATTGTTGAGATTTTGTTACTCCAATGGATGGTAGCCTTGTCATTATGTAAGGTAGTTCGTTGTTGAAGTTTTGTTACTCCAATGGATGGTAACCTTTTCATTATGGAAGGTAGTTCGTTGTTGAGATTTTGTTACTCCAATGGATGGTAGACTTGTCATTATGGAAGGAAGTTCGTTGTTGAGATTTTGTTACTCTAATGGATGGTAGCCTTGTCATTATGCAAGGTAGTTCATTGTTGACATTTTGTTACTCCAATGAATGGTAGCCTTGTCATTATGGAAGGTAGTTTTTTCTTGAGATTTTGTTACTCCAATGGATGGTAGACTTGTCATTATGGAAGGTAATTCGTTGTTGATATTTTGTTACTCCATTGGATGGTACCCTTGTCATTACCGAAAGTAGTTCGTTGTTGAAATTTTGTTACTCCAATGGATGGTAGCCTTGTCATTACGGAAGGGTGTTCATTGTTGAGATTTCGCTACTGCAACGGATGGTATCCTTGTCATTATGGAAGGTAGTTCGTTGTTGAGATTTTGTTACTCTAATGGCTGGTATCCTTGTCATTATGGAATGTAGTTCATTGTTGAGATTTTGTTTCTCCAATGGATGGTAGCCTTGTCATTATGGAAGGTAGTTCGTTGTTGAGATTTTGTTACTCCAGTGGATGGTAGCCTTGTCATTATTGAAGGTAGTTTTTTGTTTAGATTTTGTTACTCCAATGGATGATATCCTTGTCATTATGGAAGGTAGTTCGTTGTTGAGATTTTGTTACACCAATGTATGGTAGCCTTCTCATTATTGATTGTAGTTCGTTGTTGATATTTTGTTACTCCATTGGATGGTACCCTTGTCATTACCGAAAGTAGTTCGTTGTTGAAATTTTGTTACTCCAATGGATGGTAGTCTTGTCATTACGGAAGGTAGTTCGTTGTTGTGATTTCATTACTGCAATGTATGGTATCCTTGTCATTATGGAAGGTAGTTCGTTGTTGAGATTTTGTTACTCTAATGGCTGGTATTCTTGTCATTATGGAAGGTAGTTCATTGTTGAGATTTTGTTTCTCCAATGGATGGTAGCCTTGTCATTATGGAAGGTAGTTCATTGTTGATATTTTGTTACTCCAATGGATGGTAACCTTTTCATTATGGAAGGTAGTTCGTTGTTGAGATTTTGTTACTCCAATGGATGGTAGCCTTGTCATTATGTAAGGTAGTTCATTGTTGACATTTTGTTACTCCAATTTATGGTAGCCTTGTCATTATGGAAGGTAGTTCGTTGTTGAGATTTTGTTACTCCAATGGATGGTAGATTTGTCATTATGGAATGTAGTTCGTTGTTGAGATTTTGTTACTCCAATGGATGGTATACTTGTCATTATGGAAGGAAGTTCGTTGTTGAGATTTTGTTACTCTAATGGATAGTAGCCTTGTCATTATGTAAGGTAGTTCGTTGTTGAAATTTTGTTACTCCAATGGATGGTAGCCTTGTCATTACAGAAGGTTATTCATTGTTGAGATTTCGTTACTGCAATGGATGGTATCCTTGTCATTACGGAAGGTAGTTCATTGTTGAGATTTTGTTACTCTAATGGCTGGTATCCTTGTCATTATGGAAGGTAGTTCATTGTTGAGATTTTGTTTCTCCAATGGATGGTAGCCTTATCATTATGGAAGGTAGTTCGTTGTTGATATTTTGTTACTCCAATGGATGGTAACGTTTTCATTATTGGAGGTAGTTTGTTGTTGAGATTTTTTTACTCCAATGGATGGTAGACTTGTCATTATGGAAGTTAGTTCGTTGTTGAGATTTTGTTACTCTAATGGATGGTAGACTTGTCATTATGGAAGGTAGTTCATTGTTGAGATTTTGTTACTCCAATGGATGGTAGCCTTGTCATTATGTAAGGTAGTTCGTTGTTGAAGTTTTGTTACTCCAATGGATGGTAACCTTTTCATTATGGAAGGTAGTTCGTTGTTGAGATTTTGTTACTCCAATGGATGGTAGACTTGTCATTATGGAAGGTAGTTCGTTGTTGATATTTTATTACTCCAATGGATGGTAACCTTTTCATTATGGATGGTAGTTCGGTGTTGAGATTTTGTTACTATAATGGATGGTATCCTTGTCATTATGCAATGTAGTTCATTGTTGACATTTTGTTACTCCAATTTCTAGTAGCCTTGTCATTATGGAAGGTAGTTCGTTGTTGATATTTTGTTACTCCAATGGATGGTAGAGTTGTCATTATGGGAGGTAGTTTGTTGTTGAGATTTTGTTACTCCAATGGATGGTAGACTTGTCATTATGGAAGGAAGTTCGTTGTTGAGATTTTGTTACTCTAATGGATGGTAGCCTTGTCATTATGCAAGGTAGTTCATTGTTAACATTTTGTTACTCCAATGTATGGTAGCCTTGTCATTATGGAAGGTAGTTTTTTCTTGAGATTTTGTTACTCCAATGGATGGTAGACTTGTCATTATGGAAGGTAATTCGTTGTTGATATTTTGTAACTCCATTGGATGGTACCCTTGTCATTACCGAAAGTAGTTCGTTGTTGAAATTTTGTTACTCCAATGGATGGTAGCCTTGTCATTACGGAAGGTTGTTCATTGTTGAGATTTCGCTACTGCAACGGATGGTATCCTTGTCATTATGGAAGGTAGTTCGTTGTTGAGATTTTGTTACTCTAATGGCTGGTATCCTTGTCATTATGGAATGTAGTTCATTGTTGAGATTTTGTTTCTCCAATGGATGGTAGCCTTGTCATTATGGAAGGTAGTTCGTTGTTGAGATTTTGTTACTCCAGTGGATGGTAGCCTTGTCATTATGGAAGGTAGTTTTTTGTTTAGATTTTGTTACTCCAATGGATGATATCCTTGTCATTATGGAAGGTAGTTCGTTGTTGAGATTTTGTTACACCAATGTATGGTAGCCTTCTCATTATTGATTGTAGTTCGTTGTTGATATTTTGTTACTCCATTGGATGGTACCCTTGTCATTACGGAAAGTAGTTCGTTGTTGAAATTTTGTTACTCCAATGGATGGTAGTCTTGTCATTACGGAAGGTAGTTCGTTGTTGTGATTTCATTACTGCAATGTATGGTATCCTTGTCATTATGGAAGGTAGTTCGTTGTTGAGATTTTGTTACTCTAATGGCTGGTATTCTTGTCATTATGGAAGGTAGTTCATTGTTGAGATTTTGTTTCTCCAATGGATGGTAGCCTTGTCATTATGGAAGGTAGTTCATTGTTGATATTTTGTTACTCCAATGGATGGTAACCTTTTCATTATGGAAGGTAGTTCGTTGTTGAGATTTTGTTACTCCAATGGATGGTAGCCTTGTCATTATGTAAGGTAGTTCATTGTTGACATTTTGTTACTCCAATTTATGGTAGCCTTGTCATTATGGAAGGTAGTTCGTTGTTGAGATTTTGTTACTCCAATGGATGGTAGATTTGTCATTATGGAATGTAGTTCGTTGTTGAGATTTTGTTACTCCAATGGATGGTATACTTGTCATTATGGAAGGAAGTTCGTTGTTGAGATTTTGTTACTCTAATGGATAGTAGCCTTGTCATTATGTAAGGTAGTTCGTTGTTGAAATTTTGTTACTCCAATGGATGGTAGCCTTGTCATTACAGAAGGTTATTCATTGTTGAGATTTCGTTACTGCAATGGATGGTATCCTTGTCATTACGGAAGGTAGTTCATTGTTGAGATTTTGTTACTCTAATGGCTGGTATCCTTGTCATTATGGAAGGTAGTTCATTGTTGAGATTTTGTTTCTCCAATGGATGGTAGCCTTATCATTATGGAAGGTAGTTCGTTGTTGATATTTTGTTACTCCAATGGATGGTAACGTTTTCATTATTGGAGGTAGTTTGTTGTTGAGATTTTTTTACTCCAATGGATGGTAGACTTGTCATTATGGAAGTTAGTTCGTTGTTGAGATTTTGTTACTCTAATGGATGGTAGACTTGTCATTATGGAAGGTAGTTCATTGTTGAGATTTTGTTACTCCAATGGATGGTAGCCTTGTCATTATGTAAGGTAGTTCGTTGTTGAAGTTTTGTTACTCCAATGGATGGTAACCTTTTCATTATGGAAGGTAGTTCGTTGTTGAGATTTTGTTACTCCAATGGATGGTAGACTTGTCATTATGGAAGGTAGTTCGTTGTTGATATTTTATTACTCCAATGGATGGTAACCTTTTCATTATGGATGGTAGTTCGGTGTTGAGATTTTGTTACTACAATGGATGGTATCCTTGTCATTATGCAATGTAGTTCATTGTTGACATTTTGTTACTCCAATTTCTAGTAGCCTTGTCATTATGGAAGGTAGTTCGTTGTTGATATTTTGTTACTCCAATGGATGGTAGAGTTGTCATTATGGGAGGTAGTTTGTTGTTGAGATTTTGTTACTCCAATGGATGGTAGACTTGTCATTATGGAAGGAAGTTCGTTGTTGAGATTTTGTTACTCTAATGGATGGTAGCCTTGTCATTATGCAAGGTAGTTCATTGTTAACATTTTGTTACTCCAATGTATGGTAGCCTTGTCATTATGGAAGGTAGTTTTTTCTTGAGATTTTGTTACTCCAATGGATGGTAGACTTGTCATTATGGAAGGTAATTCGTTGTTGATATTTTGTAACTCCATTGGATGGTACCCTTGTCATTACCGAAAGTAGTTCGTTGTTGAAATTTTGTTACTCCAATGGATGGTAGCCTTGTCATTACGGAAGGTTGTTCATTGTTGAGATTTCGCTACTGCAACGGATGGTATCCTTGTCATTATGGAAGGTAGTTCGTTGTTGAGATTTTGTTACTCTAATGGCTGGTATCCTTGTCATTATGGAATGTAGTTCATTGTTGAGATTTTGTTTCTCCAATGGATGGTAGCCTTGTCATTATGGAAGGTAGTTCGTTGTTGAGATTTTGTTACTCCAGTGGATGGTAGCCTTGTCATTATGGAAGGTAGTTTTTTGTTTAGATTTTGTTACTCCAATGGACGATATCCTTGTCATTATGGAAGGTAGTTCGTTGTTGAGATTTTGTTACAACAATGTATGGTAGCCTTCTCATTATTGATTGTAGTTCGTTGTTGATATTTTGTTACTCCATTGGATGGTACCCTTGTCATTACCGAAAGTAGTTCGTTGTTGAAATTTTGTTACTCCAATGGATGGTAGTCTTGTCATTACGGAAGGTAGTTCGTTGTTGAGATTTCATTACTGCAATGGATGGTATCCTTGTCATTTTGGAAGGTAGTTCGTTGTTGAGATTTTGTTACTCTAATGGCTGGTATTCTTGTCATTACGGAAGGTAGTTCATTGTTGAGATTTTGTTTCTCCAATGGATGGTAGCCTTGTCATTATGGAAGGTAGTTCATTGTTGATATTTTGTTACTACAATGGATGGTAACCTTTTCATTATGGAAGGTAGTTCGTTGTTGAGATTTTGTTACTCCAATGGATGGTAGCCTTGTCATTATGTAAGGTAGTTCATTGTTGACATTTTGTTACTCCAATTTATGGTAGCCTTGTCATTATGGAAGGTAGTTCGTTGTTGAGATTTTGTTACTCTAATGGATGGTAGATTTGTCATTATGGAATGTAGTTCGTTGTTGAAATTTTGTTACTCCAATGGATGGTATACTTGTCATTATGGAAGGAAGTTTGTTGTTGAGATTTTGTTACTCTAATGGATAGTAGCCTTGTCATTATGTAAGGTAGTTCGTTGTTGAAATTTTGTTACTCCATTGGATGGTAGCCTTGTCATTACGGAAGGTTATTCATTGTTGAGATTTCGTTACTGCAATGGATGGTATCCTTGTCATTACGGAAGGTAGTTCGTTGTTGAGATTTTGTTACTCTAATGGCTGGTATCCTTGTCATTATGGAAGGTAGTTCATTGTTGAGATTTTGTTTCTCCAATGGATGGTAGCCTTGTCATTATGGAAGGTAGTTCGTTGTTGATATTTTGTTACTCCAATGGATGGTAACGTTTTCATTATGGAAGGTAGTTTGTTGTTGAGATTTTTTTACTCCAATGGATGGTAGACTTGTCATTATGGAAGTTAGTTCGTTGTTGATATTTTGTTACTCTAATGGATGGTAGACTTGTCATTATGAAAGGTAGTTCATTGTTGAGATTTTGTTACTCCAATGGATGGTAGCCTTGTCATTATGTAAGGTAGTTCGTTGTTGAAATTTTGTTACTCCAATGGATGGTAACCTTTTCATTATGGAAGGTAGTTCGTTGTTGAGATTTTGTTACTCCAATGGATGGTAGACTTGTCATTATGGAAGGTAGTTCGTTGTTGATATTTTGTTACTCTAATGGATGGTAGACTTGTCATTATGGAAGGTAGTTCATTGTTGAGATTTTGTTACTCTAATGGATAATAGCCTTGTCATTGTGTAAGGTAGTTCGTTGTTGATGTTTTGTTACTTCAATGGATGGTAGCCTTGTCATTATGGAAGGTAGTTCGTTGTTGAGATTTTGTTACTCCAATGGATGGTAGCCTTGTCATTATTGAAGGTACTTCGTTGTTGTGATTTTGTTACTCCAATGGATGGTAGCCTTGTCATTATGGAAGGTAGTTCGTTGTTGAGATTTTGTTACTCCAATGGATGGTAGCCTTGTCATTATTGAAGGTAGTTTTTTGTTGAGATTTTGTTACTCCAATGGATGATAGCCTTGTCATTATGGAAGGTAGTTCGTTGTTGAGATTTTGTTACACTAATGTATGGTAGCCTTGTCATTATTGATGGTAGTTCGTTGTTGATATTTTGTTGCTCCATTGGATGGTACCCTTGTCATTACCGAAAGTAGTTCGTTGTTGAAATTTTGTTACTCCAATTGATGGTAGTGTTGTCATTACGGAAGGTAGTTCGTTGTTGAGATTTCATTACTGCAATGGATGGTATCCTTGTCTTTATGGAAGGTAGTTCGTTGTTGAGATTTTGTTACTCTAATGGATGGTAGGCTTGTCATTATGCAAGGTAGTTCATTGTTGACATTTTGTTACTCCAATTTATGGTAGCCTTGTCATTATGGAAGGTAGTTCGTTGTTGAGATTTTGTTACTCCAATGGATGGTAGATTTGTCATTATGGAATGTAGTTCGTTGTTGAGATTTTGTTACTCCAATGGATGGTATACTTGTCATTATGGAAGGAAGTTCGTTGTTGAGATTTTGTTACTCTAATGGATAGTAGCCTTGTCATTATGTAAGGTAGTTCGTTGTTGAAATTTTGTTACTCCAATGGATGGTAGCCTTGTCATTACGGAAGGTTATTCATTGTTGAGATTTCGTTACTGCAATGGATGGTATCCTTGTCATTACGGAAGGTAGTTCGTTGTTGAGATTTTGTTACTCTAATGGCTGGTATCCTTGTCATTATGGAAGGTAGTTCATTGTTGAGATTTTGTTTCTCCAATGGATGGTAGCCTTGTCATTATGGAAGGTAGTTCGTTGTTGATATTTTGTTACTCCAATGGATGGTAACGTTTTCATTATGGAAGGTAGTTTGTTGTTGAGATTTTTTTACTCCAATGGATGGTAGACTTGTCATTATGGAAGTTAGTTCGTTGTTGAGATTTTGTTACTCTAATGGATGGTAGACTTGTCATTATGGAAGGTAGTTCATTGTTGAGATTTTGTTACTCCAATGGATGGTAGCCTTGTCATTATGTAAGGTAGTTCGTTGTTGAAATTTTGTTACTCCAATGGATGGTAACCTTTTCATTATGGAAGGTAGTTCGTTGTTGAGATTTTGTTACTCCAATGGATGGTAGACTTGTCATTATGGAAGGTAGTTCGTTGTTGATATTTTGTTACTCTAATGGATGGTAGACTTGTCATTGTGGAAGGTAGTTCATTGTTGAGATTTTGTTACTCTAATGGATAATAGCCTTGTCATTGTGTAAGGTAGTTCGTTGTTGATGTTTTGTTACTTCAATGGATGGTAGCCTTGTCATTATGGAAGGTAGTTCGTTGTTGAGATTTTGTTACTCCAATGGATGGTAGCCTTGTCATTATTGAAGGTACTTCGTTGTTGTGATTTTGTTACTCCAATGGATGGTAGCCTTGTCATTATGGAAGGTAGTTCGTTGTTGAGATTTTGTTACTCCAATGGATGGTAGCCTTGTCATTATTGAAGGTAGTTTTTTGTTGAGATTTTGTTACTCCAATGGATGATAGCCTTGTCATTATGGAAGGTAGTTCGTTGTTGAGATTTTGTTACACCAATGTATGGTAGCCTTGTCATTATTGATGGTAGTTCGTTGTTGATATTTTGTTGCTCCATTGGATGGTACCCTTGTCATTACCGAAAGTAGTTCGTTGTTGAAATTTTGTTACTCCAATTGATGGTAGTGTAGTCATTACGGAAGGTAGTTCGTTGTTGAGATTTCATTACTGCAATGGATGGTATCCTTGTCTTTATGGAAGGTAGTTCGTTGTTGAGATTTTGTTACTCTAATGGATGGTAGGCTTGTCATTATGCAAGGTAGTTCATTGTTGACATTTTGTTACTCCAATTTATGGTAGCCTTGTCATTATGGAAGGTAGTTCGTTGTTGAGATTTTGTTACTCCAATGGATGGTAGATTTGTCATTATTGAATGTAGTTCGTTGTTGAGATTTTGTTACTCCAATGGATGGTATACTTGTCATTATGGAAGGAAGTTCGTTGTTGAGATTTTGTTACTCTAATGGATAGTAGCCTTGTTATTATGTAAGGTAGTTCGTTGTTGAAATTTTGTTACTCCAATGGATGGTAGCCTTGTCATTATGGAAGGTTATTCATTGTTGAGATTTCGTTACTGCAATGGATGGTATCCTTGTCATTACGGAAGGTAGTTCGTTGTTGAGATTTTGTTACTCTAATGGCTGGTATCCTTGTCATTATGGAAGGTAGTTCATTGTTGAGATTTTGTTTCTCCAATGGATGGTAGCCTTGTCATTATGGAAGGTAGTTCGTTGTTGATATTTTGTTACTCCAATGGATGGTAACGTTTTCATTATGGAAGGTAGTTTGTTGTTGAGATTTTTTTACTCCAATGGATGGTAGACTTGTCATTATGGAAGTTAGTTCGTTGTTGAGATTTTGTTACTCTAATGGATGGTAGACTTGTCATTATGGAAGGTAGTTCATTGTTGAGATTTTGTTACTCCAATGGATGGTAGCCTTGTCATTATGTAAGGTAGTTCGTTGTTGAAATTTTGTTACTCCAATGGATGGTAACCTTTTCATTATGGAAGGTAGTTCGTTGTTGAGATTTTGTTACTCCAATGGATGGTAGACTTGTCATTATGGAAGGTAGTTCGTTGTTGATATTTTGTTACTCTAATGGATGGTAGACTTGTCATTGTGGAAGGTAGTTCATTGTTGAGATTTTGTTACTCTAATGGATAATAGCCTTGTCATTGTGTAAGGTAGTTCGTTTTTGATGTTTTGTTACTTCAATGGATGGTAACCTTGTCATTATGGAAGGTAGTTCGTTGTTGAGATTTTGTTACTCCAATGGATGGTAGCCTTGTCATTATTGAAGGTACTTCGTTGTTGTGATTTTGTTACTCCAATGGATGGTAGCCTTGTCATTATGGAAGGTAGTTCGTGTTGAGATTTTGTTACTCCAATGGATGGTAGCCTTGTCATTATTGAAGGTAGTTTTTTGTTGAGATTTTGTTACTCCAATGGATGATAGCCTTATCATTATGGAAGGTAGTTCGTTGTTGAGATTTTGTTACACCAATGTATGGTAGCCTTGTCATTATTGATGGTAGTTCGTTGTTGATATTTTGTTGCTCCATTGGATGGTACCCTTGTCATTACCGAAAGTAGTTCGTTGTTGAAATTTTGTTACTCCAATTGATGGTAGTGTTGTCATTACGGAAGGTAGTTCGTTGTTGAGATTTCATTACTGCAATGGATGGTATCCTTGTCTTTATGGAAGGTAGTTCGTTGTTGAGATTTTGTTACTCTAATGGATGGTAGACTTGTCATTATGCAAGGTAGTTCATTGTTGACATTTTGTTACTCCAATTTATGGTAGCCTTGTCATTATGGAAGGTAGTTCGTTGTTGAGATTTTGTTACTCCAATGGATGGTAGATTTGTCATTATGGAATGTAGTTCGTTGTTGAGATTTTGTTACTCCAATGGATGGTATACTTGTCATTATGGAAGGAAGTTCGTTGTTGAGATTTCGTTACTCTAATGGATAGTAGCCTTGTCATTATGTAAGGTAGTTCATTGTTGAAATTTTGTTACTCCAATGGATGGTAGCCTTGTCATTACGGAAGGTTATTCATTGTTGAGATTTCGTTACTGCAATGGATGGTATCCTTGTCATTACGGAAGGTAGTTCGTTGTTGAGATTTTGTTACTCTAATGGCTGGTATCCTTGTCATTATGGAAGGTAGTTCATTGTTGAGATTTTGTTTCTCCAATGGATGGTAGCCTTGTCATTATGGAAGGTAGTTCGTTGTTGATATTTTGTTACTCCAATGGATGGTAACGTTTTCATTATGGAAGGTAGTTTGTTGTTGAGATTTTTTTACTCCAATGGATGGTAGACTTGTCATTATGGAAGTTAGTTCGTTGTTGAGATTTTGTTACTCTAATGGATGGTAGACTTGTCATTATGGAAGGTAGTTCATTGTTGAGATTTTGTTACTCCAATGGATGGTAGCCTTGTCATTATGTAAGGTAGTTCGTTGTTGAAATTTTTTTACTCCAATGGATGGTAACCTTTTCATTATGGAAGGTAGTTCGTTGTTGAGATTTTGTTACTCTAATGGATGGTAGACTTGTCATTATGGAAGGTAGTTCGTTGTTGATATTTTGTTACTCTAATGGATGGTAGACTTGTCATTGTGGAAGGTAGTTCATTGTTGAGATTTTGTTACTCTAATGGATAATAGCCTTGTCATTGTGTAGGGTAGTTCGTTGTTGATGTTTTGTTACTTCAATGGATGGTAGCCTTGTCATTATGGAAGGTAGTTCGTTGTTGAGATTTTGTTACTCCAATGGATGGTAGCCTTGTCATTATTGAAGGTACTTCGTTGTTGTGATTTTGTTACTCCAATGGATGGTAGCCTTGTCATTATGGAAGGTAGTTCGTTGTTGAGATTTTGTTACTCCAATGGATGGTAGCCTTGTCATTATTGAAGGTAGATTTTTGTTGAGATTTTGTTACTCCAATGGATGATAGCCTTGTCATTATGGAAGGTAGTTCGTTGTTGAGATTTTGTTACACCAATGTATGGTAGCCTTGTCATTATTGATGGTAGTTCGTTGTTGATATTTTGTTGCTCCATTGGATGGTACCCTTGTCATTACTGAAAGTAGTTCGTTGTTGAAATTTTGTTACTCCAATTGATGGTAGTGTTGTCATTACGGAAGGTAGTTCGTTGTTGAGATTTCATTACTGCAATGGATGGTATCCTTGTCTTTATGGAAGGTAGTTCGTTGTTGAGATTTTGTTACTCTAATGGATGTTAGGCTTGTCATTATGCAAGGTAGTTCATTGTTGACATTTTGTTACTCCAATTTATGGTAGCCTTGTCATTATGGAAGGTAGTTCGTTGTTGAGATTTTGTTACTCCAATGGATGGTAGATTTGTCATTATGGAATGTAGTTCGTTGTTGAGATTTTGTTACTCCAATGGATGGTATACTTGTCATTATGGAAGGAAGTTCGTTGTTGAGATTTTGTTACTCTAATGGATAGTAGCCTTGTCATTATGTAAGGTAGTTCGTTGTTGAAATTTTGTTACTCCAATGGATGGTAGCCTTGTCATTACGGAAGGTTATTCATTGTTGAGATTTCGTTACTGCAATGGATGGTATCCTTGTCATTACGGAAGGTAGTTCGTTGTTGAGATTTTGTTACTCTAATGGCTGGTATCCTTGTCATTATGGAAGGTAGTTCATTGTTGACATTTTGTTTCTCCAATGGATGGTAGCCTTGTCATTATGGAAGGTAGTTCGTTGTTGATATTTTGTTACTCCAATGGATGGTAACGTTTTCATTATGGAAGGTAGTTTGTTGTTGAGATTTTTTTACTCCAATGGATGGTAGACTTGTCATTATGGAAGTTAGTTCGTTGTTGAGATTTTGTTACTCTAATGGATGGTAGACTTGTCATTATGGAAGGTAGTTCATTGTTGAGATTTTGTTACTCCAATGGATGGTAGCCTTGTCATTATGTAAGGTAGTTCGTTGTTGAAATTTTGTTACTCCAATGGATGGTAACCTTTTCATTATGGAAGGTAGTTCGTTGTTGAGATTTTGTTACTCCAATGGATGGTAGACTTGTCATTATGGAAGGTAGTTCGTTGTTGATATTTTGTTACTCTAATGGATGGTAGACTTGTCATTGTGGAAGGTAGTTCATTGTTGAGATTTTGTTAATCTAATGGATAATAGCCTTGTCATTGTGTAAGGTAGTTCGTTGTTGATGTTTTGTTACTTCAATGGATGGTAGCCTTGTCATTATGGAAGGTAGTTCGTTGTTGAGATTTTGTTACTCCAATGGATGGTAGCCTTGTCATTATTGAAGGTACTTCGTTGTTGTGATTTTGTTACTCCAATGGATGGTAGCCTTGTCATTATGGAAGGTAGTTCGTTGTTGAGATTTTGTTACTCCAATGGATGGTAGCCTTGTCATTATTGAAGGTAGTTTTTTGTTGAGATTTTGTAACTCCAATGGATGATAGCCTTGTCATTATGGAAGGTAGTTCGTTGTTGAGATTTTGTTACACCAATGTATGGTAGTCTTGTCATTATTGATGGTAGTTCGTTGTTGATATTTTGTTGCTCCATTGGATGGTACCCTTGTCATTACCGAAAGTAGTTCGTTGTTGAAATTTTGTTACTCCAATTGATGGTAGTCTTGTCATTACGGAAGGTAGTTCGTTGTTGAGATTTCATTACTGCAATGGATGGTATCCTTGTCTTTATGGAAGGTAGTTCGTTGTTGAGATTTTGTTACTCTAATGGATGGTAGGCTTGTCATTATGCAAGGTAGTTCATTGTTGAGATTTTGTTTCTCCAATGGATGGTAGCCTTGTCATTATGGAAGGTAGTTTTTTGTTGAGATTTTGTTACTCCAATGGATGGTAGACTTGTCATTATGGAAGGTAGTTCGTTGTTGAGATTTTGTTACTCCAATGGATGGTAACCTTGTCAATATGGATGGTAGTTCGTTGTTGATATTTTGTTACTCCATTGGATGGTACCCTTGTCATTACCGAAAGTATTTCGTTGTTGAAATTTTGTTACTCCAATGGATGGTAGCCTTGTCATTACGGAAGGTAGTTCGTTGTTTCGATTTCATTACTGCAATGGATGGTATCCTTGTCATTATGGAAGGTAGTTCGTTGTTGAGATTTTGTTACTCTAATGGCTGGTATCCTTGTCATTATGGAAGGTAGTTCATTGTTGAGATTTTGTTTCTCCAATGGATGGTAGACTTGTCATTATGGAAGGTAGTTCATTGTTGAGATTTTGTTACTCTAATGGATAGTAGCCTTGTCATTATGTAAGGTAGTTCGTTGTTGATGTTTTGTTACTCTAATGGATGGTAGCCTTGTCATTATGGAAGGTAGTTCGTTGTTGAGATTTTGTTACTCCAATGGATGGTAGACTTGTCATTATTGAAGGTACTTCGTTGTTGAGATTTTGTTACTCCAATGGATGGTAGCCTTGTCATTATGGAAGGTAGTTTGTTGTTGAAGTTTTGTTACTCTAATGGATGGTAGCCTTGTCATTATTGAAGGTACTTCGTTGTTGAGATTTTGTTACTCCAATGGATGATAGCCTTGTCATTATGGAAGGTAGTTCTTTATTAAGATTTTGTTACACCAATGTATGGTAGGCTTGTCATTATGGAAGGTGGTTCATTGTTGAGATTTTGTTAATCCAATGTATGGTATTCGTGTCATTATGGAAGGTAGTCCGTTGTTGAGATTTTGTTACTCCATTGGATTGTAGCCTTGTCATTATGGAAGGTAGTTCATTGTTGACATTTTGTTACTCCAATGGATGGTAGCCTTTTCATTATGAAAGGTAGTTCGTTGTTGATATTTTGTTACTCAAATGGATGGTATCCTTGCCATTATGGAAGGTAGTTTCTTGTTTAGATTTTATTACTCCAATGGATGGTAGCCTTGCCTTTATGGAAGGTAGTTCGTTGTTGAGATTTTGTTACACTAATGGATGGTAGCCTTGTCATAAAGGAAGGTAGTTTGTTGCTGAGATTATGTTACTCTAATGGATAGTAGCCTTGTGATTATGGAAGGTAGTTCGTTGTTTAGATTTTGTTACTCCAATGGATGGTAGCCTTGTCATTATGGATGGTAGTTTTTTGATGAGATTTTGATACTCCATTGGATGGTAGCATTGTCATTACATAAAGTAGTTTGTTGTTGATATTATGTTACTCCAATGGATGGTAGCCTTTTCATTATTGAAGGTACTTCGTTGTTGTGATTTTGTTACTCCAATGGATGGTAGCCTTGTCATTATGGAAGGTAGTTCGTTGTTGAGATTTTGTTACTCCAATGGATGGTAGCCTTGTCATTATTGAAGGTAGTTTTTTGTTGAGATTTTGTTACTCCAATGGATGATAGCCTTGTCATTATGGAAGGTAGTTCATTGTTGAAATTTTGTTACACCAATGTATGGTAGCCTTGTCATTATGAATGGTAGTTCATTGTTGACATTTTGTTACTCCAATGGATGGTACCCTTTTCATTATGGAAGGTAGTTCATTGTTGAGATTTTGTTACTCAGATGGATGGTATCCTTGCCATTACGGAAGGTAGTTCATTGTTGAGATTTTGTTTCTCCAATGGATGGTAGCCTTGTCATTATGGAAGGTAGTTTCTTGTTGAGATTTTATTACTCCAATGGATGGTAGCCTTGCCGTTATGGAAGGTAGTTCGTTGTTGATATTTTGTTACTCCAATGGATGGTAGCCTTGTCATTATTGAAGGTTGATTGTTGTTGAGATTTTGTTACTCCAATGGATGGTAGCCTTTTCATTATGGAAGATAGTTTGTTGTTGAGCTTTTGTTACTCAAATGGATGGTAGCCTTTTGATTATGGAAGGTAGTTCATTGTTTAGATTTTGTTACTCCAATGGATGGTAGCCTTGTCATTATGGATGGTAGTTTTTTGATGAGATTTTGTTACTCCATTGGATGGTAGCATTGTCATTACAAAAAGTAGTTCGTTGTTGAGATTATGTTACTCCAATGGATGGTAGCCTTGTCATTACGGAAGGTAGTCTGTTGTTCATATTTTTGTTACTCCAATGGATGGTAGATTTGTCATTATGGAATGTAGTTCGTTGTTGAGATTTTGTTACTCCAATGGATGGTATACTTGTCATTATGGAAGGAAGTTCGTTGTTGAGATTTTGTTACTCTAATGGATAGTAGCCTTGTCATTATGTAAGGTAGTTCGTTGTTGAAATTTTGTTACTCCAATGAATGGTAGCCTTGTCATTACGAAAGGTTATTCA
This sequence comes from Vicia faba, assembly GCA_948472305.1. Taxonomy (NCBI): domain Eukaryota; kingdom Viridiplantae; phylum Streptophyta; class Magnoliopsida; order Fabales; family Fabaceae; genus Vicia; species Vicia faba. The sequence goes on from OX451739.1 coordinate 853,929,533, forward strand.
TTGTTGAGATTTCGTTACTGCAATGGATGGTATCCTTGTCATTACGGAAGGTAGTTCGTTGTTGAGATTTTGTTACTCTAATGGCTGGTATCCTTGTCATTATGGAAGGTAGTTCATTGTTGACATTTTGTTTCTCCAATGGATGGTAGCCTTGTCATTATGGAAGGTAGTTCGTTGTTGATATTTTGTTACTCCAATGGATGGTAACGTTTTCATTATGGAAGGTAGTTTGTTGTTGAGATTTTTTTACTCCAATGGATGGTAGACTTGTCATTATGGAAGTTAGTTCGTTGTTGAGATTTTGTTACTCTAATGGATGGTAGACTTGTCATTATGGAAGGTAGTTCATTGTTGAGATTTTGTTACTCCAATGGATGGTAGCCTTGTCATTATGTAAGGTAGTTCGTTGTTGAAATTTTGTTACTCCAATGGATGGTAACCTTTTCATTATGGAAGGTAGTTCGTTGTTGAGATTTTGTTACTCCAATGGATGGTAGACTTGTCATTATGGAAGGTAGTTCGTTGTTGATATTTTGTTACTCTAATGGATGGTAGACTTGTCATTGTGGAAGGTAGTTCATTGTTGAGATTTTGTTAATCTAATGGATAATAGCCTTGTCATTGTGTAAGGTAGTTCGTTGTTGATGTTTTGTTACTTCAATGGATGGTAGCCTTGTCATTATGGAAGGTAGTTCGTTGTTGAGATTTTGTTACTCCAATGGATGGTAGCCTTGTCATTATTGAAGGTACTTCGTTGTTGTGATTTTGTTACTCCAATGGATGGTAGCCTTGTCATTATGGAAGGTAGTTCGTTGTTGAGATTTTGTTACTCCAATGGATGGTAGCCTTGTCATTATTGAAGGTAGTTTTTTGTTGAGATTTTGTAACTCCAATGGATGATAGCCTTGTCATTATGGAAGGTAGTTCGTTGTTGAGATTTTGTTACACCAATGTATGGTAGTCTTGTCATTATTGATGGTAGTTCGTTGTTGATATTTTGTTGCTCCATTGGATGGTACCCTTGTCATTACCGAAAGTAGTTCGTTGTTGAAATTTTGTTACTCCAATTGATGGTAGTCTTGTCATTACGGAAGGTAGTTCGTTGTTGAGATTTCATTACTGCAATGGATGGTATCCTTGTCTTTATGGAAGGTAGTTCGTTGTTGAGATTTTGTTGCTCTAATGGATGGTAGGCTTGTCATTATGCAAGGTAGTTCATTGTTGAGATTTTGTTTCTCCAATGGATGGTAGCCTTGTCATTATGGAAGGTAGTTTTTTGTTGAGATTTTGTTACTCCAATGGATGGTAGACTTGTCATTATGGAAGGTAGTTCGTTGTTGAGATTTTGTTACTCCAATGGATGGTAACCTTGTCAATATGGATGGTAGTTCGTTGTTGATATTTTGTTACTCCATTGGATGGTACCCTTGTCATTACCGAAAGTATTTCGTTGTTGAAATTTTGTTACTCCAATGGATGGTAGCCTTGTCATTACGGAAGGTAGTTCGTTGTTTCGATTTCATTACTGCAATGGATGGTATCCTTGTCATTATGGAAGGTAGTTCGTTGTTGAGATTTTGTTACTCTAATGGCTGGTATCCTTGTCATTATGGAAGGTAGTTCATTGTTGAGATTTTGTTTCTCCAATGGATGGTAGACTTGTCATTATGGAAGGTAGTTCATTGTTGAGATTTTGTTACTCTAATGGATAGTAGCCTTGTCATTATGTAAGGTAGTTCGTTGTTGATGTTTTGTTACTCTAATGGATGGTAGCCTTGTCATTATGGAAGGTAGTTCGTTGTTGAGATTTTGTTACTCCAATGGATGGTAGACTTGTCATTATTGAAGGTACTTCGTTGTTGAGATTTTGTTACTCCAATGGATGGTAGCCTTGTCATTATGGAAGGTAGTTTGTTGTTGAAGTTTTGTTACTCTAATGGATGGTAGCCTTGTCATTATTGAAGGTACTTCGTTGTTGAGATTTTGTTACTCCAATGGATGATAGCCTTGTCATTATGGAAGGTAGTTCTTTATTAAGATTTTGTTACACCAATGTATGGTAGGCTTGTCATTATGGAAGGTGGTTCATTGTTGAGATTTTGTTAATCCAATGTATGGTATTCGTGTCATTATGGAAGGTAGTCCGTTGTTGAGATTTTGTTACTCCATTGGATTGTAGCCTTGTCATTATGGAAGGTAGTTCATTGTTGACATTTTGTTACTCCAATGGATGGTAGCCTTTTCATTATGAAAGGTAGTTCGTTGTTGATATTTTGTTACTCAAATGGATGGTATCCTTGCCATTATGGAAGGTAGTTTCTTGTTTAGATTTTATTACTCCAATGGATGGTAGCCTTGCCTTTATGGAAGGTAGTTCGTTGTTGAGATTTTGTTACACTAATGGATGGTAGCCTTGTCATAAAGGAAGGTAGTTTGTTGCTGAGATTATGTTACTCTAATGGATAGTAGCCTTGTGATTATGGAAGGTAGTTCGTTGTTTAGATTTTGTTACTCCAATGGATGGTAGCCTTGTCATTATGGATGGTAGTTTTTTGATGAGATTTTGATACTCCATTGGATGGTAGCATTGTCATTACATAAAGTAGTTTGTTGTTGATATTATGTTACTCCAATGGATGGTAGCCTTTTCATTATTGAAGGTACTTCGTTGTTGTGATTTTGTTACTCCAATGGATGGTAGCCTTGTCATTATGGAAGGTAGTTCGTTGTTGAGATTTTGTTACTCCAATGGATGGTAGCCTTGTCATTATTGAAGGTAGTTTTTTGTTGAGATTTTGTTACTCCAATGGATGATAGCCTTGTCATTATGGAAGGTAGTTCATTGTTGAAATTTTGTTACACCAATGTATGGTAGCCTTGTCATTATGAATGGTAGTTCATTGTTGACATTTTGTTACTCCAATGGATGGTACCCTTTTCATTATGGAAGGTAGTTCATTGTTGAGATTTTGTTACTCAGATGGATGGTATCCTTGCCATTACGGAAGGTAGTTCATTGTTGAGATTTTGTTTCTCCAATGGATGGTAGCCTTGTCATTATGGAAGGTAGTTTCTTGTTGAGATTTTATTACTCCAATGGATGGTAGCCTTGCCGTTATGGAAGGTAGTTCGTTGTTGATATTTTGTTACTCCAATGGATGGTAGCCTTGTCATTATTGAAGGTTGATTGTTGTTGAGATTTTGTTACTCCAATGGATGGTAGCCTTTTCATTATGGAAGATAGTTTGTTGTTGAGCTTTTGTTACTCAAATGGATGGTAGCCTTTTGATTATGGAAGGTAGTTCATTGTTTAGATTTTGTTACTCCAATGGATGGTAGCCTTGTCATTATGGATGGTAGTTTTTTGATGAGATTTTGTTACTCCATTGGATGGTAGCATTGTCATTACAAAAAGTAGTTCGTTGTTGAGATTATGTTACTCCAATGGATGGTAGCCTTGTCATTACGGAAGGTAGTCTGTTGTTCATATTTTTGTTACTCCAATGGATGGTAGATTTGTCATTATGGAATGTAGTTCGTTGTTGAGATTTTGTTACTCCAATGGATGGTATACTTGTCATTATGGAAGGAAGTTCGTTGTTGAGATTTTGTTACTCTAATGGATAGTAGCCTTGTCATTATGTAAGGTAGTTCGTTGTTGAAATTTTGTTACTCCAATGGATGGTAGCCTTGTCATTACGAAAGGTTATTCATTGTTGAGATTTCGTTACTGCAATGGATGGTATCCTTGTCATTACGGAAGGTAGTTCGTTGTTGAGATTTTGTTACTCTAATGGCTGGTATCCTTGTCATTATGGAAGGTAGTTCATTGTTGACATTTTGTTTCTCCAATGGATGGTAGCCTTGTCATTATGGAAGGTAGTTCGTTGTTGATATTTTGTTACTCCAATGGATGGTAACGTTTTCATTATGGAAGGTAGTTTGTTGTTGAGATTTTTTTACTCCAATGGATGGTAGACTTGTCATTATGGAAGTTAGTTCGTTGTTGAGATTTTGTTACTCTAATGGATGGTAGACTTGTCATTATGGAAGGTAGTTCATTGTTGAGATTTTGTTACTCCAATGGATGGTAGCCTTGTCATTATGTAAGGTAGTTCGTTGTTGAAATTTTGTTACTCCAATGGATGGTAACCTTTTCATTATGGAAGGTAGTTCGTTGTTGAGATTTTGTTACTCCAATGGATGGTAGACTTGTCATTATGGAAGGTAGTTCGTTGTTGATATTTTGTTACTCTAATGGATGGTAGACTTGTCATTTTGGAAGGTAGTTTGTTGTTGATATTTTGTTAATCTAATGGATGGTAGACTTGTCATTGTGGAAGGTAGTTCACTGTTGAGATTTTGTTACTCTAATGGATAATAGCCTTGTCATTGTGTAAGGTAGTTCGTTGTTGATGTTTTGTTACTTCAATGGATGGTAGCCTTGTCATTATGGAAAGTAGTTCGTTGTTGAGATTTTGTTACTCCAATGGATGGTAGCCTTCTCATTATTGAAGGTACTTCGTTGTTGTGATTTTGTTACTCCAATGTATGGTAACCTTGTCATTATTGATGGTAGTTCGTTGTTGATATTTTGTTGCTCCATTGGATGGTACCCTTGTCATTACCGAAAGTAGTTCGTTGTTGAAATTTTGTTACTCCAATTGATGGTAGTCTTGTCATTATGGAAGGTAGTTCGTTATTGAGATTTCATTACTGCAATGGATGGTATCCTTGCCTTTATGGAAGGTAGTTCGTTGTTGAGATTTTGTTACTCTAATGGCTGGTATTCTTGTCATTATGGAAGGTAGTTCATTGTTGAGATTTTGTTTCTCCAATGGATGGTAGCCTTGTCATTATGGAAGGTAGTTCATTGTTGATATTTTGTTACTCCAATGGATGGTAGACTTGTCATTATGGAAGGTAGTTCGTTGTTGAGATTTTGTTACTCCAATGGATGGTAGACTTGTCATTATGGAAGGAAGTTCGTTGTTGAGATTTTGTTACTCTAATGGATGGTAGGCTTGTCCTTATGCAAGGTAGTTCATTGTTGACATTTTGTTACTCCAATGAATGGTAGCCTTGTCACTATGGAAGGTAGTCTGTTGTTCATATTTTTGTTACTCCAATTACTGGTAGCCTTGTCATTATGGAAGGTAGTTCGTTGTTGAGATTTTGTTACTCCAATGGATGGTAGACTTGTCATTATGGAAGGTAGTTCATTGTTGAGATTTTGTTTCTCCAATGGATGGTAGACTAGTCATTATGGAAGGTAGTTCATTGTTGAGATTTTGTTACTCTAATGGATAGTAGCCTTGTCATTATGTAAGGTAGTTCGTTGTTGAAATTTTGTTACTCCAATGGATGGTAGCCTTGTCATTACGGAAGGTTATTCATTGTTGAGATTTAGTTACTGCAATGGATGGTATCCTTGTCATTATGGAAGGTAGTTCGTTGTTGATATTATGTTACTCCAATGGATGGTAGCCTTTTCATTATTGAAGGTACTTCGTTGTTGTGATTTTGTTACTCCAATGGATGGTAGCCTTGTCATTATGGAAGGTAGTTCGTTGTTGAGATTTTGTTACTCCAATGGATGGTAGCCTTGTCATTATTGAAGGTAGTTTTTTGTTGAGATTTTGTTACTCCAATGGATGATAGCCTTGTCATTATGGAAGGTAGTTCGTTGTTGAAATTTTGTTACACCAATGTATGGTAGCCTTGACATTATGGATGGTAGTTCGTTGTTGATATTTTGTTACTCCATTGGATGGTACCCTTGTCATTACCGAAAGTAGTTCGTTGTTGAAATTTTGTTACTCCAATGGATGGTATCCTTGTCATTACGGAAGGTAGTTCGTTGTTGAGATTTTGTTACTCTAATGGCTGGTATTCTTGTCATTATGGAAAGTAGTTCATTGTTGAGATTTTGTTTCTCTAATGGATGGTAGCCTTGTCATTATGGAAGGTAGTTCATTGTTGACATTTTGTTACTCCAATGGATGGTAACCTTTTCATTATGGAAGGTAGTTCGTTGTTGAGATTTTGTTACTCAATGGATGGTAGCCTTGTCATTATGCAAGGTAGTTCATTGTTGACATTTTGTTACTCCAATTACTGGTAGCCTTGTCATTATGGAAGGTAGTTCGTTGTTGAGATTTTGTTACTCCAATGGATGGTAGACTTGTCATTATGGAAGGTAGTTCATTGTTGAGATTTTGTTTCTCCAATGGATGGTAGACTAGTCATTATGGAAGGTAGTTCATTGTTGACATTTTGTTACTCCAATGGATGGTACCCTTTTCATTATGGAAGGTAGTTCATTGTTGAGATTTTGTTACTCAGATGGATGGTATCCTTGCCATTACGAAAGGTAGTTCATTGTTGAGATTTTGTTTCTCCAATGGATGGTAGCCTTGTCATTATGGAAGGTAGTTTCTTGTTGAGATTTTATTACTCCAATGGATGGTAGCCTTGCCGTTATGGAAGGTAGTTCGTTGTTGATATTTTGTTACTCCAATGGATGGTAGCCTTGTCATTATTGAAGGTTGATTGTTGTTGAGATTTTGTTACTCCAATGGATGGTAGCCTTTTCATTACGGAAGATAGTTTGTTGTTGAGCTTTTGTTACTCAAATGGATGGTAGCCTTTTGATTATGGAAGGTAGTTCATTGTTTAGATTTTGTTACTCCAATGGATGGTAGCCTTGTCATTATGGATGGTAGTTTTTTGATGAGATTTTGTTACTGCATTGGATGGTAGCATTGTCATTACAAAAAGTAGTTCGTTGTTGAGATTATGTTACTCCAATGGATGGTAGCCTTGTCATTATTGAAGGTAGTTTTTTGTTGAGATTTTGTTTCTCCAATGGATGTTAGCCTTGTCATTATGGGAGGTAGTTCGTTGTTGAGATTTTGTTACACCAATGTATGGTAGCCTTGTCATTATGGATGGTAGTTCGTTTTTGATAATTTGTTACTGCATTGGATGGTACCCTTGTCATTACCGAAAGTAGTTCGTTGTTGAAATTTTGTTACTCCAATGGATGGTAGTCTTGTCTTTACGGAAGGTAGTTCATTGTTGAGATTCTGTTACTGCAATGGATGGTATCCTTGTCATTATGGAAGGTAGTTCGTTGTTGAGATTTTGTTACTCTAATGGCTGGTATTCTTGTCATTATGGAAAGTAGTTCATTGTTGAGATTTTGTTTCTCTAATGGATGGTAGCCTTGTCATTATGGAAGGTAGTTCATTGTTGACATTTTGTTACTCCAATGGATGGTAACCTTTTCATTATGGAAGGTAGTTCGTTGTTGAGATTTTGTTACTCAATGGATGGTAGCCTTGTCATTATGCAAGGTAGTTCATTGTTGACATTTTGTTACTCCAATTACTGGTAGCCTTGTCATTATGGAAGGTAGTTCGTTGTTGAGATTTTGTTACTCCAATGGATGGTAGACTTGTCATTATGAAAGGTAGTTCATTGTTGAGATTTTGTTTCTCCAATGGATGGTAGACTAGTCATTATGGAAGGTAGTTCATTGTTGAGATTTTGATACTCTAATGGATAGTAGCCTTGTCATTATGTAAGGTAGTTCGTTGTTGAAATTTTGTTACTCCAATGGATGGTAGCCTTGTCATTACGGAAGGTTATTCATTGTTAAGATTTAGTTACTGCAATGGATGGTATCCTTGTCATTATGGAAGGTAGTTCGTTGTTGAGATTTTGTTACTCTAATGGCTGGTATCCTTGTCATTATGGAAGGTAGTTCATTGTTGAGATTTTGTTTCTCCAATGGATGGTAGCCTTGTCATTATGGAAGGTAGTTCGTTGTTGATATTTTGTTACTCAGATGGATGGTAACCTTTTCATTATGGAAGGTAGTTTGTTGTTGAGATTTTTTTACTCCAATGGATGGTAGACTTGTCATTATGGAAGTTAATTCGTTGTTGAGATTTTGTTACTCCAATGGATGGTAGCCTTGTCATTATGTAAGGTAGTTCGTTGTTGAAATTTTGTTACTCCAATGGATGGTAACCTTTTCATTATGGAAGGTAGTTCGCTGTTGAGATTTTGTTACTCCAATGGATGGTAGACTTGTCATTATGGAAGGTAGTTTGTTGTTGATATTTTGTTAATCTAATGGATGGTAGACTTGTCATTGTGGAAGGTAGTTCATTGTTGAGATTTTGTTACTCTAATGGATAATAGCCTTGTCATTGTGTAAGGTAGTTCGTTGTTGATGTTTTGTTACTTCAATGGATGGTAGCCTTGTCATTATGGAAGGTAGTTCGTTGTTGAGATTTTGTTACTCCAATGGATGGTAGCCTTGTCATTATTGAAGGTACTTCATTGTTGTGATTTTGTTACTCCAATGGATGGTAGCCTTGTCATTATGGAAGGTAGTTCGTTGTTGAGATTTTGTTACTCCAATGGATGGTAGCCTTGTCATTATTGAAGGTAGTTTTTTGTTGAGATTTTGTTACTCCAATGGATGATAGCCTTGTCATTATGGAAGGTAGTTCGTTGTTGAGATTTTGTGACACCAATGTATGGTAGCCTTGTCATTATTGATGGTAGTTCATTGTTGATATTTTGTTGCTCCATTGGATGGTACCCTTGTCATTACCGAAAGTAGTTCGTTGTTGAAATTTTGTTACTCCAATTGATGGTAGTCTTGTCATTATGGAAGGTAGTTCGTTGTTGAGATTTCATTACTGCAATGGATTGTATCCTTGCCTTTATGGAAGGTAGTTCGTTGTTGAGATTTTGTTACTCTAATGGCTGGTATTCTTGTTATTATGGAAGGTAGTTCATTGTTGAGATTTTGTTTCTCCAATGGATGGTAGCCTTGTCATTATGGAAGGTAGTTCATTGTTGATATTTTGTTACTCGAATGGATGGTAGACTTATCATTATGGAAGGTAGTTCGTTGTTGAGATTTTGTTACTCCAATGGATGGTAGACTTGTCATTATGGAAGGAAGTTCGTTGTTGATATTTTGTTACTCTAATGGATGGTAGGCTTGTCATTATGCAAGGTAGTTCATTGTTGACATTTTGTTACTCCAATGAATGATAGCCTTGTCATTATGGAAGGTAGTTTTTTGTTGAGATTTTGTTACTCCAATGGATGGTAGACTTGTCAACATGGAAGGTAGTTCGTTGTTGAAGTTTTGTTATTCCAATGGATGGTAGCCTTGTCATTATTGAAGGTACTTCGTTGTTGAGATTTTGTTACTCCAATGGATGATATCCTTGTCATTATGGAAGGTAGTTCATTATTAAGATTTTGATACACCAATGTATGGTAGGCTTGTCATTATGGAAGGTGGTTCATTGTTGAGATTTTGTTAATCCAATGGATGGTATTCGTGTCATTATGGAAGGTAGTTCGTTGTTGAGATTTGGTTACTCCATTGGATGGTAGCCTTGTCATTATGGAAGGTAGTTCATTGTTGACATTTTGTTACTCCAATGGATGGTACCCTTTTCATTATGGAAGGTAGTTCATTGTTGAGATTTTGTTACTCAGATGGATGGTATCCTTGCCATTACGGAAGGTAGTTCATTGTTGAGATTTTGTTTCTCCAATGGATGGTAGCCTTGTCATTATGGAAGGTAGTTTCTTGTTGAGATTTTTTTACTCCAATGGATGGTAGCCTTTCCGTTATGGAAGGTAGTTCGTTGTTGATATTTTGTTACTCCAATGGATGGTAGCCTTGTCATTATTGAAGGTTGATTGTTGTTGAGATTTTGTTACTCCAATGGATGGTAGCCTTTTCATTATGGAAGATAGTTTGTTGTTGAGCTTTTGTTACTCAAATGGATGGTAGCCTTGTGATTATGGAAGGTAGTTCATTGTTTAGATTTTGTTACTCCAATGGATGGTAGCCTTGTCATTATGGATGGTAGTTTTTTGATGAGATTTTGTTACTCCATTGGATGGTAGCATTGTCATTACAAAAAGTAGTTCGTTGTTGAGATTATGTTACTCCAATGGATGGTAGCCTTGTCATTATTGAAGGTACTTCGTTGTTGTGATTTTGTTACTCCAATGGATGGTAGCCTTGTCATTATGGAAGGTAGTTCGTTGTTGAGATTTTGTTACTCCAATGGATGGTAGCCTTGTCATTATTGAAGGTAGTTTTTTGTTGAGATTTTGTTACTCCAATGGATGATAGCCTTGTCATTATGGAAGGTAGTTCGTTGTTGAGATTTTGTGACACCAATGTATGGTAGCCTTGTCATTATTGATGGTAGTTCATTGTTGATATTTTGTTGCTCCATTGGATGGTACCCTTGTCATTACCGAAAGTAGTTCGTTGTTGAAATTTTGTTACTCCAATTGATGGTAGTCTTGTCATTATGGAAGGTAGTTCGTTGTTGAGATTTCATTACTGCAATGGATTGTATCCTTGCCTTTATGGAAGGTAGTTCGTTGTTGAGATTTTGTAACTCTAATGGCTGGTATTCTTGTAATTATGGAAGGTAGTTCATTGTTGAGATTTTGTTTCTCCAATGGATGGTAGCCTTGTCATTATGGAAGGTAGTTCATTGTTGATATTTTGTTACTCGAATGGATGGTAGACTTATCATTATGGAAGGTAGTTCGTTGTTGAGATTTTGTTACTCCAATGGATGGTAGACTTGTCATTATGGAAGGAAGTTCGTTGTTGATATTTTGTTACTCTAATGGATGGTAGGCTTGTCATTATGCAAGGTAGTTCATTGTTGACATTTTGTTACTCCAATGAATGATAGCCTTGTCATTATGGAAGGTAGTTTTTTGTTGAGATTTTGTTACTCCAATGGATGGTAGACTTGTCAACATGGAAGGTAGTTCGTTGTTGAAGTTTTGTTATTCCAATGGATGGTAGCCTTGTCATTATTGAAGGTACTTCGTTGTTGAGATTTTGTTACTCCAATGGATGATATCCTTGTCATTATGGAAGGTAGTTCATTATTAAGATTTTGATACACCAATGTATGGTAGGCTTGTCATTATGGAAGGTGGTTCATTGTTGAGATTTTGTTAATCCAATGGATGGTATTCGTGTCATTATGGAAGGTAGTTCGTTGTTGAGATTTGGTTACTCCATTGGATGGTAGCCTTGTCATTATGGAAGGTAGTTCATTGTTGACATTTTGTTACTCCAATGGATGGTACCCTTTTCATTATGGAAGGTAGTTCATTGTTGAGATTTTGTTACTCAGATGGATGGTATCCTTGCCATTACGGAAGGTAGTTCATTGTTGAGATTTTGTTTCTCCAATGGATGGTAGCCTTGTCATTATGGAAGGTAGTTTCTTGTTGAGATTTTTTTACTCCAATGGATGGTAGCCTTTCCGTTATGGAAGGTAGTTCGTTGTTGATATTTTGTTACTCCAATGGATGGTAGCCTTGTCATTATTGAAGGTTGATTGTTGTTGAGATTTTGTTACTCCAATGGATGGTAGCCTTTTCATTATGGAAGATAGTTTGTTGTTGAGCTTTTGTTACTCAAATGGATGGTAGCCTTGTGATTATGGAAGGTAGTTCATTGTTTAGATTTTGTTACTCCAATGGATGGTAGCCTTGTCATTATGGATGGTAGTTTTTTGATGAGATTTTGTTACTCCATTGGATGGTAGCATTGTCATTACAAAAAGTAGTTCGTTGTTGAGATTATGTTACTCCAATGGATGGTAGCCTTGTCATTATTGAAGGTACTTCGTTGTTGTGATTTTGTTACTCCAATGGATGGTAGCCTTGTCATTATGGAAGGTAGTTCGTTGTTGATATTTTGTTACTCCAATGGATGGTAACCTTTTCATTATGGAAGGTAGTTCGTTGTTGAGATTTTGTTACTCCAATGGATGGTAGCCTTGTCATTATGCAAGGTAGTTCATTGTTGACATTTTGTTACTCCAATTTCTGGTAGCCTTTTGATTATGGAAGGTAGTTTGTTGTTGAGATTTTGTTACTCCAATGGATGGTAGACTTGTCATTATGGAAGGTAGTTCATTGTTGAGATTTTGTTACTCCAATGGATGGTAGACTTGTCATTATGGAAGGAAGTTCGTTGTTGAGATTTTGTTACTCTAATGGATGGTAGGCTTGTCATTATGCAAGGTAGTTCATTGTTGACATTTTGTTACTCCAATGAATGGTAGCCTTGTCATTATGGAAGGTAGTTTTTTGTTGAGATTTGTTACTCCAATGAATGGTAGACTTGTCCATATGGAAGGTAGTTCGTTGTTGAGATTTTGTTACTCCAATGAATGATAGCGTTGTCATTATGGAAGGTAGTTGGTTGTTGAAGTTTTGTTACTCCAATGGATGGTAGCCTTGTCATTATTGAAGGTACTTCGTTGTTGAGATTTTGTTACTCCTATGGATGATAGCCTTGTCATTATGGAAGGTAGTTCGTTATGTAGATTTTGTTACACCAATGTATGGTAGGCTTGTCATTATGGAAGGTGGTTCATTATTGAGATTTTGTTAATCCAATGGACGGTATACGTGTCATTATGGAAGGTAGTTCGTTGTTGATATTTTGTTACTCCAATGGATGGTACCCTCGTAATTATGGAAGGTTGATTGTTGTTGATATTTTGTTACTCCAATGGATGGTAGCCTTTTTATTATGGAAGGTAGTTCGTTGTTGAGATTTTGTTACACCAATGGATGGTAGCCTTGTCATAAAGGAAGGTAGTTTGTTGTTGATATTATGTTAATCCAATGGATGGTAGCCTTGTCATTATGGATGGTAGTTTTTTGATGAGATTTTGTTACTCCATTGGATGGTAGCATTGTCATTACAGAAAGTAGTTCGTTGTTGAGATTATGTTACTCCAATGGATGGTAGCCTTGTCATTATTGAAGGTACTTCGATGTCGTGATTTTGTTACTCCAATGGATGGTAGCCTTGTCATTATGGAAGGTAGTTCGTTGTTGAGATTTTGTTACTCCAATGGATGGTAGCCTTGTCATTATTGAAGGTAGTTTTTTGTTGAGATTTTGTTACTCCAATGGATGATAGCCTTGTAATTATGGAAGGTAGTTCGTTGTTGAGATTTTGTTGCACCAATGTAAGGTAGCGTTGTCATTATTGATGGTAGTTCGTTGTTGATATTTTGTTACTCCATTGGACGGTACCCTTGTCATTACCGAAAGTAGTTCGTTGTTGAAATTTTGTTACTCCAATGGATGGTAGTCTTGTCATTACGGAAGGTAGTTCGTTGTTGAGATTTCATTACTGCAATGGACGGTATCCTTGTCATTATGGAAGGTAGTTCGTTGTTGAGATTTTGTTACTCTAATGGTTGGTATTCTTGTCATTATGGAAGGTAGTTCATTGTTGAGATTTTGTTTCTCCAATGGATGGTAGCCTTGTCATTATGGAAGGTAGTTCATTGTTGATATTTTGTTACTCCAATGGATGGTAACCTTTTCATTATGGAAGGTAGTTATTTGTTGAGATTTTGTTACTCCAATGGATGGTAGCCTTGTCATTATGCAAGGTAGTTCATTGTTGAAATTTTGTTAGTCCAATTTCTGGTAGCCTTGTCATTATGGAAGGTAGTTTGTTGTTGAGATTTTGGTACTCCAATGGATGGTAGACTTGTCATTATGGAAGGTAGTTCGTTGTTGAGATTTTGTTAGTCCAATGGTTGGTAGCCTTGTCATTATGGAAAGAAGTTTGTTGTTGATATTATGTTACTCTAATGGATGGTAGGCTTGTCATTATGCAAGGTAGTTCATTGTTGACATTTTGTTACTCCAATGAATGGTAGCCTTGTCATTATGGAAGGTAGTTTTTTGTTGAGATTTTGTTACTCCAATGGATGGTAGACTTGTCATTATGGAAGGTAGTTTGTTGTTGAGATTTTGTTACTCCAATGGATGGTAACCTTGTCAATATGGATGGTATTTCGTTGTTGATATTTTGTTAGTCCATTGGATGGTACCCTTGTCATTACCGAAAGTATTTCGTTGTTGAAATTTTGTTACTCCAATGGATGGTAGCCTTGTCATTACGGAAGGTAGTTCGTTGTTTCGATTTTGTTACTGCAATGGATGGTATCTATCTCATTATGGAAGGTAGTTCATTGTTGAGATTTTGTTTCTCCAATGGATGGTAGACTTGTCATTATGGAAGGTAGTTCATTGTTGAGATTTTGTTACTCTAATGGATAGTAGCCTTGTCATTATGTAAGGTAGTTCGTTGTTGATGTTTTGTTACTCCAATGGATGGTAGCCTTGTCATTATTGAAGGTACTTCGTTGTTGAGATTTTGTTACTCTAATGGCTGGTATCCTTGTCATTATGGAAGGTAGTTCATTGTTGAGATTTTGTTTCTCCAATGGATGGTAGCCTTGTCATTATGGAAGGTAGTTCGCTGTTGAAGTTTTGTTACTCCAATGGATGGTAGCCTTGTCATTATTGAAGGTACTTTGTTGTTGAGATTTTGTTACTCCAATGGATGATAGCCTTGTCATTATGGAAGGTAGTTCTTTATTAAGATTTTGTTACACCAATGTATGGTAGGCTTGTCATTATGGAAGGTGGTTCATTGTTGAGATTTTGTTAATCCAATGGATGGTATTCGTGTCATTATGGAAGGTAGTTCGTTGTTGAGATTTTGTTACTCCATTGGATGGTAGCATTGTCATTACAGAAAGTAGTTCGTTCTTGAGATTATGTTACTCCAATGGATGGTAGCCTTTTCATTATTGAAGGTACTTCGTTGTTGTGATTTTGTTACTCCAATGGATGATAGCCTTGTCATTATGGAAGGTAGTTCGTTGTAGAGATTTTGTTACTCCAATGGATGGTAGCCTTGTCATTATTGAAGGTAGTTTTTTGTTGAGATTTTGTTACTCCAATGGATGATAGCCTTGTAATTATGGAAGGTGGTTTGTTGTTGAGATTTTGTTGCACCAATGTATGGTAGCCTTTTCATTATTGATGGTAGTTCGTTGTTGATATTTTGTTACTCCATTGGATGGTACCCTTGTCATTACCGAAAGTAGTTCGTTGTTGAAATTTTGTTACTCCAATGGATGGTAGTCTTGTCATTACGGAAGGTAGTTCGTTGTTGAGATTTCATTACTGCAATGGACGGTATCCTTGTCATTATGGAAGGTAGTTCGTTATTAAGATTTTGTTACACCAATGTATGGTAGGCTTGTCATTATGGAAGGTGGTTCATTGTTGAGATTTTGTTAATCCAATGGATGGTATTCGTGTCATTATGGAAGGTAGTTCGTTGTTGAGATTTTGTTACTCCATTGGATGGTAGCCTTGTCATTATGGAAGGTAGTTCATTGTTGACATTTTGTTACTCCAATGGATGGTACCCTTTTCATTATGGAATGTAGTTCATTGTTGAGATTTTATTACTCCAATGGATGGTAGCCTTGCCGTTATGGAAGGTAGTTCGTTGTTGATATTTTGTTACTCCAATGGATGGTACCCTTGTAATTATGGAAGGTTGATTGTTGTTGAGATTTTGTTACTCCAATGGATGGTAGCCTTTTCATTATGGAAGATAGTTTGTTGTTGAGCTTTTGTTACTCAAATGGATGGTAGCCTTTTTATTATGGAAGGTAGTTCGTTGTTGAGATTTTGTTACACCAATGGATGGTAGCCTTGTCATAAAGGAAGGTAGTTTGTTGCTGAGATTATGTTACTCTGATGGATAGTAGCCTTGTGATTATGGAAGGTAGTTCATTGTTTAGATTTTGTTACTCCAATGGATGGTAGCCTTGTCATTATGGATGGTAGTTTTTTGATGAGATTTTGTTACTCCATTGGATGGTAGCATTGTCATTACAGAAAGTAGTTCGTTGTTGAGATTATGTTACTCCAATGGATGGTAGCCTTGTCATTATTGAAGGTACTTCGTTGTTGTGATTTTGTTACTCCAATGGATGGTAGCCTTGTCATTATGGAAGGTAGTTCGTTGTTGAGATTTTGTTACTCCAATGGATGGTAGCCTTGTCATTATTGAAGGTAGTTTTTTGTTGAGATTTTTTTACTCCAATGGATGATAGCCTTGTCATTATGGAAGGTAGTTCGTTGTTGAGATTTTGTTACTCCATTGGATGGTACCCTTGTCATTACCGAAAGTAGTTCGTTGTTGAAATTTTGTTACTCCAATGGATGGTAGTCTTGTCATTACGGAAGGTAGTTCATTGTTGAGATTCTGTTACTGCAATGGATGGTATCCTTGTCATTATGGAAGGTAGTTCGTTGTTGAGATTTTGTTACTCTAATGGCTAGTATTCTTGTCATTATGGAAGGTAGTTCATTGTTGAGATTTTGTTTCTCCAATGGATGGTAGCCTTGTCATTATGGAAGGTAGTTCATTGTTGATATTTTTTTACTCCAATGGATGGTAACCTTTTCATTATGGAAGGTAGATCGTTGTTGAGATTATGTTACTCCAATGGATGGTAGCCTTGTCATTATGCAAGGTAGTTCATTGCTGACATTTTGTTACTCCAATTTCTGGTAGCCTTGTCATTATGGAAGGTAGTTCGTTGTTGAGATTTTGTTACTCCAATGGATGGTAGACTTGTCATTATGGAAGGAAGTTTGTTGTTGAGATTTTGTTACTCTAATGGATGGTAGGCTTGTCATTATGCAAGGTAGTTCATTGTTGACTTTTTGTTACTCCAATGAATGGTAGCCTTGTCATTATGGAAGGTAGTTTTTTGTTGAGAATTTGTTACTCCAATAGATGGTAGACTTGTCATTATGGAAGGTAGTTCGTTGTGGAGATTTTGTTACTCATATGGATGGTAACCTTGTCAATAAGGATGGTAGTTCGTTGTTGATATTTTGTTACTCCATTGGATGGTACCCTTGTCATTACCGAAAGTATTTCGTTGTTGAAATTTTGTTACTCCAATGAATGGTAGCCTTGTCATTACGGAAGGTAGTTCGTTGTTGAGATTTCGTTACTGCAATGGATGGTATCCTTGTCATTATGGAAGGTCGTTCATTGTTGAGATTTTGTTACTCTAATGGCTGGTATCCTTGTCATTATGGAAGGTAGTTCATTGTTGTGATTTTGTTACTCCAATGGATGGTAGCCTTGTCATTATGGAAGGTAGTTCGTATTTGAGATTTTGGTACTCCAATGGATGGTAGCCTTGTCATTATTGAAGGTAGTTTTTTGTTGAGATTTTGTTTCTCCAATGGATGATAGCCTTGTCATTATGGAAGGTAGTTTGTTGTTGAGATTTTGTTACACCAATGTATGGTAGCCTTGTCATTATGGATGGTAGTTCTTTGTTGATATTTTGTTACTCCATTGGATGGTACCCTTGTCATTACCGAAAGTAGTTCGTTGTTGAAGTTTTGTTACTCCAATGGATGGTAGCCTTGTCATTATTGAAGGTACTTCGTTGTTGAGATTTTGTTACTCCAATGGATGATAGCCTTGTCATTATGGAAGGTAGTTCGTTATTAAGATTTTGTTACACCAATGTATGGTAGGCTTGTCATTATGGAAGGTGGTTCATTGTTGAGATTTTGTTAATCCAATGGATGGTATTCATGTCATTATGGAAGGTAGTTCGTTGTTGAGATTTTGTTACTCCATTGGATAATAGCCTTGTCATTATGGAAGGTAGTTCATTGTTGACATTTTGTTACTCCAATGGATGGTAGCATTTTCATTATGGAAGGTAGTTTGTTGTTGAGATTTTGTTACTCAAATGGATGGTATCCTTGCCATTACAGAAGGTAGTTCATTGTTGAGATTTTGTTTCTCCAATGGATGGTAGCCTTGTCATTATGGAAGGTAGTTTCTTGTTGAGATTTGATTACTCCAATGGATGGTATCCTTGCCGTTATGGAAGGTAGTTCGTTGTTGATATTTTGTTACTCCAATGGATGGTACCCTTGTCATTATGGAAGGTAGTTCGTTGTTGAGATTTTGTTACTCCAACGGATGGTAGCCTTTTCATTATGGAAGATAGTTTGTTGTTGAGCTTTTGTTACTCAAATGGATGGTAGCCTTTTTATTATGGAAGGTAGTTCGTTGTTGAGATTTTGTTACACCAATGGATGGTAGCCTTGTCATAGAGGAAGGTAGTTTGTTGCTGAGATTATGTTACTCCAATGGATAGTAGCCTTGTGATTATGGAAGGTAGTTCATTGTTTAGATTTTGTTACTCCAATGGATGGTAGCCTTGTCATTATGGATGGTAGTTTTTTGATGAGATTTTGTTACTCCATTGGATGGTAGCATTGTCATTACAGAAAGTAGTTCGTTGTTGAGATTTTGTTACTCTAATAGATGGTAGCCTTATCATTATGCATAGTAGTTCATTGTTGACATTTTGTTACTCAACTTTCTGGTAGCCTTGTCATTATGGAAGGTAGTTCGTTGTTGACATTTTGTTAGTCCAATGGATGATAGCCTTGTCATTATGCAAGGTAGTTCATTGTTGACATTTTGTTACTCCAATTTCTGGTAGCCTTGTCATTATGGAAGGTAGTTCGTTGTTGAGATTTTGTTACTCCAATGGATGGTAGACTTGTCATTATGGAAGGTAGTTCGTTGTTGAGATTTTGTTACTCCAATGGATGGTAACCTTGTCAATATGGATGGTAGTTCGTGGTTGATATTTTGTTACTCCATTGGATGGTACCCTTGTCATTACCAAAAGTATTTCGTTGTTTAAATTTTGTTACTTAAATGGATGGTATCCTTGTCATTACGGAAGGTAGTTCGTTGTTGAGATTTCGTTACTGCAATGGATGGTATCCTTGTCATTATGGAAGGTAGTTCGTTGTTGAGATTTTGTTACTCTAATGGCTGGTATCCTTGTCATTATGGAAGGTAGTTCATTGTTGAGATTTTGTTTCTCCAATGGATGGTAAACGTGTCATTATGGAACGTAGTTTGTTGTTGAGATTTTGTTACTCCAATGGATGGTAGCCTTTTCATTATTGAAGGTACTTCGTTGTTGAGATTTTGTTACTCCAATGGATGATAGCCTTGTCATTATGGAAGGTAGTTCGTTGTTGATATTTTGTTACACCAATGTATGGTAGGCTTGTCATTATGGAAGGTGGTTCATTGTTGATATTTTGTTAATCCAATGGATGGTATTCGTGTCATTATGGAAGGTAGTTCATTGTTGAGTTTTTGTTACTCCATTGGATGGTAGCCTTGTCATTATGGAAGGTAGTTCATTGTTGACATTTTGTTACTCCAATGGATGGTAGCCTTTTCATTATGGAAGGTAGTTCGTTGTTGAGATTTTGTTACTCAAATGGATGGTATCCTTGCCATTATGGAAGGTAGTTCATTGTTGAGATTTTCTTTCTCCAATTGATGGTAGCCTTGTCATTATGGAAGGTAGTTTCTTGTTGAGATTTTATTACTCCAATGGATGGTAGCCTTCTCGTTATGGAAGGTAGTTCGTTGTTGATATTTTGTTACTCCAATGGATGGTAGCCTTGTAATTATGGAAGGTTGATTGTTGTTGAGATTATGTTACTCAAATGGATGGTAGCCTTTTTATTATGGAAGGTACTTCGTTGTTGATATTTTTTTACACTAATGGATGGTAGCCTTGTCATAAAGGAAGGTAGTTTGTTGCTGAGATTATGTTACTCCAATGGATAGTAGCCTTGTGATTATGGAAGGTAGTTCATTGTTTAGATTTTG
This sequence comes from Vicia faba, assembly GCA_948472305.1. Lineage (NCBI taxonomy): Eukaryota > Viridiplantae > Streptophyta > Magnoliopsida > Fabales > Fabaceae > Vicia > Vicia faba. The sequence continues at coordinate 853,949,208 of OX451739.1, forward strand.
TTACTCCAATGGATGGTAGCCTTGTCATTATGGATGGTAGTTTTTTGATGAGATTTTGTTACTCCATTGGATGGTAGCATTGTCATTACAGAAAGTAGTTCGTTGTTGAGATTTTGTTACTCTAATAGATGGTAGCCTTGTCATTATGCAAGGTAGTTCATTGTTGACATTTTGTTACTCCAATTTTTGGTAGACTTGTCATTATGGAAGGTAGTTCGTTGTTGAGATTTTGTTACTCCAATGGATGGTAGACTTGTCATTATGGAGGGTAGTTCGTTGTTGAGATTTTGTTACTCCAATGGATGGTAGACTTGTCATTATGGAAGGTAGTTCGTTGTTGAGATTTTGTTACTCTAATGGATGGTAGCCATGTCATTATGCAAGGTAGTTCATTGTTGACATTTTGTTACTCCAATGAATGGTAGCCTTGTCATTATGGAAGGTAGTTTTTTGTTGAGATTTTGTTACTCCAATGGATGGTAGACTTGTCATTATGGAAGGTAGTTCGTTGTTGAGATTTTATTACTCCAATGTATGGTAGCCTTGTCAATATGGATGGTAGTTCATTGTTGATATTTTGTTACTCCATTGGATGGTACCCTGGTCATTACCGAAAGTAGTTTGTTGTTGAAATTTTGTTACTCCAATGGATGGTAGCCTTGTCATTACCGAAGGTAGTTCGTTGTTGAGATTTCATTACTGCAATGGACGGTATCCTTGTCATTATGGAAGGTAGTTCGTTGTTGAGATTTTGTTACTCTAATGGCTGGTATCCTTGTCATTATTGAAGGTAGTTTATTGTTGAGATTTTGTTTCTCTAATGGATGGTAGCCTTGTCATTATGGAAGGTAGTTCATTGTTGATATTTTGTTACTCCAATGGATGGTAACCTTTTCATTATGGAAGGTAGTTAGTTGTTGAGATTTTGTTACTCCAATGGATGGTAGACTTGTCATTATGGAAGGTAGTTTGTTGTTGAGATTTTGTTACTCTAATGGATGGTAGACTTGTCATTATGGAAGGTAGTTCATTATTGAGATTTTGTTACTCCAGTGGATGGTAGCCTTTTCATTATGTAAGGTAGTTCGTTGTTGAAGTTTTGTCACTCCAATGGATGGTAACCTTTTCATTATGCAAGGTTGTTTGTTGTTGAGATTTTCTTACTCCAATGGATGGTAGACTTGTCATTATCGAAGGTAGTTCGTTGTTGAGATTTTGTTACTCTAATGGATGGTAGACTTGTCATTGTGGAAGGTAGTTCGTTGTTGAGATTTTGTTACTCTAATGGATAGTAGCCTTGTCATTATGTAAGGTAGTCCGTTGTTGATGTTTTGTTACTCGAATGTATGGTAGCCTTGTCATTATGGAACGTAGTTTGTTGTTGAGATTTTGTTACTCCAATGGATGGTAGCCTTGTCATTATTGAAAGTACTTTGTTGTTGAGATTTGGTTACTCCAATGGATGGTAGCCTTGTCATTATGGAAGGTAGTTCATTGTTGAGATTTTGTTACTCCAATGGATGGTAGCCTTTTCATTATTGAAGGTACTTCGTTGTTGAGAATTTGTTACTCCAATGGATGATAGCCTTGTCATTATGGAAGGTAGTTCGTTGTTGATATTTTGTTACACCAAGGTATGGTAGGCTTGTCATTATGGAAGGTGGTTCATTGGTGATATTTTGTTAATCCAATGGATGGTATTCGTGTCATTATGGAAGGTAGTTCGTTGTTGAGATTTTGTTACTCCATTGGATGGTAGCCTTGTCATTATTGAAGGTAGTTCATTGTTGACATTTTGTTACTCCAATGGATGGTAGCCTTTTCATTATGGAAGGTAGTTCGTTGTTGAGATTTTGTTACTCAAATGGATGGTATCCTTGCCATTATGGAAGGTAGTTTGTTGTTGATAATTTCTTTCTCCAATGGATGGTAGCCTTGTCATTATGGAAGGTAGTTTCTTGTTGAGATTTTATTACTCCAATGGATGGTAGCCTTCTCGTTATGGAAGGTAGTTCGTTGTTGATATTTTGTTACTCCAATGGATGGTAGCCTTGTAATTATGGAAGGTTGATTGTTGTTGAGATTATGTTACTCAAATGGATGGTAGCCTTTTTATTATGGAAGGTAGTTCGTTGTTGATATTTTTTTACACCAATGGATGGTAGCCTTGTCATAAAGGAAGGTAGTTTGTTGCTGAGATTATGTTACTCCAATGGATAGTAGCCTTGTGATTATGGAAGGTAGTTCATTGTTTAGATTTTGTTACTCCAATGGATGGTAGCCTTGTCATTATGGATAGTAGTTTTTTGATGAGATTTTGTTACTCCATTGGATGGTAGCATTGTCATTACAGAAAGTAGTTCGTTGTTGAGATTTTGTTACTCTAATAGATGGTAGCCTTGTCATTATGCAAGGTAGTTCATTGTTGACATTTTGTTACTCCAATTTTTGGTAGACTTGTCATTATGGAAGGTAGTTCGTTGTTGAGATTTTGTTACTCCAATGGATGGTAGACTTGTCATTATGGAGGGTAGTTCGTTGTTGAGATTTTGTTACTCCAATGGATGGTAGACTTGTCATTATGGAAGGTAGTTCGTTGTTGAGATTTTGTTACTCTAATGGATGGTAGCCTTGTCATTATGCAAGGTAGTTCATTGTTGACATTTTGTTACTCCAATGAATGGTAGCCTTGTCATTATGGAAGGTAGTTTTTTGTTGAGATTTTGTAACTCCAATGGATGGTAGACTTGTCATTATGGAAGGTAGTTCGTTGTTGAGATTTTATTACTCCAATGTATGGTAGCCTTGTCAATATGGATGGTAGTTCATTGTTGATATTTTGTTACTCCATTAGATGGTACCCTGGTCATTACCGAAAGTAGTTTGTTGTTGAAATTTTGTTACTCCAATGGATGGTAGCCTTGTCATTACCGAAGGTAGTTCGTTGTTGAGATTTCATTACTGCAATGGACGGTATCCTTGTCATTATGGAAGGTAGTTCGTTGTTGAGATTTTGTTACTCTAATGGCTGGTATCCTTGTCATTATTGAAGGTAGTTTATTGTTGAGATTTTGTTTCTCTAATGGATGGTAGCCTTGTCATTATGGAACGTAGTTCATTGTTGATATTTTGTTACTCCAATGGATGGTAACCTTTTCATTATGGAAGGTAGTTAGTTGTTGAGATTTTGTTACTCCAATGGATGGTAGACTTGTCATTATGGAAGGTAGTTTGTTGTTGAGATTTTGTTACTCTAATGGATGGTAGACTTGTCATTATGGAAGGTAGTTCATTATTGAGATTTTGTTACTCCAGTGGATGGTAGCCTTTTCATTATGTAAGGTAGTTCGTTGTTGAAGTTTTGTCACTCCAATGGATGGTAACCTTTTCATTATGCAAGGTTGTTTGTTGTTGAGATTTTCTTACTCCAATGGATGGTAGACTTGTCATTATCGAAGGTAGTTCGTTGTTGAGATTTTGTTACTCTAATGGATGGTAGACTTGTCATTGTGGAAGGTAGTTCGTTGTTGAGATTTTGTTACTCTAATGGATAGTAGCCTTGTTATTATGTAAGGTAGTCCGTTGTTGATGTTTTGTTACTCGAATGTATGGTAGCCTTGTCATTATGGAACGTAGTTTGTTGTTGAGATTTTGTTACTCCAATGGATGGTAGCCTTGTCATTATTGAAAGTACTTTGTTGTTGAGATTTGGTTACTCCAATGGATGGTAGCCTTGTCATTATGGAAGGTAGTTCGTTGTTGAGATTTTGTTACTCCAATGGATGGTAGCCTTTTCATTATTGAAGGTACTTCGTTGTTGAGAATTTGTTACTCCAATGGATGATAGCCTTGTCATTATGGAAGGTAGTTCGTTGTTGATATTTTGTTACACCAATGTATGGTAGGCTTGTCATTATGGAAGGTGGTTCATTGTTGATATTTTGTTAATCCAATGGATGGTATTCGTGTCATTATGGAAGGTAGTTCGTTGTTGAGATTTTGTTACTCCATTGGATGGTAGCCTTGTCATTATTGAAGGTAGTTCATTGTTGACATTTTGTTACTCCAATGGATGGTAGCCTTTTCATTATGGAAGGTAGTTCGTTGTTGAGATTTTGTTACTCAAATGGATGGTATCCTTGCCATTATGGAAGGTAGTTTGTTGTTGATAATTTCTTTCTCCAATGGATGGTAGCCTTGTCATTATGGAAGGTAGTTTCTTGTTGAGATTTTATTACTCCAATGGATGGTAGCCTTGTCGTTATGGAAGGTAGTTTGTTGTTCATATTTTTTTACTCCAATGGATGGTACCCTTGTAATTATGGAAGGTTATTGCTGTTGAGATTTTGTTACTCCAATGGATGGTGGCCTTGTCATTATGGAAGATAGTTTGTTGTTGATCTTTTGTTACTCAAATGGATGGTAGCCTTTTTATTATGGAAGGTAGTTCATTGTTGAGATTTTGTTACACCAATGGATGGTAGGCTTGTCATAAGGGAAGGTAGTTTGTTGCTGAAATTATGTTACTCCAATGGATGGTAGCCTTGTGATTATGGAAGGTAGTTCATTGTTTAGATTTTGTTACTCCAATGGATGGTAGCCTTGTCACTATGGATGGTAGTTTTTTGATGAGATTTTCTTACTCCATTGGATGGTAGCATTGTCATTACAGAAAGTAGTTCGTTGTTGAGATTTTGTTACTCTAATGGATGATAGCCTTGTCATTATGCAAGGTAGTTCATTGTTGACATTTTGTTACTCCAATTTCTGGTAGCCTTGTCATTATGGAAGGTAGTTTGTTGTTGAGATTTTGTTACTCCAATGGATGGTAGACTTGTCATTATGGAAGGTAGTTCGTTGTTGAGATTTTGTTACTCTAATGGATGGTAGCCTTGTCATTATGCAAGGTAGTACATTGTTGACATTTTGTTACTCCAATGAATGGTAGCCTAGTCATTATGGAAGGTAGTTTTTTGTTGAGATTTTGTTACTCCAATGGATGGTAGACTTGTCATTATGGAAGGTAGTTCGTTGTTGAGATTTTGTTACTCCAATGGATGGTAGCCTTGTCAATATAGATGGTAGTTCGTTGTTGATATTTTGTTACTCCATTGGATGGTAGCCTTGTCATTACCGAAAGTAGTTCGTTGTTGAAATTTTGTTACTCCAATGGATGGTAGCCTTGTCATTACGGAAGGTAGTTCGTTGTTGAGATTTCGTTACTGCAATGGATGGTATCCTTGTCATTATGAAAGGTAGTTCGTTGTTGAAATTTTGTTACTCTAATGGCTGGTATCCTTGTCATTATGGAAGGTAGTTCATTGTTGAGATTTAGTTTCTCCATTGGATGGTAGCGTTGTCATTATGGAAGGTAGTTCGATTTTGATATTTTGTTACTCCAATGGATGGTAACCTTTTCATTATGGAAGGTAGTTCGTTGTTGAGATTTTGTTACTCCAATGGATGGTAGACTTGTCATTATCGAAGGTAGTTCGTTGTTGAGATTTTGTTACACCAATGTATGGTAGGCTTGTCATTATGGAAGGTGGTTCGTTGTTGAGATTTTGTTAATCCAATGGATGGTATTCGTGTCATTATGGAAGGTAGTTCTTTGTTGAGATTTTGATACTCCATTGGATGGTAGCCTTGTCATTATGCAAGGTAGTTCATTGTTGACATTTTGTTACTCCAATGGTTGGTAGCCTTTTCATTATGGAAGATAGTTTGTTGTTGAGCTTTTGTTACTCAAATGGATGGTAGCCTTTTTATTATGGAAGGTAGTTCGTTGTTGACATTTTGTTACTCCAATTTCTGGTAGCCTTGTCATTATGGAAGGTAGTTCGTTGTTGAGATTTTATTACTCCAATGGATGGTAGACTTGACATTATGGAAGGTAGTTCGTTGTTGAGATTTTGTTACTCCAATGGATGGTAGACTTGTCATTATGGAAGGTAGTTCGTTGTTGAGATTTTGTTACTCTAATGGATGGTAGCCTTGTCATTATGCAAGGTAGTTCATTGTTGACATTTTGTTACTCCAATGAATGGTAGCCTTGTCATTATGGAAGGTAGTTTTTTGTTGAGATTTTGTTACTTCAATGGATGGTAGACTTGTCATTATGGAAGGTAGTTCGGTGTTGAGATTTTATTACTCCAATGGATGGTAGCCTTGTCAATATGGATGGTAGTTCATTGTTGATATTTTGTTACTCCAATGGATGGTACCCTTGTCATTACCGAAAGTAGTTTGTTGTTGAAATTTTGTTACTCCAATGGATGGTAGCCATGTCATTACGGAAGGTAGTTCGTTGTTGAGATTTCGTTACTGCAATGGATGGTATCCTTCTCATTATGGAAGATAGTTCGTTGTTGAGATTTTGTTACTCTAATGGCTGGTATCCTTGTCATTATGGAAGGTAGTTCATTGTTGAGATTTTGTTTCTCTAATGGATGGTAGCCTTGTCATTATGGAAGGTAGTTCGTTGTTGATATTTTGTTACTTCAATGGATGGTAGACTTGTCATTATGGAAGGTAGTTCATTGTTGAGATTTTGTTTCTCCAATGGATGGTACCCATGTAATTATGGAAGGTAGTTCGTTGTTGAGATTTTGTTACTCCAATGGATGGTAGCCTTGTCATTATGCAAGGTAGTTCATTGTTGACATTTTGTTACTCCAATTTCTAGTAGCCTTGTCATTATGGAAGGTAGTTCGTTGTTGAGATTTTGTTACTCCAATGGATGGTAGACTTGTCATTATGGAAGGTAGTTTGTTGTTGAGATTTTGTTACTCCAATGGATGGTAGACTTGTCATTATGGAAGGTAGTTCGTTGTTGAGATTTTGTTACTCTAATGGATGGTAGCCTTGTCATTATGCAAGGTAGTTCATTGTTGACATTTTGTTACTCCAATTAATGTTAGCCTTGTCATTATGGAAGGTAGTTTTTTGTTGAGATTTTGTTACTCCAATTGATGGTAGACTTGTCATTATGGAAGGTAGTTCGTTGTTGAGATTTTGTTACTCCAATGGATGGTAGACTTGTCATTATGGAAGGTAGTTTGTTGTTGAGATTTTGTTACTCCAATGGATGGTAGACTTTTCATTATGGAAGGTAGTTCGTTGTTGAGATTTTGTTACTCTAATGGATGGTAGCCTTGTAATTATGCAAGGTAGTTCATTGTTGACATTTTGTTACTCCAATGAATGGTAGCCTTGTCATTATGGAAGGTAGTTTTTTGTTGAGATTTTGTTACTCCAATGGATGGTAGACTTGTCATTATGGAAGGTAGTTCGTTGTTGAGATTTTGTTACGCCAATGGATGGTAGCCTTGTCAATATGGATGGTAGTTCGTTGTTGATATTTTTTTCCTCCATTGGATGGTACCCTTGTCATTACCGAAAATAGTTCGTTGTTGAAATTTTGTTACTCCAATGGATGGTAGCCTTGTCATTATGGAAGGTAGTTCGTTGTTGAGATTTCGTTACTGCAATGGATGGTATCCTTGTCATTATGGAAGGTAGTTCGTTGTTGAGATTTTGTTACTCTAATGGCTGGTATCCTTGTCATTATGGAAGGTAGTTCATTGTTGAGATTTTGTTTCTCCAATGGATGGTAGCCTTGTTACTATGGAAGGTAGTTCATTGGTGATATTTTGTTACTCCAATGGATGGTAACCTTTTCATTATGGAAGGTAGTTCGTTGTTAAGATTTTGTTACTCCAATGGATGGTAGACTTGTCATTATGGAAGGTAGTTCGTTGTTGAGATTTTGTTACTCTAATGGCTGGTATCCTTGTCATTATGGAAGGTAGTTCATTATTGAGATTTTGTTTCTCTAATGGATGGTAGCCTTGTCATTATGGAAGGTAGATCGTTGTTGATATTTTGTTACTCCAATGGATGGTAACCTTTTCATTATGGAAGATAGTTCGTTGTTGAGATTTTGTTACTCCAATGGATGGTAGACTTGTCATTATGGAAGGTAGTTTGTTATTGAGATGTTGTTACTCTAATGGATGGTAGACTTGTCATTATGGAAGGTAGTTCGTTGTTGAGATTTTGTTACTCCAATGGATGGTAGCCTTTTCATTATGTAAGGTAGTTTGTTGTTGAAGTTTTGATACTCCAATGGATGGTAACCTTTTCATTATGTAAGGTAGTTTGTTGTTGAAGTTTTGATACTCCAATGGATGGTAACCTTTTCATTATGGAAGGTTGTTCGTTGTTGAGATTTTGTTACTCCAATGGATGGTAGACTTGTCATTATGGAAGGTAGTTCGTTGTTGAGATTTTGTTACTCTAATGGATGGTAGACTTATCATTGTGGAAGGTAGTTCGTTGTTGAGATTTTGTTACTCTAATGGATAGTAGCCTTGTCATTATGTAAGGTAGTCCGTTGTTGATGTTTTGTTACTCGAATGTATGGTAGCCTTTACATTATGGAAGGTAGTTCGTTGTTGAGATTTGGTTACTCCAGTGGATGGTAGCCTTGTCATTATTGAAAGTACTTCGTTATTCAGATTTTGTTACTCTAATGGATGGTAGCCTTGTCATTATGGAAGGTAGTTCGTTGTTGAGATTTTGTTACTCCAATGGATGGTAGCCTTTTCATTATTGAAGGTACTTCGTTGTTGATATTTTGTTACTCCAATGGATGATAGCCTTGTCATTATGGAAGGTAGTTCGTTGTTGATATTTTGTTACACCAATGTATGGTAGGCTTGTCATTATGGAAGGTGGTTCATTCTTGATATTTTGTTAATCCAATGGATGGTATTCGTGTCATTATGGAAGGTAGTTTGTTGTTAAGATTTTGTTACTCCATTGGATGGTAGCCTTGTCATTATGGAAGGTAGTTCATTGTTGACATTTTGTTACTCCAATGGATGGTAGCCTTTTCATTATGGAAGGTAGTTCGTTGTTGAGATTTTGTTACTCCAATGGATGGTAGCCTTGTCAATATAGATGGTAGTTCGTTGTTGATATTTTGTTACTCCATTGGATGGTACCCTTGTCATTACCGAAAGTAGTTCGTTGTTGAAATTTTGTTACTCCAATGGATGATAGCCTTGTCATTACGGAAGGTAGTTCGTTGTTGAGTTTTCGTTACTGCAATGGATGGTATCCTTGTCATTATGAAAGGTAGTTCGTTGTTGAAATTTTGTTACACTAATGGCTGGTATCCTTGTCATTATGGAAGGTAGTTCATTGTTGAGATTTAGTTTCTCCATTGGATGGTAGCGTTGTCATTATGGAAGGTAGTTCGATGTTGATATTTTGTTACTCCAATGGATGGTAACCTTTTCATTATGGAAGGTAGTTCGTTGTTGAGATTTTGTTACTCCAATGGATGGTAGACTTGTCATTATGGAACGTAGTTCGTTGTTGAGATTTTGTTACACCAATGTATGGTAGGCATGTCATTATGGAAGGTGGTTCATTGTTGAGATTTTGTTAATCCAATGGATGGTATTCGTGTCATTATGGAAGGTAGTTCTTTGTTGAGATTTTGATACTCCATTGGATGGTAGCCTTGTCATTATGCAAGGTAGTTCATTGTTGACATTTTGTTACTCCAATGGTTGGTAGCCTTTTCATTTTGGAAGATAGTTTGTTGTTGAGCTTTTGTTACTCAAATGGATGGTAGCCTTTTTATTATGGAAGGTAGTTCGTTGTTAACATTTTGTTACTCCAATTTCTGGTAGCCTTGTCATTATGGAAGGTAGTTCGTTGTTGAGATTTTGTTACTCCAATGGATGGTAGACTTGTCATTATGCAAGGTAGTTCGTTGTTGAGATTTTGTTACTCCAATGGATGGTAGACTTGTCATTATGGAAGGTAGTTCGTTGTTGAGATTTTGTTACTCTAATGGATGGTAGCCTTGTCATTATGCAAGGTAGTTCATTGTTGACATTTTGTTACTCCAATGAATGGTAGCCTTGTCATTATGGAAGGTAGTTTTTTGTTGAGATTTTGTTACTTCAATGGATGGTAGACTTGTCATTATGGAAGGTAGTTCGTTGTTGAGATTTTATTACTCCAATGGATGGTAGCCTTGTCAATATGGATGGTAGTTCATTGTTGATATTTTGTTACTCCATTGGATGGTACCCTTGTCATTACCGAAAGTAGTTTGTTGTTGAAATTTTGTTACTCCAATGTATGGTAGCCATGTCATTACGGAAGGTAGTTCGTTGTTGAGATTTTGTTACTGCAATGGATGGTATCCTTGTCATTATGGAAGATAGTTCGTTGTTGAGATTTTGTTACTCTAATGGCTGGTATCCTTGTCATTATGGAAGGTAGTTCATTGTTGAGATTTTGTTTCTCTAATGGATGGTAGCCTTGTCATTATGGAAGGTAGTTCGTTGTTGATATTTTGTTACTCCAATGGATGGTAGACTTGTCATTATGGAAGGTAGTTCATTGTTGAGATTTTGTTTCTCCAATGGATGGTACCCATGTAATTATGGAAGGTAGTTCGTTGTTGAGATTTTGTTACTCCAATGGATGGTAGCCTTGTCATTATGCAAGGTAGTTCATTGTTGACATTTTGTTACTCCAATTTCTAGTAGCCTTGTCATTATGGAAGGTAGTTCGTTGTTGAGATTTTGTTACTCCAATGGATGGTAGACTTGTCATAATGGAAGGTAGTTTGTTGTTGAGATTTTGTTACTCCAATGGATGGTAGACTTGTCATTATGGAAGGTAGTTTGTTGTTGAGATTTTGTTACTCTAATGCATGGTAGCCTTGTCATTATGCAAGGTAGTTCATTGTTGACATTTTGTTACTCCAATTAATGTTAGCCTTGTCATTATGGAAGGTAGTTTTTTGTTGAGATTTTGTTACTCCAATTGATGGTAGACTTGTCATTATGGAAGGTAGTTCGTTGTTGAGATTTTGTTACTCCAATGGATGGTAGACTTGTCATTATGGAAGATAGTTTGTTGTTGAGATTTTGTTACTCCAATGGATGGTAGACTTTTCATTATGGAAGGTAGTTCGTTGTTGAGATTTTGTTACTCTAATGGATGGTAGCCTTGTAATTATGCAAGGTAGTTCATTGTTGACATTTTGTTACTCCAATGAATGGTAGCCTTGTCATTATGGAAGGTAGTTTTTTGTTGAGATTTTGTTACTCCAATGGATGGTAGACTTGTCATTATGGAAGGTAGTTCGTTGTTGAGATTTTTTTACGCCAATGGATGGTAGCCTTGTCAATATGGATGGTAGTTCATTGTTGATATTTTTTTCCTCCATTGGATGGTACCCTTGTCATTACCGAAAATAGTTCGTTGTTGAAATTTTGTTACTCCAATGGATGGTAGCCTTGTCATTATGGAAGGTAGTTCGTTGTTGAGATTTCGTTACTGCAATGGATGGTATCCTTGTCATTATGGAAGGTAGTTCGTTGTTGATATTTTGTTACTCTAATGGCTGGTATCCTTGTCATTATGGAAGGTAGTTCATTGTTGAGATTTTGTTTCTCCAATGGATGGTAGCCTTGTTACTATGGAAGGTAGTTCATTGTTGATATTTTGTTACTCCAATGGATGGTAACCTTTTCATTATGGAAGGTAGTTCGTTGTTGAGATTTTGTTACTCCAATGGATGGTAGACTTGTCATTATGGAAGGTAGTTCGTTGTTGAGATTTTGTTACTCTAATGGCTGGTATCCTTGTCATTATGGAAGGTAGTTCATTGTTGAGATTTTGGTTCTCTAATGGATGGTAGCCTTGTCATTATGGAAGGTAGTTCGTTGTTGATATTTTGTTACTCCAATGGATGGTAACCTTTTCATTATGGAAGGTAGTTCGTTGTTGAGATTTTGTTACTCCAATGGATGGTAGATTTGTCATTATGGAAGGTAGTTTGTTGTTGAGATGTTGTTACTCTAATGGATGGTAGACTTGTCATTATGGAAGGTAGTTCGTTGTTGAGATTTTGTTACTCCAATGGATGGTAGCCTTTTCATTATGTAAGGTAGTTTGTTGTTGAAGTTTTGATACTCCAATGGATGGTAACCTTTCCATTATGGAAGGTTGTTCGTTGTTGAGATTTTGTTACTCCAATGGATGGTAGACTTGTCATTATGGAAGGTAGTTCGTTGTTGAGATTTTGTTACTCTAATGGATGGTAGACTTATCATTGTGGAAGGTAGTTCGTTGTTGAGATTTTGTTATTCTAATGGATAGTAGCCTTGTCATTATGTAAGGTAGTCCGTTGTTGATGTTTTGTTACTCGAATGTATGGTAGCCTTTTCATTATGGAAGGTAGTTCGTTGTTGAGATTTGGTTACTCCAGTGGATGGTAGCCTTGTCATTATTGAAAGTACTTCGTTATTTAGATTTTGTTACTCTAATGGATGGTAGCCTTGTCATTATGGAAGGTAGTTCGTTGTTGATATTTTGTTACTCCAATGGATGGTAGCCTTTTCATTATTGAAGGTACTTCGTTGTTGATATTTTGTTACTCCAATGGATGATAGCCTTGCCATTATGGAAGGTAGTTCGTTGTTGAGATTTTCTTTCTCCAATGGATGGTAGCCTTGTCATTATGGAAGGTAGTTTCTTGTTGAGATTTTATTACTCCAATGGATGGTAGCCTTGTCGTTATGAAAGGTAGTTTGTTGTTGATATTTTATTACTCCAATGAATGGTACCCTTGTAATTATGGAAGGTTGATTGTTGTTGAGATTTTGTTACTCCAATGGATGGTAGCCTTTTCATTATGGAAGATAGTTTGTTGTTGATCTTTTGTTACTCAAATGGACGGTAGCCTTTTTATTATGGAAGGTAGTTCGTTGTTGAGAATTTGTTACACCAATGGATGGTAGCCTTGTAATAAGGGAAGGTAGTTTGTTGCTGAGATTATGTTACTCCAATGGATGGTAGCCTTGTAATTATGGAAGGTAGTTCATTGTTTAGATTTTGTTACTCCAATGGATGGTAGCCTTGTCATTATGGATGGTAGTTTTTTGATGAGATTTTATTACTCCATTGGATGGTAGCATTGTCATTACAGAAAGTAGTTTGTTGTTGAGATTTTATTACTCTAATGGATGGTAGCCTTGTCATTATGCAAGGTAGTTCATTGTTGACATTTTGTTACTCGAATTTTTGGTAGCATTGTCATTATGGAAGGTAGTTCGTTGTTGAGATTTTGGTACTCCAATGGATGGTAGACTTGTCATTATGGAAGGTAGTTCGTTGTTGAGATTTTGTTACTCTAATGGATGGTAGCCTTGTCATTATGCGAGGTAGTACATTGTTGACATTTTGTTACTCCAATGAATTGTAGCCTAGTCATTATGGAAGGAAGTTTTTTGTTGAGATTTTGTTACTCCAATGGATGGTAGACTTGTCATTATGCAAGGTAGTTCGTTGTTGAGATTTTGTTACTCCAATGGATGTTAGCCTTGTCATTATGGATGGTAGTTCGTTGTTGATATTTTGTTACTCCATTGGATGGTACCCTTGTCATTACCGAAAGTAGTTCGTTGTTGAAATTTTGTTACTCCAATGGATGGTAGCCTTGTCACTACGGAAGGTAGTTCGTTGTTGAGATTTCGTTACTGCAATGGATAGTATCCTTGTCATTATGGAAGGTAGTTCGTTGTTGAAATTTTGTTACTCTAATGGCTGGTATCCTTGTCATTATGGAAGGTAGTTCATTGTTGAGATTTTGTTTCTCCAATGGATGGTAGCCTTGTTACTATGGAAGGTAGTTCATTGTTGATATTTTGTTACTCCAATGGATGGTAACCTTTTCATTATGGAAGGTAGTTCGTTGTTGAGATTTTGTTACTCCAATGGATGGTAGACTTGTCATTATGGAAGGTAGTTCGTTGTTGAGATTTTGTTACTCTAATGGGTGGTATCCTTGTCATTATGGAAGGTAGTTCATTGTTGAGATTTTGGTTCTCTAATGGATGGTAGCCTTGTCATTATGGAAGGTAGTTCGTTGTTGATATTTTGTTACTCCAATGGATGGTAACCTTTTCATTATGGAAGGTAGTTCGTTGTTGAGATTTTGTTACTCCAATGGATGGTAGACTTGTCATTATGGAAGGTAGTTTGTTGTTGAGATGTTGTTACTCTAATGGATGGTAGACTTGTCATTATGGAAGGTAGTTCGTTGTTGAGATTTTGTTACTCCAATGGATGGTAGCCTTTTCATTATGTAAGGTAGTTTGTTGTTGAAGTTTTGATACTCCAATGGATGGTAACCTTTTCATTATGGAAGGTTGTTCGTTGTTGAGATTTTGTTACTCCAATGGATGGTAGACTTGTCATTATGGAAGGTAGTTCGTTGTTGAGATTTTGTTACTCTAATGGATGGTAGACTTATCATTGTGGAAGGTAGTTTGTTGTTGAGATTTTGTTACTCTAATGGATAGTAGCCTTGTCATTATGTAAGGTAGTCCGTTGTTGATGTTTTGTTACTCGAATGTATGGTAGCCTTTTCATTATGGAAGGTAGTTCGTTGTTGAGATTTGGTTACTCCAGTGGATGGTAGCCTTGTCATTATTGAAAGTACTTCGTTATTCATATTTTGTTACTCTAATGGATGGTAGCCTTGTCATTATGGAAGGTAGTTCGTTGTTGAGATTTTGTTATTCCAATGGATGGTAGCCTTTTCATTATTGAAGGTACTTCGTTGTTGATATTTTGTTACTCCAATGGATGATAGCCTTGTCATTATGGAAGGTAGTTCGTTGTTGATATTTTGTTACACCAATGTATGGTAGGCTTGTCATTATGGAAGGTGGTTCACTGTTGATATTTTGTTAATCCAATGGATGGTATTCGTGTCATTATGGAAGGTAGTTTGTTGTTAAGATTTTGTTACTCCATTGGATGGTAGCCTTGTCATTATGGAAGGTAGTTCATTGTTGACATTTTGTTACTCCAATGGATGGTAGCCTTTTCATTATGGAAGGTAGTTCGTTGTTGAGATTTTTGTTACTCAAATGGATGGTATCCTTGCCATTATGGAAGGTAGTTCGTTGTTGAGATTTTCTTTCTCCAATGGATGGTAGCCTTGTAATTATGGAAGGTAGTTTCTTGTTGAGATTTTATTACTCCAATGGATGGTAGCCTTGTCGTTATGAAAGGTAGTTTGTTGTTGATATTTTATTACTCCAATGAATGGTACCCTTGTAATTATGGAAGGTTGATTGTTGTTGAGATTTTGTTACTCCAATGGATGGTAGCCTTTTCATTATTGAAGATAGTTTGTTGTTGATCTTTTGTTACTCAAATGGACGGTAGCCTTTTTATTATGGAAGGTAGTTCGTTGTTGAGAATTTGTTACACCAATGGATGGTAGCCTTGTCATAAGGGAAGGTAGTTTGTTGCTGAGATTATGTTAGTCCAATGGATGGTAGCCTTGTGATTATGGAAGGTAGTTCATTGTTTAGATTTTGTTACTCCAATGGATGGTAGCCTTGTCATTATGGATGGTAGTTTTTTGATGAGATTTTATTACTCCATTGGATGGTAGCATTGTCATTACAGAAAGTAGTTTGTTGTTGAGATTTTATTACTCTAATGGATGGTAGCCTTGTCATTATGCAAGGTAGTTCATTGTTGACATTTTGTTACTCGAATTTCTGGTAGCATTGTCATTATGGAAGGTAGTTCGTTGTTGAGATTTTGGTACTCCAATGGATGGTAGACTTGTCATTATGGAAGGTAGTTTGTTGTTGAGATTTTGTTACTCTAATGGATGGTAGCCTTGTCATTATGCAAGGTAGTACATTGTTGACATTTTGTTACTCCAATGAATGGTAGCCTAGTCCTTATGGAAGGAAGTTTTTTGTTGAGATTTTGTTACTCCAATGGATGGTAGACTTGTCATTATGCAAGGTAGTTCGTTGTTGAGATTTTGTTACTCCAATGGATGTTAGCCTTTTCATTATGGATGGTAGTTCGTTGTTGATATTTTGTTACTCCATTGGATGGTACCCTTGTCATTACCGAAAGTAGTTCGTTGTTGAAATTTTGTTACTCCAATGGATGGTAGCCTTGTCACTACGGAAGGTAGTTCGTTGTTGAGATTTCATTACTGCAATGGATAGTATCCTTGTCATTATGGAAGGTAGTTCGTTGTTGAAATTTTGTTACTCTAATGGCTGGTATCCTTGTCATTATGGAAGGTAGTTCATAGTTGAGATTTTGTTTCTCCAATGGATGGTAGCCTTGTCATTATAGAAGGTAGTTCGTCGTTGATATTTTGTTACTCCAATGGATGGTAACCTTTTCATTATGGAAGGTAGTTCGTTGTTGAGATTTTGTTACTCCAATGGATGGTAGACTTGTCATTATGGAATCTTGTTCGTTGTTGAGATTTTGTTACACCAATGTATGGTAGGCTTGTCATTATGGAAGGTGGTTCGTTTTTGAAATTTTGTTAATCCAATGGATGGTATTCGTGTCATTATGAAAGGTAGTTCTTTGTTGAGATTTTGATACCCCATTGGATGGTAGCCTTGTCATTATGGAAGGTAGTTCATTGTTGACATTTTGTTACTCTAATGGTTGGTAGCCTTTTCATTATGAAAGATAGTTTGTTGTTGAGCTTTTGTTACTCAAATGGGTGGTAGCCTTTTTATTATGGAAGGTAGTTTGTTGTTGAGATTTAGTTACAACAATGGATGGTATCCTTGTCATAAGGGATGGTAGTTTGTTGCTGAGATTATGTTACTCCAATGGATGGTAGCCTTGTGATTATGGAAGGTAGTTCATTGTTTAGATTTTGTTACTCCAATGGATGGTAGCCTTGTCATTATGGATGGTAGTTTTTTGATGAGATTTTGTTACTCCATTTTCTGGTAGCCTTGTCATTATGGAAGGTAGTACATAGTTGACATTTTGTTACTCCAATGAATGGTAGCCTTATCATTATGGAAGGTAGTTCATTGTTGAGATTTTGTTACTCCAATGGATGGTAGCCTTGTCATTATGGATGGTAGTTCGTTGTTGATATTTTGTTACTCCATTGGATGGTACCCTTGTCATTACCGAAAGTAGTTCGTTGTTGAAATTTGGTTACTCCAATGGATGGTAGCCTTGTCATTAGGGAAGGTAGTTCGTTGTATAGATTTCGTTACTGCAATGGATGGTATCCTTGTCATTATGGAAGGTAGTTCGTTGTTGAAATTTTGTTACTCCTATGGATGGTAGACTTGTCATTATGGAAGGTAGTTCATTGTTGAGATTTTGTTACTCTAATGGATGGTAGACTTGTCATTATGGAAGGTAGTTCATTGTTGAGATTTTGTTACTCCAATGGATGGTAGCCTTGTCATTATGTAAGGTAGTTCGTTGTTGAAGTTTTGTTAATCCAATGGATGGTAGCCTTGTCATTATGGAAGGTAGTTCGTTGTTGAGATTTTGTTACTCCAATGGATGGTAGCCTTTTCATTATTAAAGGTAGTTCGTTGTTGAGATTTTGTTACTCCAATGGATGGTAGCTTTGTCATTATGGAAAGTAGTTCATTGATGAGATTTTATTACTCCAATGGATGATAGCCTTGTCATTATGGATGGTAGTTCGTTGTTGAGATTTTGTTACACGAATGTATGGTAGGTTTGTCATTATGGAAGGTGGTTCATTGTTGAGATTTTGTTAATCCAATGGATGGTATTCGTGTCATTATGGAAGGTAGTTCTTTGTTGAGATTTTGATACTCCATTGGATGGTAGCCTTGTCATTATGGAAGGTAGTTCATTGTTGACATTTTGTTACTCCAATGGATGGTATCCTTGCCATTACAGAAGGTAGTTCGTTGTTGAGATTTTGTTTCTCCAATGTATGGTAGCCTTGTCATTATGGAAGGTAGTTTGTTGTTGACATTTTATTACTCCAATGGATGGTAGCCTTGCCATTATGGAAGGTAGTTCGTTGTTGAGATTTTGTTACTCCAATGGATGGTACACATGTAATTATGGAAGGTTGTTTGTTGTTGAGATTTTTTTACTCCAATGGATGGTAGCCTTTTCATTATGGAAGATAGTTTGTTGTTGAGCTTTTGTTACTCAAATGGATGGTAGCCTTTTTATTATGGAAGGTAATTCTTTGTTGAGATTTTCTTACACCAATGGATGGTAACCTTGTCATAATGGAAGGTAGTTTGTTGCTGAGATTTTGTTACTCCAATGGATGGTAACCTTGTGATTATGGAAGGTAGGTCATTGTTTAGATTTTGTTACTCCAATGGATGGTAGCCTTGTCATTATGGATGGTAGTTTTTTGATGAGGTTTTGTTACTCCATTGGATGGTAGCATTGTCATTACAAAAAGTATTTCGTTGTTGAGATTTTTGTTACTCTAATGGTTGGTAGCCTTATCATAATGCAAGGTAGTTCATTGTTGACATTTTGTTACTCCAATTGATGGTAGCCTTGTCATTATGGAAGGTAGTTCATTGTTGAGATTTTGTTACTCCAATGGATGGTAGACTTGTCATTATGGAAGGTAGTTAGCTGTTGAGATTTGGTTACTCTAATGGATGGTAGCCTTGTCATTATGCAAGGTAGTTCATTGTTGACATTTTGTTACTCCAATGAATGGTAGCCTTGTCATTATGGAAGGTAGTTTTTTGTTGAGATTTTGTTTCTCCAATGGATGGTAGCCTTGTCATTATGGAACGTAGTTTATTGTTGATATTTTGTTACTCCAATGGATGGTAGCCTTGCCGTTATGGAAGGTAGTTCGTTGTTGTTTGTTACTCCAATGGATGGTACCCTTATAATTATGGAAGGTTGATTGTTGTTGAGATTTTGTTACTCCAATGGATGGTAGCCTTTTCATTAAGGAAGATAGTTTGTTGTTGAGCTTTTGTTACTCAAATGGATGGTATCCTTTTTATTATGGAAGGTAGTTCGTTGTTGAGATTTTGCTACACCAATGGATGGTAGCCTTGTCATAATGGAAGGTAGTTTGTTGCTGAGATTATATTACTCCAATGGATGGTAGCCTTGTGATTATGGAAGGTAGTTCATTGTTTAGATTTTGTTACTCCAATGGATGGTAGCCTTGTCATTATGGATGGTAGTTTTTTGATGAGATTTTGTTACTCCATTGGATGGTAGCATTGTCATTACAGAAAGTAGTTCGTTGTTGAGATTTTGTTACTCCAATGGATGGTAGCCTTCTCATTATGCAAGGTAGTTCATTGTTGACATTTTGTTACTCCAATTTCTGGTAGCCTTATCATTATGGAAAGTAGTTCGTTGTTGAGATTTTGGTACTCCAATGGATGGTAGACTTGTCATTATGGAAGGTAGTTCGTTGTTGAGATTTTGTTACTCTAATGGATGGTAGCCTTGTCATTATGCAAGGTAGTTCATTGTTGACATTTTGTTACTCTAATGAATTGTAGCCTTGTCATTATGGAAGGTAGTGTTTTGTTGAGATTTTGTTACTCCAATGGATGGTAAGACTTGTCATTATGGAAGGTAGTTTGTTGTTGAGATTTTGATACTCCAGTGGATGGTAGCCTTGTCAGTATGGATGGTAGTTCGTTGTTGATATTTTGTTACTCCATTGGATGGTAACCTTGTTATTACCGAAAGTAGTTCGTTGTTGAAATTTTGTTACTTCAATGGATGGTAGCCTTGTCATTACGGAATGTAGTTCGTTATTGAGATTTCGTTACTGCAATGGATGGTATCCTTGTCATTATTGAAGGTAGTTCGTTGTTGAGATTTTGTTACTCTAATGGCTGTTATCCTTGTCATTATGGAAGGTTGTTCGTTGTTGATATTTTGTTACTCCAATGGATGGTAAACTTTTCATTATGGAAGGTAGTTCGTTGTTGAGATTTCTTTACTTCAATGGATGGTAGACTTGTCATTATGGAAGGTAGTTCGTTGTTAAGATTTTGTTACTCTAATGGATGGTAGACTTGTCATTATGGAAGGTAGTTCATTGTTGAGATTTTGTTACTCCAATTTCTGGTAGCCTTGTCATTATGGAAGGTAGTTCGTTGTTGAGATTTTGTTACTCCAATGGATGGTAGACTTGTCATTATGGAAGGTAGTTCGTTGTTGAGATTTTGTTACTCCAATGGATGGTAGACTTGTCATTATGGAAGGTAGTTTGTTGTTGAGATTTTGTTACTCTAATGGATGGTAGCCTTGTCATTATGCAAGGTAGTTCATTGTTGACATTTTGTTACTCCAATGAATGGTAGCCTTGTCATTATGGAAGGTAGTTTTTTGTTTAGATTTTGTTACTCCAATGGATGGTAGACTTGTCATTATGGAAGGTAGTTCGTTGTTGAGATTTTGTTACTCTAATGGATGGTAGCCTTGTCAATATGGATGGTAGTTCGTTGTTGATATTTTTTTCCTCCATTGGATGGTACCCTTGTCATTAACGAAAATAGTTCGTTGTTGAAATTTTGTTACTCCAATGGATTGTAGCCTTGTCATTATGGAAGGTAGTTCGTTGTTGAGATTTCGTTATTGCAATGGATGGTATCCTTGTCATTATGGAAGGTAGTTCGTTGTTGAGATTTTGTTACTCTAATGGCTGGTATCCTTGTCATTATGGAAGGTAGTTCATTGTTGAGATTTTGTTTCTCCAATGGATGGTAGCCTTGTTACTATGGAAGGTAGTTCATTGTTGATATTTTGTTACTCCAATGGATGGTAACCTTTTCATTATGGAAGGTAGTTTGTTGTTGAGATTTTGTTACTCCAATGGATGGTAGACTTGTCATTATGGAAGGTAGTTTGTTGTTGAGATTTTGTTACTCTAATGGATGGAAGCCTTGTCATAATGCAAGGTAGTTCATTGTTGACATTTTGTTACTCCAATGAATTGTATCCTTGTCATTATGGAAGGTAGTTTTTTGTTGAGATTTTGTTACTCTAATGGATGGTAGACTTGTCATTATGGAAGGTAGTTCGTTGTTGAGATTTTGATACTCCAATGGATGGTAGCCTTGTCATTATGGATGGTAGTTCGTTGTTGATATTTTGTTACTCCATTGGATGGTAACCTTGTCATTACCGAAAATAGTTCGTTGTTGAAATTTTGTTTCTTCAATGGATGGTAGCCTTGTCATTACGGAAGGTAGTTCGTTATTGAGATTTCGTTACTGCAATGGATGGTATCCTTGTCATTATGGAAGGTAGTTCATTGTTGAGATTTTGTTACTCTAATGGCTGGTATCCTTGTCATTATGAAAGGTTGTTCATTGTTGAGATTTTGTTTCTCCAATGGATGGTAGCCTTGTCATTATGGAAGGTAGTTCGTTGTTGATATTTTGTTACTCCAATGGATGGTAAACTTTTCATTATGGAAGGTAGTTCGTTGTTGAGATTTTGTTACTCCAATGGATGGTAGACTTGTCATTATGGAAGGTAGTTCGTTGTTGAGATTTTGTTACTCTAATGGATGGTAGACTTGTCATTATGGAAGGTAGTTCATTGTTGAGATTTTGTTACTCCAACTTCTGGTAGCCTTGTCATTATGGAAGGTAGTTCGTTGTTGAGATTTTGTTACTCCAATGGATGGTAGACTTGTCATTATGGAAGGTAGTTCGTTGTTGAGATTTTGTTACTCCAATGGATGGTAGACTTGTCATTATGGAAGGTAGTTTGTTGTTGAGATTTTGTTACTCTAATGGATGGTAGCCTTGTCATTATGCAAGGTAGTTCATTGTTGACGTTTTGTTACTCCAATGAATGGTAGCCTTGTCATTATGGAAGGTAGTTTTTTGTTTAGATTTTGTTACTCCAATGGATGGTAGACTTGTCATTATGGAAGGTAGTTCGTTGTTGAGATTTTGTTACTCTAATGGATGGTAGCCTTGTCAATATGGATGGTAGTTCGTTGTTGATATTTTTTTCCTCCATTGGATGGTACCCTTGTCATTAACGAAAATAGTTCGTTGTTGAAATTTTGTTACTCCAATGGATTGTAGCCTTGTCATTATGGAAGGTAGTTCGTTGTTGAGATTTCGTTATTGCAATGGATGGTATCCTTGTCATTATGGAAGGTAGTTCGTTGTTGAGATTTTGTTACTCTAATGGCTGGTATCCTTGTCATTATGGAAGGTAGTTCATTGTTGAGATTTTGTTTCTCCAATGGATGGTAGCCTTGTTACTATGGAAGGTAGTTCATTGTTGATATTTTGTTACTCCAATGGATGGTAACCTTTTCATTATGGAAGGTAGTTCGTTGTTGAGATTTTGTTACTCCAATGGATGGTAGACTTGTCATTATGGAAGGTACTTTGTTGTTGAGATTTTGTTACTCTAATGGATGGAAGCCTTGTCATTATGCAAGGTAGTTCATTGTTGACATTTTGTTACTCCAATGAATTGTATCCTTGTCATTATGGAAGGTAGTTTTTTGTTGAGATTTTGTTACTCTAATGGATGGTAGACTTGTCATTATGGAAGGTAGTTCGTTGTTGAGATTTTGATACTCCAATGGATGGTAGCCTTGTCATTAAGGATGGTAGTTCGTTGTTGATATTTTGTTACTCCATTGGATGGTAACCTTGTCATTACCGAAAATAGTTCGTTGTTGAAATTTTGTTTCTTCAATGGATGGTAGCCTTGTCATTACGGAAGGTAGTTCGTTATTGAGATTTCGTTACTGCAATGGATGGTATCCTTGTCATTATGAAAGGTAGTTCGTTGTTGAGATTTTGTTACTCTAATGGCTGGTATCCTTGTCATTATGGAAGGTTGTTCATTGTTGAGATTTTGTTTCTCCAATGGATGGTAGCCTTGTCATTATGGAAGGTAGTTCGTTGTTGATATTTTGTTACTCCAATGGATGGTAAACTTTTCATTATGGAAGGTAGTTCGTTGTTGAGATTTTGTTACTCCAATGGATGGTAGACTTGTCATTATGGAAGGTAGTTTGTTGTTGAGATTTTGTTACTCTAATGGATGGTAGACTTGTCATTATGGAAGGTAGTTCATTGTTGAGATTTTGTTACTCCAATTTCTGGTAGCCTTGTCATTATGGAAGGTAGTTCGTTGTTGAGATTTTGTTACTCCAATGGATGGTAGACTTGTCATTATGGAAGGTAGTTCGTTGTTGAGATTTTGTTACTCCAATGGATGGTAGACTTGTCATTATGGAAGGTAGTTTGTTGTTGAGATTTTGTTACTCTAATGGATGGTAGCCTTGTCATTATGCAAGGTAGTTCATTGTTGACATTTTGTTACTCCAATGAATGGTAGCCTTGTCATTATGGAAGGTAGTTTTTTGTTTAGATTTTTTTACTCCAATGGATGGTAGACTTGTCATTATGGAAGGTAGTTCGTTGTTGAGATTTTGTTACTCTAATGGATGGTAGCCTTGTCAATATGGATGGTAGTTCGTTGTTGATATTTTTTTCCTCCATTGGATGGTACCCTTGTCATTAACGAAAATAGTTCGTTGTTGAAATTTTGTTACTCCAATGGATTGTAGCCTTGTCATTATGGAAGGTAGTTCGTTGTTGAGATTTCGTTATTGCAATGGATGGTATCCTTGTCATTATGGAAGGTAGTTCGTTGTTGAGATTTTGTTACTCTAATGGCTGGTATCCTTGTCATTATGGAAGGTAGTTCATTGTTGAGATTTTGTTTCTCCAATGGATGGTAGCCTTGTTACTATGGAAGGTAGTTCATTGTTGATATTTTGTTACTCCAATGGATGGTAACCTTTTCATTATGGAAGGTAGTTCGTTGTTGAGATTTTGTTACTCCAATGGATGGTAGACTTGTCATTATGGAAGGTAGTTTGTTGTTGAGATTTTGTTACTCTAATGGATGGAAGCCTTGTCATTATGCAAGGTAGTTCATTGTTGACATTTTGTTACTCCAATGAATTGTATCCTTGTCATTATGGAAGGTAGTTTTTTGTTGAGATTTTGTTACTCTAATGGATGGTAGACTTGTCATTATGGAAGGTAGTTCGTTGTTGAGATTTTGATACACCAATGGATGGTAGCCTTGTCATTATGGATGGTAGTTCGTTGTTGATATTTTGTTACTCCAATGGATGGTAAACTTTTCATTACCGAAAATAGTTCGTTGTTGACATTTTGTTTCTTCAATGGATGGTAGCCTTGTCATTACGGAAGGTAGTTCGTTATTGAGATTTCGTTACTGCAATGGATGGTATCCTTGTCATTATGGAAGGTAGTTCGTTGTTGAGATTTTGTTACTCTAATGGCTGGTATCCTTGTCATTATGGAAGGTTGTTCATTGTTGAGATTTTGTTTCTCCAATGGATGGTAGCCTTGTCATTATGGAAGGTAGTTCGTTGTTGATATTTTGTTACTCCAATGGATGGTAAACTTTTCATTATGGAAGGTAGTTCGTTGTTGAGATTTTGTTACTCCAATGGATGGTAGACTTGTCATTATGGAAGGTAGTTCGCTGTTGAGATTTTGTTACTCTAATGGATGGTAGACTTGTCATTATGGAAGGTAGTTCATTGTTGAGATTTTGTTACTCCAATTTCTGGTAGCCTTGTCATTATGGAAGGTAGTTCGTTGTTGAGATTTTGTTACTCCAATGGATGGTAGACTTGTCATTATGGAAGGTAGTTCGTTGTTGAGATTTTGTTACTCCAATGGATGGTAGACTTGTCATTATGGAAGGTAGTTTGTTGTTGAGATTTTGTTACTCTAATGGATGGTAGCCTTGTCATTATGCAAGGTAGTTCATTGTTGACATTTTGTTACTCCAATGAATGGTAGCCTTGTCATTATGGAAGGTAGTTTTTTGTTTAGATTTTGTTACTCCAATGGATGGTAGACTTGTCATTATGGAAGGTAGTTCGTTGTTGAGATTTTGTTACTCTAATGGATGGTAGCCTTGTCAATATGGATGGTAGTTCGTTGTTGATATTTTTTTCCTCCATTGGATGGTACCCTTGTCATTAACGAAAATAGTTCGTTGTTGAAATTTTGTTACTCCAATGGATTGTAGCCTTGTCATTATGGAAGGTAGTTCGTTGTTGAGATTTCGTTATTGCAATGGATGGTATCCTTGTCATTATGGAAGGTAGTTCGTTGTTGAGATTTTGTTACTCTAATGGCTGGTATCCTTGTCATTATGGAAGGTAGTTCATTGTTGAGATTTTGTTTCTCCAATGGATGGTAGCCTTGTTACTATGGAAGGTAGTTCATTGTTGATATTTTGTTACTCCAATGGATGGTAACCTTTTCATTATGGAAGGTAGTTTGTTGTTGAGATTTTGTTACTCCAATGGATGGTAGACTTGTCATTATGGAAGGTAGTTTGTTGTTGAGATTTTGTTACTCTAATGGATGGAAGCCTTGTCATTATGCAAGGTAGTTCATTGTTGACATTTTGTTACTCCAATGAATTGTATCCTTGTCATTATGGAAGGTAGTTTTTTGTTGAGATTTTGTTACTCTAATGGATGGTAGACTTGTCATTATGGAAGGTAGTTCGTTGTTGAGATTTTGATACTCCAATGGATGGTAGCCTTGTCATTATGGATGGTAGTTCGTTGTTGATATTTTGTTACTCCATTGGATGGTAACCTTGTCATTACCGAAAATAGTTCGTTGTTGAAATTTTGTTTCTTCAATGGATGGTAGCCGTGTCATTACGGAAGGTAGTTTGTTATTGAGATTTCGTTACTGCAATGGATGGTATCCTTGTCATTATGGAAGGTAGTTTGTTGTTGAGATTTTGTTACTCTAATGGCTGGTATCCTTGTCATTATGGAAGGTTGTTCATTGTTGAGATTTTGTTTCTCCAATGGATGGTAGCCTTGTCATTATGGAAGGTAGTTCGTTGTTGATATTTTGTTACTCCAATGGATGGTAAACTTTTCATTATGGAAGGTAGTTCGTTGTTTAGATTTTGATACTCCAATGGATGGTAGCCTTGTCATTATGGATGGTAGTTCGTTGTTGAGATTTTGTTACTCTAATGGATGGTAGACTTGTCATTATGGAAGGTAGTTCATTGTTGAGATTTTGTTACTCCAATTTCTGGTAGCCTTGTCATTATGGAAGGTAGTTTGTTGTTGAGATTTTGTTACTTCAATGGATGGTAGACTTGTCATTATGGAAGGTAGTTCGTTGCTGAGATTTTGTTACTCCAATGGATGGTAGACTTGCCATTATGGAAGGTAGTTCGTTGTTGAGATTTTGTTACTCTAATGGATGGTAGCCTTGTCATTATGCAAGGTAGTTCATTGTTGAAGTTTTGTTACTCCAATGAATTGTAGCCTTGTCATTATGGAAGGTAGTTTTTCGTTGAGATTTTGTTACTCCAATGGATGGTAGACTTGTCATTATGGAAGGTAGTTCATTGTTGAGATTTTGATACTCCAATGGATGGTAGCCTTGTCATTATGGATGGTAGTTCGTTGTTGATATTTTGTTAGTCCATTGGATGGTAACCTTGTCATTACCAAAAGTAGTTCGTTGTTGAAATTTTGTTACTTCAATGGATGGTAGCCTTGTCATTACGGAAGGTAGTTCGTTATTGAGATTTCGTTACTGCAATGGATGGTATCCTTGTCATTATGGAAGGTAGTTCGTTGTTGAGATTTTGTT
Organism: Vicia faba; assembly: GCA_948472305.1. NCBI lineage: Eukaryota > Viridiplantae > Streptophyta > Magnoliopsida > Fabales > Fabaceae > Vicia > Vicia faba. Next base: position 853,975,772 of record OX451739.1, read on the forward strand.
ACTCTAATGGCTGGTATCCTTGTCATTATGGAAGGTTGTTCATTGTTGAGATTTTGTTTCTCCAATGGATGGTAGCCTTGTCATTATGGAAGGTAGTTCGTTGTTGATATTTTGTTCCTCCAATGGATGGTAAACTTTTCATTATGGAAGGTAGTTCGTTGTTGAGATTTTGTTACTCCAATGGATGGTAGACTTGTCATTATGGAAGGTAGTTTTTTGTTTAGATTTTGTTACTCCAATGGATGGTAGACTTGCCATTATGGAAGGTAGTTCGTTGTTGAGATTTTGTTACTCTAATGGATGGTAGCCTTGTCATTATGCAAGGTAGTTCATTGTTGAAGTTTTGTTACTCCAATGAATTGTAGCCTTGTCATTATGGAAGGTAGTTTTTCGTTGAGATTTTGTTACTCCAATGGATGGTAGACTTGTCATTATGGAAGGTAGTTCATTGTTGAGATTTTGATACTCCAATGGATGGTAGCCTTGTCATTATGGATGGTAGTTCGTTGTTGATATTTTGTTAGTCCATTGGATGGTAACCTTGTCATTACCAAAAGTAGTTCGTTGTTGAAATTTTGTTACTTCAATGGATGGTAGCCTTGTCATTACGGAAGGTAGTTCGTTATTGAGATTTCGTTACTGCAATGGATGGTATCCTTGTCATTATGGAAGGTAGTTCGTTGTTGAGATTTTGTTACTCTAATGGCTGGTATCCTTGTCATTATGGAAGGTTGTTCATTGTTGAGATTTTGTTTCTCCAATGGATGGTAGCCTTGTCATTATGGAAGGTAGTTCGTTGTTGATATTTTGTTACTCCAATGGATGGTAAACTTTTCATTATGGAAGGTAGTTCGTTGTTGAGATTTTGTTACTCCAATGGATGGTAGACTTGTCATTATGGAAGGTAGTTTTTTGTTTATATTTTGTTACTCCAATGGATGGTAGACTTGTCATTATGGAAGGTAGTTCGTTGTTGAGATTTTGTTACTCCAATGGATGGTAGCCTTGTCAATATGGATGGTAGTTCGTTGTTGATATTTTTTCCTCCATTGGATGGTACCCTTGTCATTACCGAAAATAGTTCGTTGTTGAAATTTTGTAACTTCAATGGATGGTAGCCTTGTCATTATGGATGGTAGTTCGTTGTTGATATTTCGTTACTGCAATGGATGGTATCCATGTCATTATGGAAGGTAGTTTGTTGTTGAGATTTTGTTACTCTAATGGTTGGTATCCTTGTCATTATGGAAGGTAGTTCATTGTTGAGATTTTGTTTCTCCAATGGATGGTAGCCTTGTTACTATGGAAGGTAGTTCGTTGTTGATATTTTGTTACTCCAATGGATGGTAACCTTTTCATTATGGAAGGTAGTTTGTTGTTGAGATTTTGTTACTCCAATGGATGGTAGACTTGTCATTATGTAAGGTAGTTCATTGTTGAGATTTTGTTACTCTAATGTATGGTAGACTTGTCATTATGGAAGGTAGTTCATTGTTGAGATTTTGTTACTCCAATGGATGGTAGCCTTGTCATTATGTAAGGTAGTTCGTTGTTGAAGTTTTGTTACTCCAATGGATGGTAACCTTTTCATTATGGAAGGTAGTTCGTTGTTGAGATTTGGTTACTCCAATGGATGGTAACCTTTTCATTATGGAAGGTAGTTTGTTGTTGATATTTTGTTACACCAATGTATGGTAGGCTTGTCAATATGGAAGGTGGTTCGTTGTTGAGATTTTGTTACTCTAATGGATAGTAGCCTTGTCATTATGTAAGGTAGTTCATTGTTGATGTTTTGTTACTCCAATGGATGGTAGCCTTGTTATTATGGAAGGTAGTTCGTTGTTGATATTTTGTTACTCCAATGGATGGTAGCCTTGTCATTATTGAAGGTACTTCGTTGTTGAGATTTTGTTACTCCAATGGATGGTAGCCTTGTCATTATGGAAGGTAGTTCCTTGTTGAGATTTTTATACTCCAATGGATGGTAGCCTTTTCATTATTGAAGGTACTTCGTTGTTAAGATTTTGTTACTCCAATGGATGATAGCCTTGTCATTATGGAAGGTAGTTCGTTGTTGAGATTTTGTTACACCAATGAATGGTAGTCTTGTCATTATGGAAGGTGGTTCATTGTTGAGATTTTGTTAATCCAATGGATGGTATTCGTGTCATTATGGAAGGTGGTTCGTTGTTAAGATTTTGTTACTCCATTGGATGGTAGCCTTTTCATTATGGAAGGTAGTTCATTGTTGACATTTTGTTACTCCAATGGATGGTACCCTTGTAATTATGGAAGGTTGATTGTTGTTGAGATTTTGTTACTCCAATGGATGGTAGCCTTTTCATTATGGAAGATAATTTGTTGTTGAGCTTTTGTTACTCAAATGGATGGTATCCTTTTTCTTATGGAAGGTAGTTCGTTGTTGAGATTTTGTTACACCAATGGATGGTAGCCTTGTCATAATGGAAGGTAGTTTGTTGCTGAGATTATATTACTCCAATGGATGGTAGCCTTGTGATTATGGAAGGTAGTTCATTGTTTAGATTTTGTTACTCCAATGGATGGTAGCCTTGTCATTATGGATGGTAGTTTTTTGATGAGATTTTGTTACTCCATTGGATGGTAGCATTGTCATTACAAAAAGTAGTTCGTTGTTGAGATTTTGTTACTCTAATGGATAGTAGCCTTGTCATTATGCAAGGTAGTTCATTGTTGACATTTTGTTACTCCAATTTCTGGTAGCCTTATCATTATGGAAAGTAGTTGGTTGTTGAGATTTTGTTACTCCAATGGATGGTAGACTTGTCATTATGGAAGGTAGTTCGTTGTTGAGATTTTGTTACTCTAATGGATGGTAGCCTTGTCATTATGCAAGGTAGTTCATTGTTGACATTTTGTTACTCTAATGAATGGTAGCCTTGTCATTATGGAAGGTAGTTTTTTGTTTAGATTTTGTTACTCCAATGGATGGTAGACTTGTCATTATGGAAGGTAGTTCGTTGTTGAGATTTTGTTACTCCAATGGATGGTAGCCTTGTCAATATGGATGGTAGTTCGTTGTTGATATTTTTTTCCTCCATTGGATGGTACCCTTGTCATTACCGAAAATAGTTCGTTGTTGAAATTTTGTTACTCCAATGGATGGTAGCCTTGTCATTATGGAAGGTAGTTCGTTGTTGAGATTTCGTTACTGCAATGGATGGTATCCTTGTCATTATGGAAAGTAGTTCGTTGTTGAGATTTTGTTACTCTAATGGCTGGTATCCTTGTCATTATGGAAGGTAGTTCATTGTTAAGATTTTGTTTCTCCAATGGATGGTAGCCTTGTTACAATGGAAGGTAGTTCGTTGTTGATATTTTGTTACTCCAATGGATGGTAACCTTTTCATTATGGAAGGTAGTTTGTTGTTGAGATTTTGTTACTCCAATGGATGGTAGACTTGTCATTATGGAAGGTAGTTCGTTGTTGAGATTTTGTTACTCTAATGGATGGTAGACTTGTCATTATGGAAGGTAGTTTATTGTTGAGATTTTGTTACTCCAATGGATGGTAGCCTTGTCATTATGTAAGGTAGTTCGTTGTTGAAGTTTTGTTACTCCAATGGATGGTAACCTTTTCATTATGGAAGGTAGTTCGTTGTTGAGATTTTGTTACTCCAATGGATGGTAGACTTGTCATTATGGAAGGTAGTTGGTTGTTGAGATTTTGTTACACCAATGTATGGTAGGCTTGTCATTATGGAAGGTGGGTCGTTGTTGAGATTTTGTTACTCTAATAGATAGTAGCCTTGTCATTATGTAAGGTAGTTCGTTGTTGAGATTTTGTTACTCTAATGGATGGTAGCCTTGTCATTATGTAAGGTAGTTCGTTGTTGATGTTTTGTTACTCCAATGGATGGTAGCCTTGTTATTATGGAAGGTAGTTCGTTGTTGATATTTTGTTACTTCAATGGATGGTAGCCTTTTCATTATTGAAGGTACTTCGTTGTTGAGATTTTGTTACTCCAATGGATGGTAGCCTTGTCATTATGGAAGGTAGTTCCTTGTTGAGATTTTGTTATTCCAATGGATGGTAGCCTTTTCATTATTGAAGGTACTTCGTTGTTGATATTTTGTTACTCCAATGGATGATAGCCTTGTCATTATGGAAGGTAGTTCGTTGTTGAGATTTTGTTACACCAATGTATGGTAGGCTTGTCATTATGGAAGGTGGTTCATTGTTGAGATTTTGTTAATCCAATGGATGGTATTCATGTCATTATGGAAGGTGGTTCGTTGTTAAGATTTTGTTACTCCATTGGATGGTAGCCTTTTCATTATGGAAGGTAGTTCATTGTTGACATTTTGTTACTCCAATGGATGGTACCCTTGTAATTATGGAAGGTTGATTGTTGTTGAGATTTTGTTACTCCAATGGATGGTAGCCTTTTCATTATGGAAGATAGTTTGTTGTTGAGCTTTTGTTACTCAAATGGATGGTATCCTTTTTCTTATGGAAGGTAGTTCGTTGTTGAGATTTTGTTACACCAATGGATGGTAGCCTTGTCATAATGGAAGCTAGTTTGTTGCTGAGATTATATTACTCCAATGGATGGTAGCCTTGTGATTATGGAAGGTAGTTCATTGTTTAGATTTTGTTACTCCAATGGATGGTAGCCTTGTCATTATGTAAGGTAGTTCGTTGTTGAAGTTTTGTTACTCCAATGGATGGTAACCTTTTCATTATGGAAGGTAGTTCGTTGTTCAGATTTTGTTACTCCAATGGATGGTAGACTTGTCATTATGGAAGGTAGTTTGTTGTTGAGATTTTGTTACACCAATGTATGGTAGGCTTGTCATTATGGAAGGTGGTTCTTTGTTGAGATTTTGTTACTCTAATAGATAGTAGCCTTGTCATTATGTAAGGTAGTTCGTTGTTGATGTTTTGTTACTCCAATGGATGGTAGCCTTGTTATTATGGAAGGTAGTTCGTTGTTGATATTTTGTTACTTCAATGGATGGTAGCCTTTTCATTATTGAAGGTACTTCGTTGTTGAGATTTTGTTACTCCAATGGATGGTAGCCTTATCATTATGGAAGGTAGTTCCTTGTTGAGATTTTGTTATTCCAATGGATGGTAGCCTTTTCATTATTGAAGGTACTTCGTTGTTGATATTTTGTTACTCCAATGGATGATAGCCTTGTCATTATGGAAGGTAGTTTGTTGTTGAGATTTTGTTACACCAATGTATGGTAGGCTTGTCATTATGGAAGGTGGTTTATTGTTGAGATTTTGTTAATCCAATGGATGGTATTCATGTCATTATGGAAGGTGGTTCGTTGTTAAGATTTTGTTACTCCATTGGATGGTAGCCTTTTCATTATGGAAGTAATTTATTGTTGACATTTTGTTACTCCAATGGATGGTAGCCTTTTCATTATGGAAGGTAGTTCGTTGTTGAGATTTTGTTACTCAAATGGATGGTAGCCTTTTTATTATGGAAGGTAGTTCATTGTTGAGATTTTGTTACACCAATGGATGGTAGCCTTGTCATAATGGAAGGTAGTTTGTTGCTTAGATTATGTTACTCCAATGGATGGTAGCCTTGTGATTATGCAAGGTAGTTCATTGTTGAGATTTTGTTACTCCAATGAATGGTAGCCTTGTCATTATGGATGGTATTTTTTTGTTGAGATTTTGTTACTCCAATGGATGGTAGACTTGTCATTACGGAAGGTAGTTCGTTGTTGAGATTTTGTTACTCCATTGGATAGTATCCTTGTCATTACCGAGAGTAGTTAACTGTTGAAATTTTGTTTCTCCAATGGTTGGTAGCCTTGTCATTACGGAAGGTAGTTCGTTGTTAAGATTTCGTTACTGCAATGGATGGTAACCTTTTCATTATGGAAGGTAGTTCGTTGTTTATATTTTGTTACTCCAATAGATGGTAGCCTTGTTATTATGGTTGGAAGTTTGTTGTTGTGATTTTGTTACCCCATTGGATGGTAGCCTTGTCATTTCCGAAAGTAGTTTGTTGTTGAGATTTTGTTACTCTAATGGATGGTAGCCTTGTCATTATCGAAGGTATTTCATTGTTGACATTTTGTTACTCCAATGGATGATAGCCTTTTCATTATGGAAGGTAGTTCGTTGTTGAGATTTTGTTACTCCAATGGATGGTAGCCTTGTCATTATGGATGGTAGTTTGTTGTTGAGATTATGTTATTCCATTGGATGGTTGCCTTGTCATTATTGAAGGTAGTTCGTTGTTGAGATTTTGTTACTCCAATGGATGGTAGCCTTGTCATTATGGAAGGTAGTTCGTTGTTGATATTCTGTTACTCCAATGGATGGTAGCCTTGTCATTATGGATGGTAGTTCATGGTTGGGATTTTGTTACTACAATAGATGGTAGCCTTTTCATTATGGAAGGTAGTTTGTTGTTGAAGTTTTGTTACTCCAATGGATGGTAGCCTTGTCATTATTGAAGGTACTTCGTTGTTGAGATTTTGTTACTCCAATGGATGATAGCCTTGTCATTATGGAAGGTAGTTCGTTATTAATATTTTGTTACACCAATGTATGGTAGGCTTGTCATTATGGAAGGTGGTTCATGGTTGAGATTTTGTTAATCCAATGGATGGTATTCGTGTCATTATGGAAGGTAGTTTGTTGTTGATATTTTGTTACTCCATTGGATGGTAGCCTTGTCATTATGGAAGGTAGTTCATTGTTGACATTTTGTTACTCCAATGGATGGTAGCCTTTTCATTATGGAAGGTAGTTCGTTTTTGAGATTTTGTTACTCAAATGGATGGTATCCTTGCCATTACGGAAGGTAGTTCATTGTTGAGATTTTGTTTCTCCAATGGATGGTAGCCTTGTCATTATGGAAGGTAGTTTCTTGTTGAGATTTTATTACTCCAATGGATGGTAGCCTTGCCGTTATAGAAGGTAGTTCATTGTTGATATTTTTTTATTCCAATGGATGGTACCCTTGTAATTATGGAAGGTTGATTGTTGTTGAGATTTTGTTACTCCAATGGATGGTAGCCTTTTCATTATGGAATAGTTTGTTGTTGAGCTTTTGTTACTCAAATGGATGGTAGCCTTTTTATTATGGAAGGTAGTTCGTTGTTGAGATTTTGTTACTCCAATGGATGGTAGCCTTGTCATTATGGATGGTAGTTTGTTGTTGAGATTATGTTATTCCATTGGATGGTTGCCTTGTCATTATGGAAGGTAGTTCGTTGTTGAGATTTTGTTACTCCAATGGATGGTAGCCTTGTCATTATGGAAGGTAGTTCGTTGTTGATATTCTGTTACTCCAATGGATGGTAGCCTTGTCATTATGGATGGTAGTTCATTGTTGAGATTTGGTTACTACAATAGATGGTAGCCTTTTCATTATGGAAGGTAGTTTGTTGTTGAAGTTTTGTTACTCCAATGGATGGTAGCCTTGTCATCATTGAAGGTACTTCGTTGTTGAGATTTTGTTACTCCAATGGATGATAGCCTTGTCATTATGGAAGGTAGTTCGTTATTAATATTTTGTTACACCAGTGTATGGTAGGCTTGTCATTATGGAAGGTGGTTCATGGTTGAGATTTTGTTAATCCAATGGATGGTATTCGTGTCATTATGGAAGGTAGTTTGTTGTTGATATTTTGTTACTCCATTGGATGGTAGCCTTGTCATTATGGAAGGTAGTTCATTGTTGACATTTTGTTACTCCAATGGATGGTAGCCTTTTCATTATGGAAGGTAGTTCGTTGTTGAGATTTTGTTACTCAAATGGATGGTATCCTTGCCATTACGGAAGGTAGTTCATTGTTGAGATTTTGTTTCTCCAATGGATGGTAGCCTTGTCATTATGGAAGGTAGTTTCTTGTTGAGATTTTATTACTCCAATGGATGGTAGCCTTGCCGTTATAGAAGGTAGTTCATTGTTGATATTTTGTTATTCCAATGGATGGTACCCTTGTAATTATGGAAGGTTGATTGTTGTTGAGATTTTGATACTCCAATGGATGGTAGCCTTTTCATTATGGAAGATAGTTTGTTGCTGAGCTTTTGTTACTCAAATGGATGGTATCCTTTTTATTATGGAAGGTAGTTCGTTGTTGAGATTTTGTTACACCAATGGATGGTAGCCTTGTCATAAAGGAAGGTAGTTTGTTGCTGAGATTATGTTGCTCCAATGGATATTAGCCTTGTGATTATGGAAGGTAGTTCATTGTTTAGATTTTGTTACAACAATGGATGGTAGCCTTATCATTATGGATGGTAGTTTTTTGATGAGATTTTGTTACTCCATTGGATGGTAGCATTGTCATTACAGAAAGTAGTTCGTTGTTGAGATTTTGTTACTCTAATAGATGGTAGCCTTGTCATTATGCAAGGTAGTTCATTGTTGACATTTTGTTACTCCAATTTCTGGTAGCCTTGTCATTATGGAAGGTAGTTCTTTGTTGAGATTTTGTTACTCCAATGGATGATAGCCTTGTCATTATGCAAGGTAGTTCATTGTTGACATTTTGTTACTCCAATTTCTGGTAGCCTTGTCATTATGGAAGGTAGTTTGTTGTTGAGATTTTGTTACTCCAATGGATGGTAGACTTGTCATTATGGAAGGTAGTTCGTTGTTGAGATTTTGTTACTCCAATGGATGGTAGACTTGTCATTATGGAAGGTAGTTCGTTGTTGAGATTTTTTTACTCTAATGGATGGTAGCCTTGTCATTATGCAAGGTAGTTCATTGTTGACATTTTGTTACTCCAATGAATGGTAGCCTTGTCATTATGGAAGGTAGTTTTTTGTTGAGATTTTGTTACTCCAATGGATGGTAGACTTGTCATTATGGAAGGTAGTTCGTTGTTGAGATTTTATTACTCCAATGGATGGTAGCCTTGTCAATATGGATGGTAGTTCGTTGTTGATATTTTGTTACTCCATTGGATGTTACCCTTGTCATTACCGAAAGTAGTTCATTGTTGAAATTTTGTTACTCCAATGGATGGTAGCCTTGTCATTACGGAAGGTAGTTCGTTTTGGAGATTTCGTTACTGCAATGGATAGTATCGTTGTCATTATGGAAGGTAGTTCGTTGTTGATATTTTGTTACTCCAATGGATGGTAGCCTTGTCATTATGGAAGGTAGTTTCTTGTTGAGATTTTATTACTCCAATGGATGGTAGCCTTGCCGTTATAGAAGGTAGTTCATTGTTGATATTTTTTTATTCCAATGGATGGTACCCTTGTAATTATGGAAGGTTGATTGTTGTTGAGATTATGTTACTCCAATGGATGGTAGCCTTTTCATTATGGAAGATAGTTTGTTGTTGAGCTTTTGTTACTCAAATGGATGGTAGCCTTTTTATTATGGAAGGTAGTTCGTTGTTGAGATTTTGTTACTCCAATGGATGGTAGCCTTGTCATTATGGATGGTAGTTTGTTGTTGAGATTATGTTATTCCATTGGATGGTTGCCTTGTCATTATGGAAGGTAGTTCGTTGTTGAGATTTTGTTACTCCAATGGATGGTAGCCTTGTCATTATGGAAGGTAGTTCGTTGTTGATATTCTGTTACTCCAATGGATGGTAGCCTTGTCATTATGGATGGTAGTTCATTGTTGAGATTTGGTTACTACAATAGATGGTAGCCTTTTCATTATGGAAGGTAGTTTGTTGTTGAAGTTTTGTTACTCCAATGGATGGTAGCCTTGTCATCATTGAAGGTACTTCGTTGTTGAGATTTTGTTACTCCAATGGATGATAGCCTTGTCATTATGGAAGGTAGTTCGTTATTAATATTTTGTTACACCAGTGTATGGTAGGCTTGTCATTATGGAAGGTGGTTCATGGTTGAGATTTTGTTAATCCAATGGATGGTATTCGTGTCATTATGGAAGGTAGTTTGTTGTTGATATTTTGTTACTCCATTGGATGGTAGCCTTGTCATTATGGAAGGTTGATTGTTGTTGAGATTTTTTTACTCCAATGGATGGTAGCCTTTTCATTATGGAAGATAGTTTGTTGTTGAGCTTTTGTTACTCAAATGGATGGTAGCCTTTTTATTATGGAAGGTAGTTCATTGTTGAGATTTTGTTACACCAATGGATGGTAGCCTTGTCATAATGGAAGGTAGTTTGTTGCTTAGATTATGTTACTCCAATGGATGGTAGCCTTGTGATTATGCAAGGTAGTTCATTGTTGAGATTTTGTTACTCCAATGAATGGTAGCCTTGTCATTATGGATGGTATTTTTTTGTTGAGATTTTGTTACTCCAATGGATGGTAGACTTGTCATTACGGAAGGTAGTTCGTTGTTGAGATTTTGTTACTCCATTGGATAGTATCCTTGTCATTACCGAGAGTAGTTAACTGTTGAAATTTTGTTTCTCCAATGGTTGGTAGCCTTGTCATTACGGAAGGTAGTTCGTTGTTAAGATTTCATTACTGCAATGGATGGTAACCTTTTCATTATGGAAGGTAGTTCGTTGTTTATATTTTGTTACTCCAATAGATGGTAGCCTTGTTATTATGGTTGGAAGTTTGTTGTTGTGATTTTGTTACTCCATTGGATGGTAGCCTTGTCATTTCCGAAAGTAGTTTGTTGTTGAGATTTTGTTACTCTAATGGATCGTAGCCTTGTCATTATCGAAGGTATTTCATTGTTGACATTTTGTTACTCCAATGGATGATAGCCTTTTCATTATGGAAGGTAGTTCGTTGTTGAGATTTTGTTACTCCAATGGATGGTAGCCTTGTCATTATGGATGGTAGTTTGTTGTTGAGATTATGTTATTCCATTGGATGGTTGCCTTGTCATTATTGAAGGTAGTTCGTTGTTGAGATTTTGTTACTCCAATGGATGGTAGCCTTGTCATTATGGAAGGTAGTTCGTTGTTGATATTCTGTTACTCCAATGGATGGTAGCCTTGTCATTATGGATGGTAGTTCATGGTTGGAATTTTGTTACTACAATAGATGGTAGCCTTTTCATTATGGAAGGTAGTTTGTTGTTGAAGTTTTGTTACTCCAATGGATGGTAGCCTTGTCATTATTGAAGGTACTTCGTTGTTGAGATTTTGTTACTCCAATGGATGATAGCCTTGTCATTATGGAAGGTAGTTCGTTATTAATATTTTGTTACACCAATGTATGGTAGGCTTGTCATTATGGAAGGTGGTTCATGGTTGAGATTTTGTTAATCCAATGGATGGTATTCGTGTCATTATGGAAGGTAGTTTGTTGTTGATATTTTGTTACTCCATTGGATGGTAGCCTTGTCATTATGGAAGGTAGTTCATTGTTGACATTTTGTTACTCCAATGGATGGTAGCCTTTTCATTATGGAAGGTAGTTCGTTTTTGAGATTTTGTTACTCAAATGGATGGTATCCTTGCCATTACGGAAGGTAGTTCATTGTTGAGATTTTGTTTCTCCAATGGATGGTAGCCTTGTCATTATGGAAGGTAGTTTCTTGTTGAGATTTTATTACTCCAATGGATGGTAGCCTTGCCGTTATAGAAGGTAGTTCATTGTTGATATTTTTTTATTCCAATGGATGGTACCCTTGTAATTATGGAAGGTTGATTGTTGTTGAGATTTTGTTACTCCAATGGATGGTAGCCTTTTCATTATGGAATAGTTTGTTGTTGAGCTTTTGTTACTCAAATGGATGGTAGCCTTTTTATTATGGAAGGTAGTTCGTTGTTGAGATTTTGTTACTCCAATGGATGGTAGCCTTGTCATTATGGATGGTAGTTTGTTGTTGAGATTATGTTATTCCATTGGATGGTTGCCTTGTCATTATGGAAGGTAGTTCGTTGTTGAGATTTTGTTACTCCAATGGATGGTAGCCTTGTCATTATGGAAGGTAGTTCGTTGTTGATATTCTGTTACTCCAATGGATGGTAGCCTTGTCATTATGGATGGTAGTTCATTGTTGAGATTTGGTTACTACAATAGATGGTAGCCTTTTCATTATGGAAGGTAGTTTGTTGTTGAAGTTTTGTTACTCCAATGGATGGTAGCCTTGTCATCATTGAAGGTACTTCGTTGTTGAGATTTTGTTACTCCAATGGATGATAGCCTTGTCATTATGGAAGGTAGTTCGTTATTAATATTTTGTTACACCAGTGTATGGTAGGCTTGTCATTATGGAAGGTGGTTCATGGTTGAGATTTTGTTAATCCAATGGATGGTATTCGTGTCATTATGGAAGGTAGTTTGTTGTTGATATTTTGTTACTCCATTGGATGGTAGCCTTGTCATTATGGAAGGTAGTTCATTGTTGGCATTTTGTTACTCCAATGGATGGTAGCCTTTTCATTATGGAAGGTAGTTCGTTGTTGAGATTTTGTTACTCAAATGGATGGTATCCTTGCCATTACGGAAGGTAGTTCATTGTTGAGATTTTGTTTCTCCAATGGATGGTAGCCTTGTCATTATGGAAGGTAGTTTCTTGTTGAGATTTTATTACTCCAATGGATGGTAGCCTTGCCGTTATAGAAGGTAGTTCATTGTTGATATTTTGTTATTCCAATGGATGGTACCCTTGTAATTATGGAAGGTTGATTGTTGTTGAGATTTTGATACTCCAATGGATGGTAGCCTTTTCATTATGGAAGATAGTTTGTTGCTGAGCTTTTGTTACTCAAATGGATGGTATCCTTTTTATTATGGAAGGTAGTTCGTTGTTGAGATTTTGTTACACCAATGGATGGTAGCCTTGTCATAAAGGAAGGTAGTTTGTTGCTGAGATTATGTTGCTCCAATGGATATTAGCCTTGTGATTATGGAAGGTAGTTCATTGTTTAGATTTTGTTACAACAATGGATGGTAGCCTTATCATTATGGATGGTAGTTTTTTGATGAGATTTTGTTACTCCATTGGATGGTAGCATTGTCATTACAGAAAGTAGTTCGTTGTTGAGATTTTGTTACTCTAATAGATGGTAGCCTTGTCATTATGCAAGGTAGTTCATTGTTGACATTTTGTTACTCCAATTTCTGGTAGCCTTGTCATTATGGAAGGTAGTTCTTTGTTGAGATTTTGTTACTCCAATGGATGATAGCCTTGTCATTATGCAAGGTAGTTCATTGTTGACATTTTGTTACTCCAATTTCTGGTAGCCTTGTCATTATGGAAGGTAGTTTGTTGTTGAGATTTTGTTACTCCAATGGATGGTAGACTTGTCATTATGGAAGGTAGTTCGTTGTTGAGATTTTGTTACTCCAATGGATGGTAGACTTGTCATTATGGAAGGTAGTTCGTTGTTGAGATTTTTTTACTCTAATGGATGGTAGCCTTGTCATTATGCAAGGTAGTTCATTGTTGACATTTTGTTACTCCAATGAATGGTAGCCTTGTCATTATGGAAGGTAGTTTTTTGTTGAGATTTTGTTACTCCAATGGATGGTAGACTTGTCATTATGGAAGGTAGTTCGTTGTTGAGATTTTATTACTCCAATGGATGGTAGCCTTGTCAATATGGATGGTAGTTCGTTGTTGATATTTTGTTACTCCATTGGATGTTACCCTTGTCATTACCGAAAGTAGTTCATTGTTGAAATTTTGTTACTCCAATGGATGGTAGCCTTGTCATTACGGAAGGTAGTTCGTTTTGGAGATTTCGTTACTGCAATGGATAGTATCGTTGTCATTATGGAAGGTAGTTCGTTGTTGAGATTTTGTTACTCCAATGGATGGTAGCCTTGTCATTATGGAAGGTAGTTTCTTGTTGAGATTTTATTACTCCAATGGATGGTAGCCTTGCCGTTATAGAAGGTAGTTCATTGTTGATATTTTTTTATTCCAATGGATGGTACCCTTGTAATTATGGAAGGTTGATTGTTGTTGAGATTTTGTTACTCCAATGGATGGTAGCCTTTTCATTATGGAAGATAGTTTGTTGTTGAGCTTTTGTTACTCAAATGGATGGTAGCCTTTTTATTATGGAAGGTAGTTCGTTGTTGAGATTTTGTTACTCCAATGGATGGTAGCCTTGTCATTATGGATGGTAGTTTGTTGTTGAGATTATGTTATTCCATTGGATGGTTGCCTTGTCATTATGGAAGGTAGTTCGTTGTTGAGATTTTGTTACTCCAATGGATGGTAGCCTTGTCATTATGGAAGGTAGTTCGTTGTTGATATTCTGTTACTCCAATGGATGGTAGCCTTGTCATTATGGATGGTAGTTCATTGTTGAGATTTGGTTACTACAATAGATGGTAGCCTTTTCATTATGGAAGGTAGTTTGTTGTTGAAGTTTTGTTACTCCAATGGATGGTAGCCTTGTCATCATTGAAGGTACTTCGTTGTTGAGATTTTGTTACTCCAATGGATGATAGCCTTGTCATTATGGAAGGTAGTTCGTTATTAATATTTTGTTACACCAGTGTATGGTAGGCTTGTCATTATGGAAGGTGGTTCATGGTTGAGATTTTGTTAATCCAATGGATGGTATTCGTGTCATTATGGAAGGTAGTTTGTTGTTGATATTTTGTTACTCCATTGGATGGTAGCCTTGTCATTATGGAAGGTAGTTCATTGTTGACATTTTGTTACTCCAATGGATGGTAGCCTTTTCATTATGGAAGGTAGTTCGTTGTTGAGATTTTGTTACTCAAATGGATGGTATCCTTGCCATTACGGAAGGTAGTTCATTGTTGAGATTTTGTTTCTCCAATGGATGGTAGCCTTGTCATTATGGAAGGTAGTTTCTTGTTGAGATTTTATTACTCCAATGGATGGTAGCCTTGCCGTTATAGAAGGTAGTTCATTGTTGATATTTTGTTATTCCAATGGATGGTACCCTTGTAATTATGGAAGGTTGATTGTTGTTGAGATTTTGATACTCCAATGGATGGTAGCCTTTTCATTATGGAAGATAGTTTGTTGTTGAGCTTTTGTTACTCAAATGGATGGTATCCTTTTTATTATGGAAGGTAGTTCGTTGTTGAGATTTTATTACACCAATGGATGGTAGCCTTGTCATAAAGGAAGGTAGTTTGTTGCTGAGATTATGTTGCTCCAATGGATATTAGCCTTGTGATTATGGAAGGTAGTTCATTGTTTAGATTTTGTTACAACAATGGATGGTAGCCTTATCATTATGGATGGTAGTTTTTTGATGAGATTTTGTTACTCCATTGGATGGTAGCATTGTCATTACAGAAAGTAGTTCGTTGTTGAGATTTTGTTACTCTAATAGATGGTAGCCTTGTCATTATGCAAGGTAGTTCATTGTTGACATTTTGTTACTCCAATTTCTGGTAGCCTTGTCATTATGGAAGGTAGTTCGTTGTTGAGATTTTGTTACTCCAATGGATGATAGCCTTGTCATTATGCAAGGTAGTTCATTGTTGACATTTTGTTACTCCAATTTCTGGTAGCGTTGTCATTATGGAAGGTAGTTTGTTGTTGAGATTTTGTTACTCCAATGGATGGTAGACTTGTCATTATGGAAGGTAGTTCGTTGTTGAGATTTTGTTACTCCAATGGATGGTAGACTTGTCATTATGGAAGGTAGTTCGTTGTTGAGATTTTTTTACTCTAATGGATGGTAGCCTTGTCATTATGCAAGGTAGTTCATTGTTGACATTTTGTTACTCCAATGAATGGTAGCCTTGTCATTATGGAAGGTAGTTTTTTGTTGAGATTTTGTTACTCCAATGGATGGTAGACTTGTCATTATGGAAGGTAGTTCGTTGTTGAGATTTTATTACTCCAATGGATGGTAGCCTTGTCAATATGGATGGTAGTTCGTTGTTGATATTTTGTTACTCCATTGGATGTTACCCTTGTCATTACCGAAAGTAGTTCATTGTTGAAATTTTGTTACTCCAATGGATGGTAGCCTTGTCATTACGGAAGGTAGTTCGTTTTGGAGATTTCGTTACTGCAATGGATAATATCGTTGTCATTATGGAAGGTAGTTCGTTGTTGAGATTTTGTTACTCTAATGGCTGGTATCCTTGTCATTATGGAAGGTAGTTCATTGTTGAGATTTTGTTTCTCTAATGGATGGTAGCCTTGTCATTATGGAAGGTAGTTCGTTGTTGATATTTTGTTACTCCAATGGATGGTAACCTTTTCATTATGGAAGGTAGTTCGTTGTTGAGATTTTGTTACTCCAATGGATGGTAGACCTGTCATTATGGAAGGTAGTTTGTTGTTGAGATTTTGTTACTCTAATGGATGGTAGACTTGTCATTATGGAAGGTAGTTCATTGTTGAGATTTTGTTACTCCAATGGATGGTAGCCCTTTCATTATGTAAGGTAGTTCGTTGTTGAGATTTTGTTACTCCAATGGATGGTAACCTTTTCATTATGGAAGGTTGTTCGATGTTGAGATTTTGTTACTCCAATGGATGGTAGACTTGTCATTATGTAAGGTAGTTCGTTGTTGAGATTTTGTTACTCTAATTGATGGTAGACTTGTCATTATGGAAGGTAGTTCGTTGTTGAGATTTTGTTAATATAATGGATAGTAGCCTTGTCATTATGTAAGGTAGTCCGTTGTTGATGTTTTGTTACTCGAATGGATGGTAGGCTTGTCATTATGGAAGGTAGTTCGTTGTTGAGATTTTGTTACTCCAATGGATGGTAGCCTTGTCATTATTGAAAGTACTTCGTTGTTGAGATTTTGTTACTCCAATGGATGGTAGCATTGTCATTACAGAAAGTAGTTCGTTTTTGAGATTTTGTTACTCTAATAGATGGTAGCCTTGTCATTATGCAAGGTAGTTCATTGTTGACATTTTGTTACTCCAATTTCTGGTAGCCTTGTCATTATGGAAGGTAGTTCGTTGTTGAGATTTTGTTACTCCAATGGATGATAGCCTTGTCATTATGCAAGGTAGTTCATTGTTGACATTTTGTTACTCCAATTTCTGGTAGCCTTGTCATTATGGAAGGTAGTTTGTTGTTGAGATTTTGTTACTCCAATGGATGGTAGACTTGTCATTATGGAAGGTAGTTCGTTGTTGAGATTTTGTTACTCCAATGGATGGTAGACTTGTCATTATGGAAGGTAGTTCGTTGTTGAGATTTTTTTACTCTAATGGATGGTAGCCTTGTCATTATGCAAGGTAGTTCATTGTTGACATTTTGTTACTCCAATGAATGGTAGCCTTGTCATTATGGAAGGTAGTTTTTTGTTGAGATTTTGTTACTCCAATGGATGGTAGACTTGTCATTATGGAAGGTAGTTCGTTGTTGAGATTTTATTACTCCAATGGATGGTAGCCTTGTCAATATGGATGGTAGTTCGTTGTTGATATTTTGTTATTCCATTGGATGTTACCCTTGTCATTACCGAAAGTAGTTCATTGTTGAAATTTTGTTACTCCAATGGATGGTAGCCTTGTCATTACGGAAGGTAGTTCGTTTTGGAGATTTCGTTACTGCAATGGATAATATCGTTGTCATTATGGAAGGTAGTTCGTTGTTGAGATTTTGTTACTCTAATGGCTGGTATCCTTGTCTTTATGGAAGGTAGTTCATTGTTGAGATTTTGTTTCTCTAATGGATGGTAGCCTTGTCATTATGGAAGGTAGTTCGTTGTTGATATTTTGTTACTCCAATGGATGGTAACCTTTTCATTATGGAAGGTAGTTCGTTGTTGAGATTTTGTTACTCCAATGGATGGTAGACTTGTCATTATGGAAGGTAGTTTGTTGTTGAGATTTTGTTACTCTAATGGATGGTAGACTTGTCATTATGGAAGGTAGTTCATTGTTGAGATTTTGTTACTCCAATGGATGGTAGCCTTTTCATTATGTAAGGTAGTTCGTTGTTGAGATTTTGTTACTCCAATGGATGGTAACCTTTTCATTATGGAAGGTTGTTCGATGTTGAGATTTTGTTACTCCAATGGATGGTAGACTTGTCATTATGTAAGGTAGTTCGTTGTTGAGATTTTGTTACTCTAATTGATGGTAGACTTGTCATTATGGAAGGTAGTTCGTTGTTGAGATTTTGTTAATATAATGGATAGTAGCCTTGTCATTATGTAAGGTAGTCCGTTGTTGATGTTTTGTTACTCGAATGGATGGTAGGCTTGTCATTATGGAAGGTAGTTCGTTGTTGAGATTTTGTTACTCCAATGGATGGTAGCCTTGTCATTATTGAAAGTACTTCGTTGTTGAGATTTTGTTACTCCAATGGATGGTAGCCTTTTCATTATTGAAGGTACTTCGTTGTTGAGATTTTGTTACTCCAATGGATGATAGCCTTGTCATTATGGAAGGTAGTTCGTTGTTGATATTTTGTTACACCAATGTATGGTAGGCTTGTCATTATGGAAGGTGGTTCATTGTTGATATTTTGTTACACCAATGTATGGTAGGCTTGTCATTATGGAAGGTGGTTCATTGTTGATATTTTGTTAATCCAATGGATGGTATTCGTGTCATTATGGAAGGTAGTTCGTTGTTGAGATTTTGTTACTCCATTGGATGGTAGCCTTGTCATTATGGAAGATAGTTCATTGTTGACATTTTGTTACTCCAATGGATGGTAGCCTTTTCATTATGGAAGGTAGTTCGTTGTTTAGATTTTGTTACTCAAATGGATGGTATCCTTTCCATTATGGAAGGTAGTTCGTTGTTGAGATTTTCTTTCTCCAATGGATGGTAGCCTTGTCATTATGGAAGGTAGTTTCTTGTTGAGATTTTATTACTCCAATGGATGGTAGGCTTGTCGTTATGGAAGGTAGTTTGTTGTTGATATTTTTTTACTCCAATGGATGGTACCCTTGTAATTATGGAAGGTTGATTGTTGTTGAGATTTTGTTACTCCAATGGATGGTAGCCTTTTCATTATGGAAGATAGTTTGTTGTTGATCTTTTGTTACTCAAATGGATGGTAGCCTTTTTATTATGGAAGGTAGTTTGTTGTTGAGATTTTGTTACACCAATGGATGGTAGCCTTGTCATAAGGGAAGGTAGTTTGTTGCTGAGATTATGTTACTCTAATGGATGGTAGCCTTGTGATTATGGAAGGTAGTTCATTGTTTAGATTTTGTTACTCCAATGGATGGTATCTTTGTCATTATGGATGGTAGTTTTTTGATGAGATTTTGTTACTCCATGGATGGTAGCATTGTCATTACAGAAAGTAGTTCGTTGTTGAGATTTTGTTACTCTAATGGATGGTAGCCTTGTCATTATGCAAGGTAGTTCATTGTTGACATTTTGTTACTCCAATTTCTGGTAGCCAAGTCATTATGGAAGGTAGATCGTTGTTGAGATTTTGTTACTCCAATGGATGGTAGACTTGTCATTATGGAAGGTAGTTCGTTGTTGAGATTTTGTTACTCTAATGGATGGTAGCCTTGTCATTATGCAAGGTAGTACATTGTTGACATTTTGTTACTCCAATGAATGGTAGCCTAGTCATGGAAGGTAGTTTTTTGTTGAGATTTTGTTACTCCAATGGATGGTAGACTTGTCATTATGGAAGGTAGTTTGTTGTTGAGATTTTGTTACACCAATGTATGGTAGGCTTGTCATTATGGAAGGTGGTTCGTTGTTGACATTTTGTTACTCCAATGGATGGTATTCGTCTCATTATGGAAGGTAGTTCTTTGTTGAGATTTTGATATTCCATTGGATGGTAGCCTGATCATATTGGATGTAGTTCATTGTTGACATTTTGTTACTCCAATGGTTAGTAGCCTTTTCATTATGGAAGATAGTTTGTTGTTGAGCTTTTGTAACTCAAATGGATGGTAGACTTTTTATTATGGAAGGTAGTTCATTGTTGAGATTTTGTTACAACAATTGATGGTATCCTTGTCATAAGGGAAGGTAGTTTGTTGCTGAGATTATGTTACTCCAATGGATGGTAGCCTTGTGATTATGGAAAGTAGTTCATTGTTTAGATTTTGTTACTCCAATGGATGGTAGCCTTGTCATTATGGATGGTAGTTTTTTGATGAGATTTTGTTACTCCATTGGATGGTAGCATTGTCATTACAAAAAGTAGTTCGTTGTTGAGATTTTTTTACTCTAATGGATGGTAGCCTTGTCATTATACAAGGTAGTTCATTGTTGACATTTTGTTACTCCAATTTCTGGTAGCCTTGTCATTATGGAAGGTAGTTCGTTGTCGAGATTTTGTTACTCCAATGGATGGTAGACTTGTCATTATGGAAGGTAGTTTGTTGTTGAGATTTTGTTACTCTAATGGATGGTAGCCTTGTCATTATTCAAGGTAGTACATTGTTGACATTTTGTTACTCCAATGGATGATAGCCTTGTCATTATGGAAGGTAGTTTGTTGTTGATATTTTGTTACACCAATGTATGGTAGAGTTGTCATTATGGAAGGTAGTTCATTGTTTATATTTTGTTACTCCAATGGATGGTATTCGTGTCATTATGGAAGGTAGTTCGTTGTTGAGATTTTGTTACTCCATTGGATGGTAGCCTTGTCATTACCGAAAGTAGTTCGTTGTTGAAATTTGGTTACTCCAATGGATGGTAGTCTTTTCATTATGGAAGGTAGTTCGTTGTTGAGATTTTGTTACTCAAATGGATGGTATCCTTTCCATTATGGAAGGTAGTTCGTTGTTGAGATTTTCTTTCTCCAATGGATGGTAGCCTTGTCATTATGGAAGGTAGTTTCTTGTTGAGATTTTATTACTCCAATGGATGGTAGCCTTGTCGTTATGGAAGGTAGTTTGTTGTTGATATTTTTTTACTCCAATGGATGGTACCCTTGTAATTATGGAAGGTTGATTGTTGTTGAGATTTTGTTACTCCAATGGATGGTAGCCTTTTCATTATGGAAGATAGTTTGTTGTTGATCTTTTGTTACTCAAATGGATGGTAGCCTTTTTATTATGGAAGGTAGTTTATTGTTGAGATTTTGTTACACCAATGGATGGTAATCTTGTCATAAGGGAAGGTAGTTTGTTGCTGAGATTATGTTACTCTAATGGATGGTAGCCTTGTGATTATGGAAGGTAGTTCATTGTTTAGATTTTGTTACTCCAATGGATGGTATCCTTGTCATTATGGATGGTAGTTTTTTGATGAGATTTTGTTACTCCTTTGAATGGTAGCATTGTCATTACAGAAAGTAGTTCGTTGTTGAGATTTTGTTACTCTAATGGATGGTAGCCTTGTCATTATGCAAGGTAGTTCATTGTTGACATTTTGTTACTCCAATTTCTGGTAGCCTTGTCATTATGGAAGGTAGTTCGTTGTCGAGATTTTGTTACTCCAATGGATGGTAGACTTCTCATTATGGAAGGTAGTTCGTTGTTGAGATTTTGTTACTCTAATGGATGGTAGCCTTGTCATTATGCAAGGTAGTACATTGTTGACATTTTGTTACTCCAATGGATGATAGCCTTGTCATTATGGAAGGTAGTTTGTTGTTGATATTTTGTTACACCAATGTATGGTAGACTTGTCATTATGGAAGGTAGTTCATTGTTGATATTTTGTTACTCCAATGGATGGTATTCGTGTCATTATGGAAGGTAGTTCGTTGTTGAGATTTTGTTACTCCATTGGATGGTAGCCTTGTCATTACCGAAAGTAGTTCGTTGTTGAAATTTGGTTACTCCAATGGATGGTAGCCTTTTCATTATGGAAGGTAGTTCGTTGTTTAGATTTTGTTACTCAAATGGATGGTATCCTTTCCATTATGGAAGGTAGTTCGCTGTTGAGATTTTCTTTCTCCAATGGATGGTAGCCTTGTCATTATGGAAGGTAGTTTCTTGTTGAGATTTTATTACTCCAATGGATGGTAGCCTTGTCGTTATGGAAGGTAGTTTGTTGTTGATATTTTTTTACTCCAATGGATGGTACCCTTGTAATTATGGAAGGTTGATTGTTGTTGAGATTTTGTTACTCCAATGGATGGTAGCCTTTTCATTATGGAAGATAGTTTGTTGTTGATCTTTTGTTACTCAAATGGATGGTAGCCTTTTTATTATGGAAGGTAGTTTATTGTTGAGATTTTGTTACACCAATGGATGGTAATCTTGTCATAAGGGAAGGTAGTTTGTTGCTGAGATTATGTTACTCTAATGGATGGTAGCCTTGTGATTATGGAAGGTAGTTCATTGTTTAGATTTTGTTACTCCAATGGATGGTATCCTTGTCATTATGGATGGTAGTTTTTTGATGAGATTTTGTTACTCCTTTGAATGGTAGCATTGTCATTACAGAAAGTAGTTCGTTGTTGAGATTTTGTTACTCTAATGGATGGTAGCCTTGTCATTATGCAAGGTAGTTCATTGTTGAAATTTTGTTACTACAATTTCTGGTAGCCTTGTCATTATGGAAGGTAGTTCGTTGTCGAGATTTTGTTACTCCAATGGATGGTAGACTTCTCATTATGGAAGGTAGTTCGTTGTTGAGATTTTGTTACTCTAATGGATGGTAGCCTTGTCATTATGCAAGGTAGTACATTGTTGACATTTTGTTACTCCAATGGATGATAGCCTTGTCATTATGGAAGGTAGTTTGTTGTTGATATTTTGTTACACCAATGTATGGTAGACTTGTCATTATGGAAGGTAGTTCATTGTTGATATTTTGTTACTCCAATGGATGGTATTCGTGTCATTATGGAAGGTAGTTCGTTGTTGAGATTTTGTTACTCCATTGGATGGTAGCCTTGTCATTACCGAAAGTAGTTCGTTGTTGAAATTTGGTTACTCCAATGGATGGTAGCCTTTTCATTATGGAAGGTAGTTCGTTGTTTAGATTTTGTTACTCAAATGGATGGTATCCTTTCCATTATGGAAGGTAGTTCGCTGTTGAGATTTTCTTTCTCCAATGGATGGTAGCCTTGTCATTATGGAAGGTAGTTTCTTGTTGAGATTTTATTACTCCAATGGATGGTAGCCTTGTCGTTATGGAAGGTAGTTTGTTGTTGATATTTTTTTACTCCAATGGATGGTACCCTTGTAATTATGGAAGGTTGATTGTTGTTGAGATTTTGTTACTCCAAT
Organism: Vicia faba; assembly: GCA_948472305.1. Taxonomy (NCBI): domain Eukaryota; kingdom Viridiplantae; phylum Streptophyta; class Magnoliopsida; order Fabales; family Fabaceae; genus Vicia; species Vicia faba. The sequence continues at coordinate 853,998,737 of OX451739.1, forward strand.
GGATGGTAGCCTTTTCATTATGGAAGATAGTTTGTTGTTGATCTTTTGTTACTCAAATGGATGGTAGCCTTTTTATTATGGAAGGTAGTTTGTTGTTGAGATTTTGTTACACCAATGGATGGTAGCCTTGTCATAAGGGAAGGTAGTTTGTTGCTGAGATTAGGTTACTCTAATGGATGGTAGCCTTGTGATTATGGAAGGTAGTTCATTGTTTAGATTTTGTTACTCCAATGGATGGTATCCTTGTCATTATGGATGGTAGTTTTTTGATGAGATTTTGTTACTCCATTGGATGGTAGTATTGTCATTACAGAAAGTAGTTCGTTGTTGAGATTTTGTTACTCTAATGGATGGTAGCCTTGTCATTATGCAAGGTAGTTCATTGTTGAAATTTTGTTACTACAATTTCTGGTAGCCTTGTCATTATGGAAGGTAGATCGTTGTTCAGATTTTGTTACACCAATGTATGGTAGACTTGTCATTATGGAAGGTAGTTCATTATTGATATTTTGTTACTCCAATGGATGATATTCGTGTCATTATGGAAGGTAGTTCGTTGTTGAGATTTTGTTACTCCATTGGATGGTAGCCTTGTCATTACCGAAAGTAGTTCGTTGTTGAAATTTGGTTACTCCAATGGATGGTAGCCTTTTCATTATGGAAGGTAGTTTGTTGTTTAGATTTTGTTACTCAAATGGATGGTATCCTTTCCATTATGGAAGGTAGTTCGTTGTTGAGATTTTCTTTCTCCAATGGATGGTAGCCTTGTCATTATGGAAGGTAGTTAATTGTTGAGATTTTGTTACTCTAATGGATGGTAGCCTTTTCATTATGTAAGGTAGTTCGTTGTTGAAGTTTTGTTACTCCAATGGATGGTAACCTTTTCATTATGGAAGGTTGTTCGTTGTTGAGATTTTGTTACTCCAATGGATGGTAGACTTGTCATTATGTAAGGTAGTTCGTTGTTGAGATTTTGTTACTCTAATGGATGGTAGACTTGTCATTATGGAAGGTAGTTCGTTGTTGAGATTTTGTTAATATAATGGATAGTAGCCTTGTCATTATGTAAGGTAGTCCGTTGTTGATGTTTTGTTACTCAAATGGATGGTAGCCTTGTCATTATGGAAGGTAGTTCGTTGTTGAGATTTTGTTACTCCAATGGATGGTAGCCTTGTCATTATTGAAAGTACTTTGTTGTTGAGATTTTGTTACTCCAATGGATGGTAGCCTTGTCATTATGGAAGGTAGTTCGTTGTTGAAATTTTGTTACTCCAATGAATGGTAGCCTTTTCATTATTGAAGGTACTTCATTGTTGAGATTTTGTTACTCCAATGGATGATAGCCTTGTCATTATGGAAGGTAGTTCGTTGTTGATATTTTGTTACACCAATGTATGGTAGGCTTGTCATTATGGAAGGTGGTTCATTGTTGATATTTTGTTAATCCAATGGATGGTATTCGTGTCATTATGGAAGGTAGTTCGTTGTTGAGATTTTGTTACTCCATTGGATGGTAGCCTTGTCATTATGGAAGGTAGTTCATTGTTGACATTTTGTTACTCCAATGGATGGTAGCCTTTTCATTATGGAAGGTAGTTCGTTGTTTAGATTTTGTTACTCAAATGGATGGTATCCTTTCCATTATGGAAGGTAGTTCGTTGTTGAGATTTTCTTTCTCCAATGGATGGTAGCCTTGTCATTATGGAAGGTAGTTTCTTGTTGAGATTTTATTACTCCAATGGATGGTAGCCTTGTCGTTATGGAAGGTAGTTTGTTGTTGATATTTTTTTACTCCAATGGATGGTACCCTTGTAATTATGGAAGGTTGATTGTTGTTGAGATTTTGTTACTCCAATGGATGGTAGCCTTTTCATTATGGAAGATAGTTTGTTGTTGATCTTTTGTTACTCAAATGGATGGTAGCCTTTTTATTATGGAAGGTAGTTTGTTGTTGAGATTTTGTTACACCAATGGATGGTAGCCTTGTCATAAGGGAAGGTAGTTTGTTGCTGAGATTATGTTACTCTAATGGATGGTAGCCTTGTGATTATGGAAGGTAGTTCATTGTTTATATTTTGTTACTCCAATGGATGGTAGCTTTTTCATTATGGATGGTAGTTTTTTGATGAGATTTTGTTACTCCATTGGATGGTAGCACTGTCATTACAGAAAGTAGTTCGTTGTTGAGATTTTGTTACTCTAATGGATGGTAGCCTTGTCATTATGCAAGGTAGTTCATTGTTGACATTTTGTTACTCCAATTTCTGGTAGCCTTGTCATTATGGAAGGTAGATCTTTGTTGAGATTTTGTTACTCCAATGGATGGTAGACTTGTCATTATGGAAGGTAGTTCGTTGTTGAGATTTTGTTACTCTAATGGATGGTAGCCTTGTCATTATGCAAGGTAGTACATTGTTGACATTTTGTTACTCCAATGAATGGTAGCCTAGTCATGGAAGGTAGTTTTTTGTTGAGATTTTGTTACTCCAATGAATGGTAGACTTGTCATTATGGAAGGTAGTTTGTTGTTGAGATTTTGTTACACCAATGTATGGTAGGCTTGTCATTATGGAAGGTGGTTCGTTGTTGAGATTTTGTTACTCCAATGGATGGTATTCGTGTCATTATGGAAGGTAGTTCTTTGTTGAGATTTTGATATTCCATTGGATGGTAGCCTGGTCATATTGGATGTAGTTCATTGTTGACATTTTGTTACTCCAATGGTTAGTAGCCTTTTAATTATGGAAGATAGTTTGTTGTTGAGCTTTTGTAACTCAAATGGATGGTAGCCTTTTTATTATGGAAGGTAGTTCGTTGTTGAGATTTTGTTACAACAATTGATGGTATCCTTGTCATAAGGGAAGGTAGTTTGTTGCTGAGATTATGTTACTCCAATGGATGGTAGCCTTGTGATTATGGAAGGTAGTTCATTGTTTAGATTTTGTTACTCCAATGGATGGTAGCCTTGTCATTATGGATGGTAGTTTTTTGATGAGATTTTGTTACTCCATTGGATGGTAGCATTGTCATTACAGAAAGTAGTTCGTTGTTGAGATTTTGTTACTCTAATGGATGGTAGCCTTGTCATTATGCAAGGTAGTTCATTGTTGACATTTTGTTACTCCAATTTCTGGTAGCCTTGTCATTATGGAAGGTAGTTCGTTGTCGAGATTTTGTTACTCCAATGGATGGTAGACTTTTCATTATGGAAGATAGTTCGTTGTTGATCTTTTGTTACTCAAATGGATGGTAGCCTTTTTATTATGGAAGGTAGTTTGTTGTTGAGATTTTGTTACACCAATGGATGGTAGCCTTGTCATAAGGGAAGGTAGTTTGTTGCTGAGATTAGGTTACTCTAATGGATGGTAGCCTTGTGATTATGGAAGGTAGTTCATTGTTTAGATTTTGTTACTCCAATGGATGGTATCCTTGTCATTATGGATGGTAGTTTTTTGATGAGATTTTGTTACTCCATTGGATGGTAGTATTGTCATTACAGAAAGTAGTTCGTTGTTGAGATTTTGTTACTCTAATGGATGGTAGCCTTGTCATTATGCAAGGTAGTTCATTGTTGAAATTTTGTTACTACAATTTCTGGTAGCCTTGTCATTATGGAAGGTAGATCGTTGTTCAGATTTTGTTTCTCCAATGGATGGTAGCCTTGTCATTATGGAAGGTAGTTTCTTGTTGAGATTTTATTACTCCAATGGATGGTAGCCTTGTCGTTATGGAAGGTAGTTTGCTATTGATATTTTTTTACTCCAATGGATGGTACCCTTGTAATTATGGAAGGTTGATTGTTGTTGAGATTTTGTTACTCCAATGGATGGTAGCCTTTTCATTATGGAAGATAGTTTGTTGTTGATCTTTTGTTACTCAAATGGATGGTAGCCTTTTTATTATGGAAGGTAGTTTATTGTTGAGATTTTGTTACACCAATGGATGGTAGCCTTGTCATAAGGGAAGGTAGTTTGTTGCTGAGATTATGTTACTCTAATGGATGGTAGCCTTGTGATTATGGAAGGTAGTTCATTGTTTAGATTTTGTTACTCCAATGGATGGTATCCTTGTCATTATGGATGGTAGTTTTTTGATGAGATTTTGTTACTCCATTGGATGGTAGCATTGTCATTACAGAAAGTAGTTCGTTGTTGAGATTTTGTTACTCTAATGGATGGTAGCCTTGTCATTATGCAAGGTAGTACATTGTTGACATTTTGTTACTCCAATGAATGGTAGCCTAGTCATGGAAGGTAGTTTTTTGTTGAGATTTTGTTACTCCAATGAATGGTAGACTTGTCATTATGGAAGGTAGTTTGTTGTTGAGATTTTGTTACACCAATGTATGGTAGGCTTGTCATTATGGAAGGTGGTTCGTTGTTGAGATTTTGTTACTCCAATGGATGGTATTCGTGTCATTATGGAAGGTAGTTCTTTGTTGAGATTTTGATATTCCATTGGATGGTAGCCTGGTCATATTGGATGTAGTTCATTGTTGACATTTTGTTACTCCAATGGTTAGTAGCCTTTTAATTATGGAAGATAGTTTGTTGTTGAGCTTTTGTAACTCAAATGGATGGTAGCCTTTTTATTATGGAAGGTAGTTCGTTGTTGAGATTTTGTTACAACAATTGATGGTATCCTTGTCATAAGGGAAGGTAGTTTGTTGCTGAGATTATGTTACTCCAATGGATGGTAGCCTTGTGATTATGGAAGGTAGTTCATTGTTTTGATTTTGTTACTCCAATGGATGGTAGCCTTGTCATTATGGATGGTAGTTTTTTGATGAGATTTTGTTACTCCATTGGATGGTAGCATTGTCATTACAGAAAGTAGTTCGTTGTTGAGATTTTGTTACTCTAATGGATGGTAGCCTTGTCATTATGCAAGGTAGTTCATTGTTGACATTTTGTTACTCCAATTTCTGGTAGCCTTGTCATTATGGAAGGTAGTTCGTTGTCGAGATTTTGTTACTCCAATGGATGGTAGACTTGTCATTATGGAAGGTAGTTCGTTGTTGAGATTTTGTTACTCTAATGGATGGTAGCCTTGTCATTATGCAAGGTAGTACATTGTTGACATTTTGTTACTCCAATGGATGATAGCTTTGTCATTATGGAAGGTAGTTTGTTGTTGATATTTTGTTACACCAATGTATGGTAGAGTTGTCATTATGGAAGGTAGTTCATTGTTGATATTTTGTTACTCCAATGGATGGTATTCGTGTCATTATGGAAGGTAGTTCGTTGTTGAGATTTTGTTACTCCATTGGATGGTAGCCTTGTCATTACCGAAAGTAGTTCGTTGTTGAAATTTGGTTACTCCAATGGATGGTAGCCTTTTAGTTATGGAAGGTAGTTCGTTGTTTAGATTTTGTTACTCAAATGGATGGTATCCTTTCCATTATGGAAGGTAGTTCGTTGTTGAGATTTTCTTTCTCCAATGGATGGTAGCCTTGTCATTATGGAAGGTAGTTTCTTGTTGAGATTTTATTACTCCAATGGATGGTAGCCTTGTCGTTATGGAAGGTAGTTTGTTATTGATATTTTTTTACTCCAATGGATGGTACCCTTGTAATTATGGAAGGTTGATTGTTGTTGAGATTTTGTTACTCCAATGGATGGTAGCCTTTTCATTATGGAAGATAGTTTGTTGTTGATCTTTTGTTACTCAAATGGATGGTAGCCTTTTTATTATGGAAGGTAGTTTATTGTTGAGATTTTGTTACACCAATGGATGGTAGCCTTGTCATAAGGGAAGGTAGTTTGTTGCTGAGATTATGTTACTCTAATGGATGGTAGCCTTGTGATTATGGAAGGTAGTTCATTGTTTAGATTTTGTTACTCCAATGGATGGTATCCTTGTCATTATGGATGGTAGTTTTTTGATGAGATTTTGTTACTCCATTGGATGGTAGCATTGTCATTACAGAAAGTAGTTCGTTGTTGAGATTTTGTTACTCTAATGGATGGTAGCCTTGTCATTATGCAAGGTAGTTCATTATTGACATTTTGTTACTCCAATTTCTGGTAGCCTTGTCATTATGGAAGGTAGTTCGTTGTCGAGATTTTGTTACTCCAATGGATGGTAGACTTGTCATTATGGAAGGTAGTTCGTTGTTGAGATTTTGTTACTCTAATGGATGGTAGCCTTGTCATTATGCAAGGTAGTACATTGTTGACATTTTGTTACTCCAATGGATGATAGCCTTGTCATTATGGAAGGTAGTTTGTTGTTGATATTTTGTTACACCAATGTATGATAGACTTGTCATTATGGAAGGTAGTTCATTGTTGATATTTTGTTACTCCAATGGATGGTATTCGTGTCATTATGGAAGGTAGTTCGTTGTTGAGATTTTGTTACTCCATTGGATGGTAGCCTTGTCATTACCGAAAGTAGTTCGTTGTTGAAATTTGGTTACTCCAATGGATGGTAGCCTTTTCATTATGGAAGGTAGTTCGTTGTTTAGATTTTGTTACTCAAATGGATGGTATCCTTTCCATTATGGAAGGTAGTTCGTTGTTGAGATTTTCTTTCTCCAATGGATGGTAGCCTTATCATTATGGAAGGTAGTTTCTTGTTGAGATTTTATTACTCCAATGGATGGTAGCCTTGTCGTTATGGAAAGTAGTTTGTTGTTGATATTTTTTTACTCCAATGGATGGTACCCTTGTAATTATGGAAGGTTGATTGTTGTTGAGATTTTGTTACTCCAATGGATGGTAGCCTTTTCATTTTGGAAGATAGTTTGTTGTTGATCTTTTGTTACTCAAATGGATGGTAGCCTTTTTATTATGGAAGGTAGTTTGTTGTTGAGATTTTGTTACACCAATGGATGGTAGCCTTGTCATAAGGGAAGGTAGTTTGTTGCTGAGATTATGTTACTCTAATGGATGGTAGCCTTGTGATTATGGAAGGTAGTTCATTGTTTAGATTTTGTTACTCCAATGGATGGTATCCTTGTCATTATGGATGGTAGTTTTTTGATGAGATTTTGTTACTCCATTGGATGGTAGCATTGTCATTACAGAAAGTAGTTCGTTGTTGAGATTTTGTTACTCTAATGGATGGTAGCCTTGTCATTATGCAAGGTAGTTCATTGTTGACATTTTGTTACACCAATTTCTGGTAGCCTTGTCATTATGGAAGGTAGATCGTTGTTGAGATTTTGTTACACCAATGTATGGTAGACTTGTCATTATGGAAGGTAGTTCATTGTTGATATTTTGTTACTCCAATGGATGGTATTCGTGTCATTATGGAAGGTAGTTCGTTGTTGAGATTTTGTTACTCCATTGGATGGTAGCCTTGTCATTACCGAAAGTAGTTCGTTGTTGAAATTTGGTTACTCCAATGGATGGTAGCCTTTTCATTATGGAAGGTAGTTCGTTGTTTAGATTTTGTTACTCAAATGGATGGTATCCTTTCCATTATGGAAGGTAGTTCGTTGTTGAGATTTTCTTTCTCCAATGGATGGTAGCCTTGTCATTATGGAAGGTAGTTTCTTGTTGAGATTTTATTACTCCAATGGATGGTAGCCTTGTCGTTATGGAAGGTAGTTTGTTGTTGATATTTTTTTACTCCAATGGATGGTACCCTTGTAATTATGGAAGGTTGATTGTTGTTGATATTTTGTTACTCCAATGGATGGTAGCCTTTTCATTATGGAAGATAGTTTGTTGTTGATCTTTTGTTACTCAAATGCATGGTAGCCTTTTTATTATGGAAGGTAGTTTGTTGTTGAGATTTTTATACACCAATGATGGTAGCCTTGTCATAAGAGAAGGTAGTTTGTTGCTGAGATTATGTTACTCTAATGGATGGTAGCCTTGTGATTATGGAAGGTAGTTCATTGTTTAGATTTTGTTACTCCAATGGATGGTATCCTTGTCATTATGGATGGTAGTTTTTTGATGAGATTTTGTTACTCCATTGGATGGTAGCATTGTCATTACAGAAAGTAGTTCGTTGTTGAGATTTTGTTACTCTAATGGATGGTAGCCTTGTCATTATGCAAGGTAGTTCATTGTTGACATTTTGTTACTCCAATTTCTGGTAGCCTTGTCATTATGGAAGGTAGATCGTTGTTGAGATTTTGTTACTCCAATGGATGGTAGACTTGTCATTATGGAAGGTAGTTCGTTGTTGAGATTTTGTTACTCTAATGGATGGTAGCCTTGTCATTATGCAAGGTAGTACATTATTGACATTTTGTTACTCCAATGAATGGTAGCCTAGTCATGGAAGGTAGTTTTTTGTTGAGATTTTGTTACTCCAATGGATGGTAGACTTGTCATTATGGAAGGTAGTTCGTTGTTGAGATTTTGTTACACCAATGTATGGTAGGCTTGTCATTATGGAAGGTGGTTCGTTGTTGAGATTTTGTTACTCCAATGGATGGTATTCGTGTCATTATGGAAGGTAGTTCTTTGTTGAGATTTTGATATTCCATTGGATGGTAGTCTGGTCATTATGGAAGGTAGTTCATTGTTGACATTTTGTTACTCCAATGGTTAGTAGCCTTTTCATTATGGAAGATAGTTTGTTGTTGAGCTTTTGTAACTCAAATGGATGGTAGCCTTTTTATTATGGAAGGTAGTTCGTTGTTGAGATTTTGTTACAACAATTGATGGTATCCTTGTCATAAGGGAAGGTAGTTTGTTGCTGAGATTATGTTACTCCAATGGATGGTAGCCTTGTGATTATGGAAGGTAGTTCATTGTTTAGATTTTGTTACTCCAATGGATGGTAGCCTTGTCATTATGGATGGTAGTTTTTTAATGAGATTTTGTTACTCCATTGGATGGTAGCATTGTCATTACAGAAAGTAGTTCGTTGTTGAGATTTTGTTACTCTAATGGATGGTAGCCTTGTCATTATGCAAGGTAGTTCATTGTTGACATTTTGTTACTCCAATTTCTGGTAGCCTTGTCATTATGGAAGGTAGTTCGTTGTCGAGATTTTGTTACTCCAATGGATGGTAGACTTGTCATTATGGAAGGTAGTTCGTTGTTGAGATTTTGTTACTCTAATGGATGGTAGCCTTGTCATTATGCAAGGTAGTACATTGTTGACATTTTGTTACTCCAATGAATGGTAGCCTTGTCATTATGGAAGGTAGTTTTTTGTTGAGATTTTGTTACTCCAATGGATGGTAGAGTTGTCATTATGGAAGGTAGTTCATTGTTGAGATTTTGTTACTCCAATGGATGGTAGCCTTGTCATTATGGATGGTAGTTCGTTGTTGATATTTTGTTACTCCATTGGATGGTACCCTTGTCATTACCGAAAGTAGTTCGTTGTTGAAATTTGGTTACTCCAATGGATGGTAGCCTTGTCATTACGGAAGGTAGTTCGTTGTTGAGATTTCGTTACTGCAATCGATGGTATCCTTGTCATTATGGAAGGTAGTTCGTTGTTGAAATTTTGTTACTGCAATGGATGGTAGACTTGTCATTATGGAAGGTAGTTCATTGTTGACATTTTGTTACTCTAATGGATGGTAGACTTGTCATTATGGAAGGTAGTTCATTATTGAGATTTTGTTACTCCAATGGATGGTAGCCTTGTCATTATGTAAGGTAGTTCGTTGTTGAAGTTTTGTTACTCCAATGGATGGTAGCCTTGTCATTATGGAAGGTAGTCCATTGTTGAGATTTTGTTACTCCAATGGATTGTAGCCTTGTCATTATTAAAGGTAGTTCGTTGTTGAGATTTTGTTACTCCAATGGATGGTAGCCTTGTCATTATGGAAAGTAGTTCATTTATGATATTTTATTACTCCAATGGATGATAGCCTTGTCATTATGGAAGGTAGTTCGTTGTTGAGATTTTGTTACACGAATGTATGATAGGCTTGTCATTATGGAAGGTGGTTCGTTGTTGAGATTTTGTTAATCCAATGGATGGTATTCGTGTCATTATGGAAGGTAGCTCTTTGTTGAGATTTTGATACTCCATTGGATGGTAGCCTTGTCATTATGGAAGGTAGTTCATTGTTGACATTTTGTAACTCCAATGGATGGTAGCCTTTTCATTATGGAAGGTAGTTCGTTGTTGAGATTTTGTTACTCAAATGGATGGTATCCTTGCCATTACAGAAGGTAGTTCGTTGTTGAGATTTTGTTTCTCCAATGGATGGTAGCCTTGTCATTATGGAAGGTAGTTTGTTGTTGACATTTTACTACTCCAATGGATGGTAGCCTTGCCATTATAGAAGGTAGTTCGTTGTTGAGATTTTGTTACTCCAATGGATGGTACCTTTGTAATTATGGAAGGTTGTTTGTTGTTGATATTTTTTTACTCCAATGGATGGTAGCCTTTTCATTATGGAAGATAGTTTGTTGTTTAGCTTTTGTTACTCAAATGGATGGTAGTCTTCTTATTATGGAAGGTTATTCGTTGTTGAGATTTTTTTACACCAATGGATGGTAGCCTTGTCATAATGGAAGGTAGTTTGTTGCTGAGGTTTTGTTACTCCAATGGATGGTAACCTTGTGATTATGGAAGGTAGTTCATTGTTTAGATTTTGTTACTCCAATGGATGGTAGCCTTGTCATTATGGAAGGTAGTTCGTTGTCAAGATTTTGTTACTCCAATGGATGGTAGACTTGTCATTATGGAAGGTAGTTCGTTGTTGAGATTTTGTTACTCTAATGGATGGTAGCCTTGTCATTATGCAAGGTAGTACATTGTTGACATTTTGTTACTCCAATGAATGGTAGCCTTGTCATTATGGAAGGTAGTTTTTTGTTGAGATTTTGTTACTCCAATGGATGGTAGACTTGTCATTATGGAAGGTAGTTCATTGTTGAGATTTTGTTACTCCCATGGATGGTAGCCTTGTCATTATGGATGGTAGTTCGTTGTTGATATTTTGTTACTCCATTGGATGGTACCCTTGTCATTACCGAAAGTAGTTCGTTGTTGAAATTTGGTTACACCAATGGATGGTAGCCTTGTCATTACGGAAGGTAGTTTGTTGTTGAGATTTCGTTACTGCAATGGATGGTATCCTTGTCATTATGGAAGGTAGTTCGTTGTTGAAATTTTGTTACTCCAATGGATGGTAGACTTGTCATTATGGAAGGTAGTTCATTGTTGATATTTTGTTACTCTAATGGATGGTAGACTTGTCATTATGGAAGGTAGTTCATTATTGAGATTTTGTTACTCCAATGGATGGTAGCCTTGTCATTATGTAAGGTAGTTCGTTGTTGAAGTTTTGTTACTCCAATGGATGGTAGCCTTGTCATTATGGAAGGTAGTCCGTTGTTGAGATTTTGTTACTCCAATGGATTGTAGCCTTGTCATTATTAAAGGTAGTTCGTTGTTGAGATTTTGTTACTCCAATGGATGGTAGCCTTGTCATTATGGAAAGTAGTTCATTTATGAGATTTTATTAATCCAATGGATGATAGCCTTGTCATTATGGAAGGTAGTTCGTTGTTGAGATTTTGTTACACGAATGTATGGTAGGCTTGTCATTATGGAAGGTGGTTCGTTGTTGAGATTTTGTTAATCCAATGGATGGTATTCGTGTCATTATGGAAGGTAGCTCTTTGTTGAGATTTTGATACTCCATTGGATGGTAGCCTTGTCATTATGGAAGGTAGTTCATTGTTGACATTTTGTAACTCCAATGGATGGTAGCCTTTTCATTATGGAAGGTAGTTCGTTGTTGAGATTTTGTTACTCAAATGGATGGTATCCTTGCCATTACAGAAGGTAGTTCGTTGTTGAGATTTTGTTTCTCCAATGGATGGTAGCCTTGTCATTATGGAAGGTAGTTTGTTGTTGACATTTTACTACTCCAATGGATGGTAGCCTTGCCATTATAGAAGGTAGTTCGTTGTTGAGATTTTGTTACTCCAATGGATGGTACCTTTGTAATTATGGAAGGTTGTTTGTTGTTGATATTTTTTTACTCCAATGGATGGTAGACTTTTAATTATGGAAGGTAGTTCATTGTTGAGCTTTTGTTACTCAAATGGATGGTAGCCTTGTCATTATGGATGGTAGTTCGTTGTTGATATTTTGTTACACCAATGGATGGTACCCTTGTCATAATGGAAGGTAGTTCGTTATTGAAATTTGGTTACTCCAATGGATGGTAACCTTGTCATTACGGAAGGTAGTTCGTTGTTGAGATTTCGTTACTGCAATGGATGGTATCCTTGTCATTATGGAAGGTAGTTCGTTGTTGAAATTTTGTTACTCCAATGGATGGTAGCCTTGTCATTATGGAAAGTAGTTCATTTATGATATTTTATTACTCCAATGGATGATAGCCTTGTCATTATGGAAGGTAGTTCGTTGTTGAGATTTTGTTACACGAATGTATGATAGGCTTGTCATTATGGAAGGTGGTTCGTTGTTGAGATTTTGTTAATCCAATGGATGGTATTCGTGTCATTATGGAAGGTAGCTCTTTGTTGAGATTTTGATACTCCATTGGATGGTAGCCTTGTCATTATGGAAGGTAGTTCATTGTTGACATTTTGTAACTCCAATGGATGGTAGCCTTTTCATTATGGAAGGTAGTTCGTTGTTGAGATTTTGTTACTCAAATGGATGGTATCCTTGCCATTACAGAAGGTAGTTCGTTGTTGAGATTTTGTTTCTCCAATGGATGGTAGCCTTGTCATTATGGAAGGTAGTTTGTTGTTGACATTTTACTACTCCAATGGATGGTAGCCTTGCCATTATAGAAGGTAGTTCGTTGTTGAGATTTTGTTACTCCAATGGATGGTACCTTTGTAATTATGGAAGGTTGTTTGTTGTTGATATTTTTTTACTCCAATGGATGGTAGCCTTTTCATTATGGAAGATAGTTTGTTGTTTAGCTTTTGTTACTCAAATGGATGGTAGTCTTCTTATTATGGAAGGTTATTCGTTGTTGAGATTTTTTTACACCAATGGATGGTAGCCTTGTCATAATGGAAGGTAGTTTGTTGCTGAGGTTTTGTTACTCCAATGGATGGTAACCTTGTGATTATGGAAGGTAGTTCATTGTTTAGATTTTGTTACTCCAATGGATGGTAGCCTTGTCATTATGGAAGGTAGTTCGTTGTCGAGATTTTGTTACTCCAATGGATGGTAGACTTGTCATTATGGAAGGTAGTTCGTTGTTGAGATTTTGTTACTCTAATGGATGGTAGCCTTGTCATTATGCAAGGTAGTACATTGTTGACATTTTGTTACTCCAATGAATGGTAGCCTTGTCATTATGGAAGGTAGTTTTTTGTTGAGATTTTGTTACTCCAATGGATGGTAGACTTGTCATTATGGAAGGTAGTTCATTGTTGAGATTTTGTTACTCCCATGGATGGTAGCCTTGTCATTATGGATGGTAGTTCGTTGTTGATATTTTGTTACTCCATTGGATGGTACCCTTGTCATTACCGAAAGTAGTTCGTTGTTGAAATTTGGTTACACCAATGGATGGTAGCCTTGTCATTACGGAAGGTAGTTTGTTGTTGAGATTTCGTTACTGCAATGGATGGTATCCTTGTCATTATGGAAGGTAGTTCGTTGTTGAAATTTTGTTACTCCAATGGATGGTAGACTTGTCATTATGGAAGGTAGTTCATTGTTGATATTTTGTTACTCTAATGGATGGTAGACTTGTCATTATGGAAGGTAGTTCATTATTGAGATTTTGTTACTCCAATGGATGGTAGCCTTGTCATTATGTAAGGTAGTTCGTTGTTGAAGTTTTGTTACTCCAATGGATGGTAGCCTTGTCATTATGGAAGGTAGTCCGTTGTTGAGATTTTGTTACTCCAATGGATTGTAGCCTTGTCATTATTAAAGGTAGTTCGTTGTTGAGATTTTGTTACTCCAATGGATGGTAGCCTTGTCATTATGGAAAGTAGTTCATTTATGAGATTTTATTAATCCAATGGATGATAGCCTTGTCATTATGGAAGGTAGTTCGTTGTTGAGATTTTGTTACACGAATGTATGGTAGGCTTGTCATTATGGAAGGTGGTTCGTTGTTGAGATTTTGTTAATCCAATGGATGGTATTCGTGTCATTATGGAAGGTAGCTCTTTGTTGAGATTTTGATACTCCATTGGATGGTAGCCTTGTCATTATGGAAGGTAGTTCATTGTTGACATTTTGTAACTCCAATGGATGGTAGCCTTTTCATTATGGAAGGTAGTTCGTTGTTGAGATTTTGTTACTCAAATGGATGGTATCCTTGCCATTACAGAAGGTAGTTCGTTGTTGAGATTTTGTTTCTCCAATGGATGGTAGCCTTGTCATTATGGAAGGTAGTTTGTTGTTGACATTTTACTACTCCAATGGATGGTAGCCTTGCCATTATAGAAGGTAGTTCGTTGTTGAGATTTTGTTACTCCAATGGATGGTACCTTTGTAATTATGGAAGGTTGTTTGTTGTTGATATTTTTTTACTCCAATGGATGGTAGACTTTTAATTATGGAAGGTAGTTCATTGTTGAGCTTTTGTTACTCAAATGGATGGTAGCCTTGTCATTATGGATGGTAGTTCGTTGTTGATATTTTGTTACACCAATGGATGGTACCCTTGTCATAATGGAAGGTAGTTCGTTATTGAAATTTGGTTACTCCAATGGATGGTAACCTTGTCATTACGGAAGGTAGTTCGTTGTTGAGATTTCGTTACTGCAATGGATGGTATCCTTGTCATTATGGAAGGTAGTTCGTTGTTGAAATTTTGTTACTCCAATGGATGGTAGACTTGTCATTATGGAAGGTAGTTCATTGTTGATATTTTGTTACTCTAATGGATGGTAGACTTGTCATTATGGAAGGTAGTTCATTATTGAGATTTTGTTACTCCAATGGATGGTAGCCTTGTCATTATGTAAGGTAGATCGTTGTTGAAGTTTTGTTACTCCAATGGATGGTAGCCTTGTCATTATGGAAGGTAGTCCGTTGTTGAGATTTTGTTACTCCAATGGATTGTAGCCTTGTCATTATTAAAGGTAGTTCGTTGTTGAGATTTTGTTACTCCAATGGATGGTAGCCTTGTCATTATGGAAAGTAGTTCATTTATGAGATTTTATTACTCCAATGGATGATAGCCTTGTCATTATGGAAGGTAGTTCGTTGTTGAGATTTTGTTACACGAATGTATGGTAGGCTTGTCATTATGGAAGGTGCTTCGTTGTTTAGATTTTGTTAATCCAATGGATGGTATTCGTGTCATTGTGGAAGGTAGCTCTTTGTTGATATTTTGATAATCCATTGGATGGTAGCCTTGTCATTATGGAAGGTAGTTCATTGTTGACATTTTGTAACTCCAATGGATGGTAGCCTTTTCATTATGGAAGGTAGTTCGTTGTTGAGATTTTGTTACTCAAATGGATGGTATCCTTGCCATTACAGAAGGTAGTTCGTTGTTGAGATTTTTTTTCTCCAATGGATGGTAGCCTTGTCATTATGAAAGGTAGTTCGTTGTTGATATTTTGTTACTCCAATGGATGGTAGCCTTGCCGTTATGGAAGGTAGTTCGTCGTTGAGATTTTGTTACTCCAATGGATGGTAGCCTTGTCATTATGGAAGGTCGTTCGTTGTTGATATTTTGTTACTCCAATGGATGGTAGCCTTTTCATTATGGAAGATAGTTTGTTGTTGAGCTTTTGTTACTCAAATGGATGGTAGCCATTTATTATGGAAGGTAGTTCGTTGTTGAGATTTTGTTACACCAATGGATGGTAGCCTTGTCATAATGGAAGGTAGTTTGTTGCTGAGATGATATTACTCCAATGGATGGTAGCCTTGTGATTATGGAAGGTAGTTCATTGTTTAGATTTTGTTACTCCAATGGATGGTAGACTTGTCATTATGGATGGGAGTTTTTTGATTAGATTTTGTTACTCCATTGGATGGTAGCATTGTCATTACAGAAAGTAATTCGTTGTTGAGATTTTGTTACTCTAATGGATGGTAGCCTTGTCATTATGCAAGGTAGTTCATTGTTGACATTTTGTTACTCCAATTTCTGGTAGCCTTGTCATTATGGAAGGTAGTTCGTTGTTGATATTTTGTTACTCCAATGGATGGTAGACTTGTCATTATGGAAGGTAGTTCGTTGTTGAGATTTTGTTACTCTAATGGATGGTAGACCTGTCATTATGAAAGGTAGTTCATTGTTGACATTTTGTTACTCCAATGAATGGTAGCCTTGTCATTATGCAAGGTAGTTCATTGTTGACATTTTGTTACTCCAATGAATGGTAGATTTGTCATTATGGAATGTAGTTCGTTGTTGAGATTTTGTTACTCCAATGGATGGTAGACTTGTCATTATGGAAGGTAGTTCGTTGTTGATATTTTGTTACTCCAATGGATGGTAGCCTTGTCAATATGGATGGTAGTTCGTTGTTGATATTTTTTTTCTCCATTGGATGGTACCCTTGTCATTTCCAAAAGTAGTTCGTTGTTGAAATTTTGTTACTCCAATGGATAGTAGCCTTGTCATTACGGAAGGTAGTTCGTTGTTGAGATTTCGTTACTCCAATGTCAGGTAGCCTTGTGATTATTGAAGGTAGTTCATTGTTTAGATTTTGTTACTCCAATGGATGGTAGCCTTGTCAATATGGATGGTAGTTTTTTGATGAGATTTTGTTACTCCATTTGATGGTAGCATTGTCATTACAGAAAGTAGTTCGTTGTTGAGATTTTGTTACTCTAATGGATGGTAGCCTTGTCATTATGCAAGGTAGTTCATTGTTGACATTTTGTTACTCCAATTTCTGGTAGCCTTGTCATTATGGAAGGTAGTTTGTTGTTGAGATTTTGTTACTCCAATGGATGGTAGACTTGTCATTATGGAAGGTAGTTCGTTGTTGAGATTTTGTTACTCCAATGGATGGTAGACCTGTCATTATGGAAGGTAGTTCATTGTTGACATTTTGTTACTCCAATGAATGGTAGCCTTGTCATTATGCAAGGTAGTTCATTATTGACATTTTGTTACTCCAATGAATGGTAGACTTGTCATTATGGAAGGTAGTTCGTTGTTTAGATTTTGTTACTCCAATGGATGGTAGACTTTTCATTATGGAAGGTAGTTCGTTGTTGATATTTTGTTACTCCAATGGTTTGTAGCCTTGTCAATATGGATGGTAGTTCGTTGTTGATATTTTTTTACTCCATTGGATGGTACCCTTGTCATTACCAAAAGTAGTTCGTTGTTTAAATTTTGTTACTCCAATGGATAGTAGCCTTGTCATTACGGAAGGTAGTTCGTTGTTGAGATTTCGTTACTGCAATGGATGGTATCCTTGTCATTATGGAAGGTAGTTCATTGTTAAGATTTTGTTTCTCCAATGGATGGTAGCCTTGTTACTATGGAAGGTAGTTCGTTTTTGATATTTTGTTACTCCAATGGATGGTAACCTTTTCATTATGGAAGGTAGTTCGTTGTTGAGATTTTGTTACTCCAATGGATTGTAGACTTGTCATTATGGAAGGTAGTTCGTTGTTGAGATTTTGTTCCTCTAATGGATGGTAGACTTGTCATTATGGAAGGTAGTTCATTGTTGAGATTTTGTTACTCCAATGGATGGTAGCCTTGTCATTATGTAAGGTAGTTCGTTGTTGAAGTTTTGTTACTCCAATGGATGGTAACCTTTTCATTATGGAAGGTAGTTCGTTGTTGAGATTTTGTTACTCCAATGGATGGTAGACTTGTCATTATGGAAGGTAGTTCGTTGTTGAGATTTTGTTACTCTAATGGATGGTAGACTTGTCATTATGGAAGGTAGTTCGTTGTTGAGATTTTGTTACTCCAATGGATGGTAGACCTGTCATTATGGAAGGTAGTTCGTTGTTGACATTTTGTTACTCCAATGAATGGTAGTCTTGTCATTATGCAAGGTAGTTCATTGTTGCCATTTTGTTACTCCAATGAATGGTAGCCTTGTCATTATGGAAGGTAGTTTTTTGTTGAGATTTTGTTTCTCCAATGGATGGTAGCCTTGTCATTATGGAAGGTAGTTCGTTGTTGATATTTTTTTACTCCAATGGATGGTAGCCTTGCCGTTATGGAAGGTAGTTCGTTGTTGATATTTTGTTCCTCCAATGGATGGTACCCTTGTAATTATGGAAGGTTGATTGTTGTTGATATTTTGTTACTCCAATGGATGGTAGCCTTTTCATTATGCAAGATAGTTTGTTGTTGAGCTTTTGTTACTCAAATGGATGGTAGCCTTTTTATTATGGAAGGTAGTTCGTTGTTGAGATTTTGTTACACCAATGGATGGTAGCCTTGTCATAATGGAAGGTAGTTTGTTGCTGAGATGATGTTACTCCAATGGATGGTAGCCTTGTGATTATGGAAGGTAGTTCATTGTTTAGATTTTGTTACTCCAATGGATGGTAGCCTTGTCATTATGGATGGTAGTTTTTTGATTAGATTTTGTTACTCCATTGGATGGTAGCATTGTCATTACAGAAAGTAATTCGTTGTTGAGATTTTGTTACTCTAATGGATGGTAGCCTTGTCATTATGCAAGGTAGTTCATTGTTGACATTTTGTTACTCCAATTTCTGGTAGCCTTGTCATTATGGAAGGTAGTTCGTTGTTGAGATTTTGTTACTCCAATGGATGGTAGACTTGTCATTATGGAAGGTAGTTCGTTGTTGAGATTTTGTTACTCCAATGGATGGTAGACCTGTCATTATGGAAGGTAGTTCATTGTTGACATTTTGTTACTCCAATGAATGGTAGCCTTGTCATTATGCAAGGTAGTTCATTGTTGACATTTTGTTACTCCAATGAATGGTAGACTTGTCATTATGGAAGGTAGTTCGTTGTTGAGATTTTGTTACTCCAATGGATGGTAGACTTGTCATTATGGAAGGTAGTTCGTTGTTGATATTTTGTTACTCCAGTGGATGGTAGCCTTGTCAATATGGATGGTAGTTCGTTGTTGATATTTTTTTTCTCCATTGGATGGTACCCTTGTCATTACCAAAAGTAGTTCGTTGTTGAAATTTTGTTACTCCAATGGATAGTAGCCTTGTCATTACGGAAGGTAGTTCGTTGTTGAGATTTCGTTACTCCAATGGTTGGTAGCCTTGTGATTATTGAAGGTAGTTCATTGTTTAGATTTTGTTACTCCAATGGATGGTAGCCTTGTCAATATGGATAATAGTTTTTTGATGAGATTTTGTTCCTCCATTGGATGGTAGCATTGTCATTACAGAAAGTAGTTCGTTGTTGAGATTTTGTTACTCTAATGGATGGTAGCCTAGTCATTATGCAAGGTAGTTCATTGTTGACATTTTGTTACTCCAATTTCTGGTAGCCTTGTCATTATGGAAGGTAGTTCGTTGTTGAGATTTTGTTACTCCAATGGATGGTAGACTTGTCATTATGGAAGGTAGTTCGTTGTTGAGATTTTGTTACTCCAATGGAAGGTAGACCTGTCATTATGGAAGGTAGTTCATTGTTGACATTTTGTTAATCCAATGAATGGTAGCCTTGTCATTATGCAAGGTAGTTCATTGTTGACATTTTGTTACTCCAATGAATGGTAGACTTGTCATTATGGAAGGTAGTTCGTTGTTTAGATTTTGTTACTCCAATGGATGGTAGACTTGTCATTATGGAAGGTAGTTCGTTGTTGATATTTTGTTACTCCAATGGATGGTAGCCTTGTCAATATGGATGGTAGTTCGTTGTTGATATTTTTTTACTCCATTGGATGGTACCCTTGTCATTACCAAAAGTAGTTCGTTGTTTAAATTTTGTTACTCCAATGGATAGTATCCTTGTCATTACGGAAGGTAGTTCGTTGTTGAGATTTCTTTACTGCAATGGATGGTATCCTTGTCATTATGGAAGGTAGTTCATTGTTGAGATTTTGTTACTCCAATGGATGGTAGACCTGTCATTATGGAAGGTAGTTCATTGTTGACATTTTGTTACTCCAATGAATGGTAGCCTTGTCATTATGCAAGGTAGTTCATTGTTGACATTTTGTTACTCCAATGAATGGTAGACTTGTCATTATGGAAGGTAGTTCGTTGTTTAGATTTTGTTACTCCAATGGATGGTAGACTTGTCATTATGGAAGGTAGTTCGTTGTTGATATTTTGTTACTCCAATGGATGGTAGCCTTGTCAATATGGATGGTAGTTCGTTGTTGATATTTTTTTACTCCATTGGATGGTACCCTTGTCATTACCAAAAGTAGTTCGTTGTTTAAATTTTGTTACTCCAATGGATGGTAGCCTTGTCATTACGGAAGGTAGTTCGTTGTTGAGATTTCTTTACTGCAATGGATGGTATCCTTGTCATTATGGAAGGTAGTTCATTGTTGAGATTTTGTTTCTCCAATGGATGGTAGCCTTGTTACTATGGAAGGTAGTTCGTTTTTGATATTTTGTTACTCCAATGGATGGTAACCTTTTCATTATGGAAGGTAGTTCGTTGTTGAGATTTTGTTACTCCAATGGATGGTAGACTTGTCATTATGGAAGGTAGTTCGTTGTTGAGATTTTGTTCCTCTAATGGATGGTAGACTTGTCATTATGGAAGGTAGTTCATTGTTGAGATTTTGTTACTCCAATGGATGGTAGCCTTGTCATTATGTAAGGTAGTTCGTTGTTGAGATTTTGTTACTCTAATGGATGGTAGAATTGTCATTATGGAAGGTAGTTCGTTGTTGAGATTTTGTTACTCCAATGGATGGTAGACCTGTCATTATGGAAGGTAGTTCATTGTTGACATTTTGTTACTCCAATGAATGGTAGTCTTGTCATTATGCAAGGTAGTTCATTGTTGACATTTTGTTACTCCAATGAATGGTAGACTTGTCATTATGGAAGGTAGTTCGTTGTTGAGATTTTGTTACTCCAATGGATGGTAGACTTGTCATTATGGAAGGTAGTTAGTTGTTGATATTTTGTTACTCCAATGGATGGTAGCCTTGTCAATATGGATGGTAGTTCGTTGTTGATATTTTTTTCTCCATTGGATGGTACCCTTGTCATTAACAAAAGTAGTTCGTTGTTTAAATTTTGTAACTCCAATGGATAGTAGCCTTGTCATTACGGAAGGTAGTTCGTTGTTGAGATTTCGTTATTGCAATGGATGGTATCCTTGTCATTATGGAAGGTAGTTCATTGTTGAGATTTTGTTTCTCCAATGGATGGTAGCCTTGTTACTATGGAAGGTAGTTCGTTTTTGATATTTTGTTACTCCAATGGATGGTAACCTTTTATTTATGGAAGGTAGTTCGTTGTTGAGATTTTGTTACTCTAATGGATGGTAGACTTGTTATTATGGAAGGTAGTTCGTTGTTGAGATTTTGTTCCTCTAACGGATGGTAGACTTGTCATTATGGAAGGTAGTACATTGTTGAGATTTTGTTACTCCAATGGATGGTAGCCTTGTCATTATGTAAGGTAGTTCGTTGTTGAAGTTTTGTTACTCCAATGGATGGTAACCTTTTCATTATGGAAGGTAGTTCGTCGTTGATCTTTTGTTACTCCAATGGATGGTAGCCTTGTTATTATGGAAGGTAGTTCGTTGTTGAGATTTTGTTACTCTAATGGATGGTATCCTTGTCATTATTTAAGGTACTTCGTTGTTGAGATTTTGTTACTCCAATGGATGGTAGCCTTGTCATTATGGAAGGTAGTTCGTTGTTGAGATTTTGTTACTCCAATGGATGGTAGCCTTTTCATTATTGAAGGTACTTCGTTGTTGAGATTTTGTTACTCCAATGGATGATAGCCTTATCATTATGGAAGGTAGTTCGTTGTTGAGATTTTGTTACACCAATGTATTGCAGGCTTGTCATTATGGAAGGTGGT
Source organism: Vicia faba (assembly GCA_948472305.1). Lineage (NCBI taxonomy): Eukaryota > Viridiplantae > Streptophyta > Magnoliopsida > Fabales > Fabaceae > Vicia > Vicia faba. Next base: position 854,020,562 of record OX451739.1, read on the forward strand.
TCATTGTTGAGATTTTGTTAATCCAATGGATGGTATTCGTGTCATTATGGAAGGTGGTTCGTTGTTGAGATTTTGTTACTCCATTGGATGGTAGCCTTTTCATTATGGAAGGTAGTTCTTTGTTGACATTTTGTTACTCCAATGGATGGTAGCCTTTTCATTATGGAAGGTAGTTCGTTGTTGAGATTTTGTTACTCAAATGGATGGTATCGTTGCCATTATGGAAGGTAGTTCGTTGTTGAGATTTTCTTTTCTCCAATGGATGGTAGCCTTGTCATTATAGAAGGTAGTTTCTTGTTGAGATTTTATTACTCCAATGTATGGTAGCCTTGCCGTTATGGAAGGTAGTTCGTTGCTGATATTTTGTTACTCCAATGGATGGTACCCTTATAATTATGGAAGGTTGATTGTTGTTGAGATTTTGTTATTCCAATGGATAGTAGACTTGTCATTATGGATGGTAGTTTTTTGATGAGATTTTGTTACTCCATTGGATGGTAGCATTGTCATTACAGAAAGTAGTTCGTTGTTGAGATTTTGTTACTCTAATGGATGGTAGCCTTGTCATTATGCAAGGTAGTTCATTGTTGACATTTTGTTACTCCAATTTTTGGTAGACTTGTCATTATGGAAGGTAGTTCGTTGTTGAGATTTTGTTACTCCAATGGATGGTAGACTTGTCATTATGGAGGGTAGTTCGTTGTTGAGATTTTGTTACTCCAATGGATGGTAGACTTGTCATTATGGAAGGTAGTTCGTTGTTGAGATTTTGTTACTCTAATGGATGGTAGCCTTGTCATTATGCAAGGTAGTTCATTGTTGACATTTTGTTACTCCAATGAATGGTAGCCTTGTCATTATGGAAGGTAGTTTTTTGTTGAGATTTTGTTACTCCAATGGATGGTAGACTTGTCATTATGGAAGGTAGTTCGTTGTTGAGATTTTATTACTCCAATGTATGGTAGCCTTGTCAATATGGATGGTAGTTCATTGTTGATATTTTGTTACTCCATTGGATGGTACCCTGGTCATTACCGAAAGTAGTTTGTTGTTGAAATTTTGTTACTCCAATGGATGGTAGCCTTGTCATTACCGAAGGTAGTTCGTTGTTGAGATTTCATTACTGCAATGGACGGTATCCTTGTCATTATGGAAGGTAGTTCGTTGTTGAGATTTTGTTACTCTAATGGCTGGTATCCTTGTCATTATTGAAGGTAGTTTATTGTTGAGATTTTGTTTCTCTAATGGATGGTAGCCTTGTCATTATGGAACGTAGTTCATTGTTGATATTTTGTTACTCCAATGGATGGTAACCTTTTCATTATGGAAGGTAGTTAGTTGTTGAGATTTTGTTACTCCAATGGATGGTAGACTTGTCATTATGGAAGGTAGTTTGTTGTTGAGATTTTGTTACTCTAATGGATGGTAGACTTGTCATTATGGAAGGTAGTTCATTATTGAGATTTTGTTACTCCAGTGGATGGTAGCCTTTTCATTATGTAAGGTAGTTCGTTGTTGAAGTTTTGTCACTCCAATGGATGGTAACCTTTTCATTATGCAAGGTTGTTTGTTGTTGAGATTTTCTTACTCCAATGGATGGTAGACTTGTCATTATCGAAGGTAGTTCGTTGTTGAGATTTTGTTACTCTAATGGATGGTAGACTTGTCATTGTGGAAGGTAGTTCGTTGTTGAGATTTTGTTACTCTAATGGATAGTAGCCTTGTCATTATGTAAGGTAGTCCGTTGTTGATGTTTTGTTACTCGAATGTATGGTAGCCTTGTCATTATGGAACGTAGTTTGTTGTTGAGATTTTGTTACTCCAATGGATGGTAGCCTTGTCATTATTGAAAGTACTTTGTTGTTGAGATTTGGTTACTCCAATGGATGGTAGCCTTGTCATTATGGAAGGTAGTTCGTTGTTGAGATTTTGTTACTCCAATGGATGGTAGCCTTTTCATTATTGAAGGTACTTCGTTGTTGAGAATTTGTTACTCCAATGGATGATAGCCTTGTCATTATGGAAGGTAGTTCGTTGTTGATATTTTGTTACACCAATGTATGGTAGGCTTGTCATTATGGAAGGTGGTTCATTGTTGATATTTTGTTAATCCAATGGATGGTATTCGTGTCATTATGGAAGGTAGTTCGTTGTTGAGATTTTGTTACTCCATTGGATGGTAGCCTTGTCATTATTGAAGGTAGTTCATTGTTGACATTTTGTTACTCCAATGGATGGTAGCCTTTTCATTATGGAAGGTAGTTCGTTGTTGAGATTTTGTTACTCAAATGGATGGTATCCTTGCCATTATGGAAGGTAGTTTGTTGTTGATAATTTCTTTCTCCAATGGATGGTAGCCTTGTCATTATGGAAGGTAGTTTCTTGTTGAGATTTTATTACTCCAATGGATGGTAGCCTTGTCGTTATGGAAGGTAGTTTGTTGTTCATATTTTTTTACTCCAATGGATGGTACCCTTGTAATTATGGAAGGTTATTGCTGTTGAGATTTTGTTACTCCAATGGATGGTGGCCTTGTCATTATGGAAGATAGTTTGTTGTTGATCTTTTGTTACTCAAATGGATGGTAGCCTTTTTATTATGGAAGGTAGTTCATTGTTGAGATTTTGTTACACCAATGGATGGTAGGCTTGTCATAAGGGAAGGTAGTTTGTTGCTGAAATTATGTTACTCCAATGGATGGTAGCCTTGTGATTATTGAAGGTAGTTCATTGTTTAGATTTTGTTACTCCAATGGATGGTAGCCTTGTCACTATGGATGGTAGTTTTTTGATGAGATTTTCTTACTCCATTGGATGGTAGCATTGTCATTACAGAAAGTAGTTCGTTGTTGAGATTTTGTTACTCTAATGGATGATAGCCTTGTCATTATGCAAGGTAGTTCATTGTTGACATTTTGTTACTCCAATTTCTGGTAGCCTTGTCATTATGGAAGGTAGTTTGTTGTTGAGATTTTGTTACTCCAATGGATGGTAGACTTGTCATTATGGAAGGTAGTTCGTTGTTGAGATTTTGTTACTCTAATGGATGGTAGCCTTGTCATTATGCAAGGTAGTACATTGTTGACATTTTGTTACTCCAATGAATGGTAGCCTAGTCATTATGGAAGGTAGTTTTTTGTTGAGATTTTGTTACTCCAATGGATGGTAGACTTGTCATTATGGAAGGTAGTTCGTTGTTGAGATTTTGTTACTCCAATGGATGGTAGCCTTGTCAATATAGATGGTAGTTCGTTGTTGATATTTTGTTACTCCATTGGATGGTACCCTTGTCATTACCGAAAGTAGTTCGTTGTTGAAATTTTGTTACTCCAATGGATGGTAGCCTTGTCATTACGGAAGGTAGTTCGTTGTTGAGATTTCGTTACTGCAATGGATGGTATCCTTGTCATTATGAAAGGTAGTTCGTTGTTGAAATTTTGTTACTCTAATGGCTGGTATCCTTGTCATTATGGAAGGTAGTTCATTGTTGAGATTTAGTTTCTCCATTGGATGGTAGCGTTGTCATTATGGAAGGTAGTTCGATGTTGATATTTTGTTACTCCAATGGATGGTAACCTTTTCATTATGGAAGGTAGTTCGTTGTTGAGATTTTGTTACTCCAATGGATGGTAGACTTGTCATTATCGAAGGTAGTTCGTTGTTGAGATTTTGTTACACCAATGTATGGTAGGCTTGTCATTATGGAAGGTGGTTCGTTGTTGAGATTTTGTTAATCCAATGGATGGTATTCGTGTCATTATGGAAGGTAGTTCTTTGTTGAGATTTTGATACTCCATTGGATGGTAGCCTTGTCATTATGCAAGGTAGTTCATTGTTGACATTTTGTTACTCCAATGGTTGGTAGCCTTTTCATTATGGAAGATAGTTTGTTGTTGAGCTTTTGTTACTCAAATGGATGGTAGCCTTTTTATTATGGAAGGTAGTTCGTTGTTGACATTTTGTTACTCCAATTTCTGGTAGCCTTGTCATTATGGAAGGTAGTTCGTTGTTGAGATTTTATTACTCCAATGGATGGTAGACTTGACATTATGGAAGGTAGTTCGTTGTTGAGATTTTGTTACTCCAATGGATGGTAGACTTGTCATTATGGAAGGTAGTTCGTTGTTGAGATTTTGTTACTCTAATGGATGGTAGCCTTGTCATTATGCAAGGTAGTTCATTGTTGACATTTTGTTACTCCAATGAATGGTAGCCTTGTCATTATGGAAGGTAGTTTTTTGTTGAGATTTTGTTACTTCAATGGATGGTAGACTTGTCATTATGGAAGGTAGTTCGGTGTTGAGATTTTATTACTCCAATGGATGGTAGCCTTGTCAATATGGATGGTAGTTCATTGTTGATATTTTGTTACTCCAATGGATGGTACCCTTGTCATTACCGAAAGTAGTTTGTTGTTGAAATTTTGTTACTCCAATGGATGGTAGCCATGTCATTACGGAAGGTAGTTCGTTGTTGAGATTTCGTTACTGCAATGGATGGTATCCTTCTCATTATGGAAGATAGTTCGTTGTTGAGATTTTGTTACTCTAATGGCTGGTATCCTTGTCATTATGGAAGGTAGTTCATTGTTGAGATTTTGTTTCTCTAATGGATGGTAGCCTTGTCATTATGGAAGGTAGTTCGTTGTTGATATTTTGTTACTTCAATGGATGGTAGACTTGTCATTATGGAAGGTAGTTCATTGTTGAGATTTTGTTTCTCCAATGGATGGTACCCATGTAATTATGGAAGGTAGTTCGTTGTTGAGATTTTGTTACTCCAATGGATGGTAGCCTTGTCATTATGCAAGGTAGTTCATTGTTGACATTTTGTTACTCCAATTTCTAGTAGCCTTGTCATTATGGAAGGTAGTTCGTTGTTGAGATTTTGTTACTCCAATGGATGGTATACTTGTCATTATGGAAGGTAGTTTGTTGTTGAGATTTTGTTACTCCAATGGATGGTAGACTTGTCATTATGGAAGGTAGTTCGTTGTTGAGATTTTGTTACTCTAATGGATGGTAGCCTTGTCATTATGCAAGGTAGTTCATTGTTGACATTTTGTTACTCCAATTAATGTTAGCCTTGTCATTATGGAAGGTAGTTTTTTGTTGAGATTTTGTTACTCCAATTGATGGTAGACTTGTCATTATGGAAGGTAGTTCGTTGTTGAGATTTTGTTACTCCAATGGATGGTAGACTTGTCATTATGGAAGGTAGTTTGTTGTTGAGATTTTGTTACTCCAATGGATGGTAGACTTTTCATTATGGAAGGTAGTTCGTTGTTGAGATTTTGTCACTCTAATGGATGGTAGCCTTGTAATTATGCAAGGTAGTTCATTGTTGACATTTTGTTACTCCAATGAATGGTAGCCTTGTCATTATGGAAGGTAGTTTTTTGTTGAGATTTTGTTACTCCAATGGATGGTAGACTTGTCATTATGGAAGGTAGTTCGTTGTTGAGATTTTGTTACGCCAATGGATGGTAGCCTTGTCAATATGGATGGTAGTTCGTTGTTGATATTTTTTTCCTCCATTGGATGGTACCCTTGTCATTACCGAAAATAGTTCGTTGTTGAAATTTTGTTACTCCAATGGATGGTAGCCTTGTCATTATGGAAGGTAGTTCGTTGTTGAGATTTCGTTACTGCAATGGATGGTATCCTTGTCATTATGGAAGGTAGTTCGTTGTTGAGATTTTGTTACTCTAATGGCTGGTATCCTTGTCATTATGGAAGGTAGTTCATTGTTGAGATTTTGTTTCTCCAATGGATGGTAGCCTTGTTACTATGGAAGGTAGTTCATTGGTGATATTTTGTTACTCCAATGGATGGTAACCTTTTCATTATGGAAGGTAGTTCGTTGTTAAGATTTTGTTACTCCAATGGATGGTAGACTTGTCATTATGGAAGGTAGTTCGTTGTTGAGATTTTGTTACTCTAATGGCTGGTATCCTTGTCATTATGGAAGGTAGTTCATTATTGAGATTTTGTTTCTCTAATGGATGGTAGCCTTGTCATTATGGAAGGTAGATCGTTGTTGATATTTTGTTACTCCAATGGATGGTAACCTTTTCATTATGGAAGGTAGTTCGTTGTTGAGATTTTGTTACTCCAATGGATGGTAGACTTGTCATTATGGAAGGTAGTTTGTTATTGAGATGTTGTTACTCTAATGGATGGTAGACTTGTCATTATGGAAGGTAGTTCGTTGTTGAGATTTTGTTACTCCAATGGATGGTAGCCTTTTCATTATGTAAGGTAGTTTGTTGTTGAAGTTTTGATACTCCAATGGATGGTAACCTTTTCATTATGTAAGGTAGTTTGTTGTTGAAGTTTTGATACTCCAATGGATGGTAACCTTTTCATTATGGAAGGTTGTTCGTTGTTGAGATTTTGTTACTCCAATGGATGGTAGACTTGTCATTATGGAAGGTAGTTCGTTGTTGAGATTTTGTTACTCTAATGGATGGTAGACTTATCATTGTGGAAGGTAGTTCGTTGTTGAGATTTTGTTACTCTAATGGATAGTAGCCTTGTCATTATGTAAGGTAGTCCGTTGTTGATGTTTTGTTACTCGAATGTATGGTAGCCTTTACATTATGGAAGGTAGTTCGTTGTTGAGATTTGGTTACTCCAGTGGATGGTAGCCTTGTCATTATTGAAAGTACTTCGTTATTCAGATTTTGTTACTCTAATGGATGGTAGCCTTGTCATTATGGAAGGTAGTTCGTTGTTGAGATTTTGTTACTCCAATGGATGGTAGCCTTTTCATTATTGAAGGTACTTCGTTGTTGATATTTTGTTACTCCAATGGATGATAGCCTTGTCATTATGGAAGGTAGTTCGTTGTTGATATTTTGTTACACCAATGTATGGTAGGCTTGTCATTATGGAAGGTGGTTCATTCTTGATATTTTGTTAATCCAATGGATGGTATTCGTGTCATTATGGAAGGTAGTTTGTTGTTAAGATTTTGTTACTCCATTGGATGGTAGCCTTGTCATTATGGAAGGTAGTTCATTGTTGACATTTTGTTACTCCAATGGATGGTAGCCTTTTCATTATGGAAGGTAGTTCGTTGTTGAGATTTTGTTACTCCAATGGATGGTAGCCTTGTCAATATAGATGGTAGTTCGTTGTTGATATTTTGTTACTCCATTGGATGGTACCCTTGTCATTACCGAAAGTAGTTCGTTGTTGAAATTTTGTTACTCCAATGGATGATAGCCTTGTCATTACGGAAGGTAGTTCGTTGTTGAGTTTTCGTTACTGCAATGGATGGTATCCTTGTCATTATGAAAGGTAGTTCGTTGTTGAAATTTTGTTACACTAATGGCTGGTATCCTTGTCATTATGGAAGGTAGTTCATTGTTGAGATTTAGTTTCTCCATTGGATGGTAGCGTTGTCATTATGGAAGGTAGTTCGATGTTGATATTTTGTTACTCCAATGGATGGTAACCTTTTCATTATGGAAGGTAGTTCGTTGTTGAGATTTTGTTACTCCAATGGATGGTAGACTTGTCATTATGGAACGTAGTTCGTTGTTGAGATTTTGTTACACCAATGTATGGTAGGCATGTCATTATGGAAGGTGGTTCATTGTTGAGATTTTGTTAATCCAATGGATGGTATTCGTGTCATTATGGAAGGTAGTTCTTTGTTGAGATTTTGATACTCCATTGGATGGTAGCCTTGTCATTATGCAAGGTAGTTCATTGTTGACATTTTGTTACTCCAATGGTTGGTAGCCTTTTCATTTTGGAAGATAGTTTGTTGTTGAGCTTTTGTTACTCAAATGGATGGTAGCCTTTTTATTATGGAAGGTAGTTCGTTGTTAACATTTTGTTACTCCAATTTCTGGTAGCCTTGTCATTATGGAAGGTAGTTCGTTGTTGAGATTTTGTTACTCCAATGGATGGTAGACTTGTCATTATGCAAGGTAGTTCGTTGTTGAGATTTTGTTACTCCAATGGATGGTAGACTTGTCATTATGGAAGGTAGTTCGTTGTTGAGATTTTGTTACTCTAATGGATGGTAGCCTTGTCATTATGCAAGGTAGTTCATTGTTGACATTTTGTTACTCCAATGAATGGTAGCCTTGTCATTATGGAAGGTAGTTTTTTGTTGAGATTTTGTTACTTCAATGGATGGTAGACTTGTCATTATGGAAGGTAGTTCGTTGTTGAGATTTTATTACTCCAATGGATGGTAGCCTTGTCAATATGGATGGTAGTTCATTGTTGATATTTTGTTACTCCATTGGATGGTACCCTTGTCATTACCGAAAGTAGTTTGTTGTTGAAATTTTGTTACTCCAATGTATGGTAGCCATGTCATTACGGAAGGTAGTTCGTTGTTGAGATTTCGTTACTGCAATGGATGGTATCCTTGTCATTATGGAAGATAGTTCGTTGTTGAGATTTTGTTACTCTAATGGCTGGTATCCTTGTCATTATGGAAGGTAGTTCATTGTTGAGATTTTGTTTCTCTAATGGATGGTAGCCTTGTCATTATGGAAGGTAGTTCGTTGTTGATATTTTGTTACTCCAATGGATGGTAGACTTGTCATTATGGAAGGTAGTTCATTGTTGAGATTTTGTTTCTCCAATGGATGGTACCCATGTAATTATGGAAGGTAGTTCGTTGTTGAGATTTTGTTACTCCAATGGATGGTAGCCTTGTCATTATGCAAGGTAGTTCATTGTTGACATTTTGTTACTCCAATTTCTAGTAGCCTTGTCATTATGGAAGGTAGTTCGTTGTTGAGATTTTGTTACTCCAATGGATGGTAGACTTGTCATAATGGAAGGTAGTTTGTTGTTGAGATTTTGTTACTCCAATGGATGGTAGACTTGTCATTATGGAAGGTAGTTTGTTGTTGAGATTTTGTTACTCTAATGGATGGTAGCCTTGTCATTATGCAAGGTAGTTCATTGTTGACATTTTGTTACTCCAATTAATGTTAGCCTTGTCATTATGGAAGGTAGTTTTTTGTTGAGATTTTGTTACTCCAATTGATGGTAGACTTGTCATTATGGAAGGTAGTTCGTTGTTGAGATTTTGTTACTCCAATGGATGGTAGACTTGTCATTATGGAAGATAGTTTGTTGTTGAGATTTTGTTACTCCAATGGATGGTAGACTTTTCATTATGGAAGGTAGTTCGTTGTTGAGATTTTGTTACTCTAATGGATGGTAGCCTTGTAATTATGCAAGGTAGTTCATTGTTGACATTTTGTTACTCCAATGAATGGTAGCCTTGTCATTATGGAAGGTAGTTTTTTGTTGAGATTTTGTTACTCCAATGGATGGTAGACTTGTCATTATGGAAGGTAGTTCGTTGTTGAGATTTTTTTACGCCAATGGATGGTAGCCTTGTCAATATGGATGGTAGTTCATTGTTGATATTTTTTTCCTCCATTGGATGGTACCCTTGTCATTACCGAAAATAGTTCGTTGTTGAAATTTTGTTACTCCAATGGATGGTAGCCTTGTCATTATGGAAGGTAGTTCGTTGTTGAGATTTCGTTACTGCAATGGATGGTATCCTTGTCATTATGGAAGGTAGTTCGTTGTTGATATTTTGTTACTCTAATGGCTGGTATCCTTGTCATTATGGAAGGTAGTTCATTGTTGAGATTTTGTTTCTCCAATGGATGGTAGCCTTGTTACTATGGAAGGTAGTTCATTGTTGATATTTTGTTACTCCAATGGATGGTAACCTTTTCATTATGGAAGGTAGTTCGTTGTTGAGATTTTGTTACTCCAATGGATGGTAGACTTGTCATTATGGAAGGTAGTTCGTTGTTGAGATTTTGTTACTCTAATGGCTGGTATCCTTGTCATTATGGAAGGTAGTTCATTGTTGAGATTTTGGTTCTCTAATGGATGGTAGCCTTGTCATTATGGAAGGTAGTTCGTTGTTGATATTTTGTTACTCCAATGGATGGTAACCTTTTCATTATGGAAGGTAGTTCGTTGTTGAGATTTTGTTACTCCAATGGATGGTAGATTTGTCATTATGGAAGGTAGTTTGTTGTTGAGATGTTGTTACTCTAATGGATGGTAGACTTGTCATTATGGAAGGTAGTTCGTTGTTGAGATTTTGTTACTCCAATGGATGGTAGCCTTTTCATTATGTAAGGTAGTTTGTTGTTGAAGTTTTGATACTCCAATGGATGGTAACCTTTCCATTATGGAAGGTTGTTCGTTGTTGAGATTTTGTTACTCCAATGGATGGTAGACTTGTCATTATGGAAGGTAGTTCGTTGTTGAGATTTTGTTACTCTAATGGATGGTAGACTTATCATTGTGGAAGGTAGTTCGTTGTTGAGATTTTGTTATTCTAATGGATAGTAGCCTTGTCATTATGTAAGGTAGTCCGTTGTTGATGTTTTGTTACTCGAATGTATGGTAGCCTTTTCATTATGGAAGGTAGTTCGTTGTTGAGATTTGGTTACTCCAGTGGATGGTAGCCTTGTCATTATTGAAAGTACTTCGTTATTTAGATTTTGTTACTCTAATGGATGGTAGCCTTGTCATTATGGAAGGTAGTTCGTTGTTGATATTTTGTTACTCCAATGGATGGTAGCCTTTTCATTATTGAAGGTACTTCGTTGTTGATATTTTGTTACTCCAATGGATGATAGCCTTGCCATTATGGAAGGTAGTTCGTTGTTGAGATTTTCTTTCTCCAATGGATGGTAGCCTTGTCATTATGGAAGGTAGTTTCTTGTTGAGATTTTATTACTCCAATGGATGGTAGCCTTGTCGTTATGAAAGGTAGTTTGTTGTTGATATTTTATTACTCCAATGAATGGTACCCTTGTAATTATGGAAGGTTGATTGTTGTTGAGATTTTGTTACTCCAATGGATGGTAGCCTTTTCATTATGGAAGATAGTTTGTTGTTGATCTTTTGTTACTCAAATGGACGGTAGCCTTTTTATTATGGAAGGTAGTTCGTTGTTGAGAATTTGTTACACCAATGGATGGTAGCCTTGTAATAAGGGAAGGTAGTTTGTTGCTGAGATTATGTTACTCCAATGGATGGTAGCCTTGTAATTATGGAAGGTAGTTCATTGTTTAGATTTTGTTACTCCAATGGATGGTAGCCTTGTCATTATGGATGGTAGTTTTTTGATGAGATTTTATTACTCCATTGGATGGTAGCATTGTCATTACAGAAAGTAGTTTGTTGTTGAGATTTTATTACTCTAATGGATGGTAGCCTTGTCATTATGCAAGGTAGTTCATTGTTGACATTTTGTTACTCGAATTTTTGGTAGCATTGTCATTATGGAAGGTAGTTCGTTGTTGAGATTTTGGTACTCCAATGGATGGTAGACTTGTCATTATGGAAGGTAGTTCGTTGTTGAGATTTTGTTACTCTAATGGATGGTAGCCTTGTCATTATGCGAGGTAGTACATTGTTGACATATTGTTACTCCAATGAATGGTAGCCTAGTCATTATGGAAGGAAGTTTTTTGTTGAGATTTTGTTACTCCAATGGATGGTAGACTTGTCATTATGCAAGGTAGTTCGTTGTTGAGATTTTGTTACTCCAATGGATGTTAGCCTTGTCATTATGGATGGTAGTTCGTTGTTGATATTTTGTTACTCCATTGGATGGTACCCTTGTCATTACCGAAAGTAGTTCGTTGTTGAAATTTTGTTACTCCAATGGATGGTAGCCTTGTCACTACGGAAGGTAGTTCGTTGTTGAGATTTCGTTACTGCAATGGATAGTATCCTTGTCATTATGGAAGGTAGTTCGTTGTTGAAATTTTGTTACTCTAATGGCTGGTATCCTTGTCATTATGGAAGGTAGTTCATTGTTGAGATTTTGTTTCTCCAATGGATGGTAGCCTTGTTACTATGGAAGGTAGTTCATTGTTGATATTTTGTTACTCCAATGGATGGTAACCTTTTCATTATGGAAGGTAGTTCGTTGTTGAGATTTTGTTACTCCAATGGATGGTAGACTTGTCATTATGGAAGGTAGTTCGTTGTTGAGATTTTGTTACTCTAATGGGTGGTATCCTTGTCATTATGGAAGGTAGTTCATTGTTGAGATTTTGGTTCTCTAATGGATGGTAGCCTTGTCATTATGGAAGGTAGTTCGTTGTTGATATTTTGTTACTCCAATGGATGGTAACCTTTTCATTATGGAAGGTAGTTCGTTGTTGAGATTTTGTTACTCCAATGGATGGTAGACTTGTCATTATGGAAGGTAGTTTGTTGTTGAGATGTTGTTACTCTAATGGATGGTAGACTTGTCATTATGGAAGGTAGTTCGTTGTTGAGATTTTGTTACTCCAATGGATGGTAGCCTTTTCATTATGTAAGGTAGTTTGTTGTTGAAGTTTTGATACTCCAATGGATGGTAACCTTTTCATTATGGAAGGTTGTTCGTTGTTGAGATTTTGTTACTCCAATGGATGGTAGACTTGTCATTATGGAAGGTAGTTCGTTGTTGAGATTTTGTTACTCTAATGGATGGTAGACTTATCATTGTGGAAGGTAGTTTGTTGTTGAGATTTTGTTACTCTAATGGATAGTAGCCTTGTCATTATGTAAGGTAGTCCGTTGTTGATGTTTTGTTACTCGAATGTATGGTAGCCTTTTCATTATGGAAGGTAGTTCGTTGTTGAGATTTGGTTACTCCAGTGGATGGTAGCCTTGTCATTATTGAAAGTACTTCGTTATTCATATTTTGTTACTCTAATGGATGGTAGCCTTGTCATTATGGAAGGTAGTTCGTTGTTGAGATTTTGTTATTCCAATGGATGGTAGCCTTTTCATTATTGAAGGTACTTCGTTGTTGATATTTTGTTACTCCAATGGATGATAGCCTTGTCATTATGGAAGGTAGTTCGTTGTTGATATTTTGTTACACCAATGTATGGTAGGCTTGTCATTATGGAAGGTGGTTCATTGTTGATATTTTGTTAATCCAATGGATGGTATTCGTGTCATTATGGAAGGTAGTTTGTTGTTAAGATTTTGTTACTCCATTGGATGGTAGCCTTGTCATTATGGAAGGTAGTTCATTGTTGACATTTTGTTACTCCAATGGATGGTAGCCTTTTCATTATGGAAGGTAGTTCGTTGTTGAGATTTTTGTTACTCAAATGGATGGTATCCTTGCCATTATGGAAGGTAGTTCGTTGTTGAGATTTTCTTTCTCCAATGGATGGTAGCCTTGTAATTATGGAAGGTAGTTTCTTGTTGAGATTTTATTACTCCAATGGATGGTAGCCTTGTCGTTATGAAAGGTAGTTTGTTGTTGATATTTTATTACTCCAATGAATGGTACCCTTGTAATTATGGAAGGTTGATTGTTGTTGAGATTTTGTTACTCCAATGGATGGTAGCCTTTTCATTATTGAAGATAGTTTGTTGTTGATCTTTTGTTACTCAAATGGACGGTAGCCTTTTTATTATGGAAGGTAGTTCGTTGTTGAGAATTTGTTACACCAATGGATGGTAGCCTTGTCATAAGGGAAGGTAGTTTGTTGCTGAGATTATGTTAGTCCAATGGATGGTAGCCTTGTGATTATGGAAGGTAGTTCATTGTTTAGATTTTGTTACTCCAATGGATGGTAGCCTTGTCATTATGGATGGTAGTTTTTTGATGAGATTTTATTACTCCATTGGATGGTAGCATTGTCATTACAGAAAGTAGTTTGTTGTTGAGATTTTATTACTCTAATGGATGGTAGCCTTGTCATTATGCAAGGTAGTTCATTGTTGACATTTTGTTACTCGAATTTCTGGTAGCATTGTCATTATGGAAGGTAGTTCGTTGTTGAGATTTTGGTACTCCAATGGATGGTAGACTTGTCATTATGGAAGGTAGTTTGTTGTTGAGATTTTGTTACTCTAATGGATGGTAGCCTTGTCATTATGCAAGGTAGTACATTGTTGACATTTTGTTACTCCAATGAATGGTAGCCTAGTCCTTATGGAAGGAAGTTTTTTGTTGAGATTTTGTTACTCCAATGGATGGTAGACTTGTCATTATGCAAGGTAGTTCGTTGTTGAGATTTTGTTACTCCAATGGATGTTAGCCTTTTCATTATGGATGGTAGTTCGTTGTTGATATTTTGTTACTCCATTGGATGGTACCCTTGTCATTACCGAAAGTAGTTCGTTGTTGAAATTTTGTTACTCCAATGGATGGTAGCCTTGTCACTACGGAAGGTAGTTCGTTGTTGAGATTTCATTACTGCAATAGATAGTATCCTTGTCATTATGGAAGGTAGTTCGTTGTTGAAATTTTGTTACTCTAATGGCTGGTATCCTTGTCATTATGGAAGGTAGTTCATAGTTGAGATTTTGTTTCTCCAATGGATGGTAGCCTTGTCATTATAGAAGGTAGTTCGTCGTTGATATTTTGTTACTCCAATGGATGGTAACCTTTTCATTATGGAAGGTAGTTCGTTGTTGAGATTTTGTTACTCCAATGGATGGTAGACTTGTCATTATGGAATCTTGTTCGTTGTTGAGATTTTGTTACACCAATGTATGGTAGGCTTGTCATTATGGAAGGTGGTTCGTTTTTGAAATTTTGTTAATCCAATGGATGGTATTCGTGTCATTATGAAAGGTAGTTCTTTGTTGAGATTTTGATACCCCATTGGATGGTAGCCTTGTCATTATGGAAGGTAGTTCATTGTTGACATTTTGTTACTCTAATGGTTGGTAGCCTTTTCATTATGAAAGATAGTTTGTTGTTGAGCTTTTGTTACTCAAATGGGTGGTAGCCTTTTTATTATGGAAGGTAGTTTGTTGTTGAGATTTAGTTACAACAATGGATGGTATCCTTGTCATAAGGGATGGTAGTTTGTTGCTGAGATTATGTTACTCCAATGGATGGTAGCCTTGTGATTATGGAAGGTAGTTCATTGTTTAGATTTTGTTACTCCAATGGATGGTAGCCTTGTCATTATGGATGGTAGTTTTTTGATGAGATTTTGTTACTCCATTTTCTGGTAGCCTTGTCATTATGGAAGGTAGTACATAGTTGACATTTTGTTACTCCAATGAATGGTAGCCTTATCATTATGGAAGGTAGTTCATTGTTGAGATTTTGTTACTCCAATGGATGGTAGCCTTGTCATTATGGATGGTAGTTCGTTGTTGATATTTTGTTACTCCATTGGATGGTACCCTTGTCATTACCGAAAGTAGTTCGTTGTTGAAATTTGGTTACTCCAATGGATGGTAGCCTTGTCATTAGGGAAGGTAGTTCGTTGTATAGATTTCGTTACTGCAATGGATGGTATCCTTGTCATTATGGAAGGTAGTTCGTTGTTGAAATTTTGTTACTCCTATGGATGGTAGACTTGTCATTATGGAAGGTAGTTCATTGTTGAGATTTTGTTACTCTAATGGATGGTAGACTTGTCATTATGGAAGGTAGTTCATTGTTGAGATTTTGTTACTCCAATGGATGGTAGCCTTGTCATTATGTAAGGTAGTTCGTTGTTGAAGTTTTGTTACTCCAATGGATGGTAGCCTTGTCATTATGGAAGGTAGTTCGTTGTTGAGATTTTGTTACTCCAATGGATGGTAGCCTTTTCATTATTAAAGGTAGTTCGTTGTTGAGATTTTGTTACTCCAATGGATGGTAGCTTTGTCATTATGGAAAGTAGTTCATTGATGAGATTTTATTACTCCAATGGATGATAGCCTTGTCATTATGGATGGTAGTTCGTTGTTGAGATTTTGTTACACGAATGTATGGTAGGTTTGTCATTATGGAAGGTGGTTCATTGTTGAGATTTTGTTAATCCAATGGATGGTATTCGTGTCATTATGGAAGGTAGTTCTTTGTTGAGATTTTGATACTCCATTGGATGGTAGCCTTGTCATTATGGAAGGTAGTTCATTGTTGACATTTTGTTACTCCAATGGATGGTATCCTTGCCATTACAGAAGGTAGTTCGTTGTTGAGATTTTGTTTCTCCAATGTATGGTAGCCTTGTCATTATGGAAGGTAGTTTGTTGTTGACATTTTATTACTCCAATGGATGGTAGCCTTGCCATTATGGAAGGTAGTTCGTTGTTGAGATTTTGTTACTCCAATGGATGGTACACATGTAATTATGGAAGGTTGTTTGTTGTTGAGATTTTTTTACTCCAATGGATGGTAGCCTTTTCATTATGGAAGATAGTTTGTTGTTGAGCTTTTGTTACTCAAATGGATGGTAGCCTTTTTATTATGGAAGGTAATTCTTTGTTGAGATTTTCTTACACCAATGGATGGTAACCTTGTCATAATGGAAGGTAGTTTGTTGCTGAGATTTTGTTACTCCAATGGATGGTAACCTTGTGATTATGGAAGGTAGGTCATTGTTTAGATTTTGTTACTCCAATGGATGGTAGCCTTGTCATTATGGATGGTAGTTTTTTGATGAGGTTTTGTTACTCCATTGGATGGTAGCATTGTCATTACAAAAAGTATTTCGTTGTTGAGATTTTTGTTACTCTAATGGTTGGTAGCCTTATCATAATGCAAGGTAGTTCATTGTTGACATTTTGTTACTCCAATTGATGGTAGCCTTGTCATTATGGAAGGTAGTTCATTGTTGAGATTTTGTTACTCCAATGGATGGTAGACTTGTCATTATGGAAGGTAGTTAGCTGTTGAGATTTGGTTACTCTAATGGATGGTAGCCTTGTCATTATGCAAGGTAGTTCATTGTTGACATTTTGTTACTCCAATGAATGGTAGCCTTGTCATTATGGAAGGTAGTTTTTTGTTGAGATTTTGTTTCTCCAATGGATGGTAGCCTTGTCATTATGGAAGGTAGTTTATTGTTGATATTTTGTTACTCCAATGGATGGTAGCCTTGCCGTTATGGAAGGTAGTTCGTTGTTGTTTGTTACTCCAATGGATGGTACCCTTGTAATTATGGAAGGTTGATTGTTGTTGAGATTTTGTTACTCCAATGGATGGTAGCCTTTTCATTAAGGAAGATAGTTTGTTGTTGAGCTTTTGTTACTCAAATGGATGGTATCCTTTTTATTATGGAAGGTAGTTCGTTGTTGAGATTTTGCTACACCAATGGATGGTAGCCTTGTCATAATGGAAGGTAGTTTGTTGCTGAGATTATATTACTCCAATGGATGGTAGCCTTGTGATTATGGAAGGTAGTTCATTGTTTAGATTTTGTTACTCCAATGGATGGTAGCCTTGTCATTATGGATGGTAGTTTTTTGATGAGATTTTGTTACTCCATTGGATGGTAGCATTGTCATTACAGAAAGTAGTTCGTTGTTGAGATTTTGTTACTCCAATGGATGGTAGCCTTCTCATTATGCAAGGTAGTTCATTGTTGACATTTTGTTACTCCAATTTCTGGTAGTCTTATCATTATGGAAAGTAGTTCGTTGTTGAGATTTTGGTACTCCAATGGATGGTAGACTTGTCATTATGGAAGGTAGTTCGTTGTTGAGATTTTGTTACTCTAATGGATGGTAGCCTTGTCATTATGCAAGGTAGTTCATTGTTGACATTTTGTTACTCTAATGAATTGTAGCCTTGTCATTATGGAAGGTAGTGTTTTGTTGAGATTTTGTTACTCCAATGGATGGTAAGACTTGTCATTATGGAAGGTAGTTTGTTGTTGAGATTTTGATACTCCAGTGGATGGTAGCCTTGTCAGTATGGATGGTAGTTCGTTGTTGATATTTTGTTACTCCATTGGATGGTAACCTTGTTATTACCGAAAGTAGTTCGTTGTTGAAATTTTGTTACTTCAATGGATGGTAGCCTTGTCATTACGGAAGGTAGTTCGTTATTGAGATTTCGTTACTACAATGGATGGTATCCTTGTCATTATTGAAGGTAGTTCGTTGTTGAGATTTTGTTACTCTAATGGCTGTTATCCTTGTCATTATGGAAGGTTGTTCGTTGTTGATATTTTGTTACTCCAATGGATGGTAAACTTTTCATTATGGAAGGTAGTTCGTTGTTGAGATTTCTTTACTTCAATGGATGGTAGACTTGTCATTATGGAAGGTAGTTCGTTGTTAAGATTTTGTTACTCTAATGGATGGTAGACTTGTCATTATGGAAGGTAGTTCATTGTTGAGATTTTGTTACTCCAATTTCTGGTAGCCTTGTCATTATGGAAGGTAGTTCGTTGTTGAGATTTTGTTACTCCAATGGATGGTAGACTTGTCATTATGGAAGGTAGTTCGTTGTTGAGATTTTGTTACTCCAATGGATGGTAGACTTGTCATTATGGAAGGTAGTTTGTTGTTGAGATTTTGTTACTCTAATGGATGGTAGCCTTGTCATTATGCAAGGTAGTTCATTGTTGACATTTTGTTACTCCAATGAATGGTAGCCTTGTCATTATGGAAGGTAGTTTTTTGTTTAGATTTTGTTACTCCAATGGATGGTAGACTTGTCATTATGGAAGGTAGTTCGTTGTTGAGATTTTGTTACTCTAATGGATGGTAGCCTTGTCAATATGGATGGTAGTTCGTTGTTGATATTTTTTTCCTCCATTGGATGGTACCCTTGTCATTAACGAAAATAGTTCGTTGTTGAAATTTTGTTACTCCAATGGATTGTAGCCTTGTCATTATGGAAGGTAGTTCGTTGTTGAGATTTCGTTATTGCAATGGATGGTATCCTTGTCATTATGGAAGGTAGTTCGTTGTTGAGATTTTGTTACTCTAATGGCTGGTATCCTTGTCATTATGGAAGGTAGTTCATTGTTGAGATTTTGTTTCTCCAATGGATGGTAGCCTTGTTACTATGGAAGGTAGTTCATTGTTGATATTTTGTTACTCCAATGGATGGTAACCTTTTCATTATGGAAGGTAGTTTGTTGTTGAGATTTTGTTACTCCAATGGATGGTAGACTTGTCATTATGGAAGGTAGTTTGTTGTTGAGATTTTGTTACTCTAATGGATGGAAGCCTTGTCATAATGCAAGGTAGTTCATTGTTGACATTTTGTTACTCCAATGAATTGTATCCTTGTCATTATGGAAGGTAGTTTTTTGTTGAGATTTTGTTACTCTAATGGATGGTAGACTTGTCATTATGGAAGGTAGTTCGTTGTTGAGATTTTGATACTCCAATGGATGGTAGCCTTGTCATTATGGATGGTAGTTCGTTGTTGATATTTTGTTACTCCATTGGATGGTAACCTTGTCATTACCGAAAATAGTTCGTTGTTGAAATTTTGTTTCTTCAATGGATGGTAGCCTTGTCATTACGGAAGGTAGTTCGTTATTGAGATTTCGTTACTGCAATGGATGGTATCCTTGTCATTATGGAAGGTAGTTCATTGTTGAGATTTTGTTACTCTAATGGCTGGTATCCTTGTCATTATGAAAGGTTGTTCATTGTTGAGATTTTGTTTCTCCAATGGATGGTAGCCTTGTCATTATGGAAGGTAGTTCGTTGTTGATATTTTGTTACTCCAATGGATGGTAAACTTTTCATTATGGAAGGTAGTTCGTTGTTGAGATTTTGTTACTCCAATGGATGGTAGACTTGTCATTATGGAAGGTAGTTCGTTGTTGAGATTTTGTTACTCTAATGGATGGTAGACTTGTCATTATGGAAGGTAGTTCATTGTTGAGATTTTGTTACTCCAATTTCTGGTAGCCTTGTCATTATGGAAGGTAGTTCGTTGTTGAGATTTTGTTACTCCAATGGATGGTAGACTTGTCATTATGGAAGGTAGTTCGTTGTTGAGATTTTGTTACTCCAATGGATGGTAGACTTGTCATTATGGAAGGTAGTTTGTTGTTGAGATTTTGTTACTCTAATGGATGGTAGCCTTGTCATTATGCAAGGTAGTTCATTGTTGACATTTTGTTACTCCAATGAATGGTAGCCTTGTCATTATGGAAGGTAGTTTTTTGTTTAGATTTTGTTACTCCAATGGATGGTAGACTTGTCATTATGGAAGGTAGTTCGTTGTTGAGATTTTGTTACTCTAATGGATGGTAGCCTTGTCAATATGGATGGTAGTTCGTTGTTGATATTTTTTTCCTCCATTGGATGGTACCCTTGTCATTAACGAAAATAGTTCGTTGTTGAAATTTTGTTACTCCAATGGATGGTAGCCTTGTCATTATGGAAGGTAGTTCGTTGTTGAGATTTCGTTATTGCAATGGATGGTATCCTTGTCATTATGGAAGGTAGTTCGTTGTTGAGATTTTGTTACTCTAATGGCTGGTATCCTTGTCATTATGGAAGGTAGTTCATTGTTGAGATTTTGTTTCTCCAATGGATGGTAGCCTTGTTACTATGGAAGGTAGTTCATTGTTGATATTTTGTTACTCCAATGGATGGTAACCTTTTCATTATGGAAGGTAGTTCGTTGTTGAGATTTTGTTACTCCAATGGATGGTAGACTTGTCATTATGGAAGGTACTTTGTTGTTGAGATTTTGTTACTCTAATGGATGGAAGCCTTGTCATTATGCAAGGTAGTTCATTGTTGACATTTTGTTACTCCAATGAATTGTATCCTTGTCATTATGGAAGGTAGTTTTTTGTTGAGATTTTGTTACTCTAATGGATGGTAGACTTGTCATTATGGAAGGTAGTTCGTTGTTGAGATTTTGATACTCCAATGGATGGTAGCCTTGTCATTATGGATGGTAGTTCGTTGTTGATATTTTGTTACTCCATTGGATGGTAACCTTGTCATTACCGAAAATAGTTCGTTGTTGAAATTTTGTTTCTTCAATGGATGGTAGCCTTGTCATTACGGAAGGTAGTTCGTTATTGAGATTTCGTTACTGCAATGGATGGTATCCTTGTCATTATGAAAGGTAGTTCGTTGTTGAGATTTTGTTACTCTAATGGCTGGTATCCTTGTCATTATGGAAGGTTGTTCATTGTTGAGATTTTGTTTCTCCAATGGATGGTAGCCTTGTCATTATGGAAGGTAGTTCGTTGTTGATATTTTGTTACTCCAATGGATGGTAAACTTTTCATTATGGAAGGTAGTTCGTTGTTGAGATTTTGTTACTCCAATGGATGGTAGACTTGTCATTATGGAAGGTAGTTTGTTGTTGAGATTTTGTTACTCTAATGGATGGTAGACTTGTCATTATGGAAGGTAGTTCATTGTTGAGATTTTGTTACTCCAATTTCTGGTAGCCTTGTCATTATGGAAGGTAGTTCGTTGTTGAGATTTTGTTACTCCAATGGATGGTAGACTTGTCATTATGGAAGGTAGTTCGTTGTTGAGATTTTGTTACTCCAATGGATGGTAGACTTGTCATTATGGAAGGTAGTTTGTTGTTGAGATTTTGTTACTCTAATGGATGTTAGCCTTGTCATTATGCAAGGTAGTTCATTGTTGACATTTTGTTACTCCAATGAATGGTAGCCTTGTCATTATGGAAGGTAGTTTTTTGTTTAGATTTTTTTACTCCAATGGATGGTAGACTTGTCATTATGGAAGGTAGTTCGTTGTTGAGATTTTGTTACTCTAATGGATGGTAGCCTTGTCAATATGGATGGTAGTTCGTTGTTGATATTTTTTTCCTCCATTGGATGGTACCCTTGTCATTAACGAAAATAGTTCGTTGTTGAAATTTTGTTACTCCAATGGATGGTAGCCTTGTCATTATGGAAGGTAGTTCGTTGTTGAGATTTCGTTATTGCAATGGATGGTATCCTTGTCATTATGGAAGGTAGTTCGTTGTTGAGATTTTGTTACTCTAATGGCTGGTATCCTTGTCATTATGGAAGGTAGTTCATTGTTGAGATTTTGTTTCTCCAATGGATGGTAGCCTTGTTACTATGGAAGGTAGTTCATTGTTGATATTTTGTTACTCCAATGGATGGTAACCTTTTCATTATGGAAGGTAGTTCGTTGTTGAGATTTTGTTACTCCAATGGATGGTAGACTTGTCATTATGGAAGGTACTTTGTTGTTGAGATTTTGTTACTCTAATGGATGGAAGCCTTGTCATTATGCAAGGTAGTTCATTGTTGACATTTTGTTACTCCAATGAATTGTATCCTTGTCATTATGGAAGGTAGTTTTTTGTTGAGATTTTGTTACTCTAATGGATGGTAGACTTGTCATTATGGAAGGTAGTTCGTTGTTGAGATTTTGATACTCCAATGGATGGTAGCCTTGTCATTATGGATGGTAGTTCGTTGTTGATATTTTGTTACTCCATTGGATGGTAACCTTGTCATTACCGAAAATAGTTCGTTGTTGAAATTTTGTTTCTTCAATGGATGGTAGCCTTGTCATTACGGAAGGTAGTTCGTTATTGAGATTTCGTTACTGCAATGGATGGTATCCTTGTCATTATGAAAGGTAGTTCGTTGTTGAGATTTTGTTACTCTAATGGCTGGTATCCTTGTCATTATGGAAGGTTGTTCATTGTTGAGATTTTGTTTCTCCAATGGATGGTAGCCTTGTCATTATGGAAGGTAGTTCGTTGTTGATATTTTGTTACTCCAATGGATGGTAAACTTTTCATTATGGAAGGTAGTTCGTTGTTGAGATTTTGTTACTCCAATGGATGGTAGACTTGTCATTATGGAAGGTAGTTTGTTGTTGAGATTTTGTTACTCTAATGGATGGTAGACTTGTCATTATGGAAGGTAGTTCATTGTTGAGATTTTGTTACTCCAATTTCTGGTAGCCTTGTCATTATGGAAGGTAGTTCGTTGTTGAGATTTTGTTACTCCAATGGATGGTAGACTTGTCATTATGGAAGGTAGTTCGTTGTTGAGATTTTGTTACTCCAATGGATGGTAGACTTGTCATTATGGAAGGTAGTTTGTTGTTGAGATTTTGTTACTCTAATGGATGGTAGCCTTGTCATTATGCAAGGTAGTTCATTGTTGACATTTTGTTACTCCAATGAATGGTAGCCTTGTCATTATGGAAGGTAGTTTTTTGTTTAGATTTTTTTACTCCAATGGATGGTAGACTTGTCATTATGGAAGGTAGTTCGTTGTTGAGATTTTGTTACTCTAATGGATGGTAGCCTTGTCAATATGGATGGTAGTTCGTTGTTGATATTTTTTTCCTCCATTGGATGGTACCCTTGTCATTAACGAAAATAGTTCGTTGTTGAAATTTTGTTACTCCAATGGATTGTAGCCTTGTCATTATGGAAGGTAGTTCGTTGTTGAGATTTCGTTATTGCAATGGATGGTATCCTTGTCATTATGGAAGGTAGTTCGTTGTTGAGATTTTGTTACTCTAATGGCTGGTATCCTTGTCATTATGGAGAGTAGTTCATTGTTGAGATTTTGTTTCTCCAATGGATGGTAGCCTTGTTACTATGGATGGTAGTTCATTTTTGATATTTTGTTACTCCAATGGATGGAAACCTTTTCATTATGGAAGGTAGTTCGTTGTTGAGATTTTGTTACTCCAATGGATGGTAGACTTGTCATTATGGAAGGTAGTTTGTTGTTGAGATTTTGTTACTCTAATGGATGGAAGCCTTGTCATTATGCAAGGTAGTTCATTGTTGACATTTTGTTACTCCAATGAATTGTATCCTTGTCATTATGGAAGGTAGTTTTTTGTTGAGATTTTGTTACTCTAATGGATGGTAGACTTGTCATTATGGAAGGTAGTTCGTTGTTGAGATTTTGATACTCCAATGGATGGTAGCCTTGTCATTATGGATGGTAGTTCGTTGTTGATATTTTGTTACTCCAATGGATGGTAAACTTTTCATTATGGAAGGTAGTTTGTTGTTGAGATTTCTTTACTCCAATGGATGGTGGACTTGTCATTATGGAAGGTAGTTCGTTGTTAAGATTTTGATACTCTAATGGATGGTAGACTTGTCATTATGGAAGGTAGTTCATTGGTGAGATTTTGTTACTCCAATTTGTGGTAGCCTTGTCATTATGGAAGGTAGTTCGTTGTTGAGATTTTGTTACTCCAATGGATGGTAGACTTGTCATTATGGAAGGTAGTTCGTTGTTGAGATTTTGTTACTCCAATGGATGGTAGACTTGTCATTATGGAAGGTAGTTTGTTGTTGAGATTTTGTTACTCTAATGGATGGTATCCTTGTCATTATGCAAGGTAGTTCATTGTTGACATTTTGTTACTCCAATGAATGGTAGCCTTGTCATTATGGAAGGTAGTTTTTTGTTTAGATTTTGTTACTCCAATGGATGGTAGACTTGTCATTATGGAAGGTAGTTCGTTGTTCAGATTTTGTTACTCTAATGGATGGTAGCCTTGTCAATATGGATGGTAGTTCGTTGTTGATATTTTTTTCCTCCATTGGATGGTACCCTTGTCATTAACGAAAATAGTTCGTTGTTGAAATTTTGTTACTCCAATGGATTGTAGCCTTGTCATTATGGAAGGTAGTTCGTTGTTGAGATTTCGTTATTGCAATGGATGGTATCCTTGTCATTATGGAAGGTAGTTCGTTGTTGAGATTTTGTTACTCTAATGGCTGGTATCCTTGTCATTATGGAAGGTAGTTCATTGTTGAGATTTTGTTTCTCCAATGGATGGTAGCCTTGTTACTATGGAAGGTAGTTCATTGTTGATATTTTGTTACTCCAATGGATGGTAACCTTTTCATTATGGAAGGTAGTTCGTTGTTGAGATTTTGTTACTCCAATGGATGGTAGACTTGTCATTATGGAAGGTAGTTTGTTGTTGAGATTTTGTTACTCTAATGGATGGAAGCCTTGTCATAATGCAAGGTAGTTCATTGTTGACATTTTGTTACTCCAATGAATTGTATCCTTGTCATTATGGAAGGTAGTTTTTTGTTGAGATTTTGTTACTCTAATGGATGGTAGACTTGTTATTATGGAAGGTAGTTCGTTGTTGAGATTTTGATACTCCTGTGGATGGTAGCCTTGTCATTATGGATGGTAGTTCGTTGTTGATATTTTGTTACTCCATTGGATGGTAACCTTGTCATTACCGAAAATAGTTCGTTGTTGAAATTTTGTTTCTTCAATGGATGGTAGCCTTGTCATTACGGAAGGTAGTTCGTTATTGAGATTTCGTTACTGCAATGGATGGTATCCTTGTCTTTATGGAAGGTAGTTCGTTGTTGAGATTTTGTTACTCTAATGGCTGGTATCCTTGTCATTATGGAAGGTTGTTCATTGTTGAGATTTTGTTTCTCCAATGGATGGTAGCCTTGTCATTATGGAAGGTAGTTCGTTGTTGATATTTTGTTACTCCAATGGATGGTAAACTTTTCATTATGGAAGGTAGTTCGTTGTTGAGATTTTGTTACTCCAATGGATGGTAGACTTGTCATTATGGAAGGTAGTTCGTTGTTGAGATTTTGTTACTCTAATGGATGGTAGACTTGTCATTATGGAAGGTAGTTCATTGTTGAGATTTTGTTACTCCAATTTCTGGTAGCCTTGTCATTATGGAAGGTAGTTCGTTGTTGAGATTTTGTTACTCCAATGGATGGTAGACTTGTCATTATGGAAGGTAGTTCGTTGTTGAGATTTTGTTACTCCAATGGATGGTAGACTTGTCATTATGGAAGGTAGTTTGTTGTTGAGATTTTGTTACTCTAATGGATGGTAGCCTTGTCATTATGCAAGGTAGTTCATTGTTGACATTTTGTTACTCCAATGAATGGTAGCCTTGTCATTATGGAAGGTAGTTTTTTGTTTAGATTTTGTTACTCCAATGGATGGTAGACTTGTCATTATGGAAGGTAGTTCGTTGTTGAGATTTTGTTACTCTAATGGATGGTAGCCTTGTCAATATGGATGGTAGTTCGTTGTTGATATTTTTTTCCTCCATTGGATGGTACCCTTGTCATTAACGAAAATAGTTCGTTGTTGAAATTTTGTTACTCCAATGGATTGTAGCCTTGTCATTATGGAAGGTAGTTCGTTGTTGAGATTTCGTTATTGCAATGGATGGTATCCTTGTCATTATGGAAGGTAGTTCGTTGTTGAGATTTTGTTACTCTAATGGCTGGTATCCTTGTCATTATGGAAGGTAGTTCATTGTTGAGATTTTGTTTCTCCAATGGATGGTAGCCTTGTTACTATGGAAGGTAGTTCATTGTTGATATTTTGTTACTCCAATGGATGGTAACCTTTTCATTATGGAAGGTAGTTCGTTGTTGAGATTTTGTTACTCCAATGGATGGTAGACTTGTCATTATGGAAGGTAGTTTGTTGTTGAGATTTTGTTACTCTAATGGATGGAAGCCTTGTCATTATGCAAGGTAGTTCATTGTTGACATTTTGTTACTCCAATGAATTGTATCGTTGTCATTATGGAAGGTAGTTTTTTGTTGAGATTTTGTTACTCTAATGGATGGTAGACTTGTCATTATGGAAGGTAGTTCGTTGTTGAGATTTTGATACACCAATGGATGGTAGCCTTGTCATTATGGATGGTAGTTCGTTGTTGATATTTTGTTACTCCAATGGATGGTAAACTTTTCATTACCGAAAATAGTTCGTTGTTGACATTTTGTTTCTTCAATGGATGGTAGCCTTGTCATTACGGAAGGTAGTTCGTTATTGAGATATCGTTACTGCAATGGATGGTATCCTTGTCATTATGGAAGGTAGTTCGTTGTTGAGATTTTGTTACTCTAATGGCTGGTATCCTTGTCATTATGGAAGGTTGTTCATTGTTGAGATTTTGTTTCTCCAATGGATGGTAGCCTTGTCATTATGGAAGGTAGTTCGTTGTTGATATTTTGTTACTCCAATGGATGGTAAACTTTTCATTATGGAAGGTAGTTCGTTGTTGAGATTTTGTTACTCCAATGGATGGTAGACTTGTCATTATGGAAGGTAGTTCGTTGTTGAGATTTTGTTACTCTAATGGATGGTAGACTTGTCATTATGGAAGGTAGTTCATTGTTGAGATTTTGTTACTCCAATTTCTGGTAGCCTTGTCATTATGGAAGGTAGTTCGTTGTTGAGATTTTGTTACTCCAATGGATGGTAGACTTGTCATTATGGAAGGTAGTTCGTTGTTGAGATTTTGTTACTCCAATGGATGGTAGACTTGTCATTATGGAAGGTAGTTTGTTGTTGAGATTTTGTTACTCTAATGGATGGTAGCCTTCTCATTATGCAAGGTAGTTCATTGTTGACATTTTGTTACTCCAATGAATGGTAGCCTTGTCATTATGGAAGGTAGTTTTTTGTTTAGATTTTGTTACTCCAATGGATGGTAGACTTGTCATTATGGAAGGTAGTTCGTTGTTGAGATTTTGTTACTCTAATGGATGGTAGCCTTGTCAATATGGATGGTAGTTCGTTGTTGATATTTTTTTCCTCCATTGGATGGTACCCTTGTCATTAACGAAAATAGTTCGTTGTTGAAATTTTGTTACTCCAATGGATTGTAGCCTTGTCATTATGGAAGGTAGTTCGTTGTTGAGATTTCGTTATTGCAATGGATGGTATCCTTGTCATTATGGAAGGTAGTTCGTTGTTGAGATTTTGTTACTCTAATGGCTGGTATCCTTGTCATTATGGAAGGTAGTTCATTGTTGAGATTTTGTTTCTCCAATGGATGGTAGCCTTGTTACTATGGAAGGTAGTTCATTGTTGATATTTTGTTACTCCAATGGATGGTAACCTTTTCATTATGGAAGGTAGTTTGTTGTTGAGATTTTGTTACTCCAATGGATGGTAGACTTGTCATTATGGAAGGTAGTTTGTTGTTGAGATTTTGTTACTCTAATGGATGGAAGCCTTGTCATTATGCAAGGTAGTTCATTGTTGACATTTTGTTACTCCAATGAATTGTATCCTTGTCATTATGGAAGGTAGTTTTTTGTTGAGATTTTGTTACTCTAATGGATGGTAGACTTGTCATTATGGAAGGTAGTTCGTTGTTGAGATTTTGATACTCCAATGGATGGTAGCCTTGTCATTATGGATGGTAGTTCGTTGTTGATATTTTGTTACTCCATTGGATGGTAACCTTGTCATTACCGAAAATAGTTCGTTGTTGAAATTTTGTTTCTTCAATGGATGGT
Organism: Vicia faba; assembly: GCA_948472305.1. NCBI lineage: Eukaryota > Viridiplantae > Streptophyta > Magnoliopsida > Fabales > Fabaceae > Vicia > Vicia faba. Next base: position 854,048,551 of record OX451739.1, read on the forward strand.
AGCCGTGTCATTACGGAAGGTAGTTTGTTATTGAGATTTCGTTACTGCAATGGATGGTATCCTTGTCATTATGGAAGGTAGTTTGTTGTTGAGATTTTGTTACTCTAATGGCTGGTATCCTTGTCATTATGGAAGGTTGTTCATTGTTGAGATTTTGTTTCTCCAATGGATGGTAGCCTTGTCATTATGGAAGGTAGTTCGTTGTTGATATTTTGTTACTCCAATGGATGGTAAACTTTTCATTATGGAAGGTAGTTCGTTGTTTAGATTTTGATACTCCAATGGATGGTAGCCTTGTCATTATGGATGGTAGTTCGTTGTTGAGATTTTGTTACTCTAATGGATGGTAGACTTGTCATTATGGAAGGTAGTTCATTGTTGAGATTTTGTTACTCCAATTTCTGGTAGCCTTGTCATTATGGAAGGTAGTTTGTTGTTGAGATTTTGTTACTTCAATGGATGGTAGACTTGTCATTATGGAAGGTAGTTCGTTGCTGAGATTTTGTTACTCCAATGGATGGTAGACTTGCCATTATGGAAGGTAGTTCGTTGTTGAGATTTTGTTACTCTAATGGATGGTAGCCTTGTCATTATGCAAGGTAGTTCATTGTTGAAGTTTTGTTACTCCAATGAATTGTAGCCTTGTCATTATGGAAGGTAGTTTTTCGTTGAGATTTTGTTACTCCAATGGATGGTAGACTTGTCATTATGGAAGGTAGTTCATTGTTGAGATTTTGATACTCCAATGGATGGTAGCCTTGTCATTATGGATGGTAGTTCGTTGTTGATATTTTGTTAGTCCATTGGATGGTAACCTTGTCATTACCAAAAGTAGTTCGTTGTTGAAATTTTGTTACTTCAATGGATGGTAGCCTTGTCATTACGGAAGGTAGTTCGTTATTGAGATTTCGTTACTGCAATGGATGGTATCCTTGTCATTATGGAAGGTAGTTCGTTGTTGAGATTTTGTTACTCTAATGGCTGGTATCCTTGTCATTATGGAAGGTTGTTCATTGTTGAGATTTTGTTTCTCCAATGGATGGTAGCCTTGTCATTATGGAAGGTAGTTCGTTGTTGATATTTTGTTACTCCAATGGATGGTAAACTTTTCATTATGGAAGGTAGTTCGTTGTTGAGATTTTGTTACTCCAATGGATGGTAGACTTGTCATTATGGAAGGTAGTTTTTTGTTTAGATTTTGTTACTCCAATGGATGGTAGACTTGCCATTATGGAAGGTAGTTCGTTGTTGAGATTTTGTTACTCTAATGGATGGTAGCCTTGTCATTATGCAAGGTAGTTCATTGTTGAAGTTTTGTTACTCCAATGAATTGTAGCCTTGTCATTATGGAAGGTAGTTTTTCGTTGAGATTTTGTTACTCCAATGGATGGTAGACTTGTCATTATGGAAGGTAGTTCATTGTTGAGATTTTGATACTCCAATGGATGGTAGCCTTGTCATTATGGATGGTAGTTCGTTGTTGATATTTTGTTAGTCCATTGGATGGTAACCTTGTCATTACCAAAAGTAGTTCGTTGTTGAAATTTTGTTACTTCAATGGATGGTAGCCTTGTCATTACGGAAGGTAGTTCGTTATTGAGATTTCGTTACTGCAATGGATGGTATCCTTGTCATTATGGAAGGTAGTTCGTTGTTGAGATTTTGTTACTCTAATGGCTGGTATCCTTGTCATTATGGAAGGTTGTTCATTGTTGAGATTTTGTTTCTCCAATGGATGGTAGCCTTGTCATTATGGAAGGTAGTTCGTTGTTGATATTTTGTTACTCCAATGGATGGTAAACTTTTCATTATGGAAGGTAGTTCGTTGTTGAGATTTTGTTACTCCAATGGATGGTAGACTTGTCATTATGGAAGGTAGTTTTTTGTTTATATTTTGTTACTCCAATGGATGGTAGACTTGTCATTATGGAAGGTAGTTCGTTGTTGAGATTTTGTTACTCCAATGGATGGTAGCCTTGTCAATATGGATGGTAGTTCGTTGTTGATATTTTTTCCTCCATTGGATGGTACCCTTGTCATTACCGAAAATAGTTCGTTGTTGAAATTTTGTAACTTCAATGGATGGTAGCCTTGTCATTATGGATGGTAGTTCGTTGTTGATATTTCGTTACTGCAATGGATGGTATCCATGTCATTATGGAAGGTAGTTCGTTGTTGAGATTTTGTTACTCTAATGGTTGGTATCCTTGTCATTATGGAAGGTAGTTCATTGTTGAGATTTTGTTTCTCCAATGGATGGTAGCCTTGTTACTATGGAAGGTAGTTCGTTGTTGATATTTTGTTACTCCAATGGATGGTAACCTTTTCATTATGGAAGGTAGTTTGTTGTTGAGATTTTGTTACTCCAATGGATGGTAGACTTGTCATTATGTAAGGTAGTTCATTGTTGAGATTTTGTTACTCTAATGTATGGTAGACTTGTCATTATGGAAGGTAGTTCATTGTTGAGATTTTGTTACTCCAATGGATGGTAGCCTTGTCATTATGTAAGGTAGTTCGTTGTTGAAGTTTTGTTACTCCAATGGATGGTAACCTTTTCATTATGGAAGGTAGTTCGTTGTTGAGATTTGGTTACTCCAATGGATGGTAACCTTTTCATTATGGAAGGTAGTTTGTTGTTGATATTTTGTTACACCAATGTATGGTAGGCTTGTCAATATGGAAGGTGGTTCGTTGTTGAGATTTTGTTACTCTAATGGATAGTAGCCTTGTCATTATGTAAGGTAGTTCATTGTTGATGTTTTGTTACTCCAATGGATGGTAGCCTTGTTATTATGGAAGGTAGTTCGTTGTTGATATTTTGTTACTCCAATGGATGGTAGCCTTGTCATTATTGAAGGTACTTCGTTGTTGAGATTTTGTTACTCCAATGGATGGTAGCCTTGTCATTATGGAAGGTAGTTCCTTGTTGAGATTTTTATACTCCAATGGATGGTAGCCTTTTCATTATTGAAGGTACTTCGTTGTTAAGATTTTGTTACTCCAATGGATGATAGCCTTGTCATTATGGAAGGTAGTTCGTTGTTGAGATTTTGTTACACCAATGAATGGTAGTCTTGTCATTATGGAAGGTGGTTCATTGTTGAGATTTTGTTAATCCAATGGATGGTATTCGTGTCATTATGGAAGGTGGTTCGTTGTTAAGATTTTGTTACTCCATTGGATGGTAGCCTTTTCATTATGGAAGGTAGTTCATTGTTGACATTTTGTTACTCCAATGGATGGTACCCTTGTAATTATGGAAGGTTGATTGTTGTTGAGATTTTGTTACTCCAATGGATGGTAGCCTTTTCATTATGGAAGATAGTTTGTTGTTGAGCTTTTGTTACTCAAATGGATGGTATCCTTTTTCTTATGGAAGGTAGTTCGTTGTTGAGATTTTGTTACACCAATGGATGGTAGCCTTGTCATAATGGAAGGTAGTTTGTTGCTGAGATTATATTACTCCAATGGATGGTAGCCTTGTGATTATGGAAGGTAGTTCATTGTTTAGATTTTGTTACTCCAATGGATGGTAGCCTTGTCATTATGGATGGTAGTTTTTTGATGAGATTTTGTTACTCCATTGGATGGTAGCATTGTCATTACAAAAAGTAGTTCGTTGTTGAGATTTTGTTACTCTAATGGATAGTAGCCTTGTCATTATGCAAGGTAGTTCATTGTTGACATTTTGTTACTCCAATTTCTGGTAGCCTTATCATTATGGAAAGTAGTTGGTTGTTGAGATTTTGTTACTCCAATGGATGGTAGACTTGTCATTATGGAAGGTAGTTCGTTGTTGAGATTTTGTTACTATAATGGATGGTAGCCTTGTCATTATGCAAGGTAGTTCATTGTTGACATTTTGTTACTCTAATGAATGGTAGCCTTGTCATTATGGAAGGTAGTTTTTTGTTTAGATTTTGTTACTCCAATGGATGGTAGACTTGTCATTATGGAAGGTAGTTCGTTGTTGAGATTTTGTTACTCCAATGGATGGTAGCCTTGTCAATATGGATGGTAGTTCGTTGTTGATATTTTTTTCCTCCATTGGATGGTACCCTTGTCATTACCGAAAATAGTTCGTTGTTGAAATTTTGTTACTCCAATGGATGGTAGCCTTGTCATTATGGAAGGTAGTTCGTTGTTGAGATTTCGTTACTGCAATGGATGGTATCCTTGTCATTATGGAAAGTAGTTCGTTGTTGAGATTTTGTTACTCTAATGGCTGGTATCCTTGTCATTATGGAAGGTAGTTCATTGTTAAGATTTTGTTTCTCCAATGGATGGTAGCCTTGTTACAATGGAAGGTAGTTCGTTGTTGATATTTTGTTACTCCAATGGATGGTAACCTTTTCATTATGGAAGGTAGTTTGTTAGTGAGATTTTGTTACTCCAATGGATGGTAGACTTGTCATTATGGAAGGTAGTTCGTTGTTGAGATTTTGTTACTCTAATGGATGGTAGACTTGTCATTATGGAAGGTAGTTTATTGTTGAGATTTTGTTACTCCAATGGATGGTAGCCTTGTCATTATGTAAGGTAGTTCGTTGTTGAAGTTTTGTTACTCCAATGGATGGTAACCTTTTCATTATGGAAGGTAGTTCGTTGTTGAGATTTTGTTACTCCAATGGATGGTAGACTTGTCATTATGGAAGGTAGTTGGTTGTTGAGATTTTGTTACACCAATGTATGGTAGGCTTGTCATTATGGAAGGTGGGTCGTTGTTGAGATTTTGTTACTCTAATAGATAGTAGCCTTGTCATTATGTAAGGTAGTTCGTTGTTGAAATTTTGTTACTCTAATGGATGGTAGCCTTGTCATTATGTAAGGTAGTTCGTTGTTGATGTTTTGTTACTCCAATGGATGGTAGCCTTGTTATTATGGAAGGTAGTTCGTTGTTGATATTTTGTTACTTCAATGGATGGTAGCCTTTTCATTATTGAAGGTACTTCGTTGTTGAGATTTTGTTACTCCAATGGATGGTAGCCTTGTCATTATGGAAGGTAGTTCCTTGTTGAGATTTTGTTATTCCAATGGATGGTAGCCTTTTCATTATTGAAGGTACTTCGTTGTTGATATTTTGTTACTCCAATGGATGATAGCCTTGTCATTATGGAAGGTAGTTCGTTGTTGAGATTTTGTTACACCAATGTATGGTAGGCTTGTCATTATGGAAGGTGGTTCATTTTTGAGATTTTGTTAATCCAATGGATGGTATTCATGTCATTATGGAAGGTGGTTCGTTGTTAAGATTTTGTTACTCCATTGGATGGTAGCCTTTTCATTATGGAAGGTAGTTCATTGTTGACATTTTGTTACTCCAATGGATGGTACCCTTGTAATTATGGAAGGTTGATTGTTGTTGAGATTTTGTTACTCCAATGGATGGTAGCCTTTTCATTATGGAAGATAGTTTGTTGTTGAGCTTTTGTTACTCAAATGGATGGTATCCTTTTTCTTATGGAAGGTAGTTCGTTGTTGAGATTTTGTTACACCAATGGATGGTAGCCTTGTCATAATGGAAGGTAGTTTGTTGCTGAGATTATATTACTCCAATGGATGGTAGCCTTGTGATTATGGAAGGTAGTTCATTGTTTAGATTTTGTTACTCCAATGGATGGTAGCCTTGTCATTATGTAAGGTAGTTCGTTGTTGAAGTTTTGTTACTCCAATGGATGGTAACCTTTTCATTATGGAAGGTAGTTCGTTGTTGAGATTTTGTTACACCAATGTATGGTAGGCTTGTCATTATGGAAGGTGGTTCTTTGTTGAGATTTTGTTACTCTAATAGATAGTAGCCTTGTCATTATGTAAGGTAGTTCGTTGTTGATGTTTTGTTACTCCAATGGATGGTAGCCTTGTTATTATGGAAGGTAGTTCGTTGTTGATATTTTGTTACTTCAATGGATGGTAGCCTTTTCATTATTGAAGGTACTTCGTTGTTGAGATTTTGTTACTCCAATGGATGGTAGCCTTATCATTATGGAAGGTAGTTCCTTGTTGAGATTTTGTTATTCCAATGGATGGTAGCCTTTTCATTATTGAAGGTACTTCGTTGTTGATATTTTGTTACTCCAATGGATGATAGCCTTGTCATTATGGAAGGTAGTTTGTTGTTGAGATTTTGTTACACCAATGTATGGTAGGCTTGTCATTATGGAAGGTGGTTTATTGTTGAGATTTTGTTAATCCAATGGATGGTATTCATGTCATTATGGAAGGTGGTTCGTTGTTAAGATTTTGTTACTCCATTGGATGGTAGCCTTTTCATTATGGAAGTAATTTATTGTTGACATTTTGTTACTCCAATGGATGGTAGCCTTTTCATTATGGAAGGTAGTTCGTTGTTGAGATTTTGTTACTCAAATGGATGGTAGCCTTTTTATTATGGAAGGTAGTTCATTGTTGAGATTTTGTTACACCAATGGATGGTAGCCTTGTCATAATGGAAGGTAGTTTGTTGCTTAGATTATGTTACTCCAATGGATGGTAGCCTTGTGATTATGCAAGGTAGTTCATTGTTGAGATTTTGTTACTCCAATGAATGGTAGCCTTGTCATTATGGATGGTATTTTTTTGTTGAGATTTTGTTACTCCAATGGATGGTAGACTTGTCATTACGGAAGGTAGTTCGTTGTTGAGATTTTGTTACTCCATTGGATAGTATCCTTGTCATTACCGAGAGTAGTTAACTGTTGAAATTTTGTTTCTCCAATGGTTGGTAGCCTTGTCATTACGGAAGGTAGTTCGTTGTTAAGATTTCGTTACTGCAATGGATGGTAACCTTTTCATTATGGAAGGTAGTTCGTTGTTTATATTTTGTTACTCCAATAGATGGTAGCCTTGTTATTATGGTTGGAAGTTTGTTGTTGTGATTTTGTTACCCCATTGGATGGTAGCCTTGTCATTTCCGAAAGTAGTTTGTTGTTGAGATTTTGTTACTCTAATGGATGGTAGCCTTGTCATTATCGAAGGTATTTCATTGTTGACATTTTGTTACTCCAATGGATGATAGCCTTTTCATTATGGAAGGTAGTTCGTTGTTGAGATTTTGTTACTCCAATGGATGGTAGCCTTGTCATTATGGATGGTAGTTTGTTGTTGAGATTATGTTATTCCATTGGATGGTTGCCTTGTCATTATTGAAGGTAGTTCGTTGTTGAGATTTTGTTACTCCAATGGATGGTAGCCTTGTCATTATGGAAGGTAGTTCGTTGTTGATATTCTGTTACTCCAATGGATGGTAGCCTTGTCATTATGGATGGTAGTTCATGGTTGGGATTTTGTTACTACAATAGATGGTAGCCTTTTCATTATGGAAGGTAGTTTGTTGTTGAAGTTTTGTTACTCCAATGGATGGTAGCCTTGTCATTATTGAAGGTACTTCGTTGTTGAGATTTTGTTACTCCAATGGATGATAGCCTTGTCATTATGGAAGGTAGTTCGTTATTAATATTTTGTTACACCAATGTATGGTAGGCTTGTCATTATGGAAGGTGGTTCATGGTTGAGATTTTGTTAATCCAATGGATGGTATTCGTGTCATTATGGAAGGTAGTTTGTTGTTGATATTTTGTTACTCCATTGGATGGTAGCCTTGTCATTATGGAAGGTAGTTCATTGTTGACATTTTGTTACTCCAATGGATGGTAGCCTTTTCATTATGGAAGGTAGTTCGTTTTTGAGATTTTGTTACTCAAATGGATGGTATCCTTGCCATTACGGAAGGTAGTTCATTGTTGAGATTTTGTTTCTCCAATGGATGGTAGCCTTGTCATTATGGAAGGTAGTTTCTTGTTGAGATTTTATTACTCCAATGGATGGTAGCCTTGCCGTTATAGAAGGTAGTTCATTGTTGATATTTTTTTATTCCAATGGATGGTACCCTTGTAATTATGGAAGGTTGATTGTTGTTGAGATTTTGTTACTCCAATGGATGGTAGCCTTTTCATTATGGAATAGTTTGTTGTTGAGCTTTTGTTACTCAAATGGATGGTAGCCTTTTTATTATGGAAGGTAGTTCGTTGTTGAGATTTTGTTACTCCAATGGATGGTAGCCTTGTCATTATGGATGGTAGTTTGTTGTTGAGATTATGTTATTCCATTGGATGGTTGCCTTGTCATTATGGAAGGTAGTTCGTTGTTGAGATTTTGTTACTCCAATGGATGGTAGCCTTGTCATTATGGAAGGTAGTTCGTTGTTGATATTCTGTTACTCCAATGGATGGTAGCCTTGTCATTATGGATGGTAGTTCATTGTTGAGATTTGGTTACTACAATAGATGGTAGCCTTTTCATTATGGAAGGTAGTTTGTTGTTGAAGTTTTGTTACTCCAATGGATGGTAGCCTTGTCATCATTGAAGGTACTTCGTTGTTGAGATTTTGTTACTCCAATGGATGATAGCCTTGTCATTATGGAAGGTAGTTCGTTATTAATATTTTGTTACACCAGTGTATGGTAGGCTTGTCATTATGGAAGGTGGTTCATGGTTGAGATTTTGTTAATCCAATGGATGGTATTCGTGTCATTATGGAAGGTAGTTTGTTGTTGATATTTTGTTACTCCATTGGATGGTAGCCTTGTCATTATGGAAGGTAGTTCATTGTTGACATTTTGTTACTCCAATGGATGGTAGCCTTTTCATTATGGAAGGTAGTTCGTTGTTGAGATTTTGTTACTCAAATGGATGGTATCCTTGCCATTACGAAAGGTAGTTCATTGTTGAGATTTTGTTTCTCCAATGGATGGTAGCCTTGTCATTATGGAAGGTAGTTTCTTGTTGAGATTTTATTACTCCAATGGATGGTAGCCTTGCCGTTATAGAAGGTAGTTCATTGTTGATATTTTGTTATTCCAATGGATGGTACCCTTGTAATTATGGAAGGTTGATTGTTGTTGAGATTTTGATACTCCAATGGATGGTAGCCTTTTCATTATGGAAGATAGTTTGTTGCTGAGCTTTTGTTACTCAAATGGATGGTATCCTTTTTATTATGGAAGGTAGTTCGTTGTTGAGATTTTGTTACACCAATGGATGGTAGCCTTGTCATAAAGGAAGGTAGTTTGTTGCTGAGATTATGTTGCTCCAATGGATATTAGCCTTGTGATTATGGAAGGTAGTTCATTGTTTAGATTTTGTTACAACAATGGATGGTAGCCTTATCATTATGGATGGTAGTTTTTTGATGAGATTTTGTTACTCCATTGGATGGTAGCATTGTCATTACAGAAAGTAGTTCGTTGTTGAGATTTTGTTACTCTAATAGATGGTAGCCTTGTCATTATGCAAGGTAGTTCATTGTTGACATTTTGTTACTCCAATTTCTGGTAGCCTTGTCATTATGGAAGGTAGTTCTTTGTTGAGATTTTGTTACTCCAATGGATGATAGCCTTGTCATTATGCAAGGTAGTTCATTGTTGACATTTTGTTACTCCAATTTCTGGTAGCCTTGTCATTATGGAAGGTAGTTTGTTGTTGAGATTTTGTTACTCCAATGGATGGTAGACTTGTCATTATGGAAGGTAGTTCGTTGTTGAGATTTTGTTACTCCAATGGATGGTAGACTTGTCATTATGGAAGGTAGTTCGTTGTTGAGATTTTTTTACTCTAATGGATGGTAGCCTTGTCATTATGCAAGGTAGTTCATTGTTGACATTTTGTTACTCCAATGAATGGTAGCCTTGTCATTATGGAAGGTAGTTTTTTGTTGAGATTTTGTTACTCCAATGGATGGTAGACTTGTCATTATGGAAGGTAGTTCGTTGTTGAGATTTTATTACTCCAATGGATGGTAGCCTTGTCAATATGGATGGTAGTTCGTTGTTGATATTTTGTTACTCCATTGGATGTTACCCTTGTCATTACCGAAAGTAGTTCATTGTTGAAATTTTGTTACTCCAATGGATGGTAGCCTTGTCATTACGGAAGGTAGTTCGTTTTGGAGATTTCGTTACTGCAATGGATAGTATCGTTGTCATTATGGAAGGTAGTTCGTTGTTGAGATTTTGTTACTCCAATGGATGGTAGCCTTGTCATTATGGAAGGTAGTTTCTTGTTGAGATTTTATTACTCCAATGGATGGTAGCCTTGCCGTTATAGAAGGTAGTTCATTGTTGATATTTTTTTATTCCAATGGATGGTACCCTTGTAATTATGGAAGGTTGATTGTTGTTGAGATTTTGTTACTCCAATGGATGGTAGCCTTTTCATTATGGAAGATAGTTTGTTGTTGAGCTTTTGTTACTCAAATGGATGGTAGCCTTTTTATTATGGAAGGTAGTTCGTTGTTGAGATTTTGTTACTCCAATGGATGGTAGCCTTGTCATTATGGATGGTAGTTTGTTGTTGAGATTATGTTATTCCATTGGATGGTTGCCTTGTCATTATGGAAGGTAGTTCGTTGTTGAGATTTTGTTACTCCAATGGATGGTAGCCTTGTCATTATGGAAGGTAGTTCGTTGTTGATATTCTGTTACTCCAATGGATGGTAGCCTTGTCATTATGGATGGTAGTTTATTGTTGAGATTTGGTTACTACAATAGATGGTAGCCTTTTCATTATGGAAGGTAGTTTGTTGTTGAAGTTTTGTTACTCCAATGGATGGTAGCCTTGTCATCATTGAAGGTACTTCGTTGTTGAGATTTTGTTACTCCAATGGATGATAGCCTTGTCATTATGGAAGGTAGTTCGTTATTAATATTTTGTTACACCAGTGTATGGTAGGCTTGTCATTATGGAAGGTGGTTCATGGTTGAGATTTTGTTAATCCAATGGATGGTATTCGTGTCATTATGGAAGGTAGTTTGTTGTTGATATTTTGTTACTCCATTGGATGGTAGCCTTGTCATTATGGAAGGTTGATTGTTGTTGAGATTTTTTTACTCCAATGGATGGTAGCCTTTTCATTATGGAAGATAGTTTGTTGTTGAGCTTTTGTTACTCAAATGGATGGTAGCCTTTTTATTATGGAAGGTAGTTCATTGTTGAGATTTTGTTACACCAATGGATGGTAGCCTTGTCATAATGGAAGGTAGTTTGTTGCTTAGATTATGTTACTCCAATGGATGGTAGCCTTGTGATTATGCAAGGTAGTTCATTGTTGAGATTTTGTTACTCCAATGAATGGTAGCCTTGTCATTATGGATGGTATTTTTTTGTTGAGATTTTGTTACTCCAATGGATGGTAGACTTGTCATTACGGAAGGTAGTTCGTTGTTGAGATTTTGTTACTCCATTGGATAGTATCCTTGTCATTACCGAGAGTAGTTAACTGTTGAAATTTTGTTTCTCCAATGGTTGGTAGCCTTGTCATTACGGAAGGTAGTTCGTTGTTAAGATTTCATTACTGCAATGGATGGTAACCTTTTCATTATGGAAGGTAGTTCGTTGTTTATATTTTGTTACTCCAATAGATGGTAGCCTTGTTATTATGGTTGGAAGTTTGTTGTTGTGATTTTGTTACTCCATTGGATGGTAGCCTTGTCATTTCCGAAAGTAGTTTGTTGTTGAGATTTTGTTACTCTAATGGATCGTAGCCTTGTCATTATCGAAGGTATTTCATTGTTGACATTTTGTTACTCCAATGGATGATAGCCTTTTCATTATGGAAGGTAGTTCGTTGTTGAGATTTTGTTACTCCAATGGATGGTAGCCTTGTCATTATGGATGGTAGTTTGTTGTTGAGATTATGTTATTCCATTGGATGGTTGCCTTGTCATTATTGAAGGTAGTTCGTTGTTGAGATTTTGTTACTCCAATGGATGGTAGCCTTGTCATTATGGAAGGTAGTTCGTTGTTGATATTCTGTTACTCCAATGGATGGTAGCCTTGTCATTATGGATGGTAGTTCATGGTTGGGATTTTGTTACTACAATAGATGGTAGCCTTTTCATTATGGAAGGTAGTTTGTTGTTGAAGTTTTGTTACTCCAATGGATGGTAGCCTTGTCATTATTGAAGGTACTTCGTTGTTGAGATTTTGTTACTCCAATGGATGATAGCCTTGTCATTATGGAAGGTAGTTCGTTATTAATATTTTGTTACACCAATGTATGGTAGGCTTGTCATTATGGAAGGTGGTTCATGGTTGAGATTTTGTTAATCCAATGGATGGTATTCGTGTCATTATGGAAGGTAGTTTGTTGTTGATATTTTGTTACTCCATTGGATGGTAGCCTTGTCATTATGGAAGGTAGTTCATTGTTGACATTTTGTTACTCCAATGGATGGTAGCCTTTTCATTATGGAAGGTAGTTCGTTTTTGAGATTTTGTTACTCAAATGGATGGTATCCTTGCCATTACGGAAGGTAGTTCATTGTTGAGATTTTGTTTCTCCAATGGATGGTAGCCTTGTCATTATGGAAGGTAGTTTCTTGTTGAGATTTTATTACTCCAATGGATGGTAGCCATGCCGTTATAGAAGGTAGTTCATTGTTGATATTTTTTTATTCCAATGGATGGTACCCTTGTAATTATGGAAGGTTGATTGTTGTTGAGATTTTGTTACTCCAATGGATGGTAGCCTTTTCATTATGGAATAGTTTGTTGTTGAGCTTTTGTTACTCAAATGGATGGTAGCCTTTTTATTATGGAAGGTAGTTCGTTGTTGAGATTTTGTTACTCCAATGGATGGTAGCCTTGTCATTATGGATGGTAGTTTGTTGTTGAGATTATGTTATTCCATTGGATGGTTGCCTTGTCATTATGGAAGGTAGTTCGTTGTTGAGATTTTGTTACTCCAATGGATGGTAGCCTTGTCATTATGGAAGGTAGTTCGTTGTTGATATTCTGTTACTCCAATGGATGGTAGCCTTGTCATTTTGGATGGTAGTTCATTGTTGAGATTTGGTTACTACAATAGATGGTAGCCTTTTCATTATGGAAGGTAGTTTGTTGTTGAAGTTTTGTTACTCCAATGGATGGTAGCCTTGTCATCATTGAAGGTACTTCGTTGTTGAGATTTTGTTACTCCAATGGATGATAGCCTTGTCATTATGGAAGGTAGTTCGTTATTAATATTTTGTTACACCAGTGTATGGTAGGCTTGTCATTATGGAAGGTGGTTCATGGTTGAGATTTTGTTAATCCAATGGATGGTATTCGTGTCATTATGGAAGGTAGTTTGTTGTTGATATTTTGTTACTCCATTGGATGGTAGCCTTGTCATTATGGAAGGTAGTTCATTGTTGACATTTTGTTACTCCAATGGATGGTAGCCTTTTCATTATGGAAGGTAGTTCGTTGTTGAGATTTTGTTACTCAAATGGATGGTATCCTTGCCATTACGGAAGGTAGTTCATTGTTGAGATTTTGTTTCTCCAATGGATGGTAGCCTTGTCATTATGGAAGGTAGTTTCTTGTTGAGATTTTATTACTCCAATGGATGGTAGCCTTGCCGTTATAGAAGGTAGTTCATTGTTGATATTTTGTTATTCCAATGGATGGTACCCTTGTAATTATGGAAGGTTGATTGTTGTTGAGATTTTGATACTCCAATGGATGGTAGCCTTTTCATTATGGAAGATAGTTTGTTGCTGAGCTTTTGTTACTCAAATGGATGGTATCCTTTTTATTATGGAAGGTAGTTCGTTGTTGAGATTTTGTTACACCAATGGATGGTAGCCTTGTCATAAAGGAAGGTAGTTTGTTGCTGAGATTATGTTGCTCCAATGGATATTAGCCTTGTGATTATGGAAGGTAGTTCATTGTTTAGATTTTGTTACAACAATGGATGGTAGCCTTATCATTATGGATGGTAGTTTTTTGATGAGATTTTGTTACTCCATTGGATGGTAGCATTGTCATTACAGAAAGTAGTTCGTTGTTGAGATTTTGTTACTCTAATAGATGGTAGCCTTGTCATTATGCAAGGTAGTTCATTGTTGACATTTTGTTACTCCAATTTCTGGTAGCCTTGTCATTATGGAAGGTAGTTCTTTGTTGAGATTTTGTTACTCCAATGGATGATAGCCTTGTCATTATGCAAGGTAGTTCATTGTTGACATTTTGTTACTCCAATTTCTGGTAGCCTTGTCATTATGGAAGGTAGTTTGTTGTTGAGATTTTGTTACTCCAATGGATGGTAGACTTGTCATTATGGAAGGTAGTTCGTTGTTGAGATTTTGTTACTCCAATGGATGGTAGACTTGTCATTATGGAAGGTAGTTCGTTGTTGAGATTTTTTTACTCTAATGGATGGTAGCCTTGTCATTATGCAAGGTAGTTCATTGTTGACATTTTGTTACTCCAATGAATGGTAGCCTTGTCATTATGGAAGGTAGTTTTTTGTTGAGATTTTGTTACTCCAATGGATGGTAGACTTGTCATTATGGAAGGTAGTTCGTTGTTGAGATTTTATTACTCCAATGGATGGTAGCCTTGTCAATATGGATGGTAGTTCGTTGTTGATATTTTGTTACTCCATTGGATGTTACCCTTGTCATTACCGAAAGTAGTTCATTGTTGAAATTTTGTTACTCCAATGGATGGTAGCCTTGTCATTACGGAAGGTAGTTCGTTTTGGAGATTTCGTTACTGCAATGGATAGTATCGTTGTCATTATGGAAGGTAGTTCGTTGTTGAGATTTTGTTACTCCAATGGATGGTAGCCTTGTCATTATGGAAGGTAGTTTCTTGTTGAGATTTTATTACTCCAATGGATGGTAGCCTTGCCGTTATAGAAGGTAGTTCATTGTTGATATTTTTTTATTCCAATGGATGGTACCCTTGTAATTATGGAAGGTTGATTGTTGTTGAGATTTTGTTACTCCAATGGATGGTAGCCTTTTCATTATGGAAGATAGTTTGTTGTTGAGCTTTTGTTACTCAAATGGATGGTAGCCTTTTTATTATGGAAGGTAGTTCGTTGTTGAGATTTTGTTACTCCAATGGATGGTAGCCTTGTCATTATGGATGGTAGTTTGTTGTTGAGATTATGTTATTCCATTGGATGGTTGCCTTGTCATTATGGAAGGTAGTTCGTTGTTGAGATTTTGTTACTCCAATGGATGGTAGCCTTGTCATTATGGAAGGTAGTTCGTTGTTGATATTCTGTTACTCCAATGGATGGTAGCCTTGTCATTATGGATGGTAGTTCATTGTTGAGATTTGGTTACTACAATAGATGGTAGCCTTTTCATTATGGAAGGTAGTTTGTTGTTGAAGTTTTGTTACTCCAATGGATGGTAGCCTTGTCATCATTGAAGGTACTTCGTTGTTGAGATTTTGTTACTCCAATGGATGATAGCCTTGTCATTATGGAAGGTAGTTCGTTATTAATATTTTGTTACACCAGTGTATGGTAGGCTTGTCATTATGGAAGGTGGTTCATGGTTGAGATTTTGTTAATCCAATGGATGGTATTCGTGTCATTATGGAAGGTAGTTTGTTGTTGATATTTTGTTACTCCATTGGATGGTAGCCTTGTCATTATGGAAGGTAGTTCATTGTTGACATTTTGTTACTCCAATGGATGGTAGCCTTTTCATTATGGAAGGTAGTTCGTTGTTGAGATTTTGTTACTCAAATGGATGGTATCCTTGCCATTTCGGAAGGTAGTTCATTGTTGAGATTTTGTTTCTCCAATGGATGGTAGCCTTGTCATTATGGAAGGTAGTTTCTTGTTGAGATTTTATTACTCCAATGGATGGTAGCCTTGCCGTTATAGAAGGTAGTTCATTGTTGATATTTTGTTATTCCAATGGATGGTACCCTTGTAATTATGGAAGGTTGATTGTTGTTGAGATTTTGATACTCCAATGGATGGTAGCCTTTTCATTATGGAAGATAGTTTGTTGTTGAGCTTTTGTTACTCAAATGGATGGTATCCTTTTTATTATGGAAGGTAGTTCGTTGTTGAGATTTTATTACACCAATGGATGGTAGCCTTGTCATAAAGGAAGGTAGTTTGTTGCTGAGATTATGTTGCTCCAATGGATATTAGCCTTGTGATTATGGAAGGTAGTTCATTGTTTAGATTTTGTTACAACAATGGATGGTAGCCTTATCATTATGGATGGTAGTTTTTTGATGAGATTTTGTTACTCCATTGGATGGTAGCATTGTCATTACAGAAAGTAGTTCGTTGTTGAGATTTTGTTACTCTAATAGATGGTAGCCTTGTCATTATGCAAGGTAGTTCATTGTTGACATTTTGTTACTCCAATTTCTGGTAGCCTTGTCATTATGGAAGGTAGTTCGTTGTTGAGATTTTGTTACTCCAATGGATGATAGCCTTGTCATTATGCAAGGTAGTTCATTGTTGACATTTTGTTACTCCAATTTCTGGTAGCCTTGTCATTATGGAAGGTAGTTTGTTGTTGAGATTTTGTTACTCCAATGGATGGTAGACTTGTCATTATGGAAGGTAGTTCGTTGTTGAGATTTTGTTACTCCAATGGATGGTAGACTTGTCATTATGGAAGGTAGTTCGTTGTTGAGATTTTTTTACTCTAATGGATGGTAGCCTTGTCATTATGCAAGGTAGTTCATTGTTGACATTTTGTTACTCCAATGAATGGTAGCCTTGTCATTATGGAAGGTAGTTTTTTGTTGAGATTTTGTTACTCCAATGGATGGTAGACTTGTCATTATGGAAGGTAGTTCGTTGTTGAGATTTTATTACTCCAATGGATGGTAGCCTTGTCAATATGGATGGTAGTTCGTTGTTGATATTTTGTTACTCCATTGGATGTTACCCTTGTCATTACCGAAAGTAGTTCATTGTTGAAATTTTGTTACTCCAATGGATGGTAGCCTTGTCATTACGGAAGGTAGTTCGTTTTGGAGATTTCGTTACTGCAATGGATAATATCGTTGTCATTATGGAAGGTAGTTCGTTGTTGAGATTTTGTTACTCTAATGGCTGGTATCCTTGTCATTATGGAAGGTAGTTCATTGTTGAGATTTTGTTTCTCTAATGGATGGTAGCCTTGTCATTATGGAAGGTAGTTCGTTGTTGATATTTTGTTACTCCAATGGATGGTAACCTTTTCATTATGGAAGGTAGTTCGTTGTTGAGATTTTGTTACTCCAATGGATGGTAGACCTGTCATTATGGAAGGTAGTTTGTTGTTGAGATTTTGTTACTCTAATGGATGGTAGACTTGTCATTATGGAAGGTAGTTCATTGTTGAGATTTTGTTACTCCAATGGATGGTAGCCTTTTCATTATGTAAGGTAGTTCGTTGTTGAGATTTTGTTACTCCAATGGATGGTAACCTTTTCATTATGGAAGGTTGTTCGATGTTGAGATTTTGTTACTCCAATGGATGGTAGACTTGTCATTATGTAAGGTAGTTCGTTGTTGAGATTTTGTTACTCTAATTGATGGTAGACTTGTCATTATGGAAGGTAGTTCGTTGTTGAGATTTTGTTAATATAATGGATAGTAGCCTTGTCATTATGTAAGGTAGTCCGTTGTTGATGTTTTGTTACTCGAATGGATGGTAGGCTTGTCATTATGGAAGGTAGTTCGTTGTTGAGATTTTGTTACTCCAATGGATGGTAGCCTTGTCATTATTGAAAGTACTTCGTTGTTGAGATTTTGTTACTCCAATGGATGGTAGCATTGTCATTACAGAAAGTAGTTCGTTTTTGAGATTTTGTTACTCTAATAGATGGTAGCCTTGTCATTATGCAAGGTAGTTCATTGTTGACATTTTGTTACTCCAATTTCTGGTAGCCTTGTCATTATGGAAGGTAGTTCGTTGTTGAGATTTTGTTACTCCAATGGATGATAGCCTTGTCATTATGCAAGGTAGTTCATTGTTGACATTTTGTTACTCCAATTTCTGGTAGCCTTGTCATTATGGAAGGTAGTTTGTTGTTGAGATTTTGTTACTCCAATGGATGGTAGACTTGTCATTATGGAAGGTAGTTCGTTGTTGAGATTTTGTTACTCCAATGGATGGTAGACTTGTCATTATGGAAGGTAGTTCGTTGTTGAGATTTTTTTACTCTAATGGATGGTAGCCTTGTCATTATGCAAGGTAGTTCATTGTTGACATTTTGTTACTCCAATGAATGGTAGCCTTGTCATTATGGAAGGTAGTTTTTTGTTGAGATTTTGTTACTCCAATGGATGGTAGACTTGTCATTATGGAAGGTAGTTCGTTGTTGAGATTTTATTACTCCAATGGATGGTAGCCTTGTCAATATGGATGGTAGTTCGTTGTTGATATTTTGTTACTCCATTGGATGTTACCCTTGTCATTACCGAAAGTAGTTCATTGTTGAAATTTTGTTACTCCAATGGATGGTAGCCTTGTCATTACGGAAGGTAGTTCGTTTTGGAGATTTCGTTACTGCAATGGATAATATCGTTGTCATTATGGAAGGTAGTTCGTTGTTGAGATTTTGTTACTCTAATGGCTGGTATCCTTGTCTTTATGGAAGGTAGTTCATTGTTGAGATTTTGTTTCTCTAATGGATGGTAGCCTTGTCATTATGGAAGGTAGTTCGTTGTTGATATTTTGTTACTCCAATGGATGGTAACCTTTTCATTATGGAAGGTAGTTCGTTGTTGAGATTTTGTTCCTCCAATGGATGGTAGACCTGTCATTATGGAAGGTAGTTTGTTGTTGAGATTTTGTTACTCTAATGGATGGTAGACTTGTCATTATGGAAGGTAGTTCATTGTTGAGATTTTGTTACTCCAATGGATGGTAGCCTTTTCATTATGTAAGGTAGTTCGTTGTTGAGATTTTGTTACTCCAATGGATGGTAACCTTTTCATTATGGAAGGTTGTTCGATGTTGAGGTTTTGTTACTCCAATGGATGGTAGACTTGTCATTATGTAAGGTAGTTCGTTGTTGAGATTTTGTTACTCTAATTGATGGTAGACTTGTCATTATGGAAGGTAGTTCGTTGTTGAGATTTTGTTAATATAATGGATAGTAGCCTTGTCATTATGTAAGGTAGTCCGTTGTTGATGTTTTGTTACTCGAATGGATGGTAGGCTTGTCATTATGGAAGGTAGTTCGTTGTTGAGATTTTGTTACTCCAATGGATGGTAGCCTTGTCATTATTGAAAGTACTTCGTTGTTGAGATTTTGTTACTCCAATGGATGGTAGCCTTTTCATTATTGAAGGTACTTCGTTGTTGAGATTTTGTTACTCCAATGGATGATAGCCTTGTCATTATGGAAGGTAGTTCGTTGTTGATATTTTGTTACACCAATGTATGGTAGGCTTGTCATTATGGATGGTGGTTCATTGTTGATATTTTGTTACACCAATGTATGGTAGGCTTGTCATTATGGAAGGTGGTTCATTGTTGATATTTTGTTAATCCAATGGATGGTATTCGTGTCATTATGGAAGGTAGTTCGTTGTTGAGATTTTGTTACTCCATTGGATGGTAGCCTTGTCATTATGGAAGGTAGTTCATTGTTGACATTTTGTTACTCCAATGGATGGTAGCCTTTTCATTATGGAAGGTAGTTCGTTGTTTAGATTTTGTTACTCAAATGGATGGTATCCTTTCCATTATGGAAGGTAGTTCGTTGTTGAGATTTTCTTTCTCCAATGGATGGTAGCCTTGTCATTATGGAAGGTAGTTTCTTGTTGAGATTTTATTACTCCAATGGATGGTAGGCTTGTCGTTATGGAAGGTAGTTTGTTGTTGATATTTTTTTACTCCAATGGATGGTACCCTTGTAATTATGGAAGGTTGATTGTTGTTGAGATTTTGTTACTCCAATGGATGGTAGCCTTTTCATTATGGAAGATAGTTTGTTGTTGATCTTTTGTTACTCAAATGGATGGTAGCCTTTTTATTATGGAAGGTAGTTTGTTGTTGAGATTTTGTTACACCAATGGATGGTAGCCTTGTCATAAGGGAAGGTAGTTTGTTGCTGAGATTATGTTACTCTAATGGATGGTAGCCTTGTGATTATGGAAGGTAGTTCATTGTTTAGATTTTGTTACTCCAATGGATGGTATCTTTGTCATTATGGATGGTAGTTTTTTGATGAGATTTTGTTACTCCATGGATGGTAGCATTGTCATTACAGAAAGTAGTTCGTTGTTGAGATTTTGTTACTCTAATGGATGGTAGCCTTGTCATTATGCAAGGTAGTTCATTGTTGACATTTTGTTACTCCAATTTCTGGTAGCCTAGTCATTATGGAAGGTAGATCGTTGTTGAGATTTTGTTACTCCAATGGATGGTAGACTTGTCATTATGGAAGGTAGTTCGTTGTTGAGATTTTGTTACTCTAATGGATGGTAGCCTTGTCATTATGCAAGGTAGTACATTGTTGACATTTTGTTACTCCAATGAATGGTAGCCTAGTCATGGAAGGTAGTTTTTTGTTGAGATTTTGTTACTCCAATGGATGGTAGACTTGTCATTATGGAAGGTAGTTTGTTGTTGAGATTTTTTTACACCAATGTATGGTAGGCTTGTCATTATGGAAGGTGGTTCGTTGTTGACATTTTGTTACTCCAATGGATGGTATTCGTCTCATTATGGAAGGTAGTTCTTTGTTGAGATTTTGATATTCCATTGGATGGTAGCCTGGTCATATTGGATGTAGTTCATTGTTGACATTTTGTTACTCCAATGGTTAGTAGCCTTTTCATTATGGAAGATAGTTTGTTGTTGAGCTTTTGTAACTCAAATGGATGGTAGCCTTTTTATTATGGAAGGTAGTTCATTGTTGAGATTTTGTTACAACAATTGATGGTATCCTTGTCATAAGGGAAGGTAGTTTGTTGCTGAGATTATGTTACTCCAATGGATGGTAGCCTTGTGATTATGGAAAGTAGTTCATTGTTTAGATTTTGTTACTCCAATGGATGGTAGCCTTGTCATTATGGATGGTAGTTTTTTGATGAGATTTTGTTACTCCATTGGATGGTAGCATTGTCATTACAGAAAGTAGTTCGTTGTTGAGATTTTTTTACTCTAATGGATGGTAGCCTTGTCATTATACAAGGTAGTTCATTGTTGACATTTTGTTACTCCAATTTCTGGTAGCCTTGTCATTATGGAAGGTAGTTCGTTGTCGAGATTTTGTTACTCCAATGGATGGTAGACTTGTCATTATGGAAGGTAGTTTGTTGTTGAGATTTTGTTACTCTAATGGATGGTAGCCTTGTCATTATGCAAGGTAGTACATTGTTGACATTTTGTTACTCCAATGGATGATAGCCTTGTCATTATGGAAGGTAGTTTGTTGTTGATATTTTGTTACACCAATGTATGGTAGAGTTGTCATTATGGAAGGTAGTTCATTGTTTATATTTTGTTACTCCAATGGATGGTATTCGTGTCATTATGGAAGGTAGTTCGTTGTTGAGATTTTGTTACTCCATTGGATGGTAGCCTTGTCATTACCGAAAGTAGTTCGTTGTTGAAATTTGGTTACTCCAATGGATGGTAGCCTTTTCATTATGGAAGGTAGTTCGTTGTTTAGATTTTGTTACTCAAATGGATGGTATCCTTTCCATTATGGAAGGTAGTTCGTTGTTGAGATTTTCTTTCTCCAATGGATGGTAGCCTTGTCATTATGGAAGGTAGTTTCTTGTTGAGATTTTATTACTCCAATGGATGGTAGCCTTGTCGTTATGGAAGGTAGTTTGTTGTTGATATTTTTTTACTCCAATGGATGGTACCCTTGTAATTATGGAAGGTTGATTGTTGTTGAGATTTTGTTACTCCAATGGATGGTAGCCTTTTCATTATGGAAGATAGTTTCTTTTTGATCTTTTGTTACTCAAATGGATGGTAGCCTTTTTATTATGGAAGGTAGTTTGTTGTTGAAATTTTGTTACACCAATGGATGGTAGCCTTGTCATAAGGGAAGGTAGTTTGTTGCTGAGATTATGTTACTCTAATGGATGGTAGCCTTGTGATTATGGAAGGTAGTTCATTGTTTTGATTTTGTTACTCCAATGGATGGTAGCTTTGTCATTATGGATGGTAGTTTTTTGATGAGATTTTGTTACTCCATGGATGGTAGCATTGTCATTACAGAAAGTAGTTCGTTGTTGAGATTTTGTTACTCTAATGGATGGTAGCCTTGTCATTATGCAAGGTAGTTCATTGTTGACATTTTGTTACTCCAATTTCTGGTAGCCTTGTCATTATGGAAGGTAGATCATTGTTGAGATTTTGTTCCTCCAATGGATGGTAGACTTGTCATTATGGAAGGTAGTTCGTTGTTGAGATTTTGTTACTCTAATGGATGGTAGCCTTGTCATTATGCAAGGTAGTACATTGTTGACATTTTGTTACTCCAATGAATGGTAGCCTAGTCATGGAAGGTAGTTTTTTGTTGAGATTTTGTTACTCCAATGGATGGTAGACTTGTCATTATGGAAGGTAGTTTGTTGTTGAGATTTTGTTACACCAATGTATGGTAGGCTTGTCATTATGGAAGGTGGTTCGTTGTTGAGATTTTGTTACTCCAATGGATGGTATTCGTGTCATTATGGAAGGTAGTTCTTTGTTGAGATTTTGATATTCCATTGGATGGTAGCCTGGTCATATTGGATGTAGTTCATTGTTGACATTTTGTTACTCCAATGGTTAGTAGCCTTTTCATTATGGAAGATAGTTTGTTGTTGAGCTTTTGTAACTCAAATGGATTGTAGCCTTTTTATTATGGAAGGTAGTTCATTGTTGAGATTTTGTTACAACAATTGATGGTATCCTTGTCATAAGGGAAGGTAGTTTGTTGCTGAGATTATGTTACTCCAATGGATGGTAGCCTTGTGATTATGGAAGGTAGTTCATTGTTTAGATTTTGTTACTCCAATGGATGGTAGCCTTGTCATTATGGATGGTAGTTTTTTAATGAGATTTTGTTACTCCATTGGATGGTAGCATTGTCATTACAGAAAGTAGTTCGTTGTTGAGATTTTTTTACTCTAATGGATGGTAGCCTTGTCATTATGCAAGGTAGTTCATTGTTGACATTTTGTTACTCCAATTTCTGGTAGCCTTGTCATTATGGAAGGTAGTTCGTTGTCGAGATTTTGTTACTCCAATGGATGGTAGACTTGTCATTATGGAAGGTAGTTTGTTGTTGAGATTTTGTTACTCTAATGGATGGTAGCCTTGTCATTATTCAAGGTAGTACATTGTTGACATTTTGTTACTCCAATGGATGATAGCCTTGTCATTATGGAAGGTAGTTTGTTGTTGATATTTTGTTACACCAATGTATGGTAGAGTTGTCATTATGGAAGGTAGTTCATTGTTTATATTTTGTTACTCCAATGGATGGTATTCGTGTCATTATGGAAGGTAGTTCGTTGTTGAGATTTTGTTACTCCATTGGATGGTAGCCTTGTCATTACCGAAAGTAGTTCGTTGTTGAAATTTGGTTACTCCAATGGATGGTAGTCTTTTCATTATGGAAGGTAGTTCGTTGTTGAGATTTTGTTACTCAAATGGATGGTATCCTTTCCATTATGGAAGGTAGTTCGTTGTTGAGATTTTCTTTCTCCAATGGATGGTAGCCTTGTCATTATGGAAGGTAGTTTCTTGTTGAGATTTTATTACTCCAATGGATGGTAGCCTTGTCGTTATGGAAGGTAGTTTGTTGTTGATATTTTTTTACTCCAATGGATGGTACCCTTGTAATTATGGAAGGTTGATTGTTGTTGAGATTTTGTTACTCCAATGGATGGTAGCCTTTTCATTATGGAAGATAGTTTGTTGTTGATCTTTTGTTACTCAAATGGATGGTAGCCTTTTTATTATGGAAGGTAGTTTATTGTTGAGATTTTGTTACACCAATGGATGGTAATCTTGTCATAAGGGAAGGTAGTTTGTTGCTAAGATTATGTTACTCTAATGGATGGTAGCCTTGTGATTATGGAAGGTAGTTCATTGTTTAGATTTTGTTACTCCAATGGATGGTATCCTTGTCATTATGGATGGTAGTTTTTTGATGAGATTTTGTTACTCCTTTGAATGGTAGCATTGTCATTACAGAAAGTAGTTCGTTGTTGAGATTTTGTTACTCTAATGGATGGTAGCCTTGTCATTATGCAAGGTAGTTCATTGTTGACATTTTGTTACTCCAATTTCTGGTAGCCTTGTCATTATGGAAGGTAGTTCGTTGTCGAGATTTTGTTACTCCAATGGATGGTAGACTTCTCATTATGGAAGGTAGTTCGTTGTTGAGATTTTGTTACTCTAATGGATGGTAGCCTTGTCATTATGCAAGGTAGTACATTGTTGACATTTTGTTACTCCAATGGATGATAGCCTTGTCATTATGGAAGGTAGTTTGTTGTTGATATTTTGTTACACCAATGTATGGTAGACTTGTCATTATGGAAGGTAGTTCATTGTTGATATTTTGTTACTCCAATGGATGGTATTCGTGTCATTATGGAAGGTAGTTCGTTGTTGAGATTTTGTTACTCCATTGGATGGTAGCCTTGTCATTACCGAAAGTAGTTCGTTGTTGAAATTTGGTTACTCCAATGGATGGTAGCCTTTTCATTATGGAAGGTAGTTCGTTGTTTAGATTTTGTTACTCAAATGGATGGTATCCTTTCCATTATGGAAGGTAGTTCGCTGTTGAGATTTTCTTTCTCCAATGGATGGTAGCCTTGTCATTATGGAAGGTAGTTTCTTGTTGAGATTTTATTACTCCAATGGATGGTAGCCTTGTCGTTATGGAAGGTAGTTTGTTGTTGATATTTTTTTACTCCAATGGATGGTACCCTTGTAATTATGGAAGGTTGATTGTTGTTGAGATTTTGTTACTCCAATGGATGGTAGCCTTTTCATTATGGAAGATAGTTTGTTGTTGATCTTTTGTTACTCAAATGGATGGTAGCCTTTTTATTATGGAAGGTAGTTTGTTGTTGAGATTTTGTTACACCAATGGATGGTAGCCTTGTCATAAGGGAAGGTAGTTTGTTGCTGAGATTAGGTTACTCTAATGGATGGTAGCCTTGTGATTATGGAAGGTAGTTCATTGTTTAGATTTTGTTACTCCAATGGATGGTATCCTTGTCATTATGGATGGTAGTTTTTTGATGAGATTTTGTTACTCCATTGGATGGTAGTATTGTCATTACAGAAAGTAGTTCGTTGTTGAGATTTTGTTACTCTAATGGATGGTAGCCTTGTCATTATGCAAGGTAGTTCATTGTTGAAATTTTGTTACTACAATTTCTGGTAGCCTTGTCATTATGGAAGGTAGATCGTTGTTCAGATTTTGTTACACCAATGTATGGTAGACTTGTCATTATGGAAGGTAGTTCATTATTGATATTTTGTTACTCCAATGGATGATATTCGTGTCATTATGGAAGGTAGTTCGTTGTTGAGATTTTGTTACTCCATTGGATGGTAGCCTTGTCATTACCGAAAGTAGTTCGTTGTTGAAATTTGGTTACTCCAATGGATGGTAGCCTTTTCATTATGGAAGGTAGTTCGTTGTTTAGATTTTGTTACTCAAATGGATGGTATCCTTTCCATTATGGAAGGTAGTTCGTTGTTGAGATTTTCTTTCTCCAATGGATGGTAGCCTTGTCATTATGGAAGGTAGTTAATTGTTGAGATTTTGTTACTCTAATGGATGGTAGCCTTTTCATTATGTAAGGTAGTTCGTTGTTGAAGTTTTGTTACTCCAATGGATGGTAACCTTTTCATTATGGAAGGTTGTTCGTTGTTGAGATTTTGTTACTCCAATGGATGGTAGACTTGTCATTATGTAAGGTAGTTCGTTGTTGAGATTTTGTTACTCTAATGGATGGTAGACTTGTCATTATGGAAGGTAGTTCGTTGTTGAGATTTTGTTAATATAATGGATAGTAGCCTTGTCATTATGTAAGGTAGTCCGTTGTTGATGTTTTGTTACTCAAATGGATGGTAGCCTTGTCATTATGGAAGGTAGTTCGTTGTTGAGATTTTGTTACTCCAATGGATGGTAGCCTTGTCATTATTGAAAGTACTTTGTTGTTGAGATTTTGTTACTCCAATGGATGGTAGCCTTGTCATTATGGAAGGTAGTTCGTTGTTGAAATTTTGTTACTCCAATGAATGGTAGCCTTTTCATTATTGAAGGTACTTCATTGTTGAGATTTTGTTACTCCAATGGATGATAGCCTTGTCATTATGGAAGGTAGTTCGTTGTTGATATTTTGTTACACCAATGTATGGTAGGCTTGTCATTATGGAAGGTGGTTCATTGTTGATATTTTGTTAATCCAATGGATGGTATTCGTGTCATTATGGAAGGTAGTTCGTTGTTGAGATTTTGTTACTCCATTGGATGGTAGCCTTGTCATTATGGAAGGTAGTTCATTGTTGACATTTTGTTACTCCAATGGATGGTAGCCTTTTCATTATGGAAGGTAGTTCGTTGTTTAGATTTTGTTACTCAAATGGATGGTATCCTTTCCATTATGGAAGGTAGTTCGTTGTTGAGATTTTCTTTCTCCAATGGATGGTAGCCTTGTCATTATGGAAGGTAGTTTCTTGTTGAGATTTTATTACTCCAATGGATGGTAGCCTTGTCGTTATGGAAGGTAGTTTGTTGTTGATGTTTTTTTACTCCAATGGATGGTAGCCTTGTAATTATGGAAGGTTGATTGTTGTTGAGATTTTGTTACTCCAATGGATGGTAGCCTTTTCATTATGGAAGATAGTTTGTTGTTGATCTTTTGTTACTCAAATGGATGGTAGCCTTTTTATTATGGAAGGTAGTTTGTTGTTGAGATTTTGTTACACCAATGGATGGTAGCCTTGTCATAAGGGAAGGTAGTTTGTTGCTGAGATTATGTTACTCTAATGGATGGTAGCCTTGTGATTATGGAAGGTAGTTCATTGTTTATATTTTGTTACTCCAATGGATGGTAGCTTTTTCATTATGGATGGTAGTTTTTTGATGAGATTTTGTTACTCCATTGGATGGTAGCACTGTCATTACAGAAAGTAGTTCGTTGTTGAGATTTTGTTACTCTAATGGATGGTAGCCTTGTCATTATGCAAGGTAGTTCATTGTTGACATTTTGTTACTCCAATTTCTGGTAGCCTTGTCATTATGGAAGGTAGATCTTTGTTGAGATTTTGTTACTCCAATGGATGGTAGACTTGTCATTATGGAAGGTAGTTCGTTGTTGAGATTTTGTTACTCTAATGGATGGTAGCCTTGTCATTATGCAAGGTAGTACATTGTTGACATTTTGTTACTCCAATGAATGGTAGCCTAGTCATGGAAGGTAGTTTTTTGTTGAGATTTTGTTACTCCAATGAATGGTAGACTTGTCATTATGGAAGGTAGTTTGTTGTTGAGATTTTGTTACACCAATGTATGGTAGGCTTGTCATTATGGAAGGTGGTTCGTTGTTGAGATTTTGTTACTCCAATGGATGGTATTCGTGTCATTATGGAAGGTAGTTCTTTGTTGAGATTTTGATATTCCATTGGATGGTAGCCTGGTCATATTGGATGTAGTTCATTGTTGACATTTTGTTACTTCAATGGTTAGTAGCCTTTTAATTATGGAAGATAGTTTGTTGTTGAGCTTTTGTAACTCAAATGGATGGTAGCCTTTTTATTATGGAAGGTAGTTCGTTGTTGAGATTTTGTTACAACAATTGATGATATCCTTGTCATAAGGGAAGGTAGTTTGTTGCTGAGATTATGTTACTCCAATGGATGGTAGCCTTGTGATTATGGAAGGTAGTTCATTGTTTAGATTTTGTTACTCCAATGGATGGTAGCCTTGTCATTATGGATGGTAGTTTTTTGATGAGATTTTGTTACTCCATTGGATGGTAGCATTGTCATTACAGAAAGTAGTTCGTTGTTGAGATTTTGTTACTCTAATGGATGGTAGCCTTGTCATTATGCAAGGTAGTTCATTGTTGACATTTTGTTACTCCAATTTCTGGTAGCCTTGTCATTATGGAAGGTAGTTCGTTGTCGAGATTTTGTTACTCCAATGGATGGTAGACTTTTCATTATGGAAGATAGTTCGTTGTTGATCTTTTGTTACTCAAATGGATGGTAGCCTTTTTATTATGGAAGGTAGTTTGTTGTTGAGATTTTGTTACACCAATGGATGGTAGCCTTGTCATAAGGGAAGGTAGTTTGTTGCTGAGATTAGGTTACTCTAATGGATGGTAGCCTTGTGATTATGGAAGGTAGTTCATTGTTTAGATTTTGTTACTCCAATGGATGGTATCCTTGTCATTATGGATGGTAGTTTTTTGATGAGATTTTGTTACTCCATTGGATGGTAGTATTGTCATTACAGAAAGTAGTTCGTTGTTGAGATTTTGTTACTCTAATGGATGGTAGCCTTGTCATTATGCAAGGTAGTTCATTGTTGAAATTTTGTTACTACAATTTCTGGTAGCCTTGTCATTATGGAAGGTAGATCGTTGTTCAGATTTTGTTTCTCCAATGGATGGTAGCCTTGTCATTATGGAAGGTAGTTTCTTGTTGAGATTTTATTACTCCAATGGATGGTAGCCTTGTCGTTATGGAAGGTAGTTTGTTATTGATATTTTTTTACTCCAATGGATGGTACCCTTGTAATTATGGAAGGTTGATTGTTGTTGAGATTTTGTTACTCCAATGGATGGTAGCCTTTTCATTATGGAAGATAGTTTGTTGTTGATCTTTTGTTACTCAAATGGATGGTAGCCTTTTTATTATGGAAGGTAGTTTATTGTTGAGATTTTGTTACACCAATGGATGGTAGCCTTGTCATAAGGGAAGGTAGTTTGTTGCTGAGATTATGTTACTCTAATGGATGGTAGCCTTGTGATTATGGAAGGTAGTTCATTGTTTAGATTTTGTTACTCCAATGGATGGTATCCTTGTCATTATGGATGGTAGTTTTTTGATGAGATTTTGTTACTCCATTGGATGGTAGCATTGTCATTACAGAAAGTAGTTCGTTGTTGAGATTTTGTTACTCTAATGGATGGTAGCCTTGTCATTATGCAAGGTAGTACATTGTTGACATTTTGTTACTCCAATGAATGGTAGCCTAGTCATGGAAGGTAGTTTTTTGTTGAGATTTTGTTACTCCAATGAATGGTAGACTTGTCATTATGGAAGGTAGTTTGTTGTTGAGATTTTGTTACACCAATGTATGGTAGGCTTGTCATTATGGAAGGTGGTTCGTTGTTGAGATTTTGTTACTCCAATGGATGGTATTCGTGTCATTATGGAAGGTAGTTCTTTGTTGAGATTTTGATATTCCATTGGATGGTAGCCTGGTCATATTGGATGTAGTTCATTGTTGACATTTTGTTACTCCAATGGTTAGTAGCCTTTTAATTATGGAAGATAGTTTGTTGTTGAGCTTTTGTAACTCAAATGGATGGTAGCCTTTTTATTATGGAAGGTAGTTCGTTGTTGAGATTTTGTTACAACAATTGATGGTATCCTTGTCATAAGGGAAGGTAGTTTGTTGCTGAGATTATGTTACTCCAATGGATGGTAGCCTTGTGATTATGGAAGGTAGTTCATTGTTTTGATTTTGTTACTCCAATGGATGGTAGCCTTGTCATTATGGATGGTAGTTTTTTGATGAGATTTTGTTACTCCATTGGATGGTAGCATTGTCATTACAGAAAGTAGTTCGTTGTTGAGATTTTGTTACTCTAATGGATGGTAGCCTTGTCATTATGCAAGGTAGTTCATTGTTGACATTTTGTTACTCCAATTTCTGGTAGCCTTGTCATTATGGAAGGTAGTTCGTTGTCGAGATTTTGTTACTCCAATGGATGGTAGACTTGTCATTATGGAAGGTAGTTCGTTGTTGAGATTTTGTTACTCTAATGGATGGTAGCCTTGTCATTATGCAAGGTAGTACATTGTTGACATTTTGTTACTCCAATGGATGATAGCTTTGTCATTATGGAAGGTAGTTTGTTGTTGATATTTTGTTACACCAATGTATGGTAGAGTTGTCATTATGGAAGGTAGTTCATTGTTGATATTTTGTTACTCCAATGGATGGTATTCGTGTCATTATGGAAGGTAGTTCGTTGTTGAGATTTTGTTACTCCATTGGATGGTAGCCTTGTCATTACCGAAAGTAGTTCGTTGTTGAAATTTGGTTACTCCAATGGATGGTAGCCTTTTAGTTATGGAAGGTAGTTCGTTGTTTAGATTTTGTTACTCAAATGGATGGTATCCTTTCCATTATGGAAGGTAGTTCGTTGTTGAGATTTTCTTTCTCCAATGGATGGTAGCCTTGTCATTATGGAAGGTAGTTTCTTGTTGAGATTTTATTACTCCAATGGATGGTAGCCTTGTCGTTATGGAAGGTAGTTTGTTATTGATATTTTTTTACTCCAATGGATGGTACCCTTGTAATTATGGAAGGTTGATTGTTGTTGAGATTTTGTTACTCCAATGGATGGTAGCCTTTTCATTATGGAAGATAGTTTGTTGTTGATCTTTTGTTACTCAAATGGATGGTAGCCTTTTTATTATGGAAGGTAGTTTATTGTTGAGATTTTGTTACACCAATGGATGGTAGCCTTGTCATAAGGGAAGGTAGTTTGTTGCTGAGATTATGTTACTCTAATGGATGGTAGCCTTGTGATTATGGAAGGTAGTTCATTGTTTAGATTTTGTTACTCCAATGGATGGTATCCTTGTCATTATGGATGGTAGTTTTTTGATGAGATTTTGTTACTCCATTGGATGGTAGCATTGTCATTACAGAAAGTAGTTCGTTGTTGAGATTTTGTTACTCTAATGGATGGTAGCCTTGTCATTATGCAAGGTAGTACATTGTTGACATTTTGTTACTCCAATGAATGGTAGCCTAGTCATGGAAGGTAGTTTTTTGTTGAGATTTTGTTACTCCAATGAATGGTAGACTTGTCATTATGGAAGGTAGTTTGTTGTTGAGATTTTGTTACACCAATGTATGGTAGGCTTGTCATTATGGAAGGTGGTTCGTTGTTGAGATTTTGTTACTCCAATGGATGGTATTCGTGTCATTATGGAAGGTAGTTCTTTGTTGAGATTTTGATATTCCATTGGATGGTAGCCTGGTCATATTGGATGTAGTTCATTGTTGACATTTTGTTACTCCAATGGTTAGTAGCCTTTTAATTATGGAAGATAGTTTGTTGTTGAGCTTTTGTAACTCAAATGGATGGTAGCCTTTTTATTATGGAAGGTAGTTCGTTGTTGAGATTTTGTTACAACAATTGATGGTATCCTTGTCATAAGGGAAGGTAGTTTGTTGCTGAGATTATGTTACTCCAATGGATGGTAGCCTTGTGATTATGGAAGGTAGTTCATTGTTTTGATTTTGTTACTCCAATGGATGGTAGCCTTGTCATTATGGATGGTAGTTTTTTGATGAGATTTTGTTACTCCATTGGATGGTAGCATTGTCATTACAGAAAGTAGTTCGTTGTTGAGATTTTGTTACTCTAATGGATGGTAGCCTTGTCATTATGCAAGGTAGTTCATTGTTGACATTTTGTTACTCCAATTTCTGGTAGCCTTGTCATTATGGAAGGTAGTTCGTTGTCGAGATTTTGTTACTCCAATGGATGGTAGACTTGTCATTATGGAAGGTAGTTCGTTGTTGAGATTTTGTTACTCTAATGGATGGTAGCCTTGTCATTATGCAAGGTAGTACATTGTTGACATTTTGTTACTCCAATGGATGATAGCTTTGTCATTATGGAAGGTAGTTTGTTGTTGATATTTTGTTACACCAATGTATGGTAGAGTTGTCATTATGGAAGGTAGTTCATTGTTGATATTTTGTTACTCCAATGGATGGTATTCGTGTCATTATGGAAGGTAGTTCGTTGTTGAGATTTTGTTACTCCATTGGATGGTAGCCTTGTCATTACCGAAAGTAGTTCGTTGTTGAAATTTGGTTACTCCAATGGATGGTAGCCTTTTAGTTATGGAAGGTAGTTCGTTGTTTAGATTTTGTTACTCAAATGGATGGTATCCTTTCCATTATGGAAGGTAGTTCGTTGTTGAGATTTTCTTTCTCCAATGGATGGTAGCCTTGTCATTATGGAAGGTAGTTTCTTGTTGAGATTTTATTACTCCAATGGATGGTAGCCTTGTCGTTATGGAAGGTAGTTTGTTATTGATATTTTTTTACTCCAATGGATGGTACCCTTGTAATTATGGAAGGTTGATTGTTGTTGAGATTTTGTTACTCCAATGGATGGTAGCCTTTTCATTATGGAAGATAGTTTGTTGTTGATCTTTTGTTACTCAAATGGATGGTAGCCTTTTTATTATGGAAGGTAGTTTATTGTTGAGATTTTGTTACACCAATGGATGGTAGCCTTGTCATAAGGGAAGGTAGTTTGTTGCTGAGATTATGTTACTCTAATGGATGGTAGCCTTGTGATTATGGAAGGTAGTTCATTGTTTAGATTTTGTTACTCCAATGGATGGTATCCTTGTCATTATGGATGGTAGTTTTTTGATGAGATTTTGTTACTCCATTGGATGGTAGCATTGTCATTACAGAAAGTAGTTCGTTGTTGAGATTTTGTTACTCTAATGGATGGTAGCCTTGTCATTATGCAAGGTAGTTCATTATTGACATTTTGTTACTCCAATTTCTGGTAGCCTTGTCATTATGGAAGGTAGTTCGTTGTCGAGATTTTGTTACTCCAATGGATGGTAGACTTGTCATTATGGAAGGTAGTTCGTTGTTGAGATTTTGTTACTCTAATGGATGGTAGCCTTGTCATTATGCAAGGTAGTACATTGTTGACATTTTGTTACTCCAATGGATGATAGCCTTGTCATTATGGAAGGTAGTTTGTTGTTGATATTTTGTTACACCAATGTATGATAGACTTGTCATTATGGAAGGTAGTTCATTGTTGATATTTTGTTACTCCAATGGATGGTATTCGTGTCATTATGGAAGGTAGTTCGTTGTTGAGATTTTGTTACTCCATTGGATGGTAGCCTTGTCATTACCGAAAGTAGTTCGTTGTTGAAATTTGGTTACTCCAATGGATGGTAGCCTTTTCATTATGGAAGGTAGTTCATTGTTTAGATTTTGTTACTCAAATGGATGGTATCCTTTCCATTATGGAAGGTAGTTCGTTGTTGAGATTTTCTTTCTCCAATGGATGGTAGCCTTGTCATTATGGAAGGTAGTTTCTTGTTGAGATTTTATTACTCCAATGGATGGTAGCCTTGTCGTTATGGAAAGTAGTTTGTTGTTGATATTTTTTTACTCCAATGGATGGTACCCTTGTAATTATGGAAGGTTGATTGTTGTTGAGATTTTGTTACTCCAATGGATGGTAGCCTTTTCATTTTGGAAGATAGTTTGTTGTTGATCTTTTGTTACTCAAATGGATGGTAGCCTTTTTATTATGGAAGGTAGTTTGTTGTTGAGATTTTGTTACACCAATGGATGGTAGCCTTGTCATAAGGGAAGGTAGTTTGTTGCTGAGATTATGTTACTCTAATGGATGGTAGCCTTGTGATTATGGAAGGTAGTTCATTGTTTAGATTTTGTTACTCCAATGGATGGTATCCTTGTCATTATGGATGGTAGTTTTTTGATGAGATTTTGTTACTCCATTGGATGGTAGCATTGTCATTACAGAAAGTAGTTCGTTGTTGAGATTTTGTTACTCTAATGGATGGTAGCCTTGTCATTATGCAAGGTAGTTCATTGTTGACATTTTGTTACACCAATTTCTGGTAGCCTTGTCATTATGGAAGGTAGATCGTTGTTGAGATTTTGTTACACCAATGTATGGTAGACTTGTCATTATGGAAGGTAGTTCATTGTTGATATTTTGTTACTCCAATGGATGGTATTCGTGTCATTATGGAAGGTAGTTCATTGTTGAGATTTTGTTACTCCATTGGATGGTAGCCTTGTCATTACCGAAAGTAGTTCGTTGTTGAAATTTGGTTACTCCAATGGATGGTAGCCTTTTCATTATGGAAGGTAGTTCGTTGTTTAGATTTTGTTACTCAAATGGATGGTATCCTTTCCATTATGGAAGGTAGTTCGTTGTTGAGATTTTCTTTCTCCAATGGATGGTAGCCTTGTCATTATGGAAGGTAGTTTCTTGTTGAGATTTTATTACTCCAATGGATGGTAGCCTTGTCGTTATGGAAGGTAGTTTGTTGTTGATATTTTTTTACTCCAATGGATGGTACCCTTGTAATTATGGAAGGTTGATTGTTGTTGATATTTTGTTACTCCAATGGATGGTAGCCTTTTCATTATGGAAGATAGTTTGTTGTTGATCTTTTGTTACTCAAATGCATGGTAGCCTTTTTATTATGGAAGGTAGTTTGTTGTTGAGATTTTTATACACCAATGGATGGTAGCCTTGTCATAAGAGAAGGTAGTTTGTTGCTGAGATTATGTTACTCTAATGGATGGTAGCCTTGTGATTATGGAAGGTAGTTCATTGTTTAGATTTTGTTACTCCAATGGATGGTATCCTTGTCATTATGGATGGTAGTTTTTTGATGAGATTTTGTTACTCCATTGGATGGTAGCATTGTCATTACAGAAAGTAGTTCGTTGTTGAGATTTTGTTACTCTAATGGATGGTAGCCTTGTCATTATGCAAGGTAGTTCATTGTTGACATTTTGTTACTCCAATTTCTGGTAGCCTTGTCATTATGGAAGGTAGATCGTTGTTGAGATTTTGTTACTCCAATGGATGGTAGACTTGTCATTATGGAAGGTAGTTCGTTGTTGAGATTTTGTTACTCTAATGGATGGTAGCCTTGTCATTATGCAAGGTAGTACATTATTGACATTTTGTTACTCCAATGAATGGTAGCCTAGTCATGGAAGGTAGTTTTTTGTTGAGATTTTGTTACTCCAATGGATGGTAGACTTGTCATTATGGAAGGTAGTTCGTTGTTGAGATTTTGTTACACCAATGTATGGTAGGCTTGTCATTATGGAAGGTGGTTCGTTGTTGAGATTTCGTTACTCCAATGGATGGTATTCGTGTCATTATGGAAGGTAGTTCTTTGTTGAGATTTTGATATTCCATTGGATGGTAGTCTGGTCATTTTGGAAGGTAGTTCATTGTTGACATTTTGTTACTCCAATGGTTAGTAGCCTTTTCATTATGGAAGATAGTTTGTTGTTGAGCTTTTGTAACTCAAATGGATGGTAGCCTTTTTATTATGGAAGGTAGTTCGTTGTTGAGATTTTGTTACAACAATTGATGGTATCCTTGTCATAAGGGAAGGTAGTTTGTTGCTGAGATTATGTTACTCCAATGGATGGTAGCCTTGTGATTATGGAAGGTAGTTCATTGTTTAGATTTTGTTACTCCAATGGATGGTAGCCTTGTCATTATGGATGGTAGTTTTTTAATGAGATTTTGTTACTCCATTGGATGGTAGCATTGTCATTACAGAAAGTAGTTCGTTGTTGAGATTTTGTTACTCTAATGGATGGTAGCCTTGTCATTATGCAAGGTAGTTCATTGTTGACATTTTGTTACTCCAATTTCTGGTAGCCTTGTCATTATGGAAGGTAGTTCGTTGTCGAGATTTTGTTACTCCAATGGATGGTAGACTTGTCATTATGGAAGGTAGTTCGTTGTTGAGATTTTGTTACTCTAATGGATGGTAGCCTTGTCATTATGCAAGGTAGTACATTGTTGACATTTTGTTACTCCAATGAATGGTAGCCTTGTCATTATGGAAGGTAGTTTTTTGTTGAGATTTTGTTACTCCAATGGATGGTAGAGTTGTCATTATGGAAGGTAGTTCATTGTTGAGATTTTGTTACTCCAATGGATGGTAGCCTTGTCATTATGGATGGTAGTTCGTTGTTGATATTTTGTTACTCCATTGGATGGTACCCTTGTCATTACCGAAAGTAGTTCGTTGTTGAAATTTGGTTACTCCAATGGATGGTAGCCTTGTCATTACGGAAGGTAGTTCGTTGTTGAGATTTCGTTACTGCAATCGATGGTATCCTTGTCATTATGGAAGGTAGTTCGTTGTTGAAATTTTGTTACTGCAATGGATGGTAGACTTGTCATTATGGAAGGTAGTTCATTGTTGACATTTTGTTACTCTAATGGATGGTAGACTTGTCATTATGGAAGGTAGTTCATTATTGAGATTTTGTTACTCCAATGGATGGTAGCCTTGTCATTATGTAAGGTAGTTCGTTGTTGAAGTTTTGTTACTCCAATGGATGGTAGCCTTGTCATTATGGAAGGTAGTCCATTGTTGAGATTTTGTTACTCCAATGGATTGTAGCCTTGTCATTATTAAAGGTAGTTCGTTGTTGAGATTTTGTTACTCCAATGGATGGTAGCCTTGTCATTATGGAAAGTAGTTCATTTATGATATTTTATTACTCCAATGGATGATAGCCTTGTCATTATGGAAGGTAGTTCGTTGTTGAGATTTTGTTACACGAATGTATGATAGGCTTGTCATTATGGAAGGTGGTTCGTTGTTGAGATTTTGTTAATCCAATGGATGGTATTCGTGTCATTATGGAAGGTAGCTCTTTGTTGAGATTTTGATACTCCATTGGATGGTAGCCTTGTCATTATGGAAGGTAGTTCATTGTTGACATTTTGTAACTCCAATGGATGGTAGCCTTTTCATTATGGAAGGTAGTTCGTTGTTGAGATTTTGTTACTCAAATGGATGGTATCCTTGCCATTACAGAAGGTAGTTCGTTGTTGAGATTTTGTTTCTCCAATGGATGGTAGCCTTGTCATTATGGAAGGTAGTTTGTTGTTGACATTTTACTACTCCAATGGATGGTAGCCTTTCCATTATAGAAGGTAGTTCGTTGTTGAGATTTTGTTACTCCAATGGATGGTACCTTTGTAATTATGGAAGGTTGTTTGTTGTTGATATTTTTTTACTCCAATGGATGGTAGCCTTTTCATTATGGAAGATAGTTTGTTGTTTAGCTTTTGTTACTCAAATGGATGGTAGTCTTCTTATTATGGAAGGTTATTCGTTGTTGAGATTTTTTTACACCAATGGATGGTAGCCTTGTCATAATGGAAGGTAGTTTGTTGCTGAGGTTTTGTTACTCCAATGGATGGTAACCTTGTGATTATGGAAGGTAGTTCATTGTTTAGATTTTGTTACTCCAATGGATGGTAGCCTTGTCATTATGGAAGGTAGTTCGTTGTCGAGATTTTGTTACTCCAATGGATGGTAGACTTGTCATTATGGAAGGTAGTTCGTTGTTGAGATTTTGTTACTCTAATGGATGGTAGCCTTGTCATTATGCAAGGTAGTACATTGTTGACATTTTGTTACTCCAATGAATGGTAGCCTTGTCATTATGGAAGGTAGTTTTTTGTTGAGATTTTGTTACTCCAATGGATGGTAGACTTGTCATTATGGAAGGTAGTTCATTGTTGAGATTTTGTTACTCCCATGGATGGTAGCCTTGTCATTATGGATGGTAGTTCGTTGTTGATATTTTGTTACTCCATTGGATGGTACCCTTGTCATTACCGAAAGTAGTTCGTTGTTGAAATTTGGTTACACCAATGGATGGTAGCCTTGTCATTACGGAAGGTAGTTTGTTGTTGAGATTTCGTTATTGCAATGGATGGTATCCTTGTCATTATGGAAGGTAGTTCGTTGTTGAAATTTTGTTACTCCAATGGATGGTAGACTTGTCATTATGGAAGGTAGTTCATTGTTGATATTTTGTTACTCTAATGGATGGTAGACTTGTCATTATGGAAGGTAGTTCATTATTGAGATTTTGTTACTCCAATGGATGGTAGCCTTGTCATTATGTAAGGTAGTTCGTTGTTGAAGTTTTGTTACTCCAATGGATGGTAGCCTTGTCATTATGGAAGGTAGTCCGTTGTTGAGATTTTGTTACTCCAATGGATTGTAGCCTTGTCATTATTAAAGGTAGTTCGTTGTTGAGATTTTGTTACTCCAATGGATGGTAGCCTTGTCATTATGGAAAGTAGTTCATTTATGAGATTTTATTAATCCAATGGATGATAGCCTTGTCATTATGGAAGGTAGTTCGTTGTTGAGATTTTGTTACACGAATGTATGGTAGGCTTGTCATTATGGAAGGTGGTTCGTTGTTGAGATTTTGTTAATCCAATGGATGGTATTCGTGTCATTATGGAAGGTAGCTCTTTGTTGAGATTTTGATACTCCATTGGATGGTAGCCTTGTCATTATGGAAGGTAGTTCATTGTTGACATTTTGTAACTCCAATGGATGGTAGCCTTTTCATTATGGAAGGTAGTTCGTTGTTGAGATTTTGTTACTCAAATGGATGGTATCCTTGCCATTACAGAAGGTAGTTCGTTGTTGAGATTTTGTTTCTCCAATGGATGGTAGCCTTGTCATTATGGAAGGTAGTTTGTTGTTGACATTTTACTACTCCAATGGATGGTAGCCTTGCCATTATAGAAGGTAGTTCGTTGTTGAGATTTTGTTACTCCAATGGATGGTACCTTTGTAATTATGGAAGGTTGTTTGTTGTTGATATTTTTTTACTCCAATGGATGGTAGACTTTTAATTATGGAAGGTAGTTCATTGTTGAGCTTTTGTTACTCAAATGGATGGTAGCCTTGTCATTATGGATGGTAGTTCGTTGTTGATATTTTGTTACACCAATGGATGGTACCCTTGTCATAATGGAAGGTAGTTCGTTATTGAAATTTGGTTACTCCAATGGATGGTAACCTTGTCATTACGGAAGGTAGTTCGTTGTTGAGATTTCGTTACTGCAATGGATGGTATCCTTGTCATTATGGAAGGTAGTTCGTTGTTGAAATTTTGTTACTCCAATGGATGGTAGACTTGTCATTATGGAAGGTAGTTCATTGTTGATATTTTGTTACTCTAATGGATGGTAGACTTGTCATTATGGAAGGTAGTTCATTATTGAGATTTTGTTACTCCAATGGATGGTAGCCTTGCCATTATGTAAGGTAGATCGTTGTTGAAGTTTTGTTACTCCAATGGATGGTAGCCTTGTCATTATGGAAGGTAGTCCGTTGTTGAGATTTTGTTACTCCAATGGATTGTAGCCTTGTCATTATTAAAGGTAGTTCGTTGTTGAGATTTTGTTACTCCAATGGATGGTAGCCTTGTCATTATGGAAAGTAGTTCATTTATGAGATTTTATTACTCCAATGGATGATAGCCTTGTCATTATGGAAGGTAGTTCGTTGTTGAGATTTTGTTACACGAATGTATGGTAGGCTTGTCATTATGGAAGGTGCTTCGTTGTTTAGATTTTGTTAATCCAATGGATGGTATTCGTGTCATTGTGTAAGGTAGCTCTTTGTTGATATTTTGATAATCCATTGGATGGTAGCCTTGTCATTATGGAAGGTAGTTCATTGTTGACATTTTGTAACTCCAATGGATGGTAGCCTTTTCATTATGGAAGGTAGTTCGTTGTTGAGATTTTGTTACTCAAATGGATGGTATCCTTGCCATTACAGAAGGTAGTTCGTTGTTGAGATTTTTTTTCTCCAATGGATGGTAG
Organism: Vicia faba; assembly: GCA_948472305.1. Lineage (NCBI taxonomy): Eukaryota > Viridiplantae > Streptophyta > Magnoliopsida > Fabales > Fabaceae > Vicia > Vicia faba. The sequence continues at coordinate 854,088,020 of OX451739.1, forward strand.
CCTTGTCATTATGAAAGGTAGTTCGTTGTTGATATTTTGTTACTCCAATGGATGGTAGCCTTGCCGTTATGGAAGGTAGTTCGTCGTTGAGATTTTGTTACTCCAATGGATGGTAGCCTTGTCATTATGGAAGGTCGTTCGTTGTTGATATTTTGTTACTCCAATGGATGGTAGCCTTTTCATTATGGAAGATAGTTTGTTGTTGAGCTTTTGTTACTCAAATGGATGGTAGCCATTTATTATGGAAGGTAGTTCGTTGTTGAGATTTTGTTACACCAATGGATGGTAGCCTTGTCATAATGGAAGGTAGTTTGTTGCTGAGATGATATTACTCCAATGGATGGTAGCCTTGTGATTATGGAAGGTAGTTCATTGTTTAGATTTTGTTACTCCAATGGATGGTAGACTTGTCATTATGGATGGGAGTTTTTTGATTAGATTTTGTTACTCCATTGGATGGTAGCATTGTCATTACAGAAAGTAATTCGTTGTTGAGATTTTGTTACTCTAATGGATGGTAGCCTTGTCATTATGCAAGGTAGTTCATTGTTGACATTTTGTTACTCCAATTTCTGGTAGCCTTGTCATTATGGAAGGTAGTTCGTTGTTGATATTTTGTTACTCCAATGGATGGTAGACTTGTCATTATGGAAGGTAGTTCGTTGTTGAGATTTTGTTACTCTAATGGATGGTAGACCTGTCATTATGAAAGGTAGTTCATTGTTGACATTTTGTTACTCCAATGAATGGTAGCCTTGTCATTATGCAAGGTAGTTCATTGTTGACATTTTGTTACTCCAATGAATGGTAGATTTGTCATTATGGAATGTAGTTCGTTGTTGAGATTTTGTTACTCCAATGGATGGTAGACTTGTCATTATGGAAGGTAGTTCGTTGTTGATATTTTGTTACTCCAATGGATGGTAGCCTTGTCAATATGGATGGTAGTTCGTTGTTGATATTTTTTTTCTCCATTGGATGGTACCCTTGTCATTTCCAAAAGTAGTTCGTTGTTGAAATTTTGTTACTCCAATGGATAGTAGCCTTGTCATTACGGAAGGTAGTTCGTTGTTGAGATTTCGTTACTCCAATGTCAGGTAGCCTTGTGATTATTGAAGGTAGTTCATTGTTTAGATTTTGTTACTCCAATGGATGGTAGCCTTGTCAATATGGATGGTAGTTTTTTGATGAGATTTTGTTACTCCATTTGATGGTAGCATTGTCATTACAGAAAGTAGTTCGTTGTTGAGATTTTGTTACTCTAATGGATGGTAGCCTTGTCATTATGCAAGGTAGTTCATTGTTGACATTTTGTTACTCCAATTTCTGGTAGCCTTGTCATTATGGAAGGTAGTTTGTTGTTGAGATTTTGTTACTCCAATGGATGGTAGACTTGTCATTATGGAAGGTAGTTCGTTGTTGAGATTTTGTTACTCCAATGGATGGTAGACCTGTCATTATGGAAGGTAGTTCATTGTTGACATTTTGTTACTCCAATGAATGGTAGCCTTGTCATTATGCAAGGTAGTTCATTGTTGACATTTTGTTACTCCAATGAATGGTAGACTTGTCATTATGGAAGGTAGTTCGTTGTTTAGATTTTGTTACTCCAATGGATGGTAGACTTTTCATTATGGAAGGTAGTTCGTTGTTGATATTTTGTTACTCCAATGGTTTGTAGCCTTGTCAATATGGATGGTAGTTCGTTGTTGATATTTTTTTACTCCATTGGATGGTACCCTTGTCATTACCAAAAGTAGTTCGTTGTTTAAATTTTGTTACTCCAATGGATAGTAGCCTTGTCATTACGGAAGGTAGTTCGTTGTTGAGATTTCGTTACTGCAATGGATGGTATCCTTGTCATTATGGAAGGTAGTTCATTGTTAAGATTTTGTTTCTCCAATGGATGGTAGCCTTGTTACTATGGAAGGTAGTTCGTTTTTGATATTTTGTTACTCCAATGGATGGTAACCTTTTCATTATGGAAGGTAGTTCGTTGTTGAGATTTTGTTACTCCAATGGATTGTAGACTTGTCATTATGGAAGGTAGTTGGTTGTTGAGATTTTGTTCCTCTAATGGATGGTAGACTTGTCATTATGGAAGGTAGTTCATTGTTGAGATTTTGTTACTCCAATGGATGGTAGCCTTGTCATTATGTAAGGTAGTTCGTTGTTGAAGTTTTGTTACTCCAATGGATGGTAACCTTTTCATTATGGAAGGTAGTTCGTTGTTGAGATTTTGTTACTCCAATGGATGGTAGACTTGTCATTATGGAAGGTAGTTCGTTGTTGAGATTTTGTTACTCTAATGGATGGTAGACTTGTCATTATGGAAGGTAGTTCGTTGTTGAGATTTTGTTACTCCAATGGATGGTAGACCTGTCATTATGGAAGGTAGTTCGTTGTTGACATTTTGTTACTCCAATGAATGTTAGTCTTGTCATTATGCAAGGTAGTTCATTGTTGCCATTTTGTTACTCCAATGAATGGTAGCCTTGTCATTATGGAAGGTAGTTTTTTGTTGAGATTTTGTTTCTCCAATGGATGGTAGCCTTGTCATTATGGAAGGTAGTTCGTTGTTGATATTTTTTTACTCCAATGGATGGTAGCCTTGCCGTTATGGAAGGTAGTTCGTTGTTGATATTTTGTTCCTCCAATGGATGGTACCCTTGTAATTATGGAAGGTTGATTGTTGTTGATATTTTGTTACTCCAATGGATGGTAGCCTTTTCATTATGCAAGATAGTTTGTTGTTGAGCTTTTGTTACTCAAATGGATGGTAGCCTTTTTATTATGGAAGGTAGTTCGTTGTTGAGATTTTGTTACACCAATGGATGGTAGCCTTGTCATAATGGAAGGTAGTTTGTTGCTGAGATGATGTTACTCCAATGGATGGTAGCCTTGTGATTATGGAAGGTAGTTCATTGTTTAGATTTTGTTACTCCAATGGATGGTAGCCTTGTCATTATGGATGGTAGTTTTTTGATTAGATTTTGTTACTCCATTGGATGGTAGCATTGTCATTACAGAAAGTAATTCGTTGTTGAGATTTTGTTACTCTAATGGATGGTAGCCTTGTCATTATGCAAGGTAGTTCATTGTTGACATTTTGTTACTCCAATTTCTGGTAGCCTTGTCATTATGGAAGGTAGTTCGTTGTTGAGATTTTGTTACTCCAATGGATGGTAGACTTGTCATTATGGAAGGTAGTTCGTTGTTGAGATTTTGTTACTCCAATGGATGGTAGACCTGTCATTATGGAAGGTAGTTCATTGTTGACATTTTGTTACTCCAATGAATGGTAGCCTTGTCATTATGCAAGGTAGTTCATTGTTGACATTTTGTTACTCCAATGAATGGTAGACTTGTCATTATGGAAGGTAGTTCGTTGTTGAGATTTTGTTACTCCAATGGATGGTAGACTTGTCATTATGGAAGGTAGTTCGTTGTTGATATTTTGTTACTCCAGTGGATGGTAGCCTTGTCAATATGGATGGTAGTTCGTTGTTGATATTTTTTTTCTCCATTGGATGGTACCCTTGTCATTACCAAAAGTAGTTCGTTGTTGAAATTTTGTTACTCCAATGGATAGTAGCCTTGTCATTACGGAAGGTAGTTCGTTGTTGAGATTTCGTTACTCCAATGGTTGGTAGCCTTGTGATTATTGAAGGTAGTTCATTGTTTAGATTTTGTTACTCCAATGGATGGTAGCCTTGTCAATATGGATGATAGTTTTTTGATGAGATTTTGTTCCTCCATTGGATGGTAGCATTGTCATTACAGAAAGTAGTTCGTTGTTGAGATTTTGTTACTCTAATGGATGGTAGCCTAGTCATTATGCAAGGTAGTTCATTGTTGACATTTTGTTACTCCAATTTCTGGTAGCCTTGTCATTATGGAAGGTAGTTCGTTGTTGAGATTTTGTTACTCCAATGGATGGTAGACTTGTCATTATGGAAGGTAGTTCGTTGTTGAGATTTTGTTACTCCAATGGAAGGTAGACCTGTCATTATGGAAGGTAGTTCATTGTTGACATTTTGTTAATCCAATGAATGGTAGCCTTGTCATTATGCAAGGTAGTTCATTGTTGACATTTTGTTACTCCAATGAATGGTAGACTTGTCATTATGGAAGGTAGTTCGTTGTTTAGATTTTGTTACTCCAATGGATGGTAGACTTGTCATTATGGAAGGTAGTTCGTTGTTGATATTTTGTTACTCCAATGGATGGTAGCCTTGTCAATATGGATGGTAGTTCGTTGTTGATATTTTTTTACTCCATTGGATGGTACCCTTGTCATTACCAAAAGTAGTTCGTTGTTTAAATTTTGTTACTCCAATGGATAGTATCCTTGTCATTACGGAAGGTAGTTCGTTGTTGAGATTTCTTTACTGCAATGGATGGTATCCTTGTCATTATGGAAGGTAGTTCATTGTTGAGATTTTGTTACTCCAATGGATGGTAGACCTGTCATTATGGAAGGTAGTTCATTGTTGACATTTTGTTACTCCAATGAATGGTAGCCTTGTCATTATGCAAGGTAGTTCATTGTTGACATTTTGTTACTCCAATGAATGGTAGACTTGTCATTATGGAAGGTAGTTCGTTGTTTAGATTTTGTTACTCCAATGGATGGTAGACTTGTCATTATGGAAGGTAGTTCGTTGTTGATATTTTGTTACTCCAATGGATGGTAGCCTTGTCAATATGGATGGTAGTTCGTTGTTGATATTTTTTTACTCCATTGGATGGTACCCTTGTCATTACCAAAAGTAGTTCGTTGTTTAAATTTTGTTACTCCAATGGATAGTAGCCTTGTCATTACGGAAGGTAGTTCGTTGTTGAGATTTCTTTACTGCAATGGATGGTATCCTTGTCATTATGGAAGGTAGTTCATTGTTGAGATTTTGTTTCTCCAATGGATGGTAGCCTTGTTACTATGGAAGGTAGTTCGTTTTTGATATTTTGTTACTCCAATGGATGGTAACCTTTTCATTATGGAAGGTAGTTCGTTGTTGAGATTTTGTTACTCCAATGGATGGTAGACTTGTCATTATGGAAGGTAGTTCGTTGTTGAGATTTTGTTCCTCTAATGGATGGTAGACTTGTCATTATGGAAGGTAGTTCATTGTTGAGATTTTGTTACTCCAATGGATGGTAGCCTTGTCATTATGTAAGGTAGTTCGTTGTTGAGATTTTGTTACTCTAATGGATGGTAGAATTGTCATTATGGAAGGTAGTTCGTTGTTGAGATTTTGTTACTCCAATGGATGGTAGACCTGTCATTATGGAAGGTAGTTCATTGTTGACATTTTGTTACTCCAATGAATGGTAGTCTTGTCATTATGCAAGGTAGTTCATTGTTGACATTTTGTTACTCCAATGAATGGTAGACTTGTCATTATGGAAGGTAGTTCGTTGTTGAGATTTTGTTACTCCAATGGATGGTAGACTTGTCATTATGGAAGGTAGTTAGTTGTTGATATTTTGTTACTCCAATGGATGGTAGCCTTGTCAATATGGATGGTAGTTCGTTGTTGATATTTTTTTCTCCATTGGATGGTACCCTTGTCATTACCAAAAGTAGTTCGTTGTTTAAATTTTGTAACTCCAATGGATAGTAGCCTTGTCATTACGGAAGGTAGTTCGTTGTTGAGATTTCGTTATTGCAATGGATGGTATCCTTGTCATTATGGAAGGTAGTTCATTGTTGAGATTTTGTTTCTCCAATGGATGGTAGCCTTGTTACTATGGAAGGTAGTTTGTTTTTGATATTTTGTTACTCCAATGGATGGTAACCTTTTATTTATGGAAGGTAGTTCGTTGTTGAGATTTTGTTACTCTAATGGATGGTAGACTTGTTATTATGGAAGGTAGTTCGTTGTTGAGATTTTGTTCCTCTAACGGATGGTAGACTTGTCATTATGGAAGGTAGTACATTGTTGAGATTTTGTTACTCCAATGGATGGTAGCCTTGTCATTATGTAAGGTAGTTCGTTGTTGAAGTTTTGTTACTCCAATGGATGGTAACCTTTTCATTATGGAAGGTAGTTCGTCGTTGATCTTTTGTTACTCCAATGGATGGTAGCCTTGTTATTATGGAAGGTAGTTCGTTGTTGAGATTTTGTTACTCTAATGGATGGTATCCTTGTCATTATTTAAGGTACTTCGTTGTTGAGATTTTGTTACTCCAATGGATGGTAGCCTTGTCATTATGGAAGGTAGTTCGTTGTTGAGATTTTGTTACTCCAATGGATGGTAGCCTTTTCATTATTGAAGGTACTTCGTTGTTGAGATTTTGTTACTCCAATGGATGATAGCCTTATCATTATGGAAGGTAGTTCGTTGTTGAGATTTTGTTACACCAATGTATTGCAGGCTTGTCATTATGGAAGGTGGTTCATTGTTGAGATTTTGTTAATCCAATGGATGGTATTCGTGTCATTATGGAAGGTGGTTCGTTGTTGAGATTTTGTTACTCCATTGGATGGTAGCCTTTTCATTATGGAAGGTAGTTCTTTGTTGACATTTTGTTACTCCAATGGATGGTAGCCTTTTCATTATGGAAGGTAGTTCGTTGTTGAGATTTTGTTACTCAAATGGATGGTATCGTTGCCATTATGGAAGGTAGTTCGTTGTTGAGATTTTCTTTTCTCCAATGGATGGTAGCCTTGTCATTATAGAAGGTAGTTTCTTGTTGAGATTTTATTACTCCAATGTATGGTAGCCTTGCCGTTATGGAAGGTAGTTCGTTGCTGATATTTTGTTACTCCAATGGATGGTACCCTTATAATTATGGAAGGTTGATTGTTGTTGAGATTTTGTTATTCCAATGGATAGTAGACTTGTCATTATGGATGGTAGTTTTTTGATGAGATTTTGTTACTCCATTGGATGGTAGCATTGTCATTACAGAAAGTAGTTCGTTGTTGAGATTTTGTTACTCTAATGGATGGTAGCCTTGTCATTATGCAAGGTAGTTCATTGTTGACATTTTGTTACTCCAATTTCTGCTAGCCTTGTCATTATGGAAGGTAGTTCGTTGTTGAGATTTTGTTACTCTAATGAATGGTAGCCTTGTCATTATGCAAGGTAGTTCATTGTTGACATTTTGTTACTCCAATGAATGGAAGCCTTGTCATTATGGAAGGTAGTTTTTTGTTGAGATTTTGTTACTCCAATGGATGGTAGACTTGTCATTATGGAAGGTAGTTCGTTGTTGAGATTTTGTTACTCCAATGGATGGTAGACTTGTCATTATGGATGGTAGTTTGTTGTTGATATTTTGTTACTCCATTGGATTGTACCCTTGTCATTACCGAAAGTAGTTCGTTGTTGAAATTTTGTTACTCCAATGGATGGTAGCCTTGTCATTACAAAAGGTAGTTCATTGTTGAGATTTCGTTACTCTAATGGCTGATATCCTTGTCATTATGGAAGGTAGTTCATTGTTGAGATTTTGTTTCTCCAATGGATGGTAGCCTTGTCATTATGGAAGGTAGTTCGTTGTTGAGATTTTGTTACTCCAATGGATGGTAGCCTTGTCATTATGGAAGGTAGTTCGTTGTTGATATTTTGTTACTCCAATGGATGGTAACCTTTTCATTATGGAAGGTAGTTCGTTGTTGAGATTTTGTTACTCCAATTGATGGTAGACTTGTCATTATGGAATGTAGTTTGTTGTTGAGATTTTGTTACTCTAATGCATGGTAGACTTGTCATTATGGAAGGTAGTTCATTGTTGAGATTTTGTTACTCCAATGGATGGTAGCCTTGTCATTATTGAAGGTAGTTCGTTGTTGAGATTTTGTTACTCCAATGGATGGTAGCCTTGTCATTATGGAAAGTAGTTAATTGATGAGATTTTATTACTCAATGGATGATAGCCTTGTCATTATGGAAGGTAGTTCGTTGTTGAGATTTTGTTACACCAATGTATGGTAGGCTTGTCATTATGGAAGGTTGTTCGTTGTTGAGATTTTGTTAATCTAATGGATGGTATTCGTGTCATTATGGAAGGTAGTTCTTTGTTGAGATTTTGATACTCCATTGGATGGTAGCCTTGTCATTATGGAAGGTAGTTCATTGTTGACATTTTGTTACTCCAATGGATGGTAGCATTTTCATTATGGAAGGTAGTTCGTTGTTGAGATTTTGTTACTCAAATGGATGGTATCCTTACCATTACAGAAGGTAGTTCGTTGTTGAGATTTTGTTTCTCCAAAGGATGGTAGCATGGTCATTATGGAAGGTAGTTTGTTGTTGAGATTTTATTACTCCAATGGATTGTAGCCTTGCCATTATGGAAGGTAGTTCGTTGTTGATCTTTTGTTACTCCAATGGATGGTACCCTTGTAATTATGGAAGGTTGTTTGTTGTTGAGATTTTTTTACTCCAATGGATGGTAGCCTTTTCGTGATGGAAGATAGTTTTTTGTTGAGCTTTTGTTACTCAAATGGATGGTAGCCTTTTTATTATGGAAGGTAATTCGTTGTTGAGATTTTGTTACACCAATGGATAGTAGCCTTGTCATAATGGAAGGTAGTTTGTTGCTGAGATTTTGTTACTCCAATGGATGGTAGCCTTGTGATTATGGAAGGTAGTTCATTGTTTAGATTTTGTTTCTCCAATGGATGGTAGCCTTGTCATTATGGATGGTAGTTTTTTGATGAGATTTTGTTACTCCATTGGATGGTAGCATTGTCATTACAGAAAGTAGTTCGTTGTTGAGATTTTTGTTACTCTAATGGATGGTAGCCTTGTCATTATGCAAGGTAGTTCATTGTTGACATTTTGTTACTCCAATTGGTGGTAGCCTTGTCATTATGGAAGGTAGTTCGTTGTTGAGATTTTGTTACTCCAATGGATGGTAGACTTGTCATTATGGAAGGTAGTTCGCTATTGAGATTTGGTTACTCTAATGGATGGTAGCCTTGTCATTATGTAAGGTAGTTCATTGTTGAGATTTTGTTACTCCAATGAATGGTAGCCTTGTCATTATGGAAGGTAGTTTTTGTTTAGATTTTGTTACTCCAATGGATGGTAGACTTGTCATTACGGAAGGTAGTTCGTTGTTGAGATTTTGTTACTCCAATGGATGGTAGACTTGTCATTACGGAAGGTAGTTCGTTGTTGAGATTTTGTTACTCCATTGGATGGTAGCCTTGTCATTATGGAAGGTAGTTCGTTGTTCAGATTTTGTTACTCTAATGGATGGTATCCTTGTCATTATGGAAGGTAGTTCATTGTTGAGATTTTGTTTCTCCAATGGATGGTAGCCTTGTCATTATGGAAGGTAGTTTGTTGTTGATATTTTGTTACTCCAATGGATGGTAACCTTTTCATTATGGAAGGTAGTTCGTTGTTGATATTTTGTTACTCCAATGGATGGTAGCCTTGTCATTATGGAAGGTAGTTCGTTGTTTATATTTTGTTACTCCAATGGATGGTATCCTTGTTATTATGTATGGAAGTTTGTTGTTGTGATTTTGTTACTCCATTGGATGGTAGCCTTGTCATTTCCGAAAGTAGGTTGTGGTTGAGATTTTGTTACTCAAATGGATGGTAGCCTTGTCATTATGGAAGGTAGTTCATTGTTAACATTTTGTTACTCCAATGGATGATAGCCTTTTCATTATGGATGGTAGTTTGTTGTTGAGATTTTGTTACTCGAGTAGATGCTAGACTTGTCATTATGGAAGGTAGTTCGTTGTTGAGATTTTGTTACTCCAATGGATGGTAGCCTTGTCATTATAGATGGTAGTTCGTTGTTGAGGTTATGTTATTCCATTGGATGGTTGCCTTGTCATTATGGAAGGTAGTTCGTTGTTGAGATTATGTTATTCCATTGGATGGTTGCCTTGTCATTATGGAAGATAGTTCGTTGTTGAGAATTTGTTACTCCAATGGATGGTAGCCTTGTCATTGTGGAACATAGTTTGTTGGTGAGATTCTGTTACTCCAATGGATGGTAGCCTTGTCATTATGGATGGTAGTTCGTTTTTGAGATTTTGTTACTCCAATAGATGGTAGACTTGTCATTATGGAAGGTAGTTCGTTGTTGAGATTTTGTTACTCCAATGGATGGTAGCCTTGTCATTATGGATGGTAGTTCGGTGTTGAGATTATGTTATTCCATTGAATGGTTGCCTTGTCATTATGGAAGGTAATTCATTGTTGAGATTTTGTTTCTCCAATGGATGGTAGTCTTGTCATTATGGAAGGTAGTTCGTTGTTCAGATTCTGTTACTCCAATGGATGGTAGCCTTGTCATTATGGATGGTAGTTCGTTGTTGAGATTTTGGTTCTCCAATGAATGGTAGGCTTGTCATTATGGAAGGTGATTCGTTTATGAGATTTTGTTAATCCAATGGATGGTATTCGTGTCATTATGGAAGGTAGTTCGTTGTTGAGATTTTTTTACTCCATTGGATGGTAGCCTTGTAATTATGGATGGTAGTTTTTTGATGAGATTTTGTTACTCCATTGGATGGTAGCATTGTCATTACAGAAAGTAGTTCGTTGTTGAGATTTTTGTTACTCTAATGGATGGTAGCCTTGTCATTATGCAAGGTAGTTCATTGTTGACATTTTGTTACTCCAATTGATGGTAGCCTTGTCATTATGGAAGGTAGTTCGTTGTTGACATTTTGTTACTCCAATGGATGGTAGACTTGTCATTATGGAAGGTAGTTCGCTGTTGAGATTTGGTTACTCTAATGGATGGTAGCCTTGTCATTATGCAAGGTAGTTCATTGTTGAGATTTTGTTACTCCAATGAATGGTAGCCTTGTCATTATAGAAGGTAGTTTTTTGTTTAGATTTTGTTACTCCAATGGATGGTAGACTTGTCATTACGGAAGGTAGTTCGTTGTTAGGATTTTGTTACTCCAATGGATGGTAGACTTGTCATTACGGAAGGTAGTTCGTTGTTGAGATTTTGTTACTCCATTGGATGGTATCCTTGTCATTACCGAAAGTAGTTCATTGTTGAAATTTTGTTTCTCCAATGGTTGGTAGCCTTATCATTACGGAAGGTAGTTTGTTGTTGAGATTTCGTTACTGCAATGGATGGTATCCTTGCAATTATGGAAGGTAGTTCGTTGTTCAGATTTTGTTACTCTAATGGATGGTATCCTTGTCATTATGGAAGGTAGTTCATTGTTGAGATTTTGTTTCTCCAATGGATGGTAGCCTTGTCATTATGGAAGGTAGTTTGTTGTTGTTATTTTGTTACTCCAATGGATGGTAACCTTTTCATTATGGAAGGTAGTTCGTTGTTGAGATTTTGTTACTCCAATGGATGGTAGCCTTGTCATTATGGAAGGTAGTTCGTTGTTTATATTTTGTTACTCCAATGGATGTTGTTATTATGGATGGAAGTTTGTTTTTGTGATTTTGTTACTTCTTTGGATGGTAGCCTTGTCATTTCCGAAAGTAGTTTGTTGTTGAGATTTCGTTACTCTAATGGATGGTAGCCTTGTCATTATGGAAGGTAGTTCATTGTTGACATTTTGTTACTCCAATGGATGATAGCCTTTTCATTATGGATGGTAGTTCGTTGTTGAGATTTTGTTACTCCAATAGATGGTAGACTTGTCATTATAGAAGGTAGTTCGTTGTTGAGATTTTGTTACTCCAGTGGATTGTAGCCTTGTCATTATGGATGGTAGTTCGTTGTTGAGATTATGTTATTCCATTGGATGGTTGCCTTGTCATTATGGAAGATAGTTCGTTGTTGAGATTTTGTTACTCCAATGGATGGTAGCCTTGTCATTGTGGAAGGTAGTTTGTTGGTGAGATTCTGTTACTCCAATGGATGGTAGCCTTGTCATTATGGATGATAGTTCGTTTTTGAGATTTTATTACTCCAATAGATGGTAGACTTGTCATTATGGAAGGTAGTTCGTTGTTGAGATTTTGTTACTCCAATGGATAGTAGCCTTGTCATTATGGATGGTAGTTCGTTGTTGAGATTATGTTATTCCATTGAGTGGTTGCCTTGTCATTATGGAAGGTAATTCATTGTTGAGATTTTGTTTCTCCAATGGATGGTAGCCTTGTCATTATGGAAGGTAGTTTGTTGTTGAGATTCTGTTACTCCAATGGATGGTAGCCTTGTCATTATGGAAGGTAGTTCGTTGTTGAGATTTAGTTTCTCCAATGGATGGTAGCCTTGTCATTATTGAAGGTAGTTCATTGTTGATATTTTGTTACTCCAATGGATGGTAGCCTTTTCATTATGGAAGGTAGTTCATTGTTGAGATTTTGTTACTCCAATGGATGGTAGCCTTGTCATTATGGAAGGTAGTTCGTTGTCTTTATTTTGTTACTATAATGGATGGGAGCCTTGTTATTATGGATGGAAGTTTGTTGTTGACATTTTGTTACTCCATTGGATGGTAGCCTTGTCATTTTCGAAAGTAGTTTGTTGTTGAGATTTTGTTACTCCAATGGATGGTAGCCTTGTCATTGTGGAAGGTTGTTTGTTGGTGAGATTCTGTTACTCCAATGGATGGTAGCCTTATCATTATGGATGATAGTTCGTTTTTGAGATTTTGTTACTCCAATAGATGGTAGACTTGTCATTATGGAAGGTAGTTCGTTGTTGAGATTTTGTTACTCCAATGGATGGTAGCCTTGTCATTATGGAAGGTAGTTCGTTGTCTTTATTTTGTTACTATAATGGATGGTAGCCTTGTTATTATGGATGGAAGTTTGTTATTGACATTTTGTTACTCCATTGGATGGTAGCCTTGTCATTTTCGAAAGTAGTTCGTTGTTGAGATTTTGTTACTCCAATGAATGGTAGCCTTGTCATTACGGATGGTAGTTTTTTGTTGAAATTTATTACTCCAATGGATGTTAGACTTGTCATTATGGAAGGTAGTTGGTTGTTAAGATTTTGTTACTCCAATGGATGGTAGCCTTGTCATTATGGAAGGTAGTTCGTTGTTCATATTTTGTTACTCCATTGGATGGTAACCTTTTCATTATGGAAGGTAGGTCGTTGTTGAGATTTTGTTACGCCAATGGATGGTAGACTTGTCATTATGGAAGGTAGTTCGTTGTTGAGATTTTGTTACTCCAATGGATGGTAGACTTGTCATTATGGAAGGTAGTTCATTGTTAAGATTTTGTTACTCCGATGGATGGTTGCCTTGTCATTATGTAAGGTAGTTCATTGTTGAAGTTTTGTTACTCCAATAGATGGTAGCCTTGTCATTATGGAAGGTAGTTCATTGTTGAGATTTTCTTTCTCCAATGGATGGTAGCCTTGTCATTATGGAAGGTAGTTCGTTGTTGATATTTTGTTACTCCAATGGATGGTAGCCTTGTTATTATGGATGGAAGTTTGTTGTTGAGATTTTGTTACTCCATTAGATGGTAGCCTTGTCATTACCGAAAGTAGTTTGTTCTTGAGATTTTGTTACTCTAATGGATGGTAGCCTTGTCATTATGGAAGGTAGTTCATTGTTGACATTTTGTTACTCCAATGGATGATAGCCTTTTCATTATGGATGGTAGTTTGTTGTTGAGATTTTGTTACTCCAATGGATGGTAGACTTGTCATTATGGAAGGTAGTTTGTTGTTGAGATTTTGTTACTCCAATGGATGGTATCCTTGTCATTATGGATGGTAGTTCGTTGTTGAGATTATGTTATTCCATTGGATGGTAGCCTTGTCATTATGCAAGGTAGTTCATTGTTGAGATTTTGTTACTCTAATGGATGGTAGCCTTGTCATTATGGAAGGTAGTTCGTTGTTGAGATTTTGTTACTCCAATGGATGGTAGACTTCTCATTACGGAAGGTAGTTCCTTGTTGAGATTTTTTTACTCCATTGAATGGTATCCTTGTCATTACCAAAAGTAGTTCATTGTTGAAATTTTGTTTCTCCAATGGTTGGTAGCCTTGTCATTATCGAAGGTAGTTCGTTGTTCAGATTTTGTTACTCTAATGGATGGTATCCTTGTCATTATGTAAGGTAGTTCATTGTTGAGATTTTGTTTCACCAATGGATGGTAGCCTTGTCATTATGGAAGGTAGTTTGTTGTTGATATTTTGTTACTCCAATGGATGGTAACCTTTTCATTATGGAAGGTAGTTCGTTCTTGATATTTTGTTACTCCAATGGATGGTAGCCTTGTCATTATGGAAGGTAGTTTGTTGTGTATATTTTGTTACTCCAATGGATAGTAGCCTTGTTATTTCCAAAAGTAGTTCGTTGTTGACAATTTGTTACTCCAATGGATGGTAGCCTTGTCATTATGGAAGGTAGTTCATCGTTGAGATTTTGTTACTATAATGGATGGTATCCTTGTCATTACGGAAGGTAGTTTGTTGTTGAGATTTTGTTAATCCAATGGATAGTAGCCTTGTCAATTTGGAACGTAGTTAGTTGTTGAGATTTTGTTACTCTAATGGATGGAAGCCTTGTCATTGTGCAAGGTAGTTCATTGTTGACATTTTGTTACTCCAGTGAATGGTAGCCTTGTCATTATGGAAGGTAGTTTTTTGTTGAAATTTATTACTCCAATGGATGTTAGACTTGTCATTATGGAAGGTAGTTTGTTGTTAAGATTTTGTTACTCCAATGGATGGTAGCCTTGTCATTATGGAAGGTAGTTCATTGTTCATATTTTGTTACTCCATTGGATGGTAACCTTTTCATTATGGAAGGTAGTTCATTGTTGAGATTTTGTTACGCCAATGGATGGTAGACTTGTCATTATGGAAGGTAGTTCGTTGTTGAGATTTTGTTACTCCGATGGATGGTAGCCTTGTCATTATGTAAGGTAGTTCATTGTTGAAGTTTTGTTACTCCAATGGATGGTAGCCTTGTCATTATGGAAGGTAGTGCATTGTTGAGATTTTGTTTCTCCAATGGATGGTAGCCTTTTCATTATGGAAGGTAGTTCGTTGTTGATATTTTGTTACTCCAATGGATGGTAGCCTTGTTACTATGGATGGAAGTTTGTTGTTGAGATTTTGTTACTCCATTTGATGGTAGCCTTGTCATTACCGAAAGTAGTTTGTTGTTGAGATTTTGTTACTCTAATGGATGGTAGCCTTGTCATTATGGAAGGTAGTTTATTGTTGACATTTTGTTACTCCAATGGATGATAGCCTTTTCATTATGGATGGTAGTTCGTTGTTGAGATTTTGTTACTCCGATGGATGGTAGACTTGTCATTATGGAAGGTAGTTCGTTGTTGAGATTTTGCTACTCCAATGGATGGTAGCCTTGTCATTATGGATGGTAGTTCGTTGTTGAGATTATGTTATTCCATTGGATGGTAGCCTTGTCATTATGGAAGGTAGTTCGTTGTTGAGATTTTGTTACTCCAATGGATGGTAGCCTTGTCATTATGGAAGGTAGTTCGTTGTTGAGATTCTGTTACTCCAGTGGATGGTAGCCTTGTCATTATGGAAGGTAGTTCATTGATGAGATTTTATTAATCCATTATATGGTAGCCTTGTCATTATGAAAGGTAGTTCGTTCTTGAGATTTTGTTACTCCAATGGATGGTAGGCTTGTCATTATGGAAGGTGATTCGTTGTTGAGATTTTGTTAATCCAATGGATGGTATTCGTGTCATTGTGGAAGGTAGTTCGTTGTTGAGAATTTTTTACTCCATTGGATGGTAGCCTTGTCATTACCGAAAGTAGTTTGTTGTTGAGATTTTGTTACTCTAATGGATGGTATCCTTGCCGTTACGGAAGGTAGTTCGTTGTTAAGATTTTGTTTCTCCAATGGATGATAGACTTGTCATTACGGAAGGTAGTTTGTTGTTAAGATTTTGTTACTCTAATGGACGGTATCCTTGTCATCACGGAAGGTAGTTCATTGTTGAGATTTAGTTTCTCCAATGGATGGTAGCCTTGTCATTATGGAAGGTAGTTTGTTGTTGATATTTTGTTACTCCAATGGATGGTAGCCTTTTCATTATAGAAGGTAGTTCGTTGTTGACAATTTGTTACTCCAATGGATGGTAGCCTTGTCATTATGGAAGGTAGTTCATCGTTTAGATTTTGTTACTATAATGGATGGTATCCTTGTCATTACGGAAGGTAGTTTGTTGTTGAGATTTTGTTAATCCAATGGATAGTAGCCTTCTCATTATGGAAGGTGGTTAGTTGTTGAGATTTTGTTACTCTAATGGATGGTAGCCTTGTCATTATGCAAGGTAGTTCATTGTTGACATTTTGTTACTCCAATGAATGGTAGCCTTGTCATTATGGAAGGTAGTTTTTTGTTGAAATTTATTACTCCAATGGATGTTAGACTTGTCATTATGGAAGGTAGTTTGTTGTTCAGATTTTGTTACTCCAATGGATGGTAGCCTTGTCATTATGGAAGGTAGTTCGTTGTTCATATTTTGTTACTCCATTGGATGGTAACCTTTTCATTATGGAAGGTAGTTCATTGTTGAGATTTTGTTACGCCAATGGATGGTAGACTTGTCATTATGGAAGGTAGTTCGTTGTTGAGATTTTGTTACTCCAATGGATGGTAGACTTGTCATTATCGAAGGTAGTTCATTGTTAAGATTTTGTTACTCCGATGGATGGTAGCCTTGTCATTATGTAAGGTAGTTCATTGTTGAAGTTTTGTTACTCCAATGGATGGTAGCCTTGTCATTATAGAAGGTAGTTCATTGTTGAGATTTTGTTTCTCCAATGGATGGTAGCCTTGTCATTATGGAAGGTAGTACATTGTTGATATTCTTTTACTCCAATGGATGGTAGCCTTGTTATTATGGATGGAAGTTTGTTGTTGAGATTTTGTCACTCCATTAGATGGTAGCTTTGTCATTATCGAAAGTAGTTTGTTGTTGAGATTTTGTTACTCTAATGGATGGTAGCCTTGTCATTATCGAAGGTAGTTTATTGTTGACATTTTGTTACTCCAATTGATGATAGCCTTTTCATTATGGATGGTAGTTCGTTGTTGAGATTTTGTTACTCTAATGGATGGTATACTTGTCATTATGGAAGGTAGTTTGTTGTTGAGATTTTGGTATTCCAATGGATGGTAGCCTTGTCATTATGGATGGTAGTTCGTTGTTGAGATTATGTTATTCCATTGGATGGTAGCCTTGTCATTATGGAAGGCAGTTCGTTGTTGAGATTTTGTTACTCCAATGGATGGTAGCCTTGTCATTATGGAAGGTAGTTCGTGGTTGAGATTCTGTTACTCCAATGGATGGTAGCCTTGTCATTATGGAAGGTAGTTCATTGATGAGATTTTATTACTCCAATATATGGTAGCATTGTCATTATGAAAGGTACTTCATTCTTGAGATTTTGGTACTCCAATGGATGGTAGGCTTGTCATTACCAAAAGTAGTTCATTTTTGAAATTTTGTTTCTCCAATGGTTGATAGCCTTGTCATTACGGAAGGTAGTTTGTTGTTGATATTTTGTTACTCCAATGGATGGTAGCCTTTTCATTATAGAAGGTAGTTCGTTGTTGACAATTTGTTACTCCAATGGATGGTAGCCTTGTCATTATGGAAGGTAGTTCATCGTTGAGATTTTGTTACTATAATGGATGGTATCCTTGTAATTACGGAAGGTAGTTTGTTGTTGAGATTTTGTTAATCCAATGGATAGTAGCCTTGTCAATTTGGAAGGTAGTTAGTTGTTGAGATTTTGTTACTCTAATGGATGGAAGCCTTGTCATAATGCAAGGTAGTTCATTGTTGACATTTTGTTACTCCAATGAATGGTAGCCTTGTCATTATGGAAGGTAGTTTTTTGTTGAAATTTATTACTCCAATGGATGTTAGACTTGTCATTATGGAAGGTAGTTTGTTGTTAAGATTTTGTTACTCCAATGGATGGTAGCCTTGTCATTATGGAAGGTAGTTCGTTGTTCATATTTTGTTACTCCATTGGATGGTAACCTTTTCATTATGGAAGGTAGTTCATTGTTGAGATTTTGTTACGCCAATGGATGGTAGACTTGTCATTATGGAAGGTAGTTCGTTGTTGAGATTTTGTTACTCTGATGGATGGTAGCCTTGTCATTATGTAAGGTAGTTCATTGTTGAAGTTTTGTTACTCCAATGGATGGTAGCCTTGTCATTATGGAAGGTAGTTCATTGTTGAGATTTTGTTTCTCCAATGGATGGTAGCCTTTTCATTATGGAAGGTAGTTCGTTGTTGATATTTTGTTACTCCAATGGATGGTAGCCTTGTTACTATGGATGGAAGTTTGTTGTTGAGATTTTGTTACTCCATTTGATGGTAGCCTTGTCATTACCGAAAGTAGTTTGTTGTTGAGATTTTGTTACTCTAATGGATGGTAGCCTTGTCATTATGGAAGGTAGTTTATTGTTGACATTTTGTTACTCCAATGGATGATAGCCTTTTCATTATGGATGGTAGTTCGTTGTTGAGATTTTGTTACTCCGATGGATGGTAGACTTGTCATTATGGAAGGTAGTTTGTTGTTGATATTTTGTTACTCCAATGGATGGTAGCCTTTTCATTATAGAAGGTAGTTCGTTGTTGACAATTTGTTACTCCAATGGATGGTAGCCTTGTCATTATGGAAGGTAGTTCATCGTTGAGATTTTGTTACTATAATGGATGGTATCCTTGTCATTACGGAAGGTAGTTTGTTGTTGAGATTTTGTTAATCCAATGGATAGTAGCCTTCTCATTATGGAAGGTGGTTAGTTGTTGAGATTTTGTTACTCTAATGGATGGTAGCCTTGTCATTATGCAAGGTAGTTCATTGTTGACATTTTGTTACTCCAATGAATGGTAGCCTTGTCATTATGGAAGGTAGTTTTTTGTTGAAATTTATTACTCCAATGGATGTTAGACTTGTCATTATGGAAGGTAGTTTGTTGTTAAGATTTTGTTACTCCAATGGATGGTAGCCTTGTCATTATGGAAGGTAGTTCGTTGTTCATATTTTGTTACTCCATTGGATGGTAACCTTTTCATTATGGAAGGTAGTTCATTGTTGAGATTTTGTTACGCCAATGGATGGTAGACTTGTCATTATGGAAGGTAGTTCGTTGTTGAGATTTTGTTACTCCAATGGATGGTAGACTTGTCATTATCGAAGGTAGTTCATTGTTAAGATTTTGTTACTCCGATGGATGGTAGCCTTGTCATTATGTAAGGTAGTTCATTGTTGAAGTTTTGTTACTCCAATGGATGGTAGCCTTGTCATTATAGAAGGTAGTTCATTGTTGAGATTTTGTTTCTCCAATGGATGGTAGCCTTGTCATTATGGAAGGTAGTACATTGTTGATATTCTTTTACTCCAATGGATGGTAGCCTTGTTATTATGGATGGAAGTTTGTTGTTGAGATTTTGTCACTCCATTAGATGGTAGCTTTGTCATTATCGAAAGTAGTTTGTTGTTGAGATTTTGTTACTCTAATGGATGGTAGCCTTGTCATTATCGAAGGTAGTTTATTGTTGACATTTTGTTACTCCAATTGATGATAGCCTTTTCATTATGGATGGTAGTTCGTTGTTGAGATTTTGTTACTCTAATGGATGGTATACTTGTCATTATGGAAGGTAGTTTGTTGTTGAGATTTTGGTATTCCAATGGATGGTAGCCTTGTCATTATGGATGGTAGTTCGTTGTTGAGATTATGTTATTCCATTGGATGGTAGCCTTGTCATTATGGAAGGCAGTTCGTTGTTGAGATTTTGTTACTCCAATGGATGGTAGCCTTGTCATTATGGAAGGTAGTTCGTGGTTGAGATTCTGTTACTCCAATGGATGGTAGCCTTGTCATTATGGAAGGTAGTTCATTGATGAGATTTTATTACTCCAATATATGGTAGCATTGTCATTATGAAAGGTACTTCATTCTTGAGATTTTGGTACTCCAATGGATGGTAGGCTTGTCATTACCAAAAGTAGTTCATTTTTGAAATTTTGTTTCTCCAATGGTTGATAGCCTTGTCATTACGGAAGGTAGTTTGTTGTTGATATTTTGTTACTCCAATGGATGGTAGCCTTTTCATTATAGAAGGTAGTTCGTTGTTGACAATTTGTTACTCCAATGGATGGTAGCCTTGTCATTATGGAAGGTAGTTCATCGTTGAGATTTTGTTACTATAATGGATGGTATCCTTGTAATTACGGAAGGTAGTTTGTTGTTGAGATTTTGTTAATCCAATGGATAGTAGCCTTGTCAATTTGGAAGGTAGTTAGTTGTTGAGATTTTGTTACTCTAATGGATGGAAGCCTTGTCATAATGCAAGGTAGTTCATTGTTGACATTTTGTTACTCCAATGAATGGTAGCCTTGTCATTATGGAAGGTAGTTTTTTGTTGAAATTTATTACTCCAATGGATGTTAGACTTGTCATTATGGAAGGTAGTTTGTTGTTAAGATTTTGTTACTCCAATGGATGGTAGCCTTGTCATTATGGAAGGTAGTTCGTTGTTCATATTTTGTTACTCCATTGGATGGTAACCTTTTCATTATGGAAGGTAGTTCATTGTTGAGATTTTGTTACGCCAATGGATGGTAGACTTGTCATTATGGAAGGTAGTTCGTTGTTGAGATTTTGTTACTCTGATGGATGGTAGCCTTGTCATTATGTAAGGTAGTTCATTGTTGAAGTTTTGTTACTCCAATGGATGGTAGCCTTGTCATTATGGAAGGTAGTTCATTGTTGAGATTTTGTTTCTCCAATGGATGGTAGCCTTTTCATTATGGAAGGTAGTTCGTTGTTGATATTTTGTTACTCCAATGGATGGTAGCCTTGTTACTATGGATGGAAGTTTGTTGTTGAGATTTTGTTACTCCATTTGATGGTAGCCTTGTCATTACCGAAAGTAGTTTGTTGTTGAGATTTTGTTACTCTAATGGATGGTAGCCTTGTCATTATGGAAGGTAGTTTATTGTTGACATTTTGTTACTCCAATGGATGATAGCCTTTTCATTATGGATGGTAGTTCGTTGTTGAGATTTTGTTACTCCGATGGATGGTAGACTTGTCATTATGGAAGGTAGTTCGTTGTTGAGATTTTGCTACTCCAATGGATGGTAGCCTTGTCATTATGGATGGTAGTTCGTTGTTGAGATTATGTTATTCCATTGGATGGTTGCCTTGTCATTATGGAAGGTAGTTCGTTGTTGAGATTTTGTTACTCTAATGGATGGTAGCCTTGTCATTATGGAAGGTAGTTCGTTGTTGAGATTCTGTTACTCCAGTGGATGGTAGCCTTGTCATTATGGAAGGTAGTTCATTGATGAGATTTTATTAATCCATTATATGGTAGCCTTGTCATTATGAAAGGTAGTTCATTCTTGAGATTTTGGTAATCCAATGGATGGTAGGCTTGTCATTATGGAAGGTCATTCGTTGTTGAGATTTTGTTAATCCAATGGATGGTATTCTTGTCATTGTGGAAGGTAGTTCGTTGTTGAGAATTTTTTACTCCATTGGATGGTAGCCTTGTCATTACCGAAAGTAGTTTGTTGTTGAGATTTTGTTACTCTAATGGATGGTATCCTTGCCATTACGGAAGGTAGTTCGTTGTTAAGATTTTGTTTCTCCAATGGATGATAGACTTGTCATTACGGAAGGTAGTTTGTTGTTAAGATTTTGTTACTCTAATGGACGGTATCCTTGTCATCACGGAAGGTAGTTCATTGTTGAGATTTAGTTTCTCCAATGGATGGTAGCCTTGTCATTATGGAAGGTAGTTTGTTGTTGATATTTTGTTACTCCAATGGATGGTAGCCTTTTCATTATAGAAGGTAGTTCGTTGTTGACAATTTGTTACTCCAATGGATGGTAGCCTTGTCATTATGGAAGGTAGTTCATCGTTGAGATTTTGTTACTATAATGGATGGTATCCTTGTCATTACGGAAGGTAGTTTGTTGTTGAGATTTTGTTAATCCAATGGATAGTAGCCTTGTCATTATGGAAGGTGGTTAGTTGTTGAGATTTTGTTACTCTAATGGATGGTAGCCTTGTCATTATGCAAGGTAGTTCATTGTTGACATTTTGTTACTCCAATGAATGGTAGCCTTGTCATTATGGAAGGTAGTTTTTTGTTGAAATTTATTACTCCAATGGATGTTAGACTTGTCATTATGGAAGGTAGTTTGTTGTTAAGATTTTGTTACTCCAATGGATGGTAGCCTTGTCATTATGGAAGGTAGTTCGTTGTTCATATTTTGTTACTCCATTGGATGGTAATCTTTTCATTATGGAAGGTAGTTCATTGTTGAGATTTTGTTACGCCAATGGATGGTAGACTTGTCATTATGGAAGGTAGTTCGTTGTTGAGATTTTGTTACTCCAATGGATGGTAGACTTGTCATTATCGAAGGTAGTTCATTGTTAAGATTTTGTTACTCCGATGGATGGTAGCCTTGTCATTATGTAAGGTAGTTCATTGTTGAAGTTTTGTTACTCCAATGGATGGTAGCCTTGTCATTATAGAAGGTAGTTCATTGTTGAGATTTTGTTTCTCCAATGGATGGTAGCCTTGTCATTATGGAAGGTAGTACGTTGTTGATATTCTTTTACTCCAATGGATGGTAGCCTTGTTATTATGGATGGAAGTTTGTTGTTGAGATTTTGTCACTCCATTAGATGGTAGCTTTGTCATTACCGAACGTAGTTTGTTGTTGAGATTTTGTTACTCTAATGGATGGTAGCCTTGTCATTATGGAAGGTAGTTTATTGTTGACATTTTGTTACTCCAATTGATTATAGCCTTTTCATTATGGATGGTAGTTCGTTGTTGAGATTTTGTTACTCTAATGGATGGTATACTTGTCATTATGGAAGGTAGTTTGTTGTTGAGATTTTGGTACTCCAATGGATGGTAGCCTTGTCATTATGGATGGTAGTTCGTTGTTGAGATTATGTTATTCCATTGGATGGTAGCCTTGTCATTATGGAAGGCAGTTCGTTGTTGAGATTTTGTTACTCCAATGGATGGTAGCCTTGTCATTATGGAAGGTAGTTCGTGGTTGAGATTCTGTTACTCCAATGGATGGTAGCCTTGTCATTATGGAAGGTAGTTCATTGATGAGATTTTATTACTCCAATATATGGTAGCATTGTCATTATGAAAGGTACTTCATTCTTGAGATTTTGGTACTCCAATGGATGGTAGGCTTGTCATTACCAAAAGTAGTTCATTTTTGAAATTTTGTTTCTCCAATGGTTGATAGCCTTGTCATTACGGAAGGTAGTTTGTTGTTGATATTTTGTTACTCCAATGGATGGTAGCCTTTTCATTATAGAAGGTAGTTCGTTGTTGACAATTTGTTACTCCAATGGATGGTAGCCTTGTCATTATGGAAGGTAGTTCATCGTTGAGATTTTGTTACTATAAAGGATGGTATCCTTGTAATTACGGAAGGTAGTTTGTTGTTGAGATTTTGTTAATCCAATGGATAGTAGCCTTGTCAATTTGGAAGGTAGTTAGTTGTTGAGATTTTGTTACTCTAATGAATGGAAGCCTTGTCATTATGCAAGGTAGTTCATTGTTGACATTTTGTTACTCCAATGAATGGTAGCCTTGTCATTATGGAAGGTAGTTTTTTGTTGAAATTTATTACTCCAATGGATGTTAGACTTGTCATTATGGAAGGTAGTTTGTTGTTAAGATTTTGTTACTCCAATGGATGGTAGCCTTGTCATTATGGAAGGTAGTTCGTTGTTCATATTTTGTTACTCCATTGGATGGTAACCTTTTCATTATGGAAGGTAGTTCATTGTTGAGATTTTGTTACGCCAATGGATGGTAGACTTGTCATTATGGAAGGTAGTTCGTTGTTGAGATTTTGTTACTCCGATGGATGGTAGCCTTGTCATTATGTAAGGTAGTTCATTGTTGAAGTTTTGTTACTCCAATGGATGGTAGCCTTGTCATTATGGAAGGTAGTTCATTGTTGAGATTTTGTTTCTCCAATGGATGGTAGCCTTTTCATTATGGAAGGTAGTTCGTTGTTGATATTTTGTTACTCCAATGGATGGTAGCCTTGTTACTATGGATGGAAGTTTGTTGTTGAGATTTTGTTACTCCATTTGATGGTAGCCTTGTCATTACCGAAAGTAGTTTGTTGTTGAGATTTTGTTACTCTAATGGATGGTAGCCTTGTCATTATGGAAGGTAGTTTATTGTTGACTTTTTGTTACTCCAATGGATGATAGCCTTTTCATTATGGATGGTAGTTCGTTGTTGAGATTTTGTTACTCCGATGGATGGTAGACTTGTCATTATGGAAGGTAGTTCGTTGTTGAGATTTTGCTACTCCAATGGATGGTAGCCTTGTCATTATGGATGGTAGTTCGTTGTTGAGATTATGTTATTCCATTGGATGGTAGCCTTGTCATTATGGAAGGTAGTTCGTTGTTGAGATTTTGTTACTCCAATGGATGGTAGCCTTGTCATTATGGAAGGTAGTTCGTTGTTGAGATTCTGTTACTCCAATGGATGGTAGCCTTGTCATTATGGAAGGTAGTTCATTGATGAGATTTTATTACTCCAATATATGGTAGCGTTGTCATTATGAAAGGTATTTCATTCTTGAGATTTTGGTACTCCAATGGATGGTAGGCTTGTCATTACCAAAAGTAGTTCATTTTTGAAATTTTGTTTGTCCAATGGTTGATAGCCTTGTCATTACGGAAGGTAGTTTGTTGTTGATATTTTGTTACTACAATGGATGGTAGCCTTTTCATTATAGAAGGTAGTTCGTTGTTGACAATTTGTTACTCCAATGGATGGTAGCCTTTTCATTATGGAAGGTAGTTCATCGTTGAGATTTTGTTACTATAATGGATGGTATCCTTGTCATTACGGAAGGTAGTTTGTTGTTGAGATTTTGTTAATCCAATGGATAGTAGCCTTGTCAATTTGGAAGGTAGTTAGTTGTTGAGATTTTGTTACTTTAATGGATGGAAGCCATGTCATTATGCAAGGTAGTTCATTGTTGACATTTTGTTACTCCAATGAATGGTAGCCTTGTCATTATGGAAGGTAGTTTTTTGTTGAAATTTATTACTCCAATGGATGTTAGACTTGTCATTATGGAAGGTAGTTTGTTGTTAAGATTTTGTTACTCCAATGGATGGTAGCCTTGTCATTATGGAAGGTAGTTCGTTGTTCATATTTTGTTACTCCATTGGATGGTAACCTTTTCATTATGGAAGGTAGTTCATTGTTGAGATTTTGTTACGCCAATGGATGGTAGACTTGTCATTATGGAAGGTAGTTCGTTGTTGAGATTTTGTTACTCCGATGGATGGTAGCCTTGTCATTATGTAAGGTAGTTCATTGTTGAAGTTTTGTTACTCCAATGGATGGTAGCCTTGTCATTATGGAAGGTAGTTCATTGTTGAGATTTTGTTTCTCTAATGGATGGTAGCCTTTTCATTATGGAAGGTAGTTCGTTGTTGATATTTTGTTAATCCAATGGATGGTAGCCTTGTTATTATGGATGGAAGTTTGTTGTTGAGCTTTTGTTACTCCATTTGATGGTAGCCTTGTCATTACCGAAAGTAGTTTGTTGTTGAGATTTTGTTACTCTAATGGATGGTAGCCTTGTCATTATGGAAGGTAGTTCGTTGTTGAGAATTTTTTACTCCATTGGATGGTAGCCTTGTCATTACCGAAAGTAGTTTGTTGTTGAGATTTTGTTACTCTAATGGATGGTATCCTTGCCATTACGGAAGGTAGTTCGTTGTTAAGATTTTGTTTCTCCAATGGATGATAGACTTGTCATTACGGAAGGTAGTTTGTTGTTAAGATTTTGTTACTCTAATGGACGGTATCCTTGTCATCACGGAAGGTAGTTCATTGTTGAGATTTAGTTTCTCCAATGGATGGTAGCCTTGTCATTATGGAAGGTAGTTTGTTGTTGATATTTTGTTACTCCAATGGATGGTAGCCTTTTCATTATAGAAGGTAGTTCGTTGTTGACAATTTGTTACTCCAATGGATGGTAGCCTTGTCATTATGGAAGGTAGTTCATCGTTGAGATTTTGTTACTATAATGGATGGTATCCTTGTCATTACGGAAGGTAGTTTGTTGTTGAGATTTTGTTAATCCAATGGATAGTAGCCTTGTCATTATGGAAGGTGGTTAGTTGTTGAGATTTTGTTACTCTAATGGATGGTAGCCTTGTCATTATGCAAGGTAGTTCATTGTTGACATTTTGTTACTCCAATGAATGGTAGCCTTGTCATTATGGAAGGTAGTTTTTTGTTGAAATTTATTACTCCAATGGATGTTAGACTTGTCATTATGGAAGGTAGTTTGTTGTTAAGATTTTGTTACTCCAATGGATGGTAGCCTTGTCATTATGGAAGGTAGTTCGTTGTTCATATTTTGTTACTCCATTGGATGGTAATCTTTTCATTATGGAAGGTAGTTCATTGTTGAGATTTTGTTACGCCAATGGATGGTAGACTTGTCATTATGGAAGGTAGTTCGTTGTTGAGATTTTGTTACTCCAATGGATGGTAGACTTGTCATTATCGAAGGTAGTTCATTGTTAAGATTTTGTTACTCCGATGGATGGTAGCCTTGTCATTATGTAAGGTAGTTCATTGTTGAAGTTTTGTTACTCCAATGGATGGTAGCCTTGTCATTATAGAAGGTAGTTCATTGTTGAGATTTTGTTTCTCCAATGGATGGTAGCCTTGTCATTATGGAAGGTAGTACGTTGTTGATATTCTTTTACTCCAATGGATGGTAGCCTTGTTATTATGGATGGAAGTTTGTTGTTGAGATTTTGTCACTCCATTAGATGGTAGCTTTGTCATTACCGAACGTAGTTTGTTGTTGAGATTTTGTTACTCTAATGGATGGTAGCCTTGTCATTATGGAAGGTAGTTTATTGTTGACATTTTGTTACTCCAATTGATTATAGCCTTTTCATTATGGATGGTAGTTCGTTGTTGAGATTTTGTTACTCTAATGGATGGTATACTTGTCATTATGGAAGGTAGTTTGTTGTTGAGATTTTGGTACTCCAATGGATGGTAGCCTTGTCATTATGGATGGTAGTTCGTTGTTGAGATTATGTTATTCCATTGGATGGTAGCCTTGTCATTATGGAAGGCAGTTCGTTGTTGAGATTTTGTTACTCCAATGGATGGTAGCCTTGTCATTATGGAAGGTAGTTCGTGGTTGAGATTCTGTTACTCCAATGGATGGTAGCCTTGTCATTATGGAAGGTAGTTCATTGATGAGATTTTATTACTCCAATATATGGTAGCATTGTCATTATGAAAGGTACTTCATTCTTGAGATTTTGGTACTCCAATGGATGGTAGGCTTGTCATTACCAAAAGTAGTTCATTTTTGAAATTTTGTTTCTCCAATGGTTGATAGCCTTGTCATTACGGAAGGTAGTTTGTTGTTGATATTTTGTTACTCCAATGGATGGTAGCCTTTTCATTATAGAAGGTAGTTCGTTGTTGACAATTTGTTACTCCAATGGATGGTAGCCTTGTCATTATGGAAGGTAGTTCATCGTTGAGATTTTGTTACTATAAAGGATGGTATCCTTGTAATTACGGAAGGTAGTTTGTTGTTGAGATTTTGTTAATCCAATGGATAGTAGCCTTGTCAATTTGGAAGGTAGTTAGTTGTTGAGATTTTGTTACTCTAATGAATGGAAGCCTTGTCATTATGCAAGGTAGTTCATTGTTGACATTTTGTTACTCCAATGAATGGTAGCCTTGTCATTATGGAAGGTAGTTTTTTGTTGAAATTTATTACTCCAATGGATGTTAGACTTGTCATTATGGAAGGTAGTTTGTTGTTAAGATTTTGTTACTCCAATGGATGGTAGCCTTGTCATTATGGAAGGTAGTTCGTTGTTCATATTTTGTTACTCCATTGGATGGTAACCTTTTCATTATGGAAGGTAGTTCATTGTTGAGATTTTGTTACGCCAATGGATGGTAGACTTGTCATTATGGAAGGTAGTTCGTTGTTGAGATTTTGTTACTCCGATGGATGGTAGCCTTGTCATTATGTAAGGTAGTTCATTGTTGAAGTTTTGTTACTCCAATGGATGGTAGCCTTGTCATTATGGAAGGTAGTTCATTGTTGAGATTTTGTTTCTCCAATGGATGGTAGCCTTTTCATTATGGAAGGTAGTTCGTTGTTGATATTTTGTTACTCCAATGGATGGTAGCCTTGTTACTATGGATGGAAGTTTGTTGTTGAGATTTTGTTACTCCATTTGATGGTAGCCTTGTCATTACCGAAAGTAGTTTGTTGTTGAGATTTTGTTACTCTAATGGATGGTAGCCTTGTCATTATGGAAGGTAGTTTATTGTTGACTTTTTGTTACTCCAATGGATGATAGCCTTTTCATTATGGATGGTAGTTCGTTGTTGAGATTTTGTTACTCCGATGGATGGTAGACTTGTCATTATGGAAGGTAGTTCGTTGTTGAGATTTTGCTACTCCAATGGATGGTAGCCTTGTCATTATGGATGGTAGTTCGTTGTTGAGATTATGTTATTCCATTGGATGGTAGCCTTGTCATTATGGAAGGTAGTTCGTTGTTGAGATTTTGTTACTCCAATGGATGGTAGCCTTGTCATTATGGAAGGTAGTTCGTTGTTGAGATTCTGTTACTCCAATGGATGGTAGCCTTGTCATTATGGAAGGTAGTTCATTGATGAGATTTTATTACTCCAATATATGGTAGCGTTGTCATTATGAAAGGTATTTCATTCTTGAGATTTTGGTACTCCAATGGATGGTAGGCTTGTCATTACCAAAAGTAGTTCATTTTTGAAATTTTGTTTGTCCAATGGTTGATAGCCTTGTCATTACGGAAGGTAGTTTGTTGTTGATATTTTGTTACTACAATGGATGGTAGCCTTTTCATTATAGAAGGTAGTTCGTTGTTGACAATTTGTTACTCCAATGGATGGTAGCCTTTTCATTATGGAAGGTAGTTCATCGTTGAGATTTTGTTACTATAATGGATGGTATCCTTGTCATTACGGAAGGTAGTTTGTTGTTGAGATTTTGTTAATCCAATGGATAGTAGCCTTGTCAATTTGGAAGGTAGTTAGTTGTTGAGATTTTGTTACTTTAATGGATGGAAGCCATGTCATTATGCAAGGTAGTTCATTGTTGACATTTTGTTACTCCAATGAATGGTAGCCTTGTCATTATGGAAGGTAGTTTTTTGTTGAAATTTATTACTCCAATGGATGTTAGACTTGTCATTATGGAAGGTAGTTTGTTGTTAAGATTTTGTTACTCCAATGGATGGTAGCCTTGTCATTATGGAAGGTAGTTCGTTGTTCATATTTTGTTACTCCATTGGATGGTAACCTTTTCATTATGGAAGGTAGTTCATTGTTGAGATTTTGTTACGCCAATGGATGGTAGACTTGTCATTATGGAAGGTAGTTCGTTGTTGAGATTTTGTTACTCCGATGGATGGTAGCCTTGTCATTATGTAAGGTAGTTCATTGTTGAAGTTTTGTTACTCCAATGGATGGTAGCCTTGTCATTATGGAAGGTAGTTCATTGTTGAGATTTTGTTTCTCTAATGGATGGTAGCCTTTTCATTATGGAAGGTAGTTCGTTGTTGATATTTTGTTAATCCAATGGATGGTAGCCTTGTTATTATGGATGGAAGTTTGTTGTTGAGCTTTTGTTACTCCATTTGATGGTAGCCTTGTCATTACCGAAAGTAGTTTGTTGTTGAGATTTTGTTACTCTAATGGATGGTAGCCTTGTCATTATGGAAGGTAGTTCGTTGTTGAGATTTTGTTACTCCAATGGATGGTAGCCTTGTCATTATGGAAGGTAGTTCGTTGTTGAGATTTTGTTACTCCAATGGATGGTAGCCTTGTCATTATGGAAGGTAGTTCATTGATGAGATTTTATTACTCCATTATATGGTAGCCTTGTCATTATGAAAGGTAGTTCATTCTTGAGATTTTGGTACTCCAATGGATGGTAGGCTTGTCATTATGGAAGGTGATTCGTTGTTGAGATTTTGTTAATCCAATGGATGGTATTCGTGTCATTGTGGAAGGTAGTTCGTTGTTGAGAATTTTTTACTCCATTGGATGGTAGCCTTGTCATTATGGAAGGTAGTTCATTGTTGAGATTTTGTTACTCTAATGGATGGTATCCTTTCCATTACGGAAGGTAGTTCGTTGTTAAGATTTTGTTTCTCCAATGGATGATAGACTTGTCATTACGGAAGGTAGTTTGTTGTTAAGATTTTGTTACTCTAATGGACGGTATCCTTGTCATTACGGAAGGTAGTTCATTGTTGAGATTTAGTTTCTCCAATGGATGGTAGCCTTATCATTATGGAAGGTTGTTTGTTGTTGATATTTTGTTACTCCAATGGATGGTAGCCTTTTCATTATAGAAGGTAGTTCGTTGTTGACAATTTTTTACTCCAATGGATGGTAGCCTTGTCATTATGGAAGGTAGTTCATCGTTGAGATTTTGTTACTATAATGGATGGTATCCTTGTCATTACGGAAGGTAGTTTGTTGTTGAGATTTTGTTAATCCAATGGATAGTAGCCTTGTCATTATGGAAGGTGGTTAGTTGT
Organism: Vicia faba; assembly: GCA_948472305.1. Lineage (NCBI taxonomy): Eukaryota > Viridiplantae > Streptophyta > Magnoliopsida > Fabales > Fabaceae > Vicia > Vicia faba. The sequence continues at coordinate 854,118,596 of OX451739.1, forward strand.
TGAGATTTTGTTACTCTAATGGATGGTAGCCTTGTCATTATGCAAGGTAGTTCATTGTTGACATTTTGTTACTCCAATGAATGGTAGCCTTGTCATTATGGAAGGTAGTTTTTTGTTGAAATTTATTACTCCAATGGATGTTAGACTTGTCATTATGGAAGGTAGTTTGTTGTTAAGATTTTGTTACTCCAATGGATGGTAGCCTTGTCATTATGGAAGATAGTTCGTTGTTCATATTTTGTTACTCCATTGGATGGTAACCTTTTCATTATGGAAGGTAGTTCATTGTTGAGATTTTGTTACGCCAATGGATGGTAGACTTGTCATTATGGAAGGTAGTTCGTTGTTGAGATTTTGTTACTCCAATGGATGGTAGACTTGTCATTATCGAAGGTAGTTCATTGTTAAGATTTTGTTACTCCGATGGATGGTAGCCTTGTCATTATGTAAGGTAGTTCATTGTTGAAGTTTTGTTACTCCAATGGATAGTAGCCTTGTCATTATAGAAGGTAGTTCATTATTGAGATTTTGTTTCTCCAATGGATGGTAGCCTTGTCATTATCGAAGGTAGTATGTTGTTGATATTTTTTTACTCCAATGGATGGTAGCCTTGTTATTATGGATGGAAGTTTGTTGTTGAGATTTTGTCACTCCATTAGATGGTAGCTTTGTCATTACCGAAAGTAGTTTGTTGTTGAGATTTTGTTACTCTAATGGATGGTAGCCTTGTCATTATGGAAGGTAGTTTATTGTTGACATTTTGTTACTCCAATTGATGATAGCCTTTTCATTATGGATGGTAGTTCGTTGTTGAGATTTTGTTACTCTAATGGATGGTATACTTGTCATTATGGAAGGTAGTTTGTTGTTGAGATTTTGGTACTCCAATGGATGGTAGCCTTGTCATTATGGATGGTAGTTCGTTGTTGAGATTATGTTATTCCATTGGATGGTAGCCTTGTCATTATGGAAGGCAGTTCGTTGTTGAGATTTTGTTACTCCAATGGATGGTAGCCTTGTCATTATGGAAGGTAGTTCGTGGTTGAGATTCTGTTACTCCAATGGATGGTAGCCTTGTCATTATGGAAGGTAGTTCATTGATGAGATTTTATTACTCCAATATATGGTAGCCTTGTCATTATGAAAGGTAGTTCATTCTTGAGATTTTGGTACTCCAATGGATGGTAGGCTTGTCATTATGGAAGGTGATTCGTTGTTGAGATTTTGTTAATCCAATGGATGGTATTCGTGTCATTATGGAAGGTAGTTCGTTGTTGACATTTTGTTACTCCAATGGATGGTAGCCTTGTCATTATGGAAGCTAGTTCGTTGTTGAGATTTTGTTACTATAATGGATGGTATCCTTGTCATTACGGAAGGTAGTTCGTTGTTGAGATTTTGTAACTCCAATGGATAGTAGCCTTGTCATTATGGAAGGTAGTTAGTTGTTGAGATATAGTTACTCTAATGGATGGTAGCCTAGTCATTATGCAAGGTAGTTCATTGTTGACATTTTGTTACTCCAATGAATGGTAGCCTTGGCATTATGGAAGGTAGTTTTTTGTTGAAATTTATTACTCCAATGGATGTTAGACTTGTCATTATGGAAGGTAGTTTGTTGTTAAGATTTTGTTACTCCAATGGATGGTAGCCTTGTCATTATGGAAGGTAGTTCGTTGTTCATATTTTGTTACTCCATTGGATGGTAACCTTTTCATTATGGAAGGTAGTTCATTGTTGAGATTTTGTTACGCCAATGGATGGTAGACTTGTCATTATGGAAGGTAGTTCGTTGTTGAGATTTTGTTACTCCAATGGATGGTAGACTTGTCATTATCGAAGGTAGTTCATTGTTAAGATTTTGTTACTCCGATGGATGGTAGCCTTGTCATTATGTAAGGTAGTTCATTGTTGAAGTTTTGTTACTCCAATGGATGGTAGCCTTGCCATTATGGAAGGTAGTTCATTGTTGAAATTTTGTTTCTCCAATGGATGGTAGCCTTGTCATTATGGAAGGTAGTTCATTGTTGATATTTTGTTACTCCAATGGATGGTAGCCTTGTTATTATGGATGGAAGTTTGTTGTTGAGATTTTGTCACTCCATTAGATGGTAGCCTTGTCATTATCGAAAGTAGTTTGTTGTTGAGATTTTGTTACTCTAATGGATGGTAGTCTTTTCATTATGGAAGGTAGTTTATTGTTGACATTTTGTTACTCCAATGGATGATAGCCTTTTCATTATGGATGGTAGTTCGTTGTTGCGATTTTGTTACTCCAATGGATGGTATACTTGTCATTATGGAAGGTAGTTCGTTGTTGAGATTTTGGTACTCCAATGGATGGTAGCCTTGTCATTATGGATGGTAGTTCGTTGTTGATATTATGTTATTTCATTGGATGGTAGCCTTGTCATTATGGAAGGTAGTTTGTTGTTGAGATTTTGTTACTCCAATTGATGGTAGCCTTATCATTATTGAAGGTAGTTCGTTGTTGAGATTTTGTTACTCCAATGGATGGTAGGCTTGTCATTATGGAAGGTAGTTCATTGATAAGATTTTATTACTCCAATATATGGTAGCCTTGTCATTATGAAAGGTAGTTCATTCTTGAGATTTTGGTACTCCAATGGATGGTAGGCTTGTCATTATGGAAGGTGATTCGTTGTTGAGATTTTGTTAATCCAATGGATGGTATTCGTGTCATTATGGAAGGTAGTTCGTTGTTGACATTTTGTTACTCCAATGGATGGTAGCCTTGTCATTATGGAAGCTAGTTCGTTGTTGAGATTTTGTTACTATAATGGATGGTATCATTGTCATTACGGAAGGTAGTTCGTTGTTGAGATTTTGTAACTCCAATGGATAGTAGCCTTGTCATTATGGAAGGTAGTTAGTTGTTGAGATTTAGTTACTCTAATGGATGGTAGCCTAGTCATTATGCAAGGTAGTTCATTGTTGACATTTTGTTACTCCAATGAATGGTAGCCTTGTCATTATGGAAGGTAGTTTTTTGTTGAATTTTATTACTCCAATGGATGTTAGACTTGTCATTATGGAAGGTAGTTTGTTGTTAAGATTTTGTTACTCCAATGGATGGTAGCCTTGTCATTATGGAAGGTAGTTCGTTGTTCATATTTTGTTACTCCATTGGATGGTAACCTTTTCATTATGGAAGGTAGTTCATTGTTGAGATTTTGTTACGCCAATGGATGGTAGACTTGTCATTATGGAAGGTAGTTCGTTGTTGAGATTTTGTTACTCTAATGGATGGTAGACTTGTCATTATCAAAGGTAGTTCATTGTTAAGATTTTTTTACTCCGATGGATGGTAGCCTTGTCATTATGTAAGGTAGTTCATTGTTGAAGTTTTGTTACTCCAATGGATGGTAGCCTTGCCATTATGGAAGGTAGTTCATTGTTGAGATTTTGTTTCTCCAATGGATGGTAGCCTCGTCATTATGGAAGGTAGTTCATTGTTGATATTTTGTTACTCCAATATATGGATGGAAGTTTGTTGTTGAGATTTTGTCACTCCATTAGATGGTAGCCTTGTCATTATCGAAAGTAGTTTGTTGTTGAGATTTTGTTATTCTAATGGATGGTAGCCTTTTCATTATGGAAGGTAGTTTATTGTTGACATTTTGTTACTCCAATGGATGATAGCCTTTTCATTATGGATGGTAGTTCGTGGTTGATATTTTGTTACTCCAATGGATGGTATACTTGTCATTATGGAAGGTAGTTCATTGTTGAGATTTTGGTACTCCAATGGATGGTAGCCTTGTCATTATGGATGGTAGTTCGTTGTTGATATTATGTTATTTCATTGGATGGTAGCCCTGTCATTATGGAAGGTAGTTCGTTGTTGAGATTTTGTTACTCCAATTGATGGTAGCCTTATCATTATTGAAAGTAGTTCGTTGTTGAGATTTTGTTACTCCAATGGATGGTAGGCTTGTCATTATGGAAGGTAGTTCATTGATGAGATTTTATTACTCCAATATATGGTAGCCTTGTCATCATGAAAGGTAGTTCATTCTTGAGATTTTGGTACTCCAATGGATGGTAGGCTTGTCATTATGGAAGGTGATTCGTTGTTGAGATTTTGTTAATCCAATGGATGGTATTCGTGTCATTATGGAAGGTAGTTCGTTGTTGAGAATTTTTTACTCCATTGGATGGTAGCCTTGTCATTATGGAAGGTAGTTCATTGTTGAGATTTTGTTACTCTAATGGATGGTATCCTTACCATTACGGAAGGTAGTTCGTTGTTAAGATTTTTTTTCTCCAATGGATGGTAGACTTGTCATTACGGAAGGTAGTTTGTTGTTAAGATTTTGTTACTCTAATGGACGGTATCCTTGTCATCACGGAAGGTATTTCATTGTTGAGATTTAGTTTCTCCAATGGATTGTAGCCTTGTCATTATGGAAGGTAGTTTGTTGTTGATATTTTGTTACTCCAATGGATGGTAGCCTTTTCATTATGGAAGGTAGTTAGTTGTTGACATTTTGTTACTCCAATGGATGGTAGCCTTGTCATTATGGAAGGTAGTTCGTTGTTGAGATTTTGTTACTATAATGGATGGTATCCTTGTCATTACAGAAGGTAGTTCGTTGTTGAGATTTTGTAACTCCAATGGATAGTAGCCTTGTCATTATGGAAGGTAGTTAGTTGTTGAGATTTAGTTACTCTAATGGAATGTAGCCTAGTCATTATGCAAGGTAGTTCATTGTTGACATTTTGTTACTCCAATGAATGGTAGCCTTGTCATTATGGAAGGTAGTTTTTTGTTGAAATTTATTACTCCAATGGATGTTAGACTTGTCATTATGGAAGGTAGTTTGTTGTTAAGATTTTGTTACTCCAATGGATGGTAGCCTTGTCATTATGGAAGGTAGTTCGTTGTTCATATTTTGTTACTCCATTGGATGGTAACCTTTTCATTATGGAAGGTAGTTCATTGTTGAGATTTTGTTACGCCAATGGATGGTAGACTTGTCATTATGGAAGGTAGTTCGTTGTTGAGATTTTGTTACTCTAATGGATGGTAGACTTGTCATTATCAAAGGTAGTTCATTGTTAAGATTTTTTTACTCCGATGGATGGTAGCCTTGTCATTATGTAAGGTAACTCATTGTTGAAGTTTTGTTACTCCAATGGATGGTAGCCTTGCCATTATGGAAGGTAGTTCATTGTTGAGATTTTGTTTCTCCAATGGATGGTAGCCTCGTCATTATGGAAGGTAGTTCATTGTTGATATTTTGTTACTCCAATATATGGATGGAAGTTTGTTGTTGAGATTTTGTCACTCCATTAGATGGTAGCCTTGTCATTATCGAAAGTAGTTTGTTGTTGAGATTTTGTTATTCTAATGGATGGTAGCCTTTTCATTATGGAAGGTAGTTTATTGTTGACATTTTGTTACTCCAATGGATGATAGCCTTTTCATTATGGATGGTAGTTCGTGGTTGATATTTTGTTAGTCCAATGGATGGTATACTTGTCATTATGGAAGGTAGTTCATTGTTGAGATTTTGGTACTCCAATGGATGGTAGCCTTGTCATTATGGATGGTAGTTCGTTGTTGATATTATGTTATTTCATTGGATGGTAGCCCTGTCATTATGGAAGGTAGTTCGTTGTTGAGATTTTGTTACTCCAATTGATGGTAGCCTTATCATTATTGAAGGTAGTTCGTTGTTGAGATTTTGTTACTCCAATGGATGGTAGGCCTGTCATTATGGAAGGTAGTTCATTGATGAGATTTTATCACTCCAATATATGGTAGCCTTGTCATTATGAAAGGTAGTTCATTCTTGAGATTTTGGTACTCCAATGGATGGTAGGCTTGTCATTATGGAAGGTGATTCGTTGTTGAGATTTTGTTAATCCAATGGATGGTATTCGTGTCATTATGGAAGGTAGTTCGTTGTTGAGAATTTTTTACTCCATTGGATGGTAGCCTTGTCATTATGGAAGGTAGTTCATTGTTGAGATTTTGTTACTCTAATGGATGGTATCCTTGCCATTACGGAAGGTAGTTCGTTGTTAAGATTTTTTTTCTCCAATGGATGGTAGACTTGTCATTACGGAAGGTAGTTTGTTGTTAAGATTTTGTTACTCTAATGGACGGTATCCTTGTCATCACGGAAGGTATTTCATTGTTGAGATTTAGTTTCTCCAATGGATTGTAGCCTTGTCATTATGGAAGGTAGTTTGTTGTTGATATTTTGTTACTCCAATGGATGGTAGCCTTTTCATTATGGAAGGTAGTTAGTTGTTGACATTTTGTTACTCCAATGGATGGTAGCCTTGTCATTATGGAAGGTAGTTCGTTGTTGAGATTTTGTTACTATAATGGATGGTATCCTTGTCATTACAAAAGGTAGTTCGTTGTTGTTATGTTGTTACTCCAATGGATAGTAACCTTGTCATTATGGAAGGTATTTCGTTGTTGACATTTTGTTACTCCAATGAATGGTAGCCTTGTCATTATGGAAGGTAGTTATTTGTTGAAATTTATTTCTCTAATGGATGTTAGACTTGTCATTATGGAAGGTAGTTTGTTGTTAAGATTTTGTTACTCCAATGGATGGTAGCCTTGTCATTATGGAAGGTAGTTCGTAGTTCATATTTTTTTACTCCATTGGATGGTAACCTTTTCATTATGGAAGGTAGTTCATTGTTGAGATTTTGTTACGCCAATGGATGGTAGACTTGTCATTATGGAAGGTAGTTCGTTGTTGAGATTTTGTTACTCCAATGGATGGTAGACTTGTCATTATCGAAGGTAGTTCATTGTTAAGATTTTTTTACTCCGATGGATGGTAGCCTTGTCATTATGTAAGGTAGTTCATTGTTGAAGTTTTGTTACTCCAATGGATGGTAGCCTTGCCATTATGGAAGGTAGTTCATTGTTGAGATTTTGTTTCTCCAATGGATGGTAGCCTCGTCATTATGGAAGGTAGTTCATTGTTAATATTTTGTTACTCCAATATATGGATGGAAGTTTGTTGTTGAGATTTTGTCACTCCATTAGATGGTAGCCTTGTCATTACCGAAAGTAGTTTGTTGTTGAGATATTGTTACTCTAATGGATGGTAGCCTTGTCATTATGGAAGGTAGTTTATTGTTGACATTTTGTTACTCCAATGGATGATAGCCTTTTCATTATGGATGGTAGTTCGTGGTTGATATTTTATTACTCCAATGGATGGTATACTTGTCATTATGGAAGGTAGTTCGTTGTTGAGATTTTGGTACTCCAATGGATGGTAGCCTTGTCATTATGGATGGTAGTTCGTTGTTGAGATTATGTTATTCCATTGGATGGTAGCCTTGTCATTATGGAAGGTAGTTCGTTGTTTAGATTTTGTTACTCCAATGGATGGTAGCCTTGTCATTATGGAAGGTAGTTCGTTGTTGAGAGTTTGTTACTCCAATGGATGGTAGCCTTGTCATTATGGAAGGTAGTTCATTGATGAGATTTTATTACTCCAATATATGGTAGCCTTGTCATTATGAAAGGTAGTTCATTCTTGAGATTTTGGTACTCCAATGGATGGTAGGCTTGTCATTATGGAAGGTGATTCGTTGTTGAGATTTTGTTAATCCAATGGATGGTATTCGTGTCATTATGGAAGGTAGTTCGTTGTTGAGAATTTTATACTCCATTGGATGGTAGACTTGTCATTATGGAAGGTAGTTCATTGTTGAGATTTTGTTACTCTAATGGATGGTATCCTTGCCATTACGGAAGGTAGTTCGTTGTTAAGATTTTGTTTCTCCAATGGATGGTAGACTTGTCATTACGGAAGGTAGTTTGTTGTTAAGATTTTGTTACTCTAATGGACGGTATCCTTGTCATCACGGAAGGTAGTTCATTGTTGAGATTTAGTTTCTTCAATGGATGGTAGCCTTGTCATTATGGAATGTAGTTTGTTGTTGATATTTTGTTACTCCAATGGATGGTAGCCTTTTCATTATGGAAGGTAGTTCGTTGTTGACATTTTGTTACTCCAATGGATGGTAGCCTTGTCATTATGGAAGGTAGTTCGTTGTTGAGATTTTGTTACTATAATGGATGGCATCCTTGTCATTACGGAAGGTAGTTCGTTGTTAAGATTTTGTTACTCCAATGGATAGTAACCTTGTCATTATGGAAGGTATTTCGTCGTTGACATTTTGTTACTCCAATGAATGGTAGCCTTGTCATTATGGAAGGTAGTTATTTGTTGAAATTTATTACTCCAATGGATGTTAGACTTGTCATTATGGAAGGTAGTTCGTTGTTAAGATTTTGTTACTCTAATGGATGGTAGCCTTGTCATTGTGGAAGGTAGTTCGTTGTTCATATTTTTTTACTCCATTGGATAGTAACCTTTTCATTATGGAAGGTAGTTCATTGTTGAGATTTTGTTACGCCAATGGATGGTAGACTTGTCATTATGGAAGGTAGTTCGTTGTTGAGATTTTGTTACTCCAATGGATGGTAGACTTGTCATTATCGAAGGTAGTTCATTGTTAAGATTTTGTTACTCCGATGGATGGTAGCCTTGTCATTATGTAAGGTAGTTCATTGTTGAAGTTTTGTTACTCCAATGGATGGTAGCCTGGTCATTATGGAAGGTAGTTCATTGTTGAGATTTTGTTTCTCCAACGGATGGTAGCCTTGTCATTATGGAAGGTAGTTCGTTGTCGATATTTTGTTACTCCAATGGATGGTAGCCTTGTTATTATGGATGGAAGTTTGTTGTTGAGATTTTGTAACTCCAATGGATGGTAGCCTTGATATTATGGAAGGTAGTTTGTTGTTCATATTTTGTTACTCCAATGGATGGTAGCCATGTCATTTGTATGGAAGTTTGTTGTTGAGATTTTGTTACTCCATTGGATGGTAGCCTTGTCATTACGGAAAGTAGTTTATTATTGAGATTTTGTTACTCTAATGGATGGTAGCCTTGTCATTATGGAACATAGTTCATTGTTGACATTTTGTTACTCCAATAGATGATAGCCTTTTCATTATGGAAGGTAGTTTGTTGTTGAGATTTTGTTACTCTAATGGATGGTAGACTTGTCATTATGGTAGGTAGTTTGTTGTTGAGATTTTGTTACTCCAATGGATGGTAACCTTGTGATTATTGGTGGTAGTTCATTGTTGAGATTATGTTACTCCATTGGATGGTAGCCTTGTCATTATGGAAGGTAATTTGTTGTTGAGATTTTGTTACTCTAATGGATGGTAGCCTTGTCATTATGGAAGGTAGTTCATTGTTGAGATTCTGTAAATCCAATGGATGATAGCCTTTTCATTATGGATGGTAGTTCGTTGTTGAGATTTTGTTACTCCAATGGATGGTATACTTGTCATTATGGAAGGTAGTTCATTGTTGAGATTTTGTTACTCCAATGGATGGTAGGCTTGTCATTATGGAAGGTGATTCGTTGTTGAGAGTTTGTTAATCCAATGGATGGTATTCGTGTCATTATGGAAGGTAGTTCGTTGTTGAGAATTTTTTACTCCATTGGATTGTAGCCTTGTCATTATGGAAGGTAGTTCATTGTTGAGATTTTGTTACTCTAATGGATGGTATCCTTGCCATTACGGAAAGTAGTTCGTTGTTAAGATTTTTTTTCTCCAAAGGATGGTAGACTTGTCATTACGGAAGGTAGTTTGTTGTTAAGATTTTGTTAATCTAATGGACGGTATCCTTGTCATCACGGAAGGTAGTTCATTATTGAGATTTAGTTTCTCCAATGGATGGTAGCCTTGTCATTATGGAAGGTAGTTTGTTGTTGATATTTTGTTACTCCAATGGATGGTAGCCTTTTCATTATGGAAGGTAGTTAGTTGTTGACATTTTGTTACTCCAATGGATGGTAGCCTTGTCATTATGGAAGGTAGTTCTTTGTTGAGATTTTGTTACTATAATGGATGGTATCCTTGTCATTATGGAAGGTAGTTCGTTGTTGAGATTTTGTTACTCCAATGGATAGTAACCTTGTCATTATGGAAGGTATTTCGTCGTTGACATTTTGTTACTCCAATGAATGGTAGCCTTGTCATTATGGAAGGTAGTTATTTGTTGAAATTTATTACTCCAATGGATGTTAGACTTGTCATTATGGAAGGTAGTTCTTTGTTAAGATTTTGTTACTCCAATGGATGGTAGCCTTGTCATTATGGAAGGTAGTTCGTAGTTCATATTTTTTTACTCCATTGGATGGTAACCTTTTCATTATGGAAGGTAGTTCATTGTTGAGATTTTGTTACGCCAATGGATGGTAGACTTGTCATTATGGAAGGTAGTTCGTTGTTGAGATTTTGTTACTCCAATGGATGGTAGACTTGTCATTATCGAAAGTAGTTCATTGTTAAGATTTTGTTACTCCGATGGATGGTAGCCTTGTCATTATGTAAGGTAGTTCATTGTTAAAGTTTTGTTACTCCAATTGATGGTAGCCTTGTAATTATGGAAGGTAGTTCATTGTTGAGATTTTGTTTCTCCAATGCATGGTAGCCTTGTCATTATGGAAGGTAGTACGTTGTTGATTTTTTGTTACTCCAATGGTTGGTAGCCTTGTTATTATGGATGGAAGTTTGTTGTTGAGATTTTGTCACTCCATTAGATGGTAGCCTTGTCATTACCGAAAGTAGTTTCTTGTTCAGATTTTGTTACTCTAATGGATGGTAGCCTTGTCATTATGGAAGGTAGTTTATTGTTGACATTTTGTTACTCCAATGGATGATAGCCTTTTCATTATGGATGGTAGTTCGTTGTTGAGATTTTGTTACTCCAATGGATGGTAGGCTTGTCATTATGGAAGGTAGTTCGTTGTTGAGATTTTGGTACTCCAATGGATGGTAGCCTTGTCATTATGGATGGTAGTTCGTTGTTGAGATTATGTTTTTCCATTGGATGGTAGCCTTGTCATTATGGAAGGTAGTCCTATGTTGAGATTTTGTTACTCCAATGGATGGTAGCCTTGTCATTATGGAAGGTAGTTTGTTGTTGAGATTATGTTACTCCAATGGATGGTAGCCTTGTCATTATGGAAGGTAGTTCATTGATGAGATTTTATTACTCCAATATATGGTAGCCTTGTCATTATGAAAGGTAGTTCATTCTTGAGATTTTGGTACTCCAATGGATGGTAGGCTTGTCAGTATGGAAGGTGATTCGTTGTTGAGATTTTGTTAATCCAATGGATGGTATCCTTGCCATTACGGAAGGTAGTTCGTTGTTAAGATTTTTTTTCTCCAATAGATGGTAGACTTGTCATTACGGAAGGTAGTTTGTTGTTAAGATTTTGTTACTCTAATGGACGGTATCCTTGTCATCACGGAAGGTAGTTCATTGTTGAGATTTAGTTTCTCCAATGGATGGTAGCCTTGTCATTATGGAAGGTAGTTTGTTGTTGATATTTTGTTACTCCAATGGATGGTAGCCTTTTCATTATGGAAGGTAGTTAGTTGTTGACATTTTGTTAATCTAATGGATGGTAGCCTTGTCATTATGGAAGGTAGTTCGTTGTTGAGATTTTGTTACTATAATGGATGGTATACCTTGTCATTACGGAAGGTAGTTCGTTGTTGAGATTTTGTTACTCCAATGGATAGTAACCTTGTCATTATGGAAGGTATTTCGTTGTTGACATTTTCTTACTCCAATGAATGGTAGCCTTGTCATTATGGAAGGTAGTTATTTGTTGAAATTTATTACTCCAATGGATGTTAGACTTGTCATTATGGAAGGTAGTTCGTTGTTAAGATTTTGTTACTCCAATGGATGGTAGCCATGTCATTATGGAAGGTAGTTCGTAGTTCATATTTTTTTACTCCATTGGATGGTAACCTTTTCATTATGGAAGGTAGTTCATTGTTGAGATTTTGTTACGCCAATGGATGGTAGACTTGTCATTATGGAAGGTAGTTCGTTGTTGAGATTTTGTTACTCCAATGGATGGTAGACTTGTCATTATCGAAGGTAGTTCATTGTTAAGATTTTGTTACTCCGATGGATGGTAGCCTTGTCATTATGTAATGTAGTTCATTGTTGAAGTTTTGTTACTCCAATGGATGGTAGCCTTGTAATTATGGAAGGTAGTTCATTGTTGAGATTTTGTTTCTCCAATGGATGGTAGCCTTGTCATTATGGAAGGTAGTTCGTTGTTGATTTTTTGTTACTCCAATAGATGGTAGCCTTGTTATTATGGATGGAAGTTTGTTGTTGAGATTTTGTCACTCCATTAGATGGTAGCCTTGTCATTACCGAAAGTAGTTTGTTGTTCAGATTTTGTTACTCTAATGGATGGTAGCCTTGTCATTATGGAAGGTAGTTTAATGTTGACATTTTGTTACTCCAATGGATGATAGCCTTTTCATTATGGATGGTAGTTCATTGTTGAGATTTTGTTACTCCAATGGATGGTATACTTGTCATTATGGAAGGTAGTTCGTTGTTGAGATTTTGGTACTCCAATGGATGGTAGCCTTGTCATTATGGAAGGTAGTTCATTGATGAGATTTTATTACTCCAATATATGGTAGCCTTGTCATTATGAAAGGTAGTTCATTCTTGAGATTTTGGTACTCCAATGGATGGTAGGCTTGTCATTATGGAAGGTGATTCGTTGTTGAGATTTTGTTAATCCAATGGATGGTATTCGTGTCATTATGGAAGGTAGTTCGTTGTTGAGAATTTTTTACTCCATTGGATGGTAGCCTTGTCATTATGGAAGGTAGTTCATTGTTGAGATTTTGTTACTCTAATGGATGGTATCCTTGCCATTATGGAAGGTAGTTCTTTGTTAAGATTTTGTTTCTCCAATGGATGGTAGACTTGTCATTACGGAAGGTAGTTTGTTGTTAAGATTTTGTTACTCTAATGGACGGTATCCTTGTCATCACGGAAGGTAGTCCATTGTTGAGATTTAGTTTCTCCAATGGATGGTAGCCTTGTCATTATGGAAGGTAGTTTGTTGTTGATATTTTGTTACTCCAATGGATGGTAGCCTTTTTATTAAGGAAGGTAGTTCGTTGTTGACATTTTGTTACTCCAATGGATGGTAGCCTTGTCATTATGGAAGGTAGTTCGTTGTTGAGATTTTGTTACTATAATGGATGGTATCCTTGTCATTACGGAAGGTAGTTCGTTGTTGAGATTTTATTACTCCAATGGATAGTAACCTTGTGATTATGGAAGGTATTTCGTCGTTGACATTTTGTTACTCCAATGAATGGTAGCCTTGTCATTATGGAAGGTAGTTATTTGTTGAAATTTATTACTCCAATGGATGTTAGACTTGTCATTATGGAAGGTAGTTCGTTGTTAAGATTTTGTTACTCCAATGGATGGTAGCCTTGTCATTATGGAAGGTAGTTCGTTGTTCATATTTTTTTACTCCATTGGATGGTAACCTTTTCATTATGGAAGGTAGTTCATTGTTGAGATTTTGTTACGCCAATGGATGGTAGACTTGTCATTATGAAAGGTAGTTCGTTGTTGAGATTTTGTTACTCCAATGGATGGTAGACTTGTCATTATCGAAGGTAGTTCATTGTTAAGATTTTGTTACTCCGATGGATGGTAGCCTTGTCATTTTGTAAGGTAGTTCATTGTTGAAGTTTTGTTATTCCAATGGATGGTAGCCTTGTCATTATGGAAGGTAGTTCATTGTTGAGATTTTGTTTCTCCAATGGATGGTAGCCTTCTCATTATAGAATGTAGTTTGTTGTCGATATTTTGTTACTCCAATGGATGGTAGCTTTGTTATTATGGAAGGTAGTTTGTTGTTGATATTTTGTTACTCCAATGGATGGTAGCCATGTCATTTGTATGGAAGTTTGTTGTTGAGATTTTGTTACTCTAATGGATGGTAGCCTTGTCATTACCGAAAGTAGTTTGTTGTTGAGATTTTGTTACTCTAATGGATGGTAGCCTTGTCATTATGGAAGGTAGTTCATTGTTGACATTTTGTTACTCCAATGGATGGTAACCTTGTGATTATTGGTGGTAGTTCGTTGTTGAGATTATGTTACTCCATTGGATGGTAGCCTTGTCATTATGGAAGGTAATTTGTTTTTGAGATTTTGTTACTCCAATGGATGGTAGCCTTGTCATTATGGAAGGTAGTTCATTGTTGAGATTCTGTAACTCCAATGGATGGTAGCCTTGTCCTTATGGAAGGTAGTTCATTGAAGAGATTTTATTATTCCAATCAATGGTAGGCTTGTCATTATGGAAGGTAGTTCATTGGTTAGATTTTATTACTCCAATGGATGGTAGGCTTGTCATTATGGAAGGTGATTCGTTGTTCAAATTTTGTTAATCCAATGGTTGGTATTCGTGTCATTATGGAAGGAAGTTCGTTGTTGAGATTTTTTAACTCCATTGGATGGTAGCCTTGTCATTATGGAAGGTAGTTCATTGTTGAGATTTTGTTAATCTAATGGATGTTATCCTTGCCATTACAAAAGGGAGTTCGTTGTTGAGATTTTGTTACTCTAATGGATGGTAGCCTTGTAATTATGCAAGGTAGTTCATTGTTGACATTTTGTTACTCTAATTTCTGGTAGCCTTGTAATTATGAAAGGTAGTTCGTTGTTAAGATTTTGTTACTCTAATGGATGGTAGCCTTGTCATTATGGATGGTAGTTCGTTGTTGATATTTTGTTACTCCATTGGATGGTACCCTTGTCATTACCGAAAGTAGTTCGTTGTTGAAATTTTGATACTCCAATGGATGGTAGCCTTGTCATTACGGAAGGTAGTTCGTTGTTGAGATTTTGTTACTGCCATGGATGGTATCCTTGTCATTATGGAAGGTAGTTCGTTGTTGAGATTTTGTTACTCTAATGGCTGGTATCCTTGTCATTATGGAAGGTAGTTCATTGTTGAGATTTTGTTTCTCCAATAGATGGTAGCCTTGTCATTATGGAAGGTAGTTCATTGTTGATATTTTGTTACTCCAATGGATGATAGCCTTGTCATTATGCAAGGTAGTTCATTGTTGAGATTTTGTTACTCCAATGGATGGTAGACTTGTCATTATGGAAGGTAGTTCGTTGTTGAGATTTTGATACTCCAATGGATGGTAGACTTTTCATTCTGGAAGGTAGTTCGTTGTTGAGATTTTGTTACTCTAATGGATGGTAGCCTTGTCATTATGCAAGGTAGTTCATTGTTGAAATTTTGTTACTGCAATGAATGGTAGCCTTGTCATTATGTAAGGTAGTTTTTTGTTTAGATTTTGTTACTCCAATGGATGGTATACTTGTCATTATGGAAGGTAGTTCGTTGTTGAGATTTTGTTACTCCAATGGATGGTATCCTTGTCATTATGGATGGTAGTTCGTTGTTGATATTTTGTTACTCCATTGGATGGTACCCTTGTCATTACCGAAAGTCGTTCGTTGTTGAGATTTTGTGACTCCAATGGATGGTAGCCTTGTCATTATGTAAGGTAGTTCGTTGTTGAAGTTTTGTTACTCCAATGGATGGTAGCCTTTTCATTATGGAAGGTAGTTCGTTGTTGAGATTTTGTTACTCCAATGGGTGGTAGCCTTGTCATTATGGAAGGTAGTTCGTTGTTGATATTTTGTTACTCCAATGGATGGTAGCCATGTCATTTGGATGGAAGTTTGTTGTTGAGATTTTGTTACTCCATTGGATGGTAGCCTTAACATTACCGAAAGTAGTTCGTTATTGAGATTTTGTTGCTCTAATGGATGGTAGCCTTGTCATTATGGAAGGTAGTTCATTGTTGACATTTTGTTACTCCAATGGATGATAGCCTTTTCATTATGGAAGGTAGTTTGTTGTTGAGATTTTGTTACTCTAATGGATGGTAGACTTGTCATTATGGAAGGTAGTTCGTTGTTGAGATTTTGTTACTCCAATGGATGGTATCCTTGTGATTATTGATGGTAGTTTGTTGTTGAAATTTTGTTACTCCATTGGATTGTAGCCTTGTCATTATGGAAAGTAATTCGTTTTTGAGATTTTGTTACTCCAATGGATGGTAGCCTTGTCATTATGGAAGGTAGTTCATTGTTGAGATTATGTTACTCCAATGGATGGTAGCCTTGTCCTTATGGAAGGTAGTTCATTGATGTGATTTTATTATTCCAATGAATGGTAGCCTTGTCATTATGGAAGGTAGGTCATTGTTGAGATTTTTTACTCCAATGGATGGTAGGCTTGTCATTATGGAAGATGATTCGTTGTTGATATTTTTTTAATCCAATGGATGGTATTCGTGTCATTATGGAAGGAAGTTCGTTGTTGAGATTTTTTTACTCCATTGGATGGTAGCCTTGTCATTATGGAAGGTAGTTCATTGTTGAGATTTTGTTACTCTAATGGATGGTATCCTTGCCATTACAGAAGGGAGTTTGTTGTTGAGATTTTGTTACTCTAATGGATGGTAGCCTTGTCATTATGCAAGGTAGTTCATTGTTGACATTTTGTTACTCTAATTTCTGGTAGCCTTTTCATTATGGAAGGTAGTTCAATGTTGAGATTTTGTTACTCCAATGGATGGTAGACTTGTCATTATGGAAGGTAGTTCATTGTTGAGATTTTGTTACTCTAATGGATTGTAGCCTTGTCATTATGCAAGGTAGTTCATTGTTGACATTTTGTTACTCCAATGAATGGTAGCCTTGTCATTATGGAAGGTAGTTTTTTGTTGAGATTTTGTTACTCCAATGGATGGTAGACTTGTCATTATGGAAGGTAGTTCATTGTTGAGATTTTATTACTCCAATGGATGGTAGCCTTGTCATTATGGATGGTAGTTCGTTGTTAATATTTTGTTACTCCATTGGATGGTACCCTTGTCATTACCGAAAGTAGTTCGTTGTTGAAATTTTGTTACTCCAATGGATGGTAGACTTGTCATTATGGAAGGTAGTTCGTTGTTGAGATTTTGTTACTCCAATGGATGGTAGACTTATCATTATGGAAGGTAGTTCATTGTTGAGATTTTGTTACTCCAATGGATGGTAGCCTTGTCATTGTGTAAGGTAGTTCGTTGTTGAAGTTTTGTTACTCCAATGGATGGTAGCCTTTTCATTATGGAAGGTAGTCCGTTGTTGAGATTTTGATACTCCAATGGATGGTAGCCTTGTCATTATGGAAAGTAATTCGTTTTTGAGATTTTGTTACTCCAATGGATGGTAGCCTTGTCATTATGGAAGGTAGTTCATTGTTGAGATTATGTTACTTCAATGGATGGTAGCCTTGTCCTTATGGAAGGTAGTTCATTGATGAGATTTTATTATTCCAATGAATGGTAGCCTTGTCATTATGGAAGGTAGTTCATTGTTGAGATTTTGTTACTCCAATGGATGGTATCCTTGCCATTACAGAAGGGAGTTCGTTGTTGAGATTTTGTTACTCTAATGGATGGTAGCCTTGTCATTATGCAAGGTAGTTCATTGTTGACATTTTGTTACTCTAATTTCTGGTAGCCTTGTCATTATGGAAGGTAGTTCGTTGTTGAGATTTTGTTACTCCAATGGATGGTAGACTTGTTATTATGGAAGGTAGTTCATTGTTGACATTTTTTTACTCCAATGAATGGTAGCCTTGTCATTATGGAAAGTAGTTTTTTGTTGAGATTTTGTTACTCCAATGGATGGTAGACATGTCATTATGGATGGTAGTTTGTTGTTGATATTTTGTTACTCCATTGGATGGTACCCTTGTCATTACCGAAAGTAGTTCGTTGTTGAAATTTTGTTACTCCAATGGATGGTAGCCTTGTCATTATGGAAGGTAGTTCGTTGTTCATATTTTTTTACTCCATTGGATGGTAACCTTTTCATTATGGAAGGTAGTTCATTATTGAGATTTTGTTACGCCAATGGATGGTAGACTTGTCATTATGGAAGGTAGTTCGTTGTTGAGATTTTGTTACTCCAATGGATGGTAGACTTGTCATTATCGAAGGTAGTTTATTGTTAAGATTTTGTTACTCCGATGGATGGTAGCCTTGTCATTATGTAACGTAGTTCATTGTTGAAGTTTTGTTATTCCAATGGATGGTAGCCTTGTCATTATGGAAGGTAGTTCATTGTTGAGATTTTGTTTCTCCAATGGATGGTAGCCTTCTCATTATAGAATGTAGTTCGTTGTCGATATTTTGTTACTCCAATGGATGGTAGCTTTGTTATTATGGAAGGTAGTGCGTTGTTGATATTTTGTTACTCGAATGGATGGTAGCCATGTCATTTGTATGGAAGTTTGTTGTTGAGATTTTGTTACTCCATTGGATGGTAGCCTTGTCATTACCGAAAGTAGTTTGTTGTTGAGATTTTGTTACTCCAATGGATGGTAGCCTTGTCATTATGGAAGGTAGTTCATTGTTGACATTTTGTTACTCCAATGGATGATAGCCTTTTCATTATGGAAGGTAGTTTGTTGTTGAGATCTTGTTACTCTAATGGATGGTAGACTTGTCATTATGGAAGGTAGTTTGTTGTTGAGATTTTGTTACTCCAATGGATGGTAACCTTGTGATTATTGGTGGTAGTTCGTTGTTGAGATTATGTTACTTCATTGGATGGTATCCTTGTCATTATGGAAGGTAATTTGTTTTTGAGATTTTGTTACTCCAATGGATGGTAGCCTTGTCATTTTGGAAGGTAGTTCATTGTTGAGATTCTGTAACTCCAATGGATGGTAGCCTTGTCCTTATGGAAGGTAGTTCATTGAAGAGATTTTATTATTCCAATGAATGGTAGGCTTGTCATTATGGAAGGTAGTTCATTGTTGAGATTTTATTACTCCAATGGATGGTAGGCTTGTCATTATGGAAGGTGATTCGTTGTTCAGATTTTGTTAATCCAATTGTTGGTATTCGTGTCATTATGGAAGGAAGTTCGTTGTTGAGATTTTTTATCTCCATAGGATGGTAGCCATGTTATTATGGAAGGTAGTTCATTGTTGAGATTTTGTTACTCTAATGGATGTTATCCTTGCCATTACAAAAGGGAGTTCGTTGTTGAGATTTTGTTACTTTAATGGATGGTAGCCTTGTAATTATGCAAGGTAGTTCATTGTTGACATTTTGTTACTCTAATTTCTGGTAGCCTTGTAATTATGAAAGGTAGTTCGTTGTTAAGATTTTGTTACTCTAATGGATGGTAGACTTGTCATTATGGAAGGTACTTCGTTGTTGAGATTTTGTTACTCTAATGGATGGTAGCCTTGTCATTATGAAAGGTAGTTCATTGTTGACATTTTGTTACTCCAATGAATGGTAGCCTTGTCATTATGGAAGGTAGATTTTTGTTGAGATTTCGTTACTCCAATGGATGGTAGACTTGTCATTATGGAAGGTAGTTCATTGTTGAGATTTTGTTACTCCAATGGATGGTAGCCTTGTCATTATGGATGGTAGTTCGTTGTTGATATTTTGTTACCTCATTGGATGGTACCCTTGTCATTACCGAAAGTAGTTTGTTGTTGAAAAAATGATACTCCAATGGATGGTAGCCTTGTCATTACGGAAGGTAGTTCGTTGTTGAGATTTTGTTACTGCAATGGATGGTATCCTTGTCATTATGGAAGGTAGTTCGTTGTTGAGATTTTGTTACTCTAATGGCTGGTATCCTTGTCATTATGGAAGGTAGTTCATTGTTGAGATTTTGTTTCTCCAATGGATGGTAGCCTTGTCATTATTGAAGGTTGTTCGTTGTTGATATTTTGTTACTCCAATGGATGGTAACCTTTTCATTATGGAAGGTAGTTCGTTGTTGAGATTTTGTTACTCCAATGGATGGTAGCCTTGTCATTATGCAAGGTAGTTCATTGTTGAGATTGTGTTACTCCAATGGATGGTAGACTTGTCATTATGGAAGGTAGTTCGTTGTTGAGATTTTGTTACTCCAATGGATGGTAGACTTGTCATTATGGAAGGTAGTTCGTTGTTGAGATTTTGTTACTCTAATGGATGGTAGCCTTGTCATTATGCAAGGTAGTTCGTTGTTGAAGTTTTGTTACTCCAATGGATGGTAGCCTTTTCATTATGGAAGGTAGTTCGTTGTTGAGATTTTATTACTCCAATGGGTGGTAGCCTTGTCATTATGGAAGGTAGTTCGTTGTTGATATTTTGTTACTCCAATGGATGGTAGCCATGTCATTTGGATGGAAGTTTGTTGTTGAGATTTTGTTACTCCATTGGATGGTAGCCTTGTCATTACCGAAAGTAGTTTGTTGTTGAGATTTTGTTGCTCTAATGGATGGTAGCCTTGTCATTATGGAAGGTAGTTCATTGTTGACATTTTGTTACTCCAATGGATGATAGCCTTTTCATTATGGAAGGTAGTTTGTTGTTGAGATTTTGTTACTCTAATGGATGGTAGACTTGTCATTATGGAAGGTAGTTGGTTGTTGAGATTTTGTTACTCCAATGGATGGTAACCTTGTGATTATTGATGGTAGTTCGTTGTTGAAATTTTGTTACTCCATTGGATTGTAGCCTTGTCATTATGGAAGGTAATTCGTTTTTGAGATTTTGTTACTCCAATGGATGGTAGCCTTGTCATTATAGAAGGTAGTTCATTGTTGAGATTATGTTACTCCAATGGACGGTAGCCTTGTCCTTATGGAAGGTAGTTCATTGATGAGATTTTATTATTCCAATGAATGGTAGCCTTTTCATTATGGAAGGTAGTTCATTGTTGAGATTTTGTTACTCCAATGGATGGTAGGCTTGTCATTATGGAAGTTGATTCGTTGTTGATATTTTTTTAATCCAATGGATGGTATTCGTGTCATTATGGAAGGAAGTTCGTTGTTGAGATTTTTTTACTCCATTGGATGGTAGCCTTGTCATTATGGAAGGTAGTTCATTGTTGAGATTTTGTTACTCTAATGGATGGTATCCTTGCCATTACAGAAGGGAGTTTGTTGTTGAGATTTTGTTACTCTAATGGATGGTAGCCTTGTCATTATGCAAGGTAGTTCATTGTTGACATTTTGTTACTCTAATTTCTGGTAGCCTTGTCATTATGGAAGGTAGTTCGTTGTTGAGATTTTGTTACTCCAATGGATGGTAGACTTGTCATTATGGAAGGTAGTTCGTTGTTGAGATTTTGTTACTCTAATGGATTGTAGCCTTGTCATTATGCAAGGTAGTTCATTGTTGACATTTTGTTACTCCAATGAATGGCAGCCTTATCATTATGGAAGGTAGTTTTTTGTTGAGATTTTGTTACTCCAATGGATGGTAGACTTGTCATTATGGAAGGTAGTTCGTTGTTGAGATTTTATTACTCCAATGGATGGTAGCCTTGTCATTATGGATGGTAGTTCGTTGTTGATATTTTGTTACTCCATTGGATGGTACCCTTGTCAATACCGAAAGTAGTTCGTTGTTGAAATTTTGTTACTCTAATGGATGGTAGCCTTGTCATTATGCAAGGTAGTTCGTTGTTGACATTTTGTTACAGCAATGAATGGTAGCCTTGTCATTATGGAAGGTAGTTTTTTGTTTAGATTTTGTTACTCCAATGGATGGTAGACTTGTCATTATGGAAGGTAGTTCGTTGTTGAGATTTTGTTACTCCAATGGATGGTATCCTTGTCATTATGGATGGTAGTTCGTTGTTGATATTTTGTTACTCCATTGGATGGTACCATTGTCATTACCGATAGTAGTTCGTTGTTGAAATTTTGTTACTCCAATGGATGGTAGACTTGTCATTATGGAAGGTAGTTCGTTGTTGAGATTTTGTTACTCCAATGGATGGTAGACTTGTCATTATGGAAGGTAGTTCATTGTTGATATTTTGTTACTCCAATGGATGGTAGCCTTGTCATTATGTAAGGTAGTTCGTTGTTGAAGTTTTGTTACTCCAATGGATGGTAGCCTTTTCATTATGGAAGGTAGTTTGTTGTTGAGATTTTGTTACTCCAATGGGTGGTAGCCTTGTCATTATGGAAGGTAGTTCATTGTTGAGATTGTGTTACTCCAATGGATGGTAGACTTGTCATTATGGAAGGTAGTTCGTTGTTGAGATTTTGTTACTCCAATGGATGGTAGACTTGTCATTATGGAAGGTAGTTCGTTGTTGAGATTTTGTTACTCTAATGGATGGTAGCCTTGTCATTATGCAAGGTAGTTCATTGTTGACATTTTGTTACTGCAATGAATGGTAGCCTTGTCATTATGGAAGGTAGTTTTTTGTTTAGATTTTGTTACTCCAATGGATGGTAGACTCGTCATTATGGAAGGTAGTTCGTTGTTGAGATTTTGTTACTCCAATGGATGGTATCCTTGTCATTATGGATGGTAGTTCGTTGTTGATATTTTGTTACTCCATTGGATGGTACCCTTGTCATTACCGAAAGTAGTTCGTTGTTGAAATTTTGTTTCTCCAATGGAGGGTAGACTTTTCATTATGGAAGGTAGTTCGTTGTTGAGATTTTGTTACTCCAATGGATGGTAGACTTGTCATTATGGAAGGTAGTTCATTGTTGAGATTTTGTTACTCTAATGGATGGTAGCCTTGTCATTATGTAAGGTAGTTCGTTGTTGAAGTTTTGTTACTCCAATGGATGGTAGCCTTTTCATTATGGAAGGTAGTTCGTTGTTGAGATTTTATTACTCCAATGGGTGGTAGCATTGTCATTATGGAAGGTAGTTCGTTGTTGATATTTTGTTACTCCAATGGATGGTAGCCATGTCATTTGGATGGAAGTTTGTTGTTGAGATTTTGTTACTCCATTGGATGGTAGCCTTGTCATTACCGAAAGTAGTTTATTGTTGAGATTTTGTTGCTCTAATGGATGGTAGCCTTGTCATTATGGAAGGTAGTTCATTGTTGACATTTTGTTACTCCAATGGATGATAGCCTTTTCATTATGGAAGGTAGTTTGTTGTTGAGATTTTGTTACTCTAATGGATGGTAGACTTGTCATTATGGAAGGTAGTTGGTTGTTGAGATTTTGTTACTCCAATGGATGGTAACCTTGTGATTATTGATGGTAGTTCGTTGTTGAAATTTTGTTACTCCATTGGATTGTAGCCTTGTCATTATGGAAGGTAATTCGTTTTTGAGATTTTGTTACTCCAATGGATGGTAGCCTTGTCATTATAGAAGGTAGTTCATTGTTGAGATTATGTTACTCCAATGGACGGTAGCCTTGACCTTATGGAAGGTAGTTCATTGATGAGATTTTATTATTCCAATGAATAGTAGCCTTGTCATTATGGAAGGTAGTTCATTGTTGAGATTTTGTTACTCCAATGGATGGTAGGCTTGTCATTATGGAAGTTGATTCGTTGTTGATATTTTTTTAATCCAATGGATGGTATTCGTGTCATTATGGAAGGAAGTTCGTTGTTGAGATTTTTTTACTCCGTTGGATGGTAGCCTTGTCATTATGGAAGGTAGTTCATTGTTGAGATTTTGTTACTCTAATGGATGGTATCCTTGCCATTACAGAAGGGAGTTTGTTGTTGAGATTTTGTTACTCTAATGGATGGTAGCCTTGTCATTATGCAAGGTAGTTCATTGTTGACATTTTGTTACTCTAATTTCTGGTAGCCTTGTCATTATGGAAGGTAGTTCGTTGTTGAGATTTTGTTACTCCAATGGATGGTAGACTTGTCATTATGGAAGGTAGTTCGTTGTTGAGATTTTGTTACTCTAATGGATTGTAGCATTGTCATTATGCAAGGTAGTTCATTGTTGACATTTTGTTACTCCAATGAATGGTAGCCTTATCATTATGGAAGGTAGTTTTTTGTTGAGATTTTGTTACTCCAATGGATGGTAGACTTGTCATTATGGAAGGTAGTTCGTTGTTGAGATTTTATTACTCCAATGGATGGTAGCCTTGTCATTATGGATGGTAGTTCGTTGTTGATATTTTGTTACTCCATTGGATGGTACCCTTGTCATTACCGATAGTAGTTCGTTGTTGAAATTTTGTTACTCTAATGGATGGTAGCCTTGTCATTATGCAAGGTAGTTCGTTGTTGACATTTTGTTACTGCAATGAATGGTAGCCTTGTCATTATGGAAGGTAGTTTTTTGTTTAGATTTTGTTACTCCAATGGATGGTAGACTTGTCATTATGGAAGGTAGTTCGTTGTTGAGATTTTGTTACTCCAATGGATGGTATCCTTGTCATTATGGATGGTAGTTCGTTGTTGATATTTTGTTACTCCATTGGATGGTACCCTTGTCATTACCGATAGTAGTTCGTTGTTGAAATTTTGTTACTCCAATGGATGGTAGACTTGTCATTATGGAAGGTAGTTCGTTGTTGAGATTTTATTACTCCAATGGATGGTAGACTTGTCATTATGGAAGGTAGTTCATTGTTGATATTTTGTTACTCCAATGGATGGTAGCCTTGTCATTATGTAAGTTAGTTCGTTGTTGAAGTTTTGTTACTCCAATGGATGGTAGCCTTTTCATTATGGAAGGTAGTTTGTTGTTGAGATTTTGTTACTCCAATGGGTGGTAGCCTTGTCATTATGGAAGGTAGTTCGTTGTTGATATTTTGTTACTCCAATGGATGGTATCCATGTCATTTGGATGGAAGTTTGTTGTTGAGATTTTGTTACTCCATTGGATGGTAGCCTTGTCATTACCGAAAGTAGTTTGTTGTTGAGATTTTGTTGCTGTAATCGATGGTAGCCTTGCCATTATGGAAGGTAGTTCATTGTTGACATTTTTTTACTCCAATGGATGATAGCCTTTTCATTATGGAAGGTAGTTTGTTATTGAGATTTTGTTACTCTAATGGATGATAGACTTGTCATTATGGAAGGTAGTTCGTTGTTGAGATTTTGTTACTCCAATGGATGGTAACCTTGTGATTATTGATGGTAGTTCGTTGTTGAAATTTTGTTACTCCATTGGATTGTAGCCTTGTCATTATGGAAGGTAATTCGTTTTTGAGATTTTGTTACTCCAATGGATGGTAGCCTTGTCATTATGGAAGGTAGTTCATTGTTGAGATTATGTTACTCCAATGGATGGTAGCCTTGTTCTTATGGAAGGTAGTTCATTGATGAGATTTTATTATTCCAATGAATGGTAGCCTTGTCATTATGGAAGGTAGTTCATTGTTGAGATTTTGTTACTCCAATGGATGGTAGGCTTGTCATTATGGAAGGTGATTCGTTGTTGATATTTTTTTAATCCAATGGATGGTATTCGTGTCATTATGGAAGGAAGTTTGTTGTTGAGATTTTTTTACTCCATTTGATGGTAGCCTTGTCATTATGGAAGGTAGTTCATTGTTGAGATTTTGTTACTCTAATGGATGGTATCCTTGCCATTACAGAAGGGAGTTTGTTGTTGAGATTTTGTTACTCTAATGGATGGTAGCCTTGTCATTATGCAAGGTAGTTCATTGTTGACATTTTGTTACTCTAATTTCTGGTAGCCTTGTCATTATGGAAGGTAGTTCGTTGTTGAGATTTTGTAACTCCAATGGATGGTAGACTTGTCATTATGGAAGGTAGTTCGTTGTTGAGATTTTGTTACTCTAATGGATTGTAGCCTTGTCATTATGCAAGGTAGTTCATTGTTGACATTTTGTTACTCCAATGAACGGTAGCCTTGTCATTATGGAAGGTAGTTTTTTGTTGAGATTTTGTTACTCCAATGGATGGTAGACTTGTCATTATGGAAGGTAGTTCATTGTTGAGATTTTATTACTCCAATGGATGGTAGCCTTGTCATTATGGATGGTAGTTCGTTGTTGATATTTTGTTACTCCATTAGATGGTACCCTTGTCATTACCGAAAGTAGTTCGTTGTTGAAATTTTGTTACTCCAATGGATGGTAGACTTGTCATTATGGAAGGTAGTTCATTGTTGATATTTTGTTACTCCAATGGATGGTAGCCTTGTCATTATGTAAGGTAGTTCGTTGTTGAAGTTTTGTTACTCCAATGGATGGTAGCCTTTTCATTATGGAAGGTAGTTTGTTGTTGAGATTTTGTTACTCCAATGGGTGGTAGCCTTGTCATTATGGAAGGTAGTTCGTTGTTGATATTTTGTTACTCCAATGGATGGTATCCATGTCATTTGGATGGAAGTTTGTTGTTGAGATTTTGTTACTCCATTGGATGGTAGCCTTGTCATTACCGAAAGTAGTTTGTTGTTGAGATTTTGTTGCTCTAATCGATGGTAGCCTTGCCATTATGGAAGGTAATTCATTGTTGACATTTTGGTACTCCAATGGATGATAGCCTTTTCATTATGGAAGGTAGTTTGTTATTGAGATTTTTTTACTCTAATGGATGATAGACTTGTCATTATGGAAGGTAGTTCGTTGTTGAGATTTTGTTACTCCAATGGATGGTAACCTTGTGATTATTGATGGTAGTTCGTTGTTGAAATTTTGTTACTCCATTGGATTGTAGCCTTGTCATTATGGAAGGTAATTCGTTTTTGAGATTTTGTTACTCCAATGGATGGTAGCCTTGTCATTATAGAAGGTAGTTCATTGTTGAGATTATGTTACTCCAATGGATGGTAGCCTTGTTCTTATGGAAGGTAGTTCATTGATGAGATTTTATTATTCCAATGAATGGTAGCCTTGTCATTATGGAAGGTAGTTCATTGTTGAGATTTTGTTACTCCAATTGATGGTAGGCTTGTCATTATGGAAGGTGATTCGTTGTTGATATTTTTTTAATCCAATGGATGGTATTCGTGTCATTATGGAAGGAAGTTCGTTGTTGAGATTTTTTTACTCCATTGGATGGTAGCCTTGTCATTATGGAAGGTAGTTCATTGTTGAGATTTTGTTACTCTAATGGATGGTATCCTTGCCATTACAGAAGGGAGTTTGTTGTTGAGATTTTGTTACTCTAATGGATGGTAGCCTTGTCATTATGCAAGGTAGTTTATTGTTGACATTTTGTTACTCTAATTTCTGGTAGCCTTGTCATTATGGAAGGTAGTTCGTTGTTGAGATTTTGTTACTCCAATGGATGGTAGACTTGTCATTATGGAAGGTAGTTCGTTGTTGAGATTTTGTTACTCTAATGGATTGTAGCCTTGTCATTATGCAAGGTAGTTCATTGTGGACATTTTGTTACTCCAATGAACGGTAGCCTTGTCATTATGGAAGGTAGTTTTTTGTTGAGATTTTGTTACTCCAATGGATGGTAGACTTGTCATTATGGAAGGTAGTTCATTGTTGAGATTTTATTACTCCAATGGATGGTAGCCTTGTCATTATGGATGGTAGTTCGTTGTTGATATTTTGTTACTCCATTAGATGGTACCCTTGTCATTACCGAAAGTAGTTCGTTGTTGAAATTTTGTTACTCCAATGGATGGTAGACTTGTCATTATGGAAGGTAGTTCGTTGTTGAGATTTTGTTACTCCAATGGATGGTAGACTTGTCATTATGGAAGGTAGTTCATTGTTGAGATTTTGTTACTCCAATGGATGGTAGCCTTGTCATTATGTAAGGTAGTTCATTGTTGAAGTTTTGTTACTCCAATGGATGGTAGCCATGTCATTTGGATGGAAGTTTGTTGTTGAGATTTTGTTACTCCATTGGATGGTAGCCTTGTCATTACCGAAAGTAGTTTGTTGTTGAGATTTTGTTGCTCTAATGGATGGTAGCCTTGTCATTATGGAAGGTAGTTCATTGTTGACATTTTGTTACTCCAATGGATGATAGCCTTTTCATTATGGAAGGTAGTTTGTTGTTGAGATTTTGTTACTCTAATGGATGGTAGACTTGTCATTATGGAAGGTAGTTCGTTGTTGAGATTTTGTTACTCCAATGGATGGTAACCTTGTGATTATTGATGGTAGTTTGTTGTTGAAATTTTGTTACTCCATTGGATTGTAGCCTTGTCATTATGGAAGGTGATTCGTTTTTGAGATTTTGTTACTCCAATGGATGGTAGCCTTGTCATTATGGAAGGTAGTTCATTGTTGAGATTATGTTACTCCAATGGA
The DNA here is from genome assembly GCA_948472305.1 of Vicia faba. Classification (NCBI taxonomy): domain Eukaryota; kingdom Viridiplantae; phylum Streptophyta; class Magnoliopsida; order Fabales; family Fabaceae; genus Vicia; species Vicia faba. Next base: position 854,146,564 of record OX451739.1, read on the forward strand.
TGGTAGCCTTGTCCTTATGGAAGGTAGTGCATTGATGAGATTTTATTATTCCAATGAATGGTAGCCTTGTCATTATGGAAGGTAGTTCGTTGTTGATATTTTGTTACTCCAATGGATGGTAGGCTTGTCATTATGGAAGGTGATTCGTTGTTGATATTTTTTTAATCCAATGAATGGTATTCGTGTCATTATGGAAGGAAGTTCGTTGTTGAGATTTTTTTACTCCATTGGATGGTAGCCTTGTCATTATGGAAGGTATTTCATTGTTGAGATTTTGTTACTCTAATGGATGGTATCCTTGCCATTACAGAAGGGAGTTTGTTGTTGAGATTTTGTTACTCTAATGGATGGTAGCCTTGTCATTATGCAAGGTAGTTCATTGTTGACATTTTGTTACTCTAATTTCTGGTAGCCTTGTCATTATGGAAGGTAGTTCGTTGTTGAGATTTTGTTACTCCAATGGATGGTAGACTTGTCATTATGGAAGGTAGTTCGTTGTTGAGATTTTGTTACTCTAATGGATTGTAGCCTTGTCATTATGCAAGGTAGTTCATTGTTGACATTTTGTTACTCCAATGAATGGTAGCCTTGTCATTATGGAAGGTAGTTTTTTGTTGAGATTTTGTTACTCCAATGGATGGTAGACTTGTCATTATGGAAGGTAGTTCGTTGTTGAGATTTTATTACTCCAATGGATGGTAGCCTTGTCATTATGGATGGTAGTTCGTTGTTGATATTTTGTTACTCCATTGGATGGTACCCTTGTCATTACCGAAAGTAGTTCGTTGTTGAAATTTTGTTACTCTAATGGATGGTAGCCTTGTCATTATGCAAGGTAGTTCGTTGTTGACATTTTGTTACTGCAATGAATGGTAGCCTTGTCATTATGGAAGGTAGTTTTTTGTTTAGATTTTGTTACTCCAATGGATGGTAGACTTGTCATTATGGAAGGTAGTTCGTTGTTGAGATTTTGTTACTCCAATGGATGGTATCCTTGTCATTATGGATGGTAGTTCGTTGTTGATATTTTGTTACTCCATTGGATGGTACCCTCATCATTACCGAAAGTAGTTCGTTGTTGAAATTTTGTTACTCCAATGGATGGTAGACTTGTTATTATGGAAGGTAGTTCATTGTTGAGATTTTGTTACTCCAATGGATGGTAGACTTGTCATTATGGAAGGTAGTTCATTGTTGAGATTTTGTTACTCCAATGGATGGTAGCCTTGTCATTATGTAAGGTAGTTCGTTGTTGAAGTTTTGTTACTCCAATGGATGGTAGCCTTTTCATTATGGAAGGTAGTTTGTTGTTGAGATTTTGTTACTCCAATGGGTGGTAGCCTTGTCATTATGGAAGGTAGTTCGTTGTTGATATTTTGTTACTCCAATGGATGGTAGCCATGTCATTTGGATGGAAGTTTGTTGTTGAGATTTTGTTACTCCATTGGATGGTAGCCTTGTCATTACCGAAAGTAGTTTGTTGTTGAGATTTTGTTGCTCTAATGGATGGTAGCCTTGTCATTATGGAAGGTAGTTCATTGTTAACATTTTGTTACTCCAATGGATGATAGCCTTTTCATTATGGAAGGTAGTTTGTTGTTGAGATTTTGTTACTCTTATGGATGGTAGACTTGTCATTATGGAAGGTAGTTCGTTGTTGAGATTTTGTTACTCCAATGGATGGTAACCTTGTGATTATTGATGGTAGTTCGTTGTTGAAATTTTGTTACTCCATTGGATTGTAGCCTTCTCATTATGGAAGGTAATTCGTTTTTGAGATTTTGTTACTCCAATGGATGGTAGCCTTGTCATTATAGAAGGTAGTTCATTGTTGAGATTATGTTACTCCAATGGACGGTAGCCTTGTCCTTATGGAAGGTAGTTCATTGATGAGATTTTATTATTCCAATGAATGGTAGCCTTTTCATTATGGAAGGTAGTTCATTGTTGATATTTTTTTAATCCAATGGATGGTATTCGTGTCATTATGGAAGGAAGTTCGTTGTTGAGATTTTTTTACTCCATTGGATGGTAGCCTTGTCATTATGGAAGGTAGTTCATTGTTGAGATTTTGTTACTCTAATGGATGGTATCCTTGCCATTACAGAAGGGAGTTTGTTGTTGAGATTTTGTTACTCTAATGGATGGTAGCCTTATCATTATGCAAGGTAGTTCATTGTTGACATTTTGTTACTCTAATTTCTGGTAGCCTTGTCATTATGGAAGGTAGTTCGTTGTTGAGATTTTGTTACTCCAATGGATGGTAGACTTGTCATTATGGAAGGTAGTTCGTTGTTGAGATTTTGTTACTCTAATGGATTGTAGCCTTGTCATTATGCAAGGTAGTTCATTGTTGACATTTTGTTACTCCAATGAATGGTAGCCTTGTCATTATGGAAGGTAGTTTTTTGTTGATATTTTGTTACTCCAATGGACGGTAGACTTGTCATTATGGAAGGTAGTTCGTTGTTGAGATTTTATTACTCCAATGGATGGTAGCCTTGTCATTATGGATGGTAGTTCGTTGTTGATATTTGGTTACTCCATTGGGTGGTACCCTTGTCATTACCGAAAGTAGTTCGTTGTTGAAATTTTGTTACTCCAATGGATGATAGACTTGTCATTATGGAAGGTAGTTCGTTGTTGAGATTTTGTTACTCCAATGGATGGTAGAGTTGTCATTATGGAAGGTAGTTCATTGTTGAGATTTTGTTACTCCAATGGATGGTAGCCTTGTCATTGTGTAAGGTAGTCCGTTGTTGAGATTTTGTTACTCCAATGGATGGTAGCCTTGTCATTATGGAAGGTAATTCATTTTTGAGATTTTGTTACTCCAAAGGATGGTAGCCTTGTCATTATGGAAGGTAGTTCATTGTTGAGATTATGTTACTCCAATGGATGGTAGCCTTGTCCTTATGGAAGGTACTTCATTGATGAGATTTTATTATTCCAATAAATGGTAGCCTTGTCATTATGGAAGGTAGTTCATTGTTGAGATTTTGTTACTCCAATGGATGGTATCCTTGCCATTACAGAAGGGAGTTCGTTGTTGAGATTTTGTTACTCTAATGGATGATAGCCTTGTCATTATGCAAGGTAGTTCATTGTTGACATTTTGTTACATTAATTTCTTGTAGCCTTGTTATTATGGAAGGTAGTTCGTTGTTGAGATTTTGTTACTCCAATGGATGGTAGACTTGTTATTATGGAAGGTAGTTCGTTGTTGAGATTTTGTTACTCTAATGGATTGTAGCCTTGTTATTATGCAAGGTAGTTCATTGTTGACATTTTGTTACTCCAATGAATGGTAGCCTTGTCATTATGGAAAGTAGTTTTTTGTTGAGATTTTGTTACTCCAATGGATGGTAGACTTGTCATTATGGATGGTAGTTCGTTGTTGATATTTTGTTACTCCATTGGATGGTACCCTTGTCATTACCGAAAGTAGTTCGTTGTTGAAATTTTGTTACTCCAATGGATGGTAGCCTTGTCATTACGGAAGGTAGTTTGTTGTTGAGATTTTGTTACTGCAATGGATGGTATCCTTGTCATTATGGAAGGTAGTTCGTTGTTGAGATTTTGTTACTCTAATGGCTGGTATCCTTGTCATTATGGAAGGTAGTTCATTGTTGAGATTTTGTTTCTCCAATGGATGGTAGCCTTGTCATTATGGAAGGTAGTTCGTTGTTGATATTTTGTTACTCCAATGGATGGTAACCTTTTCATTATGGAAGGTAGTTCGTTGTTGAGATTTTGTTACTCCAATGGATGGTAGCCTTGTCATTATGCAAGGTAGTTCATTGTTGAGATTTTGTTACTCTAATGGATGGTAGACTTGTCATTATGGAAGGTAGTTCGTTGTTGAGATTTTGTTACTCCAATGGATGGTAGACTTGTCATTATGGAAGGTAGTTCGTTGTTGAGATTTTGTTACTCTAATGGATGGTAGCCTTGTCATTATGCAAGGTAGTTCATTGTTGACATTTTGTTACTGCAATGAATGGTAGCCTTGTCATTATGGAAGGTAGTTTTTTGTTTAGATTTTGTTACTCCAATGGATGGTAGACTTGTTATTATGGAAGGTAGTTCGTTGTTGAGATTTTGTTACTCCAATGGATGGTAGCCTTGTCATTATGGATGGTAGTTCGTTGTTGATATTTTGTTACTCCATTGGATGGTACCCTTGTCATTACTGAAAGTAGTTCGTTCTTGAAATTTTGTTACTCCAATGGATGGTAGACTTGTCATTATGGAAGGTAGTTCATTGTTGAGATTTTGTTACTCCAATGGATGGTAGACTTGTCATTATGGAAGGTAGTTCATTGTTGAGATTTTGTTACTCCAATGGATGGTAGCCTTGTCATTATGTAAGGTAGTTCGTTGTTGAAGTTTTGTTACTCCAATGGATGGTAGCCTTTTCATTATGGAAGGTAGTTCGTTGTTGAGATTTTGTTACTCCAATGGATGGTAGCCTTGTCATTATGGAAGGTAGTTCGTTGTTGATATTTTGTTACTCCAATGGATGGTAGCCATGTCATTTGGATGGAAGTTTGTTGTTGAGATTTTGTTACTCCATTGGATGGTAGCCTTATCATTACCGAAAGTAGTTTTTTGTTGAGATTTTGTTACTCTAATGGATGGTAGCCTTGTCATTATGGAAGGTAGTTCATTGATGACATTTTGTTACTCCAATGGATTATAGCCTTTTCATTATGGAAGGTAGTTTGTTGTTGAGATTTTGTTACTCTAATGGATGGTAGACTTGTCATTATGGAAGGTAGTTCGTTGTTGAGATTTTGTTACTCCAATGGATGGTAACCTTGTGATTATTGATGGTAGTTCGTTGTTGAGATTATGTTACTCCATTGGATTGTAGCCTTGTCATTATGGAAGGTAATTCATTTTTGAGATTTTGTTACTCCAATGGATGGTAGCCTTGTCATTATGGAAGGTAGTTCATTGTTGAGATTATGTTACTCCAATGGATGGTAGCCTTGTCCTTATGGAAGGTAGTTCATTGATGAGATTTTATTATTCCAATGAATGGTAGCCTTGTCATTATGGAAGGTAGTTCATTGTTGAGATTTTGTTACTCCAATGGATGGTAGGCTTTTCATTATGGAAGGTGATTCGTTGTTGAAATTTTTTTAATCCAATGGATGGTAGTCGTGTAATTATGGAAGGAAGTTCGTTGTTAAGATTTTTTTACTCCATTGGATGGTAGCCTTGTCATTATGGAAGGTAGTTGATTGTTGAGATTTTGTTACTCTAATGGATGGTATCCTTGCCATTACAGAAGGGAGTTCGTTGTTGAGATTTTGTTACTCTAATGGATGGTAGCCTTGTCATTATGCAAGGTAGTTCATTGTTGACATTTTGTTACTCTAATTTCTGGTAGCCTTGTCATTATGGAAGGTAGTTCGTTGTTGAGATTTTGTTACTCTAATGGATTGTAGCCTTGTCATTATGCAAGGTAGTTCATGGTTGATATTTTGTTACTCCAATGAATGGTAGCCTTGTCATTATGGAAGGTAGTTTTTTGTTGAGATTTTGTTACTCCAATGGATGGTAGACTTGTCAATATGGAAGGTAGTTCGTTGTTGAGATTTTGTTACTCCAATGGATGGTAGCCTTGTTATTATGGATGGTAGTTCATTGTTGATATTTTGTTACTCCATTGGATGGTACCCTTGTCATTACCGAAAGTAGTTCGTTGTTGAAATTTTGTTACTCCAATGGATGGTAGACTTGTCATTATGGAAGGTAGTTCGTTTTTGAGATTTTGTTACTCTCATGGATGGTAGACTTGTCATTATGGAAGGTAGTTCATTGTTGATATTTTGTTACTCCAATGGATGGTAGCCTTGTCATTGTGTAAGGTAGTTCGTTGTTGAAGTTTTGTTACTCCAATGGATGGTAGCCTTTTCATTATGGAAGGTAGTTTGTTGTGGAGATTTTGTTACTCCAATGGATGGTATCCTTGTCATTATGGAAGGTAATTCGTTTTTGAGATTTTGTTACTCCAATGGATGGTAGCCTTTTCATTATGGAAGGTAGTTCATTGTTGAGATTATGTTACTCCAATGGATGGTAGCCTTGTCCTTATGGAAGGTAGTTCATTGATGAGATTTTATTATTCCAATGAATGGTAGCCTTGTCATTATGGAAGGTAGTTCATTGTTGAGATTTTGTTACTCCAATGGATGGTATCCTTGCCATTACTGAAGGGAGTTCATTGTTGAGATTTTGTTATTCTAATGGATGGTAGCCATGTCATTATGCAAGGTAGTTCATTGTTGACATTTTGTTACTCTAATTTCTGGTAGCCTTGTCATTATGGAAGGTAGTTCGTTGTTGAGATTTTGTTACTCCAATGGATGGTAGACTTGTTATTATGGAAGGTAGTTCGTTGTTGAGATTTTGTCACTCTAATGGATTGTAGCCTTGTTATTATGCAAGGTAGTTCATTGTTGACATTTTGTTACTCCAATGAATGGTAGCCTTCTCATTATGGAAGGTAGTTTTTTGTTCAGATTTTGTTACTCCAATGGATGGTAGACTTGTCATTATGGAAGGTAGTTCATTGTTGAGATTTTGTTACTCCAATGGATGGTAGCCTTGTCATTATGGATGGTAGTTCGTTGTTGATAATTTCTTACTCCATTGGATGGTACCCTTCATTACCGAAAGTAGTTCGTTGTTGAAATTTTGTTACTCCAATGGATGGTAGCCTTGTTATTACGGAAGGTAGTTCGTTGTTGAGATTTTGTTACTGCAATGGATGGTATCATTGTCATTATGGAAGGTAGTTCATTGTTGAGATTTTGTTACTCTAATGGCTGGTATCCTTGTCATTATGGAAGGTAGTTCATTGTTGAGATTTTGTTTCTCCAATGGATGGTAGCCTTGTCATTATGGAAGGTAGTTCGTTGTTGATATTTTTTTACTCCAATGAATGGTAACCTTTTCATTATGGAAGGTAGTTTGTTGTTGAGATTTTGTTACTCCAATGGATGGTAGCCTTGTCATTATGCAAGGTAGTTCATTGTTGACATTTTGTTACTCCAATTTCTGGTAGCCTTGTCATTATGGAAGGTAGTTCATTGTTGAGATTTTGTTACTCCAATGGATGGTAGACTTGTCATTATGGAAGGTAGTTCGTTGTTGAGATTTTGTTACTCCAATGGATGGTAGACTTGTCATTATGGAAGGTAGTTCGTTGTTGAGATTTTGTTACTCTAATGGATGGTAGCCTTGTCATTATGCAAGGTAGTTCATTGTTGACATTTTGTTACTGCAATGAATGGTAGCCTTGTCATTATGGAAGGTAGTTTTTTGTTTAGATTTTGTTACTCCAATGGATGGTAGACTTGTCATTATGGAAGGTAGTTCGTTGTTGAGATTTTGTTACTCCAATGGATGGTAGCATTGTCATTATGGATGGTAGTTCGTTGTTGATATTTTGTTACTCCATTGGATGGTACCCTTGTCATTACCGAAAGTAGTTCATTGTTGAAATTTTGTTACTTCAATGGATGGTAGCCTTGTCATTACGGAAGGTAATTCGTTGTTGAGATTTCGTTACTGCAATGGATGGTATCCTTGTCATTATGGAAGGTAGATTGTTGTTTAGATTTTGTTACTCTAATGGCTGGTATCCTTGTCATTATGGAAGGTAGTTCATTGTTTAGATTTTGTTTCTCCAATGGATGGTAGCCTTGTCATTATGGAAGGTAGTTCGTTGTTGATATTTTGTTACTCCAATGGATGGTAACCTTTTCATTATGGAAGGTAGTTCGTTGTTGAGATTTTGTTACTCCAATGGATGGTAGACTTGTCATTATGGAAGGTAGTTCGTTGTTGATATTTTGTTTCTCTAATGGATGGTAGACTTGTCATTATGGAAGGTAGTTCATTGTTGAGATTTTGTTACTCCAATGGATGGTAGCCTTGTTATTATTTAAGATAGTTCGATGTTGAAGTTTTGTTACTCCAATGGATGGTAACCTTTTCATTATGGAAGGTAGTTCGTTGTTGAGATTTTGTTACTCCAATGGATGGTAGACTTGTCATTATGGAAGGTAGTTCGTTGTTGGAATTTTGTTACTCTAATGGATGGTAGACTTGTCATTATGGAAGGAAGTTCGTTGTTGAGATTTTGTTACTCTAATGGATAGTAGCCTCGTCATTATGTAAGGTAGTTCGTTGTTGATGTTTTTTTACTCCAATGGATGGTAGCCTTGTCGTTATGGAAGGTAGTTCGTTGTTAAGATTTTGTTACTCCAATGGATGCTAGCCTTGTCATTATGGAAGGTAGTTCATTGATGAGATTTCATTACTCCAATGGATGATAGCCTTGTCATTATGGAAGGTAGTTCGTTGTTGACATTTTGTTACTCCAATGGCTGGTAGCCTTTTCATTATGGAAGGTAGTTCGTTGTTGAGATTTTGTTACTCCAATGGATGGTACCCTTGTAATTATGGAAGGTTGATTGTTGTTGAGATTTTGCTACTCCAATGGATGGTAGCCTTTTCATTATTTAAGATAGTTTGTTGTTGAGCTTTTGTTACTCAAAAGGATGGTAGCCTTTTTATTATGGAAGGTAGTTTGTTGTTGAGATTTTGTTACACCAATGGATGGTAGCCTTGTCATAATGGAAGGTAGTTTGTTGGTGAGATTATGTTACTCCAATGGATGGTCGTCTTGTGAATATGGAAGGTAGTTCATTGTTTAGAATTTGTTACTCCAATGGATGGTAGCCTTGTCATTATGGATGGTAGTTTTTTGATGAGATTTTGTTACTCCATTGGATGGTAGCATTGTCAATACAAAAAGTAGTTCGTTATTGAGATTTTGTTACTCTAATGGATGGTAGCCTTGTCATTATGCAAGGTAGTTCATTGTTGACATTTTGTTACTCCAATTTCTGGTAGCCTTGTCATTATGGAAGGTAGTTTGTTGTTGAGATTTTGTTACTCCAATGGATGGTAGACTTGTCATTATGGAAGGTAGTTCGTTGTTGAGATTTTGTTACTCTAATGGATGGTAGCCTTGTCATTATGCAAGGTAGTTCATTGTTGACATTTTGTTACTCCAATGAATGGTAGCCTTGTCATTATGGAAGGTAGTTTTTTGTTGAGATTTTGTTACTCCAATGGATGGTAGACTTGTCATTATGGAAGGTAGTTCGTTGTTGATATTTTGTTACTCCATTGGATGGTACCCTTGTCATTACCGAAAGTAGTTCGTTGTTGAAATTTTGTTACTCCAATGGGTGGTAGCCTTGTCATTACGGAAGGTAGTTCGTTGTTGAGATTTTGTTACTGCAATGGATGGTATCCTTGTCATTATGGAAGGTAGTTCGTTGTTGAGATTTTGTTGCTCTAATGGCTGGTATCCTTTTCATTATGGAAGGTTGTTCATTGTTGAGATTTTGTTTCTCCAATGGATGGTAGCCTTATCATTATGGAAGGTAGTTTGTTGTTGATATTTTGTTACTCCAATGGATGGTAACCTTTTCATTATGGAAGGTAGTTAGTTGTTGAGATTTTGTTACTCCAATGGATGGTAGCCTTGTCATTATGCAAGGTAGTTCATTGTTGACATTTTGTTACTCCAATTTCTGGTAGCCTTGTCATTATGGAAGGTAGTTCATTGTTGAGATTTTGTTACTCCAATGGATGGTAGACTTGTCATAATGGAAGGTAGTTTGTTGTTGAGATTTTGTTACTCTAATAGATGGTAGACTTGTCATTATGGAAGGTAGTTCGTTGTTGAGATTTTGTTACCCTGATGGATGGTAGCCTTGTCATTATGCAAGGTAGTTTTTTGTTGAGATTTTGTTACTCCAATGGATGGTAGACTTTTCATTATGAAAGGTAGTTTGTTGTTGAGATTTTGTTACTCCAATGGATGGTAGCCTTGTCATTATGGATGGTAGTTCGTTGTTGATATTTTGTTACTCCATTGGATGGTACCCTTGTCATTACCTAAAGTAGTTCGTTGTTGAAATTTTGTTATGGATGGTAGCCTTGTCATTATGGAAGGTAGTTCATTGATGAGATTTTATTACTCCAATGGATGATAGCCTTGTCATTATGGAAGGTAGTTCGTTGTTGACATTTTGTTACTCCAATGGATGGTAGCCTTTTCATTATGGAAGGTAGTTCGTTGTTGAGATTTTATTACTCAAATGGATGGTATCCTTGCCATTACGGAAGGTAGTTCATTGTTGAGATTTTGTTTCTCCAATGGATGGTAGCCTTGTCATTATGGAAGGTAGTTTCTTGTTGAGATTTTATTACTCCAATGGATGGTAGCCTTGCCATTATGGAAGGTACTTTGTTGTTGAGATTTTGTTACTCCAATGGATGGTACCCTTGTAATTATGGAAGGTTTATTGTTGTTGAGATTTTGCTACTCCAATGGATGGTAGCCTTTTCATTATGGAAGATAGTTTGTTGTTGAGCTTTTGTTACTCAAAAGGATGGTAGCCTTTTTATTATGGAAGGTAGTTCGTTGTTGAGATTTTGTTACACCAATGGATGGTAGCCTTGTCATAATGGAAGGTAGTTTGTTGGTGCGATTATGTTACTCCAATGGATGGTCGCCTTGTGATTATGAAAGGTAGTTGATTGTTTAGATTTTGTTACTCCAATGGATGGTAGCCTTGTCATTATGGATGGTAGTTTTTTGATGAGATTTTGTTACTCCATTGGATGGTAGCATTTTCATTACAAAAAGTAGTTCGTTGTTGAGATTTTGTTACTCTAATGTATGGTAGCCTTGTCATTATGCAAGGTAGTTCATTGTTGACATTTTGTTACTCCAATTTCTGGTAGCCTTGTCATTATGGAAGGTAGTTCGTTGTTGAGATTTTGTTACTCCAATGGATGGTAGACTTGTCATTATGGAAGGTACTTCGTTGTTGAGATTTTGTTACTCTAATGGATGGTAGCCTTGTCATTATGCAAGGTAGTTCATTGTTGATATTTTGTTACTCCAATGAATGGTAGCCTTGTCATTATGGAAGGTAGTTTTTTGTTGAGATTTTTTTACTCCAATGGATGGTAGACTTGTCATTATGGAAGGTAGTTTGTTGTTGAGATTTTGTTACTCCAATGGATGGTAGCCTTGTCATTATGGATGGTAGTTCGTTGTTGATATTTTGTTACTCCATTGGATGGTACCCTTGTCATTACCGAAAGTAGTTCGTTTGTTAAATTTTGTTACTCCAATGGATGGTAGCCTTGTCATTACAGAAGGTAGTTCGTTGTTGAGATTTAGTTACTGCAATGGATGGTATCCTTGTCATTATGGAAGGTAGTTCGTTGTTGAAATTTTGTTACTCTAACGACTGGTATTCTTGTCATTATGGAAGGTTTTTAATTGTTGAGATTTTGTTTCTCCAATGGATGGTAGCCTTGTCATTATGGAAGGTAGTTCGTTGTTGATATTTTGTTACTCCAATGGATGGTAACCTTTTCATTATGGAAGGTAGTTAGTTGTTGAGATTTTGTTACTCCAATGGATGGTAGCCTTGTCATTATGCAAGGTAGTTCATTGTTGACATTTTGTTACTCCAACTTCTGGTAGCCTTGTCATTATGGAAGGTAGTTCATTGTTGAGATTTTGTTACTCCAATGGATGGTAGACTTGTCATTATGGAAGGTAGTTCGTTGTTGAGATTTTGTTACTCCAATGGATGGTAGACTTGTCATTATGGAAGGTAGTTCGTTGTTGAGATTTTGTTACCCTAATGGATGGTAGCCTTGTCATTATGCAAGGTAGTTTTTTGTTGAGATTTTCTTACTCCAATGGATGGTAGACTTTTCATTATGGAAGGTAGTTCGTTGTTGAGATTTTGTTACTCCAATGGATGGTAGCCTTGTCATTATGGATGGTAGTTCGTTGTTGAGATTTTGTTAATCCATTGGATGGTACCCTTGTCATTATGGAAGGTAGTTCGTTGTTGAGATTTTGTTACTCTAATGGCTGGTATCCTTGTCATTATGGAAGGTAGTTCATTGTTGAGATTTTATTTCTCCAATGGATGGTAGCCTTGTCATTATGGAAGGTAGTTCGTTGTTGATATTTTGTTACTCCAATGGATGGTAACCTTTTCATTATGGAAGGTAGTTTGTTGTTGAGATTTTTTTACTCCAATGGATGGTAGCCTTGTCATTATGCAAGGTAGTTCATTGTTGACATTTTGTTACTCCAATTTCTGGTAGCCTTGTCATTATGGAAGGTAGTTCATTGTTGAGATTTTGTTACTCCAATGGATGGTAGACTTGTCATTATGGAAGGTAGTTCGTTGTTGAGATTTTGTTACTCCAATGGATGGTAGACTTGTCATTATGGAAGGTAGTTCGTTGTTGAGATTTTGTTACCCTAATGGATGGTAGCCTTGTCATTATGCAAGGTAGTTTTTTGTTGAGATGTTGTTACTCCAATGGATGGTAGACTTTTCATTATGGAAGGTAGTTCGTTGTTGAGATTTTGTTACTCCAATGGATGGTAGCCTTGTCATTATGGATGGTAGTTCGTTGTTGAGATTTTGTTACTGCAATGTATGGTATCCTTGTCATTATGGAAGGTAGTTCGTTATTGAGATTTTGTTACTCTAATGGCTGGTATCCTTGTCATTATGGAAGGTAGTTCATTGTTGAGATTTTGTTTCTCCAATGGATGGTAGCCTTGTCATTATGCAAGGTAGTTCATTGTTGACATTTTGTTACTCCAATTTCTGTTAGCCTTGTCATTATGGAAGGTAGTTCATTGTTGAGATTTTGTTACTCCAATGGATGGTAGACTTGTCATTATGGAAGGTAGTTTGTTGTTGAGATTTTGTTACTCCAATGGATGGTAGACTTGTCATTATGGAAGGTAGTTTGTTGTTGAGATTTTGTTACTCTAATAGATGGTAGCCTTGTCATTATGCAAGGTAGTTCATTGTTGACATTTTGTTACTGCAATGATTGGTAGCCTTGTCATTATGGAAGGTAGTTTTTTTTTTAGATTTTGTTACTCCAATCGATTGTAGACTTGTCCTTATGGAATGTAGTTCGTTTTTGAGATTTTGTTACTCCAATGGATGGTAGCATTGTCATTATGGATGGTAGTTCGTTGTTGATATTTTGTTACTCCATTGGATGGTACCCTTGTCATTACCGAAAGTAGTTCGTTGTTGAAATTTTGTTACTTCAATGGATGGTAACCTTTTCATTATGGAAGGTAGTTCGTTGTTGAGATTTTGTTACTCCAATGGATGGTAGCCTTGTCATTATGCAAGGTAGTTCATTGTTGACATTTTGTTACTCCAATTTCTGTTAGCCTTGTCATTATGGAAGGTAGTTCATTGTTGAGATTTTGTTACTCCAATGGATGGTAGACTTGTCATTATGGAAGGTAGTTTGTTGTTGAGATTTTGTTACTCCAATGGATGGTAGACTTGTCATTATGGAAGGTAGTTTGTTGTTGAGATTTTGTTACTCTAATAGATGGTAGCCTTGTCATTATGCAAGGTAGTTCATTGTTGACATTTTGTTACTGCAATGATTGGTAGCCTTGTCATTATGGAAGGTAGTTTTTTTTTTAGATTTTGTTACTCCAATGGATTGTAGACTTTTCCTTATGGAATGTAGTTCGTTGTTGAGATTTTGTTACTCCAATGGATGGTAGCATTGTCATTATGGATGGTAGTTCGTTGTTGATATTTTGTTACTCCATTGGATGGTACCCTTGTCATTACCGAAAGTAGTTCGTTGTTGAAATTTTGTTACTTCAACGGATGGTAGCCTTGTCATTACGGAAGGTAGTTCGTTGTTGAGATTTTGTTACTGCAATGGATGGTATCCTTGTCATTATGGAAGGTAGTTTGTTGTTGAGATTTTGTTACTCTAATGGCTGGTATCCTTGTCATTATGGAAGGTAGTTCATTGTTTAGATTTTGTTTCTCCAATGGATGGTAGCCTTGTCATTATGGAAGGTAGTTCGTTGTTGATATATTGTTACTCCAATGGATGGTAACCTTTTCATTATGGAAGGTAGTTCGTTGTTGAGATTTTGTTACTCTAATGGATAGTAGACTTGCCATTATGGAAGGTAGTTCATTGTTGAGATTTTGTTACTCCAATGGATGGTAGCCTTGTTATTATTTAAGGTAGTTCGATGTTGAAGTTTTGTTACTCCAATGGATGGTAACCTTTTCATTATGGAAGGTAGTTCGTTGTTGAGATTTTGTTACTCCAATGGATGGTAGACTTGTCATTATGGAAGGTAGTTTGTTGTTGATATTTTGTTACTCTAATGGATGGTAGACTTGTCATTGTGGAAGGTAGTTCGTTGTTGATATTTTGTTACTCCAATGGATGGTAACCTTTTCATTATGGAAGGTAGTTAGTTGTTGAGATTTTGTTACTCCAATGGATGGTAGCCTTGTCATTATGCAAGGTAGTTCATTGTTGACATTTTGTTACTCCAATTTTTGTTAGCCTTGTCATTATGGAAGGTAGTTCATTGTTGAGATTTTGTTACTCCAATGGATGGTAGACTTGTCATTATGGAAGGTAGTTTGTTGTTGAGATTTTGTTACTCCAATGGATGGTAGACTTGTCATTATGGAAGGTAGTTTGTTGTTGAGATTTTGTTACTCTAATAGATGGTAGCCTTGTCATTATGCAAGGTAGTTCATTGTTGACATTTTGTTACTGCAATGATTGGTAGCCTTGTCATTATGGAAGGTAGTTTTTTTTTTAGATTTTGTTACTCCAATGGATTGTAGACTTGTCCTTATGGAATGTAGTTCGTTGTTGAGATTTTGTTACTCCAATGGATGGTAGCATTGTCATTATGGATGGTAGTTCGTTGTTGATATTTTGTTACTCCATTGGATGGTACCCTTGTCATTACCGAAAGTAGTTCGTTGTTGAAATTTTGTTACTTCAATGGATGGTAGCCTTGTCATTACGGAAGGTAGTTCGTTGTTGAGATTTTGTTACTGCAATGGATGGTATCCTTGTCATTATGGAAGGTAGTTTGTTGTTGAGATTTTGTTACTCTAATGGCTGGTATCCTTGTCATTATGGAAGGTAGTTCATTGTTTAGATTTTGTTTCTCCAATGGATGGTAGCCTTGTCATTATGGAAGGTAGTTCATTGTTGATATTTTGTTACTCCAATGGATGGTAACCTTTTCATTATGGAAGGTAGTTCGTTGTTGAGATTTTGTTACTCTAATGGATAGTAGACTTGCCATTATGGAAGGTAGTTCATTGTTGAGATTTTGTTACTCCAATGGATGGTAGCCTTGTTATTATTTAAGGTAGTTCGATGTTGAAGTTTTGTTACTCCAATGGATGGTAACCTTTTCATTATGGAAGGTAGTTCGTTGTTGAGATTTTGTTACTCCAATGGATGGTAGACTTGTCATTATGGAAGGTAGTTTGTTGTTGATATTTTGTTACTCTAATGGATGGTAGACTTGTCATTGTGGAAGGTAGTTCGTTGTTGATATTTTGTTACTCCAATGGATGGTAACCTTTTCATTATGGAATGTAGTTAGTTGTTGAGATTTTGTTACTCCAATGGATGGTAGCCTTGTAATTATGCAAGGTAGTTCATTGTTGACATTTTGTTACTCCAACTTCTGGTAGCCTTGTCATTATGGAAGGTAGTTCATTGTTGAGATTTTGTTACTCCAATGGATGGTAGACTTGTCATTATGGAAGGTAGTTCGTTGTTGAGATTTTGTTACTCCAATGGATGGTAGACTTGTCATTATGGAAGGTAGTTCGTTGTTGAGATTTTGTTACCCTAATGGATGGTAGCCTTGTCATTATGCAAGGTAGTTTTTTGTTGAGATGTTGTTACTCCAATGGATGGTAGACTTTTCTTTATGGAAGGTAGTTCGTTGTTGAGATTTTGTTAATCCATTGGATGGTACCCTTGTCATTATGGAAGGTAGTTCGTTGTTGAGATTTTGTTACTCTAATGGCTGGTATCCTTGTCATTATGGAAGGTAGTTCATTGTTGAGATTTTGTTTCTCCAATGGATGGTAGACTTGTCATTATGGAAGGTAGTTCGTTGTTGATATTTTGTTACTCCAATGGATGGTAACCTTTTCATTATGGAAGGTAGTTAGTTGTTGAGATTTTTTTACTCCAATGGATGGTAGCCTTGTCATTATGCAAGGTAGTTCATTGTTGACATTTTGTTACTCCAATTTCTGGTAGCCTTGTCATTATGGAAGGTAGTTCATTGTTGAGATTTTCTTACTCCAATGGATGGTAGACTTGTCATTATGGAAGGTAGTTTGTTGTTGAGATTTTGTTACTCCAATGGATGGTAGACTTGTCATTATGGAAGGTATTTGGTTGTTGAGATTTTGTTACCCTAATGGATGGTAGCCTTGTCATTATGCAAGGTAGTTTTTTGTTGAGATGTTGTTACTCCAATGGATGGTAGACTTTTCATTATGGAAGGTAGTTCGTTGTTGAGATTTTGTTACTCCAATGGATGGTAGCCTTGTCATTATGGATGGTAGTTCGTTGTTGAGATTTTGTTACTGCAATGGATGGTATCCTTGTCATTATGGAAGGTAGTTCGTTATTGAGATTTTGTTACTCTAATGGCTGGTATCCTTGTCATTATGGAAGGTAGTTCATTGTTGAGATTTTGTTTCCCCAATGGATGGTAGCCTTGTCATTATGGAAGGTAGTTCGTTGTTGATATTTTGTTACTCCAATGGATGGTAACCTTTTCATTATGGAAGGTAGTTCGTTGTTGAGATTTTGTTACTCCAATGGATGGTAGCCTTGTCATTATGCAAGGTAGTTCATTGTTGACATTTTGTTACTGCAATGGATGGTAGACTTGTCATTATGGAAGGTAGTTTGTTGTTGAGATTTTGTTACTCTAATAGATGGTAGCCTTGTCATTATGCAAGGTAGTTCATTGTTGACATTTTGTTACTGCAATGATTGGTAGCCTTGTCATTATGGAAGGTAGTTTTTTGTTTAGATTTTGTTACTCCAATGGATTGTAGACTTGTCCTTATGGAAGGTAGTTCGTTGTTGAGATTTTGTTACTCCATTGGATGGTAGCATTGTCATTATGGATGGTAGTTCGTTGTTGATATTTTGTTACTCCATTGGATGGTAGCCTTGTCATTACGGAAGGTAGTTCGTTGTTGAGATTTTGTTACTGCAATGGATGGTATCCTTGTCATTATGGAAGGTAGTTTGTTGTTGAGATTTTGTTACTCTAATGGCTGGTATCCTTGTCATTATGGAAGGTAGTTCATTGTTTAGATTTTGTTTCTCCAATGGATGGTAGCCTTGTCATTATGGAAGGTAGTTCGTTGTTGATATTTTGTTACTCCATTGGATGGTAACCTTTTCATTATGGACGGTAGTCCATTGTTGAGATTTTATTACTCTAATGGATGGTAGACTTTCCATTATGGAAGGTAGTTCATTGTTGATATTTTGTTACTCCAATGGATGGTAGCCTTGTTATTATTTAAGGTAGTTCGATGTTGAAGTTTTGTTACTCCAATGGATGGTAACCTTTTCATTATGGAAGGTAGTTCGTTGTTGAGATTTTGTTACTCCAATGGATGGTAGACTTGTCATTATGGAAGGTAGTTCGTTGTTGATATTTTGTTAGTCTAATGGATGGTAGACTTGTCATTGTGGAAGGTAGTTCGTTGTTGATATTTTGTTACTCCAATGGATGGTAACCTTTTCATTATGGAAGGTAGTTAGTTGTTGAGATTTTGTTACTCAAATGGATGGTAGCCTTGTCATTATGCAAGGTAGTTCATTGTTGACATTTTGTTACTCCAACTTCTGGTAGCCTTGTCATTATGGAAGGTAGTTCATTGTTGAGATTTTGTTACTCCAATGGATGGTAGACTTGTCATTATGGAAGGTAGTTCGTTGTTGAGATTTTGTTACTCCAATGGATGGTAGACTTGTCATTATGGAAGGCAGTTCGTTGTTGAGATTTTGTTACCCTAATGGATGGTAGCCTTGTCATTATGCAAGGTAGTTTTTTGTTGAGATGTTGTTACTCCAATGGATGGTAGACTTTTCATTATGGAAGGTAGTTCGTGGTTGAGATTTTGTTACTCCAATGGATGGTAGCCTTGTCATTATGGATGGTAGTTCGTTGTTGAGATTTTGTTACTGCAATGGATGGTATCCTTGTCATTATGGAAGGTAGTTCGTTATTGAGATTTTGTTACTCTAATGGCTGGAATCCTTGTCATTATGGAAGGTAGTTCATTGTTGAGATTTTGTTTCTCCAATGGATGGTAGCCTTGTCATAATGCAAGGTAGTTCATTGTTGACATTTTGTTACTGCAATGAATGGTAGCCTTGTCATTATGGAAGGTAGTTTTTTGTTTAGATTTTGTTACTCCAATGGATTGTAGACTTGTCCTTATGGAAGGTAGTTTGTTGTTGAGATTTTGTTACTCCAATGGATGGTAGCATTGTCATTATGGATGGTAGTTCGTTGTTGATATTTTGGTACTCCATTTGATGGTACCCTTGTCATTACCGAAAGTAGTTCTTTGTTGAAATTTTGTTACTTCAATGGATGGTAGCCTTGTCATTACGGAAGGTAGTTTGTTGTTGAGATTTCGTTACTGCAATGGATGGTATCCTTGTCATTATGGAAGGTAGTTTGTTGTTGAGATTTTGTTACTCTAATGGCTGGTATCCTTGTCATTATGGAAGGTAGTTCATTGTTTAGATTTTGTTTCTCCAATGGATGGTAGCCTTTTCATTATGGAAGGTAGTTCGTGGTTGATATTTTGTTACTCCAGTGGATGGTAACCTTTTCATTATGGAAGGTAGTTCATTGTTGAGATTTTGTTACTCTAATGGATGGTAGACTTGCCATTATGGAAGGTAGTTCATTGTTGAGATTTTGTTACTCCAATGGATGGTAGCCTTGTTATTATTTAAGGTAGTTCAATGTTGAAGTTTTGTTACTCCAATGGATGGTAACCTTTTCATTATGGAAGGTAGTTCGTTGTTGAGATTTTGTTACTCCAATGGATGATAGACTTGTCATTATGGAAGGTAGTTCGTTGTTGATATTTTGTTACTCTAATGGATGGTAGACTTGTCATTGTGGAAGCTAGTTTGTTGTTGAGATTTTGTTACTCTAATGGATAGTAGCCTTGTCATTATGTAAGGTAGATCGTTGTTGATGTTTTGTTACTCCAATGGATGGTAGCCTTGTCGTTATGGAAAGTAGTTCGTTGTTGAGATTTTGTTACTCCAATGGATGGTAGCGTTGTCATTATTGAAGGTAGTTCGTATCTGAGATTTTGTTACTCCAATGGATGGTAGCCTTGTCATTATGGAAGGTAGTTCATTGTTGAGATTTTGTTACTCAAATGGATGGTATCCTTGCCATTACGGAAGGTAGTTCGTTGTTGAGATTTTGTTTCTCCAATGGATGGTATCCTTGTGATTATGGAAGTTGTTTCTTGTTGAGATTTTATTACTCCAATGGATGGTAGCATTGCCATTATGGAAGGTAGTTTGTTGTTGAGATTTTGTTACTCCAATGGATGGTACCATTGTAATTATGGAAGGTTGATTATTGTTGAGATTTTGCTACTCCAATGGTTGGTAGCCTTTTCATTATGGAAGATAGTTTGTTGTTGAGCTTTTGTTACTCAAATGGATGGTAGCCTTTTTATTATGAAAGGTGGTTCGTTGTTGATATTTTGTTATACCAATGGATGGTATACTTGTCATAATGGAAGGTAGTTTGTTGGTGAGATTATGTTACTCCAATGGATGGTAGCCTTGTGATTATGGAAGGTAGTTCATTGTTTAGATTTTGTTACTCCAATGGATGGTAGCCTTGTCATTATGGATGGTAGTTTTTTGATGAGATTTTGTTACTCCATTGAATGGTAGCATTGTCATTATGCAAGGTAGTTCGTTGTTGACATTTTGTTACTCCAATTTCTGGTAGCTTTGTCATTATGGAAGGTAGTTCATTGTTGAGATTTTGTTACTCCAATGGATGGTAGACTTGTCATTATGGAAGGTAGTTTGTTGTTGAGATTTTGTTACTCCAATGGATGGTAGACTTGTCATTATGGAAGGTAGTTTGTTGTTGAGATTTTGTTACTCTAATAGATGGTAGCCTTGTCATTATGCAAGGTAGTTCATTGTTGACATTTTGTTACTGCAATGATTGGTAGCCTTGTCATTATGGAAGGTAGTTTTTTTTTTAGATTTTGTTACTCCAATCGATTGTAGACTTGTCCTTATGGAATGTAGTTCGTTTTTGAGATTTTGTTACTCCAATGGATGGTAGCATTGTCATTATGGATGGTAGTTCGTTGTTGATATTTTGTTACTCCATTGGATGGTACCCTTGTCATTACCGAAAGTAGTTCGTTGTTGAAATTTTGTTACTTCAATGGATGGTAACCTTTTCATTATGGAAGGTAGTTCGTTGTTGAGATTTTGTTACTCCAATGGATGGTAGCCTTGTCATTATGCAAGGTAGTTCATTGTTGACATTTTGTTACTCCAATTTCTGTTAGCCTTGTCATTATGGAAGGTAGTTCATTGTTGAGATTTTGTTACTCCAATGGATGGTAGACTTGTCATTATGGAAGGTAGTTTGTTGTTGAGATTTTGTTACTCCAATGGATGGTAGACTTGTCATTATGGAAGGTAGTTTGTTGTTGAGATTTTGTTACTCTAATAGATGGTAGCCTTGTCATTATGCAAGGTAGTTCATTGTTGACATTTTGTTACTGCAATGATTGGTAGCCTTGTCATTATGGAAGGTAGTTTTTTTTTTAGATTTTGTTACTCCAATGGATTGTAGACTTTTCCTTATGGAATGTAGTTCGTTGTTGAGATTTTGTTACTCCAATGGATGGTAGCATTGTCATTATGGATGGTAGTTCGTTGTTGATATTTTGTTACTCCATTGGATGGTACCCTTGTCATTACCGAAAGTAGTTCGTTGTTGAAATTTTGTTACTTCAACGGATGGTAGCCTTGTCATTACGGAAGGTAGTTCGTTGTTGAGATTTTGTTACTGCAATGGATGGTATCCTTGTCATTATGGAAGGTAGTTTGTTGTTGAGATTTTGTTACTCTAATGGCTGGTATCCTTGTCATTATGGAAGGTAGTTCATTGTTTAGATTTTGTTTCTCCAATGGATGGTAGCCTTGTCATTATGGAAGGTAGTTCGTTGTTGATATATTGTTACTCCAATGGATGGTAACCTTTTCATTATGGAAGGTAGTTCGTTGTTGAGATTTTGTTACTCTAATGGATAGTAGACTTGCCATTATGGAAGGTAGTTCATTGTTGAGATTTTGTTACTCCAATGGATGGTAGCCTTGTTATTATTTAAGGTAGTTCGATGTTGAAGTTTTGTTACTCCAATGGATGGTAACCTTTTCATTATGGAAGGTAGTTCGTTGTTGAGATTTTGTTACTCCAATGGATGGTAGACTTGTCATTATGGAAGGTAGTTTGTTGTTGATATTTTGTTACTCTAATGGATGGTAGACTTGTCATTGTGGAAGGTAGTTCGTTGTTGATATTTTGTTACTCCAATGGATGGTAACCTTTTCATTATGGAAGGTAGTTAGTTGTTGAGATTTTGTTACTCCAATGGATGGTAGCCTTGTCATTATGCAAGGTAGTTCATTGTTGACATTTTGTTACTCCAATTTTTGTTAGCCTTGTCATTATGGAAGGTAGTTCATTGTTGAGATTTTGTTACTCCAATGGATGGTAGACTTGTCATTATGGAAGGTAGTTTGTTGTTGAGATTTTGTTACTCCAATGGATGGTAGACTTGTCATTATGGAAGGTAGTTTGTTGTTGAGATTTTGTTACTCTAATAGATGGTAGCCTTGTCATTATGCAAGGTAGTTCATTGTTGACATTTTGTTACTGCAATGATTGGTAGCCTTGTCATTATGGAAGGTAGTTTTTTTTTTAGATTTTGTTACTCCAATGGATTGTAGACTTGTCCTTATGGAATGTAGTTCGTTGTTGAGATTTTGTTACTCCAATGGATGGTAGCATTGTCATTATGGATGGTAGTTCGTTGTTGATATTTTGTTACTCCATTGGATGGTACCCTTGTCATTACCGAAAGTAGTTCGTTGTTGAAATTTTGTTACTTCAATGGATGGTAGCCTTGTCATTACGGAAGGTAGTTCGTTGTTGAGATTTTGTTACTGCAATGGATGGTATCCTTGTCATTATGGAAGGTAGTTTGTTGTTGAGATTTTGTTACTCTAATGGCTGGTATCCTTGTCATTATGGAAGGTAGTTCATTGTTTAGATTTTGTTTCTCCAATGGATGGTAGCCTTGTCATTATGGAAGGTAGTTCATTGTTGATATTTTGTTACTCCAATGGATGGTAACCTTTTCATTATGGAAGGTAGTTCGTTGTTGAGATTTTGTTACTCTAATGGATAGTAGACTTGCCATTATGGAAGGTAGTTCATTGTTGAGATTTTGTTACTCCAATGGATGGTAGCCTTGTTATTATTTAAGGTAGTTCGATGTTGAAGTTTTGTTACTCCAATGGATGGTAACCTTTTCATTATGGAAGGTAGTTCGTTGTTGAGATTTTGTTACTCCAATGGATGGTAGACTTGTCATTATGGAAGGTAGTTTGTTGTTGATATTTTGTTACTCTAATGGATGGTAGACTTGTCATTGTGGAAGGTAGTTCGTTGTTGATATTTTGTTACTCCAATGGATGGTAACCTTTTCATTATGGAATGTAGTTAGTTGTTGAGATTTTGTTACTCCAATGGATGGTAGCCTTGTAATTATGCAAGGTAGTTCATTGTTGACATTTTGTTACTCCAACTTCTGGTAGCCTTGTCATTATGGAAGGTAGTTCATTGTTGAGATTTTGTTACTCCAATGGATGGTAGACTTGTCATTATGGAAGGTAGTTCGTTGTTGAGATTTTGTTACTCCAATGGATGGTAGACTTGTCATTATGGAAGGTAGTTCGTTGTTGAGATTTTGTTACCCTAATGGATGGTAGCCTTGTCATTATGCAAGGTAGTTTTTTGTTGAGATGTTGTTACTCCAATGGATGGTAGACTTTTCTTTATGGAAGGTAGTTCGTTGTTGAGATTTTGTTAATCCATTGGATGGTACCCTTGTCATTATGGAAGGTAGTTCGTTGTTGAGATTTTGTTACTCTAATGGCTGGTATCCTTGTCATTATGGAAGGTAGTTCATTGTTGAGATTTTGTTTCTCCAATGGATGGTAGACTTGTCATTATGGAAGGTAGTTCGTTGTTGATATTTTGTTACTCCAATGGATGGTAACCTTTTCATTATGGAAGGTAGTTAGTTGTTGAGATTTTTTTACTCCAATGGATGGTAGCCTTGTCATTATGCAAGGTAGTTCATTGTTGACATTTTGTTACTCCAATTTCTGGTAGCCTTGTCATTATGGAAGGTAGTTCATTGTTGAGATTTTCTTACTCCAATGGATGGTAGACTTGTCATTATGGAAGGTAGTTTGTTGTTGAGATTTTGTTACTCCAATGGATGGTAGACTTGTCATTATGGAAGGTATTTGGTTGTTGAGATTTTGTTACCCTAATGGATGGTAGCCTTGTCATTATGCAAGGTAGTTTTTTGTTGAGATGTTGTTACTCCAATGGATGGTAGACTTTTCATTATGGAAGGTAGTTCGTTGTTGAGATTTTGTTACTCCAATGGATGGTAGCCTTGTCATTATGGATGGTAGTTCGTTGTTGAGATTTTGTTACTGCAATGGATGGTATCCTTGTCATTATGGAAGGTAGTTCGTTATTGAGATTTTGTTACTCTAATGGCTGGTATCCTTGTCATTATGGAAGGTAGTTCATTGTTGAGATTTTGTTTCCCCAATGGATGGTAGCCTTGTCATTATGGAAGGTAGTTCGTTGTTGATATTTTGTTACTCCAATGGATGGTAACCTTTTCATTATGGAAGGTAGTTCGTTGTTGAGATTTTGTTACTCCAATGGATGGTAGCCTTGTCATTATGCAAGGTAGTTCATTGTTGACATTTTGTTACTGCAATGGATGGTAGACTTGTCATTATGGAAGGTAGTTTGTTGTTGAGATTTTGTTACTCTAATAGATGGTAGCCTTGTCATTATGCAAGGTAGTTCATTGTTGACATTTTGTTACTGCAATGATTGGTAGCCTTGTCATTATGGAAGGTAGTTTTTTGTTTAGATTTTGTTACTCCAATGGATTGTAGACTTGTCCTTATGGAAGGTAGTTCGTTGTTGAGATTTTGTTACTCCATTGGATGGTAGCATTGTCATTATGGATGGTAGTTCGTTGTTGATATTTTGTTACTCCATTGGATGGTAGCCTTGTCATTACGGAAGGTAGTTCGTTGTTGAGATTTTGTTACTGCAATGGATGGTATCCTTGTCATTATGGAAGGTAGTTTGTTGTTGAGATTTTGTTACTCTAATGGCTGGTATCCTTGTCATTATGGAAGGTAGTTCATTGTTTAGATTTTGTTTCTCCAATGGATGGTAGCCTTGTCATTATGGAAGGTAGTTCGTTGTTGATATTTTGTTACTCCATTGGATGGTAACCTTTTCATTATGGACGGTAGTCCATTGTTGAGATTTTATTACTCTAATGGATGGTAGACTTTCCATTATGGAAGGTAGTTCATTGTTGATATTTTGTTACTCCAATGGATGGTAGCCTTGTTATTATTTAAGGTAGTTCGATGTTGAAGTTTTGTTACTCCAATGGATGGTAACCTTTTCATTATGGAAGGTAGTTCGTTGTTGAGATTTTGTTACTCCAATGGATGGTAGACTTGTCATTATGGAAGGTAGTTCGTTGTTGATATTTTGTTAGTCTAATGGATGGTAGACTTGTCATTGTGGAAGGTAGTTCGTTGTTGATATTTTGTTACTCCAATGGATGGTAACCTTTTCATTATGGAAGGTAGTTAGTTGTTGAGATTTTGTTACTCAAATGGATGGTAGCCTTGTCATTATGCAAGGTAGTTCATTGTTGACATTTTGTTACTCCAACTTCTGGTAGCCTTGTCATTATGGAAGGTAGTTCATTGTTGAGATTTTGTTACTCCAATGGATGGTAGACTTGTCATTATGGAAGGTAGTTCGTTGTTGAGATTTTGTTACTCCAATGGATGGTAGACTTGTCATTATGGAAGGCAGTTCGTTGTTGAGATTTTGTTACCCTAATGGATGGTAGCCTTGTCATTATGCAAGGTAGTTTTTTGTTGAGATGTTGTTACTCCAATGGATGGTAGACTTTTCATTATGGAAGGTAGTTCGTGGTTGAGATTTTGTTACTCCAATGGATGGTAGCCTTGTCATTATGGATGGTAGTTCGTTGTTGAGATTTTGTTACTGCAATGGATGGTATCCTTGTCATTATGGAAGGTAGTTCGTTATTGAGATTTTGTTACTCTAATGGCTGGAATCCTTGTCATTATGGAAGGTAGTTCATTGTTGAGATTTTGTTTCTCCAATGGATGGTAGCCTTGTCATAATGCAAGGTAGTTCATTGTTGACATTTTGTTACTGCAATGAATGGTAGCCTTGTCATTATGGAAGGTAGTTTTTTGTTTAGATTTTGTTACTCCAATGGATTGTAGACTTGTCCTTATGGAAGGTAGTTTGTTGTTGAGATTTTGTTACTCCAATGGATGGTAGCATTGTCATTATGGATGGTAGTTCGTTGTTGATATTTTGGTACTCCATTTGATGGTACCCTTGTCATTACCGAAAGTAGTTCTTTGTTGAAATTTTGTTACTTCAATGGATGGTAGCCTTGTCATTACGGAAGGTAGTTTGTTGTTGAGATTTCGTTACTGCAATGGATGGTATCCTTGTCATTATGGAAGGTAGTTTGTTGTTGAGATTTTGTTACTCTAATGGCTGGTATCCTTGTCATTATGGAAGGTAGTTCATTGTTTAGATTTTGTTTCTCCAATGGATGGTAGCCTTTTCATTATGGAAGGTAGTTCGTGGTTGATATTTTGTTACTCCAGTGGATGGTAACCTTTTCATTATGGAAGGTAGTTCATTGTTGAGATTTTGTTACTCTAATGGATGGTAGACTTGCCATTATGGAAGGTAGTTCATTGTTGAGATTTTGTTACTCCAATGGATGGTAGCCTTGTTATTATTTAAGGTAGTTCAATGTTGAAGTTTTGTTACTCCAATGGATGGTAACCTTTTCATTATGGAAGGTAGTTCGTTGTTGAGATTTTGTTACTCCAATGGATGATAGACTTGTCATTATGGAAGGTAGTTCGTTGTTGATATTTTGTTACTCTAATGGATGGTAGACTTGTCATTGTGGAAGCTAGTTTGTTGTTGAGATTTTGTTACTCTAATGGATAGTAGCCTTGTCATTATGTAAGGTAGATCGTTGTTGATGTTTTGTTACTCCAATGGATGGTAGCCTTGTCGTTATGGAAAGTAGTTCGTTGTTGAGATTTTGTTACTCCAATGGATGGTAGCGTTGTCATTATTGAAGGTAGTTCGTATCTGAGATTTTGTTACTCCAATGGATGGTAGCCTTGTCATTATGGAAGGTAGTTCATTGTTGAGATTTTGTTACTCAAATGGATGGTATCCTTGCCATTACGGAAGGTAGTTCGTTGTTGAGATTTTGTTTCTCCAATGGATGGTATCCTTGTGATTATGGAAGTTGTTTCTTGTTGAGATTTTATTACTCCAATGGATGGTAGCATTGCCATTATGGAAGGTAGTTTGTTGTTGAGATTTTGTTACTCCAATGGATGGTACCATTGTAATTATGGAAGGTTGATTATTGTTGAGATTTTGCTACTCCAATGGTTGGTAGCCTTTTCATTATGGAAGATAGTTTGTTGTTGAGCTTTTGTTACTCAAATGGATGGTAGCCTTTTTATTATGAAAGGTGGTTCGTTGTTGATATTTTGTTATACCAATGGATGGTATACTTGTCATAATGGAAGGTAGTTTGTTGGTGAGATTATGTTACTCCAATGGATGGTAGCCTTGTGATTATGGAAGGTAGTTCATTGTTTAGATTTTGTTACTCCAATGGATGGTAGCCTTGTCATTATGGATGGTAGTTTTTTGATGAGATTTTGTTACTCCATTGAATGGTAGCATTGTCATTATGCAAGGTAGTTCGTTGTTGACATTTTGTTACTCCAATTTCTGGTAGCTTTGTCATTATGGAAGGTAGTTCGTTGTTGATATTTTGTTACTCCAATGGATGGTAGACTTGTCATTATGGAAGGTAGTTCGTTGTTGAAATTTTGTTACTCTAATGGATGGTAGCCTTGTCATTATGCAAGGTAGTTCATTGTTGACATTTTGTTACTCCAATTTCTGGTAGCCTTGTCATTATGGAAGGTAGTTCGTTGTTGAGATTTTGTTACTCTAATGGATGGTAGCCTTGTCATTATGCAAGGTAGTTCATTGTTGACATTTTGTTACTCCAATGAATGGTAGCCTTGTCATTATGGAAGGTAGTTTTTTGTTGAGATTTTGTTACTCCAATTGATGGTAGACTTGTCATTATGGAAGGTAGTTCGTTGTTGAGATTATGTTACTCCAATGGATGGTAGCCTTGTCATTATGGACGGTAGTTCATTGTTGATATTTTGTTACTCCGTTGGATGGTACCCTAGTCATTACCGAAAGTAGTTCGTTGTTGAAATTTTGTTACTCTAATGGATGGTAGCCTTGTCATTACGGAAGGGAGTTCTTTGTTGAGATTTTGTTAATGAAATGGATGGTATCCTTGTCATTATGGAAGGTAGTTCGTTGTTGAGATTTTGTTACTCTAATGGCTGGTATCCTTGTCATTATGGAAGGTAGTTCATTGTTGAGATTTTGTTTCTCCAATGGATGGTAGCCTTGTCATTATGGAAGGTAGTTCGTTGTTGATATTTTGTTACTCCAATGGATGGTAACCTTTTCATTATGGAAGGTAGTTCGTTGTTGAGATTTTGTTACTCCAATGGATGGTAGCCTTGTCATTATGCAAGGTAGTTCATTGTTGACATTTTGTTACTCCAATTTCTGGTAGCCTTGTCTTTATGGAAGGTAGTTCATTGTTGTGATTTTGTTACTCCAATGGATGGTAGACTTGTCCTTATGGAAGGTAGTTCGTTGTTGAGATTTTGTTACTCCAATGGATGGTAGACTTGTCATTATGGAAGGTAGTTCGTTGTTGAGATTTTGTTACCCTAATGGATGGTAGCCTTGTCATTATGCAAGGTAGTTCATTGTTGACATTTTGTTACTGCAATGAATGGTAGCCTTGTCATTATGGAAGGTAGTTTTTTGTTTAGATTTTGTTACTCCAATGGATGGTATCCTTGTCATTATGGAAGGTAGTTCGTTGTTGAGATTTTGTTACTCTAATGGCTGGTATCCTTGTCATTATGGAAAGTAGTTCATTGTTGAGATTTTGATTCTCCAATGGATGGTAGCCTTGTCATTATGGAAGGTAGTTCGTTGTTGATATTTTGTTACTCCAATGGATGGTAACCTTTTCATTATGGAAGGTAGTTCGTTGTTGAGATTTTGTTACTCCAATGGATGGTAGCCTTGTCATTATGCAAGGTAGTTCATAGTTGACATTTTGTTACTCCAATTTCTGGTAGCCTTGTCTTTATGGAAGGTAGTTCATTGTTGAGATTTTGTTACTCCAATGGATGGTAGACTTGTCATTATGGAAGGTAGTTCGTTGTTGAGATTTTGTTACTCCAATGGATGGTAGACTTATCATTATGGAAGGTAGTTCGTTGTTGAGATTTTGTTACCCTAATGGATGGTAGCCTTGTCATTATGCAAGGTAGTTCATTGTTGACATTTTGTTACTGCAATGAATGGTAGCCTTGTCATTATGGAAGGTAGTTTTTTGTTTAGATTTTGTTACTCCAATGGATGGTAGCCTTGTCATTATGGATGGTAGTTCGTTGTTGATATTTTGTTACTCCATTGGATGGTACCCTTGTCATTACCGAAAGTAGTTCGTTGTTGAAATTTTATTACTCCAATGGATGGTAGCCTTGTCATTACGGAAGGTAGTTCGTTGTTGAGATTTTTTTACTGCAATGGATGGTATCCTTGTCATTATGGAAGGTAGTTCGTTGTTGAGATTTTGTTACTGTAATGGCTAGTATCCTTGTCATTATGGAAGGTAGTTCATTGTTGAGATTTTGTTTCTCCAATGGATGGTATCCTTGTCATAATGGAAGGTAGTTCGTTGTTGATATTTTGTTACTCCAATGGATGGTACCCTTTTCATTATGGAAGGTAGTTCGTTGTTGAGATTTTGTTACTCCAATGGATGGTAGCCTTGTCATTATGCAAGGTAGTTCATTGTTGACATTTTGTTACTCCAATTTCTGGGAGCCTTGTCATTGTGGAAGGTAGTTCATTGTTGAGATTTTGTTACTCCAATGGATGGTAGACTTGTCATTATGGAAGGTAGTTCATTGTTGAAATTTCGTTACTCCAATGGATGGTAGACTTGTCATTATGGAAGGTAGTTCGTTGTTGAGATTTTGTTACTCTAATGGATGGTAGCCTTGTCATTTTGCAAGGTAGTTCATTGTTTACATTTTGTTACTGCAATGAATGGTAGCCTTGTCATTATGGAAGGTAGTTTTTTGTTTAGATTTTGTTACTCCAATGGATGGTAGACTTGTCATTATGGAAGGTAGTTCGTTGTTGAGTTTTTTTTACTCCAATGGATGGTAGCCTTGTCATTATGGATGGTAGTTTGTTGTTGATATTTTGTTACTCCATTGGATGGTACCCTTGTCATTACCGAAAGTAGTTCGTTGTTGAAATTTTGTTACTTCAATGGATGGTAGCCTTGTCATTACGAAAGGTAGTTCGTTGTTGAGATTTCGTTACTGCAATGGATGGTATCCTTGTCATTATGGAATGTAGTTCGTTGTTGAGATTTTGATACTCTAATGGCTGGTATCCTTGTCATTATGGAAGGTAGTTCATTGTTTAGATTCTGTTTCTCCAATGGATGGTAGCCTTGTCATTATGGAAGGTAGTTCGTTGTTGATATTTTGTTACTCCAATGGATGGTAACCTTTTCATTATGGAAGGTAGTTCGTTGTTGAGATTTTGTTACTCCAATGGATGGTAGACTTGTCATTATGGAAGGTAGTTCATTGTTGAGATTTTGTTACTCCAATGGATGGTAGCCTTGTTATTATTTAAGGTAGTTCGATGTTAAAGTTTTGTTACTCCAATGGATGGTAACCTTTTCATTATGGAAGGTAGTTCGTTGTTGAGATTTTGTTACTCCAATGGATGGTAGACTTGTCATTATGGAAGGTAGTTCGTTGTTGAGATTTTGTTAATCTAATGGATGGTAGACTTGTCATTGTGGAAGGTAGTTCGTTGTTGAGATTTTGTTACTCTAATGGATAGTAGCCTTGTCATTATGTAAGGTAGTTCGTTGTTGATGTTTTGTTACTCCAATGGATGGTAGCCTTGTCGTTATGGAAGGTAGTTCGTTGTTGAGATTTTGTTACTCAAATGGATGGTATCCTTGCCATTACGGAAGGTAGTTCGTTGTTGAGATTTTGTTTCTCCAATGGATGGTAGCCTTGCCATTATGGAAGGTAGTTTGTTGTTGAGATTTTGTTGCTCCAATGGATGGTATCCTTGTAATTATGGAAGGTTGATTGTTGTTGAGATTTTGCTACTCCAATGGATGGTAGCCTTTTCATTATGGAAGATAGTTTGTTGTTGAGATTTTGTTACACCAATGGATGGTAGCATTGTCATAATGGAAGGTAGTTTGTTGGTGAGATTATGTTACTCCAATGGATGGTAGCCTTGTGATTATGGAAGGTAGTTCATTGTTTAGATTTTGTTACTCCAATGGATGGTAGCCTTGTCATTATGGATGGTAGTTTTTTGATGAGATTTTGTTACTCCATTGGATGGTAGCATTGTCATTACAAAAAGTAGTTTGTTGTTGAGATTTTGTTACTCTAATGGATGGTAGCCTTGTCATTATGCAAGGTAGTTCATTGTTGACATTTTGTTACTCCAATTTCTGGTAGCCTTGTCATTATGGAAGGTAGTTCGTTGTTGAGATTTTGTTACTCCAATGGATGGTAGACTTGTCATTATGGAGGGTAGTTCGTTGTTGAGATTTTGTTACCCTAATGGATGGTAGCCTTGTCATTATGCAAGGTAGTTCATTGTTGACATTTTGTTACTGCAATGAATTGTAGCCTTGTCATTATGGAAGGTAGTTTTTTGTTTAGATTTTGTTACTCCAATGGATGGTATCCTTGGAATTATGGAAGGTAGTTCGTTGTTGAGATTTTGTTACTCTAATGGCTGGTATCCTTGTCATTATGGAAGGTAGTTCATTGTTGAGATTTTGTTTCTCCAATGGATGGTAGCCTTGTTATTATGGAAGTTAGTTCGTTGTTGATATTTTGTTACTCCAATGGATGGTAACCTTTTCATTATGGAAGGTAGTTCGTTGTTGAGATTTTGTTACTCCAATGGATGGTAGCCTTGTCATTATGCATGGTAGTTCATTGTTGACATTTTGTTACTCCAATTTCTGGTAGCCTTGTCTTTATGGAAGGTAGTTCATTGTTGAGATTTTGTTACTCCAATGGATGGTAGACTTGTCATTATGGAAGGTAGTTCGTTGTTGAGATTTTGTTACTCCAATGGATGGTAGACTTGTCATTATGGAAGGTAGTTCGTTGTTGAGATTTTGTTACCCTAATGGATGGTAGCCTTGTCATTATGCAAGGTAGTTCATTGTTGACATTTTGTTACTGCAATGAATGGTAGCCTTGTCATTATGGAAGGTAGTTTTTTGTTTAGATTTTGTTACTCCAATGGATGGTAGCCTTGTCATTATGGATGGTAGTTCGTTGTTGATATTTTGTTACTCCATTGGATGGTACCCTTGTCATTACCGAAAGTAGTTCGTTGTTGAAATTTTGTTACTCCAATGGATGGTAGCCTTATCATTACGGAAGGTAGTTCGTTGTTGAGATTTTGTTACTGCAATGGATGGTATCCTTGTCATTATGGAAGGTAGTTCGTTATTGAGATTTTGTTACTGTAATGGCTAGTATCCTTGTCATTATGGAAGGTAGTTCATTGTTGAGATTTTGTTTCTCCAATGGATGGTATCCTTGTCATTATGGAAGGTAGTTCGTGGTTGAGATTTTGTTACTCCAATGGATGGTAACCTTTTCATTATGGAAGGTAGTTCGTTGTTGAGATTTTGTTACTCCAATGGATGGTAGCCTTGTCATTATGCAAGGTAGTTCATTGTTGACATTTTGTTACTCCAATTTCTGGTAGCCTTGTCATTGTGGAAGGTAGTTCATTGTTGAGATTTTGTTACTCCAATGGATGGTATCCTTGTCATTATGGAAGGTAGTTCGTTGTTGAGATTTTGATACTCTAATGGCTGGTATCCTTGTCATTATAGAAGGTAGTTCATTGTTTAGATTTTGTTTCTCCAATGGATGGTAGCCTTGTCATTATGGAAGGTAGTTCGTTGTTAATATTTTGTTACTCCAATTGATGGTAACCTTTTCATTATGGAAGGTAGCTCGTTGTTGAGATTTTGTTACTCCAATGGATGGTAGACTTGTCATTACGGAAGGTAGTTCGTTGTTGAGATTTTGTTACTCTAATGGATGGTAGACTTGTCATTATGGAAGGTAGTTCATTGTTGAGATTTTGTTACTCCAATGGATGGTAGCCTTGTTATTATTTAAGGTAGTTCGATGTTGAAGTTTTGTTACTCCAATGGATGGTAACCTTTTCATTATGGAAGGTAGTTCGTTGTTGAGATTTTGTTACTCCAATGGATGGTAGACTTGTCATTATGGAAGGTAGTTCGTTGTTGAGATTTTGTTACTCTAATGGATGGTAGACTTGTCATTGTGGAAGGTAGTTCGTTGTTGAGATTTTGTTACTCTAATGGATAGTAGCCTTGTCATTATGTAAGGTAGTTCATTGTTGATGTTTTGTTACTCCAATGGATGGTAGCCTTGTCGTTATGGAAGGTAGTTCGTTGTTGAGATTTTGTTACTCAAATGGATGGTATCCTTGCCATTACAGAAGGTAGTTCGTTGTTGAGATTTATTTTCTCCAATGGATGGTAGCCTTGTTATTATGGAAGTTGTTTCTTGTGGAGATTTTATTACTCCAATGGATGGTAGCCTTGCCATTATGGAAGGTAGTTTGTTGTTGAGATTTTGTTACTCCAATGGATGGTATCCTTGTAATTATGGAAGGTTGATTGTTGTTGAGATTTTGCTACTCCAATGGATGGTAGCCTTTTCATTATGGAAGATAGTTTGTTGTTGAGCTTTTGTTACTCAAATGTATGGTAGCCTTTTTATTATGGAAGGTAGTTCGTTGTTGTGATTTTGTTACACCAATGGATGGTAGCCTTGTCATAATGGAAGGTAGTTTGTTGGTGAGATTATGTTACTCCAATGGATGGTAGCCTTGTGATTATGGAAGGTAGTTCATTGTTCAGATTTTGTTACTCCAATGGATGGTAGCCTTGTCATTATGGATGGTAGTTTTTTGATGAGATTTTGTTACTCCATTGGATGGTAGCATTGTCATTACATAAAGTAGTTCGTTGTTGAGATTTTGTTACTCTAATGGATGGTAGCCTTGTCATTATGCAAGGTAGTTCATTGTTGACATTTTGGTACTCCAATTTCTGGTAGCCTTGTCATTATGGAAGGTAGTTCGTTGTTGAGATTTTGTTACTCCAATGGATGGTAGACTTGTCATTATGGAAGGTAGTTCGTTGTTGATATTTTGTTACTCTAATGGATGGTAGCCTTGTCATTATGCAAGGTAGTTCATTGTTGACATTTTGTTACTCCAATGAATGGTAGCCTTGTCATTATGGAAGGTAGTTTTTTGTTGAGATTTTGTTACTCCAATGGATGGTAGACTTGTCATTATGGAAGGTAGTTCGTTGTTCAGATTTTGTTACTCCAATGGATGGTAGCCTTGTCATTATGGATGGTAGTTCGTTGTTGATATTTTGTTACTCTGTTGGATGGTACCCTTGTCATTACCGAAAGTAGTTCGTTGTTGAAATTTTGTTACTCCAATGGATGGTAGCTTTGTCTTTACGGAAGGTAGTTCGTGGTTGAGATTTTGTTACTGCAATGGATGGTATCCTTGTCATTATGGAAGGTAGTTTGTTGTTGAGATTTTGTTGCTCTAATGGCTGGTATCCTTGTCATTATGGAAGGTAGTTCATTGTTGAGATTTTGTTTCTCCAATGGATGGTAGCCTTGTCATTATGGAAGGTAGTTCGTTGTTGATATTTTGTTACTCCAATGGATGGTAACCTTTTCATTATGGAAGGTAGTTCGTTGTTGAGATTTTGTTACTCCAATGGATGGTAGCCTTGTCATTATGCAAGGTAGTTCATTGTTGACATTTTGTTACTCCAATTTCTGGTAGCCTTGTCATTATGGAAGGTAGTTCATTGTTGAGATTTTGTTACTCCAATGGATGGTAGACTTGTCATTATGGAAGTTAGTTCGTTGTTGAGATTTTGTTACTCCAATGGATGGTAGACTTGTCATTATGGAAGGTAGTTCGTTGTTGAGATTTTGTTACCCTAATGGATGGTAGCCTTGTCATTATACAAGGTAGTTCATTGTTGACATTTTGTTACTGCAATGAATGGTAGCCTTGTCATTATGGAAGGTAGTTCGTTGTTGAGATTTTGTTACACCAATGGATGGTAGCCTTGTCATAATGGAAGGTAGTTTGTTGGTGAGATTATGTTACTCCAATGGATGGTAGCCTTGTGATTATGGAAGGTAGTTCATTGTTCAGATTTTGTTACTCCAATGGATGGTAGCCTTGTCATTATGGATGGTAGTTTTTTGATGAGATTTTGTTACTCCATTGGATGGTAGCATTGTCATTACATAAAGTAGTTCGTTGTTGAGATTTTGTTACTCTAATGGATGGTAGCCTTGTCATTATGCAAGGTAGTTCATTGTTGACATTTTGTTACTCCAATTTCTGGTAGCCTTGTCATTATGGAAGGTAGTTCGTTGTTGAGATTTTGTTACTCCAATGGATGGTAGACTTGTCATTATGGAAGGTAGTTCGTTGTTGAGATTTTGTTACTCCAATGGATGGTAACCTTTTCATTATGGAAGGTAGTTCGTTGTTGAGATTTTGTTACTCCAATGGATGGTAGCCTTGTCATTATGCAAGGTAGTTCATTGTTGACATTTTGTTACTCCAATTTCTGGTAGCCTTGTCATTATGGAAGGTAGTTCATTGTTGAGATTTTGTTACTCCAATGGATGGTAGACTTGTCATTATGGAAGTTAGTTCGTTGTTGAGATTTTGTTACTCCAATGGATGGTAGACTTGTCATTATGGAAGGTAGTTCGTTGTTGAGATTTTGTTACCCTAATGGATGGTAGCCTTGTCATTATGCAAGGTAGTTCATTGTTGACATTTTGTTACTGCAATGAATGGTAGCCTTGTCATTATGGAAGGTAGTTCGTTGTTGAGATTTTGTTACACCAATGGATGGTAGCCTTGTCATAATGGAAGGTAGTTTGTTGGTGAGATTATGTTACTCCAATGGATGGTAGCCTTGTGATTATGGAAGGTAGTTCATTGTTCAGATTTTGTTACTCCAATGGGTGGTAGCCTTGTCATTATGGATGGTAGTTTTTTGATGAGATTTTGTTACTCCATTGGATGGTAGCATTGTCATTACATAAAGTAGTTCGTTGTTGAGATTTTGTTACTCTAATGGATGGTAGCCTTGTAATTATGCAAGGTAGTTCATTGTTGACATTTTGTTACTCCAATTTCTGGTAGCCTTGTCATTATGGAAGGTAGTTCGTTGTTGAGATTTTGTTACTCTAATGGATGGTAGACTTGTCATTATGGAAGGTAGTTCGTTGTTGATATTTTGTTACTCTAATGGATGGTAGCCTTGTCATTATGCAAGGTAGTTCATTGTTGACATTTTGTTACTCCAATGAATGGTAGCCTTGTCATTATGGAAGGTAGTTTTTTGTTGAGATTTTGTTACTCCAATGGATGGTAGACTTGTCATTATGGAAGGTAGTTCGTTGTTGAGATTTTGTTACTCCAATGGATGGTAGCCTTGTCATTATGGATGGTAGTTCGTTGTTGATATTTTGTTACTCTGTTGTATGGTACCCTTGTCATTACCGAAAGTAGTTCGTTGTTGAAATTTTGTTACTCCAATGGATGGTAGCCTTGTCTTTACGGAAGGTAGTTCGTGGTTGAGATTTTGTTACTGCAATGGATGGTATCCTAGTCATTATGGAAGGTAGTTTGTTGTTGAGATTTTGTTGCTCTAATGGCTGGTATCCTTGTCATTATGGAAGGTAGTTCATTGTTGAGATTTTGTTTCTCCAATGGATGGTAGCCTTGTCATTATGGAAGGTAGTTCGTTGTTGATATTTTGTTACTCCAATGGATGCTAACCTTTTCATTATGGAAGGTAGTTCGTTGTTGAGATTTTGTTACTCCAATGGATGGTAGCCTTGTGATTATGCAAGGTAGTTCATTGTTGACATTTTGTTACTCCAATTTCTGGTAGCCTTGTCATTATGGAAGGTAGTTCATTGTTGAGATTTTGTTACTCCAATGGATGGTAGACTTGTCATTATGGAAGTTAGTTCGTTGTTGAGATTTTGTTACTCCAATGGATGGTAGACTTGTCATTATGGAAAGTAGTTCGTTGTTGAGATTTTGTTACCCTAATGGATGGTAGCCTTGTCATTATGCAAGGTAGTTCATTGTTGACATTTTGTTACTGCAATGAATGGTAGCCTTGTCATTATGGAAGGTAGTTTTTTGTTTAGATTTTGTTACTCCAATGGATGGTAGCCTTGTCATTATGGATGGTAGTTCATTGTTGATATTTTTTTACTCGATTGGATGGTACCCTTGTCATTACCGAAAGTAGTTCGTTGTTGAAATTTTGTTACTCCAATGGATGGTAGCCTTGTCATTACAGAAGGTAGTTCTTTGTTGAGATTTTGTTACTGCAATGGATGGTATCCTTGTCATTATGGAAGGTAGTTTGTTGTTGAGATTTTGTTACTCTAATGGCTAGTATCCCTGTCATTATGGAAGGTAGTTCATTGTTGAGATTTTGTTTCTCCAATGGATGGTAGACTTGTCATTATGGAAGGTATTTCTTTGTTGATATTTTGTTACTCCAATGGATGGTAACGTTTTCATTATGGAAGGTAGTTCGTTGTTGAGATTTTGTTACTCCAACGGATGGTAGCCTTGTCATTATGCAAGGTAGTTCACTGTTGACATTTTGTTACTCCAATTTCTGGTAGCCTTGTCATTATGGAAGGTAGTTCATTGTTGAGATTTTGTTACTCTAATGGATGGTAGACTTGTCATTATGGAAGGTAGTTCGTTGTTGAGATTTTGTTACTCCAATGGATGGAAGACTTGTCATTATGGAAGGTAGTTCGTTGTTGAGATTTTGTTACTCTAATGGATGGTCGCCTTGTCATTATGTAAGGTAGTTCATTGTTGACATTTTGTTACTGCAATGAATGGTAGCCTTGTCATTATGGAAGGTAGTTTTTTGTTTAGATTTTGTTACTCCAATGGATGGTAGACTTGTCAATATGGAAGGTAGTTCGTTGTTGAGATTTTGTTACTCCAATGGATGGTAGCCTTGTCATTATGGATGGTAGTTCGTTGTTGATATTTTGTTACTCCATTGGATGATACCCTTGTCATTACCGAAAGTAGTTCGTTGTTGAAATTTTGTTACTCCAATGGATGGTAGCCTAGTCATTACGGAAGGTAGTTCTTTGTTGAGATTTTGTTACTGCAATGGATGGTATCCTTGTCATTATGGAAGGTAGTTTGTTGTTGAGATTTTGTTACTCTAATGGCTAGTATCCCTGTCATTATGGAAGGTAGTTCATTGTTGAGATTTTGTTTCTCCAATGGATGGTAGACTTGTCATTATGGAAGGTAGTTCTTTGTTGATATTTTGTTACTCCAATGGATGGTAACGTTTTCATTATGGAAGGTAGTTCGTTGTTGAGATTTTGTTACTCCAACGGATGGTAGCCTTGTCATTATGCAAGGTAGTTCATTGTTGACATTTTGTTACTCCAATTTCTGGTAGCCTTGTCATTATGGAAGGTAGTTCATTGTTGAGATTTTGTTACTCCAATGGATGGTAGACTTGTCATTATGAAAGGTAGTTCGTTGTTGAGATTTTGTTACTCCAATGAATGGAAGACTTGTCATTATGGAAGGTAGTTCGTTGTTGAGATTTTGTTACTCTAATGGATGGTAGCCTTGTCATTATGTAAGGTAGTTCATTGTTGACATTTTGTTACTGCAATGAATGGTAGCCTTGTCATTATGGAAGGTAGTTTTTTGTTTAGATTTTGTTACTCCAATGGATGGTAGACTTGTCAATATGGAAGGTAGTTCGTTGTTGAGATTTTGTTACTCCAATGGATGGTAGCCTTGTCATTATGGATGGTAGTTCGTTGTTGATATTTTGTTACTCCATTGGATGATAGCCTTGTCATTACCGAAAGTAGTTCGTTGTTGAAATTTTGTTACTTCAATGGATGGTAGCCTTGTCATTACGGAAGGTAGTTCATTGTTGAGATTTCGTTACTGCAATGGATGGTATCCTTGTCATTATGGAAGGTAGTTCGTTGTTGAGATTTTGATACTCTAATGGCTGGTATCCTTGTCATTATGGAAGGTAGTTCATTGTCTAGATTTTGTTTCTCCAATGGATGGTAGCTTTGTCATTATGGAAGGTAGTTCGTTGTTGATATTTTGTTACTCCAATTGATGGTAACCTTTTCATTATGGAAGGCAGCTTGTTGTTGAGATTTTGTTACTCCAATGGATGGTAGCCTTGTCATTATGCAAGGTAGTTCATTGTTGACATTTTGTTACTCCAATTTCTGGTAGCCTTGTCATTATGGAAGGTAGTTCATTGTTGAGATTTTGTTACTCCAATGGATGGTAGACTTGTCATTATGGAAGTTAGTTCGTTGTTGAGATTTTGTTACTCCAATGGATGGTAGACTTGTCATTATGGAAGGTAGTTCGCTGTTGAGATTTTGTTACCCTAATGGATGGTAGCCTTGTCATTATGCAAGGTAGTTCATTGTTGACATTTTGTTACTCCAATGAATGGTAGCCTTGTCATTATGGAAGGTAGTTCGTTGTTGAGATTTTGTTACACCAATGGATGGTAGCCTTGTCATAATGGAAGGTAGTTTGTTGGTGAGATTATGTTACTCCAATGGATGGTAGCCTTGTGATTATGGAAGGTAGTTCATTGTTTAGATTTTGTTACTCCAATGGATGGTAGCCTTGTCATTATGGATGGTAGTTTTTTGATGAGATTTTGTTACTCCATTGGATGGTAGCATTGTCATTACATAAAGTAGTTCGTTGTTGAGATTTTGTTATTCTAATGGATGGTAGCCTTGTCATTATGCAAGGTAGTTCATTGTTGACATTTTGTTACTCCAATTTCTGGTAGCCTTGTCATTATGGAAGGTAGTTCGTTGTTGAGATTTTGTTACTCCAATGGATGGTAGACTTGTCATTATGGAAGGTAGTTCGTTGTTGATATTTTGTTACTCTAATGGATGGTAGCCTTGTCATTATGCAAGGTAGTTCATTGTTGACATTTTGTTACTCCAATGAATGGTAGCCTTGTCATTATGGAAGGTAGTTTTTTGTTGAGATTTTGTTACTCCAATGGATGGTAGACTTGTCATTATGGAAGGTAGTTCGTTGTTGAGATTTTGTTACTCCAATGGATGTTAGCCTTGTCATTATGGATGGTAGTTCGTTGTTGATATTTTGTTACTCTGTTGTATGGTACCCTTGTCATTACGGAAAGTAGTTCGTTGTTGAAATTTTGTTACTCCAATGGATGGTAGCCTTGTCTTTACGGAAGGTAGTTCGTGGTTGAGATTTTGTTACTGCAATGGATGGTATCCTAGTCATTATGGAAGGTAGTTTGTTGTTGAGATTTTGTTGCTCTAATGGCTGGTATCCTTGTCATTATGGAAGGTAGTTCATTGTTGAGATTTTGTTTCTCCAATGGATGGTAGCCTTGTCATTATGGAAGGTAGTTCGTTGTTGATATTTTGTTACTCCAATGGATGCTAACCTTTTCATTATGGAAGGTAGTTCGTTGTTGAGATTTTGTTACTCCAATGGATGGTAGCCTTGTGATTATGCAAGGTAGTTCATTGTTGAAATTTTGTTACTCCAATTTCTGGTAGCCTTGTCATTATGGAAGGTAGTTCATTGTTGAGATTTTGTTACTCCAATGGATGGTAGACTTGTCATTATGGAAGTTAGTTCGTTGTTGAGATTTTGTTACTCCAATGGATGGTAGACTTGTCATTATGGAAAGTAGTTCGTTGTTGAGATTTTGTTACCCTAATGGATGGTAGCCTTGTCATTATGCAAGGTAGTTCATTGTTGACATTTTGTTACTGCAATGAATGGTAGCCTTGTCATTATGGAAGGTAGTTTTTTGTTTAGATTTTGTTACTCCAATGGATGGTAGCCTTGTCATTATGGATGGTAGTTCGTTGTTGATATTTTTTTACTCGATTGGATGGTACCCTTGTCATTACCGAAAGTAGTTCGTTGTTGAAATTTTGTTACTCCAATGGATGGTAGCCTTGTCATTACAGAAGGTAGTTCTTTGTTGAGATTTTGTTACTGCAATGGATGGTATCCTTGTCATTATGGAAGGTAGTTTGTTGTTGAGATTTTGTTACTCTAATGGCTAGTATCCCTGTCATTATGGAAGGTAGTTCATTGTTGAGATTTTGTTTCTCCAATGGATGGTAGACTTGTCATTATGGAAGGTAGTTCTTTGTTGATATTTTGTTACTCCAATGGATGGTAATGTTTTCATTATGGAAGGTAGTTCATTGTTGAGATTTTGTTACTCCAACGGATGGTAGCCTTGTCATTATGCAAGGTAGTTCATTGTTGACATTTTGTTACTCCAATTTCTGGTATCCTTGTCATTATGGAAGGTAGTTCATTGTTGAGATTTTGTTACTCCAATGGATGGTAGACTTGTCATTATGGAAGGTAGTTCGTTGTTGAGATTTTGTTACTCCAATGGATGGAAGACTTGTCATTATGGAAGGTAGTTCGTTGTTGAGATTTTGTTACTCTAATGGATGGTAGCCTTGTCATTATGTAAGGTAGTTCATTGTTGACATTTTGTTACTGCAATGAATGGTAGCCTTGTCATTATGGAAGGTAGTTTTTTGTTTAGATTTTGTTACTCCAATGGATGGTAGACTTGTCAATATGGAAGGTAGTTCGTTGTTGAGATTTTGTTACTCCAATGGATGGTAGCCTTGTCATTATGGATGGTAGTTCGTTGTTGATATTTTGTTACTCCATTGGATGATACCCTTGTCATTACCGAAAGTAGTTCGTTGTTGAAATTTTGTTACTTCAATGGATGGTAGCCTTGTCATTACGGAAGGTAGTTCATTGTTGAGATTTCGTTACTGCAATGGATGGTATCCTTGTCATTATGGAAGGTAGTTCGTTGTTGAGATTTTGATACTCTAATGGCTGGTATCCTTGTCATTATGGAAGGTAGTTCATTGTTTAGATTTTGTTTCTCCAATGGATGGTAGCCTTGTCATTATGGAAGGTAGTTCGTTGTTGATATTTTGTTACTCCAATTGATGGTAACCTTTTCATTATGGAAGGTAGCTCGTTGTTGAGATTTTGTTACTCCAATGGATGGTAGACTTGTCATTATGGAAGGTAGTTCATTGTTGAGATTTTGTTACTCTAATGGATGGTAGACTTGTCATTATGGAAGGTAGTTCATTGTTGAGATTTTGTTACTCCAATGGATGGTAGCCTTGTTATTATTTAAGGTAGTTCGATGTTGAAGTTTTGTTACTCCAATGGATGGTAACCTTTTCATTATGGAAGGTAGTTCGTTGTTGAGATTTTGTTACTCCAATGGATGGTAGACTTGTCATTATGGAAGGTAGTTCGTTGTTGAGATTTTGTTACTCTAATGGATGGTAGACTTGTCATTGTGGAAGGTAGTTCGTTGTTGAGATTTTGTTACTCTAATGGATAGTAGCCTTGTCATTATGTAAGGTAGTTCATTGTTTATGTTTTGTTACTCCAATGGATGGTAGCCTTGTCGTTATGGAAGGTAGTTCGTTGTTGAGATTTTGTTACTCAAATGGATGGTATCCTTGCCATTACGGAAGGTAGTTCGTTGTTGAGATTTTGTTTCTCCAATTGATGGTAGCCTTGTCATTATGGAAGTTGTTTCTTGTTTAGATTTTATTACTCCAATGGATGGTAGCCTTGCCATTATGGAAGGTAGTTTGTTGTTGAGATTTTGTTACTCCAATGGATGGTATCCTTGTAATTATGGAAGGTTAATTGTTGTTGAGATTTTGCTACTCCAATGGATGGTAGCCTTTTCATTATGGAAGATAGTTTGTTGTTGAGCTTTTCTTACTCAAATGGATGGTAGCCTTTTTATTATGGAAGGTAGTTCGTTGTTGAGATTTTGTTACACCAATGGATGGTAGCCTTGTCATAATGGAAGGTAGTTTGTTGGTGAGATTATGTTACTCCAATGGATGGTAGCCTTGTGATTATGGAAGGTAGTTCATTGTTCAGATTTTGTTACTCTAATGGATGGTAGCCTTGTCATTATGGATGGTAGTTTTTTGATGAGATTTTGTTACTCCATTGGATGGTAGCATTTTCATTACATAAAGTAGTTGGTTGTTGAGATTTTGTTACTCTAATGGATGGTAGCCTTGTCATTATGCAAGGTAGTTCATTGTTGACATTTACTCCAATTTCTGGTAGCCTTGTCATTATGGAAGGTAGTTCGTTGTTGAGATTTTGTTACTCCAATGGATGGTAGACTTGTCATTATGGAAGGTAGTTCGTTGTTGATATTTTGTTACTCTAATGGATGGTAGCCTTGTCATTATGCAAGGTAGTTCATTGTTGACATTTTGTTACTCCAATGAATGGTAGCCTTGTCATTATGGAAGGTAGTTTTTTGTTGAGATTTTGTTACTCCAATGGATGGTAGACTTGTCATTATGGAAGGTAGTTCGTTGTTGAGATTTTGTTACTCCAATGGATGGTAGCCTTGTCATTATGGAAGGTAGTTCGTTGTTGATATTTTGTTACTCTGTTGGATGGTACCCATGTCATTACCGAAAGTAGTTCGTTGTTGAAATTTTGTTACTCCAATGGATGGTAGCTTTGTCTTTACGGAAGGTAGTTCGTGGTTGAGATTTTGTTACTGCAATGGATGGAATCCTTGTCATTATGGAAGGTAGTTTGTTGTTGAGATTTTGTTGCTCTAATGGCTGGTATCCTTGTCATTATGGAAGGTAGTTCATTGTTGAGATTTTGTTTCTGCAATGGATGGTAGCCTTGTCATTATGGAAGGTAGTTCGTTGTTGATATTTTGTTACTCCAATGGATGGTAACCTTTTCATTATGGAAGGTAGTTCGTTGTTGAGATTTTGTTACTCCAATGGATGGTAGCCTTGTCATTATGCAAGGTAGTTCATTGTTGACATTTTGTTACTCCAATTTCTGGTAGCCTTGTCATTATGGAAGGTAGTTCATTGTTGAGATTTTGTTACTCCAATGGATGGTAGACTTGTCATTATGGAAGTTAGTTTGTTGTTGAGATTTTGTTACTCCAATGGATGGTAGACTTGTCATTATGGAAGGTAGTTCGTTGTTGAGATTTTGTTACCCTAATGGATGGTAGCCTTGTCATTATGCAAGGTAGTTCATTGTTGACATTTTGTTACTGCAATGAATGGTAGCCTTGTCATTATGGAAGGTAGTTCGTTGTTGAGATTTTGTTACACCAATGGATGGTAGCCTTGTCATAATGGAAGGTAGTTTGTTGGTGAGATTATGTTACTCCAATGGATG
This sequence comes from Vicia faba, assembly GCA_948472305.1. Taxonomy (NCBI): domain Eukaryota; kingdom Viridiplantae; phylum Streptophyta; class Magnoliopsida; order Fabales; family Fabaceae; genus Vicia; species Vicia faba. The sequence goes on from OX451739.1 coordinate 854,190,686, forward strand.
GTAGCCTTGTGATTATGGAAGGTAGTTCATTGTTCAGATTTTGTTACTCCAATGGATGGTAGCCTTGTCATTATGGATGGTAGTTTTTTGATGAGATTTTGTTACTCCATTGGATGGTAGCATTGTCATTACATAAAGTAGTTCGTTGTTGAGATTTTGTTACTCTAATGGATGGTAGCCTTGTCATTATGCAAAGTAGTTCATTGTTGACATTTTGTTACTCCAATTTCTGGTAGCCTTGTCATTATGGAAGGTAGTTCGTTGTTGAGATTTTGTTACTCCAATGGATGGTAGACTTGTCATTATGGAAGGTAGTTCGTTGTTGATATTTTGTTACTCTAATGGATGGTAGCCTTGTCATTATGCAAGGTAGTTCATTGTTGACATTTTGTTACTCCAATGAATGGTAGCCTTGTCATTATGGAAGGTAGTTTTTTGTTGTGATTTTGTTACTCCAATGGATGGTAGACTTGTCATTATGGAAGGTAGTTCGTTGTTGAGATTTTGTTACTCCAATGGATGGTAGCCTTGTCATTATGGATGGTAGTTCGTTGTTGATATTTTGTTACTCTGTTGTATGGTACCCTTGTCATTACCGAAAGTAGTTCGTTGTTGAAATTTTGTTACTCCAATGGATGGTAGCCTTGTCTTTACGGAAGGTAGTTCTGTGGTTGAGATTTTGTTACTGCAATGGATGGTATCCTAGTCATTATGGAAGGTAGTTTGTTGTTGAGATTTTGTTGCTCTAATGGATGGTATCCTTGTCATTATGGAAGGTAGTTCATTGTTGAGATTTTGTTTCTCCAATGGATGGTAGCCTTGTCATTATGGAAGGTAGTTCGTTGTTGATATTTTGTTACTCCAATGGATGCTAACCTTTTCATTATGGAAGTTAGTTCGTTGTTGATATTTTGTTACTCCAATGGATGGTAGCCTTGTGATTATGCAAGGTAGTTCATTGTTGACATTTTGGTACTCCAATTTCTGGTAGCCTTGTCATTATGGAAGGTAGTTCATTGTTTAGATTTTGTTACTCCAATGGATGGTAGACTTGTCATTATGGAAGTTAGTTCGTTGTTAAGATTTTGTTACTCCAATGGATGGTAGACTTGTCATTATGGAAGGTAGTTCGCTGTTGAGATTTTGTTACCCTAATGGATGGTAGCCTTGTCATTATGCAAGGTAGTTCATTGTTGACATTTTGTTACTGCAATGAATGGTAGCCTTGTCATTATGGAAGGTAGTTCGTTGTTGAGATTTTGTTACACCAATGGATGGTAGCCTTGTAATAATGGAAGGTAGTTTGTTGGTGAGATTATGTTACTCCAATGGATGGTAGCCTTGTCATTATGGAAGGTAGTTCATTGTTTAGATTTTGTTACTCCAATGGATGGTAGCCTTGTCATTATGGATGGTAGTTTTTTTATGAGATTTTGTTACTCCATTGGATGGTAGCATTGTCATTACATAAAGTAGTTCGTTGTTGAGATTTTGTTATTCTAATGGATGGTAGCCTTGTCATTATGCAAGGTAGTTCATTGTTGACATTTTGTTACTCCAATTTCTGGTAGCCTTGTCATTATGGAAGGTAGTTCGTTGTTGAGATTTAGTTACTCCAATGGATGGTAGACTTGTCATTATGGAAGGTAGTTCGTTGTTGATATTTTGTTACTCTAATGGATGGTAGCCTTGTCATTATGCAAGGTAGTTCATTGTTGACATTTTGTTACTCCAATGAATGGTAGCCTTGTCATTATGGAAGGTAGTTTTTTGTTGAGATTTTGTTACTCCAATGGATGGTAGACTTGTCATTATGGAAGGTAGTTCGTTGTTGAGATTTTGTTACTCCAATGGATGTTAGCCTTGTCATTATGGATGGTAGTTCGTTGTTGATATTTTGTTACTCTGTTGTATGGTACCCTTGTCATTACCGAAAGTAGTTCGTTGTTGAAATTTTGTTACTCCAATGGATGGTAGCCTTGTCTTTACGGAAGGTAGTTCGTGGTTGAGATTTTGTTACTGCAATGGATGGTATCCTAGTCATTATGGAAGGTAGTTTGTTGTTGAGATTTTGTTGCTCTAATGGCTGGTATCCTTGTCATTATGGAAGGTAGTTCATTGTTGAGATTTTGTTTCTCCAATGGATGGTAGCCTTGTCATTATGGAAGGTAGTTCGTTGTTGATATTTTGTTACTCCAATGGATGCTAACCTTTTCATTATGGAAGGTAGTTCGTTGTTGAGATTTTGTTACTCCAATGGATGGTAGCCTTGTCATTATGCAAGGTAGTTCATTGTTGACATTTTGTTACTCCAATTTCTGGTAGCCTTGTCATTATGGAAGGTAGTTCATTGTTGAGATTTTGTTACTCCAATGGATGGTAGACTTGTCATTATGGAAGTTAGTTCGTTGTTGAGATTTTGTTACTCCAATGGATGGTAGCCTTGTCATTATGGAAGGTAGTTCGTTGTTGATATTTTGTTACTCCAATGGATGCTAACCTTTTCATTATGGAAGGTAGTTCGTTGTTGAGATTTTGTTACTCCAATGGATGGTAGCCTTGTGATTATGCAAGGTAGTTCATTGTTGACATTTTGGTACTCCAATTTCTGGTAGCCTTGTCATTATGGAAGGTAGTTCATTGTTTAGATTTTGTTACTCCAATGGATGGTAGACTTGTCATTATGGAAGTTAGTTCGTTGTTAAGATTTTGTTACTCCAATGGATGGTAGACTTGTCATTATGGAAGGTAGTTCGCTGTTGAGATTTTGTTACCCTAATGGATGGTAGCCTTGTCATTATGCAAGGTAGTTCATTGTTGACATTTTGTTACTGCAATGAATGGTAGCCTTGTCATTATGGAAGGTAGTTCGTTGTTGAGATTTTTTTACACCAATGTATGGTAGCCTTGTCATAATGGAAGGTAGTTTGTTGGTGAGATTATGTTACTCCAATGGATGGTAGCCTTGTGATTATGGAAGGTAGTTCATTGTTTAGATTTTGTTACTCCAATGGATGGTAGCCTTGTCATTATGGATGGTAGTTTTTTTATGAGATTTTGTTACTCCATTGGATGGTAGCATTGTCATTACATAAAGTAGTTCGTTGTTGAGATTTTGTTATTCTAATGGATGGTAGCCTTATCATTATGCAAGGTAGTTCATTGTTGACATTTTGTTACTCCAAATTCTGGTAGCCTTGTCATTATGGAAGGTAGTTCGTTGTTGAGATTTTGTTACTCCAATGGATGGTAGACTTGTCATTATGGAAGGTAGTTCGTTGTTGATATTTTGTTACTCTAATGGATGGTAGCCTTGTCATTATGCAAGGTAGTTCATTGTTGACATTTTGTTACTCCAATGAATGGTAGCCTTGTCATTATGGAAGGTAGTTTTTTGTTGAGATTTTGTTACTCCAATGGATGGTAGACTTGTCATTATGGAAGGTAGTTCGTTGTTGAGATTTTGTTACTCCAATGGATGTTAGCCTTGTCATTATGGATGGTAGTTCGTTGTTGATATTTTGTTACTTTGTTGTATGGTACCCTTGTCATTACCGAAAGTAGTTCGTTGTTGAAATTTTGTTACTCCAATGGATGGTAGCCTTGTCTTTACGGAAGGTAGTTCGTGGTTGAGATTTTGTTACTGCAATGGATGGTATCCTAGTCATTATGGAAGGTAGTTTGTTGTTGAGATTTTGTTGCTCTAATGGCTGGTATCCTTGTCATTATGGAAGGTAGTTCATTGTTGAGATTTTGTTTCTCCAATGGATGGTAGCCTTGTCATTATGGAAGGTAGTTCGTTGTTGATATTTTGTTACTCCAATGGATGCTAACCTTTTCATTATGGAAGGTAGTTCGTTGTTGAGATTTTGTTACTCCAATGGATGGTAGCCTTGTCATTATGCAAGGTAGTTCATTGTTGACATTTTGTTACTCCAATTTCTGGTAGCCTTGTCATTATGGAAGGTAGTTCATTGTTGAGATTTTGTTACTCCAATGGATGGTAGACTTGTCATTATGGAAGTTAGTTCGTTGTTGAGATTTTGTTACTCCAATGGATGGTAGCCTTGTCATTATGGAAGGTAGTTCGTTGTTGATATTTTGTTACTCCAATGGATGCTAACCTTTTCATTATGGAAGGTAGTTCGTTGTTGAGATTTTGTTACTCCAATGGATGGTAGCCTTGTGATTATGCAAGGTAGTTCATTGTTGACATTTTGGTACTCCAATTTCTGGTAGCCTTGTCATTATGGAAGGTAGTTCATTGTTTAGATTTTGTTACTCCAATGGATGGTAGACTTGTCATTATGGAAGTTAGTTCGTTGTTAAGATTTTGTTACTCCAATGGATGGTAGACTTGTCATTATGGAAGGTAGTTCGCTGTTGAGATTTTGTTACCCTAATGGATGGTAGCCTTGTCATTATGCAAGGTAGTTCATTGTTGACATTTTGTTACTGCAATGAATGGTAGCCTTGTCATTATGGAAGGTAGTTCGTTGTTGAGATTTTTTTACACCAATGTATGGTAGCCTTGTCATAATGGAAGGTAGTTTGTTGGTGAGATTATGTTACTCCAATGGATGGTAGCCTTGTGATTATGGAAGGTAGTTCATTGTTTAGATTTTGTTACTCCAATGGATGGTAGCCTTGTCATTATGGATGGTAGTTTTTTTATGAGATTTTGTTACTCCATTGGATGGTAGCATTGTCATTACATAAAGTAGTTCGTTGTTGAGATTTTGTTATTCTAATGGATGGTAGCCTTATCATTATGCAAGGTAGTTCATTGTTGACATTTTGTTACTCCAATTTCTGGTAGCCTTGTCATTATGGAAGGTAGTTCGTTGTTGAGATTTTGTTACTCCAATGGATGGTAGACTTGTCATTATGGAAGGTAGTTCGTTGTTGATATTTTGTTACTCTAATGGATGGTAGCCTTGTCATTATGCAAGGTAGTTCATTGTTGACATTTTGTTACTCCAATGAATGGTAGCCTTGTCATTATGGAAGGTAGTTTTTTGTTGAGATTTTGTTACTCCAATGGATGGTAGACTTGTCATTATGGAAGGTAGTTCGTTGTTGAGATTTTGTTACTCCAATGGATGTTAGCCTTGTCATTATGGATGGTAGTTCGTTGTTGATATTTTGTTACTCTGTTGTATGGTACCCTTGTCATTACCGAAAGTAGTTCGTTGTTGAAATTTTGTTACTCCAATGGATGGTAGCCTTGTCTTTACGGAAGGTAGTTCGTGGTTGAGATTTTGTTACTGCAATGGATGGTATCCTAGTCATTATGGAAGGTAGTTTGTTGTTGAGATTTTGTTGCTCTAATGGCTGGTATCCTTGTCATTATGGAAGGTAGTTCATTGTTGAGATTTTGTTTCTCCAATGGATGGTAGCCTTGTCATTATGGAAGGTAGTTCGTTGTTGATATTTTGTTACTCCAATGGATTTTAACCTTTTCATTATGGAAGGTAGTTCGTTGTTGAGATTTTGTTACTCCAATGGATGGTAGCCTAGTCATTATGCAAGGTAGTTCATTGTTGACATTTTGTTACTCCAATTTCTGGTAGCCTTGTCATTATGGAAGGTAGTTCATTGTTGAGATTTTGTTACTCCAATGGATGGTAGACTTGTCATTATGGAAGTTAGTTCGTTGTTGAGATTTTGTTACTCCAATGGATGGTAGCCTTGTCATTATGGAAGGTAGTTCGTTGTTGATATTTTGTTACTCCAATGGATGCTAACCTTTTCATTATGGAAGGTAGTTCGTTGTTGAGATTTTGTTACTCCAATGGATGGTATCCTTGTGATTATGCAAGGTAGTTCATTGTTGACATTTTGGTACTCCAATTTCTGGTAGCCTTGTCATTATGGAAGGTAGTTCATTGTTTAGATTTTGTTACTCCAATGGATGGTAGACTTGTCATTATGGAAGTTAGTTTGTTGTTAAGATTTTGTTACTCCAATGGATGGTAGACTTGTCATTATGGAAGGTAGTTCGCTGTTGAGATTTTGTTACCCTAATGGATGGTAGCCTTGTCATTATGCAAGGTAGTTCATTGTTGACATTTTGTTACTGCAATGAATGGTAGCCTTGTCATTATGGAAGGTAGTTCGTTGTTGAGATTTTGTTACACCAATGGATGGTAGCCTTGTCATAATGGAAGGTAGTTTGTTGGTGAGATTATGTTACTCCAATGGATGGTAGCCTTGTGATTATGGAAGGTAGTTCATTGTTTAGATTTTGTTACTCCAATGGATGGTAGCCTTGTCATTATGGATGGTAGTTTTTTTATGAGATTTTGTTACTCCATTGGATGGTAGCATTGTCATTACATAAAGTAGTTCGTTGTTGAGATTTTGTTATTCTAATGGATGGTAGCCTTGTCATTATGCAAGGTAGTTCATTGTTGACATTTTGTTACTCCAATTTCTGGTAGCCTTGTCATTATGGAAGGTAGTTCGTTGTTGAGATTTTGTTACTCCAATGGATGGTAGACTTGTCATTATGGAAGGTAGTTCGTTGTTGATATTTTGTTACTCTAATGGATGGTAGCCTTGTCATTATGCAAGGTAGTTCATTGTTGACATTTTGTTACTCCAATGAATGGTAGCCTTGTCATTATGGAAGGTAGTTTTTTGTTGAGATTTTGTTACTCCAATGGATGGTAGACTTGTCATTATGGAAGGTAGTTCGTTGTTGAGATTTTGTTACTCCAATGGATGTTAGCCTTGTCATTATGGATGGTAGTTCGTTGTTGATATTTTGTTACTCTGTTGTATGGTACCCTTGTCATTACCGAAAGTAGTTCGTTGTTGAAATTTTGTTACTCCAATGGATGGTAGCCTTGTCTTTACGGAAGGTAGTTCGTGGTTGAGATTTTGTTACTGCAATGGATGGTATCCTAGTCATTATGGAAGGTAGTTTGTTGTTGATATTTTGTTGCTCTAATGGCTGGTATCCTTGTCATTATGGAAGGTAGTTCATTGTTGAGATTTTGTTTCTCCAATGGATGGTAGCCTTGTCATTATGGAAGGTAGTTCGTTGTTGATATTTTGTTACTCCAATGGATGCTAACCTTTTCATTATGGAAGGTAGTTCGTTGTTGAGATTTTGTTACTCCAATGGATGGTAGCCTTGTGATTATGCAAGGTAGTTCATTGTTGACATTTTGGTACTCCAATTTCTGGTAGCCTTGTCATTATGGAAGGTAGTTCATTGTTTAGATTTTGTTACTCCAATGGATGGTAGACTTGTCATTATGGAAGTTAGTTCGTTGTTAAGATTTTGTTACTCCAATGGATGGTAGACTTGTCATTATGGAAGGTAGTTCGCTGTTGAGATTTTGTTACCCTAATGGATGGTAGCCTTGTCATTATGCAAGGTAGTTCATTGTTGACATTTTGTTACTGCAATGAATGGTAGCCTTGTCATTATGGAAGGTAGTTTGTTGTTGAGATTTTGTTACACCAATGGATGGTAGCCTTGTCATAATGGAAGGTAGTTTGTTGGTGAGATTATGTTACTCCAATGGATGGTAGCCTTGTGATTATGGAAGGTAGTTCATTGTTTAGATTTTGTTACTCCAATGGATGGTAGCCTTGTCATTATGGATGGTAGTTTTTTTATGAGATTTTGTTACTCCATTGGATGGTAGCATTGTCATTACATAAAGTAGTTCGTTGTTGAGATTTTGTTATTCTAATGGATGGTAGCCTTGTCATTATGCAAGGTAGTTCATTGTTGACATTTTGTTACTCCAATTTCTGGTAGCCTTGTCATTATGGAAGGTAGTTCGTTGTTGAGATTTTGTTACTCCAATGGATGGTAGACTTGTCATTATGGAAGGTAGTTCGTTGTTGATATTTTGTTACTCTAATGGATGGTAGCCTTGTCATTATGCAAGGTAGTTCATTGTTGACATTTTGTTACTCCAATGAATGGTAGCCTTGTCATTATGGAAGGTAGTTTTTTGTTGAGATTTTGTTACTCCAATGGATGGTAGACTTGTCATTATGGAAGGTAGTTCGTTGTTGAGATTTTGTTACTCCAATGGATGTTAGCCTTGTCATTATGGATGGTAGTTCGTTGTTGATATTTTGTTACTCTGTTGTATGGTACCCTTGTCATTACCGAAAGTAGTTCGTTGTTGAAATTTTGTTACTCCAATGGATGGTAGCCTTGTCTTTACGGAAGGTAGTTCGTGGTTGAGATTTTGTTATTGCAATGGATGGTATCCTAGTCATTATGGAAGGTAGTTTGTTGTTGAGATTTTGTTGCTCTAATGGCTGGTATCCTTGTCATTATGGAAGGTAGTTCATTGTTGAGATTTTGTTTCTCCAATGGATGGTAGCCTTGTCATTATGGAAGGTAGTTCGTTGTTGATATTTTGTTACTCCAATGGATGCTAACCTTTTCATTATGGAAGGTAGTTCGTTGTTGAGATTTTGTTACTCCAATGGATGGTAGCCTTGTCATTATGCAAGGTAGTTCATTGTTGACATTTTGTTACTCCAATTTCTGGTAGCCTTGTCATTATGGAAGGTAGTTCATTGTTGAGATTTTGTTACTCCAATGGATGGTAGACTTGTCATTATGGAAGTTAGTTCGTTGTTGAGATTTTGTTACTCCAATGGATGGTAGACTTGTCATTATGGAAGGTAGTTCGTTGTTGAGATTTTGTTACCCTAATGGATGGTAGCCTTGTCATTATGCAAGGTAGTTCATTGTTGACATTTTGTTACTGCAATGAATGGTAGCCTTGTCATTATGGAAGGTAGTTTTTTGTTTAGATTTTGTTACTCCAATGGATGGTAGCCTTGTCATTATGGATGGTAGTTCGTTGTTGATATTTTTTTACTCGATTGGATTGTACCCTTGTCATTACCGAAAGTAGTTCGTTGTTGAAATTTTGTTACTCCAATGGATGGTAGCCTTGTCATTACAGAAGGTAGTTCTTTGTTGAGATTTTGTTACTGCAATGGATGGTATCCTTGTCATTATGGAAGGTAGTTTGTTGTTGAGATTTTGTTACTCTAATGGCTAGTATCCCTGTCATTATGGAAGGTAGTTCATTGTTGAGATTTTGTTTCTCCAATGGATGGTAGACTTGTCATTATGGAAGGTAGTTCTTTGTTGATATTTTGTTACTCCAATGGATGGTAACGTTTTCATTATGGAAGGTAGTTCATTGTTGAGATTTTGTTACTCCAACGGATGGTAGCCTTGTCATTATGCAAGGTAGTTCATTGTTGACATTTTGTTACTCCAATTTCTGGTAGCCTTGTCATTATGGAAGGTAGTTCATTGTTGAGATTTTGTTACTCCAATGGATGGTAGACTTGTCATTATGGAAGGTAGTTCGTTGTTGAGATTTTGTTACTCCAATGGATGGAAGACTTGTCATTATGGAAGGTAGTTCGTTGTTGAGATTTTGTTACTCTAATGGATGGTAGCCTTGTCATTATGTAAGGTAGTTCATTGTTGACATTTTGTTACTGCAATGAATGGTAGCCTTGTCATTATGGAAGGTAGTTTTTTGTTTAGATTTTGTTACTCCAATGGATGGTAGACTTGTCAATATGGAAGGTAGTTCGTTGTTGAGATTTTGTTACTCCAATGGATGGTAGCCTTGTCATTATGGATGGTAGTTCGTTGTTGATATTTTGTTACTCCATTGGATGATACCCTTGTCATTACCGAAAGTAGTTCGTTGTTGAAATTTTGTTACTTCAATGGATGGTAGCCTTGTCATTACGGAAGGTAGTTCATTGTTGAGATTTCGTCACTGCAATGGATGGTATCCTTGTCATTATGGAAGGTAGTTCGTTTTTGAGATTTTGATACTCTAATGGCTGGTATCCTTGTCATTATGGAAGGTAGTTCATTGTTTAGATTTTGTTTCTCCAATGGATGGTAGCCTTGTCATTATGGAAGGTAGTTCGTTGTTGATATTTTTTTACTCCAATTGATGGTAACCTTTTCATTATGGAAGGTAGCTCGTTGTTGAGATTTTGTTACTCCAATGGATGGTAGACTTGTCATTATGGAAGGTAGTTCATTGTTGAGATTTTGTTACTCTAATGGATGGTAGACTTGTCATTATGGAAGGTAGTTCATTGTTGAGATTTTGTTACTCCAATGGATGGTAGCCTTGTTATTATTTAAGGTAGTTCGATGTTGAAGTTTTGTTACTCCAATGGATGGTAACCTTTTCATTATGGAAGGTAGTTCGTTGTTGAGATTTTGTTACTCCAATGGATGGTAGACTTGTCATTATGGAAGGTAGTTCGTTGTTGAGATTTTGTTACTCTAATGGATGGTAGACTTGTCATTGTGGAAGGTAGTTCGTTGTTGAGATTTTGTTACTCTAATGGATAGTAGCCTTGTCATTATGTAAGGTAGTTCATTGTTTATGTTTTGTTACTCCAATGGATGGTAGCCTTGTCGTTATGGAAGGTAGTTCGTTGTTGAGATTTTGTTACTCAAATGGATGGTATCCTTGCCATTACGGAAGGTAGTTCGTTGTTGAGATTTTGTTTCTCCAATGGATGGTAGCCTTGTCATTATGGAAGTTGTTTCTTGTTGAGATTTTATTACTCCAATGGATGGTAGCCTTGCCATTATGGAAGGTAGTTTGTTGTTGAGATTTTGTTACTCCAATGGATGGTATCCTTGTAATTATGGAAGGTTGATTGTTGTTGAGATTTTGCTACTCCAATGGATGGTAGCCTTTTCATTATGGAAGATAGTTTGTTGTTGAGCTTTTCTTACTCAAATGGATGGTAGCCTTTTTATTATGGAAGGTAGTTCGTTGTTGAGATTTTGTTACACCAATGGATGGTAGCCTTGTCATAATGGAAGGTAGTTTGTTGGTGAGATTATGTTACTCCAATGGATGGTAGCCTTGTGATTATGGAAGGTAGTTCATTGTTCAGATTTTGTTACTCCATTGGATGGTAGCCTTGTCATTATGGATGGTAGTTTTTTGATGAGATTTTGTTACTCCATTGGATGGTAGCATTTTCATTACATAAAGTAGTTGGTTGTTGAGATTTTGTTACTCTAATGGATGGTAGCCTTGTCATTATGCAAGGTAGTTCATTGTTGACATTTTGTTACTCCAATTTCTGGTAACCTTGTCATTATGGAAGGTAGTTCGTTGTTGAGAATTTTTTACTCCAATGGATGGTAGACTTGTCATTATGGAAGGTAGTTCGTTGTTGATATTTTGTTACTCTAATGGATGGTAGCCTTGTCATTATGCAAGGTAGTTCATTGTTGACATTTTGTTACTCCAATGAATGGTAGCCTTGTCATTATGGAAGGTAGTTTTTTGTTGAGATTTTGTTACTCCAATGGATGGTAGACTTGTCATTATGGAAGGTAGTTCGTTGTTGAGATTTTGTTACTCCAATGGATGGTAGCCTTGTCATTATGGAAGGTAGTTCGTTGTTGATATTTTGTTACTCTGTTGGATGGTACCCATGTCATTACCGAAAGTAGTTCGTTGTTGAAATTTTGTTACTCCAATGGATGGTAGCTTTGTCTTTACGGAAGGTAGTTCGTGGTTGAGATTTTGTTACTGCAATGGATGGAATCCTTGTCATTATGGAAGGTAGTTTGTTGTTGAGATTTTGTTGCTCTAATGGCTGGTATCCTTGTCATTATGGAAGGTAGTTCATTGTTGAGATTTTGTTTCTCCAATGGATGGTAGCCTTGTCATTATGGAAGGTAGTTCGTTGTTGATATTTTGTTACTCCAATGGATGGTAACCTTTTCATTATGGAAGGTAGTTTGTTGTTGAGATTTTGTTACTCCAATGGATGGTAGCCTTGTCATTATGCAAGGTAGTTCATTGTTGACATTTTGTTACTCCAATTTCTGGTAGCCTTGTCATTATGGAAGGTAGTTCATTGTTGAGATTTTGTTACTCCAATGGATGGTAGACTTGTCATTATGGAAGTTAGTTCGTTGTTGAGATTTTGTTACTCCAATGGATGGTAGACTTGTCATTATGGAAGGTAGTTCGTTGTTGAGATTTTGTTACCCTAATGGATGGTAGCCTTGTCATTATGCAAGGTAGTTCATTGTTGACATTTTGTTACTGCAATGAATGGTAGCCTTGTCATTATGGAAGGTAGTTCGTTGTTGAGATTTTGTTACACCAATGGATGGTAGCCTTGTCATAATGGAAGGTAGTTTGTTGGTGAGATTATGTTACTCCAATGGATGGTAGCCTTGTGATTATGGAAGGTAGTTCATTGTTCAGATTTTGTTACTCCAATGGATGGTAGCCTTGTCATTATGGATGGTAGTTTTTTGATGAGATTTTGTTACTCCATTGGATGGTAGCATTGTCATTACATAAAGTAGTTCGTTGTTGAGATTTTGTTACTCTAATGGATGGTAGCCTTGTCATTATGCAAGGTAGTTCATTGTTGACATTTTGTTACTCCAATTTCTGGTAGCCTTGTCATTATGGAAGGTAGTTCGTTGTTGAGATTTTGTTACTCCAATGGATGGTAGACTTGTCATTATGGAAGGTAGTTCGTTGTTGATATTTTGTTACTCTAATGGATGGTAGCCTTGTCATTATGCAAGGTAGTTCATTGTTGACAATTTGTTACTCCAATGAATGGTAGCCTTGTCATTATGGAAGGTAGTTTTTTGTTGAGATTTTGTTACTCCAATGGATGGTATCCTTGTCATTATGGAAGGTAGTTCGTTGTTGAGATTTTGTTTCTCCAATGGATGGTAGCCTTGTCATTATGGAAGGTAGTTCGTTGTTGATATTTTGTTACTCCAATGGATGCTAACCTTTTCATTATGGAAGGTAGTTCATTGTTCAGATTTTGTTACTCCAATGGATGGTAGCCTTGTGATTATGCAAGGTAGTTCATTGTTGACATTTTGTTACTCCAATTTCTGGTAGCCTTGTCATTATGGAAGGTAGTTAATTGTTGAGATTTTGTTACTCCAATGGATGGTAGACTTGTCATTATGGAAGTTAGTTCGTTGTTGAGATTTTGTTACTCCAATGGATGGTAGACTTGTCATTATGGAAGGTAGTTCGATGTTGAGATTTTGTTACCCTAATGGATGGTAGCCTTGTCATTATGCAAGGTAGTTCATTGTTGACATTTTGTTACTGCAATGAATGGTAGCCTTGTCATTATGGAAGGTAGTTCGTTGTTGAGATTTTGTTACACCAATGGATGGTAGCATTGTCATAATGGAAGGTAGTTTGTTGGTGAGATTATGTTACTCCAATGGATGCTAGCCTTGTGATTATGGAAGGTAGTTCATTGTTCAGATTTTGTTACTCCAATGGATGGTAGCCTTGTCATTATGGATGGTAGTTTTTTGATGAGATTTTGTTACTCCATTGGATGGTAGCATTGTCATTACATAAAGTAGTTCGTTGTTGAGATTTTGTTACTCTAATGGATGGTAGCCTTGTCATTATGCAAGGTAGTTCATTGTTGACATTTTGTTACTCCAATTTCTGGTGGCCTTGTCATTATGGAAGGTAGTTCGTTGTTGAGATTTTGTTACTCCAATGGATGGTAGACTTGTCATTATGGAAGGTAGTTCGTTGTTGATATTTTGTTACTCTAATGGATGGTAGCCTTGTCATTATGCAAGGTAGTTCATTGTTGACATTTTGTTACTCCAATGAATGGTAGCCTTGTCATTATGGAAGGTAGTTTTTTGTTGAGATTTTGTTACTCCAATGGATGGTAGACTTGTCATTACGGAGGGTAGTTCGTTGTTGAGATTTTGTTACTCCAATGGATGGTAGCCTTGTCATTATGGATGGTAGTTCGTTGTTGATATTTTGTTACTCTGTTGTATGGTACCCTTGTCATTACCGAAACTAGTTCGTTGTTGAAATTTTGTTACTCCAATGGATGGTAGCCTTGTCTTTACGGAAGGTAGTTCGTGGTTGAGATTTTGTTACTGCAATGGATGGTATACTAGTCATTATGGAAGGTAGTTTGTTGTTGAGATTTTGTTGCTCTAATGGCTGGTATCCTTGTCATTATGGAAGGTAGTTCATTGTTGAGATTTTTTTTCTCCAATGGATGGTAGCCTTGTCATTATGGAAGGTAGTTCGTTGTTGATATTTTGTTACTCCAATGGATGCTAACCTTTTCATTATGGAAGGTAGTTCATTGTTCAGATTTTGTTACTCCAATGGATGGTAGCCTTGTCATTATGCAAGGTAGTTCATTGTTGACATTTTGTTACTCCAATTTCTGGTAGCCTTGTCATTATGGAAGGTAGTTCATTGTTGAGATTTTGTTACTCCAATGGATGGTAGACTTGTCATTATGGAAGTTAGTTCGTTGTTGAGATTTTGTTACTCCAATGGATGGTAGACTTGTCATTATGGAAGGTAGTTCGTTGTTGAGATTTTGTTACCCTAATGGATGGTAGCCTTGTCATTATGCAAGGTAGTTCATTGTTGACATTTTGTTACTGCAATGAATGGTAGCCTTGTCATTATGGAAGGTAGTTCGTTGTTGAGATTTTGTTACACCAATGGATGGTAGCCTTGTCATAATGGAAGGTAGTTTGTTGGTGAGATTATGTTACTCCAATGGATGGTAGCCTTGTGATTATGGAAGGTAGTTCATTGTTCAGATTTTGTTACTCCAATGGATGGTAGCCTTGTCATTATGGATGGTAGTTTTTTGATGAGATTTTGTTACTCCATTGGATGGTAGCATTGTCATTACATAAAGTAGTTCGTTGTTGAGATTTTGTTACTCTAATGGATGGTAGCCTTGTCATTATGCAAGGTAGTTCATTGTTGACATTTTGTTACTCCAATTTCTGGTAGCCTTGTCATTATGGAAGGTAGTTCGTTGTTGAGATTTTGTTACTCCAATGGATGGTAGACTTGTCATTATGGAAGGTAGTTCGTTGTTGATATTTTGTTACTCTAATGGATGGTAGCCTTGTCATTATGCAAGGTAGTTCATTGTTGACAATTTGTTACTCCAATGAATGGTAGCCTTGTCATTATGGAAGGTAGTTTTTTGTTGAGATTTTGTTACTCCAATGGATGGTATCCTTGTCATTATGGAAGGTAGTTCGTTGTTGAGATTTTGTTTCTCCAATGGATGGTAGCCTTGTCATTATGGAAGGTAGTTCGTTGTTGATATTTTGTTACTCCAATGGATGCTAACCTTTTCATTATGGAAGGTAGTTCATTGTTCAGATTTTGTTACTCCAATGGATGGTAGCCTTGTGATTATGCAAGGTAGTTCATTGTTGACATTTTGTTACTCCAATTTCTGGTAGCCTTGTCATTATGGAAGGTAGTTAATTGTTGAGATTTTGTTACTCCAATGGATGGTAGACTTGTCATTATGGAAGTTAGTTCGTTGTTGAGATTTTGTTACTCCAATGGATGGTAGACTTGTCATTATGGAAGGTAGTTCGATGTTGAGATTTTGTTACCCTAATGGATGGTAGCCTTGTCATTATGCAAGGTAGTTCATTGTTGACATTTTGTTACTGCAATGAATGGTAGCCTTGTCATTATGGAAGGTAGTTCGTTGTTGAGATTTTGTTACACCAATGGATGGTAGCATTGTCATAATGGAAGGTAGTTTGTTGGTGAGATTATGTTACTCCAATGGATGCTAGCCTTGTGATTATGGAAGGTAGTTCATTGTTCAGATTTTGTTACTCCAATGGATGGTAGCCTTGTCATTATGGATGGTAGTTTTTTGATGAGATTTTGTTACTCCATTGGATGGTAGCATTGTCATTACATAAAGTAGTTCGTTGTTGAGATTTTGTTACTCTAATGGATGGTAGCCTTGTCATTATGCAAGGTAGTTCATTGTTGACATTTTGTTACTCCAATTTCTGGTGGCCTTGTCATTATGGAAGGTAGTTCGTTGTTGAGATTTTGTTACTCCAATGGATGGTAGACTTGTCATTATGGAAGGTAGTTCGTTGTTGATATTTTGTTACTCTAATGGATGGTAGCCTTGTCATTATGCAAGGTAGTTCATTGTTGACATTTTGTTACTCCAATGAATGGTAGCCTTGTCATTATGGAAGGTAGTTTTTTGTTGAGATTTTGTTACTCCAATGGATGGTAGACTTGTCATTACGGAGGGTAGTTCGTTGTTGAGATTTTGTTACTCCAATGGATGGTAGCCTTGTCATTATGGATGGTAGTTCGTTGTTGATATTTTGTTACTCTGTTGTATGGTACCCTTGTCATTACCGAAACTAGTTCGTTGTTGAAATTTTGTTACTCCAATGGATGGTAGCCTTGTCTTTACGGAAGGTAGTTCGTGGTTGAGATTTTGTTACTGCAATGGATGGTATACTAGTCATTATGGAAGGTAGTTTGTTGTTGAGATTTTGTTGCTCTAATGGCTGGTATCCTTGTCATTATGGAAGGTAGTTCATTGTTGAGATTTTTTTTCTCCAATGGATGGTAGCCTTGTCATTATGGAAGGTAGTTCGTTGTTGATATTTTGTTACTCCAATGGATGCTAACCTTTTCATTATGGAAGGTAGTTCATTGTTCAGATTTTGTTACTCCAATGGATGGTAGCCTTGTGATTATGCAAGGTAGTTCATTGTTGACATTTTGTTACTCCAATTTCTGGTAGCCTTGTCATTATGGAAGGTAGTTCATTGTTTAGATTTTGTTACTCCAATGGATCGTAGACTTGTCATTATGGAAGTTAGTTCGTTGTTGAGATTTTGTTACTCCAATGGATGGTATACTTGTCATTATGGAAAGTAGTTCGTTGTTGAGATTTTGTTACCCTAATGGATGGTAGCCTTGTCATTATGGAAGGTAGTTCGTTGTTGAGATTTTGTTACTCCAATGGATGGTAGACTTGTCATTATGGAAGGTAGTTCGTTGTTGATATTTTGTTACTCTAATGGATGGTAGCCTTGTCATTATGCAAGGTAGTTCATTGTTGACATTTTGTTACTCCAATGAATGGTAGCCTTGTCATTATGGAAGGTAGTTTTTTGTTGAGATTTTGTTACTCCAATGGATGGTAGACTTGTCATTATGGAAGGTAGTTCGTTGTTGAGATTTTGTTACTCCAATGGATGGTAGCCTTGTCATTATGGAAGGTAGTTCGTTGTTGATATTTTGTTACTCTGTTGGATGGTACCCATGTCATTACCGAAAGTAGTTCGTTGTTGAAATTTTGTTACTCCAATGGATGGTAGCTTTGTCTTTACGGAAGGTAGTTCGTGGTTGAGATTTTGTTACTGCAATGGATGGAATCCTTGTCATTATGGAAGGTAGTTTGTTGTTGAGATTTTGTTGCTCTAATGGCTGGTATCCTTGTCATTATGGAAGGTAGTTCATTGTTGAGATTTTGTTTCTCCAATGGATGGTAGCCTTGTCATTATGGAAGGTAGTTCGTTGTTGATATTTTGTTACTCCAATGGATGGTAACCTTTTCATTATGGAAGGTAGTTTGTTGTTGAGATTTTGTTACTCCAATGGATGGTAGCCTTGTCATTATGCAAGGTAGTTCATTGTTGACATTTTGTTACTCCAATTTCTGGTAGCCTTGTCATTATGGAAGGTAGTTCATTGTTGAGATTTTGTTACTCCAATGGATGGTAGACTTGTCATTATGGAAGTTAGTTCGTTGTTGAGATTTTGTTACTCCAATGGATGGTAGACTTGTCATTATGGAAGGTAGTTCGTTGTTGAGATTTTGTTACCCTAATGGATGGTAGCCTTGTCATTATGCAAGGTAGTTCATTGTTGACATTTTGTTACTGCAATGAATGGTAGCCTTGTCATTATGGAAGGTAGTTCGTTGTTGAGATTTTGTTACACCAATGGATGGTAGCCTTGTCATAATGGAAGGTAGTTTGTTGGTGAGATTATGTTACTCCAATGGATGGTAGCCTTGTGATTATGGAAGGTAGTTCATTGTTCAGATTTTGTTACTCCAATGGATGGTAGCCTTGTCATTATGGATGGTAGTTTTTTGATGAGATTTTGTTACTCCATTGGATGGTAGCATTGTCATTACATAAAGTAGTTCTTTGTTGAGATTTTGTTACTCTAATGGATGGTAGCCTTGTCATTATGCAAGGTAGTTCATTGTTGACATTTTGTTACTCCAATTTCTGGTAGCCTTGTCATTATGGAAGGTAGTTCGTTGTTGAGATTTTGTTACTCCAATGGATGGTAGACTTGTCATTATGGAAGGTAGTTCGTTGTTGATATTTTGTTACTCTAATGGATGGTAGCCTTGTCATTATGCAAGGTAGTTCATTGTTGACAATTTGTTACTCCAATGAATGGTAGCCTTGTCATTATGGAAGGTAGTTTTTTGTTGAGATTTTGTTACTCCAATGGATGGTATCCTTGTCATTATGGAAGGTAGTTCGTTGTTGAGATTTTGTTTCTCCAATGGATGGTAGCCTTGTCATTATGGAAGGTAGTTCGTTGTTGATATTTTGTTACTCCAATGGATGCTAACCTTTTCATTATGGAAGGTAGTTCATTGTTCAGATTTTGTTACTCCAATGGATGGTAGCCTTGTGATTATGCAAGGTAGTTCATTGTTGACATTTTGTTACTCCAATTTCTGGTAGCCTTGTCATTATGGAAGGTAGTTAATTGTTGAGATTTTGTTACTCCAATGGATGGTAGACTTGTCATTATGGAAGTTAGTTCGTTGTTGAGATTTTGTTACTCCAATGGATGGTAGACTTGTCATTATGGAAGGTAGTTCGATGTTGAGATTTTGTTACCCTAATGGATGGTAGCCTTGTCATTATGCAAGGTAGTTCATTGTTGACATTTTGTTACTGCAATGAATGGTAGCCTTGTCATTATGGAAGGTAGTTCGTTGTTGAGATTTTGTTACACCAATGGATGGTAGCATTGTCATAATGGAAGGTAGTTTGTTGGTGAGATTATGTTACTCCAATGGATGCTAGCCTTGTGATTATGGAAGGTAGTTCATTGTTCATATTTTGTTACTCCAATGGATGGTAGCCTTGTCATTATGGATGGTAGTTTTTTGATGAGATTTTGTTACTCCATTGGATGGTAGCATTGTCATTACATAAAGTAGTTCGTTGTTGAGATTTTGTTACTCTAATGGATGGTAGCCTTGTCATTATGCAAGGTAGTTCATTGTTGACATTTTGTTACTCCAATTTCTGGTGGCCTTGTCATTATGGAAGGTAGTTCGTTGTTGAGATTTTGTTACTCCAATGGATGGTAGACTTGTCATTATGGAAGGTAGTTCGTTGTTGATATTTTGTTACTCTAATGGATGGTAGCCTTGTCATTATGTAAGGTAGTTCATTGTTGACATTTTGTTACTCCAATGAATGGTAGCCTTGTCATTATGGAAGGTAGTTTTTTGTTGAGATTTTGTTACTCCAATGGATGGTAGACTTGTCATTACGGAGGGTAGTTCGTTGTTGAGATTTTGTTACTCCAATGGATGGTAGCCTTGTCATTATGGATGGTAGTTCGTTGTTGATATTTTGTTACTCTGTTGTATGGTACCCTTGTCATTACCGAAACTAGTTCGTTGTTGAAATTTTGTTACTCCAATGGATGGTAGCCTTGTCTTTACGGAAGGTAGTTCGTGGTTGAGATTTTGTTACTGCAATGGATGGTATCCTAGTCATTATGGAAGGTAGTTTGTTGTTGAGATTTTGTTGCTCTAATGGCTGGTATCCTTGTCATTATGGAAGGTAGTTCATTGTTGAGATTTTGTTTCTCCAATGGATGGTAGCCTTGTCATTATGGAAGGTAGTTCGTTGTTGATATTTTGTTACTCCAATGGATGCTAACCTTTTCATTATGGAAGGTAGTTCATTGTTCAGATTTTGTTACTCCAATGGATGGTAGCCTTGTGATTATGCAAGGTAGTTCATTGTTGACATTTTGTTACTCCAATTTCTGGTAGCCTTGTCATTATGGAAGGTAGTTCATTGTTTAGATTTTGTTACTCCAATGGATCGTAGACTTGTCATTATGGAAGTTAGTTCGTTGTTGAGATTTTGTTACTCCAATGGATGGTATACTTGTCATTATGGAAAGTAGTTCGTTGTTGAGATTTTGTTACCCTAATGGATGGTAGCCTTGTCATTATGCAAGGTAGTTCATTGTTGACATTTTGTTACTGCAATGAATGGTAGCCTTGTCATTATGGAAGGTAGTTTTTTGTTTAGATTTTGTTACTCCAATGGATGGAAGCCTTGTCATTATGGATGGTAGTTCGTTGTTGATATTTTTTTACTCGATTGGATGGTACCCTTGTCATTACCGAAAGTAGTTCGTTGTTGAAATTTTGTTACTCCAATGGATGGTAGCCTTGTCATTACAAAAGGTAGTTCTTTGTTGAGATTTTGTTACTGCAATGGATGGTATCCTTGTCATTATGGAAGGTAGTTTGTTGTTGAGATTTTGTTACTCTAATGGCTAGTATCCCTGTCATTATGGAAGGTAGTTCATTGTTGAGATTTTGTTTCTCCAATGGATGGTAGACTTGTCATTTTGGAAGGTAGTTCTTTGTTGATATTTTGTTACTCCAATGGATGGTAACGTTTTCATTATGGAAGGTAGTTCATTGTTGAGATTTTGTTACTCCAACGGATGGTAGCCTTGTCATTATGCAAGGTAGTTCATTGTTGACATTTTGTTACTCCAATTTCTGGTAGCCTTGTCATTATGGAAGGTAGTTCATTGTTGAGATTTTGTTACTCCAATGGATGGTAGCCTTGTCATTATGGAAGGTAGTTCATTGTTGAGATTTTGTTACTCCAATGGATGGTAGACTTGTCATTATGGAAGGTAGTTCGTTGTTGAGATTTTGTTACTCTAATGGATGGTAGCCTTGTCATTATGTAAGGTAGTTCATTGTTGACATTTTGTTACTGCAATGAATGGTAGCCTTGTCATTATGGAAGGTAGTTTTTTGTTTAGATTTTGTTACTCCAATGGATGGTAGACTTGTCAATATGGAAGGTAGTTCGTTGTTGAGATTTTGTTACTCCAATGGATGGTAGCCTTGTCATTATGGATGGTAGTTCGTTGTTGATATTTTGTTACTCCATTGGATGATACCCTTGTCATTACCGAAAGTAGTTCGTTGTTGAAATTTTGTTACTTCAATGGATGGTAGCCTTGTCATTACGGAAGGTAGTTCGTTGTTGATATTTCGTTACTGCAATGGATGGTATCCTTGTCATTATGGAAGGTAGTTTGTTGTTGAGATTTTGTTTCTCTAATGGCTGGTATCCTTGTCATTATTGAAGGTAGTTCATTGTTTAGATTTTGTTTCTCCAATGGATGGTAGCCTTGTTGAAATTCTGGCTGCAGATACTTAATGTCACGTTTAATGTTATGACACCGTATTTGACTTTCTATAAGACAGTAAATACAAAAACAGTAAAGAACACAGTCAATTGTTTACCCAGTTTAGTGTGCAACAACACCTACTCTGGGGGCTACCAAGCCTGGGAGGAAATCCACTATAAGAGATGTTAATTCAGGAATAAACCAACCAGTTTATCTCCTTCACTTAAGACCTACCCAATGCAATTTCAATCTAAGTACAACTTAAACCTGAGTTCCTACTCACTCCCCCTCAATCACAGCAGTGATACACAAAACAATTTGACTAATGAATTGATGAAGACACTCTTCAAAAACATACACTTGATTAAGCTTCACAGCTTTTTAATCAAGCAACACAACCACTCTTGCTTCACAGCTTTGAGTGATACACAAAACTAACTTGACTCTGCTTCACAGCTTTAGTCAAGAAACATTCAAACACTCTTGCTTCAAAGCTTTGAGTGCTACACAACCCTTACAAAAAAACCTATTCCAAGTCACTTATCACAATGATAATTGCTGGGAGTACAATAATTAAACCTATATAGTTTAAAAATGATCTTCTGATCAAAAAAAGGGATTACAGCAAAACAGCAGCTCTGTTGAATATATAGCAGCTGCAACTTCAGTTAGGGTTTCCACAAAAACCTAGGGTTAATTCCGTTTGACCTTAAGACTAGGTCACAGGACTTTATTAACCAGGTTAGGGTTGAGCTAGGTTAACCCAAAGAAAACGCAGGATTCTGTTATGGAAAGACTGAGTTATTTTCCTGAAAAAACTCAGCATTTAACCAACCTGCATACCTGTTAGTTCAGAGCAAGATGTCTTAACATCTGTTATGACATCTGAGAAACCTGTCTACTGATTTAGGAAAATGTGATCATTTTGCAAAATGCTCAGATACACACTTATAAACATCAGTACCTGAATGACAATATTTTTCTGCAAAGGTACCTAATGAATCAGTACAAGCTAAACTAGAATGTTATGACATCAGTCATGACATTCACACATACACTTGGGTTTTACCAAAAATGCAAGCCAATACCTAAACAACTACAAACTCCCCCTTTGGCAGATTTTTGGCTAAAGACCCTAAGCAATCAGAGATAGATAGCAGCAGAAAGAAATGACTGCAGAAAAATAGAATGTCTAATTGAGTAAGTACTAATTAAGTAAGTACCAAAATATTCTCCCCCTCTTTAGCCACAAATGGGCCAAAGATACATGTTCATAAGATTATACAGTTATCCAAAATAATAATAGCAGCAGCAGAAAAAAATCTGAACACACTTCCAAACTCCACCAGATATCAGCACCAACCAGCAACACCACCAAACAGCAACCAACCTTCAAGTACTGTCATCAGACTCAGAGGAGCTAGTTTCTTCAATGTTGAGATGACCTTCAGCTTCTACACCTTCTTCCCTTCAGTTTCCTTCAGCTTCCTCCTTTTCTAACCTGGCAATTAGGATTTCTAGGGTCTTTTTCCTAGCTTCCAGCTCTTTGCAGGTCTCTTTTAAAACAGCTATGACATCAGATGTCTTTGACTGGGTCTTCACAGACGATGTCTCAGCTGATGTTATGACAATATCTGGAGCATGAGATCCCTGAAACAGTTTGTAGTGCAAGCCAAGGGCAGGAGCTCTTTTGCAGGCTGTATCTCTTGCCACCAGGATATCAGGGTATTATGCAAGGATAATTCCACAAAGGAGGGAGGGAAAGGCGATTGGTCCTTTGACAGCATAACTACCAGCATGCTTTAAAGTTTGTTCAAAGATGTACCTGCCATAGTCAAAAGCAGTCTTGGTTCCCACAGCATAAATAAATCTCCCCAATCCTGTGGAGATAGTTGATTTATGATTTGTAGGCACCCAGTTGGCTGCACCTATCTTGTGCAGGATGGCAAATTTCATGCTGAGTTTGCTGGCATTCAGCTTGTCTTTCAAGGGCCAGCACTTCACTTGCCTGGCTGTGATGGTTTGACAAACTTCATTTTCAGTGGCCTCCAGATCAGGACAATCCTCATTTGTTCTTCCAAGAAACTTGTTAATTTCTTATGGAGAGAACTTGACCCTTCTTCCTCTAACAAAAACACTTTCAAAGTCAGCTGACCTTCCATCAGCATAATCATTAGACAAGTTCACTACAAACTCCTTGACCAGATTTTCATAACACTTGTTAAATTTTATCACTGTCTTCATCAGTCCAGCATTCTTGATCAGGTCCATGATGTCTTTGCACTCCAAGGCATCATTGTTGAGTTCTCTTTCTAAAGCTATTCTCTTTAGGCAAACATACTTCCATCTGTTTGCATTGTCAGGATGATGAAAAGAAATGTTGTATGTTGGGACTTCAGGCACTCTAGCAATTTTGCTGGAGGGGAGCTTCCTTCTGATAGGAATTTCTTCAGCATCAATCTCAAATTCTGATTCCTCATCAGAATCAGAAGATTCAGGTTCTTTTCTCTTCTTTGAGATTGGTTGTCTAGCAATATGCACCTGGGCCTTCTTCCCTTTTGTCTAAATACTTTTCTCAGCCATGCCTTCAGCCTTGGATTTCTTAACAGCAGGTTTATCTTTGGACACACATTTTGCATCATTCTGATTACTCTTCCTTTTCATCAATCTCCTAGCTATGCTAGGGTTTACATTGGCAATCAGATCATTATCTGAGTAATCCT
Organism: Vicia faba; assembly: GCA_948472305.1. Taxonomy (NCBI): domain Eukaryota; kingdom Viridiplantae; phylum Streptophyta; class Magnoliopsida; order Fabales; family Fabaceae; genus Vicia; species Vicia faba. The sequence goes on from OX451739.1 coordinate 854,214,759, forward strand.
CATCCACATAAATGATAGGTGGATCAGCAGTCTTTTCTGAAGGATTCTGAATGTTGTCTTTTTGTGTCACAACATTCTCAGAGACATCTACATTCTCACAGACGTCCACATTTGGGCTTTCTGATTGATTTAAAGGGACAGAGATCCCCGGTACAGGTTGGTTTCCGCTTAGAATACTGGTATCAAGCCTTGCAATAGCTTGATGAACTTGAACTGATCCTTCTCTATTTGGTACAGAGGAAGAAGGATGAGAAGGATTACCAGAGGCTGCAGCTTGAGCTCTTCCTGCATGTCTAGTTCTTAGCTTTTTGACTTTGGCTGAGTCAGTTGCCATCTCTCTGAGAGGAGTGACCTCAAGAACTTCAGATTCTATGCATGTGGTGATTGCTCTAGAGTCTTGGTCAGATGATGAAAATGATGAGGTTGATGAAGTTGCCTTGGTTGAAGATAATGTCTGAGACATTTTGATTGACTTTGAGTACCAGTAGCAATTTGAGAAAAATCTTTGATTGAGAGGAGGGAACAGGTTGCAAAGACGAGAGAGGTAGGAGGCAAAAGAGAGTCTTTTCAACTTCTTAAGGATTTTGAAAGAATTGGGAAAGCATATGATTAACCCACTAAAAATAGACTTAATAAAATTAACTCCTTCAACCCTTGTTTTAAGCAAAACTAATTGCTATAATTTCTCATGTTGGTAAATACCCAACCTGCCCCTCAAGTTTTCAAGTTTATTTCCAACAAGAGCCTTGGTAGAAGAATCAGTCAGCTGAAGCTTAAAGATACCATGTTCCAGTTTAAATGACTTCTTCTCTACAAAGTCAATGTGCTTGTTCCTGTTATGCTGAATAGGGTTCAAGGAAATATTGATTGTATTCAGATTGTCACAGCATAATGTAACAACATCTTGTGAGACATTATACTCAGTGAGCATCTGTTTTGACCAGATATTTTGAGAACAGTTATTCCTTGCAGCAACTATTTCCGCACAGAGTTGGGAAGGCATTCTTTTGATATGAGTCATAGTTCTGGTTGATTCTTGAATGATTTTCTTTTTGTCCAGTCCATTTTGATGGAGAGTTATAGGAGAGGAGACTTCAAGCCTCATTTCTTCAGGGAAACAGAATTTATCAGACTTGTTATTTCCAACATCCTTGTCAAGATAACTTGTGGTTCTGAAAACACATCCTTCTTCAAGTTTATTTGCCACAACACAGACATTATCAACCTGTAGTTTTGGAGTCCTTCTGACTGCTTCCATAGAGATAGCTCTTTTCATTCTTCTCAGATGAAGATGACCAAGCTTATGCTGCCACAGTTTCATCTCTTTTTCTTCTTTTGCAATGGAACACACAGATGAGAAATTAGTGTTCTCAGGCTCCCACAAGTAACAGTTGTCTTTGGATCTGACTCCTTTCATTACTATCTGTTGTTTGTCATTGATTACAAGACATTCAGATTTTGAGAAATTGACCTTGAACCCTAGATCACACAATTGACTGATACTAATGAGATTAGCGGTCAGCCCTTTTACCAGCAGTACTTCATTCAGACTTGGAACTCCAGGGCAGTCCAAATCACCAACTCCTTTGATTTCACCTTTAGCACCATCTCCAAAGGTCACAAAACTGGTGGTGTGAGGCTTAACATTATTGAGGAGGTTCTTGATTCCAGTCATGTGTCTGGAACATCCACTGTCAAAGTACCAGTCTTCCTTTGCAGAGACCCTCAGGGAAGTGTGGGCTATCAGGGCAGTAGCCTTTTTCTTCCATTTAGGAGCATGTGGTACCTTTTTAGACTTAGGTTTGACACCTGAGTTCTGATTAGGGTATCCATGCAATCTGAAGCAGAAGGGCTTTATGTGGCCATATCTCCCACAATGATGACATCTCCATCTTTGGTACCTTTTCTTCATATGTCTCTGTTCCTGATGTTGAGAGTTGTGTTGAGACATCTGTTTTGACATTTGCTTACCAGTACCAGATTTCTTTGCTTCCATAAATCCTAGTCCAGATTTATTTCCCACATTTTGTCCAACCTGAAGGATCTCTTCCAATTTGTCTGTTCCATTTGTCAGCATCTTGACAGATTTGGTCATTTGATTCAGTTGTGAGTTCAGCAATTGAACTTCTCCTTCTAGATGACTTATAGTTTCAAGGTTTGCCCTTTTTTCAGCCTCCAGCTTTATGATGAGTTTTGATTATTTCTCATTCTGCACACAGACTTCAGTACTTCTGATACACAATTTCTTGTAAGTATCAGCCAGTTCTTCAAAAGTCACCTCTTCATCACTGATGTCACTTTCAAAGGTACAAACACCAGTTAAAGCAGTAACTAGTTTGGCAGATTCTTCTTCAGAATTACTTTCTGAATCACAGTCAGACCAAGTAACTGTCATTCCTTTCTTTTGTTTCTTAAGAAAGGTAGGACATTCAGCTCGAATATGCCCATATCCTTCACAACCATGGCATTGAATTCCTCTGCCTTGATTTCCCTTCTCTTCTGACCTTGGTCTTCTGCTGGAACTGTCAATGTCAGAGGGTATGTTATGAACATTAGACCTTGACTTTGGATCTATTCTGTTGATGAGTTTGTTGAACTGTCTTCCAAGCATGGCTATAGCTTCTGAAATATTTTCTTCAACATCAGTGTTGGACACAAGTGTTATGCTCTTGTTCTTCTTGTCACCATTATCAATGATCCCCATCTCAAAAGTCTGAAGAGACCCAATAAGTTCATCCACTTTCAACTTGTTGATGTCCTGGGCTTCCTCTATGACAGTTACCTTCATTGCAAATCTTTTAGGCAAGGATCTGAGAATCTTCCTCACCGGTTTTTCTTCTGACATCTTTTCTCCCAGTGCTCCTGAGGTGTTGGCAATCTCCAAGATGTTCATGTGAAACTCATGAATGGTTTCATCTTCCATCATTTTTAGATTCTTAAACTTGGTAGTCAACATCTGAAGCCTTGACATTTTTACTTTGGAAGTGCCCTCATGAGTAGTTTTGAGAGTGTCCCAAACTTCCTTGGCCAGTTCATATTGATGTACTAGTCTGAAAATGTTTCTATCAATTCCATTGAACAAGGCATTTAAAGCTTTGGAATTTCCCAGGGCTAACTCAACTTCTTCTTTACTCCAATCTTCCTCAGGCTTCAGACTGATTGTCTCATCTTTCTCAGTTATGGTGGGATGGATCCATCCTTTGTCAGCAGCTCTCCAAGCCTTTTTGTCCATAGATTTTAAGAAGGCAATCATATGAGGTTTCCATTAGTCATAATTAGTTCCATCCAGAATGGGTGGTCTATTTACAAAAACTCCTTCTTTGTCCATAGTGCCAGAAAGTGATATCCCTAGATCTCACCCAGTAATACAGGCAGGGTGCCTGCTCTGATGCCAATTGAAATTCTGGCTGCAGATACTCAATGTCACGTTTAATGTTATGACATCGTATCTGACTTTCTATAAGACAGTAAATACAAAAACAGTAAAGAACACAGTCAATTGTTTACCCAGTTCAGTGTGCAACAACACCTACTCTGGGGGATACCAAGCCAGGGAGGAAATCCACTATAAGAGATGTTAATTCAGGAATAAACCAACCAGTTTATCTCCTTCACTTAAGACCTACCCAATGCAATTTCAATCTAAGTACAACTTAAACCTGAGTTCCTACTCACTCCCCCTCAATCACAGCAGTGATACACAAAACAATTTGACTAATGAATTGATGAAGACACTCTTCAAAAACATACACTTGATTAAGCTTCACAGCTTTTTAATCAAGCAACACAACCACTCTTGCTTCACAACTTTGAGTGATACACAAAACTAACTTGACTCTGCTTCACAACTTTAGTCAAGAAACATTCAAACACTCTTGCTTCAAAGCTTTGAGTGCTACACAACCCTTACAAAAAAACCTATTCCAAGTCACTTATCACAATGATAATTGCTTGGAGTACAATAATTAAACCTATACAGTTTACAAATGATCTTCTGACCAAAAAAAGGGATTACAGCAAAACAGCAGCTCTGTTGAATATATAGCAGCTGCAACTTCAGTTAGGGTTTCCACAAAAACCTAGGGTTAATTCCGTTTGACCTTAAGACTAGGTCACAGGACTTTATTAACCAGGTTAGGGTTAAGCTAGGTTAACCCAAAGAAAACGCAGGATTCTGTTCTGGAAAGACTGAGTTATTTTCCTGAAAAAACTCAGCATTTAACCAACCTGCATACCTGTTAGTTCAGAGCAAGATGTCTTAACATCTGTTATGACATCTGAGAAACCTGTCTACTGATTTAGGAAAATGTGATCATTTTGCAAAATGCTCAGATACACACTTATAAACATCAGTACCTGAATGACAATATTTTTCTGCAAAGGTACCTAATGAATCAGTACAAGCTAAACTAGAATGTTATGACATCAGTCATGACATTCACACATACACTTGGGTTTTACCAAAAATGCAAGCCAATACCTAAACAACTACACTTGTCATTATGGAAGGTAGTTCGTTGTTGATATTTGGTTACTCCAATGGATGGTAACCTTTTCATTATGGAAGGTAGTTCGTTGATGAGATTTTGTTACTCCAATGGATGGTGGACTTCTCATTATGGAAGGTAGTTCGTTGTTGAGATTTTGTTACTCTAATGGATGGTAGACTTGTCATTATGGAAGGTAGTTCATTGTTTAGATTTTGTTAATCCAATGGATGGTAGCCTTGTTATTATTTAAGGTAGTTCAATGTTGAAGTTTTGTTACTCCAATGGATGGTAACCTTTTCATTATGGAAGGTAGTTCGTTGTTGAGATTTTGTTACTCCAATGGATGGTAGACTTGTCATTATGGAAGGTAGTTCGTTGTTGAGATTTTGTTACTCTAATGGATGGTAGACTTGTCATTGTGGAAGGTTGTTTGTTGTTGAGATTTTGTTACTCTAATGGATAGTAGCCTTGTCATTATGTAAGGTAGTTCATTGTTGATGTTTTGTTACTCCAATGGATGGTAGACTTTTCATTATGGAAGGTAGTTCTTTATTGAGATTTTGTTACTCAAATGGATGGTATCCTTGCAATTACGGAAGGTAGTTCGTTGTTGAGATTTTGTTTCTCCAATGGATGGTAGCCTTGTCATTATGGAAGTTGTTTCTTGTTGAGATTTTATTACTCCAATGGATGGTAGCCTTGCCATTATGGAAGGTAGTTTGTTGTTGAGATTTTGTTACTCCAATGGATGGTACCCTTGTAATTATGGAAGGTTGATTATTGTTGAGATATTTCTACTCCAATGGATGGTAGCCTTTTCATTATGGAAGATAGTTTGTTGTTGAATTTTGTTACTCAAATGGATGGAAGCCTTTTTATTATGGAAGGTAGTTCGTTGTTGAGATTTTGTTACACCAATGGATGGTAGCCTTGTCATAATGGAAGGTAGTTTGTTGGTGAGATTATGTTACTCCAATGGATTCTTGCCTTGTGATTATGGAAGGTAGTTCATTGTTTAGATTTTGTTACTCTAATGGATGGTAGCCTTGTCATTATGCAAGGTAGTTCATTGTTGACATTTTGTTACTCCAATGAATGGTAGCCTTGTCATTATGGAAGGTAGTTCGTTGTTGAGATTTTTATTACTTTAAAGGATGGTAGCCTTGTCATTATGCAAGGTAGTTCATTGTTGACATTTTGTTACTCCAATGAATGGTATCCTTGTCATTATGGAAGGTAGTTTTTTGTTGAGATTTTGTTACTCCAATGGATGGTAGACTTGTCATTATGGAAGGTAGTTCGTTGTTGAGATTTTGTTACTCCAATGGATGGTAGCCTTGTCATTATGGATGATAGTTCTTTGTTGATATTTTGTTACTACATTGGATGGTACCCATGTCATTACCGAAAGTAGTTCGTTGTTGAAATTTTGTTACTCCAATGGATGGTAGCCTTGTCATTACGTAAGGTAGTTCGTTGTTGAGATTTCGTTACTGCAATGGATGGTATCCTTGTCATTATGGAAGATAGTTTGTTGTTGAGAATTTGTTACTCTAATGGCTGGTATCCTTGTCATTATGGAAGGTAGTTCATTGTTGAGATTTTGTTTCTCCAATGGATGGTAGCCTTGTCATTATGGAAGGTAGTTTGTTGTTGATATTTTGTTACTCCAATGGATGGTAACCTTTTCATTATGGAAGGTAGTTCGTGGTTGAGATTTTGTAACTCCAATGGATGGTAGCCTTGTCATTATGCAAGGTAGTTCATTGTTGACATTTTGTTACTCCAATTTCTGGTAGCCTTGTCATTATAGAAGGTAGTTCGTTGTTGAGATTTTGTTACTCCAATGGATGGTAGACTTGTCATTATGGAAGGTAGTTCGTTGTTGAGATTTTGTTACTCCAATGGATGGTAGCCTTGTCATTATGGATGGTAGTTCGTTGTTGATATTTTTTTACTCCATTGGATGGTACCCTTGTCATTACCGAAAGTAGTTCGTTGTTGAAATTTTGTTACTTCAATGGATGGTAGCCTTGTCATTACGGAAGGTAGTTCGTTGTTGAGATTTCGTTACTGCAATGGATGGTATCCTTGTCATTATGGAAGGTAGTTTGTTGTTTAGATTTTGTTTCTCTAATGGCTGGTATCCTTGTCATTATTGAAGGTAGTTGATTGTTTAGATTTTGTTTCTCCAATGGATAGTAGCCTTGTCATTATGGAAGGTAGTTCGTTGTTGATATTTGGTTACTCCAATGGATGGTATCCTTTCCATTATGGAAGGTAGTTCGTTGATGAGATTTTGTTACTCCAATGGATGGTAGACTTCTCATTATGGAAGGTAGTTCGTTGTTGAGATTTTGTTACTCTAATGGATGGTAGACTTGTCATTATGGAAGGTAGTTCATTGTTGAGATTTTGTTAATCCAATGGATGGTAGCCTTGTTATTATTTAAGGTAGTTCGATGTTGAAGTTTTGTTACTCCAATGGATGGTAACCTTTTCATTATGGAAGGTAGTTTGTTGTTGAGATTTTGTTACTCCAATGGATGGTAGACTTGTCATTATGGAAGGTAGTTCGTTGTTGAGATTTTGTTACTCTAATGGATGGTAGACTTGTCATTGTGGAAGGTAGTTCATTGTTGAGATTTTGTTAATCTAATGGATAGTAGCCTTGTCATTATGTAAGGTAGTTCATTGTTGATGTTTTGGTACTCCAATGGATGGTAGCCTTTTCATTATGGAAGGTAGTTCGTTGTTGAGATTTTGTTACTCAAATGGATGGTATCCTTGCAATTACGGAAGGTAGTTCGTTGTTGAGATTTTGTTTCTCCAATGGATGGTAGCCTTGCCATTATGGAAGTTGTTTCTTGTTGAGATTTTATTACTCCAATGGATGGTAGCCTTGCCATTATGGAAGGTAGTTTGTTGTTGAGATTTTGTTACTCCAATGGATGGTACCCTTGTAATTATGGAAGGTTTATTGTTGTTGAGATTTTGCTACTCCAATGGATGGTAGCTATTTCATTATGGAAGATAGTTTGTTGTTGAATTTTGTTACTCAAATGGATGGTAGCCTTTTTATTATGGAAGGTAGTTCGTTGTTGAGATTTTGTTACACCAATGGATGGTGGCCTTGTCATAATGGAAGGTAGTTTGTTGGTGAGATTATGTTACTCCAATGGATTCTAGCCTTGTGATTATGGAAGGTAGTTCATTGTTTAGATTTTGTTACTCCAATGGATGGTAGCCTTGTCATTATGGAAGGTAGTTCGTTGTTGAGATTTTGTTACTCTAATGGATGGTAGAATTGTCATTATGGAAGTTAGTTCGTTGTTGAGATTTTGTTACTTTAAAGGATGGTAGCCTTGTCATTATGCAAGGTAGTTCATTGTTGACATTTTGTTACTCCAATGAATGGTAGCCTTGTCATTATGGAAGGTAGTTTTTTGTTGAGATTTTGTTACTCCAATGGATGGTAGACTTGTCATTATGGAAGGTAGTTCGTTGTTGAGATTTTGTTACTCCAATGGATGGTAGCCTTGTCATTATGGATGGTAGTTCTTTGTTGATATTTTGTTACTCCATTGGATGGTACCCATGTCATTACCGAAAGTAGTTCGTTGTTGAAATTTTGTTACTCCAATGGATGGTAGCCTTGTCATTACGGAAGGTAGTTCGTTGTTGAGATTTCGTTACTGCAATGGATGGTATCCTTGTCATTATGGAAGATAGTTTGTTGTTGAGATTTTGTTACTCTAATGGCTGGTATCCTTGTCATTATGGAAGGTAGTTCATTGTTGAGATTTTGTTTCTCCAATGGATGGTAGCCTTGTCATTATGGAAGGTAGTTCGTTGTTGATATTTTGTTACTCCAATGGATGGTAACCTTTTCATTATGAAAGGTAGTTCGTGGTTGAGATTTTTTAACTCCAATGGATGGTAGCCTTGTCATTATGCAAGGTATTTCATTGTTGACATTTTGTTACTCCAATTTCTGGTAGCCTTGTCATTATGGAAGGTAGTTCGTTGTTGAGATTTTGTTACTCCAATGGATGGTAGACTTGTCATTATGGAAGGTAGTTCGTTGTTGAGATTTTGTTACTCCAATGGATGGTAGACTTGTCATTATGGAAGGTAGTTTGTTGTTGAGATTTTGTTACTCTAATGGATGGTAGCCTTTTCATTATGTAAGGTAGTTCATTGTTGACATTTTGTTACTGCAATGAATGGTAGCCTTGTCATTATGAAAGGTAGTTTTTTGTTTAGATTTTGTTACTCCAATGGATGGTAGACTTGTCAATATGGAAGGTAGTTCTTTGTTGAGATTTTGTTACTCCAATGGATGGTAGCCTTGTCATTTTGGATGGTAGTTCGTTGTTGATATTTTGTTACTCCATTGGATGGTACCCTTGTGATTACCGAAAGTAGTTCGTTGTTGAAATTTTGTTACTTCAAAGGATGGTAGCCTTGTCATTACGGAAGGTAGTTCGTTGTTGAGATTTCGTTACTGCAATGGATGGTATCCTTGTCATTATGGAAGGTAGTTTGTTGTTGAGATTTTGTTTCTCTAATGGCTGGTATCCTTGTCATTATGGAAGGTAGTTCATTGTTTAGATTTTGTTTCTCCAATGGATGGTAGCCTTGTCATTATGGAAGGTAGTTCGTTGTTGATATTTGGTTACTCCAATGGATGGTAACCTTTTCATTATGGAAGGTAGTTCTTGATGAGATTTTGTTACTCCAATGGATGGTAGACTTCTCATTATGGAAGGTAGTTCGTTGTTGAGATTTTGTTACTCTAATGGATGGTAGACTTGTCATTATGGAAGGTAGTTCATTGTTGAGATTTTGTAAATCCAATGGATGGTAGCCTTGTTATTATTTAAGGTAGTTCGATGTTGAAGTTTTGTTACTCCAATGGATGGTAACCTTTTCATTATGGAAGGTAGTTCGTTGTTAAAATTTTGTTACTCCAATGAATGGTAGACTTGTCATTATGGAAGGTAGTTCGTTGTTGAGATTTTGTTACTCTAATGGATGGTAGACTTGTCATTGTGGAAGGTAGTTCGTTGTTGAGATTTTGTTACTCTAATGGATAGTAGCCTTGTCATTATGTAAGGTAGTTCATTGTTGATGTTTTGTTACTCCAATGGATGGTAGCCTTTTCATTATGGAAGGTAGTTCGTTGTTGAGATTTTGTTACTCAAATGGATGGTATCCTTGCAATTACGGAAGGTAGTTCGTTGTTGAGATTTTGTTTCTCCAATGGATGGTAGCCTTGTCATTATGGAAGTTGTTTCTTGTTGAGATTTTATTACTCCAATGGATGGTAGCCTTGCCATTATGGAAGGTAGTTTGTTGTTGAGATTTTGTTACTCCAATGGATGGTACCCTTGTAATTATGGAAGGTTGATTATTGTTGAGATATTTCTACTCCAATGGATGGTAGCCTTTTCATTATGGAAGATAGTTTGTTGTTGAATTTTGTTACTCAAATGGATGGAAGCCTTTTTATTATGGAAGGTAGTTCGTTGTTGAGATTTTGTTACACCAATGGATGGTAGCCTTGTCATAATGGAAGGTAGTTTGTTGGTGAGATTATGTTACTCCAATGGATTCTTGCCTTGTGATTATGGAAGGTAGTTCATTGTTTAGATTTTGTTACTCCAATGGATGGTAGCCTTGTCATTATGCAAGGTAGTTCATTGTTGACATTTTGTTACTCCAATGAATGGTAGCCTTGTCATTATGGAAGGTAGTTTTTTGTTGAGATTTTGTTACTCCAATGGATGGTAGACTAGTCATTATGGAAGGTAGTTCGTTGTTGAGATTTTGTTACTCCAATGGATGGTAGCCTTGTCATTATGGATGGTAGTTCGTTGTTGATATTTTGTTACTCCATTGGATGGTACCCATGTCATTACCGAAAGTAGTTCGTTGTTGAAATTTTGTTACTCCAATGGATGGTAGCCTTGTCATTACGGAAGGTAGTTCGTTGTTGAGATTTCGTTACAGCAATGGATGGTATCCTTTTCATTATGGAAGATAGTTTGTTGTTGAGATTTTGTTTCTCTAATGGCTGGTATCCTTGTCATTATGGAAGGTAGTTCATTGTTTAGATTTTGTTTCTCCAATGGATGGTAGCCTTGTCATTATGGAAGGTAGTTCGTTGTTGATATTTGGTTACTCCAATGGATGGTAACCTTTTCATTATGGAAGGTAGTTCGTTGATGAGATTTTGTTACTCCAATGGATGGTAGACTTCTCATTATGGAAGGTAGTTCGTTGTTGAGATTTTGTTACTCTAATGGATGGTAGACTTGTCATTATGGAAGGTAGTTCATTGTTTAGATTTTGTTAATCCAATGGATGGTAGCCTTGTTATTATTTAAGGTAGTTCGATGTTGAAGTTTTATTACTCCAATGGATGGTAACCTTTTCATTATGGAAGGTAGTTTGTTGTTGAGATTTTGTTACTCCAATGGATGGTAGACTTGTCATTATGGAAGGTAGTTCGTTGTTGAGATTTTGTTACTCTAATGGATTGTAGACTTGTCATTGTGGAAGGTTGTTTGTTGTTGAGATTTTGTTACTCTAATGGATAGTAGCCTTGTCATTATGTAAGGTAGTTCATTGTTGATGTTTTGTTACTCCAATGGATGGTAGCCTTTTCATTATGGAAGGTAGTTCGTTGTTGAGATTTTGTTACTCAAATGGATGGTATCCTTGCAATTACGGAAGGTAGTTCGTTGTTGAGATTTTGTTTCTCCAATGGATGGTAGCCTTGTCATTATGGAAGTTGTTTCTTGTTGAGATTTTATTACTCCAATGGATGGTAGCCTTGCTATTATGGAAGGTAGTTTGTTGTTGAGATTTTGTTACTCCAATGGATGGTACCCTTGTAATTATGGAAGGTTGATTGTTGTTGAGATTTTGCTACTCCAATGGATGGTAGCCTTTTCATTATGGAAGATAGTTTGTTGTTGAATTTTGTTACTCAAATGGATGGTAGCCTTTTTATTATGGAAGGTAGTTCGTTGTTGAGATTTTGTTACACCAATGGATGGTGGCCTTGTCATAATGGAAGGTAGTTTGTTGTTGAGATTATGTTACTCCATTGGATTCTAGCCTTGTGATTATGGAAGGTAGTTCATTGTTTAGATTTTGTTACTCCAATGGATGGTAGCCTTGTCATTATGGAAGGTAGTTCGTTGTTGAGATTTTGTTACTCTAATGGATGTTAGAATTGTCATTATGGAAGGTAGTTCGTTGTTGAGATTTTGTTACTTTAAAGGATGGTAGCCTTGTCATTATGCAAGGTAGTTCATTGTTGACATTTTGTTACTCCAATGAATGGTATCCTTGTCATTATGGAAGGTAGTTTTTTGTTGAGATTTTGTTACTCCAATGGATGGTAGACTTGTCATTATGGAAGGTAGTTCGTTGTTGAGATTTTGTTACTCCAATGGATGGTAGCCTTGTCATTATGCAAGGTAGTTCATTGTTGACATTTTGTTACTCCAATTTCTGGTAGCCTTGTCATTATGGAAGGTAGTTCGTTGTTGAGATTTTGTTACTCCAATGGATGGTAGACTTGTCATTATGGAAGGTAGTTCGTTGTTGAGATTTTGTTACTCCAATGGATGGTAGACTTGTCATTCTGGAAGGTAGTTCGTTGTTGAGATTTTGTTACTCTAATGGATGGTAGCCTTGTCATTATGTAAGGTAGTTCATTGTTGACATTTTGTTACTGCAATGAATGGTAGCCTTGTCATTATGGAAGGTAGTTTTTTGTTTAGATTTTGTTACTCCAATGGATGGTAGACTTGTCAATATGGAAGGTAGTTTGTTGTTGAGATTTGGTTACTCCAATGGATGGTAGCCTTGTCATTATGGATGGTAGTTCGTTGTTGATATTTTTTTACTCCATTGGATGGTACCCTTGTCATTACCGAAAGTAGTTCGTTGTTGAAATTTTGTTACTTCAATGGATGGTAGCCTTGTCATTACGGAAGGTAGTTCGTTGTTGAGATTTCGTTACTTCAATGGATGGTATCCTTGTCATTATGGAAGGTAGTTTGTTGTTGAGATTTTGTTTCTCTAATGGTTGGTATCCTTGTCATTATTGAAGGTAGTTCATTGTTTGGATTTTGTTTCTCCAATGGATGGTAGCCTTGTCATTATGGAAGGTAGTTCGTTGTTGATATTTGGTTACTCCAATGGATGGTATCCTTTTCATTATGGAAGGTAGTTCGTTGATGAGATTTTGTTACTCCAATGGATGGTAGACTTCTCATTATGGAAGGTAGTTCGTTGTTGAAATTTTGTTACTCTAATGGATGGTAGACTTGTCATTATGGAAGGTAGTTCATTGTTGAGATTTTGTTAATCCAATGGATGGTAGCCATGTTATTATTTAAGGTAGTTCGATGTTGAAGTTTTGTTACTCCAATGGATGGTAACCTTTTCATTATGGAAGGTAGTTCGTTGTTGAGATTTTGTTACTCCAATGGATGGTAGAGTTGTCATTATGGAAGGTAGTTCGTTGTTGAGATTTTGTTACTCTAATGGATGGTAGACTTGTCATTGTGGAAGGTTGTTTGTTGTTGAGATTTTGTTACTCTAATGGATAGTAGCCTTGTCATTATGTAAGGTAGTTCATTGTTGATGTTTTGTTACTCCAATGGATGGTAGCCTTTTCATTATGGAAGGTAGTTCGTTGTTGAGATTTTGTTACCCAAATGGATGGTATCCTTGCAATTACGGAAGGTAGTTCGTTGTTGAGATTTTGTTTCTCCAATGGATGGTAGCCTTGTCATTATGGAAATTGTTTCTTGTTGAGATTTTATTACTCCAATGGATGGTAGCCTTGCTATTATGGAAGGTAATTTGTTGTTGAGATTTTGTTACTCCAATGGATGGTACCCTTGTAATTATGGAAGGTTGATTGTTGTTGAGATTTTGCTACTCCAATGGATGTTAGCCTTTTCATTATGGAAGATAGTTTGTTGTTGAATTTTGTTACTCAAATGGATGGTAGCCTTTTTATTATGGAAGGTAGTTCGTTGTTGAGATTTTGTTACACCAATGGATGGTAGCCTTGTCATAATGGAAGGTAGTTTGTTGGTGAGATTATGTTACTCCAATGGATTCTAGCCTTGTGATTATGGAAGGTAGTTCATTGTTTAGATTTTGTTACTCCAATGGATGGTAGCCTTGTCATTATGGAAGGTAGTTCGTTGTTGAGATTTTGTTACTCTAATGGATGGTAGAATTGTCATTATGGAAGGTAGTTCGTTGTTGAGATTTTGTTACTTTAAAGGATGGTAGCCTTGTCATTATGCAAGGTAGTTCATTGTTGAAATTTTGTTACTCCAATGAATGGTAGCCTTGTCATTATGGAAGGTAGTTTTTTGTTGAGATTTTGTTAATCCAATGGATGGTAGACTTGTCATTATGGAAGGTAGTTTGTTGTTGAGATTTTGTTACTCCAATGGATGGTAGCCTTGTCATTATGGATGGTAGTTCTTTGTTGATATTTTCTTACTCCATTGGATGGTACCCATGTCATTACCGAAAGTAGTTCGTTGTTGAAATTTTGTTACTCCAATGGATGGTAGCCTTGTCATTACGGAAGGTAGTTCGTTGTTGAGATTTTGTTACTGCAATGGATGGTATCCTTGTCATTATGGAAGATAGTTTGTTGTTGAGATTTTGTTACTCTAATGGCTGGTATCCTTGTCATTATGGAAGGTAGTTCATTGTTGAGATTTTGTTTCTCCAATGGATGGTAGCCTTGTCATTATGGAAGGTAGTTCGTTGTTGATATTTTGTTACTCCAATGGATGGTAACCTTTTCATTATGGAAGGTAGTTCGTGGTTGAGATTTTGTAACTCCAATGGATGGTAGCCTTGTCATTATGCAAGGTAGTTCATTGTTGACATTTTGTTACTCCAATTTCTGGTAGCCTTGTCATTATGGAAGGTAGTTCGTTGTTGAGATTTTGTTACTCCAATGGATGGTAGACTTGTCATTATGGAAGGTAGTTTGTTGTTGAGATTTTGTTACTCCAATGGATGGTAGACTTGTCATTATGGAAGGTAGTTCGTTGTTGAGATTTTGTTACTCTAATGGATGGTAGCCTTTTCATTATGTAAGGTAGTTCATTGTTGACATTTTGTTACTGCAATGAATGGTAGCCTTGTCATTATGGAAGGTAGTTTTTTGTTTAGATTTTGTTACTCCAATGGATGGTAGACTTGTCAATACGGAAGGTAGTTCTTTGTTGAGATTTTGTTACTCCAATGGATGGTAGCCTTGTCATTTTGGATGGTAGTTCATTGTTGATATTTTGTTACTCCATTGGATGGTACCCTTGTGATTACCGAAAGTAGTTCGTTGTTGAAATTTTGTTACTTTAATGGATGGTAGCCTTGTCATTACGGAAGGTAGTTCGTTGTTGAGATTTCGTTACTGCAATGGATGGTATCCTTGTCATTATGGAAGGTAGTTTGTTGTTGAGATTTTGTTTCTCTAATGGCTGGTATCCTTGTCATTATGGAAGGTAGTTCATTGTTTAGATTTTGTTTCTCCAATGGATGGTAGCCTTGTCATTATGGAAGGTAGTTCGTTGTTGATATTTGGTTACTCCAATGGATGGTATCCTTTTCATTATGGAAGGTAGTTCGTTGATGAGATTTTGTTACTCCAATGGATGGTAAACTTCTCATTATGGAAGGTAGTTCGTTGTTGAAATTTTGTTACTCTAATGGATGGTAGACTTGTCATTATGGAAGGTAGTTCATTGTTGAGATTTTGTTAATCCAATGGATGGTAGCCATGTTATTATTTAAGGTAGTTCGATGTTGAAGTTTTGTTACTCCAATGGATGGTAACCTTTTCATTATGGAAGGTAGTTCGTTGTTGAGATTTTGTTACTCTAATGGATGGTAGAGTTGTTCTTATGGAAGGTAGTTCGTTGTTGAGATTTTGTTACTCTAATGGATGGTAGACTTGTCATTGTGGAAGGTTGTTTGTTGTTGAGATTTTGTTACTCTAATGGATAGTAGCCTTGTCATTATGTAAGGTAGTTCATTGTTGATGTTTTGTTACTCCAATGGATGGTAGCCTTTTCATTATGGAAGGTAGTTCGTTGTTGAGATTTTGTTACCCAAATGGATGGTATCCTTGCAATTACGGAAGGTAGTTCATTGTTGAGATTTTGTTTCTCCAATGGATGGTAGCCTTGTCATTATGGAAATTGTTTCTTGTTGAGATTTTATTACTCCAATGGATGGTAGCCTTGCTATTATGGAAGGTAATTTGTTGTTGAGATTTTGTTACTCCAATGGATGGTACCCTTGTAATTATGGAAGGTTGATTGTTGTTGAGATTTTGCTACTCCAATGGATGTTAGCCTTTTCATTATGGAAGATAGTTTGTTGTTGAATTTTGTTACTCAAATGGATGGTAGCCTTTTTATTATGGAAGGTAGTTCGTTGTTGAGATTTTGTTACACCAATGGATGGTAGCCTTGTCATAATGGAAGGTAGTTTGTTTGTGAGATTATGTTACTCCAATGGATTCTAGCCTTGTGATTATGGAAGGTAGTTCATTGTTTAGATTTTGTTACTCCAATGGATGGTAGCCTTGTCATTATGGAAGGTAGTTCGTTGTTGAGATTTTGTTACTCTAATGGATGGTAGAATTGTCATTATGGAAGGTAGTTCGTTGTTGAGATTTTGTTACTTTAAAGGATGGTAGCCTTGTCATTATGCAAGGTAGTTCATTGTTGAAATTTTGTTACTCCAATGAATGGTAGCCTTGTCATTATGGAAGGTAGTTTTTTGTTGAGATTTTGTTAATCCAATGGATGGTAGACTTGTCATTATGGAAGGTAGTTTGTTGTTGAGATTTTGTTACTCCAATGGATGGTAGCCTTGTCATTATGGATGGTAGTTCTTTGTTGATATTTTCTTACTCCATTGGATGGTACCCATGTCATTACCGAAAGTAGTTCGTTGTTGAAATTTTGTTACTCCAATGGATGGTAGCCTTGTCATTACGGAAGGTAGTTCGTTGTTGAGATTTCGTTACTGCAATGGATGGTATCCTTGTCATTATGGAAGATAGTTTGTTGTTGAGATTTTGTTACTCTAATGGCTGGTATCCTTGTCATTATGGAAGGTAGTTCATTGTTGAGATTTTGTTTCTCCAATGGATGGTAGCCTTGTCATTATGGAAGGTAGTTCGTTGTTGATATTTTGTTACTCCAATGGATGGTAACCTTTTCATTATGGAAGGTAGTTCGTGGTTGAGATTTTGTAACTCCAATGGATGGTAGCCTTGTCATTATGCAAGGTAGTTCATTGTTGACATTTTGTTACTCCAATTTCTGGTAGCCTTGTCATTATGGAAGGTAGTTCGTTGTTGAGATTTTGTTACTCCAATGGATGGTAGACTTGTCATTATGGAAGGTAGTTTGTTGTTGAGATTTTGTTACTCCAATGGATGGTAGACTTGTCATTATGGAAGGTAGTTCGTTGTTGAGATTTTGTTACTCTAATGGATGGTAGCCTTTTCATTATGTAAGGTAGTTCATTGTTGACATTTTGTTACTGCAATGAATGGTAGCCTTGTCATTATGGAAGGTAGTTTTTTGTTTAGATTTTGTTACTCCAATGGATGGTAGACTTGTCAATATGGAAGGTAGTTCTTTGTTGAGATTTTGTTACTCCAATGGATGGTAGCCTTGTCATTTTGGATGGTAGTTCGTTGTTGATATTTTGTTACTCCATTGGATGGTACCCTTGTGATTACCGAAAGTAGTTCGTTGTTGAAATTTTGTTACTTCAATGGATGGTAGCCTTGTCATTACGGAAGGTAGTTCGTTGTTGAGATTTCGTTACTGCAATGGATGGTATCCTTGTCATTATGGAAGGTAGTTTGTTGTTGAGATTTTGTTTCTCTAATGGCTGGTATCCTTGTCATTATGGAAGGTAGTTCATTGTTTAGATTTTGTTTCTCCAATGGATGGTAGCCTTGTCATTATGGAAGGTAGTTCGTTGTTGATATTTGGTTACTCCAATGGATGGTAACCTTTTCATTATGGAAGGTAGTTCGTTGATGAGATTTTGTTACTCCAATGGATGGTAGACTTCTCATTATGGAAGGTAGTTCGTTGTTGAGATTTTGTTACTCTAATGGATGGTAGACTTGTCATTATGGAAGGTAGTTCATTGTTGAGATTTTGTAAATCCAATGGATGGTAGCCTTGTTATTATTTAAGGTAGTTCGATGTTGAAGTTTTGTTACTCCAATGGATGGTAACCTTTTCATTATGGAAGGTAGTTCGTTGTTAAAATTTTGTTACTCCAATGGATGGTAGACTTGTCATTATGGAAGGTAGTTCGTTGTTGAGATTTTGTTACTCTAATGGATGGTAGACTTGTCATTGTGGAAGGTAGTTCGTTGTTGAGATTTTGTTACTCTAATGGATAGTAGCCTTGTCATTATGTAAGGTAGTTCATTGTTGATGTTTTGTTACTCCAATGGATGGTAGCCTTTTCATTATGGAAGGTAGTTCGTTGTTGAGATTTTGTTACTCAAATGGATGGTATCCTTGCAATTACGGAAGGTAGTTCGTTGTTGAGATTTTGTTTCTCCAATGGATGGTAGCCTTGTCATTATGGAAGTGGTTTCTTGTTGAGATTTTATTACTCCAATGGATGGTAGCCTTGCCATTATGGAAGGTAGTTTGTTGTTGAGATTTTGTTACTCCAATGGATGGTACCCTTGTAATTATGGAAGGTTGATTATTGTTGAGATATTTCTACTCCAATGGATGGTAGCCTTTTCATTATGGAAGATAGTTTGTTGTTGAATTTTGTTACTCAAATGGATGGAAGCCTTTTTATTATGGAAGGTAGTTCGTTGTTGAGATTTTGTTACACCAATGGATGGTAGCCTTGTCATAATGGAAGGTAGTTTGTTGGTGAGATTATGTTACTCCAATGGATTCTTGCCTTGTGATTATGGAAGGTAGTTCATTGTTTAGATTTTGTTACTCCAATGGATGGTAGCCTTGTCATTATGCAAGGTAGTTCATTGTTGACATTTTGTTACTCCAATGAATGGTAGCCTTGTCATTATGGAAGGTAGTTTTTTGTTGAGATTTTGTTACTCCAATGGATGGTAGACTAGTCATTATGGAAGGTAGTTCGTTGTTGAGATTTTGTTACTCCAATGGATGGTAGCCTTGTCATTATGGATGGTAGTTCGTTGTTGATATTTTGTTACTCCATTGGATGGTACCCATGTCATTACCGAAAGTAGTTCGTTGTTGAAATTTTGTTACTCCAATGGATGGTAGCCTTGTCATTACGGAAGGTAGTTCGTTGTTGAGATTTCGTTACAGCAATGGATGGTATCCTTTTCATTATGGAAGATAGTTTGTTGTTGAGATTTTGTTTCTCTAATGGCTGGTATCCTTGTCATTATGGAAGGTAGTTCATTGTTTAGATTTTGTTTCTCCAATGGATGGTAGCCTTGTCATTATGGAAGGTAGTTCGTTGTTGATATTTGGTTACTCCAATGGATGGTAACCTTTTCATTATGGAAGGTAGTTCGTTGATGAGATTTTGTTACTCCAATGGATGGTAGACTTCTCATTATGGAAGGTAGTTCGTTGTTGAGATTTTGTTACTCTAATGGATGGTAGACTTGTCATTATGGAAGGTAGTTCATTGTTTAGATTTTGTTAATCCAATGGATGGTAGCCTTGTTATTATTTAAGGTAGTTCGATATTGAAGTTTTATTACTCCAATGGATGGTAACCTTTTCATTATGGAAGGTAGTTTGTTGTTGAGATTTTGTTACTCCAATGGATGGTAGACTTGTCATTATGGAAGGTAGTTCGTTGTTGAGATTTTGTTACTCTAATGGATTGTAGACTTGTCATTGTGGAAGGTTGTTTGTTGTTGAGATTTTGTTACTCTAATGGATAGTAGCCTTGTCATTATGTAAGGTAGTTCATTGTTGATGTTTTGTTACTCCAATGGATGGTAGCCTTTTCATTATGGAAGGTAGTTCGTTGTTGAGATTTTGTTACTCAAATGGATGGTATCCTTGCAATTACGGAAGGTAGTTCGTTGTTGAGATTTTGTTTCTCCAATGGATGGTAGCCTTGTCATTATGGAAGTTGTTTCTTGTTGAGATTTTATTACTCCAATGGATGGTAGCCTTGCTATTATGGAAGGTAGTTTGTTGTTGAGATTTTGTTACTCCAATGGATGGTACCCTTGTAATTATGGAAGGTTGATTGTTGTTGAGATTTTGCTACTCCAATGGATGGTAGCCTTTTCATTATGGAAGATAGTTTGTTGTTGAATTTTGTTACTCAAATGGATGGTAGCCTTTTTATTATGGAAGGTAGTTCGTTGTTGAGATTTTGTTACACCAATGGATGGTGGCCTTGTCATAATGGAAGGTAGTTTGTTGTTGAGATTATGTTACTCCATTGGATTCTAGCCTTGTGATTATGGAAGGTAGTTCATTGTTTAGATTTTGTTACTCCAATGGATGGTAGCCTTGTCATTATGGAAGGTAGTTCGTTGTTGAGATTTTGTTACTCTAATGGATGTTAGAATTGTCATTATGGAAGGTAGTTCGTTGTTGAGATTTTGTTACTTTAAAGGATGGTAGCCTTGTCATTATGCAAGGTAGTTCATTGTTGACATTTTGTTACTCCAATGAATGGTATCCTTGTCATTATGGAAGGTAGTTTTTTGTTGAGATTTTGTTACTCCAATGGATGGTAGACTTGTCATTATGGAAGGTAGTTCGTTGTTGAGATTTTGTTACTCCAATGGATGGTAGCCTTGTCATTATGGATGGTAGTTCTTTGTTGATATTTTGTTACTCCATTGGATGGTACCCATGTCATTACCGAAAGTAGTTCGTTGTTGAAATTTTGTTACTCCAATGGATGGTAGCCTTGTCATTACCGAAGGTAGTTTGTTGTTGAGATTTCGTTACTGCAATGGATGGTATCCTTGTCATTATGGAAGATAGTTTGTTGTTGAGAATTTGTTACTCTAATGGCTGGTATCCTTGTCATTATGGAAGGTAGTTCATTGTTGAGATTTTGTTTCTCCAATGGATGGTAGCCTTGTCATTATGGAAGGTAGTTTGTTGTTGATATTTTGTTACTCCAATGGATGGTAACCTTTTCATTATGGAAGGTAGTTCGTGGTTGAGATTTTGTAACTCCAATGGATGGTAGCCTTGTCATTATGCAAGGTAGTTCATTGTTGACATTTTGTTACTCCAATTTCTGGTAGCCTTGTCATTATGGAAGGTAGTTCGTTGTTGAGATTTTGTTACTCCAATGGATGGTAGACTTGTCATTATGGAAGGTAGTTCGTTGTTGAGATTTTGTTACTCCAATGGATGGTAGACTTGTCATTCTGGAAGGTAGTTCGTTGTTGAGATTTTGTTACTCTAATGGATGGTAGCCTTGTCATTATGTAAGGTAGTTCATTGTTGACATTTTGTTACTGCAATGAATGGTAGCCTTGTCATTATGGAAGGTAGTTTTTTGTTTAGATTTTGTTACTCCAATGGATGGTAGACTTGTCAATATGGAAGGTAGTTTGTTGTTGAGATTTGGTTACTCCAATGGATGGTAGCCTTGTCATTATGGATGGTAGTTCGTTGTTGATATTTTTTTACTCCATTGGATGGTACCCTTGTCATTACCGAAAGTAGTTCGTTGTTGAAATTTTGATACTTCAATGGATGGTAGCCTTGTCATTACGGAAGGTAGTTCGTTGTTTAGATTTCGTTACTGCAATGGATGGTATCCTTGTCATTATGGAAGGTAGTTTGTTGTTGAGATTTTGTTTCTCTAATGGCTGGTATCCTTGTCATTATTGAAGGTAGTTCATTGTTTGGATTTTGTTTCTCCAATGGATGGTAGCCTTGTCATTATGGAAGGTAGTTCGTTGTTGATATTTGGTTACTCCAATGGATGGTATCCTTTTCATTATGGAAGGTAGTTCGTTGATGAGATTTTGTTACTCCAATGGATGGTAGACTTCTCATTATGGAAGGTAGTTCGTTGTTGAAATTTTGTTACTCTAATGGATGGTAGACTTGTCATTATGGAAGGTAGTTCATTGTTGAGATTTTGTTAATCCAATGGATGGTAGCCATGTTATTATTTAAGGTAGTTCGATGTTGAAGTTTTGTTACTCCAATGGATGGTAACCTTTTCATTATGGAAGGTAGTTCGTTGTTGAGATTTTGTTACTCCAATGGATGGTAGAGTTGTCATTATGGAAGGTAGTTCGTTGTTGAGATTTTGTTACTCTAATGGATGGTAGACTTGTCATTGTGGAAGGTTGTTTGTTGTTGAGATTTTGTTACTCTAATGGATAGTAGCCTTGTCATTATGTAAGGTAGTTCATTGTTGATGTTTTGTTACTCCAATGGATGGTAGCCTTTTCATTATGGAAGGTAGTTCGTTGTTGAGATTTTGTTACCCAAATGGATGGTATCCTTGCAATTACGGAAGGTAGTTCGTTGTTGAGATTTTGTTTCTCCAATGGATGGTAGCCTTGTCATTATGGAAATTGTTTCTTGTTGAGATTTTATTACTCCAATGGATGGTAGCCTTGCTATTATGGAAGGTAATTTGTTGTTGAGATTTTGTTACTCCAATGGATGGTACCCTTGTAATTATGGAAGGTTGATTGTTGTTGAGATTTTGCTACTCCAATGGATGTTAGCCTTTTCATTATGGAAGATAGTTTGTTGTTGAATTTTGTTACTCAAATGGATGGTAGCCTTTTTATTATGGAAGGTAGTTCGTTGTTGAGATTTTGTTACACCAATGGATGGTAGCCTTGTCATAATGGAAGGTAGTTTGTTGGTGAGATTATGTTACTCCAATGGATTCTAGCCTTGTGATTATGGAAGGTAGTTCATTGTTTAGATTTTGTTACTCCAATGGATGGTAGCCTTGTCATTATGGAAGGTAGTTCGTTGTTGAGATTTTGTTACTCTAATGGATGGTAGAATTGTCATTATGGAAGGTAGTTCGTTGTTGAGATTTTGTTACTTTAAAGGATGGTAGCCTTGTCATTATGCAAGGTAGTTCATTGTTGAAATTTTGTTACTCCAATGAATGGTAGCCTTGTCATTATGGAAGGTAGTTTTTTGTTGAGATTTTGTTAATCCAATGGATGGTAGACTTGTCATTATGGAAGGTAGTTTGTTGTTGAGATTTTGTTACTCCAATGGATGGTAGCCTTGTCATTATGGATGGTAGTTCTTTGTTGATATTTTCTTACTCCATTGGATGGTACCCATGTCATTACCGAAAGTAGTTCGTTGTTGAAATTTTGTTACTCCAATGGATGGTAGCCTTGTCATTACGGAAGGTAGTTCGTTGTTGAGATTTCGTTACTGCAATGGATGGTATCCTTGTCATTATGGAAGATAGTTTGTTGTTGAGATTTTGTTACTCTAATGGCTGGTATCCTTGTCATTATGGAAGGTAGTTCATTGTTGAGATTTTGTTTCTCCAATGGATGGTAGCCTTGTCATTATGGAAGGTAGTTCGTTGTTGATATTTTGTTACTCCAATGGATGGTAACCTTTTCATTATGGAAGGTAGTTCGTGGTTGAGATTTTGTAACTCCAATGGATGGTAGCCTTGTCATTATGCAAGGTAGTTCATTGTTGACATTTTGTTACTCCAATTTCTGGTAGCCTTGTCATTATGGAAGGTAGTTCGTTGTTGAGATTTTGTTACTCCAATGGATGGTAGACTTGTCATTATGGAAGGTAGTTTGTTGTTGAGATTTTGTTACTCCAATGGATGGTAGACTTGTCATTATGGAAGGTTGTTTGTTGTTGAGATTTTGTTACTCTAATGGATGGTAGCCTTTTCATTATGTAAGGTAGTTCATTGTTGACATTTTGTTACTGCAATGAATGGTAGCCTTGTCATTATGGAAGGTAGTTTTTTGTTTAGATTTTGTTACTCCAATGGATGGTAGACTTGTCAATACGGAAGGTAGTTCTTTGTTGCGATTTTGTTACTCCAATGGATGGTAGCCTTGTCATTTTGGATGGTAGTTCGTTGTTGATATTTTGTTACTCCATTGGATGGTACCCTTGTGATTACCGAAAGTAGTTCGTTGTTGAAATTTTGTTACTTCAATGGATGGTAGCCTTGTCATTACGGAAGGTAGTTCGTTGTTGAGATTTCGTTACTGCAATGGATGGTATCCTTGTCATTATGGAAGGTAGTTTGTTGTTGAGATTTTGTTTCTCTAATGGCTGGTATCCTTGTCATTATGGAAGGTAGTTCATTGTTTAGATTTTGTTTCTCCAATGGATGGTAGCCTTGTCATTATGGAAGGTAGTTCGTTGTTGATATTTGGTTACTCCAATGGATGGTATCCTTTTCATTATGGAAGGTAGTTCGTTGATGAGATTTTGTTACTCCAATGGATGGTAGACTTCTCATTATGGAAGGTAGTTCGTTGTTGAAATTTTGTTACTCTAATGGATGGTAGACTTGTCATTATGGAAGGTAGTTCATTGTTGAGATTTTGTTAATCCAATGGATGGTAGCCATGTTATTATTTAAGGTAGTTCGATGTTGAAGTTTTGTTACTCCAATGGATGGTAACCTTTTCATTATGGAAGGTAGTTCGTTGTTGAGATTTTGTTACTCTAATGGATGGTAGAGTTGTCATTATGGAAGGTAGTTCGTTGTTGAGATTTTGTTACTCTAATGGATGGTAGACTTGTCATTGTGGAAGGTTGTTTGTTGTTGAGATTTTGTTACTCTAATGGATAGTAGCCTTGTCATTATGTAAGGTAGTTCATTGTTGATGTTTTGTTACTCCAATGGATGGTAGCCTTTTCATTATGGAAGGTAGTTCGTTGTTGAGATTTTGTTACCCAAATGGATGGTATCCTTGCAATTACGGAAGGTAGTTCGTTGTTGAGATTTTGTTTCTCCAATGGATGGTAGCCTTGTCATTATGGAAATTGTTTCTTGTTGAGATTTTATTACTCCAATGGATGGTAGCCTTGCTATTATGGAAGGTAATTTGTTGTTGAGATTTTGTTACTCCAATGGATGGTACCCTTGTAATTATGGAAGGTTGATTGTTGTTGAGATTTTGCTACTCCAATGGATGTTAGCCTTTTCATTATGGAAGATAGTTTGTTGTTGAATTTTGTTACTCAAATGGATGGTAGCCTTTTTATTATGGAAGGTAGTTCGTTGTTGAGATTTTGTTACACCAATGGATGGTAGCCTTGTCATAATGGAAGGTAGTTTGTTGGTGAGATTATGTTACTCCAATGGATTCTAGCCTTGTGATTATGGAAGGTAGTTCATTGTTTAGATTTTGTTACTCCAATGGATGGTAGCCTTGTCATTATGGAAGGTAGTTCGTTGTTGAGATTTTGTTACTCTAATGGATGGTAGAATTGTCATTATGGAAGGTAGTTCGTTGTTGAGATTTTGTTACTTTAAAGGATGGTAGCCTTGTCATTATGCAAGGTAGTTCATTGTTGAAATTTTGTTACTCCAATGAATGGTAGCCTTGTCATTATGGAAGGTAGTTTTTTGTTGAGATTTTGTTAATCCAATGGATGGTAGACTTGTCATTATGCAAGGTAGTTTGTTGTTGAGATTTTGTTACTCCAATGGATGGTAGCCTTGTCATTATGGATGGTAGTTCTTTGTTGATATTTTCTTACTCCATTGGATGGTACCCATGTCATTACCGAAAGTAGTTCGTTGTTGAAATTTTGTTACTCCAATGGATGGTAGCCTTGTCATTACGGAAGGTAGTTCGTTGTTGAGATTTCGTTACTGCAATGGATGGTATCCTTGTCATTATGGAAGATAGTTTGTTGTTGAGATTTTGTTACTCTAATGGCTGGTATCCTTGTCATTATGGAAGGTAGTTCATTGTTGAGATTTTGTTTCTCCAATGGATGGTAGCCTTGTCATTATGGAAGGTAGTTCGTTGTTGATATTTTGTTACTCCAATGGATGGTAACCTTTTCATTATGGAAGGTAGTTCGTGGTTGAGATTTTGTAACTCCAATGGATGGTAGCCTTGTCATTATGCAAGGTAGTTCATTGTTGACATTTTGTTACTCCAATTTCTGGTAGCCTTGTCATTATGGAAGGTAGTTCGTTGTTGAGATTTTGTTACTCCAATGGATGGTAGACTTGTCATTATGGAAGGTAGTTTGTTGTTGAGATTTTGTTACTCCAATGGATGGTAGACTTGTCATTATGGAAGGTAGTTCGTTGTTGAGATTTTGTTACTCTAATGGATGGTAGCCTTTTCATTATGTAAGGTAGTTCATTGTTGACATTTTGTTACTGCAATGAATGGTAGCCTTGTCATTATGGAAGGTAGTTTTTTGTTTAGATTTTGTTACTCCAATGGATGGTAGACTTGTCAATATGGAAGGTAGTTCTTTGTTGAGATTTTGTTACTCCAATGGATGGTAGCCTTGTCATTTTGGATGGTAGTTCGTTGTTGATATTTTGTTACTCCATTGGATGGTACCCTTGTGATTACCGAAAGTAGTTCGTTGTTGAAATTTTGTTACTTCAATGGATGGTAGCCTTGTCATTACGGAAGGTAGTTCGTTGTTGAGATTTCGTTACTGCAATGGATGGTATCCTTGTCATTATGGAAGGTAGTTTGTTGTTGAGATTTTGTTTCTCTAATGGCTGGTATCCTTGTCATTATGGAAGGTAGTTCATTGTTTAGATTTTGTTTCTCCAATGGATGGTAGCCTTGTCATTATGGAAGGTAGTTCGTTGTTGATATTTGGTTACTCCAATGGATGGTAACCTTTTCATTATGGAAGGTAGTTCGTTGATGAGATTTTGTTACTCCAATGGATGGTAGACTTCTCATTATGGAAGGTAGTTCGTTGTTGAGATTTTGTTACTCTAATGGATGGTAGATTTGTCATTATGGAAGGTAGTTCATTGTTAAGATTTTGTTAATCCAATGGATGGTAGCCTTGTTATTATTTAAGGTAGTTCGATGTTGAAGTTTTGTTACTCCAATGGATGGTAACCTTTTCATTATGGAAGGTAGTTCGTTGTTAAAATTTTGTTACTCCAATGGATGGTAGACTTGTCATTATGGAAGGTAGTTCGTTGTTGAGATTTTGTTAATCTAATGGATGGTAGACTTGTCATTGTGGAAGGTAGTTCGTTGTTGAGATTTTGTTACTCTAATGGATAATAGCCTTGTCATTATGTAAGGTAGTTCATTGTTGATGTTTTGTTACTCCAATGGATGGTAGCCTTTTCATTATGGAAGGTAGTTCGTTGTTGAGATTTTGTTACTCAAATGGATGGTATCCTTGCAATTACGGAAGGTAGTTCGTTGTTGAGATTTTGTTTCTCCAATGGATGGTAGCCTTGTCATTATGGAAGTGGTTTCTTGTTGAGATTTTATTACTCCAATGGATGGTAGCCTTGCCATTATGGAAGGTAGTTTGTTGTTGAGATTTTGTTACTCCAATGGATGGTACCCTTGTAATTATGGAAGGTTGATTGTTGTTGAGATTTTTCTACTCCAATGGATGGTAGCCTTTTCATTATGGAAGATAGTTTGTTGTTGAATTTTGTTACTCAAATGGATGGTAGCCTTTTTATTATGGAAGGTAGTTTGTTGGTGAGATTATGTTACTCCAATGGATTCTTGCCTTGTGATTATGGAAGGTAGTTCATTGTTTAGATTTTGTTACTCCAATGGATGGTAGCCTTGTCATTATGCAAGGTAGTTCATTGTTGACATTTTGTTACTCCAATGAATGGTAGCCTTGTCATTATGGAAGGTAGTTTTTTGTTGAGATTTTGTTACTCCAATGGATGGTAGACTAGTCATTATGGAAGGTAGTTCGTTGTTGAGATTTTGTTACTCCAATGGATGGTAGCCTTGTCATTATGGATGGTAGTTCGTTGTTGATATTTTGTTACTCCATTGGATGGTACCCATGTCATTACCGAAAGTAGTTCGTTGTTGAAATTTTGTTACTCCAATGGATGGTAGCCTTGTCATTACGGAAGGTAGTTCGTTGTTGAGATTTCGTTACTGCAATGGATGGTATCCTTGTCATTATGGAAGATAGTTTGTTGTTGAGATTTTGTTACTCTAATGGCTGGTATCCTTGTCATTATGGAAGGTAGTTCATTGTTGAGATTTTGTTTCTCCAATGGATGGTAGCCTTGTCATTATGGAAGGTAGTTCGTTGTTGATATTTTGTTACTCCAATGGATGGTAACCTTTTCGTTATGGAAGGTAGTTCGTGGTTGAGATTTTGTAACTCCAATGGATGGTAGCCTTGTCATTATGCAAGGTAGTTCATTGTTGACATTTTGTTACTCCAATTTCTGGTAGCCTTGTCATTATGGAAGGTAGTTCGTTGTTGAGATTTTGTTACTCCAATGGATGGTAGACTTGTCATTATGGAAGGTAGTTTGTTGTTGAGATTTTGTTACTCCAATGGATGGTAGACTTGTCATTATGGAAGGTAGTTCGTTGTTGAGATTTTGTTACTCTAATGGATGGTAGCCTTTTCATTATGTAAGGTAGTTCATTGTTGACATTTTGTTACTGCAATGAATGGTAGCCTTGTCATTATGGAAGGTAGTTTTTTGTTTAGATTTTGTTACTCCAATGGATGGTAGACTTGTCAATATGGAAGGTAGTTCTTTGTTGAGATTTTGTTACTCCAATGGATGGTAGCCTTGTCATTTTGGATGGTAGTTCGTTGTTGATATTTTGTTACTCCATTGGATGGTACCCTTGTGATTACCGAAAGTAGTTCGTTGTTGAAATTTTGTTACTTCAATGGATGGTAGCCTTGTCATTACGGAAGGTAGTTCGTTGTTGAGATTTCGTTACTGCAATGGATGGTATCCTTGTCATTATGGAAGGTAGTTTGTTGTTGAGATTTTGTTTCTCTAATGGCTGGTATCCTTGTCATTATGGAAGGTAGTTCATTGTTTAGATTTTGTTTCTCCAATGGATGGTAGCCTTGTCATTATGGAAGGTAGTTCGTTGTTGATATTTGGTTACTCCAATGGATGGTAACCTTTTCATTATGGAAGGTAGTTCGTTGATGAGATTTTGTTACTCCAATGGATGGTAGACTTCTCATTATGGAAGGTAGTTCGTTGTTGAGATTTTGTTACTCTAATGGATGGTAGATTTGTCATTATGGAAGGTAGTTCATTGTTAAGATTTTGTTAATCCAATGGATGGTAGCCTTGTTATTATTTAAGGTAGTTCGATGTTGAAGTTTTGTTACTCCAATGGATGGTAACCTTTTCATTATGGAAGGTAGTTCGTTGTTAAAATTTTGTTACTCCAATGGATGGTAGACTTGTCATTATGGAAGGTAGTTTGTTGTTGAGATTTTGTTAATCTAATGGATGGTAGACTTGTCATTGTGGAAGGTAGTTCGTTGTTGAGATTTTGTTACTCTAATGGATAGTAGCCTTGTCATTATGTAAGGTAGTTCATTGTTGATGTTTTGTTACTCCAATGGATGGTAGCCTTTTCATTATGGAAGGTAGTTCGTTGTTGAGATTTTGTTACTCAAATGGATGGTATCCTTGCAATTACGGAAGGTAGTTCGTTGTTGAGATTTTGTTTCTCCAATGGATGGTAGCCTTGTCATTATGGAAGTGGTTTCTTGTTGAGATTTTATTACTCCAATGGATGGTAGCCTTGCCATTATGGAAGGTAGTTTGTTGTTGAGATTTTGTTACTCCAATGGATGGTACCCTTGTAATTATGGAAGGTTGATTGTTGTTGAGATTTTTCTACTCCAATGGATGGTAGCCTTTTCATTATGGAAGATAGTTTGTTGTTGAATTTTGTTACTCAAATGGATGGTAGCCTTTTTATTATGGAAGGTAGTTTGTTGGTGAGATTATGTTACTCCAATGGATTCTTGCCTTGTGATTATGGAAGGTAGTTCATTGTTTAGATTTTGTTACTCCAATGGATGGTAGCCTTGTCATTATGCAAGGTAGTTCATTGTTGACATTTTGTTACTCCAATGAATGGTAGCCTTGTCATTATGGAAGGTAGTTTTTTGTTGAGATTTTGTTACTCCAATGGATGGTAGACTAGTCATTATGGAAGGTAGTTCGTTGTTGAGATTTTGTTACTCCAATGGATGGTAGCCTTGTCATTATGGATGGTAGTTCGTTGTTGATATTTTGTTACTCCATTGGATGGTACCCATGTCATTACCGAAAGTAGTTCGTTGTTGAAATTTTGTTACTCCAATGGATGGTAGCCTTGTCATTACGGAAGGTAGTTCGTTGTTGAGATTTCGTTACAGCAATGGATGGTATCCTTGTCATTATGGAAGATAGTTTGTTGTTGAGATTTTGTTACTCTAATGGCTGGTATCCTTGTCATTATGGAAGGTAGTTCGTTGTTGATATTTTGTTACTCCAATGGATGGTAACCTTTTCATTATGGAAGGTAGTTCGTGGTTGAGATTTTGTAACTCCAATGGATGGTAGCCTTGTCATTATGCAAGGTAGTTCATTGTTGACATTTTGTTACTCCAATTTCTGGTAGCCTTGTCATTATGGAAGGTAGTTCGTTGTTGAGATTTTGTTACTCCAATGGATGGTAGACTTGTCATTATGGAAGGTAGTTTGTTGTTGAGATTTTGTTACTCCAATGGATGGTAGACTTGTCATTATGGAAGGTAGTTCGTTGTTGAGATTTTGTTACTCTAATGGATGGTAGCCTTTTCATTATGTAAGGTAGTTCATTGTTGACATTTTGTTACTGCAATGAATGGTAGCCTTGTCATTATGGAAGGTAGTTTTTTGTTTAGATTTTGTTACTCCAATGGATGGTAGACTTGTCAATATGGAAGGTAGTTCTTTGTTGAGATTTTGTTACTCCAATGGATGGTAGCCTTGTCATTTTGGATGGTAGTTCGTTGTTGATATTTTGTTACTCCATTGGATGGTACCCTTGTGATTACCGAAAGTAGTTCGTTGTTGAAATTTTGTTACTTCAATGGATGGTAGCCTTGTCATTACGGAAGGTAGTTCGTTGTTGAGATTTCGTTACTGCAATGGATGGTATCCTTGTCATTATGGAAGGTAGTTTGTTGTTGAGATTTTGTTTCTCTAATGGCTGGTATCCTTGTCATTATGGAAGGTAGTTCATTGTTTAGATTTTGTTTCTCCAATGGATGGTAGCCTTGTCATTATGGAAGGTAGTTCGTTGTTGATATTTGGTTACTCCAATGGATGGTAACCTTTTCATTATGGAAGGTAGTTCGTTGATGAGATTTTGTTACTCCAATGGATGGTAGACTTCTCATTATGGAAGGTAGTTCGTTGTTGAGATTTTGTTACTCTAATGGATGGTAGATTTGTCATTATGGAAGGTAGTTCATTGTTAAGATTTTGTTAATCCAATGGATGGTAGCCTTGTTATTATTTAAGGTAGTTCGATGTTGAAGTTTTGTTACTCCAATGGATGGTAACCTTTTCATTATGGAAGGTAGTTCGTTGTTAAAATTTTGTTACTCCAATGGATGGTAGACTTGTCATTATGGAAGGTAGTTCGTTGTTGAGATTTTGTTAATCTAATGGATGGTAGACTTGTCATTGTGGAAGGTAGTTCGTTGTTGAGATTTTGTTACTCTAATGGATAATAGCCTTGTCATTATGTAAGGTAGTTCATTGTTGATGTTTTGTTACTCCAATGGATGGTAGCCTTTTCATTATGGAAGGTAGTTCGTTGTTGAGATTTTGTTACTCAAATGGATGGTATCCTTGCAATTACGGAAGGTAGTTCGTTGTTGAGATTTTGTTTCTCCAATGGATGGTAGCCTTGTCATTATGGAAGTGGTTTCTTGTTGAGATTTTATTACTCCAATGGATGGTAGCCTTGCCATTATGGAAGGTAGTTTGTTGTTGAGATTTTGTTACTCCAATGGATGGTAGCCTTTTCATTATGGAAGGTAGTTCGTTGTTGAGATTTTGTTACTCAAATGGATGGTATCCTTGCAATTACGGAAGGTAGTTCGTTGTTGAGATTTTGTTTCTCCAATGGATGGTAGCCTTGTCATTATGGAAGTGGTTTCTTGTTGAGATTTTATTACTCCAATGGATGGTAGCCTTGCCATTATGGAAGGTAGTTTGTTGTTGAGATTTTGTTACTCCAATGGATGGTACCCTTGTAATTATGGAAGGTTGATTGTTGTTGAGATTTTTCTACTCCAATGGATGGTAGCCTTTTCATTATGGAAGATAGTTTGTTGTTGAATTTTGTTACTCAAATGGATGGTAGCCTTTTTATTATGGAAGGTAGTTTGTTGGTGAGATTATGTTACTCCAATGGATTCTTGCCTTGTGATTATGGAAGGTAGTTCATTGTTTAGATTTTGTTACTCCAATGGATGGTAGCCTTGTCATTATGCAAGGTAGTTCATTGTTGACATTTTGTTACTCCAATGAATGGTAGCCTTGTCATTATGGAAGGTAGTTTTTTGTTGAGATTTTGTTACTCCAATGGATGGTAGACTAGTCATTATGGAAGGTAGTTCGTTGTTGAGATTTTGTTACTCCAATGGATGGTAGCCTTGTCATTATGGATGGTAGTTCGTTGTTGATATTTTGTTACTCCATTGGATGGTACCCATGTCATTACCGAAAGTAGTTCGTTGTTGAAATTTTGTTACTCCAATGGATGGTAGCCTTGTCATTACGGAAGGTAGTTCGTTGTTGAGATTTCGTTACAGCAATGGATGGTATCCTTGTCATTATGGAAGATAGTTTGTTGTTGAGATTTTGTTACTCTAATGGCTGGTATCCTTGTCATTATGGAAGGTAGTTCATTGTTGAGATTTTGTTTCTCCAATGGATGGTAGCCTTGTCATTATGGAAGGTAGTTCGTTGTTGATATTTTGTTACTCCAATGGATGGTAACCTTTTCATTATGGAAGGTAGTTCGTGGTTGAGATTTTGTAACTCCAATGGATGGTAGCCTTGTCATTATGCAAGGTAGTTCATTGTTGACATTTTGTTACTCCAATTTCTGGTAGCCTTGTCATTATGGAAGGTAGTTCGTTGTTGAGATTTTGTTACTCCAATGGATGGTAGACTTGTCATTATGGAAGGTAGTTCGTTGTTGAGATTTTGTTACTCCAATGGATGGTAGACTTGTCATTATGGAAGGTAGTTCGTTGTTGAGATTTTGTTACTCTAATGGATGGTAGCCTTTTCATTATGTAAGGTAGTTCATTGTTGACATTTTGTTACTGCAATGAATGGTAACCTTGTCATTATGGAAGGTAGTTTTTTGTTTAGATTTTGTTACTCCAATGGATGGTAGACTTGTCAATATGGAAGGTAGTTCTTTGTTGAGATTTTGTTACTCCAATGGATGGTAGCCTTGTCATTTTGGATGGTAGTTCGTTGTTGATATTTTGTTACTCCATTGGATGATACCCTTGTGATTACCGAAAGTAGTTCGTTGTTGAAATTTTGTTACTTCAATGGATGGTAGCCTTGTCATTATGGAAGGTAGTTCGTTGTTGAGATTTCGTTACTGCAATGGATGGTATCCTTGTCATTATGGAAGGTAGTTTGTTGTTGAGATTTTGTTTCTCTAATGGCTGGTATCCTTGTCATTATGGAAGGTAGTTCATTGTTTAGATTTTGTTTCTCCAATGGATGGTAGCCTTGTCATTATGGAAGGTAGTTCGTTGTTGATATTTGGTTACTCCAATGGATGGTAACCTTTTCATTATGGAAGGTCGTTCGTTGATGAGATTTTGTTACTCCAATGGATGGTAGACTTCTCATTATGGAAGGTAGTTCGTTGTTGAGATTTTGTTACTCTAATGGATGGTAGACTTGTCATTATGGAAGGTAGTTCATTGTTAAGATTTTGTTAATCCAATGGATGGTAGCCTTGTTATTATTTAAGGTAGTTCGATGTTGAAGTTTTGTTACTCCAATGGATGGTAACCTTTTCATTATGGAAGGTAGTTCGTTGTTAAAATTTTGTTACTCCAATGGATGGTAGACTTGTCATTATGGAAGGTAGTTCGTTGTTGAGATTTTGTTAATCTAATGGATGGTAGACTTGTCATTGTGGAAGGTAGTTCGTTGTTGAGATTTTGTTACTCTAATGGATAATAGCCTTGTCATTATGTAAGGTAGTTCATTGTTGATGTTTTGTTACTCCAATGGATGGTAGCCTTTTCATTATGGAAGGTAGTTCGTTGTTGAGATTTTGTTACTCAAATGGATGGTATCCTTGCAATTACGGAAGGTAGTTCGTTGTTGAGATTTTGTTTCTCCAATGGATGGTAGCCTTGTCATTATGGAAGTGGTTTCTTGTTGAGATTTTATTACTCCAATGGATGGTAGCCTTGCCATTATGGAAGGTAGTTTGTTGTTGAGATTTTGTTACTCCAATGGATGGTAGCCTTTTCATTATGGAAGGTAGTTCGTTGTTGAGATTTTGTTACTCAAATGGATGGTATCCTTGCAATTACGGAAGGTAGTTCGTTGTTGAGATTTTGTTTCTCCAATGGATGGTAGCCTTGTCATTATGGAAGTGGTTTCTTGTTGAGATTTTATTACTCCAATGGATGGTAGCCTTGCCATTATGGAAGGTAGTTTGTTGTTGAGATTTTGTTACTCCAATGGATGGTACCCTTGTAATTATGGAAGGTTGATTGTTGTTGAGATTTTTCTACTCCAATGGATGGTAGCCTTTTCATTATGGAAGATAGTTTGTTGTTGAATTTTGTTACTCAAATGGATGGTAGCCTTTTTATTATGGAAGGTAGTTTGTTGGTGAGATTATGTTACTCCAATGGATTCTTGCCTTGTGATTATGGAAGGTAGTTCATTGTTTAGATTTTGTTACTCCAATGGATGGTAGCCTTGTCATTATGCAAGGTAGTTCATTGTTGACATTTTGTTACTCCAATGAATGGTAGCCTTGTCATTATGGAAGGTAGTTTTTTGTTGAGATTTTGTTACTCCAATGGATGGTAGACTAGTCATTATGGAAGGTAGTTCGTTGTTGAGATTTTGTTACTCCAATGGATGGTAGCCTTGTCATTATGGATGGTAGTTCGTTGTTGATATTTTGTTACTCCATTGGATGGTACCCATGTCATTACCGAAAGTAGTTCGTTGTTGAAATTTTGTTACTCCAATGGATGGTAGCCTTGTCATTACGGAAGGTAGTTCGTTGTTGAGATTTCGTTACAGCAATGGATGGTATCCTTGTCATTATGGAAGATAGTTTGTTGTTGAGATTTTGTTACTCTAATGGCTGGTATCCTTGTCATTATGGAAGGTAGTTCATTGTTGAGATTTTGTTTCTCCAATGGATGGTAGCCTTGTCATTATGGAAGGTAGTTCGTTGTTGATATTTTGTTACTCCAATGGATGGTAACCTTTTCATTATGGAAGGTAGTTCGTGGTTGAGATTTTGTAACTCCAATGGATGGTAGCCTTGTCATTATGCAAGGTAGTTCATTGTTGACATTTTGTTACTCCAATTTCTGGTAGCCTTGTCATTATGGAAGGTAGTTCGTTGTTGAGATTTTGTTACTCCAATGGATGGTAGACTTGTCATTATGGAAGGTAGTTCGTTGTTGAGATTTTGTTACTCCAATGGATGGTAGACTTGTCATTATGGAAGGTAGTTCGTTGTTGAGATTTTGTTACTCTAATGGATGGTAGCCTTTTCATTATGTAAGGTAGTTCATTGTTGACATTTTGTTACTGCAATGAATGGTAACCTTGTCATTATGGAAGGTAGTTTTTTGTTTAGATTTTGTTACTCCAATGGATGGTAGACTTGTCAATATGGAAGGTAGTTCTTTGTTGAGATTTTGTTACTCCAATGGATGGTAGCCTTGTCATTTTGGATGGTAGTTCGTTGTTGATATTTTGTTACTCCATTGGATGATACCCTTGTGATTACCGAAAGTAGTTCGTTGTTGAAATTTTGTTACTTCAATGGATGGTAGCCTTGTCATTATGGAAGGTAGTTCGTTGTTGAGATTTCGTTACTGCAATGGATGGTATCCTTGTCATTATGGAAGGTAGTTTGTTGTTGAGATTTTGTTTCTCTAATGGCTGGTATCCTTGTCATTATGGAAGGTAGTTCATTGTTTAGATTTTGTTTCTCCAATGGATGGTAGCCTTGTCATTATGGAAGGTAGTTCGTTGTTGATATTTGGTTACTCCAATGGATGGTAACCTTTTCATTATGGAAGGTCGTTCGTTGATGAGATTTTGTTACTCCAATGGATGGTAGACTTCTCATTATGGAAGGTAGTTCGTTGTTGAGATTTTGTTACTCTAATGGATGGTAGACTTGTCATTATGGAAGGTAGTTCATTGTTAAGATTTTGTTAATCCAATGGATGGTAGCCTTGTTATTATTTAAGGTAGTTCGATGTTGAAGTTTTGTTACTCCAATGGATGGTAACCTTTTCATTATGGAAGGTAGTTCGTTGTTAAAATTTTGTTACTCCAATGGATGGTAGACTTGTCATTATGGAAGGTAGTTCGTTGTTGAGATTTTGTTAATCTAATGGATGGTAGACTTGTCATTGTGGAAGGTAGTTCGTTGTTGAGATTTTGTTACTCTAATGGATAGTAGCCTTGTCATTATGTAAGGTAGTTCATTGTTGATGTTTTGTTACTCCAATGGATGGTAGCCTTTTCATTATGGAAGGTAGTTCGTTGTTGAGATTTTGTTACTCAAATGGATGGTATCCTTGCAATTTCGGAAGGTAGTTCGTTGTTGAGATTTTGTTTCTCCAATGGATGGTAGCCTTGTCATTATGGAAGTGGTTTCTTGTTGAGATTTTATTACTCCAATGGATGGTAGCCTTGCCATTATGGAAGGTAGTTTGTTGTTGAGATTTTGTTACTCCAATGGATGGTACCCTTGTAATTATGGAAGGTTGATTGTTGTTGAGATTTTTCTACTCCAATGGATGGTAGCCTTTTCATTATGGAAGATAGTTTGTTGTTGAATTTTGTTACTCAAATGGATGGTAGCCTTTTTATTATGGAAGGTAGTTTGTTGGTGAGATTATGTTACTCCAATGGATTCTTGCCTTGTGATTATGGAAGGTAGTTCATTGTTTAGATTTTGTTACTCCAATGGATGGTAGCCTTGTCATTATGCAAGGTAGTTCATTGTTGACATTTTGTTACTCCAATGAATGGTAGCCTTGTCATTATGGAAGGTAGTTTTTTGTTGAGATTTTGTTACTCCAATGGATGGTAGACTAGTCATTATGGAAGGTAGTTCGTTGTTGAGATTTTGTTACTCCAATGGATGGTAGCCTTGTCATTATGGATGGTAGTTCGTTGTTGATATTTTGTTACTCCATTGGATGGTACCCATGTCATTACCGAAAGTAGTTCGTTGTTGAAATTTTGTTACTCCAATGGATGGTAGCCTTGTCATTACGGAAGGTAGTTCGTTGTTGAGATTTCGTTACAGCAATGGATGGTATCCTTGTCATTATGGAAGATAGTTTGTTGTTGAGATTTTGTTACTCTAATGGCTGGTATCCTTGTCATTATGGAAGGTAGTTCATTGTTGAGATTTTGTTTCTCCAATGGATGGTAGCCTTGTCATTATGGAAGGTAGTTCGTTGTTGATATTTTGTTACTCCAATGGATGGTAACCTTTTCATTATGGAAGGTAGTTCGTGGTTGAGATTTTGTAACTCCAATGGATGGTAGCCTTGTCATTATGCAAGGTAGTTCATTGTTGACATTTTGTTACTCCAATTTCCGGTAGCCTTGTCATTATGGAAGGTAGTTTGTTGTAGAGATTTTCTTACTCCAATGCATGGTAGACTTGTCATTATGGAAGGTAGTTCGTTGTTGAGATTTTGTTACCCCAATGGATGGTAGACTTGTCATTATGGAAGGTAGTTCGTTGTTGATATTTTGTTACTCTAATGGATGGTAGCCTTGTCATTATGCAAGGTAGTTCATTGTTGACATTTTGTTACACCAATGAATGGTAGCCTTGTCATTATGGAAGGTAGTTTTTTGTTGAGATTTTGTTACTCCAATGGATGGTAGACTTGTCATTATGGAAGGTAGTTCGTTGTTGAGATTTTGTTACTCCAATGGATGGTAGCCTTGTCATTATGGATGGTAGTTCGTTGTTGATATTTTGTTACTCTATTGGATGGTACTCTTGTCATTACCGAAAGTAGTTCGTTGTTGAAATTTTGTTACTCCAATGGATGGTAGCCTTGTCATTATGGAAGGTAGTTCGTTATTGAGATTTCGTTACTGCAATGGATGGTATCCTTGTCATTATGGAAGATAGTTTGTTGTTGAGATTTTGTTACTCTAATGGATGGTAGCCTTATCATTATGGAAGATAGTTCGTTGTTGATATTTTGTTACTCCAATGGATGGTAACCTTTTCATTATGGAAGGTAGTTCGTTGTTGAGATTTTGTTACTCCAATGGATGGTAGCCTTGTAATTATGCAATGTAGTTCATTGTTGACATTATGTTACTCCAATTTCTTGTATCCTTGTCATTATGGAAGGTAGTTCGTTGTTGAGATTTTTTTACTCCAATGGATGGTAGACTTGTCATTATGGAAGGTAGTTCGTTGTTGAGATTTTGTTACTCCAATGGATGGTAGACTTGTCATTATTGAAGGTAGTTCGTTGTTGAGATTTGGTTACTCTAATGGATGGTAGCCTTGTCATTATGCAAGGTAGTTCATTGTTGACATTTTGTTACTCCAATGAATGGTAGCCTTGTCATTATGGAAGGTAGTTTTTTGTTGAGATTTTGTTACTCCAATGGATGGTAGACTTGTCATTATGGAGGGTAGTTCGTTGTTGAGATTTTGTTACTCCAATGGATGGTAGCCTTGTCATTATGGATGGTAGTTCATTGTTGATATTTTGTTACTCCATTGGATGGTACCCTTGTTATTATCGAAAGTAGTTTGTTTTTGAAATTTTGTTACTCCAATGGATGGTAGCCTTGTCATTACGGAAGGTAGTTCGTTGTTGAGATTTCGTTACTGCAATGGATGGTTTCCTTATCATTATGGAAGGTAGTTTGTTGTTGAGATTTTGTTACCCAAATGGCAGGTATCCTTGTCATCATGGAAGGTAGTTCATTGTTGAGATTTTGTTTCTCCAATGGATGGTAGCCTTGTCATTATGGAAGGTAGTTCGTTGTTGATATTTTGTTACTCCAATGGATGGTAACCTTTTCATTATGGAAGGTAGTTTGTTGTTGAGATTTTGTTACTCTAATGGATGGTAGACTTGTCATTATGGAAGGTAGTTTGTTGTTGTGATTTTGTTACTCTAATGGATGGTAGACTTGTCATTATTGTAGGTAGTTCATTGTTGAGATTTTGTTACTCCAATGGATGGTAGCCTTGTCATTATGTAAGGTAGTTTGTTGTTGAAGTTTTGTTACTCCAATGGAATGTAGCCTTGTCATTATGGAAGGTAGTTTGTTGTTGAGATTTTGTTACTCCAATGGATGGTAGCCTTGTAATTATTGAAGGTAGTTCGTTGTTGAGATTTGGTTACTCCAATGGATGGTAGTCTTGTCATTATGGAAAGTAGTTCATTGATGAGATTTTATTACTCCAATGGATGATAGCCTTCTCATTATGGAAGGTAGTTCGTTGTTGAGATTTTGTTACACCAATGTATGGTAGGCTTGTCATTATGGAAGGTGGTTCGTTGTTGCGATTTTGTTAATCCAATGGATGGTATTTGTGTCATTATGGAAGGTAGTTCTTTGTTGAGATTTTGATACTCCGTTGGATGGTAGCCTTGTTATTATGGAAGGTAGTTCGTTGTTGAGATTTTGTTTCTCCAATGGATGGTAGCCTTATCATTATGGAAGGTAGTTTGTTGTTGATATTTTTATTACTCCAATGGATGGTAGCCTTGCCATTATGGAAGGTAGTTCGTTCTTGTGATTTTGTTACTCCAATGGATGGTAGCCTTTTCATTATGGAAGATAGTTTGTTGTTGAATTTTTGTTACTCAAATGGATGGTAGCCTTTTTATTATGGAAGGTAATTCGTTGTCCAGATTTTGTTACACCAATGGATGGTAGCCTTGTCATAATGGAAGGTAGTTTGTTGCTGAGATTTTGTTACTCCAATGGATGGTAGCCTTGTGATTATGGAAGGTAGTTCATTGTTTAGATTTTGTTACTCCACAAGATGGTAGCCTTGTCATTATGGATGGTAGTTTTTTGATTAGATTTTTTACTCCATTGGATGGTAGCATTGTCATTACAGAAAGTAGTTCGTTGTTGAGATTTTGTTACTTTAAAGGATGGTAGCCTTGTCATTATGCAAGGTAGTTCATTGTTGACATTTTGTTACTCCAATGAATGGTAGCCTTGTCATTATGGAAGGTAGTTTTTTCATTGAGATTTTGTTACTCCAATGGATGGTAGACTTGTCATTATGGAAGGTAGTTTGTTGTTGAGATTTTGTTACTCCAATGGATGGTAGCCTTGTCATTATGGATGGTAGTTCGTTGTTGATATTTTTTTACTCCATTGGATGGTACCCATGACATTACCGAAAGTAGTTCGTTGTTGAAATTTTGTTACCCCAATGGATGGTAGACTTGTCATTATGGAAGGTAGTTCGTTGTTGATATTTTGTTACTCTAATGGATGGTAGCCTTGTCATTATGCAAGGTAGTTCATTGTTGACATTTTGTTACACCAATGAATGGTAGCCTTATCATTATGGAAGGTAGTTTTTTGTTGAGATTTTGTTACTCCAATGGATGGTAGACTTGTCATTATGGAAGGTAGTTCGTTGTTGAGATTTTGTTACTCCAATGGATGGTAGCCTTGTCATTTTGGATGGTAGTTCGTTGTTGATATTTTGTTACTCCATTGGATGGTACCCTTGTGATTACCGAAAGTAGTTCGTTGTTGAAATTTTGTTACTTCATTGGATGGTAGCCTTGTCATTACGGAAGGTAGTTCGTTGTTGAGATTTCGTTACTGCAATGGATGGTATCCTTGTCATTATGGAAGGTAGTTTGTTGTTGAGATTTTGTTTCTCTAATGGCTGGTATCCTTGTCATAATGGAAGGTAGTTCATTGTTTAGATTTTGTTTCTCCAATGGATGGTAGCCTTGTCATTATGGAAGGTAGTTCATTGTTGATATTTGGTTACTCCAATGGATGGTAACCTTTTCATTATGGAAGGTAGTTCGTTGATGAGATTTTGTTACTCCAATGGATGGTAGACTTCTCATTATGGAAGGTAGTTCGTTGTTGAGATTTTGTTACTCTAATGGATGGTAGACTTGTCATTATGGAAGGTAGTTCATTGTTGAGATTTTGTTAATCCAATGGATGGTAGCCTTGTTATTATTTAAGGTAGTTCGATGTTGAAGTTTTGTTACTCCAATGGATGGTAACCTTTTCATTATGGAAGGTAGTTCGTTGTTGAAATTTTGTTACTCCAATGGATGGTAGACTTGTCATTATGGAAGGTAGTTCATTGTTGAGATTTTGTTACTCTAATGGATGGTAGGCTTGTCATTGTGGAAGGTAGTTCGTTGTTGAGATTTTGTTATTCTAATGGATAGTAGCCTTGTCATTATGTAAGGTAGTTCATTATTGATGTTTTGTTACTCCAATGGATGGTAGCCTTTTCATTATG
Source organism: Vicia faba (assembly GCA_948472305.1). Lineage (NCBI taxonomy): Eukaryota > Viridiplantae > Streptophyta > Magnoliopsida > Fabales > Fabaceae > Vicia > Vicia faba. The sequence goes on from OX451739.1 coordinate 854,256,063, forward strand.
GAAGGTAGTTCGTTGTTGAGATTTTGTTACTCAAATGGATGGTATCCTTGCAATTACGGAAGGTAGTTCGTTGTTGAGATTTTGTTTCTCCAATGGATGGTAGCCTTGTCATTATGGAAGTTGTTTCTTTTTGAGATTTTATTACTCCAATGGATGGTAGCCTTGCCATTATGGAAGGTAGTTTGTTGTTGAGATTTTGTTACTCCAATGGATGGTACCCTTGTAATTATGGAAGGTTGATTGTTGTTGAGATTTTTCTACTCCAATGGATGGTAGCCTTTTCATTATGGAAGATAGTTTGTTGTTGAATTTTGTTACTCAAATGGATGGTAGCCTTTTTATTATGGAAGGTAGTTCGTTGTTGAGATTTTGTTACACCAATGGATGGTAGCCTTGTCATAATGGAAGGTAGTTTGTTGGTGAGATTATGTTACTCCAATGGATTCTTGCCTTGTGATTATGGAAGGTAGTTCATTGTTTAGATTTTGTTACTCCAATGGATGGTAGCCTTGTCATTATGCAAGGTAGTTCATTGTTGACATTTTGTTACTCCAATGAATGGTAGCCTTGTCATTATGGAAGGTAGTTTTTTGTTGAGATTTTGTTACTCCAATGGATGGTAGACTTGTCATTATGGAAGGTAGTTGTTTTTGAGATTTTGTTACTCCAATGGATGGTAGCCTTGTCATTATGGATGGTAGTTCGTTGTTGATATTTTGTTACTCCATTGGATGGTACCCATGTCATTACCGAAAGTAGTTCGTTGTTGAAATTTTGTTACTCCAATGGATGGTAGCCTTGTCATTACGGAAGGTAGTTCGTTGTTGAGATTTCGTTACAGCAATGGATGGTATCCTTGTCATTATGGAAGATAGTTTGTTGTTGAGATTTTGTTACTCTAATGGCTGGTATCCTTGTCATTATGGAAGGTAGTTCATTGTTGAGATTTTGTTTCTCCAATGGATGGTAGCCTTGTCATTATGGAAGGTAGTTCGTTGTTGATATTTTGTTACTCCAATGGATGGTAACCTTTTCATTATGGAAGGTAGTTCGTGGTTGAGATTTTGTAACTCCAATGGATGGTAGCCTTGTCATTATGCAAGGTAGTTCATTGTTGACATTTTGTTACTCCAATTTCCGGTAGCCTTGTCATTATGGAAGGTAGTTCGTTGTTGAGATTTTCTTACTCCAATGGATGGCAGACTTGTCATTATGGAAGGTAGTTCCTTGTTGAGATTTTGTTACCCCAATGGATGGTAGACTTGTCATTATGGAAGGTAGTTCGTTGTTGAGATTTTGTTACTCCAATGGATGGTAGCCTTGTCATTATGGATGGTAGTTCGTTGTTGATATTTTGTTACTCTATTGGATGGTACCCTTGTCATTACCGAAAGTAGTTCGTTGTTGAAAATTTGTTACTCCAATGGATGGTAGCCTTGTCATTATGGAAGGTAGTTCGTTATTGAGATTTCGTTACTGCAATGGATGGTATCCTTGTCATTATGGAAGATAGTTTGTTGTTGAGATTTTGTTACTCTAATGGATGGTATCCTTGTCATTATGGAAGGTAGTTCATTGTTGAGATTTTGTTTCTCCAATGGATGGTAGCCTTGTCATTATGGAAGGTAGTTCGTTGTTGATATTTTGTTACTCCAATGGATGGTAACCTTTTCATTATGGAAGGTAGTTCGTTGTTGAGATTTTGTTACTCCAATGGATGGTAGCCTTGTAATTATGCAAGGTAGTTCATTGTTGACATTATGTTACTCCAATTTCTTGTATCCTTGTCATTATGGAAGGTAGTTCGTTGTTGAGATTTTGTCACTCCAATGGATGGTAGACTTGTCATTATGGAAGGTAGTTCGTTGTTGAGATTTTGTTACTCCAATGGATGGTAGACTTGTCATTATTGAAGGTAGTTCATTGTTGAGATTTGGTTACTCTAATGGATGGTAGCCTTGTCATTATGCAAGGTAGTTCATTGTTGACATTTTGTTACTCCAATGAATGGTAGCCTTGTCATTATGGAAGGTAGTTTTTTGTTGAGATTTTGTTACTCCAATGGATGGTAGACTTGTCATTATGGAGGGTAGTTCGTTGTTGAGATTTTGTTACTCCAATGGATGGTAGCCTTGTCATTATGGATGGTAGTTCATTGTTGATATTTTGTTACTCCATTGGATGGTACCCTTGTTATTACCGAAAGTAGTTTGTTTTTGAAATTTTGTTACTCCAATGGATGGTAGCCTTGTCATTACGGAAGGTAGTTCGTTGTTGAGATTTCGTTACTGCAATGGATGGTATCCTTATCATTATGGAAGGTAGTTTGTTGTTGAGATTTTGTTACCCGAATGGCAGCTATCCTTGTCATCATGGAAGGTAGTTCATTGTTGAGATTTTGTTTCTCCAATGGATGGTAGCCTTGTCATTATGGAAGGTAGTTTGTTCATGAGATTTTGTTACTCTAATGGATGTTAGACTTGTAATTATGGAAGGTAGTTTGTTGTTGAGATTTTGTTACTCTAATGGATGGTAGACTTGTCATTATTGTAGGTAGTTCATTGTTGAGATTTTGTTACTCCAATGGATGGTAGTCTCGTCATTATGTAAGGTAGTTTGTTGTTGAAGTTTTGTTACTCCAATGGAATGTAGCCTTGTCATTATGGAAGGTAGTTCGTTGTTGAGATTTTGTTACTCCAATGGATGGTAGCCTTGTAATTATTAAAGGTAGTTCATTGTTGAGATTTGGTTACTCCAATGGATGGTAGCCTTGTCATTATGGAAAGTAGTTCATTGATGAGATTTTATTACTCCAATGGATGATAGCCTTCTCATTATGGAAGGTAGTTTGTTGTTGAGATTTTGTTACACCAATGTATGGTAGGCTTGTCATTATGGAAGGTGGTTCGTTGTTGCGATTTTGTTAATCCAATGGATGGTATTCGTGTCATTATGGAAGGTAGTTCTTTGTTGAGATTTTGATACTCCATTGGATGGTAGCCTTGTCATTATGGAAGGTAGTTCATTGTTGACATTTTGTTACTACAATGGATGGTATCCTTTTCATTATGGAAGGTAGTTCGTTGTTGAGATTTTGTTACTCAAATGGATGGTATCCTTGCCATTACAGAAGGTAGTTCGTTGTTGAGATTTTGTTTCTCCAATGGATGGTAGCCTTGTCATTATGGAAGGTAGTTTGTTGTTGATATTTTTATTACTCCAATGGATGGTAGCCTTGCCATTATGGAAGGTAGTTCGTTCTTGAGATTTTGTTACTCCAATGGATGGTAGCCTTTTCATTATGGAAGATAGTTTGTTGTTGAGTTTTTGTTACTCAAATGGATTGTAGCCTTTTTATTATGGAAGGTAATTCGTTGTTGAGATTTTGTTACACCAATGGATGGTAGCCTTGTCATAATGGAAAGTAGTTTGTTGCTGAGATTTTGTTACTCCAATGGATGGTAGCCTTGTGATTATGGAAGGTAGTTCATTGTTTAGATTTTGTTACTCCAATGGATAGTAGCCTTGTCATTATGGATGGTAGTTTTTTGATTAGATTTTTTACTCCATTGGATGGTAGCATTGTCATTACAGAAAGTAGTTCGTTGTTGAGATTTTGTTACTATAATGGATGGTAGCCTTGTCATTATGCAAGGTAGTTCATTGTTGACATTTTGTTACTCCAATGGATGGTAGCCTTGTCATTATATAAGGTAGTTTTTTGTTGAGATTTTGTTACTCCAATGGATGGTAGACTTGTCATTACGGAAGGTAGTTCGTTGTTGAGATTTTGTTACTCCAATGGATGGTAGACTTGTCATTACAGAAGGTAGTTTGTTGTTGAGATTTTGTTACTCCATTGGATGGTATCCTTGTCATTACCGAAAGTAGTTCATTGTTGAAATTTTGTTTCTCCAATGGTTGGTAGCCTTGTCATTACGGAAGGTAGTTCTTGTTGAGATTTTGTTTCTCCAATGGTTGGTAGCCTTGTCATTATGGAAGGTAGTTTGTTGTTGATATTTTGTTACTCCAATGGATGGTAACCTTTTCATTATGGAAGGTAGTTCGTTGTTGAGATTTTGTTACTCCAATGGATGGTAGCCTTGTTATTATGGATGGAAGTTTATTGTTGAGATTTTGTTAATCCATTGGATGGTAGCCTTGTCATTTCCGAAGGTAGTTTGTTGTTGAGATTTTGTTACTCTAATGGATGGTAGCCTTGTCATTATGGAAGGTAGTTCATTGTTGACATTTTGTTACTCCAAAGGATGATAGCCATTTCATTATGGATGGTAGTTCGTTGTTGTGATTTTGTTACTCCAATGGATGGTAGACTTGTCATTATGGAAGGTAGTTCGTTGTTGAGATTTTGTTACTCCAATGGATGGTAGCCTTGTCATTATGGATGGTAGTTCGTTGTTGAGATTATGTTATTCCATTGGATGGTAGCATTGTCATTATGGAAGGTAGTTCGTTGTTGAGATTTTGTTACTCCAATTGATGGTAGCCTTGTCATTATGGAAGGTAGTTTGTTGTTGAGATTCTGTTACTCCAATGGATGGTAGCCTTGTCATTATGGAAGGTAGTTCGTTGTTGAGATTTTGTTACTCCAATAGATGGTAGCCTTATCATTATGGATGGTAGTTCCTTGTTGAGATTTTGGTACTCCAATGGATGGTAGGCTTGTCATTATGGAAGGTGATTCGTTGTTGAGATGTTCTTAATCCAATGGATGGTATTCGTGTCATTATGGAAGGTAGTTCGTTGTTGAGATTTTTTTACTCCATTGGATGGTAGCCTTGTCATTATGGAAGGTAGTTCATTGTTGAGATTTTGTTACTCTAATGGATGGTATCCTTGCCATTACGGAAGGTAGTTCGTTATTAAGATTTTGTTTCTCTAATGGATGGTAGACTTGTCATTACCGAAGGTAGTTTGTTGTTAAGATTTTTTTACTCTAATGGATGGTATCCTTGTCATCATGGAAGGTAGTTCATTGTTGAGATTTTGTTACTCCAATGGATGGTAGCCTTGTCATTATGTAAGGTAGTTCGTTGTTGAGATTTTGTTACTCTAATGGATGGTAGCCTTGTCATTATGCAAGGTTGTTCATTATTGACAATTTGTTACTCCAATGAATGGTAGCCTTGTCATTATGGATGGTAGTTCGTTGTTATGATTTTGTTACTCCAATGGATGGTAGACTTGTCATTATGGAAGGTAGTTCGTTGTTGAGATTTTGTTACTCCAATGGATGGTAGCCTTGTCATTATGGATGGTAGTTCGTTGTTGAGATTATGTTATTCCATTGGATGGTAGCATTGTCATTATGGAAGGTAGTTCGTTGTTGAGATTTTGTTACTCCAATTGATGGTAGCCTTGTCATTATGGAAGGTAGTTCGTTGTTGAGATTCTGTTACTCCAATGGATGGTAGCCTTGTCATTATGGAAGGTAGTTCGTTGTTGAGATTTTGTTACTCCAATGGATGGTAGCCTTATCATTATGGATGGTAGTTCCTTGTTGAGATTTTGGTACTCCAATGGATGGTAGGCTTGTCATTATGGAAGGTGATTCGTTGTTGAGATGTTCTTAATCCAATGGATGGTATTCGTGTCATTATGGAAGGTAGTTCGTTGTTGAGATTTTTTTACTCCATTGGATGGTAGCCTTGTCATTACGGAAGGTAGTTCATTGTTGAGATTTTGTTACTCTAATGGATGGTATCCTTGCCATTACGGAAGGTAGTTCATTATTAAGATTTTGTTTCTCCAATGGATGGTAGACTTGTCATTACCGAAGGTAGTTTGTTGTTAAGATTTTTTTACTCTAATGGATGGTATCCTTGTCATCATGGAAGGTAGTTCATTGTTGAGATTTTGTTACTCCAATGGATGGTAGCCTTGTCATTATGTAAGGTAGTTCGTTGTTGAGATTTTGTTACTCTAATGGATGGTAGCCTTGTCATTATGCAAGGTTGTTCATTATTGACAATTTGTTACTCCAATGAATGGTAGCCTTGTCATTATGGAAGGTAGTTTTTTATTGAAATTTATTAATCCAATGGATGGTAGACTTGTCATTATGGAAGGTAGTTCGTTGTTAAGATTTTGTTACTCCAATGGATGGTAGCCTTGTCATTATGGAAGGTAGTTTGTTGTTCATATTTTGTTACTCCATTGGATGGTAACCTTTTCATTATGGAAGGTAGTTCGTTGTTGAGATTTTGTTACTCCAATGGATGGTAGACTTGTCATTATGGAAGGTAGTTCGTTATTGAGATTTTGTTACTCCAATGGATGGTAGACTTGTCATTATGGAAGGTAGTTCATTGTTGAGATTTTGTTACTCCAATGGATGGTAGCCTTGTCATTATGTAAGGTAGTTCGTTGTTGAAGTTTTGTTACTCCAATGGTTGGTAGCCTTTTCATTATGGAAGGTAGTTTGTTGTTGATATTTTGTTACTCCGATGGATGGTAGCCTTGTCATTTGGATGGAAGTTTGTTGTTGAGATTTTGTTACTCCATTGGATGGTAGCCTTGTCATTACAGAAATTAGTTTGTTGTTTAGATTTTATTACTCTAATGGATGGTAGCCTTGTCATTATGGAAGGTAGTTCATTGTTGACATTTTGTTACTCCAATGGATGATAGCCTTTTCATTATGGAAGGTAGTTCGTTGTTGAGATTTTGTTACTCTAATGGATGGTAGACTTGTCATTATGGAAGGTAGTTCGTTGTTGAGATTTTGTTACTCCAATGGATGGTAGCCTTGTGATTATGGATGGCTGTTCGTTGTTGAGATTATGTTACTCCATTGGATGGTAGCCTTGTCATTATGGAAGGCAATTCGTTGTTGAGATTTTGTTACTCCAATGGATGGTAGCCTTGTCATTATGGAAGGTAGTTCATTGTTGATATTCTGTTACTCCAATGGAAGGTAGCCTTATCATTATGGAAGGTAGTTCATTGATGGGATTTTATTATTCCAATGGATGGTAGCCTTGTCATTATGGAAGGTAGTTCATTATTGAGATTTTGTTACTCCAATGGATGGTAGGCTTGTCATTATGGAGGGAAGTTCGTTGTTGAGATTTTTTTATTCCATTGGATGGTAGCCTTGTCATTATGGAAGGTAGTTCATTGTTGAGATTTTGTTACTCTAATGGATGGTATCCTTGACATTACATAAGGGAGTTTGTTGTTGAGATTTTGTTTCTCCAATGGATGGTAGACTTGTCATTACAGTAGGTAGTTTGTTGTTAAGATTTTGGTACTCTAATGGATGGTATCCTTGTCAGTACGGAAGGTAGTTCATTGTTGAGACTTAGTTTCTCCAATGGATGGTAGACTTGTCATTATGGAAGGTAGTTCGTTGTTGAGATTTTGTTACTATAATGGATTGTATCCTTGTCATTACGGAAGGTAGTTCATAGTTGAGATTTTGTTACTCCAATGGATGGTAGCCTTGTCATAATGGAAGGTAGTTCGTTGTTGATATTTTGTTACTCCAATGGATGGTAGCCTTGTCATTATGGTAATTAATTCTTCGTTGAGATTTTGTTTCCCCAATGGATGGTAGCCTTGTCATTATGAAAGGTAGTTTGTTGTTGTGATTTTGTTACTCTAATGGAAGGTATCCTAGTCATTATGGAAGGTAGTTCATTATTAAGATTTTGTTTCTCTAATGGATGGTAGCCTTGTCATTTTGGAAGGTAGTTAGTTGTTCATATTTTGTTACTCCAATGGATGGTAGCCTTGTCATTATGGTAATTAATTCTTCGTTGAGATTTTGTTTCCCCAATGGATGGTAGCCTTGTCATTATGAAAGGTAGTTTGTTGTTGTGATTTTGTTACTCTAATGGATGGTATCCTAGTCATTATGGAAGGTAGTTCATTGTTGAGATTTTGTTTCTCCAATGGATGGTAGCCTTGTCATTTTGGAAGGTAGTTCATTGTTCATATTTTGTTACTCCAATGGATGGTAACCTTGTCATTATGTAAGGTACTTCTTTATTGAACTTTTGTTACTCCAATGGATGGTAGCCATGTCATTACGAAAGGTATTTCGTTGTTGAGATTTTGTTACTCTATTGGATGTTAGACTTATAATTATATAACAATGTTCGTTGTTGAGATTTTGTTACTCCAATGGATGGTAGCCTTGTCATTAGGTAAGGTAGTTCGTTGTTGAGATTTTGTTACTCCAATGGATGGTAGCCTTATCATTATGGAACGTAGTTCGTTGTTGAGATTTCTTTACTGCAATGGATGGTATCCTTGTCATTATGGAAGGTAATTCGTTGTTGAGATTTTATTACTATAATGGATTGTATCCTTGTCATTACGGAAGGTAGTTCGTTGGTGAGATTTTGTTACTCCAATGGATGGTAACCTTGTAACTATGGAAGGTATTTCTTCGTTGATATTTTGTTACTCCAATGGATGGTAGCCTTGTCATTATGTAAGGTAGTTCGTTGTTGAGATTTTGTTACTCTAATGGATGGTAGCCTTGTCATTATGCAAGGTAGTTCATTGTTGTCATTTTGTTACTCCAATGAATGGTAGCCTTTTTCATTATGGAAGGTAGTTTTTTATTGAAATTTATTACTCCAATGGATGGTAGACTTGTCATTATGGAAGGTAGTTCGTTGTTAAGATTTTGTTACTCCAATGGATGGTAGCCTTGTCATTATGGAAGGTAGTTCGTTGTTCATATTTCGTTACTCCATTGGATGGTAACCTTTTCTTTATGGAATGTAGTTTGTTGTTGAGATTTTGTTACTCCAATGGATGGTAGACTTGTCATTATGGAAGGTAGTTTGTTGTTGAGATTTTGTTACTCCAATGGATGGTAGACTTGTCATTATGGAAGGTAGTTCATTGTTGTGATTTTGTTACTCCAATGGATGGTAGCCTTGTCATTATGTAAGGTAGTTCGTTGTTGAAGTTTTGTTACTCCAATGGTTGGTAGCCTTTTCATTATGGAAGGTAGTTTGTTGTTGATATTTTGTTACTCCGATGGATGGTAGCCTTGTCATTTGGATGGAAGTTTGTTGTTGAGATTTTGTTACTCCATTGGATGGTAGCCTTGTCATTACAGAAATTAGTTTGTTGTTTAGATTTTATTACTCTAATGGATGGTAGCCTTGTCATTATGGAAGGTAGTTCATTGTTGACATTTTGTTACTCCAATGGATGATAGCCTTTTCATTATGGAAGGTAGTTCGTTGTTGAGATTTTGTTACTCTAATGGATGGTAGACTTGTCATTATGGAAGGTAGTTCGTTGTTGAGATTGTGTTACTCCAATGGATGGTAGCCTTGTGATTATGGATGGCTGTTCGTTGTTGAGATTATGTTACTCCATTGGATGGTAGCCTTGTCATTATGGAAGGCAATTCGTTGTTGAGATTTTGTTACTCCAATGGATGGTAGCCTTGTCATTATGGAAGGTAGTTCATTGTTGATATTCTGTTACTCCAATGGAAGGTAGCCTTATCATTATGGAAGGTAGTTCATTGATGGGATTTTATTATTCCAATGGATGGTAGCCTTGTCATTATGGAAGGTAGTTCATTGTTGAGATTTTGTTACTCCAATGGATGGTAGGCTTGTCATTATGGAGGGAAGTTCGTTGTTGAGATTTTTTTATTCCATTGGATGGTAGCCTTGTCATTATGGAAGGTAGTTCATTGTTGAGATTTTGTTACTCTAATGGATGGTATCCTTGACATTACATAAGGGAGTTTGTTGTTGAGATTTTGTTTCTCCAATGGATGGTAGACTTGTCATTACAGTAGGTAGTTTGTTGTTAAGATTTTGGTACTCTAATGGATGGTATCCTTGTCAGTACGGAAGGTAGTTCATTGTTGAGACTTAGTTTCTCCAATGGATGGTAGACTTGTCATTATGGAAGGTAGTTCGTTGTTGAGATTTTGTTACTATAATGGATTGTATCCTTGTCATTAAGGAAGGTAGTTCATAGTTGAGATTTTGTTACTCCAATGGATGGTAGCCTTGTCATAATGGAAGGTAGTTCGTTGTTGATATTTTGTTACTCCAATGGATGGTAGCCTTGTCATTATGGTAATTAATTCTTCATTGAGATTTTGTTTCCCCAATGGATGGTAGCCTTGTCATTATGAAAGGTAGTTTGTTGTTGTGATTTTGTTACTCTAATGGAAGGTATCCTAGTCATTATGGAAGGTAGTTCATTATTAAGATTTTGTTTCTCTAATGGATGGTAGCCTTGTCATTTTGGAAGGTAGTTAGTTGTTCATATTTTGTTACTCCAATGGATGGTAGCCTTGTCATTATGGTAATTAATTCTTCGTTGAGATTTTGTTTCCCCAATGGATGGTAGCCTTGTCATTATGAAAGGTAGTTTGTTGTTGTGATTTTGTTACTCTAATGGATGGTATCCTAGTCATTATGGAAGGTAGTTCATTGTTGAGATTTTGTTTCTCCAATGGATGGTAGCCTTGTCATTTTGGAAGGTAGTTCATTGTTCATATTTTGTTACTCCAATGGATGGTAACCTTGTCATTATGTAAGGTACTTCTTTATTGAACTTTTGTTACTCCAATGGATGGTAGCCATGTCATTACGGAAGGTATTTCGTTGTTGAGATTTTGTTACTCTATTGGATGTTAGACTTATAATTATATAACGATGTTCGTTGTTGAGATTTTGTTACTCCAATGGATGGTAGCCTTGTCATTAGGTAAGGTAGTTCGTTGTTGAGATTTTGTTACTCCAATGGATGGTAGCCTTATCATTATGGAACGTAGTTCGTTGTTGAGATTTCTTTACTGCAATGGATGGTATCCTTGTCATTATGGAAGGTAATTCGTTGTTGAGATTTTATTACTATAATGGATTGTATCCTTGTCATTACGGAAGGTAGTTCGTTGGTGAGATTTTGTTACTCCAATGGATGGTAACCTTGTAACTATGGAAGGTATTTCTTCGTTGATATTTTGTTACTCCAATGGATGGTAGCCATGTCATTATGTAAGGTAGTTCGTTGTTGAGATTTTGTTACTCTAATGGATGGTAGCCTTGTCATTATGCAAGGTAGTTCATTGTTGTCATTTTGTTACTCCAATGAATGGTAGCCTTTTTCATTATGGAAGGTAATTTTTTATTGAAATTTATTACTCCAATGGATGGTAGACTTGTCATTATGGAAGGTAGTTCGTTGTTAAGATTTTGTTACTCCAATGGATGGTAGCCTTGTCATTATGGAAGGTAGTTGGTTGTTCATATTTCGTTACTCCATTGGATGGTAACCTTTTCTTTATGGAATGTAGTTTGTTGTTGAGATTTTGTTACTCCAATGGATGGTAGACTTGTCATTATGGAAGGTAGTTTGTTGTTGAGATTTTGTTACTCCAATGGATGGTAGACTTGTCATTATGGAAGGTAGTTCATTGTTGAGATTTTGTTACTCCAATGGATGGTAGCCTTGTCATTATGTAAGGTAGTTCGTTGTTGAAGTTTTGTTACTCCAATGGATGGTAGCCTTTTCATTATGGAAGGTAGTTCGTTGTTGAGATTTTGTTACCCCAATGGATGGTAGCCTTGTCATTATGGAAGGTAGTTCGTTGTTGATATTTTGTTACTCCAATGGATGGTAGCCTTGTCATTTGGATGGAAGTTTTTTGTTGAGATTTTGTTACTCCATTGGATTGTAGCCTTGTCATTACAGAAAGTAGTTTGTTGTTGAGATTTTGTTACTCTAATGGATGGTAGCCTTGTCATTATGGAAGGTAGTTCATTGTTGGGTTTTTGTTACTCCAATGGATGATAGCCTTTTCATTATGGAAGGTAGTTCGTTGTTGAGATTTTGTTACACTAATGGATGGTAGACTTGTCATTATGGAAGGTAGTTCGTTGTTGAGATTTTGTTACTCCAATGGATGGTAGCCTTGTCATTATGGAAGGTAGTTCGTTGTTGAGATTTTGTTACTCCAATGGATGGTAGCCTTATCATTATGGATGGTAGTTCCTTGTTGAAATTTTGGTACTCCAATGGATGGTAGGCTTGTCATTATGGAAGGTGATTCGTTGTTGAGATGTTCTTAATCCAATGGATGGTATTCGTGTCATTATGGAAGGTAGTTCGTTGTTGAGATTTTTTTACTCCATTGGATGGTAGCCTTGTCATTATGGAAGGTAGTTCATTGTTGAGATTTTGTTACTCTAATGGATGGTATCCTTGCCATTACGGAAGGTAGTTCGTTATTAAGATTTTGTTTCTCCAATGGATGGTAGACTTGTCATTACCGAAGGTAGTTTGTTGTTAAGATTTTTTTACTCTAATGGATGGTATCCTTGTCATCATGGAAGGTAGTTCATTGTTGAGATTTTGTTACTCCAATGGATGGTAGCCTTGTCATTATGTAAGGTAGTTCGTTGTTGAGATTTTGTTACTCTAATGGATGGTAGCCTTGTCATTATGCAAGGTTGTTCATTATTGACAATTTGTTACTCCAATGAATGGTAGCCTTGTCATTATGGAAGGTAGTTTTTTATTGAAATTTATTACTCCAATGGATGGTAGACTTGTCATTATGGAAGGTAGTTCGTTGTTAAGATTTTGTTACTCCAATGGATGGTAGCCTTGTCATTATGGAAGGTAGTTTGTTGTTCATATTTCGTTACTCCATTGGATGGTAACCTTTTCATTATGGAAGGTAGTTCGTTGTTGAGATTTTGTTACTCCAATGGATGGTAGACTTGTCATTATGGAAGGTAGTTCGTTGTTGAGATTTTGTTACTCCAATGGATGGTAGACTTGTCATTATGGAAGGTAGTTCATTGTTGTGATTTTGTTACTCCAATGGATGGTAGCCTTGTCATTATGTAAGGTAGTTCGTTGTTGAAGTTTTGTTACTCCAATGGTTGGTAGCCTTTTCATTATGGAAGGTAGTTTGTTGTTGATATTTTGTTACTCCGATGGATGGTAGCCTTGTCATTTGGATGGAAGTTTGTTGTTGAGATTTTGTTACTCCATTGGATGGTAGCCTTGTCATTACAGAAATTAGTTTGTTGTTTAGATTTTATTACTCTAATGGATGGTAGCCTTGTCATTATGGAAGGTAGTTCATTGTTGACATTTTGTTACTCCAATGGATGATAGCCTTTTCATTATGGAAGGTAGTTCGTTGTTGAGATTTTGTTACTCTAATGGATGGCAGACTTGTCATTATGGAAGGCAATTCGTTGTTGAGATTTTGTTACTCCAATGGATGGTAGCCTTGTCATTATGGAAGGTAGTTCATTGTTGATATTCTGTTACTCCAATGGAAGGTAGCCTTATCATTATGGAAGGTAGTTCATTGATGGGATTTTATTATTCCAATGGATGGTAGCCTTGTCATTATGGAAGGTAGTTCATTGTTGAGATTTTGTTACTCCAATGGATGGTAGGCTTGTCATTATGGAGGGAAGTTCGTTGTTGAGATTTTTTTATTCCATTGGATGGTAGCCTTGTCATTATGGAAGGTAGTTCATTGTTGAGATTTTGTTACTCTAATGGATGGTATCCTTGACATTACATAAGGGAGTTTGTTGTTGAGATTTTGTTTCTCCAATGGATGGTAGACTTGTCATTACAGTAGGTAGTTTGTTGTTAAGATTTTGGTACTCTAATGGATGGTATCCTTGTCAGTACGGAAGGTAGTTCATTGTTGAGACTTAGTTTCTCCAATGGATGGTAGACTTGTCATTATGGAAGGTAGTTCGTTGTTGAGATTTTGTTACTATAATGGATTGTATCCTTGTCATTACGGAAGGTAGTTCATAGTTGAGATTTTGTTACTCCAATGGATGGTAGCCTTGTCATAATGGAAGGTAGTTCGTTGTTGATATTTTGTTACTCCAATGGATGGTAGCCTTGTCATTATGGTAATTAATTCTTCATTGAGATTTTGTTTCCCCAATGGATGGTAGCCTTGTCATTATGAAAGGTAGTTTGTTGTTGTGATTTTGTTACTCTAATGGAAGGTATCCTAGTCATTATGGAAGGTAGTTCATTATTAAGATTTTGTTTCTCTAATGGATGGTAGCCTTGTCATTTTGGAAGGTAGTTAGTTGTTCATATTTTGTTACTCCAATGGATGGTAGCCTTGTCATTATGGTAATTAATTCTTCGTTGAGATTTTGTTTCCCCAATGGATGGTAGCCTTGTCATTATGAAAGGTAGTTTGTTGTTGTGATTTTGTTACTCTAATGGATGGTATCCTAGTCATTATGGAAGGTAGTTCATTGTTGAGATTTTGTTTCTCCAATGGATGGTAGCCTTGTCATTTTGGAAGGTAGTTCATTGTTCATATTTTGTTACTCCAATGGATGGTAACCTTGTCATTATGTAAGGTACTTCTTTATTGAACTTTTGTTACTCCAATGGATGGTAGCCATGTCATTACGGAAGGTATTTCGTTGTTGAGATTTTGTTACTCTATTGGATGTTAGACTTATAATTATATAACGATGTTCGTTGTTGAGATTTTGTTACTCCAATGGATGGTAGCCTTGTCATTAGGTAAGGTAGTTCGTTGTTGAGATTTTGTTACTCCAATGGATGGTAGCCTTATCATTATGGAACGTAGTTTGTTGTTGAGATTTCTTTACTGCAATGGATGGTATCCTTGTCATTATGGAAGGTAATTCGTTGTTGAGATTTTATTACTATAATGGATTGTATCCTTGTCATTACGGAAGGTAGTTCGTTGGTGAGATTTTGTTACTCCAATGGATGGTAACCTTGTAACTATGGAAGGTATTTCTTCGTTGATATTTTGTTACTCCAATGGATGGTAGCCATGTCATTATGTAAGGTAGTTCGTTGTTGAGATTTTGTTACTCTAATGGATGGTAGCCTTGTCATTATGCAAGGTAGTTCATTGTTGTCATTTTGTTACTCCAATGAATGGTAGCCTTTTTCATTATGGAAGGTAGTTTTTTATTGAAATTTATTACTCCAATGGATGGTAGACTTGTCATTATGGAAGGTAGTTCGTTGTTAAGATTTTGTTACTCCAATGGATGGTAGCCTTGTCATTATGGAAGGTAGTTCGTTGTTCATATTTCGTTACTCCATTGGATGGTAACCTTTTCTTTATGGAAGGTAGTTTGTTGTTGAGATTTTGTTACTCCAATGGATGGTAGACTTGTCATTATGGAAGGTAGTTTGTTGTTGAGATTTTGTTACTCCAATGGATGGTAGACTTGTCATTATGGAAGGTAGTTCATTGTTGAGATTTTGTTACTCCAATGGATGGTAGCCTTGTCATTATGTAAGGTAGTTCGTTGTTGAAGTTTTGTTACTCCAATGGATGGTAGCCTTTTCATTATGGAAGGTAGTTCGTTGTTGAGATTTTGTTACCCCAATGGATGGTAGCCTTGTCATTATGGAAGGTAGTTCGTTGTTGATATTTTGTTACTCCAATGGATGGTAGCCTTGTCATTTGGATGGAAGTTTTTTGTTGAGATTTTGTTACTCCATTGGATTGTAGCCTTGTCATTACAGAAAGTAGTTTGTTGTTGAGATTTTGTTACTCTAATGGATGGTAGCCTTGTCATTATGGAAGGTAGTTCATTGTTGGGTTTTTGTTACTCCAATGGATGATAGCCTTTTCATTATGGAAGGTAGTTCGTTGTTGAGATTTTGTTACACTAATGGATGGTAGACTTGTCATTATGGAAGGTAGTTCGTTGTTGAGATTTTGTTACTCCAATGGATGGTAGCCTTGTGATTATGGATGGTAGTTCGTTGTTGACATTTTGTTACTCCAATGGATGGTAGCCTTGCCATTATGGAAGGTAGTTCGTTGTAGATATTTTGTTACTCCAATGGATGGTAGCCTTGTCATTATGGTAATTAATTCGTCGTTGAGATTTTGTTTCCCCAATGGATGGTAGCCTTGTCATTATGAAAGGTAGTTCTTTGTTGTGATTTTGTTACTCCAATGGATGGTAGCCTTGTCATTATGGAAGGTAATTCGTTGTTGAGATTTTGTTACTCCAATGGATGGTAGCCTTGTCATTATGGAAGGTAGTTCATTGATGGGATTTTATTATTCCAATGGATGGTAGCCTTGTCATTATGGAAGGTAGTTCATTGTTGAGATTTTGTTACTCCAATGGATGGTAGGCTTGTTATTATGGAGGGAAGTTCGTTGTTGAGATTTTTTTACTCCATTGGATGGTAGCCTTGTCATTATGGAAGGTAGTTCATTGTTGAGATTTTGTTACTCTAATGGATGGTATCCTTGACATTACATAAGGGAGTTTGTTGTTGAGATTTTGTTTCTCCAATGGATGGTAGACTTGTCATTACAGTAGGTAGTTTGTTGTTAAGATTTTGGTATTCTAATGGATGGTATCCTTGTCAGTACGGAAGGTAGTTCATTGTTGAGACTTAGTTTCTCCAATGGATGGTAGACTTCTCATTATGGAAGGTAGTTCGTTGTTGAGATTTTGTTACTCCAATGGATGTTAGCCTTGTCATTATCGAAGGTAGTCTGTTGTTGAGATTTTTGTTATTCCAATGGATGGTAGCCTTGTCATTATGGAAGGTAGTCCATTGTCGAGATTTTTGTTATTCCAATGGATGGTAACCTTGTCTTTATGGAAGGTAGTCTTTTGTCGAGATTTTTCTTATCCAATGGATGGTAGCCTTGTCATTATTGAAGGTAGCCTATTGTCGATATCTCTGTTACTCCAATGGATGATAGCCTTGTCATTATGCAAGGTAGTCTATTGTTCAGATTTTTGTTACTCCAATGGATGGTAGCCTTATCATTATGGAAGGTAGTCTATTGTCGAGATTTTTGTAACTCTAATGGATGGTAGCCTTATCATTATGGAACGTAGTTTTTTATCGAGATTTTTGTTACTCCAATGGATGGTAGCCAAGTAATTATGAAAGGTAGTCTATTGTCGAGATTTTTGTTATTCCAATGGATGGTAGCCTTGTCATTATGGAAGGTAGTCTGTCGTTGAGATTTTTGTTACTCCAATGGATTGTAGCCTTGTCATTATGGAAGGTAGTCTATTGTTCAGATTTTTGTTACTCCAATGGATGGTAGCCTTGTCATTATGGAAGGTAGTCTGTTGTCGAGAATTTTTCATTCCATTGGATGATAGCCTTGTAATTATTTAAGGTAGTTTGTTGTCGAGATTTTTGTTATTCCATTGGATGGTAACCTTGTCATTATGGAAGGTAGTCTTTTGTCGAGATTTTTGTTACTCCAATGGATGGTAGACTTGTCCTTATTGAAGGTAGTCTGTTGTCGATATTTTTGTTACTCCAATGGATGATAGCCTTGTCATTATGCAAGGTAGTCTGTTGTCGAGAATTTTTTATTCCATTGGATGGTAGCCTTGTCATTATGGAAGGTAGTTTGTTGTCGAGATTTTTTTTATTCCAATGGATGGTAACCTCGTCGTTATGGAAAATAGTCTTTTGTCGAGATTTTTGTTACTCCAATGGATGGTAGCCTTGTCATTATTGAAGGTAGTCTGTCGTCAATATCTTTGTTACTCCAATGGATGATAGCCTTGTCATTATGCAAGGTAGTCTATTTTTCAAATTTTTGTTACTCCAATGGATGGTAGCCTTGTCATTATGGAAGATAGTATTTTGTCGAGATTTATTTTACTCCAATGGATGGTAGCCTTGTCATTATTGAATATAGTCTGTTATCAATATCTTTGTTACTCCAATGGATGATAGCCTTGTCATTATGGAAGGTAGTCTATTGTCGAGATTTTTGTTACTCCTATGGATGGTAGCCTTGTCATTATGGAAGGTAGTTTGTTATCGAGATTTTTCTTACCCCAATGGATGGTAGCCTTGTAATTATGGAAGGTAGTCTATTGTCGAGATTTTTGTTACTCCAATGGATGGTAGCCATGTCATTATGAACGGTAGTCTGTCGTTGAGATTTCTGTTACTCCAAAGGATTGTAGCCTTGTCATTATGTAAGGTAGTCTGTTGTTCAGATTTTTTTTTAATCCAATGGATGGTAGCCTTGTCATTATTGAATATAGTCTGTTATCAATATCTTTGTTACTCCAATGGATGATAGCCTTGTCATTATGGAAGGTAGTCTATTGTCGAGATTTTTGTTACTCCAATGGATGGTAGCCTTGTCATTATGGAAGGTAGTCTGTTATCGAGATTTTTGTTACCCAAATGGATGGTAGCCTTGTAATTATTGAAGGTAGTCTATTGTCGAAATTTTTATTACTCCAATGGATGGTAGCCTTGTCATTATGGAAGGTAGTCTGTCGTTGAGATTTTTGTTACTTCAATGGATTGTAGCCTTGTCATTATGTAAGGTAGTCTGTTGTTCAGATTTTTTTTACTCCATTGGATGTTAGCCTTGTCATTATGGAAGGTAGTCCGTTGTTGAGATTTTTGTTATTCCAATGGATGCTAGCCTTGTCATTATGGAAGGTAGTCCATTTTCGAGATTTTTGTTATTCCAATGGATGGTAACCTTGTCATTATGGAAGGTAGTCTTTTGTCGAGATTTTTCTTATCCAATGGATGGTAGCCTTGTCATTATTGAAGATAGTCTATTGTCGATATCTTTGTTACTCCAATGAATGATAGCCTTGTCATTATGCAAGGTAGTCCGTTGTTTAGATTTTTGTTACTCCAACGGATGGTAGCCTTGTCATTATGGAAGGTAGTTTTTTATCGAGATTTTTGTTACTCCAATGGATGGTAGCCTAGTCATTATGGAAGGTAGTCTATAGTCGAGATTTTTGTTATTCCAATGGATGGTAGCCTTGTCATTATGGAAGGTAGTCTATCGTTGAGATTTCTGTTACTCCAAAGGATTGTAGCGTTGTCATTATGGAAGGTAGTCTATTGTTAATATTTTTTTTACTCCAATGGATGCTAGCCTTGTCATTATGGAAGGTAGTCTGTTGTCGAGAATTTTTTATTCCATTGGATGGTAGCCTTATAATTATGTAAGGTAGTTTGTTGTCGAGATTTTTGTTATTCCAATGGATGGTAACCTTGTCATTATGGAAGGTAGTCTTTTGTCGAGATTTTTGTTACTCCAATGGATGGTAGCCTTGTCATTATTTAAGGTAGTCTGTTGTAGATATTTTTGTTACTCTAATGGATGATAGCCTTGTTATTATGCAAGGTAGTCTTTTGTCGAGAATTTTTTATTCCATTGGATGGTATCCTTGTCATTATGGAAGGTAGTCTGTTGTCGAGATTTTTGTTACTCCAATGGATGGTAGCCTTGTCATTATGGAAGGTAGTCTGTTATCGAGATTTTTGTTACCCCAATGGATGGTAGCCTTGTAATTATTGAAGGTAGTCTATTGTCGAGATTTTTGTTACTCCAATGGATGGTAGCCTTGTCATTATGGAAGGTAGTCTGTCGTTGAGATTTATGTTACTTCAATGGATTGTAGCCTTGTCATTATGTAAGGTAGTCTGTTGTTCAGATTTTTTTTACTCTAATGGATGTTAGCCTTGTCATTATGGAACGTAGTCTGTTGTTGAGATTTTTGTTATTCCAATGGATGCTAGCCTTGTCATTATGGAAGGTATTCCATTGTCGAGATTTTTGTTATTCCAATGGATGGTAACCTTGTCATTAGGGAATGTAGTCTTTTGTCGAGATTTTTCTTATCCAATGGATGGTAGCCTTGTCATTATTGAAGATAGTCTATTGTCGATATCTATGTTACTCCAATGAATGATCGCCTTGTCATTATGCAAGGTAGTCTGTTGTTCAGATTTTTGTTACTCCAACGAATGGTAGCCTTGTCATTATGAAAGGTAGTCTATTGTCGAGATTTTTGTAACTCTAATGGATGGTAGCCTTATCATTATGGAAGGTAGTTTTTTATCGAGATTTTTGTTACTCCAATGGATGGTAGCCTAGTCATTATGGAAGGTAGTCTATAGTCGAGATTTTTGTTATTCCAATGGATGGTAGCCTTGTCATTATGGAAGGTAGTCTGTCGTTGAGATTTCTGTTACTCCAAAGGATTGTAGCGTTGTCATTATGGAAGGTAGTCTATTGTTAATATTTTTTTTACTCCAATGGATGCTAGCCTTGTCATTATGGAAGGTAGTCTGTTGTCGAGAATTTTTTATTCCATTGGATGGTAGCCTTATAATTATGTAAAGTAGTTTGTTGTCGAGATTTTTGTTATTCCAATGGATGGTAACCTTGTCATTATGGAAGGTAGTCTTTTGTCGAGATTTTTGTTACTCCAATGGATGGTAGCCTTGTCATTATTTAAGGTAGTCTGTTGTAGATATTTTTGTTACTCTAATGGATGATAGCCTTGTTATTATGCAAGGTAGTCTTTTGTCGAGAATTTTTTATTCCATTGGATGGTATCCTTGTCATTATGGAAGGTAGTCTGTTGTCGAGATTTTTGTTACTCCAATGGATGGTAGCCTTGTCATTATGGAAGGTAGTCTGTTATCGAGATTTTTGTTACCCCAATGGATGGTAGCCTTGTAATTATTGAAGGTAGTCTATTGTCGAGATTTTTGTTACTCCAATGGATGGTAGCCTTGTCATTATGGAAGGTAGTCTGTCGTTGAGATTTCTGTTACTTCAATGGATTGTAGCCTTGTCACTATGTAAGGTAGTCTGTTGTTCAGATTTTTTTTACTCCAATGGATGTTAGCCTTGTCATTATGGAAGGTAGTCTGTTGTTGAGATTTTTGTTATTCCAATGGATGCTAGCCTTGTCATTATGGAAGGTATTCCATTGTCGAGATTTTTGTTATTCCAATGGATGGTAACCTTGTCATTAGGGAATGTAGTCTTTTGTCGAGATTTTTCTTATCCAATGGATGGTAGCCTTGTCATTATTGAAGATAGTCTATTGTCGATATCTATGTTACTCCAATGAATGATCGCCTTGTCATTATGCAAGGTAGTCTGTTGTTCAGATTTTTGTTACTCCAACGAATGGTAGCCTTGTCATTATGAAAGGTAGTCTATTGTCGAGATTTTTGTAACTCTAATGGATGGTAGCCTTATCATTATGGAAGGTAGTTTTTTATCGAGATTTTTGTTACTCCAATGGATGGTAGCCTAGTTATTATAGAAGGTAGTCTATTGTCGAGATTTTTGTTATTCCAATGGATGGTAGCCTTGTCATTATGGAAGGTAGTCTGTCGTTGAGATTTCTGTTACTCCAAAGGATTGTAGCCTTGTCATTATGGTAGGTAGTCTATTGTTAATATTTTTGTTACTCCAATGGATGGTAGCCTTGTCATTATGGAAGGTAGTCTGTTGTCGAGAATTTTTTATTCCATTGGATGGTAGCCTTATAATTATGTAAGTTAGTTTGTTGTCGAGATTTTTGTTATTCCAATGGATGGTAACCTTGTCATTATGGAAGGTAGTCTATTGTCGAGATTTTTGTTACTCCAATGGATGGTAGCCTTGTCATTATTGAAGGTAGTCTGTTGTAGATATTTTTGTTACTCTAATGGATGATAGCCTTGTCATTATGCAAGGTAGTCTTTTGTCGAGAATTTTTTATTCCATTGGATGGTAGCCTTGTCATTATGGAACGTAGTTCGTTGTCGAGATTTTTTTTATTCCAATGGATGGTAACCTTGTCATTATGGAAGGTAGTCTTTTGTTGATATTTTTGTTACTCAAATGGATGGTAGCCTTTTCATTATTGAAGGTAGTCTGTTGTCGATATCTTTGTTACTCCAATGGATGATAGCCTTGTCATTATGCAAGGTATTCTATTGTTCTGATTTTTGTTACTCCAATGGATGGTATCCTTGTCATTATGTAATGTAGTATTTTCTCGAGATTTTTGTTACTCCAATGGATGGTAGCCTTGACATTATTGAAGATAGTCTGTTATCAATATCTTTGTAACTATAATGGATGATAGCCTTGTCATTATGGAAGGTAGTCTATTGTCGAGATTTTTGTTACTCCAATGGATGGTAGCCTTGTCATTATGGAAGGTAGTTTGTTATCGAGATTTTCTTTACCCCAATGGATAGTAGCCTTGTAATTATGGAAGGTAGTCTGTTGTCGAGATTTTTGTTACTCCAATGGATGGTAGCCTTGTCTTTATTGAAGGTAGTCTGTCATTGAGATTTCTGTTACTCCAATGGAATTTAGCCTTGTCATTATGTAAGGTAGTCTGTTGTTCAGATTTCTGTTACTCCAATGGATGTTAGCCTTATCAGTATGGAAGGTAGTCTGTTGTTGAGATTTTTGTTATTCCAATGGATGGTAGCCTTGTCATTATGGAAGGTAGTCCATTGTCGAGATTTTTGTTATTCCAATGGATGGTAACCTTGTCATTATGGAAGGTAGCCTTTTGTCGAGATATTTCTTATCCAATGGATGGTAGCCTTGTCATTATTGAAGGTAGCCTATTGTCGATATCTTTGTTACTCCAATGGATAATAGCCTTGTCATTATGCAAGGTAGTTTGTTGTTCAGATTTTTGTTACTCCAACGGATGGTAGCCTTGTCATTATGGAAGGTAGTCTATTTTCGAGATTTTTGTAACTCTAATGGATGGTAGCCTTATCATTATGGAAGGTAGTTTTTTATTGAGATTTTTGTTACTCCAATGGATGGTAGCCTTGTCGTTATGGAAGGTTGTCTGTCGTTGAGATTTCTGTTACTCCAATGGATTGTAGCCTAGTCATTATGGAAGGTAGTCTATTGTTCAGATTTTTGTTACTCCAATGGATGGTAGCCTTGTCATTATGGAAGGTAGTCTGTTGTCGAGAATTTTTTATTCCATTGGATGGTAGTCTTGTAATTATGTAAGGTAGTTTGTTGTCGTGATTTTTGTTATTCCAATGGATGGTAACCTTGTCATTATGGAAGGTAGTCTTTTGTCGAGATTTTTGTTACTCCAATGGATGGTAGCCTTGTCATTATTGAAGGTAGTCTGTTGTCGATATCTTTGATACTCCAATGGATGATAGCCTTGTCATTATGCAAGGTATTCTATTGTTCAGATTTTTGTTACTCCAATGGATGGTAGCCTTGTCATTATGGAAGGTACTATTTTGTCAAGATTTTTGTTACTCCAATGGATGGTCGCCTTGTCATTATTGAAGATAGTCTGTTATCAATATCTTTGTTACTCCAATGGATGATAGCCTTGTCATTATGGAAGGTAGTCTGTTGTCGAGATTTTTGTTACTCCAATGGATGATAGCCTTGTCATTATGGCAGGTAGTGTGTTATCGAGATTTTTGTTACCCCAATGGATGGTAGCTTTGTAATTATGGAAGGTAGTCTGCTGTCAAGACTTTTGTTACTCCAATGGATGGTAGCCTTGTCATTATGGAAGGTAGTCTGTCGTTGAGATTTCTGTTACTCCAATGGATTGTAGCCTTGTGATTATGTAAAGTAGTATGTTGTTAAGATTTTTGTTACTCCAATAGATGTTAGCCTTGTAATTATGAAAGGCAGTCTGTTGATGAGATTTTTGTTATTCCAATGGATGGTAGCCTTTTCATTAAGGAAGGTAGTCCGTTTTCGAGATTTTTGTTATTCCAAGGGATGGTAACTATTTCATTATGGAAGGTAGTCTTTTGTCGAGATTTTTCTTACTCCAATGGATGGTAGCCTTTTCATTATTGAAGGTAGTCTATCATTGAGATTTCTGTTACTCCAATGGAATTTAGCCTTGTCATTATGTAAGGTAGTCTGTTGTTCAGATTTCTGTTACTCCAATGGATGTTAGCCTTGTCAGTATGGAAGGTAGTCTGTTGTTGAGATTTTTGTTATTCCCATGGATGGTAGCCTTGTCATTATGGAAGGTAGTCCATTGTCGAGATTTTTTTTATTCCAATGGATGGTAACCTTGTCATTATGGAAGGTAGCCTTTTGTCGAGATTTTTCTTATCCAATGGATGGTAGCCTTGTCATTATTGAAGGTAGCCTATTGTCGATATCTTTGTTACTCCAATGGATAATAGCCTTGTCATTATGCAAGGTAGTTTGTTGTTCAGATTTTTGTTACTCCAACGGATGGTAGCCTTGTCATTATGGAAGGTAGTCTATTTTCGAGATTTTTGTAACTCTAATGGATGGTAGCCTTATCATTATGGAAGGTAGTTTTTTATTGAGATTTTTGTTACTCCAATGGATGGTAGCCTTGTAATTATGGAAGGTAGTCTATTGTTCAGATTTTTGTTACTCTAATGGATGGTAGCCTTGTCAATATGGAAGGTAGTCTGTTGTCGAGAATTTTTTATTCCATTGGATGGTAGTCTTGTAATTATGTAAGGATGTTTATTGTCGAGATTTTTGTTATTCCAATGGATGGTAACCTTGTCATTATGGAAGGTAGTCTTTTGTCGAGATTTTTGTTACTCCAATGGATGGTAGCCTTGTCATTATTGAAGGTAGTCTGTTGTCGATATTTTTGTTACTCCAATGGATAATAACCTTGTAATTATCCAAGTTAGTCTGTTGTCGAGAATTTTTTATTCCATTGGATGGTAACCTTGTCATTATGGAAGGTAGTTTGTTGTCGAGATTTTTTTTATCCCAATGGATGGTAACCTTGTCATTATGGAAGGTAGTCTTTTGTCGAGATTTTTGTTACTCCAATGAATGGTAGCCTTGTGATTATTGAAGGTAGTCTGTTGTCGATATCTTTGTTACTCCAATGGATGATAGCCTTGTCATTATGCAAGGTGGTCTATTGTTCATATTTTTGTTACTCCAATGGATGGGAGCCTTGTCATTATGGAAGGTAGTATTTTGTCGAGATTTTTGTTACTCCAATGGATGGTCGCCTTGTCATTATTGAAGATAGTCTGTTATCAATATCTTTGTTACTCCAATGGATGATAGCCTTGTCATTATGGAAGGTAGTCTGTTGTCGAGATTTTTGTTACTCCAATGGATGATAGCCTTGTCATTATGGCAGGTAGTGTGTTATCGAGATTTTTGTTACCCCAATGGATGGTAGCTTTGTAATTATTGAAGGTAGTCTGCTGTCAAGATTTTTGTTACTCCAATGGATGGTAGCCTTGTCATTATGGAAGATAGTCTGTCGTTGAGATTTCTGTTACTCCAATGGATTGTAGCCTTGTGATTATGTAAAGTAGTATGTTGTTCAGATTTTTGTTACTCCAATAGATGTTAGCCTTGTAATTATGAAAGGCAGTCTGTTGATGAGATTTTTGTTATTCCAATGGATGGTAGCCTTTTCATTAAGGAAGGTAGTCCGTTTTCGAGATTTTTGTTATTCCAAGGGATGGTAACTATTTCATTATGGAAGGTAGTCTTTTGTCGAGATTTTTCTTACTCCAATGGATGGTAGCCTTGTCATTATTGAAGGTAGTCTGTCATTGAGATTTCTGTTACTCCAATGGAATTTAGCCTTGTCATTATGTAAGGTAGTCTGTTGTTCAGATTTCTGTTACTCCAATGGATGTTAGCCTTGTCAGTATGGAAGGTAGTCTGTTGTTGAGATTTTTGTTATTCCAATGGATGGTAGCCTTGTCATTATGGAAGGTAGTCCATTGTCGAGATTTTTTTTATTCCAATGGATGGTAACCTTGTCATTATGGAAGGTAGCCTTTTGTCGAGATATTTCTTATCCAATGGATGGTAGCCTTGTCATTATTGAAGGTAGCCTATTGTCGATATCTTTGTTACTCCAATGGATAATAGCCTTGTCATTATGCAAGGTAGTTTGTTGTTCAGATTTTTGTTACTCCAACGGATGGTAGCCTTGTCATTATGAAAGGTAGTCTATTTTCGAGATTTTTGTAACTCTAATGGATGGTAGCCTTATCATTATGGAAGGTAGTTTTTTATTGAGATTTTTGTTACTCCAATGGATGGTAGCCTTGTCGTTATGGAAGGTTGTCTGTCGTTGAGATTTCTGTTACTCCAATGGATTGTAGCCTTGTCATTATGGAAGGTAGTCTATTGTTCAGATTTTTGTTACTCCAATGGATGGTAGCCTTGTCATTATGGAAGGTAGTCTGTTGTCGAGAATTTTTTATTCCATTGGATGGTAGTCTTGTAATTATGTAAGGTAGTTTGTTGTCGTGATTTTTGTTATTCCAATGGATGGTAACCTTGTCATTATGGAAGGTAGTCTTTTGTCGAGATTTTTGTTACTCCAATGGATGGTAGCCTTGTCATTATTGAAGGTAGTCTGTTGTCGATATCTTTGATACTCCAATGGATGATAGCCTTGTCATTATGCAAGGTATTCTATTGTTCAGATTTTTGTTACTCCAATGGATGGTAGCCTTGTCATTATGGAAGGTAGTATTTTGTCAAGATTTTTGTTACTCCAATGGATGGTCGCCTTGTCATTATTGAAGATAGTCTGTTATCAATATCTTTGTTACTCCAATGGATGATAGCCTTGTCATTATGGAAGGTAGTCTGTTGTCGAGATTTTTGTTACTCCAATGGATGATAGCCTTGTCATTATGGCAGGTAGTGTGTTATCGAGATTTTTGTTACCCCAATGGATGGTAGCTTTGTAATTATGGAAGGTAGTCTGCTGTCAAGATTTTTGTTACTTCAATGGATGGTAGCCTTGTCATTATGGAAGGTAGTCTGTCGTTGAGATTTCTGTTACTCCAATGGATTGTAGCCTTGTGATTATGTAAAGTAGTATGTTGTTAAGATTTTTGTTACTCCAATAGATGTTAGCCTTGTAATTATGAAAGGCAGTCTGTTGATGAGATTTTTGTTATTCCAATGGATGGTAGCCTTTTCATTAAGGAAGGTAGTCCGTTTTCGAGATTTTTGTTATTCCAAGGGATGGTAACTATTTCATTATGGAAGGTAGTCTTTTGTCGAGATTTTTCTTACTCCAATGGATGGTAGCCTTTTCATTATTGAAGGTAGTCTATCATTGAGATTTCTGTTACTCCAATGGAATTTAGCCTTGTCATTATGTAAGGTAGTCTGTTGTTCAGATTTCTGTTACTCCAATGGATGTTAGCCTTGTCAGTATGGAAGGTAGTCTGTTGTTGAGATTTTTGTTATTCCAATGGATGGTAGCCTTGTCATTATGGAAGGTAGTCCATTGTCGAGATTTTTTTTATTCCAATGGATGGTAACCTTGTCATTATGGAAGGTAGCCTTTTGTCGAGATTTTTCTTATCCAATGGATGGTAGCCTTGTCATTATTGAAGGTAGCCTATTGTCGATATCTTTGTTACTCCAATGGATAATAGCCTTGTCATTATGCAAGGTAGTTTGTTGTTCAGATTTTTGTTACTCCAACGGATGGTAGCCTTGTCATTATGGAAGGTAGTCTATTTTCGAGATTTTTGTAACTCTAATGGATGGTAGCCTTATCATTATGGAAGGTAGTTTTTTATTGAGATTTTTGTTACTCCAATGGATGGTAGCCTTGTAATTATGGAAGGTAGTCTATTGTTCAGATTTTTGTTACTCTAATGGATGGTAGCCTTGTCAATATGGAAGGTAGTATGTTGTCGAGAATTTTTTATTCCATTGGATGGTAGTCTTGTAATTATGTAAGGAAGTTTGTTGTCGAGATTTTTGTTATTCCAATGGATGGTAACCTTGTCATTATGGAAGGTAGTCTTTTGTCGAGATTTTTGATACTCCAATGGATGGTAGCCTTGTCATTATTGAAGGTAGTATGTTGTCGATATTTTTGTTACTCCAATGGATAATAACCTTGTAATTATCCAAGTTAGTCTGTTGTCGAGAATTTTTTATTCCATTGGATGGTAACCTTGTCATTATGGAAGGTAGTTTGTTGTCGAGATTTTTTTTATCCCAATGGATGGTAACCTTGTCATTATGGAAGGTAGTCTTTTGTCGAGATTTTTGTTACTCCAATGAATGGTAGCCTTGTCATTATTGAAGGTAGTCTGTTGTCGATATCTTTGTTACTCCAATGGATGATAGCCTTGTCATTATGCAAGGTGGTCTATTGTTCATATTTTTGTTACTCCAATGGATGGGAGCCTTGTCATTATGGAAGGTAGTATTTTGTCGAGATTTTTGTTACTCCAATGGATGGTCGCCTTGTCATTATTGAAGATAGTCTGTTATCAATATCTTTGTTACTCCAATGGATGATAGCCTTGTCATTATAGAAGGTAGTCTGTTGTCGAGATTTTTGTTACTCCAATGGATGATAGCCTTGTCATTATGGCAGGTAGTGTGTTATCGAGATTTTTGTTACCCCAATGGATGGTAGCTTTGTAATTATGGAAGGTAGTCTGCTGTCAAGATTTTTGTTACTCCAATGGATGGTAGCCTTGTCATTATGGAAGGTAGTTTGTCGTTGAGATTTCTGTTACTCCAATGGATTGTAGCCTTGTGATTATGTAAAGTAGTATGTTGTTAAGATTTTTGTTACTCCAATAGATGTTAGCCTTGTAATTATGAAAGGCAGTCTGTTGATGAGATTTTTGTTATTCCAATGGATGGTAGCCTTTTCATTAAGGAAGGTAGTCCGTTTTCGAGATTTTTGTTATTCCAAGGGATGGTAACTATTTCATTATGGAAGGTAGTCTTTTGTCGAGATTTTTCTTACTCCAATGGATGGTAGCCTTTTCATTATTGAAGGTAGTCTATCATTGAGATTTCTGTTACTCCAATGGAATTTAGCCTTGTCATTATGTAAGGTAGTCTGTTGTTCAGATTTCTGTTACTCCAATGGATGTTAGCCTTGTCAGTATGGAAGGTAGTCTGTTGTTGAGATTTTTGTTATTCCAATGGATGGTAGCCTTGTCATTATGGAAGGTAGTCCATTGTCGAGATTTTTTTTATTCCAATGGATGTTAACCTTGTCATTATGGAAGGTAGCCTTTTGTCGAGATTTTTCTTATCCAATGGATGGTAGCCTTGTCATTATTGAAGGTAGCCTATTGTCGATATCTTTGTTACTCCAATGGATAATAGCCTTGTCATTATGCAAGGTAGTTTGTTGTTCAGATTTTTGTTACTCCAACGGATGGTAGCCTTGTCATTATGGAAGGTAGTCTATTTTCGAGATTTTTGTAACTCTAATGGATGGTAGCCTTATCATTATGGAAGGTAGTTTTTTATTGAGATTTTTGTTACTCCAATGGATGGTAGCCTTGTAATTATGGAAGGTAGTCTATTGTTCAGATTTTTGTTACTCTAATGGATGGTAGCCTTGTCAATATGGAAGGTAGTCTGTTGTCGAGAATTTTTTATTCCATTGGATGGTAGTCTTGTAATTATGTAAGGTAGTTTGTTGTCGAGATTTTTGTTATTCCAATGGATGGTAACCTTGTCATTATGGAAGGTAGTCTTTTGTCGAGATTTTTGTTACTCCAATGGATGGTAGCCTTGTCATTATTGAAGGTAGTCTGTTGTCGATATTTTTGTTACTCCAATGGATAATAACCTTGTAATTATCCAAGTTAGTCTGTTGTCGAGAATTTTTTATTCCATTGGATGGTAACCTTGTCATTATGGAAGGTAGTTTGTTGTCAAGATTTTTTTTATCCCAATGGATGGTAACCTTGTCATTATGGAAGGTAGTCTTTTGTCGAGATTTTTGTTACTCCAATGAATGGTAGCCTTGTCATTATTGAAGGTAGTCTGTTGTCGATATCTTTGTTACTCCAATGGATGATAGCCTTGTCATTATGCAAGGTGGTCTATTGTTCATATTTTTGTTACTCCAATGGATGGGAGCCTTGTCATTATGGAAGGTAGTATTTTGTCGAGATTTTTGTTACTCCAATGGATGGTAGCCTTGTCATTATTTAAGATAGTCTGTTATCAATATCTTTGTTACTCCAATGGATGATAGCCTTGTCATTATGGAAGGTAGTCTGTTATCGATATTTTTGTTACCCCAATGGATGGTAGCCTTGTAATTAAGGAAGGTAGTCTGTTGACGAGATTTTTGTTACTCCAATGGATGGTAGCCTTGTCATTATGAAAGGTAGTCTGTCGTTGAGATTTCTGTTACTCCAATGGATTGTAGCCTTGTCATTATGTAAGGTAGTCAGTTGTTCAGATTTTTGTTACTCCAACGGATGGTAGCCTTGTCATTATGGAAGGTAGTCTATTGTCGAGAATTTTGTTACTCCAATGGATGGTAGCCTTATCATTATGGAAGGTAGTTTTTTATCGAGATTTTTGTTACTCCAATGGATGGTAGCCTAGTCATTATGGAAGGTAGTCTATTGTCGAGATTTTCGTTATTCCAATGGATGGTAGCCTTGTCATTATGGAAGGTAGTATGTCGTTGAGATTTTTGTTACTCCAATGGATTGTAGCCTTGTCATTATGGAAGGTAGTCTATTGTTTAGATTTTTGTTACTCCAATGGATGGTAGCCTTGTCATTATGTAAGGTAGTCTGTTGTCGAGAATTTTTTATTCCATTGGATGGTAGCCTTGTAATTATGTAAGGTAGTTTATTGTCGACATTTTTGTTATTCCAATGGATGGTAACCTTGTCATTATGGAAGGTAGTCTTTTGTCGATATTTTTGTTACTCCAATGGATGGTAGCCTTGTCATTATTGAAGGTAGTCTGTTGTCGATATTTTTGTTATTCTAATGGATGATAGCCTTATCATTATGCAAGGTAGTCTTTTGTCGAGAATTTTTTATTCCATTGGATGGTAGCCTTGTCATTATGGAAGGTAGTCTATTGTCGATATTTTTTTTATTCCAATCGATGGTAACCTTGTCATTATGGAAGGTAGTCTGTCGGTGAGATTTCTGTTACTCCAATGGATTGTAGCCTTGTCATTATGGAAGGTAGTCTATTGTTCAGATTTTTGTTACTCCAATGGATGGTAGCCTTGTCATTATGTAAGGTAGTCTGTTGTCGAGAATTTTTTATTCCATTGGATGGTAGCCTTGTAATTATGTAAGGTAGTTTGTTGTCGATATTTTTGTTCTTCCAATGGATGGTAACCTTGTCATTATGGAAGGTAGTCTTTTGTCGAGATTTTTGTTACTCCAATGGATGGTAGCCTTGTCATTATTGAAGGTAGTTTGTTGTCGATATCTTTGTTACTCCAATGGATGATAGCCTTGTCATTATGCAAGGTAGTCTATTGTTTAGATTTTTGTTACTCCAATGGATGGTAGCCTTGTCATTATGGAAGGTAGTATTTTGACGAGATTTTTGTTACCCCAATGGATGGTAGCCTTGTCATTATTCAAGATAGTTTGTTATCAATATCATTGTTACTACAATGGATGATAGGCTTGTCATTATGGAAGGTAGTCTGTTGTCGAGATTTTTGTTACTCCAATGGATGGTAGCCTTGTCATTATTGAAGGTAGTCTGTTATCGAGATTTTTATTACCCCGATGGATGGTAGCCTTGTAATTATGGAAGGTAGTCTGTTGTCGAGATTTTTTTTACTCCAATGGATGGTAGCCTTGTCATTATGAAAGGTAGTCTGTCGTTGTGATTTCTGTTACTCCAATGGATTGTAACCTTGTCATTATGTAAGGTAGTCTGTTGTTCAGATTTTTTTTACTCCATTGGATGTTAGCCTTGTAACTATGGAAGGTAGCCTGTTGATGAGATTTTTGTTATTCCAATGGATGGTAGCCTTGTCATTATGGAAGGTAGTCAGTTGTCGAGATTTTTGTTATACCAATGGATGGTAACCTTGTCATTATGGAAGGTAGTATTTTGTCGAGATTTTTGTTACTCCAATGGATGGTAGCCTTGTCGTTGTTGAAGGTAGTCAATTGTCGATATCTTTGTTACTCCAATGTATGATAGCCTTGTCATTATGCAAGGTAGTCTGTTATTCAGATTTTTGTTACTCCAACAGATGGTAACCTTGTCATTATGGAAGGTAGTCTTTTGTCGATATTTTTGTTACTCCAATGGATGGTAGCATTGTCATTATTGAAAATAGTCTGTTATCAATATCTTTGTTACTCCAATGCATGATAGCCTTGCCATATGGAAGGTAGTCTGTTGTCGAGATTTTTGTTACTCCAATGGATGGTAGCCTTATCATTATGGAAAGTAGTATATTATCGAGATTTTTGTTACCCCAATTGATGGTAGCCTTGTAATTATGGAATGTAGTCTATTGTCGAGATTTTTGTTACTCCAATGGATGGTAGCCTTGTCATTATGGAAGGTAGTCTATCGTTGAGATTTCTGTTACTCCAATGGATTGTAGCCTTGTCATTATGTAAGGTAGTCTGTTGTTTAGATTTTTGTTACTCCAATGGTTGTTACCCTTGTAATTATGGAAGGTAGTCTGTTGATGATACTTTTGTTATTCCAATGGATGGTAGCCTTGTCATTATGGAAGGTAGTCCGTTGTCGAGATTTTTTTTATTCCAATGGATGGTAACCTTGTCATTATGGAAGGTAGTCTTTTGTCGAGATTTTTGTTACTCCAATGGATGATAGCCTTGTCATTATGGAAGGTAGTCTGTTATCGAGATTTTTGTTACCCCAATGGATGGTAGCCTTGCCATTATGGAAGGTGTTCTGTTGTCGTGATTTTTGTTACTCCAATGGATGGTAGCCTTGTCATTATGGAAAGTAGTCTGTCGTTGAGATTTCTATTACTCCAATGGATTGTAGCCTTGTCATTATGTAAGGTAATTTGTTGTTCAGATTTTTGTTACTCCAATGGATGTTATCCTTGTCATTATGGAAGGTAGTCTGTTGATGAGATTTTTGTTATTCCAATGGATGGTAGCCTTGTAATTATGGAAGGTAGTCCGCTGTCTAGATATTTGTTATTCCAATGGATGGTAACCTTTTTAATTATGGAAGGAAGTCTTTTGTCGAGATTTTTCTTACTCCAATGGATGATAGCCTTGTCATTATTGAAGGTAGTCTATTGTCGATATCTTTGTTACTCCAATGGATGATAGCCTTGTCATTACGCAAGGTAGTATGTTGTTCAGATTTTTGTTGCTCCAACGGATGGTAGCCTTGTCATTATGGAAGGTAGTCTATCTTCGATATTTTCGTAACTCTAATGGTTGGTAGCCTTATCATTATAGAAGGTAGTTTTTTATCAAGATTTTTGTTACTCCAATGGATGGTAGCCTGGTCATTATGGAAGGTAGTTTATTGTCGAGATTTTTGTTATTCCAATGAATGGTAGCCTTGTCATTATGGAAGGTAGTCTGTCGTTGAGATTTCTGTTACTCCAATGGATTGTAGCCTTGTCATTATGGAAGGTAGTCTATTGTTCAGATTCTTGTTACTCCAATGGATGGTAGCCTTGTCATTATGGAAGGTAGTCTGTTGTCGAGAATTTTTTATTCCATTGGATGGTAGTCTTGTAATTATGTAAGGTAGTTTGTTGTCGAGATTTTTGTTATTCCAATGGATGGTAACCTTTTCAATATGGAAGGTAGTCTTTTGTCGAGATTTTTGTTACTCCAATGGATGGTAGCCTTGTCATTATTGAAGGTAGTCTGTTGTCGATATTTTTGTTACTCCAATGGATGATAGCCTTGTCATGATGC
The DNA here is from genome assembly GCA_948472305.1 of Vicia faba. Taxonomy (NCBI): domain Eukaryota; kingdom Viridiplantae; phylum Streptophyta; class Magnoliopsida; order Fabales; family Fabaceae; genus Vicia; species Vicia faba. The sequence goes on from OX451739.1 coordinate 854,289,547, forward strand.
AAGGTAGTCTGTTGTCGAGATTTTTGTTACTCTAATGGATGGTAGCCTTGTCATTATGGAAGGTAGTCTGTTATCGATATTTTTGTTACCCCAATGGATGGTAGCCTTGTAATTATGAAAGGTAGTCTATTGTTGAGATTTTTGTTACTCCAATGGATGGTAGCCTTGTCATTATGGAAGGTAGTCTTTTGTCGATATTTTTGTTACTCCAATGGATGGTAGCCTTGTCATTGTTGAAGGTAGTCAATTGTCGATATCTTTGTTACTCCAATGTATGATAGCCTTCTCATTATGCAAGGTAGTCTGTTGTTCAGATTTTTGTTACTCCAACAGATGGTAACCTTGTCATTATGGAAGGTAGTCTTTTGTCGATATTTTTGTTACTCCAATGGATGGTAGCATTGTCATTATTGAAAATAGTCTGTTATCAATATCTTTGTTACTCCAATGCATGATAGCCTTGCCATATGGAAGGTAGTCTGTTGTCGAGATTTTTGTTACTCCAATGGATGGTAGCCTTATCATTATGGAAAGTAGTATATTTTCGAGATTTTTGTTACCCCAATTGATGGTAGCCTTGTAATTATGGAATGTAGTCTATTGTCAAGATTTTTGTTACTCCAATGGATGGTAGCCTTGTCATTATGGAAGGTAGTCTATCGTTGAGATTTCTGTTACTCCAATGGATTGTAGCCTTGTCATTATGTAAGGTAGTCTGTTGTTTAGATTTTTGTTACTCCAATGGTTGTTACCCTTGTAATTATGGAAGGTAGTCTGTTGATGATACTTTTGTTATTCCAATGGATGGTAGCCTTGTCATTATGGAAGGTAGTCCGTTGTCGAGATTTTTGTTATTCCAATGGATGGTAACCTTGTCATTATGGAAGGTAGTCTTTTGTCGAGATTTTTGTTACTCCAATGGATGATAGCCTTGTCATTATGGAAGGTAGTCTGTTATCGAGATTTTTGTTACCCCAATGGATGGTAGCCTTGCCATTATGGAAGGTAGTCTGTTGTCGAGATTTTTGTTACTCCAATGGATGGTAGCCTTATCATTATGGAAAGTAGTCTGTCGTTGAGATTTCTATTACTCCAATGGATTGTAGCCTTGTCATTATGTAAGGTAATTTGTTGTTCAGATTTTTGTTACTCCAATGGATGTTATCCTTGTCATTATGGAAGGTAGTCTGTTGATGAGATTTTTGTTATTCCAATGGATGGTAGCCTTGTAATTATGGAAGGTAGTCCGCTGTCTAGATATTTGTTATTCCAATGGATGGTAACCTTTTTAATTATGGAAGGAATTTTTTTGTCGAGATTTTTCTTACTCCAATGGATGATAGCCTTGTCATTATTGAAGGTAGTCTATTGTCGATATCTTTGTTACTCCAATGGATGATAGCCTTGTCATTACGCAAGGTAGTATGTTGTTCAGATTTTTGTTGCTCCAACGGATGGTAGCCTTGTCATTATGGAAGGTAGTCTATCTTCGATATTTTTGTAACTCTAATGGTTGGTAGCCTTATCATTATGGAAGGTAGTTTTTTATCAAGATTTTTGTTACTCCAATGGATGGTAGCCTGGTCATTATGGAAGGTAGTTTATTGTCGAGATTTTTGTTATTCCAATGAATGGTAGCCTTGTCATTATGGAAGGTAGTCTGTCGTTGAGATTTCTGTTACTCCAATGGATTGTAGCCTTGTCATTATGGAAGGTAGTCTATTGTTCAGATTCTTGTTACTCCAATGGATGGTAGCCTTGTCATTATGGAAGGTAGTCTGTTGTCGAAAATTTTTTATTCCATTGGATGGTAGTCTTGTAATTATGTAAGGTAGTTTGTTGTCGAGATTTTTGTTATTCCAATGGATGGTAACCTTTTCAATATGGAAGGTAGTCTTTTGTCGAGATTTTTGTTACTCCAATGGATGGTAGCCTTGTCATTATTGAAGGTAGTCTGTTGTCGATATTTTTGTTACTCCAATGGATGATAGCCTTGTCATGATGCAAGGTAGTCTGTTGTCGAGATTTTTGTTACTCTAATGGATGGTAGCCTTGTCATTATGGAAGGTAGTCTGTTATCGATATTTTTGTTACCCCAATGCATGGTAGCCTTGTAATTATGAAAGGTAGTCTATTGTTGAGATTTTTGTTACTCCAATGGATGGTAGCCTTGTCATTATGGAAGGTAGTCTTTTGTCGATATTTTTGTTACTCCAATGGATGGTAGCCTTGTCATTATTGAAGGTAGTCTGTTGTCGATATTTTTGATACTCCAATGGATGATAGCCTTATCATTATGCAAGGTAGTCTGTTGTCGAGAATTTTTTATTCCATTAGATGGTAGCCTTGTCATTATGGAAGGTAGTTTGTTTTCGAGATTTTTGTTACTCCAATGAATGGTAGCCTTGTCATTATTGAAGGTAGTCTGTTGTCGATATCTTTGTTACTCCAATGGATGATAGCCTTGTCATTATGCAAGGTAGTCTATTGTTCATAATTGTGTTACTCCAATGGATGGTAGCCTTGTCATTATGGAAGGTAGTATTTTGTCGAGATTTTTGTTACTCCAATGGATGGTAGCCTTGTCATTATTGAAGATAGTCTGTTATCAATATCTTTGTTACTCCAATGGATGATAGCCTTGTCATTATGGAAGGTAGTCTGTTGTCGAGATTTTTGTTACTCTAATGGATGGTAGCCTTGTCATTATGGAAGGTAGTTTGTTACCGATATTTTTGTTACCCCAATGGATGGTAGCCTTGTAATTATGGAAGGTAGTCTATTGTTGAGATTTTTGTTAATCCAATGGATGGTAGCCTTGTCATTATGAAAGGTAGTCTGTCGTTGAGATTTCTGTTACTCCAATGGATTGTAGCCTTGTCATTATGTAAGGTAGTCAGTTGTTCAAATTGTTTTTTACTCCAATGGATGATAGCCTTGTAATTATGGAAGGTAATCTATTGTCGAGATTTTTGTTACTCCAATGGATGGTAGCCTTGTCATTATGGAAGGTAGTCTGCTATCGAGATTTTTATTACCCCAATGGATGGTAACCTTGTAATTATTGAAGGTAGTCTATTGTCGAGATTTTCGTTACTCCAATGGATGGTAGCCTTGTCATTATGGAAGGTAGTCTGTTGTTCAGATTTTTGTTACTCCAATGAATGTTAGCCTTGTCATTATGGAAGGTAGTCTGTTGTTGAGATTTTTGTTATTCCAATGGATGGTAGCCTTTTCATTATGGAAGGTAGTCCATTGTCGAGATTTTTGTTATTCCAATGGATGGTAACCTTGTCATTATGGAAGGTAGTCTTTTGTCGAGATTTTTCTTATCCTATGGATGGTAGCCTTGTCATTATTGAAGGTATTCTGTTGTCGATATCTTTGTTACTTCAATGGATGATAGTCTTGTCATTATGCAAGGTAGTCTGTTTTCGGATTTTTGTTACTCCAATGGATGCTAGCCTTGTCATTATGGAAGGTAGTATTTTGTCGAGATTTTTGTTACTCCAATGGATGGTAGCCTTGTCATTATTGAAGATAGTTTGTTATCAATATCTTTGTTACTCCAATGGATGATAGCCTTATCATTATGGAAGGTAGTCAGTTGTCGAGATTTTTGTTACTCCAATGGATAATAGCCTTGTCATTATGGAAGGTAGTCTGTTATCGAGATTTTTGTTACCCCAATGGATGGTAGCCTTGTCATTATGGAAGGTAGTCTGTTGTCGAGTTTTTTGTTACTCCAATGGATGGTAGCCTTGTCATTATGGAAAGTAGTCTGTCGTTGAGATTTCTATTACTCCAATGGATTGTAGCCTTGTCATTATGTAAGGTAATTTGTTGTTCAGATTTTTGTTACTCCAATGGATGTTATCCTTGTCATTATGGAAGGTAGTCTGTTGATGAGATTTTTGTTAGTCCAATGGATGGTAGCCTTGTAATTATGGAAGGTAGTCCGTTGTCTAGATATTTGTTATTCCAATGGATGGTAACCTTTTTAATTATGGAAGGAAGTCTTTTGTCGATATTTTTCTTACTCCAATGGATGGTAGCCTTGTCATTATTGAAGGTAGTTTGTTGTCGATATCTTTGTTACTCCAATGGATGATAGCCTTGTCATTAAGCAAGGTAGTATGTTGTTTAGATTTTTGTTACTCCAACAGATGGTAGCCTTGTCATTATGAAAGGTAGTCTATTGTCGAGATTTTTGTAACTCTAATAGATGGTAGCCTTATCATTATGGAAGGTAGTTTTCTATCGAGATTTTTGTTACTCCAATGGATGGTAGCCTAGTCATTATGGAAGGTAGTCTATTGTCGAGATTTTTGTTATTTCAATGGATGGTAGCCTTGTCATTATGGAAGGTAGTCTGTCGTTGAGATTTCTGTTACTCCAATGGATTGTAGCCTTGTGATTATGGAAGGTAGTCTGTTGTTCACATTTTTGTTACTCCAATGGATGGTAGCCTTGTCATTATGGAAGGTAGTCTGTTGCCGAGAATTTTTTATTCCATTGGATGGTAGCCTTGTCATTAGGTAAGGTAGTTTGTTATCGAGATTTTTATTATTCCAATGGATGGTAACCTTATCGTTATGGAAGGTAGTCTATTGTCGAGATTTTTGTTACTCCAATGGATGGTAGCCTTGTCATTATTGAAGGTAGTCTGTTGTAGATATCATTGTTACTCCAATGGATGATAGCCTTTTCATTATGCAAGGTAGTCTGTTGTCGAGAATTTTTTATTCCATTGGATGGTAGCCTTGTCATTATGGAAGGTAGTTTGTTGAAGATAGTCCGTTAACAATATCTTTGTTACTCCAATGGATGATAGCCTTGTCATTATGGAAGGTAGTCTGTTGTCGAGATTTTTGTTACTCCAATGGATGATAGCCTTGTCATTATGGAAGGTAGTTTGCTATCGAGATTTTTGTTACCCCAATGGATGGTAGCCTTGTAATTATGGAAGGTAGTTTGTTGTTGGGATATTTGTTACTCCAATGGATGGTAACCTTGTCATTATGGAAAGTAGTATGTCGTTGAGATTTCTATTACTCCAATGGATTGTAGCCTTGTCATTATGTAAGGTAGTCTGTTGTTCAGATTTTTGTTACTCCAATGGATGGTAGCCTTATCATTATGGAAGGTAGTTTGTTGTCGAGAATATTTTATTCCATTGGATGGTAGCCTTGTCATTATGGAAGGTAGTTTGTTGTCGAGATTTTTGTTATTCCAATGGATGGTAACTTGGTCATTATGGAAGGTAGTCTTTTGTCGAGATTTTTGTTACTCCAATGGATGGTAGCCTTGTCATTATTGAAGGTAGTCTGTTGTCGATACCTTTGTTACTCTAATGGATGATAGCCTTGTCATTATGAAAGGTAGTTTGTTGTCAAGATTTTTGTTATTCCAATGGATGGTAACCTTGTCGTTATGGAAGGTAGTCTTTTGTCGAGATTTTTGTCACTCAAATGGATGGTAGCCTTGTCATTATTGAAGATAGTATGTTATCGATATATTTGTTACTCCAATGGATGATAGCCTTGTCATTATGGAAGGTAATCTGTTTAACGAGATTTTTGTTACTCCAATGGATGGTAGCCTTGTCATTATGGAATGTAGTATATCATTGAGATTTCTGTTACTCCAATGGATTGTAGCCTTGTCATTATGTAAGGTAGTCTATTGTTCATATTTTTGGTACTCCAATGGATGTTAGCCTTGTCATTATGGAAGGTAGTCTGTTATTGAAATTTTTGATATTCCAATGGATGGTAGCCTTGTCATTATGGAAGGTAGTCCGTTGTCGAGATTTTTGTTATTCCAATGAATGGTAACCTTTTCATTATGGAAGGTAGTCTTTTGTCGAGATTTTTCTTACTCCAATGGATGGTAGCCTTATCATTATTGAAGGTAGTCTATTGTCGATATCTTTGTTACTCCAATGGATGATAGCCTTGTCATTATGGAAGGTAGTATTTTGTTCATGTTTTTGTTACTCAAACGGATGGTAGCCTTGTCATTATGCAAGGTAGTCCATTGTCGAGTTTTTTGTTATTCCAATGGATGGTAACTTTGTCATTATGGAAGGTAGTCTTTTGTCAAGATTTTTCTTACTCCAATGTATGGTAGCCTTGTCATTATTGAAGGTAGTTTATTGTCGTTATCTTTGTTACTCCAATGGATTATAGCCTTGTCATTATGCAAGGTAGTCTGTTGTTCAGATTTTTGTTACTCCAACGGATGGTAGCCTTGTCATTATGGAAGGTAGTCTATTGTCGAGATTTTTGTAACTCTAATGGATGGTAGCCTTATCATTATGGATGGTAGTTTTTTATCAAAATTTTTGTTACTCCATTGGATGGTAGCCTAGTCATTATGTAAGGTAGTCTATTGTCAAGATTTTTGTTATTCCAATGGATGGTAGCCTTGTCATTATGGAAGGTAGTCTGTTGTCGAGAATTTTTTATTCCATTGGATGGTAGCCTTGTCATTATGAAAGGTAGTTTGTTGTCGACATTTTTGTTATTCCAATGGATGGTAACCTTGTCATTATGGAAGGTAGTCTTTTGTCGAGATTTTTGTTACTCCAATGGATGGTAGCCTTGTCATTATTGAAGCTAGTCTGTTGTCGATATCTTTGTTACTCCAATGGATGATAGCCTTGTCATTATGCAAGGTAGTCTGTTGTCGAGAATTTTTTATTCCATTGGATGGTAGCCTTGTCAATATGGAAGGTAGTTTGTTGTCGAGATTTTTGTTACTCCAACGGATGGTAGCCTTGTCATTATGGAAGGTAGTCTATTGTCGAGATTTTTGTAACTCTAATAGATGTTAGCCTTATCATTATGGAAGGTAATCTTTTGTCGAGATTTTTCTTACTCCAATGGATGGTAGCCTTGTCATTATTGAAGGTAGTCTATTGTCGATATCTTTGTTACTCCAATGGATGATAGCCTTGTCATTATGGAAGGTAGTTTGTTGATGAGAATTTTGTTGTTCCAATGGATGGTAGCCTTGTCATTATGCAAGGTAGTCCGTTGTCGAGATTTTTGTTACCCCAATGGATGGTAGCCTTGTCATTATTGAATGTAGTCTATTCTCGATATCTTTGTTACTCCAATGGATTATAGCCTTGTCATTATGCAAGGTAGTCTGTTGTTTAGATTTTTGTTTCTCCAACGGATGGTAGCCTTGTCATTATGGAAGGTAGTCTATTGTCGAGATTTTTGTAACTCTAATGGATGATAGCCTTATCATTATGGAAGGTAGTTTTTTATCTAGATTTTTGTTACTCCAATGGATGGTAGCCTAGTCATTATGGAAGGTAGTCTATTGTCGAGAATTTTGTTATTCCAATGGATGTAAGCTTTGTCACTATGGAAGGTAGTCTGTCGATGAGATTTCTGTTACTCCAATGGATTGTAGCCTTGTCATTATGGAAGGTAGTCTGTTGTTCAGATTTTTGTTACTCCAATGGATGGTAGCCTTGTCATTATGGAAGGTAGTCTGTTGTCGAGAATTTTTTATTCCATTTGATGGTAGCCTTTTCATTATATAAGGTAGTTTGTTTTCGAGATTTTGGTTATTCCAATGGATGGTAACCTTGTCGTTATGGAAGGTAGTCTTTTGTCGAGATTTTTGTTACTCCAATGGATGGTAGCCTTGTCATTATTTAAGGTAGTCTGTTTTCGATATCTTTGTTACTCCAATGGATGATAGCCTTGTCATTATGCAAGGTAGTATGTTGTCGAGAATTTTTTATTCCATTGGATGGTAGGCTTGTCATTATGGAAGGTAGTTTGTTGTCGAGATTTTTTTTATTTCAATGGATGGTAACCTTGTCATTATGGAAGGTAGTCTTTTGTAGAGATTTTTGTTACTCCAATGGTTGTTAGCCTTGTCATTATGGAAAGTAGTCTGTCGTTGAGATTTCTATTACTCCAATGGATTGTAGCCTTGTCATTATGTAAGGTAGTCTGTTGTTCAGATTTTTGTTACTCCAATGGATGTTATCCTTGTCATTATGGAAGGTTGTCTGTTGATGAGATTTTTGTTATTCCAATGGATGGAAGCCTTATAATTATGGAAGGTAGACCGTTGTCTAGATTTTTTTTAATCTAATAGATGGTAGCCTTGTCATTATGGAAGGTAGTCTGTTGTCGAGATTTTTGTTACTCTAATAGATGGTAGCCTTGTCATTATGTAAGGTAGTATATCGTTGAGATTTCTATTACTCCAATGGATTGTAGCCTTGTCATTATGTAAGGTAGTCTATTGTTCATATTTTTGGTACTCCAATGGATGTTAGCCTTGTCATTATGGAAGGTAGTCTGTTATTGAAATTTTTGTTATTCCAATGGATGGTAGCCTTGTCATTATGGAAGGTAGTCCGTTGTCGAGATTTTTGTTATTCCAATGAATGGTAACCTTTTCATTATGGAAGGTAGTCTTTTGTCGAGATTTTTCTTACTCCAATGGATGGTAGCCTTATCATTATTGAAGGTAGTCTATTGTCGATATCTTTGTTACTCCAATGGATGATAGCCTTGTCATTATGGAAGGTAGTTTTTTGTTCATGTTTTTGTTACTCAAACGGATGGTAGCCTTGTCATTATGCAAGGTAGTCCATTGTCGAGTTTTTTGTTATTCCAATGGATGGTAACTTTGTCATTATGGAAGGTAGTCTTTTGTCGAGATTTTTCTTACTCCAATGTATGGTAGCCTTGTCATTATTGAAGGTAGTTTATTGTCGTTATCTTTGTTACTCCAATGGATTATAGCCTTGTCATTATGCAAGGTAGTTTGTTGTTCATGTTTTTGTTACTCCAACGGATGGTAGCCTTGTCATTATGGAAGGTAGTATATTGTCGAGATTTTTGTAACTCTAATGGATGGTAGCCTTATCATTATGGATGGTAGTTTTTTATCAAGATTTTTGTTACTCCAATGGATGGTAGCCTAGTCATTATGGAAGGTAGTCTATTGTCAAGATTTTTGTTAGTCCAATGGATGGTAGCCTTGTCATTTTGGAAGGTAGTCTGTTGTCGAGCATTTTTTATTCCATTTGATGGTAGCCTTGTCATTATGTAAGGTAGTTTGTTGTCGAGATTTTTTTTATTCCAATCGATGGTAACCTTGTCATTATGGAAGGTAGTCTTTTGTCGAGATTTTTGTTACTCCAATGGATGGTAGCCTTTTCAATATTGAAGGTAGTCTATTTTCGATATCTTTGTTACTCCAATGGATGATAGCCTTGTGATTATGCAAGGTAGTCTGTTGTTCAGATTTTTGTTTCTCCAACGGATGGTAGCCTTGTCATTATGGAAGGTAGTCTATTGTCGAGATTTTTGTAACTCTAATGGATGGTAGCCTTATCATTATGGAAGGTGGTCTTTTGTCGAGATTTTTCTTACTCCAATGGATGGTAGCCTTGTCATTATTGAAGGTAGTCTATTTTCGATATCTTTGTTACTCCAATGGATGATAGCCTTGTCATTATGGAAGGTAGTTTGTTGATGAGAATTTTGTTATTCCAATGGATGGTAGCCTTGTCATTATTGAAGGTAGTTTATTGTCGTTATCTTTGTTACTCCAATGGATTATAGCCTTGTCATTATGCAAGGTAGTTTGTTGTTCAGGTTTTTGTTACTCCAACGGATGGTAGCCTTGTCATTATGGAAGGTAGTATATTGTCGAGATTTTTGTAACTCTAATGGATGGTAGCCTTATCATTATGGAGGGTAGTTTTTTATCAAGATTTTTGTTACTCCAATGGATGGTAGCCTAGTCATTATGGAAGGTAGTCTATTGTCAAGATTTTTGTTAGTCCAATGGATGGTAGCCTTGTCATTTTGGAAGGTAGTCTGTTGTCGAGAATTTTTTATTCCATTGGATGGTAGCCTTGTCATTATGTAAGGTAGTTTGTTGTCGAGATTTTTTTTATTCCAATCGATGGTAACCTTGTCATTATGGAAGGTAGTCTTTTGTCGATATTTTTGTTACTCCAATGGATGGTAGCCTTGTCATTATTGAAGCTAGTCTGTTGTCGATATCTTTGTTACTCCAATGGATGAGAGCCTTGTCATTATGCAAGGTAGTTTGTTGTCGAGAATTTTTTATTCCATTGGATGGTAGACTTGTCAATATGGAAGGTAGTTTGTTGTCGAGATTTTTGTTATTCCAATGGATGGTAACCTTGTCATTATGGAAGGTAGTCTTTTGTCGAGATTTTTGTTACTCCAATGGATGGTAGCCTTTTCAATATTGAAGGTAGTCTATTTTCGATATCTTTGTTACTCCAATGGATGATAGCCTTGTGATTATGCAAGGTAATCTGTTGTTCAGATTTTTGTTACTCCAACGGATGGTAGCCTTGTCATTATGGAAGGTAGTCTATTGTCGAGATTTTTGTAACTCTAATGGATGGTAGCCTTATCATTATGGAAGGTGGTCTTTTGTCGAGATTTTTCTTACTCCAATGGATGGTAGCCTTGTCATTATTGAAGGTAGTCTATTGTCGATATCTTTGTTACTCCAATGGATGGTTGCCTTGTCATTATGGAAGGTAGTCTGTTGTCGAGAATTTTTTATTCCATTGGATGGTAGCCTTGTCATTATGAAAGGTAGTTTGTTGTCGAGATTTTTGTTATTCCAATGGATGGTAACCTTGTCATTATGAAAGGTAGTCTTTTGTCGAGATTTTTGTTACTCCAATGGATGGTAGCCTTGTCATTATTGAAGCTAGTCTGTTGTCGATATCTTTGTTACTCCAATGGATGATAGCCTTGTCATTATGCAAGGTAGTCTATTGTCGAGAATTTTTTATTCCATTGGATGGTAGCCTTGTCAATATGGAAGGTAGTTTATTGTCGAGATTTTTGTTACTCCAACGGATGGTAGCCTTGTCATTATGGAAGGTAGTCTATTGTCGAGATTTTTGTAACTCTAATAGATGGTATCCTTATCATTATGGAAGGTAGTCTTTTGTCGAGATTTTTCTTACTCCAATGGATGGTAGCCTTGTCATTATTGAATGTAGTCTATTCTCGATATCTTTGTTACTCCAATGGATGATAGCCTTGTCATTATGCAAGGTAGTCTGTTGTTTAGATTTTTGTTTCTCCAACGGATGGTAGCCTTGTCATTATGGAAGGTAGTCTATTGTCGAGATTTTTGTAACTCTAATGGATGATAGCCTTATCATTATGGAAGGAAGTTTTTTATCTAGATTTTCGTTACTCCAATGGATGGTAGCCTAGTCATTATGGATGGTAGTCTGTTGTTCAGATTTTTGTTACTCCAATGGATGGTAGCCTTGTCATTATGGAAGGTAGTCTGTTGTCGAGAATTTTTTATTCCATTTGATGGTAGCCTTTTCATTATATAAGGTAGTTTGTTTTCGAGATTTTTGTTATTCCAATGGATGGTAACCTTGACGTTATGGAAGGTAGTCTTTTGTCGAGATTTTTGTTACTCCAATGGATGGTAGCCTTGTCATTATTGAAGGTAGTCTGTTTTCGCTATCTTTGTTACTCCAATGGATGATAGCCTTGTCATTATGCAAGGTAGTATGTTGTCGAGAATTTTTTATTCCATTGGATGGTAGGCTTGTCATTATGGAAGGTAGTTTGCTGTCGAGATTTTTTTTATTTCAATGGATGGTAACCTTGTCATTATGGAAGGTAGTCTTTTGTAGAGATTTTTGTTACTCCAATGGTTGTTAGCCTTGTCATTATGGAAAGTAGTCTGTCGTTGAGATTTCTATTACTCCAATGGATTGTAGCCTTGTCATTATGTAAGGTAGTCTGTTGTTCAGATTTTTGTTACTCCAATGGATGTTATCCTTGTCATTATGGAAGGTTGTCTGTTGATGAGATTTTTGTTATTCCAATGGATGGAAGCCTTATAATTATGGAAGGTAGACCGTTGTCTAGATTTTTGTTAATCCAATTGATGGTAACCTTTTCATTATGGAAGGAAGTCTTTTGTCGAGATTTTTGTTACTCCAATGGATGGTAGCCTTTTCATTATTGAAGGTAGTCTATTGTCGATATCTTTGTTACTCCAATGGATGATAGCCTTGTCATTATGCAAGGTAGTCTGTTGTTCAGATTTTTGTTACTCCAACGGATGGTAGCCATGTCATTATAGAAGGTAGTCTATTGTCGAGATTTTTGTAACTCTAATGGATGGTAGCCTTATCATTATGAAAGGTAGTTTTTTATCAAGATTTTTGTTACTCCAATGTCTGGTAGCCTAGTCATTATGGAAGGTAGTCTATTGTCGAGATTTTTGTTATTCCAATGGATGGTAGCCTTGTCATTATAGAAGGTAGTCTGTCGTTGAGATTTTTGTTACTCCAATGGATTGTAGCCTTGTCATTATGGAAGGTAGTCTGTTATTCAGATTTTTGTTACTCCAATGGATGGTAGCCTTGTCATTATGGAAGGTAGTCTGTTGTCGAGAATTTTTTATTCCATTGGATGGTAGCCTTGTCATTATGTAAGGTAGTTTGTTGTCGAGATTTTTGTTATTCCAATGGATGGTAACCTTGTCGTTATGGAAGGTAGTCTTTTGTCGAGATTTTTGTTTCTCCAATGGATGGTAGCCTTGTCATTATTGAAGGTAATCTGTTGTCGATATCTTTGTTACTCCAATGGATGATAGCCTTGTCATTATGCAAGGTAGTTTGTTGTCGAGAATTTTTTATTCCATTGGATGGTAGCCTTGTCATTATGGAAGGTAGTTTTCTGTCGAGATTTTTTTTATTTCAATGGATGGTAACCTTATAATTATGGAAGTTAGTCTTTTGTAGAGATTTTTGTTACTCCAATGGATGGTAGCCTTGTCTTTATTGAAGGTAGTCTGTTGTCGATATCTTTGTTACTCCAATGGATGATAGCCTTGTCATTATGCAAGGTAGTTTGTTGTCGAGATTTTTGTTATTCCAATGGATTGTAGCCTTGTCATTATGGAAGGTAGTATTTTGTCTAGATTTTTGTTACTTCAATGGATGGTAGCCTTGTCATTATTGAAGATAGTCTGTTATCAATATCTTTGTTACTCCAATGGATGATAGCCTTGTCATTATGGAAAGTAGTCTGTTGTCGAGATTTTTGTTACTCTAATGGATGATAGCCTTGTCATTATGGAAGGTAGTCTGTTATCGAGATTTTTGTTACCCCAATGGATGGTAGCCTTGTAATTATGGAAGGTAGTCTGTTGTCGAGATCTTTGTTACTCCAATGGATGGTAGCCTTGTCATTATGGAAAGTAGTCTGTCGTTGAGATTTCTATTACTCCAATGGATTGTAGCCTTGTCATTATGTAAGGTAGTCTGTTGTTTAGATTTTTGTTACTCCAATGGATGTTATCCTTGTCATTATGGAAGGTAGTCTGTTGATGAGATTTTTGTTATTCCAATGGATGGTAGCCTTGTAATTATGGAAGGTAGTCCGTTGTCTAGATTTTTGTTATTCCAATGGATGGTAACCTTTTCATTATGGAAGGAAGTCTTTTGTCGAGATTTTTCTAACTCCATTGGATGGTAGCCTTGTCATTATTGAAGGTAGTCTATTGTCGATATCTTTGTTACTCTAATGGATGATAGCCTTGTCATTACGCAAGGTAGTCTGTTGTTCAGATTTTTGTTACTCCAACGGATGGTAGCCTTGTCATTATGGAAGGTAGTTTATTGTCGAGATTTTTGTAACTCCAATGGATGGTAGCCTTATCATTATGGAAGGTATTTTTATCGAGATTTTTGTTACTCCAATGGATGGTAGCCTTGTCATTATTGAAGATAGTCTGTTATCAATATCTTTGTTACTCCAATGGATGATAGCCTTGTAATTATGGAAGGTAGTCTGTTGTCGAGATTTTTGTTACTCCAATGGATGGTAGCCTTGTAATTATGGAAAGTAGTCTGTCGTTGAGATTTCTATTACTCCAATGGATTGTAGCCTTGTCATTATGTAAGGTAGTCTGTTGTTTAGATTTTTGTTACTCCAACGGATGTTATCCTTGTCATTATAGAAGGTAGTCTGTTGATGAGATTTTTGTTATTCCAATGGATGGTAGCCTTGTAATTATGGAAGGTAGTCCGTTGTCTAGATTTTTGTTATTCCAATGGATGGTAACCTTTTCATTATGGAAGGAAGTCTTTTGTCGAGATTTTTCTAACTCCAATGGATGGTAGCCTTGTCATTATTGAAGGTAGTCTATTGTCGATATCTTTGTTACTCCAATGGATGATAGCCTTGTCATTACGCAAGGTAGTCTGTTGTTCAGATTTTTGTTACTCCAACGGATGGTAGCCTTGTCATTATGGAAGGTAGTTTATTGTCGAGATTTTTGTAACTCTAATGGATGGTAGCCTTATCATTATGGAAGGAATTTTTATCGAGATTTTTGTTACTCCAATGGATGGTAACCTTGTCATTATGAAAGGTAGTTTGTCGTTGAGATTTCTGTTACTCCAATGGATTGTAGCCTTGTCATTATAGAAGGTAGTCTATTGTTCAGATTTTTGTTACTCCAATGGATGGTAGCCTTATCATTATGGAAGTTAGTTTGTTGTCGAGAATTTTTTATTCCTTTGGAAGGTAGCCTTGTCATTATGGAAGGTAGTTTGTTGTCGAGATTTTTGTTATTCCAATGGATGGTTACCTTGTCATTATGGAAGGTAGTCTTTTGTCGAGATTTTTGTTACTCCAATGGATGGTAGCCTTGTCATTATTGAAGGTAGTCTGTTGTCGATATCTTTGTTACTCTAATGGATGATAACCTTGTCATTATGCAAGGTTGTCTGTTGTTCAGATTTTTGTTACTCTAATGGATGGTAGCCTTGTCATTTTGGAAGGTAGTATTTTTTCGAGATTTTTGTTACTCCAATGGATGGTAGCGTTGTCATTATTGAAGATAGTATGTTATCGATATGTTTGTTACTCCAATGGATGATAGCCTTGACATTATGCAAGGTAGTCTGTTGTTCAGATTTTTGTTACTCCAACGGATGGTAGCCTTGTCATTATGGATGGTAGTCTATTGTCGAGATTTTTGTAACTCTAATGGATGGTCGCCTTATCATTATGGAAGGTAGTTTTTTATGGAGATTTTTGTTACTCCAATGGATTGTAGCCTAGTCATTATGGAAGGTAGTCTATTGTCGAGATTTTTGTTATTCCAATTGATGCTAGCCTTGTCATTATGGAAGGTAGTCTGTCGTTGAGATTTCTGTTACTCCAATGGATTGTAGCCTTGTCATTATGGAAGGTAGTCTATTGTTCAGATTTTTGTTACTCCAATGGATGGTAGCCTTGACATTATGGAAGGTAGTCTGTTGTCGAGAATTTTTTATTCCATTGGATGATAGCCTTTTCATTATGTAAGGTAGTTTGTTGTCTAGATTTTTGTTACTCCAATGGATGATAGCCTTGTCATTATGCAAGGTAGTCTGTTGTTCATATTTTTGTTACTCCAACGGATTGTAGCCTTGTCATTATGGAAGGTAGTCTGTTGTTTAGATTTTTGTTACTCCAATGGATGGTAGCCTTGTCATTATGGAAGGTAGTTTGTTGTCGAGATTTTTGTTATTCCAATGGATGGTAACCTTGTCATTATGGAAGGTAGTCTTTTATGGATATTTTTGTTACTCCAATGGATGGTAGCCTTGTCATTATTGAAGTTAGTCTGTTGTCGATATCTTTGTTACTCTAATGGATGATAGCCTTGTCATTATGCAAGGTTGTCTATTGTTCAGATTTTTGTTACTCTAATGGATGGTAGCCTTGTCATTATGGAAGGTAGTATTTTTTCGAGATTTTTGTTACTCCAATGGATGGTAGCGTTGTCATTATTGAAGATAGTATGTTATCGATATGTTTGTTACTCCAATGGATGATAGCCTTGACATTATGCAAGGTAGTCTGTTGTTCAGATTTTAGTTACTCCAACGGATGGTAGCCTTGTCATTATGGATGGTAGTCTATTGTCGAGATTTTTGTAACTCTAATGGATGGTAGCCTTATCATTATGGAAGGTAGTTTTTTATGGAGATTTTTGTTACTCCAATGGATGGTAGCCTAGTAATTATGGAAGGTAGTCTATTGTCGAGATTTTTGTTATTCCAATTGATGCTAGCCTTGTCATTATGGAAGGTAGTCTGTCGTTGAGATTTCTGTTACTCCAATGGATTGTAGCCTTGTCATTATGGAAGGTAGTCTGTTGTTCAGATTTTTGTTACTCCAATGGATGGTAGCCTTGACATTATGGAAGGTAGTCTGTTGTCGAGATTTTTTTATTCCATTGGATGGTAGCCTTTTCATTATGTAAGGTAGTTTGTTGTCTAGATTTTTGTTACTCCAATGGATGGTAACCTTGTCGTTATGGAAGGTAGTCTTTTGTCGAGATTTTTGTTACTCCAATGGATGGTAGCCTTGTCATTATTGAAGGTAGTTTGTTGTCGATATCTTTGTTACTCCAATGGATGATAGCCTTGTCATTATGCAAGGTAGTCTGTTGTCGAGAATTTTTTATTCCATTGGATGGTAGCCTTGTCATTATGGAAGGTAGTTTGCTGTCGAGATTTTTTTTATTTCAATGGATGGTAACCTTGTCATTATGTAAGGTAGTCTTTTGTAGAGATTTTTGTTACTCCAATGGATGGTAGCCTTGTCATTATTGAAGGTAGCCTGTTGTCGAGATCTTTGTTACTCCAATGGATGATAGCCATGTCATTATGCCTGGTAGTTTGTTGTCGAGATTTTTGTTATTCCAATGGATGGTAGCCTTGTCATTATGGAAGGTAGTATTTTGTCGAGATTTTTGTTACCCCAATGGATGGTAGCCTTGTCATTATTGAAGATAGTCTGTTATCAATATCTTTGTTACTCCAATGGATGATAGCCTTGTAATTATGGAAGGTAGTCTGTTGTCGAGATTTTTGTTACTCCAATGGATGGTAGCCTTGTCATTATGGAAAGTAGTCTGTCGTTGAAATTTCCATTACTCCAATGGATTGTAGCCTTGTCATTATGTAAGGTAGTCTGTTGTTCATATTTTTGTTACTCCAATGGATGTTATCCTTGTCATTATGGAAGGTAGTCTGTTGATGTGATTTTTGTTATTCCAATGGATGGTAGCCTTGTAATTATGGAAGGTAGTCCGTTGTCTAGATTTTTGTTATTCCAATGGATGGTAACCTTTTCATTATTGAAGGAAGTCTTTTGTCGAGATTTTTCTAACTCCAATGGATGGTAGCCTTGTCATTATTGAAGGTAGTCTATTGTCGATATCTTTGTTACTCCAATGGATGATAGCCTTGTCATTACGCAAGGTAGTCTGTTGTTCAGATTTTTGTTACTCCAACGGATGGTAGCCTTGTCATTATGGAAGGTAGTTTATTGTCGAGATTTTTGTAACTCTAATGGATGGTAGCCTTATCATTATGGAAGGTATTTTTATCGAGATTTTTGTTACTCCAATGGATGGTAACCTTGTCATTAGGAAAGGTAGTTTGTCGTTGAGATTTCTGTTACTCCAATGGATTGTAGCCTTGTTATTATGGAAGGTAGTCTATTGTTCAGATTTTTGTTACTCCCATGGATGGTAGCCTTATCATTATGGAAGGTAGTTTGTTGTCGAGAATTTTTTATTCCTTTGGATGGTAGCCTTGTCATTATGGAAGGTAGTTTGTTGTCGAGATTTTTGTTATTCCAATGGATGGTTACCTTGTCATTATGGATGGTAGTCTTTTGTCGAGATTTTTGTTACTCCAATGGATGGTAGCCTTGTCATTATTGAAGATAGTCTGTTATCAATATCTTTGTTACTCCAATGGATGATAGCCTTGTAATTATGGAAGGTAGTCTGTTGTCGAGATTTTTGTTACTCCAATGGATGGTAGCCTTGTAATTATGGAAAGTAGTCTGTCGTTGAGATTTCTATTACTCCAATGGATTGTAGCCTTGTCATTATGTAAGGTAGTCTGTTGTTTAGATTTTTGTTACTCCAACGGATGTTATCCTTGTCATTATAGAAGGTAGTCTGTTGATGAGATTTTTGTTATTCCAATTGATGGTAGTCTTGTAATTATGGAAGGTAGTCCGTTGTCTAGATTTTTGTTATTCCAATGGATGGTAACCTTTTCATTATGGAAGGAAGTCTTTTGTCGAGATTTTTCTAACTCCAATGGATGGTAGCCTTGTCATTATTGAAGGTAGTCTATTGTCGATATCTTTGTTACTCTAATGGATGATAGCCTTGTCATTACGCAAGGTAGTTTGTTGTTCAGATTTTTGTTACTCCAACGGATGGTAGCCTTGTCATTATGGAAGGTAGTTTATTGTCGATATTTTTTTAACTCCAATGGATGGTAGCCTTATCATTATGGAAGGTAGTTTATTATCAAGATTTTTGTTACTCCAATGGATGGTAGCCTTGTCATTATGGAAGATAGTTTGTCGTTGAGATTTCTGTTACTCCAATGGATTATAGCCTTGTCATTATGGAAGGTAGTCTGTTGTTTAGATTTTTTTTACTCCAATGGATGGTAGCCTTATCATTATGGAATGTAGTTTGTTGTCGAGAATTTTTTATTCCTTTGGATGGTAGCCTTGTCATTATGGAAGGTAGTTTGTTGTCGAGATTTTTCTTATTCCAATGGATGGTAACCTTATCATTATGGAAGGTAGTCTTTTGTCGAGATTTTTGTTACTCCAATGGATGCTAGCCTTGTCATTATTGAAGGTAGTCTGTTGTCGATATCTTTGTTACTCTAATGGATGATAGCCTTGTAATTATGCAAGGTTGTCTGTTGTTCATATTTTTGTTACTCTAATGGATGGTAGCCTTGTCATTATGGAAGGTAGTATTTTTTCGAGATTTTTGTTACTCCAATGGATGGTAGCGTTGTCATTATTGAAGATAGTATATTATCGATATGTTTGTTACTCCAATGGATGATAGCCTTGTCATTATGCAAGGTAGTCTGTTGTTCAGATTTTTGTTACTCCAACGGATGGTAGCCTTTTCATTATGGAAGGTAGTCTATTGTCGAGATTTTTGTAACTCTAATGGATGGTAGCCTTATCATTATGGAAGGTAGTTTTTTATGGAGATTTCTGTTACTCCAATGGATGGTAGCCTAGTCATTATGGAAGGTAGTCTATTGTCGAGATTTTTGTTATTCCAATTGATGGTAGCCTTGTCATTATGGAAGGTAGTCTGTCGCTGAGATTTTTGTTACTCCAATGGATTGTAGCCTTGTCATTATGGAAGGTAGTCTGTTGTTCAGATTTTTGTTACTCCAATGGATGTTATCCTTGTCATTATGGAAGGTAGTCTGTTGATGTGATTTTTGTTATTCCAATGGATGGTAGCCTTGTAATTATGGAAGGTAGTCCATTGTCTAGATTTTTGTTATTCCAATGGATGGTAACCTTTTCATTATGGAAGGAAGTCTTTTGTCGAGATTTTTCTAACTCCAATGGATGGTAGCATTGTTATTATTGAAGGTAGTCTATTGTCGATATCTTTGTTACTCCAATGGATGATAGCCTTGTCATTACGCAAGGTAGTCTGTTGTTCAGATTTTTGTTACTCCAACGGATGGTAGCCTTGTCCTATGGAAGGTAGTTTATTGTCGAGATTTTTGTAACTCCAATGGATGGTAGCCTTATCATTATGGAATGTATTTTTATCGAGATTTTTGTTACTCCAATGGATGGTAACCTTGTCATTATGAAAGGTAGTTTGTCGTTGAGATTTCTGTTACTCCAATGGATTGTAGCCTTGTTATTATGGAAGGTAGTCTATTGTTCAGATTTTTGTTACTCCAATGGATGGTAGCCTTATCATTATGGAAGGTAGTTTGTTGTCGAGAATTTTTTATTCCTTTGGATGGTAGCCTTGTCATTATGGAAGGTAGTTTGTTGTCGAGATTTTTGTTATTCCAATGGATGGTTACCTTGTCATTATGGAAGGTAGTCTTTTGTGGAGATTTTTGTTACTCCAATGGATGGTAGCCTTGTCATTATTGAAGATAGTCTGTTATCAATATCTTTGTTACTCCAATGGATGATAGCCGTGTAATTATGGAAGGTAGTCTGTTGTCGAGATTTTTGTTACTCCAATGGATGGTAGCCTTGTAATTATGGAAAGTTGTCTGTCGTTGAGATTTCTATTACTCCAATGGATTGTAGCCTTGTCATTATGTAAGGTAGTCTGTTGTTTAGATTTTTGTTACTCCAACGGATGTTATCCTTGTCATTATAGAAGGTAGTCTGTTGATGAGATTTTTGTTATTCCAATGGATGGTAGCCTTGTAATTATGGAAGGTAGTCTGTTGTTTAGATTTTTGTTATTCCAATGGATGGTAACCTTTTCATTATGGAAGGAAGTCTTTCGTCGAGATTTTTCTTACTCCAATGGATGGTAGCCTTGTCATTTTTGAAGGTAGTCTATTGTCGATATCTTTGTTACTCTAATGGATGATAGCCTTGTCATTACGCAAGGTAGTTTGTTGTTCAGATTTTTGTTACTCCAACGGATGGTAGCCTTGTCATTATGGAAGGTAGTTTATTGTCGAGATTTTTTTAACTCCAATGGATGGTAGCCTTATCATTATGGAAGGTAGTTTATTATCAAGATTTTTGTTACTCCAATGGATGGTAGCCTTGTCATTATGGAAGATAGTTGTCGTTGAGATTTCTGTTACTCCAATGGATTATAGCCTTGTCATTATGGAAGGTAGTCTGTTGTTTAGATTTTTGTTACTCCAATGGATGGTAGCCTTATCATTATGGAAGGTAGTTTGTTGTCGAGAATTTTTTATTCCTTTGGATGGTAGCCTTGTCATTATGGAAGGTAGTTTGTTGTCGAGATTTTTCTTATTCCAATGGATGGTAACCTTATCATTATTGAAGGTAGTCTTTTGTCGAGATTTTTGTTACTCCAATGGATGGTAGCCTTGTCATTATTGAAGGTAGTCTGTTGTCGATATCTTTGTTACTCTAATGGATGATAGCCTTGTCATTATGCAAGGTTGTCTGTTGTTCAGATTTTTGTTACTCTAATGGATGGTAGCCTTGTCATTATGGAAGGTAGTATTTTTTCGAGATTTTTGTTACTCCAATGGATGGTAGCGTTGTCATTATTGAAGATAGTATGTTATCGATATGTTTGTTACTCCAATGGATGATAGCCTTGTCATTATGCAAGGTAGTCTGTTGTTCAGATTTTTGTTACTCCAACGGATGGTAGCCTTGTCATTATGGAAGGTAGTCTATTGTCGAGATTTTTGTAACTCTAATGGATGGTAGCCTTATCATTATGGAAGGTAGTTTATTATGGAGATTTCTGTTACTCCAATGGATGGTAGCCTAGTCATTATGGAAGGTAGTATATTGTCGAGATTTTTGTTATTCCAATTGATGGTAGCCTTGTCATTATGGAAGATAGTCTGTCGTTGAGATTTCTGTTACTCCAATGGATTGTAGCCTTGTCACTATGGAAGGTAGTCTGTTGTTCAGATTTTTGTTACTCCAATGGATGGTAGCCTTGTCATTATAGAAGGTAGTCTGTTGTCGAGAATTTTTTATTCCATTGGATGGTAGCCTTTTTATTATGTAAGGTAGTTTGTTGTCGAGATTTTTTTTATTCCAATGGATGGTAACCTTGTCGTTCTGGAAGGTAGTCTTTTGTCGAGATTTTTGTTACTCCAATGGATGGTAGCCTTGTCATTATTGAAGGTAGTTTGTTGTCGATATCTTTGTTACTCCAATGGATGATAGCCTTGTCATTATGCAAGGTAGTCTGTTGTCGAGAATTTTTTATTCCATTGGATGGTAGCCTTGTCATTATGGAAGGTAGTTTGCTGTCGAGATTTTTTTTTATTTCAATGGATGGTAACCTTGTCATTATGTAAGGTAGTCTTTTATAGAGATTTTTGTTACTCCAATGGATGGTAGCCTTGTCATTATTGAAGGTAGCCTGTTGTCGAGATCTTTGTTACTCCAATGGATGATAGCCTTGTCATTATGCCCGGTAGTTTGTTGTCGACATTTTTGTTATTCCAATGGATGGTAGCCTTGTCATTATGGAAGGTAATATTTTGTCGAGATTTTTGTTACTCCAATGGATGGTAGCCTTGTGATTATTGAAGATAGTCTGTTATCAATATCTTTGTTACTCCAATGGATGATAGCCTTGTAATTATGAAAGATAGTCAGTTGTCGAGATTTTTGTTACTCCAATGGATGGTAGCCTTGTCATTATAGAAGGTAGTCTGTTGATGAGATTTTTGTTATTCCAATTGATGGTAGTCTTGTAATTATGGAAGGTAGTCCGTTGTCTAGATTTTTGTTATTCCAATGGATGGTAACCTTTTCATTATGGAAGGAAGTCTTTTGTCGAGATTTTTCTAACTCCAATGGATGGTAGCCTTGTCATTATTGAAGGTAGTCTATTGTCGATATCTTTGTTACTCTAATGGATGATAGCCTTGTCATTACGCAAGGTAGTTTGTTGTTCAGATTTTTGTTACTCCAACGGATGGTAGCCTTGTCATTATGGAAGGTAGTTTATTGTCGATATTTTTTTAACTCCAATGGATGGTAGCCTTATCATTATGGAAGGTAGTTTATTATCAAGATTTTTGTTACTCCAATGGATGGTAGCCTTGTCATTATGGAAGATAGTTTGTCGTTGAGATTTCTGTTACTCCAATGGATTATAGCCTTGTCATTATGGAAGGTAGTCTGTTGTTTAGATTTTTTTTACTCCAATGGATGGTAGCCTTATCATTATGGAATGTAGTTTGTTGTCGAGAATTTTTTATTCCTTTGGATGGTAGCCTTGTCATTATGGAAGGTAGTTTGTTGTCGAGATTTTTCTTATTCCAATGGATGGTAACCTTATCATTATGGAAGGTAGTCTTTTGTCGAGATTTTTGTTACTCCAATGGATGCTAGCCTTGTCATTATTGAAGGTAGTCTGTTGTCGATATCTTTGTTACTCTAATGGATGATAGCCTTGTAATTATGCAAGGTTGTCTGTTGTTCATATTTTTGTTACTCTAATGGATGGTAGCCTTGTCATTATGGAAGGTAGTATTTTTTCGAGATTTTTGTTACTCCAATGGATGGTAGCGTTGTCATTATTGAAGATAGTATATTATCGATATGTTTGTTACTCCAATGGATGATAGCCTTGTCATTATGCAAGGTAGTCTGTTGTTCAGATTTTTGTTACTCCAACGGATGGTAGCCTTTTCATTATGGAAGGTAGTCTATTGTCGAGATTTTTGTAACTCTAATGGATGGTAGCCTTATCATTATGGAAGGTAGTTTTTTATGGAGATTTCTGTTACTCCAATGGATGGTAGCCTAGTCATTATGGAAGGTAGTCTATTGTCGAGATTTTTGTTATTCCAATTGATGGTAGCCTTGTCATTATGGAAGGTAGTCTGTCGCTGAGATTTTTGTTACTCCAATGGATTGTAGCCTTGTCATTATGGAAGGTAGTCTGTTGTTCAGATTTTTGTTACTCCAATGGATGTTATCCTTGTCATTATGGAAGGTAGTCTGTTGATGTGATTTTTGTTATTCCAATGGATGGTAGCCTTGTAATTATGGAAGGTAGTCCGTTGTCTAGATTTTTGTTATTCCAATGGATGGTAACCTTTTCATTATGGAAGGAAGTCTTTTGTCGAGATTTTTCTAACTCCAATGGATGGTAGCATTGTTATTATTGAAGGTAGTCTATTGTCGATATCTTTGTTACTCCAATGGATGATAGCCTTGTCATTACGCAAGGTAGTCTGTTGTTCAGATTTTTGTTACTCCAACGGATGGTAGCCTTGTCCTATGGAAGGTAGTTTATTGTCGAGATTTTTGTAACTCCAATGGATGGTAGCCTTATCATTATGGAATGTATTTTTATCGAGATTTTTGTTACTCCAATGGATGGTAACCTTGTCATTATGAAAGGTAGTTTGTCGTTGAGATTTCTGTTACTCCAATGGATTGTAGCCTTGTTATTATGGAAGGTAGTCTATTGTTCAGATTTTTGTTACTCCAATGGATGGTAGCCTTATCATTATGGAAGGTAGTTTGTTGTCGAGAATTTTTTATTCCTTTGGATGGTAGCCTTGTCATTATGGAAGGTAGTTTGTTGTCGAGATTTTTGTTATTCCAATGGATGGTTACCTTGTCATTATGGAAGGTAGTCTTTTGTGGAGATTTTTGTTACTCCAATGGATGGTAGCCTTGTCATTATTGAAGATAGTCTGTTATCAATATCTTTGTTACTCCAATGGATGATAGCCGTGTAATTATGGAAGGTAGTCTGTTGTCGAGATTTTTGTTACTCCAATGGATGGTAGCCTTGTAATTATGGAAAGTTGTCTGTCGTTGAGATTTCTATTACTCCAATGGATTGTAGCCTTGTCATTATGTAAGGTAGTCTGTTGTTTAGATTTTTGTTACTCCAACGGATGTTATCCTTGTCATTATAGAAGGTAGTCTGTTGATGAGATTTTTGTTATTCCAATGGATGGTAGCCTTGTAATTATGGAAGGTAGTCTGTTGTTTAGATTTTTGTTATTCCAATGGATGGTAACCTTTTCATTATGGAAGGAAGTCTTTCGTCGAGATTTTTCTTACTCCAATGGATGGTAGCCTTGTCATTTTTGAAGGTAGTCTATTGTCGATATCTTTGTTACTCTAATGGATGATAGCCTTGTCATTACGCAAGGTAGTTTGTTGTTCAGATTTTTGTTACTCCAACGGATGGTAGCCTTGTCATTATGGAAGGTAGTTTATTGTCGAGATTTTTTTAACTCCAATGGATGGTAGCCTTATCATTATGGAAGGTAGTTTATTATCAAGATTTTTGTTACTCCAATGGATGGTAGCCTTGTCATTATGGAAGATAGTTGTCGTTGAGATTTCTGTTACTCCAATGGATTATAGCCTTGTCATTATGGAAGGTAGTCTGTTGTTTAGATTTTTGTTACTCCAATGGATGGTAGCCTTATCATTATGGAAGGTAGTTTGTTGTCGAGAATTTTTTATTCCTTTGGATGGTAGCCTTGTCATTATGGAAGGTAGTTTGTTGTCGAGATTTTTCTTATTCCAATGGATGGTAACCTTATCATTATTGAAGGTAGTCTTTTGTCGAGATTTTTGTTACTCCAATGGATGGTAGCCTTGTCATTATTGAAGGTAGTCTGTTGTCGATATCTTTGTTACTCTAATGGATGATAGCCTTGTCATTATGCAAGGTTGTCTGTTGTTCAGATTTTTGTTACTCTAATGGATGGTAGCCTTGTCATTATGGAAGGTAGTATTTTTTCGAGATTTTTGTTACTCCAATGGATGGTAGCGTTGTCATTATTGAAGATAGTATGTTATCGATATGTTTGTTACTCCAATGGATGATAGCCTTGTCATTATGCAAGGTAGTCTGTTGTTCAGATTTTTGTTACTCCAACGGATGGTAGCCTTGTCATTATGGAAGGTAGTCTATTGTCGAGATTTTTGTAACTCTAATGGATGGTAGCCTTATCATTATGGAAGGTAGTTTATTATGGAGATTTCTGTTACTCCAATGGATGGTAGCCTAGTCATTATGGAAGGTAGTATATTGTCGAGATTTTTGTTATTCCAATTGATGGTAGCCTTGTCATTATGGAAGATAGTCTGTCGTTGAGATTTCTGTTACTCCAATGGATTGTAGCCTTGTCACTATGGAAGGTAGTCTGTTGTTCAGATTTTTGTTACTCCAATGGATGGTAGCCTTGTCATTATAGAAGGTAGTCTGTTGTCGAGAATTTTTTATTCCATTGGATGGTAGCCTTTTTATTATGTAAGGTAGTTTGTTGTCGAGATTTTTTTTATTCCAATGGATGGTAACCTTGTCGTTCTGGAAGGTAGTCTTTTGTCGAGATTTTTGTTACTCCAATGGATGGTAGCCTTGTCATTATTGAAGGTAGTTTGTTGTCGATATCTTTGTTACTCCAATGGATGATAGCCTTGTCATTATGCAAGGTAGTCTGTTGTCGAGAATTTTTTATTCCATTGGATGGTAGCCTTGTCATTATGGAAGGTAGTTTGCTGTCGAGATTTTTTTTTATTTCAATGGATGGTAACCTTGTCATTATGTAAGGTAGTCTTTTATAGAGATTTTTGTTACTCCAATGGATGGTAGCCTTGTCATTATTGAAGGTAGCCTGTTGTCGAGATCTTTGTTACTCCAATGGATGATAGCCTTGTCATTATGCCCGGTAGTTTGTTGTCGACATTTTTGTTATTCCAATGGATGGTAGCCTTGTCATTATGGAAGGTAATATTTTGTCGAGATTTTTGTTACTCCAATGGATGGTAGCCTTGTGATTATTGAAGATAGTCTGTTATCAATATCTTTGTTACTCCAATGGATGATAGCCTTGTAATTATGAAAGATAGTCAGTTGTCGAGATTTTTGTTACTCCAATGGATGGTAGCCTTGTCATTATGGATAGCAGTATGTCGTTGAGATTTCCATTACTCCAATGGATTGTAGCCTTGTCATTATGTAAGGTAGTCTGTTGTTCATATTTTTGTTACTCCAATGGATGTTATCCTTGTCATTATGGAAGGTAGTATGTTGATGTGATTTTTGTTATTCCAATGGATGGTAGCCTTGTAATTATGGAAGGTAGTCCGTTGTCTAGATTTTTGTTATTCCAATGGATGGTAACCTTTTCATTATGGAAGGAAGTCTTTTGTCGAGATTTTTCTAACTCCAATGGATGGTAGCCTTGTCATTATTGAAGGTAGTCTATTGTCGATATCTTTGTTACTCCAATGGATGATAGCCTTGTCATTACGCAAGGTAGTCTGTTGTTTAGATTTTTGTTACTCAAACGGATGGTAGCCTTGTCATTTTGGAAGGTAGTTTATTGTCGAGATTTTTGTAACTCCAATGGATGGTAGCCTTATCATTATGGAAGGTATTTTTATCGAGATTTTTGTTACTCCAATGGATGGTAACTATGTCATTATGAAAGGTAGTTTGTCGTTGAGATTTCTGTTACTCCAATGGATTGTAGCCTTGTTATTATGGAAGGTAGTCTATTGTTCAGATTTTTGTTACTCCAATGGATGGTAGCCTTATCATTATGGAAGGTAGTTTGTTGTCGAGAATTTTTTATTCCTTTGGATGGTAGCCTTGTCATTATGGAAGGTAGTTTGTTGTCGAGATTTTTGTTATTCCAATGGATGGTTACCTTGTCATTATGGAAGGTAGTCTTTTGACGAGATTTTTGTTACTCCAATGGATGGTAGCCTTGTCATTATTGAAGGTAGTCTGTTGTCGAGATCTTTGTTACTCCAATGGATGATAGCCTTGTCATTATGCAAGGTAGTTTGTTGTCGAGATTTTTGTTATTCCAATGGATGGTAGCCTTGTCATTATGGAAGGTAGTATTTTATCGAGATTTTTGTTACTCCAATGGATGGTAGCCTTGTCATTATTGAAGATAGTCTGTTATCAATATCTTTGTTACTCCAATGTATGATAGCCTTGTCATTATGGAAGGTAGTATTATGTCGAGATTTTTGTTACTCCAATGGATGATAGCCTTGTCATTATGGAAGGTAGTCTGTTATCGAGATTTTTGTTACCCTAATGGGTGGTAGCCTTGTAATTATGGAAGGTAGTCTGTTGTCGAGATTTTTGTTACTCCAATGGATGGTAGCCTTGTCATTATGGAAAGTACTATGTCGTTGATATTTCTATTACTCCAATGGATTGTAGCCTTGTCATTATGTAAGGTAGTCTGTTGTTCAGATTTTTGTTACTCCAATGGATGTTATCCTTGTCATTATGCAAGGTAGTTTGTTGTCGTGAATTTTTTATTCCATTGGATGGTAGCCATGTGATTATGGAAGAGAGTTTGTTGTCGAGATTTTTGTTATTCCAATGGATTGTAACCTGGTCATTATGGAAGGTAGTCTTTTGTCGAGATTTTTGTTACTCCAATGGATGGTAGCCTTGTCATTATTGAAGGTAGTCTGTTGTCGATATCTTTGTTACTCTAATGGATGATAGCCTTGTCATTATGCAAGGTAGTCTGTTGTTCAGATTTTTGTTACTCTAATGGATGGTAGCCTTGTCATTATGGAAGGTAGTATTTTTTCGAGATTTTTGTTACTCCAATGGATGGTAGCGTTATCATTATTGAAGATAGTATGTTATCGATATCTTTGTTACTCCAATGGATGATAGCCTTGTCATTATGGAAGGTAATCTGTTGTCGAGATTTTTGTTACTCCAATGGATGGTAGCCTTGTCATTATGGAAGGTAGTCTGTTATCGAGATTTTTTTTATCCCAATGGATGGTAGCCTTGTAATTATGGAAGGTAGTCTATTGACGAGATTTTTGTTACTCTAATGGATGATAGCCTTGTCATTATGGAAGGTAGTCTATCGTTGAGATTTCTGTTACTCAAATGGATTATAGCCTTGTCATTATGTAAGGTAGTCTGTTGTTCATATTTTTGTTACTCCAATGGATGTTAGCCTTGTCATTATGGAAGGTAGTCTCTTATTGAAATTTTTGTTATTCCAATGGATGGTAGCCTTGTCATTATGGAAGGTAGTCCTTTGTCGAGATTTTTGTTATTCCAATGGATTGTAACCTGGTCATTATGGAAGGTAGTCTTTTATCGAGATTTTTGTTACTCTAATGGATGGTAGCCTTGTCATTATTTAAGGTAGTCTGTTGTCGATATCTTTGTTACTCTAATGGATGATAACCTTGTCATTATGCAAGGTAGTCTGTTGTTCAGATTTTTGTTACTCTAATGGATGGTAGCCTTGTCATTATGGAAGGTAGTATTTTTTCGAGATTTTTGTTACTCCAATGGATGGTAGCGTTGTCATTATTGAAGAGAGTATGTTATCGATATCTTTGTTACTCCAATGGATGATAGCCTTGTCATTATGGAAGGTAATCTGTTGTCGAGATTTTTGTTACTCCAATGGATGGTAGCCTTGTCAGTATGGAAGGTAGTCTGTTATCGAGATTTTTTTTACCCCAATGGATGGTAGCCTTGTAATTATGGAAGGTAGTCTATTGTCGAGATTTTTGTTACTCTAATGGATGATAGCCTTGTCATTATGGAAGGTAGTCTATCGTTGAGATTTCTGTTACTCCAATGGATTGTAGACTTGTCATTATGTAAGGTAGTCTGTTGTTCATATTTTTGTTACTCCAATGGATGTTAGCCTTGTCATTATGGAAGGTAGTCTCTTATTGAAATTTTTGTTATTCCAATGGATGGTAGCCTTGTCATTATGGAAGGTAGTCCTTTGTCGAGATTTTTGTTATTCCAATGAATGGTAACCTTGTCATTATGGAAGGTAGTCTTTTGTCGAGATTTTTCTTACTCCAATGGATGGTAGCCTTGTCATTATTGAAGGTAGTCTAATGTCGATATCTTTGTTACTCCAATGGATGATAGCCTTGTCATTATGGAAAGTAGTTTGTTGATGAGATTTTTGTTTTTCTAATGGATGGTAGCCTTGTCATTATGGAAGGTAGTATTTTTTCGAGATTTTTGTTACTCCAATGGATGGTAGCGTTATCATTATTGAAGATAGTATGTTATCGATATCTTTGTTACTCCAATGGATGATAGCCTTGTCATTATGGAAGGTAATCTGTTGTCGAGATTTTTGTTACTCCAATGGATGGTAGCCTTGTCATTATGGAAGGTAGTCTGTTATCGAGATTTTTTTTATCCCAATGGATGGTAGCCTTGTAATTATGGAAGGTAGTCTATTGACGAGATTTTTGTTACTCTAATGGATGATAGCCTTGTCATTATGGAAGGTAGTCTATCGTTGAGATTTCTGTTACTCCAATGGATTGTAGCCTTGTCATTATGTAAGGTAGTCTGTTGTTCATATTTTTGTTACTCCAATGAATGTTAGCCTTGTCATTATGGAAGGTAGTCTCTTATTGAAATTTTTGTTATTCCAATGGATGGTAGCCTTGTCATTATGGAAGGTAGTCCTTTGTCGAGATTTTTGTTATTCCAATGGATTGTAACCTGGTCATTATGGAAGGTAGTCTTTTGTCGAGATTTTTGTTACTCTAATGGATGGTAGCCTTGTCATTATTTAAGGTAGTCTGTTGTTGATATCTTTGTTACTCTAATGGATGATAACCTTGTCATTATGCAAGGTAGTCTGTTGTTCAGATTTTTGTTACTCTAATGGATGGTAGCCTTGTCATTATGGAAGGTAGTATTTTTTCGAGATTTTTGTTACTCCAATGGATGGTAGCGTTGTCATTATTGAAGAGAGTATGTTATCGATATCTTTGTTACTCCAATGGATGATAGCCTTGTCATTATGGAAGGTAATCTGTTGTCGAGATTTTTGTTACTCCAATGGATGGTAGCCTTGTCATTATGGAAGGTAGTCTGTTATCGAGATTTTTTTTACCCCAATGGATGGTAGCCTTGTAATTATGGAAGGTAGTCTATTGTCGAGATTTTTGTTACTCTAATGGATGATAGCCTTGTCATTATGGAAGGTAGTCTATCGTTGAGATTTCTGTTACTCCAATGGATTGTAGACTTGTCATTATGTAAGGTAGTCTGTTGTTCATATTTTTGTTACTCCAATGGATGTTAGCCTTGTCATTATGGAAGGTAGTCTCTTATTGAAATTTTTGTTATTCCAATGGATGGTAGCCTTGTCATTATGGAAGGTAGTCCTTTGTCGAGATTTTTGTTATTCCAATGAATGGTAACCTTGTCATTATGGAAGGTAGTCTTTTGTCGAGATTTTTCTTACTCCAATGGATGGTAGCCTTGTCATTATTAAAGGTAGTCTAATGTCGATATCTTTGTTACTCCAATCGATGATAGCCTTGTCATTATGGAAAGTAGTTTGTTGATGAGATTTTTGTTTTTCTAATGGATGGTAGCCTTGTCATTATGCAACGTAGTCCATTGTCGAGATTTTTGTTATTCCAATGGATGGTAACCTTGTCATTATGGAAGGTAGTCTTTTGTCGAGATTTTTCTTACTCCAATGGATGGTAGCCTGGTCATTATTTAAGGTAGTCTATTGTCGATATCTTTGTTACTCCAATGGATGATAGCCTTTTTATTATGCAAGGTAGTCTGTTGTTCATATTTTTGTTACTCCAACGGATGGTAGCCTTGTCATTATGGAAGGTAGTCTATTGTCGAGATTTTTGTAACTCTAATGGATGGTAGCCTTATCATTATGGATGGTTGTTTTTTATCAAGATTTTTGTTACTCCAATGGATGGTAGCCTAATCATTATGGAAGGTAGTCTATTGTCGAGATTATTGTTATTCCAATGGATGGTAGCCTTGTCATTATGGAAGGTATTCTGTTGTCGAGAATTTTTTATTCCATTGGATGGTAGCCTTGTCATTATGTAAGGTAGTTTGTTTTCGAGATTTTTGTTATTCCTATGGATGGTAACCTTGTCATTATGGAAGGTAGTCTTTTGTCGAGATTTTTGTTAGTCCAATGGATGGTAGCCTTGTCATTATTGAAGCTAGTTTGTTGTCGATATCTTTGTTACTCCAATGGATGATAGCCTTGTCATTATGCAAGGTAGTCTGTTGTCGAGAATTTTTTATTCCATTGGATGGTAGCCTTGTCATTATGGAAGGTAGTTTGTTGTCGAGATTTTTGTTATTCCAAAGGATGGTAACCTTGTCATTATAGAAGGTAGTCTTTTGTCGAGATTTTTGTTACTCCAATGGATGGTAGCCTTTTCATTATTGAAGGTAGTCTGTTGTCGATATCTTTGTTACTCCAATGGATGATAGCCTTGTCATTATGCAAGGTAGTCTGTTGTTCATATTTTTGTTACTCCAACGGATGGTAGCCTTGTCATTATGGAAGGTAGTCTATTGTCGAGATTTTTGTAACTCTAATGGATGGTAGCCTTGTCATTATAGAAAGTATCTGTCGTTGAGATTTCTATTACTCCAATGGATTGTAGCCTTATCATTATGGAAGGTAGTTTTCTATCGGGATTTTTGTTACTCCAATGGATGGTAGCCTAGTCATTATGGAAGGTTGTCTATTATCGAGATTTTTGTTAATCCAATGGATGGTAGCCTTGTCATTATGGAAGGTAGTCTGTCGTTGAGATTTCTGTTACTCCAATGGATTGTAGCCTTTTCATTATGGAAGGTAGTCTGTTGTTCACATTTTTGTTACTCCAATGGATGATAGCCTTGTCATTATGCAAGGTAGTCTGTTGTCGAGAATTTTTTATTCCATTGGATGGTAGCCTTGTCATTATGGAAGGTAGTTTGTTGTCGAGATTTTTTTTATTCCAATGGATGTTAACCTTGTCATTATGGAAGGTAGTATTTTGTAGAGATTTTTGTTACTCCAATGGATGTTAGCCTTATCATTATTGAAGGTAGTCTGTTGTCGATGTCTTTGTTACTCCAATGGATGATAGCTTTGTCATTATGCAAGGTAGTTTGTTGTCGAGATTTTTGTTATTCCAATTGATGGTAGCTTCGTCATTATGGAATGTAGTATTTTGTCGAGATTTTTGTTACTCCAATGGATGGTAGCCTTGTCATTATTGAAGATAATATGTTATCAATATCTTTGTTACTCCAATGGATGATAGCCTTGTCATTATGGAAGGTAGTCTGTTGTCGAGATTTTTGTTACTCCAATGGATGATAGCCTTGTCATTATGGAAGGTAGTTTGTTATTGAGATTTTTGTTACCCCAATGGATGGTAGCCTTATAAGTATGGCAGGTAGTCTGTTGTCGAGATATTTGTTACTCCAATGGATGGTAGCCTTGTCATTATGGAAAGTAGTCTGTCGTTGAGATTTCTATTACTCCAATGGATTGTAGCCTTGTCATTATGTAAGGTAGTCGGTTGTTCAGATTTTTGTTACTCCAATGGATGTTATCCTTGTCATTATGGAAGGTAGTCTGTTGATGAGATTTTTGTTATTCCAATGGATGGTAGCCTTGTAATTAAGAAAGGTAGTCCGTTGTCTAGATTTTTGTTATTCCAATGGATGGTAACCTTGTCATTATGGAAGGTAGTCTTTTGTCGAAATTTTTGTTACTCCAATGGATGGTAGCCTTGTCATTATTGAAGCTAGTCTATTTTCGATATCTTTGTTACTCCAATGGATGATAGCCTTGTCATTATGCAAGGTAGTCTGTTGTCGAGAATTTTTTATTCCATTGGATGGTAGCCTTGTAAATATGGAAGGTAGTTTGTTGTCGAGATTTTTGTTATTCCAATGGATGGTAACCTTGTCATTATGGAAGGTAGTCTTTTGTCGAGATTTTTATTACTCTAATGGATGGTAGCCTTGTCATTATTGAATGTAGTCTATTGTCGATATCTTTGTTACTCCAATGGATGATAGCCTTGTCATTACGCAAGGTAGTCTGTTGTTCAAATTTTTGTTACTCCAACGGATGGTAGCCTTGTCATTATGGAAGGTAGTTTTTTGTCGAGATTTTTGTAACTCCAATGGATGGTAGCCTTATCATTATGGAAGGTAGTTTTTTATCGAGATTTTTGTTACTCCAATGGATGGTAGCCTTGTCATTATGGAAGGTAGTCTGTCGTTGAGATTTCTGTTACTCCAATTGTTTGTAGCCTTGTCATTATGGAAGGTAGTCTGTTGTTCAGATTTTTGTTATTCCAATGGATGGTAGCCTTATCATTATGGAAGGTAGTTTGTTGTCGAGAATATTTTATTCCATTGGATGGTAGACTTGTCATTATGGAAGGTAGTTTGTTGTCGAGATTTTTGTTATTCCCATGGATGGTAACCTTGTCATTATGGAAGGTAGTCTTTTGGCGAGATTTTTGTTACTCCAATGGATGGTAGCCTTGTCATTATTGAAGGTAGTCTGTTGTCGATAACTTTATTACTCTAATGGATGATAGCCTTGTCATTATGTAAGGTAGATTTTTGTCGAGATTTTTGTTATTCCAATGGATGGTAACCTTGTCGTTATGGAAGGTAGTCTTTTGTCGAGATTTTTGTTACTCCAATGGATGGTAGCCTTGTCATTATTGAAGATAGTATGTTATCGATATCTTTTTTACTCCAATGGATGATAGCCTTGTCATTATGGAAAGTAATCTGTTGTCGAGATTTTTGTTACTCTAATGGATGGTAGCCTTGTCATTATGGAAGGTAGTCTGTGGTCGAGATTTTTGTTACTCTAATAGATGGTAGCCTTGTCATTATGGAAGGTAGTCTATCGTTGAGATTTCTGTTACTCCAATGGATTGTAGCTTTGTCATTATGTAAGGTAGTCTGTTGTCGATATCTTTATTACTCTAATGGATGATAGCCTTGTCATTATGTAAGGTAGTTTTTTGTCGAGATTTTTGTTATTCCAATGGATGGTAACCTTGTCGTTATGGAAGGTAGTCTTTTGTCGAGATTTTTGTTACTCCAATGGATGGTAGCCTTGTCATTATTGAAGATAGTATGTTATCGATATCTTTTTTACTCGAATGGATGATAGCCTTGTCATTATGGAAAGTAATCTGTTGTCGAGATTTTTGTTACTCTAATGGATGGTAGCCTTGTCATTATGGAAGGTAGTATGTGGTCGAGATTTTTGTTACTCTAATAGATGGTAGCCTTTTCATTATGGAAGGTAGTCTATCGTTGAGATTTCTGTTACTCCAATGGATTGTAGCCTTGTCATTATGTAAGGTAGTCTGTGGTTGAAATTTTTGTTATTCCAATGGATGGTAGCCTTGTCATTATGGAAGGTAGTCCGTTGTCGAGATTTTTGTTATTCCAATGGATGGTAACCTTGTAATTATGGAAGGTAGTCTATTGTCGATATCTTTGTTACTCCAATGGATGATAGCCTTGTCATTATGCAGGGTAGTCTGTTGTTAAGATTTTTGTTACTCTAGTGGATGGTAGCCTTGTCATTATGGAAGGTAGTCTATTGTCGAGATTTTTGTTATTCCAATGGATGGTAGCCTTATCATTATGGAAGGTAGTTTTTTTTCTATATTTTTGTTACTCCAATGGATGGTAGCCTTGTCATTATGGAAGGAAGTCTATTGTCGAGATTTTTGTTATTCCAATTGATGGTAGCCTTGTCATTATGGAAGGTAGTTTCTTGTCGAGATTTTTGTTACTCCAATGGATGGTAGCCTTGTCATTATGGAAGGTAGTTTCTTGTCGAGAATTTTTTATTCCATTGGATGGTAGCCTTGTCATTAGGTAAGGTAGTTTGTTATCGAGATTTTTGTTATTCCAATGGATGGTAACCTTGTCGTTATGGAAGGTAGTCTTTTGTCGAGATTTTTGTTCCTCCAATGGATGGTAGCCTTGTCATTATTGAAGGTAGTCTGTTGTAGATATCTTTGTTACTCCCATGGATGATAGCCTTGTCATTATGCAAGGTAGTCTGTTGTCGAGAATTTTTTATTCCATTGGATGGTAGCCTTGTCATTATGGAAGGTAGTTTGTTGTCGAGATTTTTTTTATTCCAATGGATGTTAACCTTGTCATTATGGAAGGTAGTCTTTTGTAGAGATTTTTGTTACTCCAATGGATTTTAGCCTTATCATTATTGAAGGTAGTCTGTTGTCGATGTCTTTGTTACTCCAATGGATGATAGCTTTGTCATTACGCAAGGTAGTTTGTTGTCGAGATTTTTGTTATTCCAATGGATGGTAGCTTCGTCATTATGGAAGGTAGTATTTTGTCGAGATTGTTGTTACTCCAATGGATGGTAGCCTTGTCATTATTGAAGATAGTCTGTTATCAATATCTTTGTTACTCCAATGGATGATAGCCTTGTCATTATGGAAGGTAGTCTGTTGTCGAGATTTTTGTTACTCCAATGGATGATAGCCTTGTCATTATGGAAGGTAGTTTGTTATCGAGATTTTTGTTACCCAAATGGATGGTAGCCTTGTAATTATGGCAGGTAGTCTGTTGTCGAGATATTTGTTACTCCAATGGATGGTAGCCTTGTCATTATGGAAAGTAGTCTGTCGTTGAGATTTCTATTACTCCAATGGATTGTAGCCTTGTCATTATGTAAGGTAGTCTGTTGTTCAGATTTTTGTTACTCCAATGGATGTTATCCTTGTCATTATGGAAGGTAGTCTGTTGATGAGATTTTTGTTATTCCAATGGATGGTAGCCTTGTAATTAAGGAAGGTAGTCCGTTGTCTAGATTTTTGTTTTTCCAATGGATGGTAACCTTTTCATTATGGAAGGAAGTCTTTTGTCGAGATTTTTCTTACTCCAATGGATGGAAGCCTTGTCATTATTGAAGGTAGTCTATTGTCGATATCTTTGTTACTCCAATGGATGATAGCCATGTCATTACACAAGGTAGTCTGTTGTTCAAATTTTTGTTACTCCAACGGATGGTAGCCTTGTCATTATGGAAGGTAGTTTATTGTCGAGATTTTTGTAACTCCAATGGATGGTAGCCTTATCATTATGGAAGGTAGTTTTTTATCGAGATTTTTGTTACTCCTATGGATGGTAGCCTTGTCATTATGGAAGGTAGTCTGTCGTTGAGATTTCTGTTACTCCAATGGATTGTAGCCTTGTCATTATGGAAGGTATTCTGTTGTTCAGATTTTTGTTACTCCAATGGATGGTAGCCTTATCATTATGGAAGGTAGTTTGTTGTCGAGAATATTTTATTCCATTGGAAGGTAGCCTTGTCATTATGGAAGGTAGTTTGTTTTCGAGATTTTTGTTATTCCAATGGATGGTAACCTTGTCATTATGGAAGGTAGTCTTTTGACGAGATTTTTGTTACTCCAATGGATGGTAGCCTTGTCATTATTGACGGTAGTCTGTTGTCGATATCTTTGTTACTCTAATGGATGATAGCCTTGTCATTATGTAAGGTAGTTTGTTGTCGAGATTTTTGTTATTCCAAAGGATGGTAACCTTGTCGTTATGGAAGGTAGTCTTTTGTCGAGATTTTTGTTACTCCAATGGATGGTAGCCTTGTCATTATTGAAGATAGTATGTTATCGATATCTTTTTTACTCCAATGGATGATAGCCTTGTCATTCTGGAAGGTAATCTATTGTCGAGATTTTTGTTACTCCAATGGATGGTAGCCTTGTCATTATGGAAGGTAGTCTGTTGTCGAGATTTTTGTTACTCTAATAGATGGTAGCCTTGTCATTATGGAAGGTAGTCTATCGTTGAGATTTCTGTTACTCCAATGGATTGTAGCCTTGTCATTATGTAAGGTAGTCTGTTCTCGATATCTTTATTACTCTAATGGATGATAGCCTTGTCATTATGTAAGGTAGTTTTTTGTCGAGATTTTTGTTATTCCAATGGATGGTAACCTTGTCGTTATGGAAGGTAGTCTTTTGTCGAGATTTTTGTTACTCCAATGGATGGTAGCCTTGTCATTATTGAAGATAGTATGTTATCGATATCTTTTTTACTCGAATGGATGATAGCCTTGTCATCATGGAAAGTAATCTGTTGTCGAGATTTTTGTTACTCTAATGGATGGTAGCCTTGTCATTATGGAAGGTAGTCTGTGGTCGAGATTTTTGTTACTCTAATAGATGGTAGCCTTTTCATTATGGAAGGTAGTCTATCGTTGAGATTTCTGTTACTCCAATGGATTGTAGCCTTGTCATTATGTAAGGTAGTCTGTTGTTGAAATTTTTGTTATTCCAATGGATGGTAGCCTTGTCATTATGGAAGGTAGTCCGTTGTCGAGATTTTTGTTATTCCAATGGATGGTAACCTTGTAATTATGGAAGGTAGTCTATTGTCGATATCTTTGTTACTCCAATGGATGATAGCCTTGTCATTATGCAGGGTAGTCTGTTGTTAAGATTTTTGTTACTCTAGTGGATGGTAGCCTTGTCATTATGGAAGGTAGTCTATTGTCGAGATTTTTGTTATTCCAATGGATGGTAGCCTTATCATTATGGAAGGTAGTTTTTTTTCTATATTTTTGTTACTCCAATGGATGGTAGCCTTGTCATTATGGAAGGAAGTCTATTGTCGAGATTTTTGTTATTCCAATTGATGGTAGCCTTGTCATTATGGAAGGTAGTTTCTTGTCGAAATTTTTGTTACTCCAATGGACGGTAGCCTTGTCATTATGGAAGGTAGTTTCTTGTCGAGAATTTTTTATTCCATTGGATAGTAGCCTTGTCATTAGGTAAGGTAGTTTGTTATCGAGATTTTTGTTATTCCAATGGATGGTAACCTTGTCGTTATGGAAGGTAGTCTTTTGTCGAGATTTTTGTTCCTCCAATGGATGGTAGCCTTGTCATTATTGAAGGTAGTCTGTTGTAGATATCTTTGTTACTCCCATGGATGATAGCCTTGTCATTATGCAAGGTAGTCTGTTGTCGAGAATTTTTTATTCCATTGGATGGTAGCCTTGTCATTATGGAAGGTAGTTTGTTGTCGAGATTTTTTTTATTCCAATGGATGTTAACCTTGTCATTATGGAAGGTAGTCTTTTGTAGAGATTTTTGTTACTCCAATGGATGTTAGCCTTATCATTATTGAAGGTAGTCTGTTGTCGATGTCTTTGTTACTCCAATGGATGATAGCTTTGTCATTATGCAAGGTAGTTTGTTGTCGAGATTTTTGTTATTCCAATGGATGGTAGCTTCGTCATTATGGAAGGTAGTATTTTGTCGAGATTGTTGTTACTCCAATGGATGGTAGCCTTGTCATTATTGAAGATAGTCTGTTATCAATATCTTTGTTACTCCAATGGATGATAGCCTTGTCATTATGGAAGGTAGTCTGTTGTCGAGATTTTTGTTACTCCAATGGATGATAGCCTTTTCATTATGGAAGGTTGTTTGTTATCGAGATTTTTGTTACCCCAATGGATGGTAGCCTTGTAATTATGGCAGGTAGTCTGTTGTCGAGATATTTGTTACTCCAATGGATGGTAGCCTTGTCATTATGGAAAGTAGTCTGTCGTTGAGATTTCTATTACTCCAATGGATTGTAGCCTTGTCATTATGTAAGGTAGTCTGTTGTTCAGATTTTTGTTACTCCAATGGATGTTATCCTTGTCATTATGGAAGGTAGTCTGTTGATGAGATTTTTGTTATTCCAATGGATGGTAGCCTTGTAATTAAGGAACGTAGTCCGTTGTCTAGATTTTTGTTTTTCCAATGGATGGTAACCTTTTCATTATGGAAGGAAGTCTTTTGTCGAGATTTTTCTTACTCCAATGGATGGAAGCCTTGTCATTATTGAAGGTAGTCTATTGTCGATATCTTTGTTACTCCAATGGATGATAGCCATGTCATTACACAAGGTAGTCTGTTGTTCAAATTTTTGTTACTCCAACGGATGGTAGCCTTGTCATTATGGAAGGTAGTTTATTGTCGAGATTTTTGTAACTCCAATGGATGGTAGCCTTATCATTATGGAAGGTAGTTTTTTATCGAGATTTTTGTTACTCCTATGGATGGTAGCCTTGTCATTATGGAAGGTAGTATGTCGTTGAGATTTCTGTTACTCCAATGGATTGTAGCCTTGTCATTATGGAAGGTATTCTGTTGTTCAGATTTTTGTTACTCCAATGGATGGTAGCCTTATCATTATGGAAGGTAGTTTGTTGTCGAGAATATTTTATTCCATTGGAAGGTAGCCTTGTCATTATGGAAGGTAGTTTGTTTTCGAGATTTTTGTTATTCCAATGGATGGTAACCTTGTCATTATGGAAGGTAGTCTTTTGGCGAGATTTTTGTTACTCCGATGGATGGTAGCCTTGTCATTATTGACGGTAGTCTGTTGTCGATATCTTTGTTACTCTAATGGATGATAGCCTTGTCATTATGTAAGGTAGTTTGTTGTCGAGATTTTTGTTATTCCAAAGGATGGTAACCTTGTCGTTATGGAAGGTAGTCTTTTGTCGAGATTTTTGTTACTCCAATGGATGGTAGCCTTGTCATTATTGAAGATAGTATGTTATCGATATCTTTTTTACTCCAATGGATGATAGCCTTATCATTATGGAAGGTAATCTATTGTCGAGATTTTTGTTACTCCAATGGATGGTAGCCTTGTCATTATGGAAGGTAGTCTGTTGTCGAGATTTTTGTTACTCTAATAGATGGTAGCCTTGTCATTATGGAAGGTAGTCTATCGTTGAGATTTCTGTTACTCCAATGGATGTTAGCCTTGTCATTATGTAAGGTATTCTATTATTGAAATTTTTGTTATTCCAATGGATGGTAGCCTTGTCATTATGGAAGGTAGTCCGTTGTCGAGATTTTTGTTATTCCAATGAATGGTAACCTTGTCATTATGGAAGGTAGTCTTTTGTCGAGATTTTTCTTACACCAATGGATGGTAGCCTTTTCAATATTGAAGGTAGTCTATTTTCGATATCTTTGTTACTCCAATGGATAATAGCCTTGTGATTATGCAAGGTAGTCTGTTGTTCAGATTTTTGTTACTCCAACGGATGGTATCCTTGTCATTATGGAAGGTAGTCTATTGTCGAGATTTTTGTAACTCTAATGGATGGTAGCCTTATCATTATGGAAGGTAGTCTTTTGTCGAGATTTTTCTTACTCCAATGGATGGTAGCCTTGTCATTATTGAAGGTAGTCTATTGTCGAAATCTTTGTTACTCCAATGGATGATAGCCTTGTCATTATGGAACGTAGTTTGTTGATGAGAATTTTGTTATTCCAATGGATGGTAGCCTTGTCATTATGCAAGGTAGTCCGTGGTCGAGATTTTTGTTATTCCAATGGATGGTAACCTTGTCATTATGGAAGGTAGTCTTTTGTCGAGATTTTTCTTACTCCAATGGATGGTAGCCTTGTTATTATTGAAGGTAGTCTATTGTGGATATCTTTGTTACTCCAATGGATGATAGCCTTGTCATTATGCAAGGTAGTCTGTTGTTCAGATTTTTGTTACTCCAACGGATGGTAGCCTTGTAATTATGGAAGGTAGTCTATTGTCGAGATTTTTGTAACTCTAATGGATGGTAGCCTTATCATTATGGATGGTAGTTTTTTATCAAGATTTTTGTTACTCCAATGGATGGTAGCCTAGTCATTATGGAAGGTAGTCTATTGTCAAGATTTTTGTTATTCCAATGGATGGTAGCCTTGTCATTATGGAAGGTAGTCTGTTGTCGAGAATTTTTTATTCCATTGGATGGTAGCCTTGTCATTATGAAAGGTAGTTTGTTGTCGAGATTTTTATTATTCCAATGGATGGTAACCTTGTCATTATGGAAGGTAGTCTTTTGTCGAGATTTTTGTTACTCCAATGGATGGTAGCCTTGTCATTATTGAAGCTAGTCTATTTTCGATATCTTTGTTACTCCAATGGATGATAGCCTTGTCATTATGCAAGGTAGTTTGTTGTCGAGAATTTTTTATTCCATTGGATGGTAGCCTTGTAAATATGGAAGGTAGTTTGTTGTCGAGATTTTTGTTATTCCAATGGATGGTAACCTTGTCATTATGGAAGGTAGTCTTTTGTCGAGATTTTTATTACTCTAATGGATGGTAGCCTTGTCATTATTGAAGGTAGTCTATTGTCGATATCTTTGTTACTCCAATGGATGATAACCTTGTCATTACGCAAGGTAGTCTGTTGTTCAAATTTTTGTTACTCCAACGGATGGTAGCCTTGTCATTATGGAAGGTAGTTTATTGTCGAGATTTTTGTAACTCCAATGGATGGTAGCCTTATCATTATGGAAGGTAGTTTTTTATCGAGATTTTTGTTACTCCAATGGATGGTAGCCTTGTCATTATGGAAGGTAGTCTGTTGTCGAGATTTTTGTTACTCTAATAGATGGTAGCCTTGTCATTATGGAAGGTAGTCTATCGTTGAGATTTCTGTTACTCCAATGGATGTTAGCCTTGTCATTATGTAAGGTAGTCTATTATTGAAATTTTGGTTATTCCAATGGATGGTAGCCTTGTCATTATGAAAGGTAGTCTGTTGTCGAGATTTTTGTTATTCCAATGAATGGTAACCTTGTCATTATGGAAGGTAGTCTTTTGTCGAGATTTTTATTACTCCAATGGATGGTAGCCTTTTCAATATTGAAGGTAGTCTATTTTGGATATCTTTGTTACTCCAATGGATAATAGCCTTGTGATTATGCAAGGTAGTCTGTTGTTCAGATTTTTGTTACTCCAACGGATGGTATCCTTGTCATTATGGAAGGTAGTCTATTGTCGAGATTTTTGTAACTCTAATGGATGGTAGCCTTATCATTATGGAAGGTAGTCTTTTGTCGAGATTTTTCTTACTCCAATGGATGGTAGCCTTGTCATTATTGAAGGTAGTCTATTGTCGAAATCTTTGTTACTCCAATGGATGATAGCCTTGTCATTATGGAACGTAGTTTGTTGATGAGAATTTTGTTATTCCAATTGATGGTAGCCTTGTCATTATGCAAGGTAGTCCGTGGTCGAGATTTTTGTTATTCCAATGGATGGTAACCTTGTCATTATGGAAGGTAGTCTTTTGTCGAGATTTTTCTTACTCCAATGGATTGTAGCCTTGTCATTATTGAAGGTAGTCTATTGTGGATATCTTTGTTACTCCAATGGATGATAGCCTTGTCATTATGCAAGGTAGTCTGTTGTTCAGATTTTTGTTACTCCAACGGATGGTAGCCTTGTAATTATGGAAGGTAGTCTATTGTCGAGATTTTTGTAACTCTAATGGATGGTAGCCTTATCATTATGGATGGTAGTTTTTTATCAAGATTTTTGTTACTCTAATGGATGGTAGCCTAGTCATTATGGAAGGTAGTCTATTGTCAAGATTTTTGTTATTCCAATGGATGGTAGCCTTGTCATTATGGAAGGTAGTCTGTTGTTGAGAATTTTTTATTCCATTGGATGGTAGCCTTGTCATTATGAAAGGTAGTTTGTTGTCGAGATTTTTGTTATTCCAATGGATGGTAACCTTGTCATTATGGAAGGTAGTCTTTTGTCGAGATTTTTGTTACTCCAATGGATGGTAGCCTTGTCATTATTGAAGCTAGTCTATTTTCGATATCTTTGTTACTCCAATGGATGATAGCCTTGTCATTATGCAAGGTAGTCTGTTGTCGAGAATTTTTTATTCCATTAGATGGTAGCCTTGTAAATATGGAAGGTAGTTTGTTGTCGAGATTTTTGTTATTCCAATGGATGGTAACCTTGTCATTATGGAAGGTAGTCTTTTGTCGAGATTTTTATTACTCTAATGGATAGTAGCCTTGTCATTATTGAAGGTAGTCTATTGTCGATATCTTTGTTACTCCAATGGATGATAGCCTTGTCATTACGCAAGGTAGTCTGTTGTTCAAATTTTTGTTACTCCAACGGATGGTAGCCTTGTCATTATGGAAGGTAGTTTTTTGTCGAAATTTTTGTAACTCCAATGGATGGTAGCCTTATCATTATGGAAGGTAGTTTTTTATCGAGATTTTTGTTACTCCAATGGATGGTAGCCTTGTCATTATGGAAGGTAGTCTGTCGTTGAGATTTCTGTTACTCCAATTGATTGTAGCCTTGTCATTATGGAAGGTAGTTTGTTGTTCAGATTTTTGTTATTCCAATGGATGGTAGCCTTATCATTATGGAAGGTAGTTTGTTGTCGAGAATATTTTATTCCATTGGATGGTAGCCTTGTCATTATGGAAGGTAGTTTGTTGTCGAGATTTTTGTTATTCCCATGGATGGTAACCTTGTCATTATGGAAGGTAGTCTTTTGGCGAGATTTTTGTTACTCCAATGGATGGTAGCCTTGTCATTATTGAAGGTAGTCTGTTGTCGATATCTTTATTACTCTAATGGATGATAGCCTTGTCATTATGTAAGGTAGTTTTTTGTCGAGATTTTTGTTATTCCAATGGATGGTAACCTTGTCGTTATGGAAGGT
The DNA here is from genome assembly GCA_948472305.1 of Vicia faba. Classification (NCBI taxonomy): domain Eukaryota; kingdom Viridiplantae; phylum Streptophyta; class Magnoliopsida; order Fabales; family Fabaceae; genus Vicia; species Vicia faba. Next base: position 854,333,515 of record OX451739.1, read on the forward strand.
AGTCTTTTGTCGAGATTTTTGTTACTCCAATGGATGGTAGCCTTGTCATTATTGAAGATAGTATGTTATCGATATCTTATTTACTCCAATGGATGATAGCCTTGTCATTATGGAAAGTAATATGTTGTCGAGATTTTTGTTACTCTAATGGATGGTAGCCTTGTCATTATGGAAGGTAGTCTGTGGTCGAGATTTTTGTTACTCTAATAGATGGTAGCCTTGTCATTATGGAAGGTAGTCTATCGTTGAGATTTCTGTTACTCCAATGGATTGTAGCCTTGTCATTATGTAAGGTAGTCTGTTGTTGAAATTTTTATTATTCCAATGGATGGTAGCCTTGTCATTATGGAAGGTAGTCCGTTGTCGAGATTTTTGTTATTCCAATGGATGGTAACCTTGTAATTATGGAAGGTAGTCTATTGTCGATATCTTTGTTACTCCAATGGATGATAGCCTTGTCATTATGCAAGGTAGTCTGTTGTCGAGAATTTTTTATTCCATTGGATGGTAGCCTTGTAAATATGGAAGGTAGTTTGTTGTCGAGATTTTTGTTATTCCAATGGATGGTAACCTTGTCATTATGGAAGGTAGTCTTTTGTCGAGATTTTTATTACTCTAATGGATGGTAGCCTTGTCATTATTGAAGGTAGTCTATTGTCGATATCTTTGTTACTCCAATGGATGATAGCCTTGTCATTACGCAAGGTAGTTTGTTGTTCAAATTTTTGTTACTCCAACGGATGGTAGCCTTGTCATTATGGAAGGTAGTTTATTGTCGAGATTTTTGTAACTCCAATGGATGGTAGCCTTATCATTATGGAAGGTAGTTTTTTATCGAGATTTTTGTTACTCCAATGGATGGTAGCCTTGTCATTATGGAAGGTAGTCTGTCGTTGAGATTTCTGTTACTCCAATTGATTGTAGCCTTGTCATTATGGAAGGTAGTCTGTTGTTCAGATTTTTGTTATTCCAATGGATGGTAGCCTTATCATTATGGAATGTAGTTTGTTGTCGATAATATTTTATTCCATTGGATGGTAGCCTTGTCATTATGGAAGGTAGTTTGTTGTCGAGATTTTTGTTATTCCCATGGATGGTAACCTTGTCATTATGGAAGGTAGTCTTTTGGCGAGATTTTTGTTACTCCAATGGATGGTAGCCTTGTCATTATTGAAGGTAGTCTGTTGTCGATATCTTGTTTACTCTAATGGATGATAGCCTTGTCATTATGTAAGGTAGTTTTTTGTCGAGATTTTTGTTATTCCAATGGATGGTAACCTTGTCGTTATGGAAGGTAGTCTTTTGTCGAGATTTTTGTTACTCCAATGGATGGTAGCCTTGTCATTATTGAAGATAGTATGTTATCGATATCTTTTTTACTCCAATGGATGATAGCCTTGTCATTATGGAAAGTAATCTGTTGTCGAGATTTTTGTTACTCTAATGGATGGTAGCCTTGTCATTATGGAAGGTAGTCTGTGGTCGAGATTTTTGTTACTCTAATAGATGGTAGCCTTGTCATTATGGAAGGTAGTCTATCGTTGAGATTTCTGTTACTCCAATGGATTGTAGCCTTGTCATTATGTAAGGTAGTCTGTTGTTGAAAATTTTATTATTCCAATGGATGGTAGCCTTGTCATTATGGAAGGTAGTTTTTTTTCTATATTTTTGTTATTCCAATGGATGGTAGCCTTGTCATTATGGAAGGAAGTCTATTGTCGAGATTTTTGTTATTCCAATTGATGGTAGCCTTGTCATTATGGAAGGAAGTCTATTGTCGAGATTTTTGTTATTCCAATTGATGGTAGCCTTGTCATTATGGAATGTAGGTTCTTGTCGAGATTTTTGTTACTCCAATGGATGGTAGCCTTGTCATTATGGAAGGTAGTCTGTTGTCGAGATTTTTGTTACCCCAATGGATTAAGCCTTGTCATTATAGAAGGTAGTGTATTGTCGATATTTTTGTTCCTCCAATGAATGGTAGCCTTGTCATTATGTAAGGTAGTCTGTCGTTGAGATTTCTATTACTCTAATAGATTGTAGCCTTGTCAATGTGGAAGGTAGTCTGTTGTTCAGCTTTTTGTTACTCCAATGGATGGTAGCCTTGTCATTATGGAAGGTAGTATGTTGTTGATATTTTTGTTATTCCATTGGATGGTATCCTTGTCATTATGGAAAGTAGTCTATTGTCGATATTTTTGTTATTCCAATGGATGGTAACCTTGTCATTATGGAAGGTAGTATTTTGTCCAGATTTTTGTTACTCCAATAGAAAGTAGCCTTGTCATTATTGAAGGTAGTTTGTTACCGATATCTTTGTTACTCCAATTTATGATAGCCTTGTCATTATGGAAGGTAGTCTGTTGTCGAGATTTTTGTTACTCCAATGGATGGTAGTCTTCTCATTATGGAAGGTAGTCTGTTGTCGAGATTTTTGTTACCCCAATGGATGGTAGCCTTGTAATTATGGAAGGTAGTTTGTTGTCGAGATTTTTTTACTCCAATGGATGGTATTCTTGTCATTATGGAAGGTAGTCTTTCGTTGAGATTTTTTTTACTCCAATGGATTGTAGCCTTGTCATTATTGAAGGTAGTTTGTTATCGATATCTTTGTTACTCCAATGGATGATAGCCTTGTCATTATGGAAGGTAGTCTGTTGTCGAGATTTTTGTTACCCCAAAGGATGGTAGCCTTGTAATTATGGAAGGTAGTCTGTTGTCTAGATTTTTGTTACTCCAATGGATAGTAGCCTTGTCATTATGGAAGGTAGTTTGTCGTTGAGATTTTTGTTACTCCAATGGATTGTAGCCTTGTCATTATGTAAGGTAGTCTGTTGTTGAAATTTTTTTTATTCCAATGGATGGTAGCCTTGTCATTATGGAAGGTAGTCCGTTGTCGAGATTTTTGTTATTCCAATGGATGGTAACCTTGTAATTATGCAAGGTAGTCTATTGTTCAGATTTTTGTTACTCCAGTGGATGGTAGCCTTGTTATTATGGAAGGTAGTCTATTGTCGAGATTTTTGTAATTCCAATGGATGGTAGCCTTATCATTATGGAAGGTAGTTTTTTTTCTATATTTTTGTTACTCCAATGGATGGTAGCCTTGTCATTATGGAAGGAAGTCTATTGTCGAGATTTTTGTTACTCCAATTGATGGTAGCCTTGTCATTATGGAAGGAAGTCTATTGTCGAGATTTTTGTTATTCCAATTGATGGTAGCCTTGTCATTATGGAAGGTAGTTTCTTGTCGAGATTTTTGTTACTCCAATGGATGGTAGCCTTGTCATTATGGAAGGTAGTCTGTTCTCGAGATTTTTGTTACCCCAATGGATTAAGCCTTGTGATTATAGAAGGTAGTGTATTGTCGAGATTTTTGTTCCTCCAATGAATGGTAGCGTTGTCATTATGTAAGGTAGTCTGTCGTTGAGATTTCTATTACTCTAATGGATTATAGCCTTGTCAATGTGGAAGGTAGTCTGTTGTTCAGCTTTTTGTTACTCCAATGGATGGTAGCCTTGTCATTATGGAAGGTAGTATGTTGTTGATATTTTTGTTATTCCATTGGATGGTATCCTTGTCATTATGGAAGGTAGTCTATTGTCGATATTTTTGTTATTCCAATGGATGGTAACCTTGTCATTATGGAAGGTAGTATTTTGTCCAGATTTTTGTTACTCCAATGGAAAGTAGCCTTGTCATTATTGAAGGTAGTTTGTTACCGATATCTTTGTTACTCCAATTTATGATAGCCTTGTCATTATGGAAGGTAGTCTGTTGTCAAGATTTTTGTTACTCCAATGGATGGTAGTCTTCTCATTATTGAAGGTAGTCTGTTGTCGAGATTTTTGTTACCCCAATGGATGGTAGCCTTGTAATTATGGAAGGTAGTTTGTTGTCGAGATTTTTTTACTCCAATGGATGGTATCCTTGTCATTATGGAAGGTAGTCTTTCGTTGAGATTTCTTTTACTCCAATGGATTGTAGCATTGTCATTATGGATGGTAGTCTGTTGTTCAGATTTTTGTTACTCCAATGGATGGTAGCCTTGTCATTATGGAAGGTAGTCTATTGTTGAGATTTGTTATTCCATTGGATGGTAGCCTTGTCATTATGGAAAGTAGTCTATTGTCGAGATTTTTTTTATTCCAATGGATGGTAACCTTGTCATTATGGAAGGTAGTATTTTTGTCGAGATTTTTGTTACTCCAATGGATTGTAGCCTTGTAATTATTGAAGGTAGTCTGTTATCGAAATCTTTGTTACTCCAATGGATGGTAGCCTTGTCATTATGGAAGGTAGTTTGTTGTCGAGAATTTTTTTATTCTATTGGATGGTAGCCTTGTCATTATTGAAGGTAGTGTGTTGTCGAGATTTTTATTATTCCAATGGATGGTAACCTTTTCATTATGGAAGGTAGTCTTTTGTCGAGATTTTTATTACTCCAATGGATGGTAGCCTTGTCATTATGGAAGGTAGTCTGTTATAGAGATTTTTTTTACCCCAATGGATGGTAGCCTTGTAATTATGGAAGCTAGTCTGTTGTCGAGATTTTTGTTACTCCAATGGATGGTAGCCTTGTCATTATGGAAGGTAGTCTGTCATTGAGATTTTTGTTACTCCAATGGATTGTAGCCTTGTCATTATGTAAGGTAGTTTGTTGTTCAGATATTTGTTACTCCAATGGATGTTAGCCTTGTCATTATGGAAGGTAGTCTGTTGTTGAAATTTTTGTTATTCCAATGGATGGTAGCCTTGTCATTATGGAAGGTAGTCCGTTGTCTAGATTTTTGTTATTCCAATGGATGGTAACCTTGTAATTATGGAAGGTAGTCTATTGTCGATATCTTTGTTACTCCAATTGATGATAGCCTTGTCATTAAGCAAGGTAGTCTGTTGTTCAGATTTTTGTTACTCCAATGGATGGTAGCCTTGTCATTATGGAAGGTAGTCTATTGTCGAGATTTTTGTTATTCCAATGGATGGTAGCCTTATCATTATGGAAGGTAGTTTTTTTTCTATATTTTTGTTACTCCAATGGATGGTAGCCTTGTCATTATGGAAGGAAGTCTATTGTCGAGATTTTTGTTATTCCAATTGATGGTAGCCTTGTCATTATGGAAGGTAGTTTTTTGTTGAGATTTTTGTTACTCCAATGGATGGTAGCCTTGTCATTATGGAAGGTAGTCTGTTGTTGAGATTTTTGTTACCCCAATGGATTAAGCCTTGTCATTATAGAAGGTAGTGTATTTTCGATATTTTTGTTCCTCCAATGAATGGTAGCCTTGTCATTATGTAAGGTAGTCTGTCGTTGAGATTTCTATTACTCCAATGGATTGTAGCCTTGTCAATGTGGAAGGTAGTCTGTTGTTCAGATTTTTATTACTCCAATGGATGGTAGCCTTTTCATTATGGAAGGTAGTCTGTTGTTGATATTTTTGTTATTCCATTGGATGGTATCCTTGTCATTATGGAAGGTAGTCTATTGTCGATATTTTTGTTATTCCAATGGATGGTAACCTTGTCATTATGGAAGGTAGTATTTTGTCCAGATTTTTGTTACTCCAATGGAAAGTAGCCTTGTCATTATTGAAGGTAGTTTGTTACTGATATCTTTGTTACTCCAATTTATGATAGCCTTGTCATTATGGAAGGTAGTCTGTTGTCGAGATTTTTGTTACTCCAATGGATGGTAGTCTTCTCATTATGGAAGGTAGTCTGTTGTCGAGATTTTTGTTACCCCAATGGATGGTAGCCTTGTAATTATGGAAGGTAGTTTGTTGTCGAGATTTTTTTACTCCAATGGATGGTATCCTTGTCATTATGGAAGGTAGTCTTTCGTTGAGATTTTTGTTACTCCAATGGATTGTAGCCTTGTCATTATTGAAGGTAGTTTGTTATCGATATCTTTGTTACTCCAATGGATGATAGCCTTGTCCTTATGGAAGGTAGTCTGTTGTCGAGATTTTTGTTACCCCAAAGGTTGGTAGCCTTGTAATTATGGAAGGTAGTCTGTTGTCTAGATTTTTGTTACTCCAATGGATAGTAGCCTTGTCATTATGGAAGGTAGTTTGTCGTTGAGATTTTTGTTACTCCAATGGATTGTAGCCTTGTCATTATGTAAGGTAGTCTGTTGTTGAAATTTTTGTTATTCCAATGGATGGTAGCCTTGTCATTATGGAAGGTAGTCCGTTGTCGAGATTTTTGTTATTCTAATGGATGGTAACCTTGTAATTATGGAAGGTAGTCTATTGTCGATATCTTTGTTACTCCAATGGATGATAGCCTTGTCATTATGCAAGGTAGTCTGTTGTTCAGATTTTTGTTACTCAAGTGGATGGTAGCCTTGTCATTATGGAAGGTAGTCTATTGTCGAGATTTTTGTTATTCCAATGGATGGTAGCCTTATCATTATGGAAGGTAGTTTTTTTTCTATATTTTTGTTACTCCAATGGATGGTAGCCTTGTCATTATGGAAGGAAGTCTATTGTCGAGATTTTTGTTACTCCAATTGATGGTAGCCTTGTCATTATGGAAGGAAGTCTATTGTCGAGATTTTTGTTATTCCAATTGATGGTAGCCTTGTCATTATGGAAGGTAGTTTCTTGTCGAGATTTTTGTTACTCCAATGGATGGTAGCCTTGTCATTATGGAAGGTAGTCTGTTGTCGAGATTTTTGTTACCCCAATTGATTAAGCCTTGTGATTATAGAAGGTAGTGTATTGTCGATATTTTTGTTCCTCCAATGAATGGTAGCCTTGTCATTATGTAAGGTAGTATGTCGTTGAGATTTCTATTACTCTAATGGATTGTAGCCTTGTCAATGTGTAAGGTAGTCTGTTGTTCAGCTTTTTGTTACTCCAATGGATGGTAGCCTTGTCATTATGGAAGGTAGTATGTTGTTGATATTTTTGTTATTCCATTGGATGGTATCCTTGTCATTATGGAAGGTAGTCTATTGTCGATATTTTTGTTATTCCAATGGATGGTAACCTTGTCATTATGGAAGGTAGTATTTTGTCCAGATTTTTGTTACTCCAATGGAAAGTAGCCTTGTCATTATTGAAGGTAGTTTGTTACCGATATCTTTGTTACTCCAATTTATGATAGCCTTGTCATTATGGAAGGTAGTCTGTTGTCGAGATTTTTGTTACTCCAATGGATGGTAGTCTTCTCATTATGGAAGGTAGTCTGTTGTCGAGATTTTTGTTACCCCAATGGATGGTAGCCTTGTAATTATGGAAGGTAGTTTGTTGTCGAGATTTTTTTACTCCAATGGATGGTATCCTTGTCATTATGGAAGGTAGTCTTTCGTTGAGATTTCTTTTACTCCAATGGATTGTAGCCTTGTCATTATGGATGGTAGTCTGTTGTTCAGATTTTTGTTACTCCAATGGATGGTAGCCTTGTCATTATGGAAGGTAGTCTATTGTTGAGATTTGTTATTCCATTGGATGGTAGCCTTGTCATTATGGAAAGTAGTCTATTGTCGAGATTTTTTTTATTCCAATGGATGGTAACCTTGTCATTATGGAAGGTAGTATTTTGTCGAGATTTTTGTTACTCCAATGGATTGTAGCCTTGTAATTATTGAAGGTAGTCTGTTATCGAAATCTTTGTTACTCCAATGGATGGTAGCCTTGTCATTATGGAAGGTAGTTTGTTGTCGAGAATTTTTTTATTCTATTGGATGGTAGCCTTGTCATTATTGAAGGTAGTGTGTTGTCGAGATTTTTATTATTCCAATGGATGGTAACCTTTTCATTATGGAAGGTAGTCTTTTGTCAAGATTTTTCTTACTCCAATGGATGGTAGCCTTGTCATTATGGAAGGTAGTCTGTTATATAGATTTTTTTTACCCCAATGGATGGTAGCCTTGTAATTATGGAAGCTAGTCTGTTGTCGAGATTTTTGTTACTCCAATGGATGGTAGCCTTGTCATTATGGAAGGTAGTCTGTCATTGAGATTTTTGTTACTCCAATGGATTGTAGCCTTGTCATTATGTAAGGTAGTTTGTTGTTCAGATATTTGTTACTCCAATGGATGTTAGCCTTGTCATTATGGAAGGTAGTCTGTTGTTGAAATTTTTGTTATTCCAATGGATGGTAGCCTTGTCATTATGGAAGGTAGTCCGTTGTCTAGATTTTTGTTATTCCAATGGATGGTAACCTTGTAATTATGGAAGGTAGTCTATTGTCGATATCTTTGTTACTCCAATTGATGATAGCCTTGTCATTAAGCAAGGTAGTCTGTTGTTCAGATTTTTGTTACTCCAATGGATGGTAGCCTTGTCATTATGGAAGGTAGTCTATTGTCGAGATTTTTGTTATTCCAATGGATGGTAGCCTTATCATTATGGAAGGTAGTTTTTTTTCTATATTTTTGTTACTCCAATGGATGGTAGCCTTGTCATTATGGAAGGAAGTCTATTGTCGAGATTTTTGTTATTCCAATTGATGGTAGCCTTGTCATTATGGAAGGTAGTTTTTTGTTGAGATTTTTGTTACTTCAATGGATGGTAGCCTTGTCATTATGGAAGGTAGTCTGTTGTTGAGATTTTTGTTACCCCAATGGATTAAGCCTTGTCATTATAGAAGGTAGTGTATTTTCGATATTTTTGTTCCTCCAATGAATGGTAGCCTTGTCATTATGTAAGGTAGTCTGTCGTTGAGATTTCTATTACTCCAATGGATTGTAGCCTTGTCAATGTGGAAGGTAGTCTGTTGTTCAGATTTTTATTACTCCAATGGATGGTAGCCTTTTCATTATGGAAGGTAGTCTGTTGTTGATATTTTTGTTATTCCATTGGATGGTATCCTTGTCATTATGGAAGGTAGTCTATTGTCGATATTTTTGTTATTCCAATGGATGGTAACCTTGTCATTTTGGAAGGTAGTATTTTGTCCAGATTTTTGTTACTCCAATGGAAAGTAGCCTTGTCATTATTGAAGGTAGTTTGTTACTGATATCTTTGTTACTCCAATTTATGATAGCCTTGTCATTATGGAAGGTAGTCTGTTGTCGAGATTTTTGTTACTCCAATGGATGGTAGTCTTCTCATTATGGAAGGTAGTCTGTTGTCGAGATTTTTGTTACCCCAATGGATGGTAGCCTTGTAATTATGGAAGGTAGTTTGTTGTCGAGATGTTTTTACTCCAATGGATGGTATCCTTGTCATTATGGAAGGTAGTCTTTCGTTGAGATTTTTGTTACTCCAATGGATTGTAGCCTTGTCATTATTGAAGGTAGTTTGTTATCGATATCTTTGTTACTCCAATGGATGATAGCCTTGTCCTTATGGAAGGTAGTCTGTTGTCGAGATTTTTGTTACCCCAAAGGTTGGTAGCCTTGTAATTATGGAAGGTAGTCTGTTGTCTAGATTTTTGTTACTCCAATGGATAGTAGCCTTGTCATTATGGAAGGTAGTTTGTCGTTGAGATTTTTGTTACTCCAATGGATTGTAGCCTTGTCATTATGTAAGGTAGTCTGTTGTTGAAATTTTTGTTATTCCAATGGATGGTAGCCTTGTCATTATGGAAGGTAGTCCGTTGTCGAGATTTTTGTTATTCCAATGGATGGTAACCTTGTAATTATGGAAGGTAGTCTATTGTCGATATCTTTGTTACTCCAATGGATGATAGCCTTGTCATTATGCAAGGTAGTCTGTTGTTCAGATTTTTGTTACTCCAGTGGATGGTAGCCTTGTCATTATGGAAGGTAGTCTATTGTCGAGATTTTTGTTATTCCAATGGATGGTAGCCTTATCATTATGGAAGGTAGTTTTTTTTCTATATTTTTGTTACTCCAATGGATGGTAGCCTTGTCATTATGGAAGGAAGTCTATTGTCGAGATTTTTGTTACTCCAATTGATGGTAGCCTTGTCATTATGGAAGGAAGTCTATTGTCGAGATTTTTGTTACTCCAATTGATGGTAGCCTTGTCATTATGGAAGGTAGTTTCTTGTCGAGATTTTTGTTACTCCAATGGATGGTAGCCTTGTCATTATGGAAGGTAGTCTGTTGTCGAGATTTTTGTTACCCCAATGGATTAAGCCTTGTGATTATAGAAGGTAGTGTATTGTCGATATTTTTGTTCCTCCAATGAATGGTAGCCTTGTCATTATGTAAGGTAGTCTATCGTTGAGATTTCTATTACTCTAATGGATTGTAGCCTTGTCAATGTGTAAGGTAGTCTGTTGTTCAGCTTTTTGTTACTCCAATGGATGGTAGCCTTGTCATTATGGAAGGTAGTATGTTGTTGATATTTTTGTTATTCCATTGGATGGTATCCTTGTCATTATGGAAGGTAGTCTATTGTCGATATTTTTGTTATTCCAATGGATGGTAACCTTGTCATTATGGAAGGTAGTATTTTGTCCAGATTTTTGTTACTCCAATGGAAAGTAGCCTTGTCATTATTGAAGGTAGTTTGTTACCGATATCTTTGTTACTCCAATTTATGATAGCCTTGTCATTATGGAAGGTAGTCTGTTGTCGAGATTTTTGTTACTCCAATGGATGGTAGTCTTCTCATTATGGAAGGTAGTCTGTTGTCGAGATTTTTGTTACCCCAATGGATGGTAGCCTTGTAATTATGGAAGGTAGTTTGTTGTCGAGATTTTTTTACTCCAATGGATGGTATCCTTGTCATTATGGAAGGTAGTCTTTCGTTGAGATTTCTTTTACTTCAATGGATTGTAGCCTTGTCATTATGGATGGTAGTCTGTTGTTCAGATTTTTGTTACTCCAATGGATGGTAGCCTTGTCATTATGGAAGGTAGTCTATTGTTGAGATTTGTTATTCCATTGGATGGTAGCCTTGTCATTATGGAAGGTAGTCTATTGTCGAGATTTTTTTTATTCCAATGGATGGTAACCTCGTCATTATGGAAGGTAGTATTTTGTCGAGATTTTTGTTACTCCAATGGATTGTAGCCTTGTAATTATTGAAGGTAGTGTGTTGTCGAGATTTTTATTATTCCAATGGATGGTAACCTTTTCATTATGGAAGGTAGTCTTTTGTCGAGATTTTTCTTACTCCAATGGATGGTAGCCTTGTCATTATGGAAGGTAGTCTGTTATAGAGATTTTTTTTACCCCAATGGATTGTAGCCTTGTAATTATGGAAGCTAGTCTGTTGTCGAGATTTTTGTTACTCCATTGGATGGTAGCCTTGTCATTATGGAAGGTAGTCTGTCGTTGAGATTTTTGTTACTCCAATGGATTGTAGCCTTGTCATTATGTAAGGTAGTTTGTTGTTCAGATATTTGTTACTCCAATGGATGTTAGCCTTGTCATTATGGAAGGTAGTCTGTTGTTGAAATTTTTGTTATTCCAATGGATGGTAGCCTTGTCATTATGGAAGGTAGTCCGTTGTCTAGATTTTTGTTATTCCAATGGATGGTAACCTTGTAATTATGGAAGGTAGTCTATTGTCGATATCTTTGTTACTCCAATTGATGATAGCCTTGTCATTAAGCAAGGTAGTCTGTTGTTCAGATTTTTGTTACTCCAATGGATGGTAGCCTTGTCATTATGGAAGGTAGTCTATTGTCGAGATTTTTGTTATTCCAATGGATGGTAGCCTTATCATTATGGAAGGTAGTTTTTTTTCTATATTTTTGTTACTCCAATGGATGGTAGCCTTGTCATTATGGAAGGAAGTCTATTGTCGAGATTTTTATTATTCCAATTGATGGTAGCCTTGTCATTATGTAAGGTAGTTTTTTGTCGAGATTTTTGTTATTCCAATGGATGGTAACCTTGTCGTTATGGAAGGTAGTCTTTTGTCGAGATTTTTGTTACTCCAATGGATGGTAGCCTTGTCATTATTGAAGATAGTATGTTATCGATATCTTTTTTACTCCAATGGATGATAGCCTTGTCATTATGGAAAGTAATCTGTTGTCGAGATTTTTGTTACTCTAATGGATGGTAGCCTTGTCATTATGGAAGGTAGTCTGTGGTCGAGATTTTTGTTACTCTAATAGATGGTAGCCTTGTCATTATGGAAGGTAGTCTATCGTTGAGATTTCTGTTACTCCAATGGATTGTAGCCTTGTCATTATGTAAGGTAGTCTGTTGTTGAAATTTTTATTATTCCAATGGATGGTAGCCTTGTCATTATGGAAGGTAGTTTTTTTTCTATATTTTTGTTATTCCAATGGATGGTAGCCTTGTCATTATGGAAGGAAGTCTATTGTCGAGATTTTTGTTATTCCAATTGATGGTAGCCTTGTCATTATGGAAGGAAGTCTATTGTCGAGATTTTTGTTATTCCAATTGATGGTAGCCTTGTCATTATGGAAGGTAGTTTCTTGTCGAGATTTTTGTTACTCCAATGGATGGTAGCCTTGTCATTATGGAAGGTAGTCTGTTGTCGAGATTTTTGTTACCCCAATGGATTAAGCCTTGTCATTATAGAAGGTAGTGTATTGTCGATATTTTTGTTCCTCCAATGAATGGTAGCCTTGTCATTATGTAAGGTAGTCTGTCGTTGAGATTTCTATTACTCTAATAGATTGTAGCCTTGTCAATGTGGAAGGTAGTATGTTGTGCAGCTTTTTGTTACTCCAATGGATGGTAGCCTTGTCATTATGGAAGGTAGTATGTTGTTGATATTTTTGTTATTCCATTGGATGGTATCCTTGTCATTATGGAAGGTAGTCTATTGTCGATATTTTTGTTATTCCAATGGATGGTAACCTTGTCATTATGGAAGGTAGTATTTTGTCCAGATTTTTGTTACTCCAATGGAAAGTAGCCTTGTCATTATTGAAGGTAGTTTGTTACCGATATCTTTGTTACTCCAATTTATGATAGCCTTGTCATTATGGAAGGTAGTCTGTTGTCGAGATTTTTGTTACTCCAATGGATGGTAGTCTTCTCATTATGGAAGGTAGTCTGTTGTCGAGATTTTTGTTACCCCAATGGATGGTAGCCTTGTAATTATGGAAGGTAGTTTGTTGTCGAGATTTTTTTACTCCAATGGATGGTATTCTTGTCATTATGGAAGGTAGTCTTTCGTTGAGATTTTTGTTACTCCAATGGATTGTAGCCTTGTCATTATTGAAGGTAGTTTGTTATCGATGTCTTTGTTACTCCAATGGATGATAGCCTTGTCATTATGGAAGGTAGTCTGTTGTCGAGATTTTTGTTACCCCAAAGGATGGTAGCCTTGTAATTATGGAAAGTAGTCTGTTGTCTAGATTTTTGTTACTCCAATGGATAGTAGCCTTGTCATTATGGAAGGTAGTTTGTCGTTGAGATTTTTGTTACTCCAATGGATTGTAGCCTTGTCATTATGTAAGGTAGTCTGTTGTTGAAATTTTTGTTATTCCAATGGATGGTAGCCTTGTCATTATGGAAGGTAGTCCGTTGTCGAGATTTTTGTTATTCCAATGGATGGTAACCTTGTAATTATGGAAGGTAGTCTATTGTCGATATCTTTGTTACTCCAATGGATGATAGCCTTGTCATTATGCAAGGTAGTCTATTGTTCAGATTTTTGTTTCTCCAGTGGATGGTAGCCTTGTCATTATGCAAGGTAGTCTATTGTCGAGGTTTTTGTAATTCCAATGGATGGTAGCCTTATCATTATGGAAGGTAGTTTTTTTTCTATATTTTTGTTACTCCAATGGATGGTAGCCTTGTCATTATGGAAGGAAGTCTATTGTCGAGATTTTTGTTACTCCAATTGATGGTAGCCTTGTCATTATGGAAGGAAGTCTATTGTCGAGATTTTTGTTATTCCAATTGATGGTAGCCTTGTCATTATGGAAGGTAGTTTCTTGTCGAGATTTTTGTTACTCCAATGGATGGTAGCCTTGTCATTATGGAAGGTAGTCTGTTGTCGAGATTTTTGTTACCCCAATGGATTAAGCCTTGTGATTATAGAAGGTAGTGTATTGTCGATATTTTTGTTCCTCCAATGAATGGTAGCGTTGTCATTATGTAAGGTAGTCTGTCGTTGAGATTTCTATTACTCTAATGGATTGTAGCCTTGTCAATGTGGAAGGTAGTCTGTTGTTCAGCTTTTTGTTACTCCAATGGATGGTAGCCTTGTCATTATGGAAGGTAGTATGTTGTTGATATTTTTGTTATTCCATTGGATGGTATCCTTGTCATTATGGAAGGTAGTCTATTGTCGATATTTTTGTTATTCCAATGGATGGTAACCTTGTCATTATGGAAGGTAGTATTTTGTCCAGATTTTTGTTACTCCAATGGAAAGTAGCCTTGTCATTATTGAAGGTAGTTTGTTACCGATATCTTTGTTACTCCAATTTATGATAGCCTTGCCATTATGGAAGGTAGTCTGTTGTCAAGATTTTTGTTACTCCAATGGATGGTAGTCTTCTCATTATGGAAGGTAGTCTGTTGTCGAGATTTTTGTTACCCCAATGGATGGTAGCCTTGTAATTATGGAAGGTAGTTTGTTGTCGAGATTTTTTTACTCCAATGGATGGTATCCTTGTCATTATGGAAGGTAGTCTTTCGTTGAGATTTCTTTTACTCCAATGGATGGTAGCCTTGTCATTATGGAAGGTAGTTTATTGTTGAGATTTGTTATTCCATTGGATGGTAGCCTTGTCATTATGGAAAGTAGTCTATTGTCGAGATTTTTTTTATTCCAATGGATGGTAACCTTGTCATTATGGAAGGTAGTATTTTGTCGAGATTTTTGTTACTCCAATGGATTGTAGCCTTGTAATTATTGAAGGTAGTCTGTTATCGAAATCTTTGTTACTCCAATGGATGGTAGCCTTGTCATTATGGAAGGTAGTTTGTTGTCGAGAATTTTTTTATTCTATTGGATGGTAGCCTTGTCATTATTGAAGGTAGTGTGTTGTCGAGATTTTTATTATTCCAATGGATGGTAACCTTTTCATTATGGAAGGTAGTCTTTTGTCGAGATTTTTCTTACTCCAATGGATGGTAGCCTTGTCATTATGGAAGGTAGTCTGTTATAGAGATTTTTTTTACCCCAATGGATGGTAGCCTTGTAATTATGGAAGCTAGTCTGTTGTCGAGATTTTTGTTACTCCAATGGATGGTAGCCTTGTCATTATGGAAGGTAGTCTGTCATTGAGATTTTTGTTACTCCAATGGATTGTAGCCTTGTCATTATGTAAGGTAGTTTGTTGTTCAGATATTTGTTACCCCAATGGATGTTAGCCTTGTCATTATGGAAGGTAGTCTGTTGTTGAAATTTTTGTTATTCCAATGGATGGTAGCCTTGTCATTATGGAAGGTAGTCCGTTGTCTAGATTTTTGTTATTCCAATGGATGGTAACCTTGTAATTATGGAAGGTAGTCTATTGTCGATATCTTTGTTACTCCAATTGATGATAGCCTTGTCATTAAGCAAGGTAGTCTGTTGTTCAGATTTTTGTTACTCCAATGGATGGTAGCCTTGTCATTATGGAAGGTAGTCTATTGTCGAGATTTTTGTTATTCCAATGGATGGTAGCCTTATCATTATGGAAGGTAGTTTTTTTTCTATATTTTTGTTACTCCAATGGATGGTAGCCTTCTCATTATGGAAGGAAGTCTATTGTCGAGATATTTGTTATTCCAATTGATGGTAGCCTTGTCATTATGGAAGGTAGTTTTTTGTTGAGATTTTTGTTACTCCAATGGATGGTAGCCTTGTCATTATGGAAGGTAGTCTGTTGTTGAGATTTTTGTTACCCCAATGGATTAAGCCTTGTCATTATAGAAGGTAGTGTATTTTCGATATTTTTGTTCCTCCAATGAATGGTAGCCTTGTCATTATGTAAGGTAGTCTGTCGTTGAGATTTCTATTACTCCAATGGATTGTAGCCTTGTCAATGTGGAAGGTAGTCTGTTGTTCAGATTTTTATTACTCCAATGGATGGTAGCCTTTTCATTATGGAAGGTAGTCTGTTGTTGATATTTTTGTTATTCCATTGGATGGTATCCTTGTCATTATGGAAGGTAGTCTATTGTCGATATTTTTGTTATTCCAATGGATGGTAACCTTGTCATTATGGAAGGTAGTATTTTGTCCAGATTTTTGTTACTCCAATGGAAAGTAGCCTTGTCATTATTGAAGGTAGTTTGTTACTGATATCTTTGTTACTCCAATTTATGATAGCCTTGTCAATATGGAAGGTAGTCTGTTGTCGAGATTTTTGTTACTCCAATGGATGGTAGTCTTCTCATTATGGAAGGTAGTCTGTTGTCGAGATTTTTGTTACCCCAATGGATGGTAGCCTTGTAATTATGGAAGGTAGTTTGTTGTCGAGATTTTTTTACTCCAATGGATGGTATCCTTGTCATTATGGAAGGTAGTCTTTCGTTGAGATTTTTGTTACTCCAATGGATTGTAGCCTTGTCATTATTGAAGGTAGTTTGTTATCGATATCTTTGTTACTCCAATGGATGATAGCCTTGTCCTTATGGAAGGTAGTCTGTTGTCGAGATTTTTGTTACCCCAAAGGTTGGTAGCCTTGTAATTATGGAAGGTAGTCTGTTGTCTAGATTTTTGTTACTCCAATGGATAGTAGCCTTGTCATTATGGAAGGTAGTTTGTCGTTGAGATTTTTGTTACTCCAATGGATTGTAGCCTTGTCATTATGTAAGGTAGTCTGTTGTTGAAATTTTTGTTATTCCAATGGATGGTAGCCTTGTCATTATGGAAGGTAGTCCGTTGTCGAGATTTTTGTTATTCCAATGGATGGTAACCTTGTAATTATGGAAGGTAGTCTATTGTCGATATCTTTGTTACTCCAATGGATGATAGCCTTGTCATTATGCAAGGTAGTCTGTTGTTCAGATTTTTGATACTCTAGTGGATGGTAGCCTTGTCATTATGGAAGGTAGTCTATTGTCGAGATTTTTGTTATTCCAATGGATGGTAGCCTTATCATTATGGAAGGTAGTTTTTTTTCTATATTTTTGTTACTCCAATGGATGGTAGCCTTGTCATTATGGAAGTAAGTCTATTGTCGAGATTTTTGTTACTCCAATTGATGGTAGCCTTGTCATTATGGAAGGAAGTCTATTGTCGAGATTTTTGTTATTCCAATAGATGGTATCCTTGTCATTATGGAAGATAGTTTCTTGTCGAGATTTTTGTTACTCCAATGGATGGTAGCCTTGTCATTATGGAAGGTAGTCTGTTGTCGAGATTTTTGTTACCCCAATGGATTAAGCCTTGTGATTATAGAAGGTAGTGTATTGTCGATATTTTTGTTCCTCCAATGAATGGTAGCCTTGTCATTATGTAAGGTAGTCTGTCGTTGAGATTTCTATTACTCTAATGGATTGTAGCCTTGTCAATGTGTAAGGTAGTCTGTTGTTCAGCTTTTTGTTACTCCAATGGATGGTAGCCTTGTCATTATGGAAGGTAGTATGTTGTTGATATTTTTGTTATTCCATTGGATGGTATCCTTGTCATTATGGAAGGTAGTCTATTGTCGATATTTTTGTTATTCCAATGGATGGTAACCTTGTCATTATGGAAGGTAGTATTTTGTCCAGATTTTTGTTACTCCAATGGAAAGTAGCCTTGTCATTATTGAAGGTAGTTTGTTACCGATATCTTTGTTACTCCAATTTATGATAGCCTTGTCATTATGGAAGGTAGTCTGTTGTTGAGATTTTTGTTACTCCAATGGATGGTAGTCTTCTCATTATGGAAGGTAGTCTGTTGTCGAGATTTTTGTTACCCCAATGGATGGTAGCCTTGTAATTATGGAAGGTAGTTTGTTGTCGAGATTTTTTTACTCCAATGGATGGTATCCTTGTCATTATGGAAGGTAGTCTTTCGTTGAGATTTCTTTTACTCCAATGGATTGTAGCCTTGTCATTATGGATGGTAGTCTGTTGTTCAGATTTTTGTTACTCCAATGGATGGTAGCCTTGTCATTATGGAAGGTAGTCTATTGTTGAGATTTGTTATTCCATTGGATGGTAGCCTTGTCATTATGGAAAGTAGTCTATTGTCGAGATTTTTTTTATTCCAATGGATGGTAACCTTGTCATTATGGAAGGTAGTATTTTGTCGAGATTTTTGTTACTCCAATGGATTGTAGCCTTGTAATTATTGAAGGTAGTGTGTTGTCGATATTTTTATTATTCCAATGGATGGTAACCTTTTCATTATGGAAGGTAGTCTTTTGTCGAGATTTTTCTTACTCCAATGGATGGTAGCCTTGTCATTATGGAAGGTAGTCTGTTATAGAGATTTTTTTTACCCCAATGGATGGTAGCCTTGTAATTATGGAAGCTAGTCTGTTGTCGAGATTTTTGTTACTCCAATGGATGGTAGCCTTGTCATTATGGAAGGTAGTCTGTCGTTGAGATTTTTGTTACTCCAATGGATTGTAGCCTTGTCATTATGTAAGGTAGTCTGTTGTTCAGATATTTGTTACTCCAATGGATGTTAGCCTTGTCATTATGGAAGGTAGCCTGTTGTTGAAATTTTTGTTATTCCAATGGATGGTAGCCTTGTCATTATGCAAGGTAGTGCGTTGTCTAGATTTTTGTTATTCCAATGGATGATAACCTTGTAATTATGGAAGGTAGTCTATTGTCGATATCTTTGTTACTCCAATTGATGATAGCCTTGTCATTAAGCAAGGTAGTCTGTTGTTCAGATTTTTGTTACTCCAATGGATGGTAGCCTTGTCATTATGGAAGGTAGTCTATTGTCGAGATTTTTGTTATTCCAATGGATGGTAGCCTTATCATTATGGAAGGTAGTTTTTTTTCTATATTTTTCTTACTCCAATGGATGGTAGCCTTGTCATTATGGAAGAAAGTCTATTGTCGAGATTTTTGTTATTCCAATTGATGGTAGCCTTGTCATTATGGAAGGTAGTTTTTTGTTGAGATTTTTGTTACTCCAATGGATGGTAGCCTTGTCATTATGGAAGGTAGTCTGTTGTCGAGATTTTTGTTACCCCGATGGATTAAGCCTTGTCATTATAGAAGGTAGTGTATTTTCGATATTTTTGTTCCTCCAATGAATGGTAGCCTTGTCATTATGTAAGGTAGTCTGTCGTTGAGATTTCTATTACTCTAACGGATTGTAGCCTTGTCAATGTGGAAGGTAGTCTGTTGTTCAGATTTTTGTTACTCCAATGGATGGTAGCCTTGTCATTATGGAAGGCAGTCTGTTGTTGATATTTTTGTTATTCCATTGGATGGTAACCTTGTCATTATGGAAGGTAGTATTTTGTCCAGATTTTTGTTACTCCAATGGAAAGTAGCCTTGTCGTTATTGAAGGTAGTTTGTTACAGATATCTTTGTTACTCCAATTGATGATAGCCTTGTCATTATGGAAGGTAGTCTGTTGTCGAGATTTTTGTTACTCCAATGGATGGTAGCCTTGTAATTATTGAAGGTAGTCTGTTATCGAAATCTTTGTTACTCCAATGGATGGTAGCCTTGTCATTATGGAAGGTAGTTTGTTGTCGAGAATTTTTTTATTCCATTGGATGGTAGCCTTGTCATTATTGAAGGTAGTGTGTTGTCGAGATTTTTGTTATTCTAATGGATGGTAACCTTTTCATTATGGAAGGTAGTCTTTTGTCGAGGATTTTCTTACTCCAATGGATGGTAGCCTTGTCATTATGGAAGGTAGTCTGTTATAGAGATTTTTTTTACCCCAATGGATGGTAGCCTTGTAATTATGGAAGGTAGTCTGTTGTCGAGATTTTTGTTACTCCAATGGATGGTAGCCTTGTCATTATGGAAGGTAGTCTGTCGTTGAGATTTTTGTTACTCCAATGGATTGTAGCCTTGTCATTATGTAAGGTAGTCTGTTGTTCAGATATTTGTTACTCCAATGGATGTTAGCCTTGTCATTATGGAAGGTAGTCTGTTGTTGAAATTTTTGTTATTCCAATGGATGGTAGCCTTGTCATTATGGAAGGTAGTCCCTTGTCGAGATTTTTGTTATTCCAATGGATGGTAACCTTGTAATTATGGAAGGTAGGCTATTGTCGATATCTTTGTTACTCCAATGGATGATAGCCTTGTCATTATGCAAGGTAGTCTGTTGTTCAGATTTTTGTTACTCCAATGGATGGTAACCTTGTCATTATGGAAGGTAGTATTTTGTCGAGATTTTTGTTACTCCAATGGATGGTAGCCTTGTAATTATTGAAGGTAGTCTGTTATCGAAATATTTGTTACACCAATGGATGGTAGCCTTGTCATTATGGAAGGTAATTTGTTTTCGAGAATTTTTTATTCCATTGGATGGTAGCCTTGTCATTATGGATGGTAGTGAGTTGTCGAGATTTTTGTTATTCCAATGGATGGTAACCTTTTCATTATGGAAGGTAGTCTTTTGTCGAGATTTTTCTTACTCCAATGGATGGTAGCCTTGTCATTATGGAAGGTAGTCTATTATCGAGATTTTTGTTACCCCAATGGATGGTAGCCTTGTAATTATGGAAGGTAGTCTGTTGTCGAGATTTTTTTTACTCCAATGGATGGTAGCCTTGTCATTATGGAAGGTAGTCTGTCGTTGAGATTTTTGTTTCTCCAATGGATTGTAGCCTTGTCATTATGGATGGTAGTCTGTTGTTCAGATTTTTGTTACTCCAATGGATGGTAGCATTGTCATTATGGAAGGTAGTCTGTTGTCGAGATTTTTGTTACCCCAATGGATGTATCCTTGTCATTATTTAAGGTAGTCTATTGTCGATATTTTTGTTTCTCCAATGAATGGTAGCCTTGTCATTATGGAAGGTAGTCTGTCATTGAGATTTCTATTACTCTGATGGATTGTAGCCTTGTCAATATGGAAGGTAGTCTGTTGTTCAGATTTTTGTTACTCCAATGGATGTTAGCCTTGTCATTATGGAAGGTAGTTTGTTATTGATATTTTTGTTATTCCAATGGATGGTAACCTTGTCATTATGGAAGGTAGTCTTTTGTCGAGATTTTTGTTACTCCAATGGATGGTAGCCTTGTCATTATTGAAGGTATTCTGTTGTCGATATCTTTGTTACTCCAATGGATGATAGCCTTGTCATTATGGAAGGTAGACTATTGTCGAGATTTTTGTTATTCCAATGGATGGTAGCCATGTCATTATTGAAGGTAGTCTGTTATCCATATCTTTGTTACTCCAATTGATGATAGCATTGTGACTATGTAAGGTAGTATGTTGTCGAGATTTTTGTTACTTCAATGGATCGTAGCCTTGTCATTATGGAAGGTCGGTTGTTGTCGAGATTTTTGTTATTCCAATGGATGGTAGCCTTGTCATTATGGAAGGTAGTCTTTTGTCGAGATTTTTGTTATTCCAATGGATGGAAAACATGTCATTATGGAAGGTAGTCTTTTGTCGAGATTTTTGTTACTCCAATGGATCGTATCCTTGTCATTATTGAAGGTAGTCTGTTGTCGATATCTTTGATACTCCAATGGATGATAGCCTTGTCATTACGCAAGGTAGTCTTTTGTTCATATTTTTGTTACTCGAATGGATGGTAGCCTTGTTATTATGGAAGGTATTATTTTTTCGAGATTTTTGTTACTCCAATGGATGGTAGACTTGTCATTATTGAAGATAGTTTGTTATCGATATCTTTGTTACTCCAATGGATGATAACCTTGTCATTATGGAAGGTAGTATGTTATCAATATCTTTGTTACTCCAATGGATGATAGCCTTGTCATTATGGAAGGTAGTCTGTTGTCGAGATTTTTCTTACTCCAATGGATGGTAGCCTTGTCATTATGGAAGGTAGTCTATTATCGAGATTTTTGTTACCCCAATGGATGGTAGCCTTGTAATTATGGAAGGTAGTCTGTTGTCGAGATTTTTTTTACTCCAATGGATGGTAGCCTTGTCATTATGGAAGGTAGTCTGTCGTTGAGATTTTTGTTTCTCCAATGGATTGTAGCCTTGTCATTATGGATGGTAGTCTGTTGTTCAGATTTTTGTTACTCCAATGGATGGTAGCATTGTCATTATGGAAGGTAGTCTGTTGTCGAGATTTTTGTTACCCCAATGGATGTATCCTTGTCATTATTTAAGGTAGTCTATTGTCGATATTTTTGTTTCTCCAATGAATGGTAGCCTTGTCATTATGGAAGGTAGTCTGTCATTGAGATTTCTATTACTCTGATGGATTGTAGCCTTGTCAATATGGAAGGTAGTCTGTTGTTCAGATTTTTGTTACTCCAATGGATGTTAGCCTTGTCATTATGGAAGGTAGTTTGTTATTGATATTTTTGTTATTCCAATGGATGGTAACCTTGTCATTATGGAAGGTAGTCTTTTGTCGAGATTTTTGTTACTCCAATGGATGGTAGCCTTGTCATTATTGAAGGTATTCTGTTGTCGATATCTTTGTTACTCCAATGGATGATAGCCTTGTCATTATGGAAGGTAGACTATTGTCGAGATTTTTGTTATTCCAATGGATGGTAGCCATGTCATTATTGAAGGTAGTCTGTTATCCATATCTTTGTTACTCCAATTGATGATAGCATTGTGACTATGTAAGGTAGTATGTTGTCGAGATTTTTGTTACTTCAATGGATCGTAGCCTTGTCATTATGGAAGGTCGGTTGTTGTCGAGATTTTTGTTATTCCAATGGATGGTAGCCTTGTCATTATGGAAGGTAGTCTTTTGTCGAGATTTTTGTTATTCCAATGGATGGAAAACATGTCATTATGGAAGGTAGTCTTTTGTCGAGATTTTTGTTACTCCAATGGATCGTATCCTTGTCATTATTGAAGGTAGTCTGTTGTCGATATCTTTGATACTCCAATGGATGATAGCCTTGTCATTACGCAAGGTAGTCTTTTGTTCATATTTTTGTTACTCGAATGGATGGTAGCCTTGTTATTATGGAAGGTATTATTTTTTCGAGATTTTTGTTACTCCAATGGATGGTAGACTTGTCATTATTGAAGATAGTTTGTTATCGATATCTTTGTTACTCCAATGGATGATAACCTTGTCATTATGGAAGGTAGTATGTTATCAATATCTTTGTTACTCCAATGGATGATAGCCTTGTCATTATGGAAGGTAGTCTGTTGTCGAGATTTTTTTTACTCCAATGGATGGTAGCCTTGTCATCATGGAAGGTAGACTGTTATCGAGATTTTTGTTACCCCAATGGATGGTAGCCTTGTAATTAGGGAAGGTAGTCTATTGCCGAGATTTTTGTTACTCCAATGGATGGTAGCCTTGTCATTATCGAAGGTAGTCTGTCGTTGAGATTTTTGTTACTTCAATGGATTGTAGCCTTGTCATTATGTAAGGTAGTCTGTTGTTCATATTTTTGTTACTCCAATGGATGTTAGCCTTGTCATTATGGAAGGTAGTCTATTGTCGAGATTTTTGTTATTCCAATGGATGGTAGCCTTATCATTATCGAAGGTAGTTTTTTATCTAGATTTTTGTTACTCCTATGGATGGTAGCCTTGTCATTATGGAAGGTAGTTTTTGGTCGAGATTTTTGTTACTCCAATGGATGGTAACCTTGTCATTATGGAAGGTAGTCTATTGTCGAGATTTGTGTTATCCCAATAGATGTAGCCTTGTCATTTTAGAAGGTAGTCAATTGTCGATATTTTTGTTACTCCAATGAATAGTAGGCTTGTCATTATGGAATGTAGTATGTCGTTAAAATTTCTATTACTCCAATGGATTGTAGCCTTGTCATTAAGAAAGGTAGTCTGTTGTTCAGATTTTTGTTACTCCAATGGATGGTAGCCTTGTCATTATGGAAGGTAGTTTGTTGTTGAGATTTTTGTTATTCCATTGGATGGTAGTCTTGTCATTATGGAAGGTAGACTATTGTCGAGATTTTTGTTATTCCAATGGATGGTAGCCATGTCATTATTGAAGGTAGTCTGTTATCGATATCTTTGTTACTCCAATGGATGATAGCATTGTCATGTACGGTAGTATGTTGTCGAAATTTTTGTTTCTTCAATGGATCGTAGCCTTGTCATTATGGAAGGTAGTTTTTTGTCGAGATTTTTGTTATTCCAATGGATGGTAGCCTTGTCATTATGGAAGGTAGTCTTTTGTCGAGATTTTTGTTATTCCAATGGATGGAAAACATGTCATTATGGAAGGTAGTCTTTTGTCGAGATTTTTGTTACTCCAATGGATCGTATCCTTGTCATTATTTAAGGTAGTCTTTTGTCGATATCTTTGATACTCCAATTGATGATAGCCTTGTCATTACGCAAGGTAGTCTTTTGTTCATATTT
Source organism: Vicia faba (assembly GCA_948472305.1). Classification (NCBI taxonomy): domain Eukaryota; kingdom Viridiplantae; phylum Streptophyta; class Magnoliopsida; order Fabales; family Fabaceae; genus Vicia; species Vicia faba. The sequence goes on from OX451739.1 coordinate 854,357,743, forward strand.
TTGTTACTCGAATGGATGGTAGCCTTGTTATTATGGAAGGTATTATTTTTTCGAGATTTTTGTTACTCCAATGGATGGTAGACTTGTCATTATTGAAGATAGTTTGTTATCGATATCTTTGTTACTCCAATGGATGATAACCTTGTCATTATGGAAGGTAGTCTGTTATCAATATCTTTGTTACTCCAATGGATGATAGCCTTGTCATTATGGAAGGTAGTCTGTTGTCGAGATTTTTGTTACTCCAATGGATGGTAGCCTTGTCATTATGGAAGGTAGACTGTTATCGAGATTTTTGTTACCCCAATGGATGATAGCCTTGTAATTAGGGAAGGTAGTCTATTGTCGAGATTTTTTTTACTCCAATGGATGGTAGCCTTGTCATTATCGAAGGTAGTCTGTCGTTGAGACTTCTTTTACTTCAATGGATTGTAGCCTTGTCATTATGTAAGGTAGTCTGTTGTTCAGATTTTTGTTACTCCAATGGATGTTAGCCTTGTCATTATGGAAGGTAGTCTGTTGTCGAGATTTTTGTTATTCCAATGGATGGTAGCCTTGCCATTATGGAAGGTAGTCTATTATCGATATCTTTGTTACTCCAATGGACGATAGCCTTGTCATTATGTAAGGTAGTATGTTGTCGAGATTTTTGTTACTTCAATGGATCGTAGCCTTGTCATTATGGAAGGTAGTTTGTTGTCGAGATTTTTGTTATTCCAATGGATGGTAGCCTTGTCATTATGGAAGGTAGTCTTTTGTCAAGATTTTTGTTATTCCAATGGATGGAAAACATGTCATTATGGAAGGTAGTCTTTTGTCGAGATTTTTGTTACTCCAATGGATCATATCCTTGTCATTAATGAAGGTAGTCTGTTATCGATATCTTTGATACTCCAATGGATGATAGCCTTGTCATTACGCAAGGTAGTCTTTTGTTCATATTTTTGTTACTCGAATGGATGGTAGCCTTGTTATTATGGAAGGTATTATTTTTTCGAGATTTTTGTTACTCCAATGGATGGTAGACTTGTCATTATTGAAGATAGTTTGTTATCAATATCTTTGTTACTCCAATGGATGATAACCTTGTCATTATGGAAGGTAGTCTGTTGTCGAGATTTTTGTTACCCCAATTGATGTATCCTTTTCATTGTAGAAGGTAGTCTATTATCGATATTTTTGTTACTCCAATGAATGGTAGCTTTGTCATTACTGAAGGTAGTCTATTTTCGATATTTTTGTTATTCCAATGGATGGTAGCCTTATCATTATGGAAGGTAATTTTTTATCTAGATTTTTGTTACTCCAATGGATGGTAGCCTTGTCATTATGGAAGGAAGTCTTTTGTCGATATTTTAGTTATTCCAATAGATGGTAGCCTTGTCATTATGGAAGGTAGTTTTTTGTCGACATTTTTGTTATTCCAATGGATGGAAACCTTGTCATTATGGAAGGTAGTCTATTGTCGAGATTTTTGTTATCCCAATGGATGTAGCCTTGTCATTATAGAAGGTAGTCTATTGTCGATATTTTTGTTACTCCAATGAATGGTAGCCTTGTCATTATGGAAGGTAGTATTTCGTTGAGATTTCTATTACTCCAATGGATTGTAGCCTTGTCATTATGGAAGGTAGTCTGCTGTTCAGATTTTTGTTACTCCAATTGATGGTAGCCTTGTCATTATGTAAGATAGTTTGTTGTTGAGATTTTTGTTATTCCATTGGATGGTAGTCTTGTCATTCTGGAAGGTAGACTATTGTCGAGATTTTTGTTATTCTAATGGATGGTAACTTTGTCATTATGAAAGGTAGTATTTTGTCGAAATTTTTGTTACTCCAATGGAAGGTAGCCTTGTCATTATTAAAGGTAGTCTAGTATCGATATCTTTGTTACTCCAATGGATGATAGCCTTGTCATTATGGAAGGTAGTATGTTGTCGAGATTTTTGTTACTTCAATGGATGGTAGCCTTGTCATTATGGAAGGTAGTTTGTTGTCGATATTTTTCTTATTCTAATGGATGGAAAACTTGTCATTATGGAAGGTAGTTTGTTGTCGATATTTTTGTTATTCCAATGGATGGAAAACTTGTCATTATGGAAGGTAGTCTTTTGTCGAGATTTTTGTTACTCCAATGGATGGGAGCCTTGTCATTATTGAAGGTAGTCTGTTATCGATATCTTTGTTACTCCAATGGATGATAGCCTTGCCATTATGGAAGGTAGTCTGTTGTCGAGATTTTTTTGACCCCAATGGATGTAGCCTTGTCATTGTAGAAGGTAATCTATTATCGATATTTTTGTTACTCCAATGAAGGGTAGCCTTGTCATTATGAAAGATAGTCAGTCGTTGAGATTTCTATTACTCCAATGGATTGTAGCCTTGTCATTATGGAAGGTAGTCTTTTGTTAAGATTTTTGTTACTCCAATGGATGGTAGCCTTGTCATTATGGAAGGTAGTCTGTTGTTGAGATTTTTTTTATTCCATTGGATGGTAGCCTTGTCATTATGGAAGGTAGTCTATTGTCGAGATTTTTGTTATTCCAATGGATGGTAACCTTGTCATTATGGAAGGTAGTATTTTGTCGAGATTTTTGTTACTCCAATGGATGTAGCCTTGTCATTATTGAAGGTAGTATGTTATAGATATCTTTGTGACTCCAATGGATGATAGCCTTGTCATTATGAAAGGTAGTCTATTGTCGAGATTTTTGTTACTCCAAAGGATGGTAGCCTTGTCATTATGGAAGGTATTTTTTTTTCGAGATTTTTATTACCCCAATAGATGGTAGCCTTGTAATTATGGAAGGTAATTTTTTGTCGAGATTTTTGTTACTCCAATAGATGGTTGCTTTGTCATTATGGAAGGTAATCTGTCGTTATTCCAATTTTCGTTACTCTAATGCATGTTAGCCTTGTCATTATTGAAGGTAGTCTATTGTTGAGATTTTTGTTATTCCAATAGATGGTAACCTTGTCATTATGGAAGGTAGTCCGTTGTTGAGATTTTTGTTACTCCAATGGATGGTAAGCTTGTCATTATGGAAGGAATTTTTTTGTCGAGATTTTTGTTACTCCAATGGATGGTAGCCTTGTCATTATTGAAGGTAGTCTATTGTCGATATGTTTGTTACTCCAATGGATGATAGCCTTGTCATTATGCAAGGTAGTCTATTGTTCAGATTTTTGTTACTCCAATGGATGGTAGCCTTGTCATTATAGAAGGTAGTCTGTTGTCGAGATTTTTGTTATCCCAATGGATGTAGCCTTGTCATTATAGAAGGTAGTCTATTGTCGATATTTTTATTACTCCAATGAATGGTAGCCTTATCATTATGGAAGGTAGTATTTCGTTGAGATTTCTATTACTCCAATGGATTGTAGCCTTGTCATTATGGAAGGTGGTCTATTGTTCAGATTTTTGTTACTCCAATGGATGGTAGCCTTTTCATTATGGAAGGTAGTTTGTTGTTGAGATTTTTGTTATTCCATTGGATGGTAGTCTTGTCATTATTGAAGGTAGACTATTGTCGAGATTTTTGTTATTCCAATCGATGGTAGCCTTGTCATTATTGAAGGTAGTCTGTTATCGATATCTTTGTTACTCCAATGGATGATAGCCTTGTCATTATGGAAGGTAGTATGTTGTCGAGATTTTTGTTACTTCAATGGATCGTAGCCTTGTCATTATGGAAGGTAGTTTGTTGAGGAGATTTTTGTTATTCCAATGGATGGTAACTTTGTCATTATGGAAGGTAGTCTTTTGTCGAGATTTTTGTTACTCCAATGGATCGTAGCCTTGTCATTATTGAAGGTAGTTTGTTGTCGATATCTTTGATACTCCAATGGATGATAGCCTTGTCATTACGCAAGGTAGTCTTTTGTTCATATTTTTGTTACTCGAATGGATGGTAGCCTTGTTATTATGGAAGGTATTATCTTTTCGAGATTTTTGTTACTCCAATGGATGGTAGCCTTGTCATTATTGAAGATAGTCTGTTATCGATATCTTTGTTACTCCAATAGATGATAGCCTTGTCATTATGGAAGGTAGTCTGCTGTCGAGATTTTTGTTACCCCAATTGATGTAGCCTTGTCATTGTAGAAGGTAGTCTATTGTCGATATTTTTGTTACTCCAATGAATGGTAGCCTTGTCATTATGGAAGGTAGTTTTTTATCTAGATTTTTGTTACTCCAATGGATGGTAGCCTTGTCATTATGGAAGGATGTCTTTTGTCGATATTTTAGTTATTCCAATAGATGGTAGCCTTGTCATTATGGAAGGTAGTTTTTTGTCGACATTTTTGTTACTCCAATGGATGGTAACCTTGTCATTATGGAAGGTAGTCTATTGTCGAGATTTTTGTTATCCCAACGGATGTAGCCTTGTCATTATAGAAGGTAGTCTATTGTGGATATGTTTGTTACTCTAAAGAATGGTAGCCTTGTCATTATGGAAGGTAGTATTTCGTTGAGATTTCTATTACTCCAATGGATTGTAGCCTTGTCATTATGGAAGGTAGTTTGTTGTTGAGATTTTTGTTATTCCATTGGATGGTAGTCTTGTCATTATGGAAGGTAGACTATTGTCGAGATTTTTGTTATTCTAATGGATGGTAACCTTGTCATTATGAAAGGTAGTATTTTGTCGATATTTTTGTTACTCCAATGGAAGGTAGCCTTGTCATTATTAAAGGTAGTCTGTTATCGATATCTTTGTTACTACAATGGATCATGGCCTTGTCATTATGGAAGGTAGTATGTTGTCGAGATTTTTGTTACTTCAATGGATGGTAGCCTTGTCATTATGGAAGGTAGTTTGTTGTCGAGATTTTTGTTATTCCAATGGATGGAAAACTTGTCATTATGGAAGGTACTCTTTTGTCGAGATTTTTGTTACTCCAATGGATGGTAGCCTTGTCATTATGGAAGGTAGTCTGTTGTCGAGATTTTTGTTACCCCAATGGATGTAGCCATGTCATTGTAGAAGGTAATCTATTGTCGATATTTTTGTTACTCCAATGAATGGTAGCCTTGTCATTATGAAAGATAGTCAGTCGTTGAGATTTCTATTACTCCAATGGATTTTAGCCTTGTCATTATGGAAGGTAGTCTTTTGTTCAGATTTTTGTTACTCCAATGGATGGTAGCCTTGTCATTATGGAAGGTAGTCTGTTGTTGAGATTTTTTTTATTCCATTGGATGGTAGCCTTGTCATTATGGAAGGTAGTCTATTGTCGAGATTTTTGTTATTCCAATGGATGGTAACCTTGTCATTATGGAAGGTAGTATTTTGTCGAGATTTTTGTTACTCCAATGGATGTAGCCTTGTCATTATTGAAGGTAGTATGTTATAGATATCTTTGTGACTCCAATGGATGATAGCCTTGTCATTATGAAAGGTAGTCTATTGTCGAGATTTTTGTTATTCCAATGGATGGTAGCCTTATCATTATCGAAGGTAGTTTTTTATCTAGATTTTTGTTACTCCTATGGATGGTAGCCTTGTCATTATGGAAGGTAGTTTTTTGTCGAGATTTTTGTTACTCCAATGGATGGTAACCTTGTCATTATGGAAGGTAGTCTATTGTCAAGATTTGTGTTATCCCAATAGATGTAGCCTTGTCATTTTAGAAGGTAGTCAATTGTCGATATTTTTGTTACTCCAATGAATAGTAGGCTTGTCATTATGGAATGTAGTATGTCGTTAAAATTTCTATTACTCCAATGGATTGTAGCCTTGTCATTAAGAAAGGTAGTCTGTTGTTCAGATTTTTGTTACTCCAATGGATGGTAGCCTTGTCATTATGGAAGGTAGTTTGTTGTTGAGATTTTTGTTATTCCATTGGATGGTAGTCTTGTCATTATGGAAGGTAGACTATTGTCGAGATTTTTGTTATTCCAATGGATGGTAGCCATGTCATTATTGAAGGTAGTCTGTTATCGATATCTTTGTTACTCCAATGGATGATAGCATTGTCATGTACGGTAGTATGTTGTCGAAATTTTTGTTTCTTCAATGGATCGTAGCCTTGTCATTATGGAAGGTAGTTTTTTGTCGAGATTTTTGTTATTCCAATGGATGGTAGCCTTGTCATTATGGAAGGTAGTCTTTTGTCGAGATTTTTGTTATTCCAATGGATGGAAAACATGTCATTATGGAAGGTAGTCTTTTGTCGAGATTTTTGTTACTCCAATGGATCGTATCCTTGTCATTATTTAAGGTAGTCTTTTGTCGATATCTTTGATACTCCAATTGATGATAGCCTTGTCATTACGCAAGGTAGTCTTTTGTTCATATTTTTGTTACTCGAATGGATGGTAGCCTTGTTATTATGGAAGGTATTATTTTTTCGAGATTTTTGTTACTCCAATGGATGGTAGACTTGTCATTATTGAAGATAGTTTGTTATCGATATCTTTGTTACTCCAATGGATGATAACCTTGTCATTATGGAAGGTAGTCTGTTATCAATATCTTTGTTACTCCAATGGATGATAGCCTTGTCATTATGGAAGGTAGTCTGTTGTCGAGATTTTTGTTACTCCAATGGATGGTAGCCTTGTCATTATGGAAGGTAGACTGTTATCGAGATTTTTGTTACCCCAATGGATGATAGCCTTGTAATTAGGGAAGGTAGTCTATTGTCGAGATTTTTTTTACTCCAATGGATGGTAGCCTTGTCATTATCGAAGGTAGTCTGTCGTTGAGACTTCTTTTACTTCAATGGATTGTAGCCTTGTCATTATGTAAGGTAGTCTGTTGTTCAGATTTTTGTTACTCCAATGGATGTTAGCCTTGTCATTATGGAAGGTAGTCTGTTGTCGAGATTTTTGTTATTCCAATGGATGGTAGCCTTGCCATTATGGAAGGTAGTCTATTATCGATATCTTTGTTACTCCAATGGACGATAGCCTTGTCATTATGTAAGGTAGTATGTTGTCGAGATTTTTGTTACTTCAATGGATCGTAGCCTTGTCATTATGGAAGGTAGTTTGTTGTCGAGATTTTTGTTATTCCAATGGATGGTAGCCTTGTCATTATGGAAGGTAGTCTTTTGTCAAGATTTTTGTTATTCCAATGGATGGAAAACATGTCATTATGGAAGGTAGTCTTTTGTCGAGATTTTTGTTACTCCAATGGATCATATCCTTGTCATTAATGAAGGTAGTCTGTTATCGATATCTTTGATACTCCAATGGATGATAGCCTTGTCATTACGCAAGGTAGTCTTTTGTTCATATTTTTGTTACTCGAATGGATGGTAGCCTTGTTATTATGGAAGGTATTATTTTTTCGAGATTTTTGTTACTCCAATGGATGGTAGACTTGTCATTATTGAAGATAGTTTGTTATCAATATCTTTGTTACTCCAATGGATGATAACCTTGTCATTATGGAAGGTAGTCTGTTGTCGAGATTTTTGTTACCCCAATTGATGTATCCTTTTCATTGTAGAAGGTAGTCTATTATCGATATTTTTGTTACTCCAATGAATGGTAGCTTTGTCATTACTGAAGGTAGTCTATTTTCGATATTTTTGTTATTCCAATGGATGGTAGCCTTATCATTATGGAAGGTAATTTTTTATCTAGATTTTTGTTACTCCAATGGATGGTAGCCTTGTCATTATGGAAGGAAGTCTTTTGTCGATATTTTAGTTATTCCAATAGATGGTAGCCTTGTCATTATGGAAGGTAGTTTTTTGTCGACATTTTTGTTATTCCAATGGATGGAAACCTTGTCATTATGGAAGGTAGTCTATTGTCGAGATTTTTGTTATCCCAATGGATGTAGCCTTGTCATTATAGAAGGTAGTCTATTGTCGATATTTTTGTTACTCCAATGAATGGTAGCCTTGTCATTATGGAAGGTAGTATTTCGTTGAGATTTCTATTACTCCAATGGATTGTAGCCTTGTCATTATGGAAGGTAGTCTGCTGTTCAGATTTTTGTTACTCCAATTGATGGTAGCCTTGTCATTATGTAAGATAGTTTGTTGTTGAGATTTTTGTTATTCCATTGGATGGTAGTCTTGTCATTCTGGAAGGTAGACTATTGTCGAGATTTTTGTTATTCTAATGGATGGTAACTTTGTCATTATGAAAGGTAGTATTTTGTCGAAATTTTTGTTACTCCAATGGAAGGTAGCCTTGTCATTATTAAAGGTAGTCTAGTATCGATATCTTTGTTACTCCAATGGATGATAGCCTTGTCATTATGGAAGGTAGTATGTTGTCGAGATTTTTGTTACTTCAATGGATGGTAGCCTTGTCATTATGGAAGGTAGTTTGTTGTCGATATTTTTGTTATTCTAATGGATGGAAAACTTGTCATTATGGAAGGTAGTTTGTTGTCGATATTTTTGTTATTCCAATGGATGGAAAACTTGTCATTATGGAAGGTAGTCTTTTGTCGAGATTTTTGTTACTCCAATGGATGGGAGCCTTGTCATTATTGAAGGTAGTCTGTTATCGATATCTTTGTTACTCCAATGGATGATAGCCTTGCCATTATGGAAGGTAGTCTGTTGTCGAGATTTTTTTGACCCCAATGGATGTAGCCTTGTCATTGTAGAAGGTAATCTATTATCGATATTTTTGTTACTCCAATGAAGGGTAGCCTTGTCATTATGAAAGATAGTCAGTCGTTGAGATTTCTATTACTCCAATGGATTGTAGCCTTGTCATTATGGAAGGTAGTCTTTTGTTAAGATTTTTGTTACTCCAATGGATGGTAGCCTTGTCATTATGGAAGGTAGTCTGTTGTTGAGATTTTTTTTATTCCATTGGATGGTAGCCTTGTCATTATGGAAGGTAGTCTATTGTCGAGATTTTTGTTATTCCAATGGATGGTAACCTTGTCATTATGGAAGGTAGTATTTTGTCGAGATTTTTGTTACTCCAATGGATGTAGCCTTGTCATTATTGAAGGTAGTATGTTATAGATATCTTTGTGACTCCAATGGATGATAGCCTTGTCATTATGAAAGGTAGTCTATTGTCGAGATTTTTGTTACTCCAAAGGATGGTAGCCTTGTCATTATGGAAGGTATTTTTTTTTCGAGATTTTTATTACCCCAATAGATGGTAGCCTTGTAATTATGGAAGGTAATTTTTTGTCGAGATTTTTGTTACTCCAATAGATGGTTGCTTTGTCATTATGGAAGGTAATCTGTCGTTATTCCAATTTTCGTTACTCTAATGCATGTTAGCCTTGTCATTATTGAAGGTAGTCTATTGTTGAGATTTTTGTTATTCCAATAGATGGTAACCTTGTCATTATGGAAGGTAGTCCGTTGTTGAGATTTTTGTTACTCCAATGGATGGTAAGCTTGTCATTATGGAAGGAATTTTTTTGTCGAGATTTTTGTTACTCCAATGGATGGTAGCCTTGTCATTATTGAAGGTAGTCTATTGTCGATATGTTTGTTACTCCAATGGATGATAGCCTTGTCATTATGCAAGGTAGTCTATTGTTCAGATTTTTGTTACTCCAATGGATGGTAGCCTTGTCATTATAGAAGGTAGTCTGTTGTCGAGATTTTTGTTATCCCAATGGATGTAGCCTTGTCATTATAGAAGGTAGTCTATTGTCGATATTTTTATTACTCCAATGAATGGTAGCCTTATCATTATGGAAGGTAGTATTTCGTTGAGATTTCTATTACTCCAATGGATTGTAGCCTTGTCATTATGGAAGGTGGTCTATTGTTCAGATTTTTGTTACTCCAATGGATGGTAGCCTTTTCATTATGGAAGGTAGTTTGTTGTTGAGATTTTTGTTATTCCATTGGATGGTAGTCTTGTCATTATTGAAGGTAGACTATTGTCGAGATTTTTGTTATTCCAATCGATGGTAGCCTTGTCATTATTGAAGGTAGTCTGTTATCGATATCTTTGTTACTCCAATGGATGATAGCCTTGTCATTATGGAAGGTAGTATGTTGTCGAGATTTTTGTTACTTCAATGGATCGTAGCCTTGTCATTATGGAAGGTAGTTTGTTGAGGAGATTTTTGTTATTCCAATGGATGGTAACTTTGTCATTATGGAAGGTAGTCTTTTGTCGAGATTTTTGTTACTCCAATGGATCGTAGCCTTGTCATTATTGAAGGTAGTTTGTTGTCGATATCTTTGATACTCCAATGGATGATAGCCTTGTCATTACGCAAGGTAGTCTTTTGTTCATATTTTTGTTACTCGAATGGATGGTAGCCTTGTTATTATGGAAGGTATTATCTTTTCGAGATTTTTGTTACTCCAATGGATGGTAGCCTTGTCATTATTGAAGATAGTCTGTTATCGATATCTTTGTTACTCCAATAGATGATAGCCTTGTCATTATGGAAGGTAGTCTGCTGTCGAGATTTTTGTTACCCCAATTGATGTAGCCTTGTCATTGTAGAAGGTAGTCTATTGTCGATATTTTTGTTACTCCAATGAATGGTAGCCTTGTCATTATGGAAGGTAGTTTTTTATCTAGATTTTTGTTACTCCAATGGATGGTAGCCTTGTCATTATGGAAGGATGTCTTTTGTCGATATTTTAGTTATTCCAATAGATGGTAGCCTTGTCATTATGGAAGGTAGTTTTTTGTCGACATTTTTGTTACTCCAATGGATGGTAACCTTGTCATTATGGAAGGTAGTCTATTGTCGAGATTTTTGTTATCCCAACGGATGTAGCCTTGTCATTATAGAAGGTAGTCTATTGTGGATATGTTTGTTACTCTAAAGAATGGTAGCCTTGTCATTATGGAAGGTAGTATTTCGTTGAGATTTCTATTACTCCAATGGATTGTAGCCTTGTCATTATGGAAGGTAGTTTGTTGTTGAGATTTTTGTTATTCCATTGGATGGTAGTCTTGTCATTATGGAAGGTAGACTATTGTCGAGATTTTTGTTATTCTAATGGATGGTAACCTTGTCATTATGAAAGGTAGTATTTTGTCGATATTTTTGTTACTCCAATGGAAGGTAGCCTTGTCATTATTAAAGGTAGTCTGTTATCGATATCTTTGTTACTACAATGGATCATGGCCTTGTCATTATGGAAGGTAGTATGTTGTCGAGATTTTTGTTACTTCAATGGATGGTAGCCTTGTCATTATGGAAGGTAGTTTGTTGTCGAGATTTTTGTTATTCCAATGGATGGAAAACTTGTCATTATGGAAGGTACTCTTTTGTCGAGATTTTTGTTACTCCAATGGATGGTAGCCTTGTCATTATGGAAGGTAGTCTGTTGTCGAGATTTTTGTTACCCCAATGGATGTAGCCATGTCATTGTAGAAGGTAATCTATTGTCGATATTTTTGTTACTCCAATGAATGGTAGCCTTGTCATTATGAAAGATAGTCAGTCGTTGAGATTTCTATTACTCCAATGGATTTTAGCCTTGTCATTATGGAAGGTAGTCTTTTGTTCAGATTTTTGTTACTCCAATGGATGGTAGCCTTGTCATTATGGAAGGTAGTCAGTTGTTGAGATTTTTTTTATTCCATTGGATGGTAGCCTTGTCATTATGGAAGGTAGTCTATTGTCGAGATTTTTGTTATTCCAATGGATGGTAACCTTGTCATTATGGAAGGTAGTATTTTGTCGAGATTTTTGTTACTCCAATGGATGTAGCCTTGTCATTATTGAAGGTAGTATGTTATCGATATCTTTGTGACTCCAATGGATGATAGCCTTGTCATCATGAAAGGTAGTCTATTGTCGAGATTTTTGTTACTCCAAAGGATGGTAGTTTTGTCATTTTGGAAGGTAGTCTGTTTTCGAGATTTTTATTACCCCAATAGATGGTAGCCTTGTAATTAAGGAAGGTAGTTTTTTGTCGAGATTTTTGTTACTCCAATAGATGGTTGCCTTGTCATTATGGAAGGTAATCTGTCGTTGAGATTTCTGTTACTCCAATGGATTGTAGCCTTGTCATTATGTAAGGTAGTCTGTTGTTCAGACTTTTGTTACTCTAATGGATGTTAGCCTTGTCATTATTAAAGGTAGTTCGTTGTTGAGATTTTTGTTATTCTAATTTGATGGTAACCTTGTCATTATGGAAGGTAGTCCGTTGATGAGATTTTTGTTACTCCAATGGATGGTAACCTTTTCATTATGGAAGGAATTTTTTTGTCGATACTTTTGTAACTTCAATTGATGGTAGCCTTGTCATTATTGAAGGTAGTCTATTGTTGATATCTTTGTTACTCCAATGGATGATAGCCTTGTCATTATGCAAGGTAGTCTGTTGTTCAGATTTTTGTTACTCCAATGGATGGTAGCCTTGTCATTATGGAAGGTAGTATATTGTCGAGATTTTTGTTATTCCAATGGATGGTAGCCTTATCATTATGGAAGTTAGTTTTTTATCTAGATTTTTGTTACTCCAATGGATGGTAGCCTTGTCATTATGGAATGAAGTATATTGTCTAGATTTTTTTTATTGCAATGGATGGTAGCCTTGTCATTATGGAAGGTAGTTTTTTGTCGAGATTTTTGTTACTCCAATGGATGGTAGCCTTGTCATTAAGGAAGGTATTCTGCTGTCGAGATTTTCGTTACCCCAATGGATGTAGCCTTGTCATTATAAAAGGTAGTCTATTGTCGATATTTTTGTTACTCCAATGAATGGTAGCCTTGTCATAATGGAAGGTAGTCCGTTGTCGAGATTTTTTTTATTCCAATGGATGGTAACCTTGTTATTCTGGAAGGTAGTCTTTTGTCGATATTTTTGTTACTCCAATGAATGGTAGCCTTGTCATTATTGAAGGTAGTCTATTGTCGATATCTTTGTTACTCCAATGGATGATAGCCTTGTCATTATGGAAGGTAGTCTATTTTCGAGATTTTTGTTATTCCAATCTATGGTAGCCTTATCATTATGGAAGGTAGTTTTTTATCTAGATTTTTGTTACTCCAATGGATGGTATCCTTGTCATTATGGAAGGAAGTCTATTGTCGAGATTTTTCTTATTCCAATGGATGGTAGCCTTGTCATTATGGAATGTAGTTTTTTGTCGAGATTTTTGTTACTCCAATAGATGGTAGCATTCTCATTATAGAAGGTAGTCTGTTGTCGAGATTTTTGTTACTCCTATGGATGGTAGCCTTGTCATTATGTAAGGTTGTTTGTTGTTGAGATTTTTGTTATTCCATTGGATGGTAGTCTTGTAATTATGGAAGGTAGACTATTGTCGAGATTTTTGTTATTCCAATGGATGGTAGCCATGTCATTATTGAAGGTAGTTTGTTATCGATATCTTTGTTACTCCAATGGATGATAGCCTTGTCATTATGTAAGGTAGTATGTTGTCGAGATTTTTGTTACTTCAATGGATCGTAGCCTTGTCATTATGGAAGGTAGTTTGTTCTCGAGATTTTTGTTATTCCAATGGATGGTAGCCTTGTCATTATGGAAGGTAGTCTTTTGTCGAGATTTTTGTTATTCCAATGGATGGAAAACATGTCATTATTGAAGGTAGTCTTTTGTCGAGATTTTTGTTACTCCAATGGATCATATCCTTGTCATTATTGAAGGTAGTCTGTTGTCGATATCTTTGATACTCCAATGGATGATAGCCTTGTCATTACACAAGGTAGTCTTTTGTTCATATTTTTGTTACTCGAATGGATTGTAGCCTTGTTATTATGGAAGGTATTATTTTTTCGAGATTTTTGTTACTCTAATGGATGGTAGACTTGTCATTATTGAAGATAGTTTGTATCGATATCTTTGTTACTCCAATGGATGATAACCTTGTCATTATGGAAGGTAGTCTGTTGTCGAGATTTTTGTCACCCCAATTGATGTAGCCTTGTCATTGTTGAAGGTAGTCTATTGTCGATATTTTTGTTACTCCAATGAATGGTAGCCTTGTCATTATGGAAGGTAGTCTATTGTCGAGATTTTTGTTATTCCAATGGATGTTAGCCTTATCATTATGGAAGGTAGTTTTTTATCTAGATTTTTGTTACTCCAATGGATGGTAGCCTTGTCATTATGGAAGAAAGTCTTTTGTCAATATTTTAGTTATTCGAATAGATGGTAGCCTTGTCATTATGGAAGGTAGTTTTTTGTCGACATTTTTGTTACTACAATGGATGGTAACCTTGTCATTATGGAAGGTAGTCTGTTGTCGAGATTTTTGTTATCCCAATGGATGTAGCCTTGTCATTATAGAAGGTAGTCTATTGTCGATATTTTTTTTACTCCAATGAATGGTAGCCTTGTCATTATGGAAGGTAATATTTCGTTGAGATTTCTATTACTCCAACGAATTGTAGCCTTGTCATTATGGAAGGTAGTTTGTTGTTCAGATTTTTGTTACTCCAATGGATGGTAGCCTTGTCATTATGGAAGGTAGTTTGTTGTTGAGATTTTTGTTATTCCCTTGGATGGTAGTCTTGTCATTATGGAAGGTAGACTATTGTCGAGATTTATGTTATTCCAACGGATGGTAGCCTTGTCATTATTGAAGGTAGTATGTTATCGATATCTTTGTTAATCCAATGGATGATAGCCTTGTCATTATGGAAGGTAGTATGTTCTCGAGATTTTTGTTACTTCAATGGATCGTAGCCTTGTCATTATGGAAGGTAGTTTGTTGTCGAGATTTTTGTTATTCCAATGGCTGGTAACCTTGTCATTATGGAAGGTAGTCTTTTGTCGATATTATTGTTACTCCAATGGATCATAACCTTGTCATTATTGAAGGTAGTCTGTTGTCGATATCTTTGATACTCCAATAGATGATAGCCTTGTCATTACGCAAGGTAGTCTTTTATTCATATTTTTGTTACTCGAATGGATGGTAGCCTTGTTATTATGGAAGGTATTATCTTTTCGAGATTTTTGTTACTCCAATGGATGGTAGCCTTGTCATTATTGAAGATAGTCTGTTATCGATATCTTTGTTACTCCAATGGATGATAGCCTTGTCATTATGGAAGGTAGTCTGTTGTCGAGATTTTTGTTACCCCAATTGATGTAGCCTTGTCATTGTAGAAGGTAGTCTATTGTCGATATTTTTGTTACTCCAATGAATGGTAGCCTTGTCATTATGGAAGGTAGTCTATTGTCGATATTTTTGTTATTCCAATGGATGGTAGCCTTATCATTATGGAAGGTAGTTTTTTATCTAGATTTTTGTTACTCCAATGGATGGTAGCCTTGTCATTATGGAAGGAAGTCTTTTTCGATATTTTAGTTATTCCAATAGATGGTAGCCTTGTCATTATGGGAGGTAGTTTTTTGTCGACATTTTTGTTATTCCAATGGATGGTAACCTTGTCATTATGGAAGGTAGTATATTGTCGAGATTTTTGTTATCCCAATGGATGTAGCCTTGTCATTATAGAAGGTAGTCTATTGTCTATATTTTTGTTACTCCAATGAATGGTAGCCTTGTCATTATGGAAGGTAGTATTTCGTTGAGATTTCTATTACTCCAATGGATTGTAGCCTTGTCATTATGGAAGGTAGTATGTTGTTCAGATTTTTGTTACTCCAATTGATGGTAGCCTTGTCATTATGGAAGGTAGTTTCTTGTTGAGATTTTTTTTATTCCATTGGATGGTAGTCTTGTCATTATGGAAGGTAGACTATTGTCGAGATTTTTGTTATTCTAATGGATGGTAACCTTGTCATTATGAAAGGTAGTATTTTGTCGAGATTTTTGTTACTCCAATGGAAGGTAGCCTTGTCATTATTAAAGGTAGTTTGTTATCGATATCTTTGTTACTCCAATGGATGATAGCCTTGTCATTATGGAAGGTAGTATGTTGTCGAGATTTTTGTTACTTCAATGGATGGTAGCCTTGTCATTATGGAAGGTAGTTTGTTGTCGATATTTTTGTTATTCCAATGGATGGAAAACTTGTCATTATGGAAGGTAGTCTTTTGTCGAGATTTTTGTTACTCCAATGGATGGGAGCCTTGTCATTATTGAAGGTAGTCTGTTATCGATATCTTTGTTACTCCAATGGATTATAGCCATGCCATTATGGAAGGTAATCTGTTGTCGAGATTTGTTTGACCCCAATGGATGTAGCCTTGTCATTGTAGAAGGTAATCTATTATTGATATTTTTGTTACTCCAATGAATGGTAGCCTTGTCATTATGAAAGATAGTCAGTCGTTGAGATTTCTATTACTCCAATGGATTGTAGCCTTGTCATTATGGAAGGTAGTCTTTTGTTAAGATTTTTGTTACTCCAATGCATGATAGCCTTTTCATTATGGAAGGTAGTCTGTTGTTGAGATTTTTTGTATTCCATTGGATGGTAGCCTTGTCATTATGGAAGGTAGTCTATTGTCGAGATTTTTGTTATTCCAATGGATGGTAACCTTGTCATTATGGAAGGTAGTATTTTGTTGAGATTTTTATTACTCCAATGGATGTAGCCTTGTCATTATTGAAGGTAGTATGTTATCGATATCTTTGTGACTTCAATGGATGATAGCCTTGTCATTATGAAAGGTAGTCTATTGTCAATATTTTTGTTACTCTAAAGGATGGCAGCCTTGTCATTATGGAAGGTAGTCTGTTTTCGAGATTTTTATTACCCCAATAGATGGTAGCCTTGTAATTATGGAAGGTAATTTTTTGTCGAGATTTTTGTTACTCCAATAGATGGTTGCCTTGTCATTATGGAAGGTAATCTGTCGTTGAGATTTCTGTTACTCCAATGGATTTTAGCCTTGTCATTATGTAAGGTAGTCTGTTGTTCAAATTTTTGTTACTCTAATGCATGTTAGCCTTGTCATTATTGAAGGTAGTCTGTTGTTGAGATTTTTGTTATTCCAATGGATGGTAACCTTGTCATTATGGAAGGTAGTCCGTTGTTGAGATTTTTGTTACTCCAATGGATGGTAAGCTTGTCATTATGGAAGGAATTTTTTTGTCGAGATTTTTGTTACTCCATTGGATGGTAGCCTTGTCATTATTGAAGGTAGTCTATTGTCGATATCTTTGTTACTCCAATGGATGATAGCCTTGTCATTATGCAAGGTACTCTATTGTTCAGATTTTTGTTACTCCAATGGATGGTAGCCTTGTCATTATGGAAGGTAGTCTGTTGTCTAGATTTTTGTTATCCCAATGGATGTAGCCTTGTCATTATAGAAGGTAGTCGATTGTCGATATTTTTGTTACTCCAATGAATGGTAGCCTTATCATTATGGAAGGTAGTATTTCGTTGAGATTTCTATTACTCCAATGGATTGTAGCCTTGTCATTATGGAAGGTGGTCTATTGTTCAGATTTTTGTTACTCCAATGGATGGTAGCCTTGTCATTATGGAAGGTAGTTTGTTGTTGAGATTTTTGTTATTCCATTGGATGGTAGCCTTGTCATTATTGAAGGTAGTCTGTTATCGATATCTTTGTTACTCCAATGGATGATAGCCTTGTCATTATGGAAGGTAGTATGTTGTCGAGATTTTTGTTACTTCAATGGATCGTAGACTTGTCATTATGGAAGGTAGTTTGTTGTCGAGATTTTTTTTATTCCAATGGATGGTAAGCTTGTCATTATGGAAGGTAGTCTTTTGTCGAGATTTTTGTTACTCCAATGGATCGTAGCCTTGTCATTATTGAAGGTAGTCTGTTGTCGATATCTTTGATACTCCAATGGATGATAGCCTTGTCATTATGCAAGGTAGTCTTTTGTTCATATTTTTGTTACTCGAATGAATGGTAGCCTTGTTATTATGGAAGGTATTATCTTTTCGAGATTTTTGTTACTCCAATGGATGGTAGCCTTGTCATTATTGAAGATAATCTATTATCGATATCTTTGTTACTCCAATGGATGATAGCCTTGTCATTATGGAAGGTAGTCTGTTGTCGAGATTTTTGTTACCCCAATTGATGTAGCCTTGTCATTGTAGAAGGTAGTCTATTGTCGATATTTTTGTTACTCCAATGAATGGTAGCCTTGTCATTATGGAAGGTAGTTTTTTATCTAGATTTTTGTTACTCCAATGGATGGTAGCCTTGTCATTATGGAAGGAAGTCTTTTGTCGATATTTTAGTTATTCCAATAGATGGTAGCCTTGTCATTATGGAAGGTAGTTTTTTGTCGACATTTTTGTTACTCCAATGGATGGTAACCTTGTCATTATGGAAGGTAGTCTGTTGTCGAGATTTTTGTTATCCCAACGGATGTAACCTTTTCATTATAGAAGGTACTCTATTGTTGATATGTTTGTTACTCTAAAGAATGGTAGCCTTGTCATTATGGAAGGTAGTATTTCGTTGAGATTTCTATTACTCCAATGGATTGTAGCCTTGTCATTATGGAAGGTAGTATGTTGTTCAGATTTTTGTTACTCCAATTGATGGTAGCCTTGTCATTATGGAAGGTAGTTTGTTGTTGAGATTTTTGTTATTCCATTGGATGGTAGTCTTGTCATTATGGAAGGAAGACTATTGTCGAGATTTTTGTTATTCTAATGGATGGTAACCTTGTCATTATGAAAGGTAGTATTTTGTCGAGATTTTTGTTACTCCAATGGAAGGTAGCCTTGTCATTATTAAAGGTACTCTTTTGTCGAGATTTTTGTTACTCCAATGGATGGTAGCCTTGTCATTATTGAAGGTAGTCTGTTATCGATATCTTTGTTACTCCAATGGATGATAGCCTTGTCATTATGGAAGGTAGTCTGTTGTCGAGATTTTTGTTACCCCAATGGATGTAGCCATGTCATTGTAGAAGGTAATCTATTGTCGATATTTTTGTTACTCCAATGAATGGTAGCCTTGTCATTATGAAAGATAGTCAGTCCTTGAGATTTCTATTACTCCAATGTATTTTAGCCTTGTCATTATGGAAGGTAGTCTTTTATTCAGATTATTGTTACTCCAATGGATGGTAGCCTTGTCATTATGGAAGGTAGTCAGTTGTTGAGATTTTTTTTATTCCATTGGATGGTAGCCTTGTCATTATGGAAGGTAGTCTATTGTCGAGATTTTTGTTATTCCAATGGATGGTAACCTTGTCATTATGGAAGGTAGTATTTTGTCGAGATTTTTGTTACTCGAATGGATGTAGCCTTGTCATTATTGAAGGTAGTATGTTATCGATATCTTTGTGACTCCAATGGATGATAGCCTTGTCATCATGAAAGGTAGTCTATTGTCGAGATTTTTGTTACTCCAAAGGATGGTAGTTTTGTCATTATGGAAGGTAGTCTGTTTTTGAGATTTTTATTACCCCAATAGATGGTAGCCTTGTAATTATGGAAGGTAGTTTTTTGTCGATATTTTTGTTACTCCAATAGATGGTTGCCTCGTCATTATGGAAGGTAATCTGTCGTTGAGATTTCTGTTACTCCAATGGATTGTAGCCTTGTCATTATGTAAGGTAGTCTGTTGTTCAGATTTTTGTTACTCTAATGGATGTTAGCCTTGTCATTATGGAAGGTAGTCAGTTGTTGAGATTTTTTTTATTCCATTGGATGGTAGCCTTGTCATTATGGAAGGTAGTCTATTGTCGAGATTTTTGTTATTCCAATGGATGGTAACCTTGTCATTATGGAAGGTAGTATTTTGTCGAGATTTTTGTTACTCCAATGGATGTAGCCTTGTCATTATTGAAGGTAGTATGTTATCGATATCTTTGTGACTCCAATGGATGATAGCCTTGTCATCATGAAAGGTAGTCTATTGTCGAGATTTTTGTTACTCCAAAGGATGGTAGTTTTGTCATTTTGGAAGGTAGTCTGTTTTCGAGATTTTTATTACCCCAATAGATGGTAGCCTTGTAATTAAGGAAGGTAGTTTTTTGTCGAGATTTTTGTTACTCCAATAGATGGTTGCCTTGTCATTATGGAAGGTAATATGTCGTTGAGATTTCTGTTACTCCAATGGATTGTAGCCTTGTCATTATGTAAGGTAGTCTGTTGTTCAGACTTTTGTTACTCTAATGGATGTTAGCCTTGTCATTATTAAAGGTAGTTCGTTGTTGAGATTTTTGTTATTCTAATGGATGGTAACCTTGTCATTATGGAAGGTAGTCCGTTGATGAGATTTTTGTTACTCCAATGGATGGTAACCTTTTCATTATGGAAGGAATTTTTTTGTCGATACTTTTGTAACTTCAATTGATGGTAGCCTTGTCATTATTGAAGGTAGTCTATTGTTGATATCTTTGTTACTCCAATGGATGATAGCCTTGTCATTATGCAAGGTAGTCTGTTGTTCAGATTTTTGTTACTCCAATGGATGGTAGCCTTGTCATTATGGAAGGTAGTATATTGTCGAGATTTTTGTTATTCCAATGGATGGTAGCCTTATCATTATGGAAGTTAGTTTTTTATCTAGATTTTTGTTACTCCAATGGATGGTAGCCTTGTCATTATGGAATGAAGTATATTGTCTAGATTTTTTTTATTGCAATGGATGGTAGCCTTGTCATTATGGAAGGTAGTTTTTTGTCGAGATTTTTGTTACTCCAATGGATGGTAGCCTTGTCATTAAGGAAGGTATTCTGCTGTCGAGATTTTCGTTACCCCAATGGATGTAGCCTTGTCATTATAAAAGGTAGTCTATTGTCGATATTTTTGTTACTCCAATGAATGGTAGCCTTGTCATAATGGAAGGTAGTCCGTTGTCGAGATTTTTTTTATTCCAATGGATGGTAACCTTGTTATTCTGGAAGGTAGTCTTTTGTCGATATTTTTGTTACTCCAATGAATGGTAGCCTTGTCATTATTGAAGGTAGTCTATTGTCGATATCTTTGTTACTCCAATGGATGATAGCCTTGTCATTATGGAAGGTAGTCTATTTTCGAGATTTTTGTTATTCCAATCTATGGTAGCCTTATCATTATGGAAGGTAGTTTTTTATCTAGATTTTTGTTACTCCAATGGATGGTATCCTTGTCATTATGGAAGGAAGTCTATTGTCGAGATTTTTCTTATTCCAATGGATGGTAGCCTTGTCATTATGGAATGTAGTTTTTTGTCGAGATTTTTGTTACTCCAATAGATGGTAGCATTCTCATTATAGAAGGTAGTCTGTTGTCGAGATTTTTGTTACTCCTATGGATGGTAGCCTTGTCATTATGTAAGGTTGTTTGTTGTTGAGATTTTTGTTATTCCATTGGATGGTAGTCTTGTAATTATGGAAGGTAGACTATTGTCGAGATTTTTGTTATTCCAATGGATGGTAGCCATGTCATTATTGAAGGTAGTTTGTTATCGATATCTTTGTTACTCCAATGGATGATAGCCTTGTCATTATGTAAGGTAGTATGTTGTCGAGATTTTTGTTACTTCAATGGATCGTAGCCTTGTCATTATGGAAGGTAGTTTGTTGTCGAGATTTTTGTTATTCCAATGGATGGTAGCCTTGTCATTATGGAAGGTAGTCTTTTGTCGAGATTTTTGTTATTCCAATGGATGGAAAACATGTCATTATGGAAGGTAGTCTTTTGTCGAGATTTTTGTTACTCCAATGGATCATATCCTTGTCATTATTGAAGGTAGTCTGTTGTCGATATCTTTGATACTCCAATGGATGATAGCCTTGTCATTACACAAGGTAGTCTTTTGTTCATATTTTTGTTACTCGAATGGATTGTAGCCTTGTTATTATGGAAGGTATTATTTTTTCGAGATTTTTGTTACTCTAATGGATGGTAGACTTGTCATTATTGAAGATAGTTTGTATCGATATCTTTGTTACTCCAATGGATGATAACCTTGTCATTATGGAAGGTAGTCTGTTGTCGAGATTTTTGTCACCCCAATTGATGTAGCCTTGTCATTGTTGAAGGTAGTCTATTGTCGATATTTTTGTTACTCCAATGAATGGTAGCCTTGTCATTATGGAAGGTAGTCTATTGTCGAGATTTTTGTTATTCCAATGGATGTTAGCCTTATCATTATGGAAGGTAGTTTTTTATCTAGATTTTTGTTACTCCAATGGATGGTAGCCTTGTCATTATGGAAGAAAGTCTTTTGTCAATATTTTAGTTATTCGAATAGATGGTAGCCTTGTCATTATGGAAGGTAGTTTTTTGTCGACATTTTTGTTACTACAATGGATGGTAACCTTGTCATTATGGAAGGTAGTCTGTTGTCGAGATTTTTGTTATCCCAATGGATGTAGCCTTGTCATTATAGAAGGTAGTCTATTGTCGATATTTTTTTTACTCCAATGAATGGTAGCCTTGTCATTATGGAAGGTAATATTTCGTTGAGATTTCTATTACTCCAACGAATTGTAGCCTTGTCATTATGGAAGGTAGTTTGTTGTTCAGATTTTTGTTACTCCAATGGATGGTAGCCTTGTCATTATGGAAGGTAGTTTGTTGTTGAGATTTTTGTTATTCCCTTGGATGGTAGTCTTGTCATTATGGAAGGTAGACTATTGTCGAGATTTATGTTATTCCAACGGATGGTAGCCTTGTCATTATTGAAGGTAGTATGTTATCGATATCTTTGTTAATCCAATGGATGATAGCCTTGTCATTATGGAAGGTAGTATGTTCTCGAGATTTTTGTTACTTCAATGGATCGTAGCCTTGTCATTATGGAAGGTAGTTTGTTGTCGAGATTTTTGTTATTCCAATGGCTGGTAACCTTGTCATTATGGAAGGTAGTCTTTTGTCGATATTATTGTTACTCCAATGGATCATAACCTTGTCATTATTGAAGGTAGTCTGTTGTCGATATCTTTGATACTCCAATAGATGATAGCCTTGTCATTACGCAAGGTAGTCTTTTATTCATATTTTTGTTACTCGAATGGATGGTAGCCTTGTTATTATGGAAGGTATTATCTTTTCGAGATTTTTGTTACTCCAATGGATGGTAGCCTTGTCATTATTGAAGATAGTCTGTTATCGATATCTTTGTTACTCCAATGGATGATAGCCTTGTCATTATGGAAGGTAGTCTGTTGTCGAGATTTTTGTTACCCCAATTGATGTAGCCTTGTCATTGTAGAAGGTAGTCTATTGTCGATATTTTTGTTACTCCAATGAATGGTAGCCTTGTCATTATGGAAGGTAGTCTATTGTCGATATTTTTGTTATTCCAATGGATGGTAGCCTTATCATTATGGAAGGTAGTTTTTTATCTAGATTTTTGTTACTCCAATGGATGGTAGCCTTGTCATTATGGAAGGAAGTCTTTTTCGATATTTTAGTTATTCCAATAGATGGTAGCCTTGTCATTATGGGAGGTAGTTTTTTGTCGACATTTTTGTTATTCCAATGGATGGTAACCTTGTCATTATGGAAGGTAGTATATTGTCGAGATTTTTGTTATCCCAATGGATGTAGCCTTGTCATTATAGAAGGTAGTCTATTGTCTATATTTTTGTTACTCCAATGAATGGTAGCCTTGTCATTATGGAAGGTAGTATTTCGTTGAGATTTCTATTACTCCAATGGATTGTAGCCTTGTCATTATGGAAGGTAGTATGTTGTTCAGATTTTTGTTACTCCAATTGATGGTAGCCTTGTCATTATGGAAGGTAGTTTCTTGTTGAGATTTTTTTTATTCCATTGGATGGTAGTCTTGTCATTATGGAAGGTAGACTATTGTCGAGATTTTTGTTATTCTAATGGATGGTAACCTTGTCATTATGAAAGGTAGTATTTTGTCGAGATTTTTGTTACTCCAATGGAAGGTAGCCTTGTCATTATTAAAGGTAGTTTGTTATCGATATCTTTGTTACTCCAATGGATGATAGCCTTGTCATTATGGAAGGTAGTATGTTGTCGAGATTTTTGTTACTTCAATGGATGGTAGCCTTGTCATTATGGAAGGTAGTTTGTTGTCGATATTTTTGTTATTCCAATGGATGGAAAACTTGTCATTATGGAAGGTAGTCTTTTGTCGAGATTTTTGTTACTCCAATGGATGGGAGCCTTGTCATTATTGAAGGTAGTCTGTTATCGATATCTTTGTTACTCCAATGGATTATAGCCTTGCCATTATGGAAGGTAATCTGTTGTCGAGATTTGTTTGACCCCAATGGATGTAGCCTTGTCATTGTAGAAGGTAATCTATTATCGATATTTTTGTTACTCCAATGAATGGTAGCCTTGTCATTATGAAAGATAGTCAGTCGTTGAGATTTCTATTACTCCAATGGATTGTAGCCATGTCATTATGGAAGGTAGTCTTTTGTTAAGATTTTTGTTACTCCAATGCATGATAGCCTTGTCATTATGGAAGGTAGTCTGTTGTTGAGATTTTTTGTATTCCATTGGATGGTAGCCTTGTCATTATGGAAGGTAGTCTATTGTCGAGATTTTTGTTATTCCAATGGATGGTAACCTTGTCATTATGGAAGGTAGTATTTTGTTGAGATTTTTATTACTCCAATGGATGTAGCCTTGTCATTATTGAAGGTAGTATGTTATCGATATCTTTGTGACTTCAATGGATGATAGCCTTGTCATTATGAAAGGTAGTCTATTGTCAATATTTTTGTTACTCTAAAGGATGGCAGCCTTGTCATTATGGAAGGTAGTCTGTTTTCGAGATTTTTATTACCCCAATAGATGGTAGCCTTGTAATTATGGAAGGTAATTTTTTGTCGAGATTTTTGTTACTCCAATAGATGGTTGCCTTGTCATTATGGAAGGTAATCTGTCGTTGAGATTTATGTTACTCCAATGGATTTTAGCCTTGTCATTATGTAAGGTAGTCTGTTGTTCAAATTTTTGTTACTCTAATGCATGTTAGCCTTGTCATTATTGAAGGTAGTCTGTTGTTGAGATTTTTGTTATTCCAATGGATGGTAACCTTGTCATTATGGAAGGTAGTCCGTTGTTGAGATTTTTGTTACTCCAATGGATGGTAAGCTTGTCATTATGGAAGGAATTTTTTTGTCGAGATTTTTGTTACTCCATTGGATGGTAGCCTTGTCATTATTGAAGGTAGTCTATTGTCGATATCTTTGTTACTCCAATGGATGATAGCCTTGTCATTATGCAAGGTACTCTATTGTTCAGATTTTTGTTACTCCAATGGATGGTAGCCTTGTCATTATGGAAGGTAGTCTGTTGTCTAGATTTTTGTTATCCCAATGGATGTAGCCTTGTCATTATAGAAGGTAGTCGATTGTCGATATTTTTGTTACTCCAATGAATGGTAGCCTTATCATTATGGAAGGTAGTATTTCGTTGAGATTTCTATTACTCCAATGGATTGTAGCCTTGTCATTATGGAAGGTGGTCTATTGTTCAGATTTTTGTTACTCCAATGGATGGTAGCCTTGTCATTATGGAAGGTAGTTTGTTGTTGAGATTTTTGTTATTCCATTGGATGGTAGCCTTGTCATTATTGAAGGTAGTCTGTTATCGATATCTTTGTTACTCCAATGGATGATAGCCTTGTCATTATGGAAGGTAGTATGTTGTCGAGATTTTTGTTACTTCAATGGATCGTAGACTTGTCATTATGGAAGGTAGTTTGTTGTCGAGATTTTTTTTATTCCAATGGATGGTAAGCTTGTCATTATGGAAGGTAGTCTTTTGTCGAGATTTTTGTTACTCCAATGGATCGTAGCCTTGTCATTATTGAAGGTAGTCTGTTGTCGATATCTTTGATACTCCAATGGATGATAGCCTTGTCATTATGCAAGGTAGTCTTTTGTTCATATTTTTGTTACTCGAATGAATGGTAGCCTTGTTATTATGGAAGGTATTATCTTTTCGAGATTTTTGTTACTCCAATGGATGGTAGCCTTGTCATTATTGAAGATAATCTATTATCGATATCTTTGTTACTCCAATGGATGATAGCCTTGTCATTATGGAAGGTAGTCTGTTGTCGAGATTTTTGTTACCCCAATTGATGTAGCCTTGTCATTGTAGAAGGTAGTCTATTGTCGATATTTTTGTTACTCCAATGAATGGTAGCCTTGTCATTATGGAAGGTAGTTTTTTATCTAGATTTTTGTTACTCCAATGGATGGTAGCCTTGTCATTATGGAAGGAAGTCTTTTGTCGATATTTTAGTTATTCCAATAGATGGTAGCCTTGTCATTATGGAAGGTAGTTTTTTGTCGACATTTTTGTTACTCCAATGGATGGTAACCTTGTCATTATGGAAGGTAGTCTGTTGTCGAGATTTTTGTTATCCCAACGGATGTAACCTTTTCATTATAGAAGGTACTCTATTGTTGATATGTTTGTTACTCTAAAGAATGGTAGCCTTGTCATTATGGAAGGTAGTATTTCGTTGAGATTTCTATTACTCCAATGGATTGTAGCCTTGTCATTATGGAAGGTAGTATGTTGTTCAGATTTTTGTTACTCCAATTGATGGTAGCCTTGTCATTATGGAAGGTAGTTTGTTGTTGAGATTTTTGTTATTCCATTGGATGGTAGTCTTGTCATTATGGAAGGAAGACTATTGTCGAGATTTTTGTTATTCTAATGGATGGTAACCTTGTCATTATGAAAGGTAGTATTTTGTCGAGATTTTTGTTACTCCAATGGAAGGTAGCCTTGTCATTATTAAAGGTACTCTTTTGTCGAGATTTTTGTTACTCCAATGGATGGTAGCCTTGTCATTATTGAAGGTAGTCTGTTATCGATATCTTTGTTACTCCAATGGATGATAGCCTTGTCATTATGGAAGGTAGTCTGTTGTCGAGATTTTTGTTACCCCAATGGATGTAGCCATGTCATTGTAGAAGGTAATCTATTGTCGATATTTTTGTTACTCCAATGAATGGTAGCCTTGTCATTATGAAAGATAGTCAGTCCTTGAGATTTCTATTACTCCAATGTATTTTAGCCTTGTCATTATGGAAGGTAGTCTTTTATTCAGATTATTGTTACTCCAATGGATGGTAGCCTTGTCATTATGGAAGGTAGTCAGTTGTTGAGATTTTTTTTATTCCATTGGATGGTAGCCTTGTCATTATGGAAGGTAGTCTATTGTCGAGATTTTTGTTATTCCAATGGATGGTAACCTTGTCATTATGGAAGGTAGTATTTTGTCGAGATTTTTGTTACTCGAATGGATGTAGCCTTGTCATTATTGAAGGTAGTATGTTATCGATATCTTTGTGACTCCAATGGATGATAGCCTTGTCATCATGAAAGGTAGTCTATTGTCGAGATTTTTGTTACTCCAAAGGATGGTAGTTTTGTCATTATGGAAGGTAGTCTGTTTTTGAGATTTTTATTACCCCAATAGATGGTAGCCTTGTAATTATGGAAGGTAGTTTTTTGTCGATATTTTTGTTACTCCAATAGATGGTTGCCTCGTCATTATGGAAGGTAATCTGTCGTTGAGATTTCTGTTACTCCAATGGATTGTAGCCTTGTCATTATGTAAGGTAGTCTGTTGTTCAGATTTTTGTTACTCTAATGGATGTTAGCCTTGTCATTATTGAAGGTAGTCTGTTGTTGAGATTTTTATTATTCCAATGGATGGTAACCTTGTCATTATGGAAGGTAGTCCGTTGTTGAGATTTTTGTTACTCCAATGGATGGTAACCTTGTCATTATGGAAGGAATTTTTTTGTCGATATTTTTGTTACTCCAATTGATGGTAGCCTTGTCATTATTGAAAGTAGTCTATTGTCGATATCTTTGTTACTCCAATGGATGATAGCCTTGTCATTATGCAAGGTAGTCCATTTTTCAGATTTTTGTTACTCCAATGGATGGTAGCCTTGTCATTATGGAAGGTAGTCTATTGTCGAGATTTTTGTTATTCCAATGGATGGTAGCCTTATCATTATGGAAGTTAGTTTTTTATCTAGATTTTTGTTACTCCAATGGATGGTAGCCTTGTCATTATGGAAGGAAGTATATTGTACAGATTTTTTTTATTGCAATGGATGGTAGCCTTGTCATTATGGAAGGTAGTTTTTTGTCGATATTTTTGTTACTCCAATGGATGGTAGCCTTGTCATTAAGGAAGGTAGTCTGTTGTCGAGATTTTTGTTACCCCAATGGATGTAGCCTTTTCATTATAGAAGGTAGTCTATTGTCGATATTTTTGTTACTCCAATGAATGGTAGCCTTGTCATAATGGAAGGTAGTCCGTTGTCGAGATTTTTTTTATTCCAATGGATGGTAACCTTGTTATTACGGAAGGTAGTCTTTTGTCGATATTTTTGTTACTCCAATGAATGGTAGCCTTGTCATTATTGAAGGTAGTCTATTGTCGATATCTTTGTTACTCTAATGGATGATAGCCTTGTCATTATGCAAGGTAGTCTGTTGTTCATATTTTTGTTACTCCAATGGATGGTAGCCTTGTCATTATGGAAGGTAGTCTATTTTCGAGATTTTTGTTATTCCAATCTATGGTAGCCTTATCTTTATAGAAGGTAGTTTTTTATCTAGATTTTTGTCACTCCAATGGATTGTATCCTTGTCATTATGGAAGGAAGTCTATTGTCGAGATTTTTGATATTCCAATGGATGGTAGCCTTGTCATTATCGAATGTAGTTTTTTGTCGAGATTTTTGTTACTCCAATGGATGGTAGCATTCTCATTATAGAAGGTAGTCTATTGTCGAGATTTTTGTTACCCCAATGGATGGTAGCCTTGTAATTATGGAAGGTAGATTGCTATCAAGATTTTTGTTGCTCTAATGGATGTAGCCTTGTCATTATAGAAGGTAGTCTATTGTCGATATTTTTGTTACTCCATTGAATGGTAGCCTTATCATTATGGAAGGTAGTCTATCTTTGAGATTTCTATTACTCCAATGGATTGTAGCCTTGTCATTATGGAAGGTAGTCTGTTGTTCAGATTTTTTTAATCCAATGGATGGTAGCCTTGTCATTATGGAAGGTAGTTTGTTGTTGAGATTTTTTTAATTCCAATGGATGGTAACCTTGTCATTATGGAAGGTAGTATTTTGTCGGGGTTTTTGTTACTCCAATGGAAGGCAGCCTTGTCATTATTGAAGATAGTCTGTTATCGATATCTTTGTTACTCCAATGGATGATAGCCTTGTCATTATGGAAGGTAGTATGTTGTCGAGATTTTTGTTACCCCAATTGATGTAGCCTTGTCATTGTAGAAGGTAGTCTATTGTCGATATTTTTGTTACTCCAATGAATGGTAGCCTTGTCATTATGGAAGGTAGTCTATTCTCGAGATTTTTGTTATTGCAATGGATGGTAGCCTTATCATTATGGAAGGTAGTTATTTATCTATATTTTTGTTACTCCAATGGATGGTAGCCTTGTCATTATGGAAGGAAGTCTTTTGTCGATATTTTAGTTATTCCAATAGATGGTAGCCTTGTCATTATGGAAGGTAGTTTTTTGTCGACATTTTTGTTACTCAAATGGATGGTAACCTTGTCATTATGGAAGGTAGTCTGTTGTCGAGATTTTTGATATCCCAACGGATGTAGCCTTGTCATTATAGAAGGTAGTCTATTGTCGTTATTTTTGTTACTCCAAAGAATGGTAGCCTTGTCATTATGGAAGGTAGTAATTCGTTGAGATTTATATTACTCCAATGGATTGTAGCCTTGTCATTATGGAAGGTAGTCTGTTGTTCAGATTTTTGTTACTCCAATTGATGGTAGCCTTGTCATTATGGAAGGTAGTTTGTTGTTGAGATATTTGTTATTCCATTGGATGGTAGTCTTGTAATTATGAAAGGTAGACTATTGTCGAGATTTTTGTTATTATAATCGATGGTAACCTTGTCATTATGAAAGGTAGTATTTTGTCGAGATTTGTGTTACTCCAATGGAAGGTAGCCTTGTCATTATTAAAGGTAGTCTGTTATCGATATCTTTGTTACTCCAATGGATGATAGCCTTTTCATTATGGAAGGTAGTATGTTGTCGAGATTTTTGTCACTTCAATGGATGGTAGCCTTGTCATTATGGAAGGTAGTTTGTTGTCGGGATTTTTGTTATTCTAATGGATGGAAAACTTGTTGTAGTTGTTTAGTTATTGGCTTGCATTTTTGGTAAAACCAGGTTTGTGTGTGAATGTCATGACTGATGTCATAACATTCTAGTTTAGTATGTACTGATTCATTAGGTACCTTTGCAGAAAAATATTGTAATACATGTGCTGCTGTTTATAAGTGTGTATCTGAGCATTTTGGAAAAAGATCACATTTACCTAAATCAGTAGACAGGTTTTCAGATGTCATAACAAATGTTAAGACATCCTGTTCTGAACTAACAGTTATGCAGTTTGGGTAATTCTGAGTTTTTTCAGGATTATGACTCAGTCTTTCCAAAACAGAAAATGTCGTGGACTTGGGGTTAACCTAGCTCAACCCTAACCTGGTTGATAAAGTCCTGTGACCTAGTCTTAAGGTCAAACGGAATTAACCCTAGCTTTTTGTTGAAACCCTAACTGAAGATGCAGCTGCTATATATTCAATAGAGCTGCTGTTTTGGAAGAAATCCCTTTTTGACTGAAGATCATTTAGAAGCTGTATAGTTTTAACTATTGTAATCCAAGCAATTATCATTGTGATAAGTGACTTGGAATAGGTGTTAATTGTAAGGGTTGTGTATCACTCAAAGCTTTGAAGCAAGAGTGTTTGTATGTCTCTTGACTAAATCTTTGAAGCAAAGTCAAGTTAGGTTTGTGTATCACTCAAAGCTGTGAAGCAAGAGTGTTTGTGTTGCTTGATTAAAAAGCTGTGAAGCATAATCAAGTGTATGTTTTGAAGAGTGTATTCATCAATTCATTAGTAAAATTGTTTTGTGTATCACTGCTGTGATTGAGGGGGAGTGAGTAGGAACTCAGGTTTAAGTTGTACTTAGATTGAAGTTGCATTGGGTAGGTCTTAAGTGAAGGAGATAAAT
This sequence comes from Vicia faba, assembly GCA_948472305.1. NCBI lineage: Eukaryota > Viridiplantae > Streptophyta > Magnoliopsida > Fabales > Fabaceae > Vicia > Vicia faba. The sequence continues at coordinate 854,388,523 of OX451739.1, forward strand.
TGGTTGGTTTATTCCTGAATTAATATCTCTTATAGTGGATTTCCTCCCTGGCTTGGTAGCCCCCAGAGTAGGTGTTGTTGCACACTGAACTGGGTAAACAATTGACTGTGTTCTTTACTGTTTTTGTATTTACTGTCTTATAGAAAGTCAGATATGGTGTCATAACATTGAACATGACATTGAGTATCTGCAGCCAGAATTTCAATTGGCATCAGAGCAGGCACCCTGCCTGTATTACTGGGTGAGATTTAGGGATATCACTTTCTGGCACTATGGACAAAGAAGGAGTTTTTGGAAATAGACCACCCATTCTGGATGGAACAAATTATGACTACTGGAAACCTCGTATGATTGCCTTCTTAAAATCTCTGGACAAAAAGGCTTGGAGAGCTGCTGACAAAGGATGGATCCATCCCACCATAATTGAGAAAGATGGGATAATCAGTCTGAAGCCTGAGGAATATTGGAGTAAAGAAGAAGATGAGTTAGCCCTGGAAAATTCACAAGCTTTAAATGCCTTGTTCAATGGAATTGATAGAAACATATTCAGACTAGTACATCAATATGAACTGGCCAAGGAAGTTTGGGACACTCTCAAAACTACCCATGAGGGCACTTCCAAAGTAAAAATGTCAAGACTTCAGATGTTGACTACCAAGTTTGAGAATCTAAAAATGATGGAAGATGAAACCATTCATGAGTTCCACATGAACATCTTGGAGATTGCCAACACCTCAGGAGCACTGGGAGAAAAGATGTCAGAAGAAAAATTGGTGAGAAAGATTCTCATATCCTTTCCTAAAAGATTTGTAATGAAGGTAACTGCCATAGAGGAAGCCCAGGACATCAGCAAGTTGAAAGTGGATGAACTTATTGGGTCTCTTCAGACTTTTGAGATGGGGATCACTGAAAATGGTGACAAGAAGAACAAGAGCATAGCACTTGTATCCAGCACTGATGTTGAAAACAAGGAGGATGAAGAAGAAAATATTTCAGAAGCTATGTCCATGCTTGGAAGACAGTTCAACAAACTCATCAAAAGAATAGATCCAAAGTCAAGGTCTAATGTTCATAACATTCCCTCTGACATTGGCAGTTCCAGCAGAAGACCAAGGTCAGAAGAGAAGGGAAATCAAGGCAGAGGAATTCAATGCCATGGTTGTGAAGGATATGGGCATATTCGAGCTGAATGTCCTACCTTTCTTAAAAAACAAAAGAAAGGAATGACTGTTACTTGGTCTGACTGTGATTCAGAAAGTAATTCTGAAGAAGAATCTGCCAAACTAGTTACTGCTTTAACTGGTGTTTGTACCTATGAAAGTGACACTAGTGATGAAGAAGTGACATTTGAAGAACTGGCTGATACTTACAAGAAACTGTGTGTTAGAAGTGCTGAAGTCTGTGTGCAGAATGAGAAACAATCAAAACTCATCATAAAGCTAGAGGCTGAAAAAAGGGTAAACCTTGAAACTATAAGTCATCTAGAAGGAGAAGTTCAATTGCTGAACTCACAACTGAATAAAATGACCAAATATGTCAAGATGCTGACTAATGGAACAGACAAATTGGAAGAGATCCTTCAGGTTGGACAAATCATGGGAAACAAATCTGGACTAGGATTTGTGGAAGCAAAAAAATATGGTACAGATAAGAAGATCAGGCCTGATAAGCAAATGTCAAAACAGATGTCTCAACACAACTCTCAACATCAGAAACAGAGATATATGAAGAAAAAGTACCAAAGATGGAGATGTCATCATTGTGGGAGGTATGGCCACATAAAGCCTTTCTGCTTCAAATTGCATGGATACCCTAATCAAAACTCAGGTGTTAAACCTAAGTCAAAAAGGGTACCACATACTCCTCAATGGAAGAAAAAGGTTACTTCCCTGATAGCCCACACTTCCCTGAGAGTCTCTGCAAGGGAAGGCTGGTACTTTGACAGTGGGTGCTCTAAGCACATGACTGGAATAAAGAACATTCTCAATCATGTTAAACCTCACACCACTAGTTATGTGACCTTTGGAGATGGTGCTAAAGGTGAAATCAAAGGAGTTGGTAATTTGGACTTCCCTGAAGTTCCAAATCTAAATGAAGTTCTATTGGTAAAAGGCCTGACTGCTAATCTCATTAGTATCAGTCAATTGTGTGATCTAGGATTCAAGGTCATCTTCTCAAAATCTGAATGTCTAGTAATTAATGAAAAACTAGAAGTGGTAATGAAAGGAATCAGATCTAAAGATAACTGTTACTTGTGGCAGCCTGAGAACACTAATAACTCCACTATGTGTTCCATTACCAAAGAAGAAAAAGAGATGAAACTGTGGCACCATAAGCTTGGCCATCTTCATCTAAGAAGAATGAAGTGAACTATCTCTATGGAAGCAGTCAGAAGGATTCCAAGACTGCAAATTGATAAAAGGAGGGTTTGTGGTGAACTTCAAATTGAAAGGCTTGGTAAAAAGAGACATGTCTATGATGTGGTGAATAAACTTGAAGAAGGATGTGTGGTCAGAACCAGAAGTAATCATGACAAAAAATTTGGAAACAAAAAGTTTAATAAATTCTGTTTTCCAAAAAAAATGAGCCATGAAGTCTCCTCTCCTATAACTCATCATCAAACTGGAGTTGACAAAAAGAAAAATAGGAACATACAGGAATCTGCCAGAGCTATGATTCATGTCAAAAGAATGCCTTCCCAACTCTGTGCTGAAATAGTTGCAGCTGGTAGTAACTATTCTCAAAATATCTGGAAAAAACAGATGCTCAGTGAGTATAATGTCTCACAAGATGTTGTGACATTGTATTGTGACAATCTGAATACAATCAATATTTCCAAGAACCCTATTCAGCATAGCAGGACCAAGCACATTGACCTTGTAGAGAAGAAGACAATTAAACTGGAACATGGTGTCATCAAGCTTCAGCTAGCTGATTCTTCTACCAAGGCTCTTGTTGGAAATCAACTTGAAAACTTGAGGGGCAAGATGGGTATTTGCCAACGTGAAAAATTATAGCAATTAATTTTTCTTAAAACAAGGGTTGAAGGAGTTATTTGTGTTGAGTCTATTTTTAGTAGGTTAATCATATGTCTTTCCAACTCCTTCAAATTTGTTAGACTCTCATTTGCCTCCTACCTCTCTCGTCTTTGCAACCTATTCCTTTCTCTCAATCAAAGTTTTCTCTCAAATTGCTATTGGTGCTCTAAGTCAATCAAAATGTCTCAAACATCATCTTCAACCAAGGCGACCACTTCATCTTCATCATCTGACCAAGATTCTCGAGCAATCACCACATGCATAGATTCTGATGTCTTGGAGATCACCCCTCTCAGAGAGATGGCAACTGACCCCTCCAAAGTCAAAAAGCTGAGAACTAGGCATGCAGGAAGAGCTCAAGCTACTGCTTCTGGTAATCCTTCAAATCCTTCTTCCTCTGTTCCAAATAGGGAAGGACCAGTTCAAGTTCATCAAGCAATTGCTAGGCTTGTGACAAGTATATTAAGCGGAAACCAATCTGTACCGGGTATTTCTGTCCCATTAAATCAAGAATCAGCAAGCCCAAATGTGGATGTCTCTGGGAATGTAGATGTCTCTGAGAATGTTGTGACACAAAATGACAACATTCAGAACCCTTCAGAAAAGACTGCTGATCCACCTATCATTGATGTGGATGAGGAATACTCAGACAATGATCTGATTTCCAATGTAAACCCTAGAATAGCTAGGAGAATGATGAAAAGAAAGGGTAATCAGAATGATGCAAAATGTATGACCAAAGGTAAACCTGCTGTTAAGAAATCCAAGGCTGAAGGCAAGGCTGGGGTAGAATCTGTGAAAACTGGTCAGTCCAAAGGGAAGGTGAAAGCCCAGGTGTATACTGGTAGACAACCAATTACAAAGAAGAGAAAAGAACCTGAATCTTCTGATTCTGATGAGGAATCAGAGTTTGAGATTGATGCTGAAGAAATTCCTATCAGAAGGAAACTGCCCTCCAGCAAAATTGCTAGAGTTCCTGAAGTCCCAACAAACAACATCTCTTTTCACCATCCTGACAATGCAATAAGATGGAAGTATGTTTTCTTGAAGAGAATAACTTTAGAAAGATAGCTAAACAATGATGCCATGGAGTGCAAGGACATCATGGACCTGATTAAGAATGCTGGATTGATGAAGACAGTGATAAAATTTACCAAGTGTTATGAAAATCTGGTCAAGGAGTTCATAGTTAACTTGTCTAATGAATGTGCTGATGGAAGGTCAGCTGACTTTGAAAGTGTTTATGTTAGAGGAAGAAAGGTTAATTTCTCTCCATCAAAAATTAACAAATTTCTTGGAAGATCAAATGAGGATTGTCCTGATCTGGAAGTCACTGACAATGAAGTTTGTCAAACCATCACAGCAAGACAAGTGAAGTGCTGGCCCTTGAAAGGCAAGCTGAATGCCAGCAAACTTAGCATGAAATTTGCCATCCTGCACAAGATTGGTGCAGCCAAATGGGTCCCTACAAACCATAAATCAACTATCTCCACAGGATTGGGGAGATTTATTTATGTTGTGGGAACCAAGACTGCTTTTGACTATGGCAGGTATATTTTTGAACAAACTTTAAAACATGCTGGTAGTTATGTTGTCAAAGGGCCAATTGCCTTTCCCTCCCTCCTTTGTGGAATTATCCTTGCACAATACCCTGATATCCTGGTGGCAAGAGATACTGCTTGCAAAAGAGCTCCTGCTCTTGGGTTACACTACAAGCTGTTTCAGGGATCTCATGCTCCTGATATTGTCATAACATCAGCTGAGACATCTTCTGTGAAGACTCAGTCCAAAACATCTGATGTTATAGCTATATTGAAAGAGACCTGCAAAGAGCTGGAAGCTAGGAAAAAGTCCCTAGAAAACCTAATTGCCAGGTTGGAAAAGGAGGAAGTTGAAGGAAACAGAAGGGAAGAAGGTGTAGAAGCTGAAGATCATCTCAATACTGAAGAAACTAGCTCCTCTGAGTCTGATGACAGTGCTTAAAGGTTGGTGAAGTTGCTGATTGGTGGAGTTGATGCTGGTCCCTGGTGGAGTTTGCAAAGTGTGTTCAGTTTTTTGTCTTGTTATGTAACTTTTTATGGATGACTGTATAAATTTTAAGAACATGTATCTTTGGCCCATTTGTGGCTAAAGAGGGGGAGATATATTTTGGTTCTTTATTAGACATTCTATTTTTCTGCAGTCATTTCTTTCTACTGCTATCTATCTCTGATTGCTTAGGGTCTTTAGCCAAAAATCTGCCAAAGGGGGAGTTTGTAGTTGTTTAGTTATTGGCTTGCATTTTTGGTAAAACCAGGTTTGTGTGTGAATGTCATGACTGATGTCATAACATTCTAGTTTATTATGTACTGATTCATTAGGTACCTTTGCAGAAAAATATTGTAATACAGGTGCTGCTGTTTATAAGTGTGTATCTGAGCATTTTGCAAAAAGATCACATTTACCTAAATCAGTAGACAGGTTTTCAGATGTCATAACAAATGTTAAGACATCCTGTTCTGAACTAACAGTTATGCAATTTGGGTAATTCTGAGTTTTTTCAGGATTATGACTCAGTCTTTCCAGAACAGAAAATGTCGTGGACTTGGGGTTAACCTAGCTCAACCCTAACCTGGTTGATAAAGTCCTGTGACCTAGTCTTAAGGTCAAACGGAATTAACCCTAGCTTTTTGTGGAAACCCTAACTGAAGATGCAGTTGCTATATATTCAACAGAGCTGCTGTTTTGGAAGAAATCCCTTTTTGACTGAAGATCATTTAGAAGCTGTATAGTTTTAACTATTGTAATCCAAGCAATTATCATTGTGATAAGTGACTTGGAATATGTGTTAATTGTAAGGGTTGTGTATCACTCAAAGCTTTGAAGCAAGAGTGTTTGTATGTCTCTTGACTAAAGCTTTGAAGCAAAGTCAAGTTAGGTTTGTGTATCACTCAAAGCTGTGAAGCAAGAGTGTTTGTGTTGCTTGATTAAAAAACTATGAAGCATAATCAAGTGTATGTTTTGAAGAGTGTCTTCATCAATTCATTAGTAAAATTGTTTTGTGTATCACTGCTGTGATTGAGGGGGAGTGAGTAGGAACTCAGGTTTAAGTTGTACTTAGATTGAAGTTGCATTGGGTAGGTCTTAAGTGAAGGAGATAAACTGGTTGGTTTATTCCTAAATTAATATCTCTTATAGTGGATTTCCTCCCTGGCTTGGTAGCCCCCAGAGTAGGTGTTGTTGCACACTAAACTGGGTAAACAATTGACTGTGTTCTTTACTGTTTTTGTATTTACCGTCTCATAGAAAGTCAGATACGGTGTCATAACATTGAACGTGACATTGAGTATCTGCAGCCAGAATTTCACTTGTCATTATGGAAGGTAGTCTTTTGTCGAGATTTTTGTTACTCCAATGGATGGTCGCCTTGTCATTATTGAAGGTAGTTTGTTATCGATATCTTTGTTACTCGAATGGATGATAGCCTTGTCATTATGGAAGGTAGTCTGTTGTCGAGATTTTTGTTACCCCAATGGATGTATCCTTGTCATTGTAGAAGGTAATCTATTGTCGATATTGTTGTTACTCCAATGAATGGTAGCCTTGTCATTATGAAAGATAGTCAGTCGTTGAGATTTCTATTACTCCAATGGATTGTAGCCTTGTCATTATGGAAGGTAGTCTTTCGTTCAGATTTTTGTTTCTCCAATGGATGGTAGCCTTGTCATTATGGAAGGTAGTCAGTTGTTGAGATTTTTTTTATTCCATTGGATGGTAGCCTTGTCATTATGGAAAGTAGTCTATTGTCGAGATTTTTGTTATTCCAATGGATGGTAACCTTGTCATTATGGAAGGTAGTATTTTGTTGAGATTTTTGTTACTCCAATGGATGTAGCCTTGTCATTATTGAAGGTAGTATGTTATCGATATCTTTTTGAATCCAATGGATGATACCCATGTCATCATGAAAGGTAGTCTATTGTTGATATTTTTGTTACTCCAAAGGATGGTAGCCTTGTCATTATGGAAGGTAGTCTGTTTTCGAGATTTTTATTACCCCAATAGATGGTAGCCTTGTAATTATGGAAGGTAGTTTTTTGTCGAGATTTTTGTTACTCCAATAGATGGTTGCCTTGTCATTATGGAAGGTAATCTGTCGTTGAGATTTCTGTTACTCCAATGGATTGTAGCCTTGTTATTATGTAAGGTAGTCTGTTGTTCAGATTTTTGTTACTCTAATGGATGTTAGCCTTGTCATTATTGAAGGTAGTCTGTTGTTGAGATTTTTGTTATTCCAATGGATGGTAACCTTGTCATTATGGAATGTAGTCCGTTGTTGAGATTTTTGTTACTCCAATGGATGGTAACCTTGTCATTATGGAAGGAATTTTTTTGTCGATATTTTTGTTACTCCAATGGATGGTAGCCTTGTAATTATTGAAGGGAGTCTATTGTCGATATCTTTTTACTCCAATGTATGATAGCCTTGTCATTATGCAAGGTAGTCTGTTGTTCAGATTTTTGTTACTCCAATGGATGGTTGCCTTGTCATTATGGAAGGTAGTCTATTTTCGGGATTTTTGTTATTCCAATGGATGGTAGCCTTATCATTATGGAAGTTAGTTTTTTATCTAGATTTTTGTTACTCCAATAGATGGTAGCCTTGTCATTATGGAAGGAAGTATATTATTGAGATTTTTTTTATTGCAATGGATGGTAGCCTTGTCATTATGGAAGGTAGTTTTTTGTCGAGATTTTTGTTACTCCAATGGATGGTAGCCTTGTCATTAAGGAAGGTAGTCTGTTGTCGAGATTTTTGTTACCCCAATGGATGTATCCTTGTCATTATAGAAGGTAGTCTATTGTCGATATTTTTGTTACTCCAATGAATAATAGCCTTGTCATAATGGAAGGTAGTCCGTTGTCGAGATTTTTTTTATTCCAATGGATGGTAACCTTGTTATTATGGAAGGTAGTCTTTTGTCGATATTTTTGTTACTCCAATGAATGGTAGCCTTGTCATTATTGAAGGTAGTCTATTGTCGATATCTTTGTTACTCCAATGGATGATAGCCTTGTCATTATGCAAGGTAGTCTGTTGTTCATATTTTTGTTACTCCAATGGATGGTAGCCTTGTCATTATGGAAGGTAGTCTATTGTCGAGATTTTTGTTATTCCAATCTATGGTAGCCTTATCATTATGGAAGGTAGTTTTTTATCTAGATTTTTGTCACTCCAATGGATGGTATCCTTGTCATTATGGAAGGAAGTCTATTGTCGAGATTTTTTTTATTCCAATGGATGGTAATCTTGTCATTATGGAATGTAGTTTTTTGTCGAGATTTTTGTTACTCCAATGGATGGTAGCGTTGTCATTATAGAAGGTAGTCTGTTGTCGAGATTTTTCTTACCCCAATTGATGGTAGCCTTGTAATTATGGAAGGTAGTTTCCTGTCGAGATTTTTGTTGCTCTAATGGATGTAGCCTTGTCATTATAGAAGGTAGTCTATTGTCGATATTTTTGTTACTCCAATGAATGGTAGCCTTGTCATTATGGAAGGTAGTCTGTCATTGAGATTTCTATTACTCAAATGGATTGTAGCCTTCTCATTATGGAAGGTAGTTTGTTGTTGAGATTTTTTTAATTCCAATGGATGGTAACCTTGTCATTATGGAAGGTAGTATTTTGTCAAGATATTTGTTACTCCAATGGAAGGCAGCCTTGTCATTATTGAATGTAGTTTGTTATCGATATCTTTGTTACTCCAATGGATGATAGCCTTTTCATTATGGAAGGTAGTCTATTGTCGAGATTTTTGTTACTCCAATGGATGGTATCCTTGTCATTATGGAAGGTAGTCTGTTGTCGATATTTTTGTTACCCCAATGGATGGTAGCCTTGTAATTATGGAAGGTAGTTTGCTGTCGAGATTTTTATTGCTCCAATGTATGGTAGCCTTGTCATTATGGAAGGTAGTCTGTCGTTGAGATTTCTGTTACTCCAAATTATTGTAGCCTTGTCATTATGTAAGGTAGTTTGTTGTTCAGATTTTTGTTACTCCAATTCATGTTAGCCTTGTCATTATGGAAGGTAGTATGTTGTTGAGATTTTTGTTATTCCAATGAATGGTAACCTTGTCATTATGGAAGGTAGTCCATTGTCATGAATTTTGTTACTCCAATGGATGGTAACCTTGTCATTATGAAAGGTAGTCTTTTGTCGAGATTTTTGTTACTCCAATGGATGGTAGCCTTGTCATTATTGAAGTTCGTCTATTGTCGATATCATTGTTACTCCAATGGATGATAGCCTTGTCATTATGCAAGGTAGTCTGTTGTTCAGATTTTTGTTACTCCAATGGATGGTAGCCTTGTCATTATGGAAGGTAGTCTATTGTCGAGATTTTTGTTATTCCAATGGATGGTAGCCTTATTATTATGGAATGTAGTTTTTTCTCTAGATTTTTGTTACTCCAATGGATGGTAGCCTTGTCATTTTGGAAGGAAGTCTATTGTCGAGATTTTTGTTATTCCAATGGATGGTTGCCTTGTTATTATGGAAGATAGTTTTTTGTCGAGATTTTTGTTACTCTAATGTATGGTAGCCTTGTCATTATGGAAGATAGTCTATTGTCGAGATTTTTGTTATTCTAATGGATGGTAGCCTTATTATTATGGAAGGTAGTTTTTTGTATAGATTTTTGTTACTCCAATGGACGGTAGCCTTGACATTATGGAAGGTAGTCTATTGTCGAGATTTTTGTTATTCCAATGTATGGTAGCCTTGTCATTATGGAAGGTAGTCTGTCGTTGAGATTTCTATTACTTCAATTGAATGTAGCATTCTCATTATGGAAGGTAATCTGTTGTTCAGATTTTTGTTACCATAATGGATGGTAGCCTTGTCATTATGGAAAATAGTCTGTCGTTGAGATTTCTATTACTCCAATGGATTGTAGCCTTTTCATTATTGAAGGTAGTCTGTTGTTCAGATTTTAGTTACTCCAATGGATGGTTGCCTTGTCATTATGGAAGTTAGTCTGTTGTTGAGATTTTTGTTATTCCATTGGATAGTAGCCTTGTCATTATTGAAGGTAGTCCGTTGTCGAGATTTTTGTTATTCCAATGGATGGTAACCTTGTCATTATGGAAGGTAGTCCTTTGTCGAGATTTTTGTTACTCCAATGGATGGTATCCTTTACATTATTGAAGGTAGTCTGTTGTCGATATCTTTGTTACTCCAATGGATGATAGCCTTGTCATTGTGAAAGGTAGTCTGTTGTCGAGATTTTTGTTACTCCAATGGATGGTAGCCTTGTCATTATGGAAGGTAGTTGGTTGTTTATATTTTTGTTACTCCAATGGATGTTAGCCTAGTCATCATGGAAGGTAGTCTATTGTCGAGATTTTTGTTACTCCAATGTATGGTAGCCTTGCCATTATTGAAGGTAGTTTGTTGTAGATATCTTTGTTACTCCAATGGATGATAGCCTTGTCATTATGCAAGGTAGTCTGTTGTTCAGATTTTTGTTACTCTAATGGATGGTAGCCTTGTCATTATGGAAGGTACTCTGTTGTCAAGATTTTTGTTACTCCAATGAATGGTAGCCTTGTCAATATGGAATGTAGTCTGTCGTTAATATTTTTGTTACTCCAATGGATTATAGCCTTGTCAATATGGAAGGTAGTCTGTTGTTTAGATTTTTGTTACTCCAATGGATGGTAGCCTTGTCATTATGGAAGGCACTTATTGTCGATATTTTTAATACTCCAATGGATGGTAGCCTTGTCATTACAGAAGGTAGTGTGTTGTCAAGATTTTGGTTACCCCAATGGATGGTAGCCTTGTAATTATGGAAGGTAGTCTGTTGTCAAGATTTTTGTTTCTCCAATGGATGGTAGCCTTGTCATTATGGAAGGTAGTCTGTTGTTGAGATTTCTGTTACTCCAATGGATTGTAGCCTTGTAATTATGGAAGGTAGTGTGTTGTTCAGATTTTAATTACTCCAATGGATGGTAGCCTTGTCATTATGGAAGGTAGTCTATTGTCGAGAATTTTTTTATTCCATTGGATGGTAGTCTTTTCTTTATGGAAGGTAGTCTGTTGGCGAGATTTTTGTTATTCCAATGGATGGTAACCTTGTCATTATGGAAGGTAGTCTTTTGTCGAGATTTTATTTACTTCAACCGATGGTAGCCTTGTCATTATTCAAGGTAGTCTGTTGTCGATATCTTTGTTACTCCAATGGATGATAGCCTTGTCATTATGGAAGGTAGTCTGTTGTCGAGATTTTTTTTACTTCAATGGATGGTAGCCTTGTCATTATGGAAGGTAATCTGTTGTCGAGATTTTTGTTACCCCAATGGATGGTAGCCTTCTAATTATGGAAGGTAGTCTGTTCTCGAGATTTTTGTTAATCCAATAGACGGTAGCCTTGTCATTATGGAAGGTAGTTTGTCATTGAGATTTTTGTTACACCAATGGAATGTAGCCTTGTCATTATGTAAGGTAGTTTGTTGTGCAGATTTTTGTTACTCCAATGGATGGTAAACTTGTCATTATGGAAGATAGTCTCTTGTCGAGATTTTTGTTATTCCAATGGATGGTAACCTTGTCAGTATGGAAGGTAGTCTTTTGTCGAGATTTTTGATACTCCAATGGATGGTAGACTTGTCATCATTTAAGGTAGTCTATTGTCGATATCTTTGTTACTCCAATGGATGATAGCCTTGTCATTATGCAAGGTAGTCTATTGTCGAGATTTTTTTTACTCCAATGGATGGTAGCCTTGTCATTATGGAAGGTAGTCTATTGTCGAGATTTTAGTTAACCCAATGGATGGTAGCCTTGTCATTATGGAAGGTAGTCTGTTGTCGAGATTTTTTTTACTCCAATGGATTGTAGCCTTTTCATTATTGAAGGTAGTCTGTTGTTCAGATTTTAGTTACTCCAATGGATGGTTGCCTTGTCATTATGGAAGTTAGTCTGTTGTTGAGATTTTTGTTATTCCATTGGATAGTAGCCTTGTCATTATTGAAGGTAGTCAGTTGTCGAGATTTTTGTTATTCCAATGGATGGTAACCTTGTCATTATGGAAGGTAGTCTTTTGTCGAGATTTTATTTACTTCAACCGATGGTAGCCTTGTCATTATTCAAGGTAGTCTGTTTTCGATATCTTTGTTACTCCAATGGATGATAGCCTTGTCATTATGGAAGGTAGTCTGTTGTCGAGATTTTTTTTACTCCAATGGATGGTAGCCTTGTCATTATGGAAGGTAATCTGTTGTCGAGATTTTTGTTACCCCAATGGATGGTAGCCTTCTAATTATGGAAGGTAGTCTGTTCTCGAGATTTTTGTTACTCCAATAGACGGTAGCCTTGTCATTATGGAAGGTAGTTTGTCATTGAGATTTTTGTTACACCAAAGGAATGTAGCCTTGTCATTATGTAAGGTAGTTTGTTGTGCAGATTTTTGTTACTCCAATGGATGATAAACTTGACATTATGGAAGATAGTCTGTTGTCGAGATTTATTTTATTCCAATGGATGGTAACCTTGTCAGTATGGATGGTAGTCTTTTGTCGATATTTTTGATACTCCAATGGATGGTAGCCTTGTCATTATTTAAGGTAGTCTATTGTCGATATCTTTGTTACTCCAATGGATGATAGCCTTGTCATTATGCAAGGTAGTCTATTGTCGAGATTTTTTTTACTCCAATGGATGGAAGCCTTGTCATTATGGAAGGTAGTCTATTGTCGAGATTTTAGTTAACCCAATGGATGGTAGCCTTGTAATTATGGAAGGTAGTCTGTTGTCGAGATTTTTTTTACTCCAATGGATGGTAGCCTTGTCATTATGGAAGGTAGTCTGTCGTTGAGATTTCAGTTACTCCAATGGATTATAGCCTAGTCATTATGTAAGGTAGTCTGTTGTTCAGATTTTTGTTATTCCAATGGATGGTAACCTTGTCATTATGGAAGGTAGTCCTTTGTCGAGATTTTTGTTACTCCAATGGATGGTAGCCATGTCATTATTGAAGGTAGTCTGTTGTCGATATCTTTGTTACTCCAATGGATGATAGCCTTGTCATTATGGAAGGTAGTCTATTGTCGATATCTTTGTTATTCCAATGGATGGTAGCCTTGTCATTATCGAAGGTAGTCTGTTGTCGAGATTTTTGTTACTCCAATGGATTGTAGCCTTGTCATTATGGAAGGTAGTCTGTTGTTCAGATTTTAGTTACTCCAATGGATGGTAGCCTTGTCATTATGGAAGGTAGTCTATTGTCGAGAATTTTTTTATTCCATTGGATGGTAGCCTTTTCATTATGGAAGGTAGTCTGTTGACGATATTTTTGTTATTCCAATGGATGGTAAACTTGTCATTATAAAAGGTAGTCTTTTGTCGAGATTTTATTTACTCCAATGGATGGTAGCCTTGTCATTATTAAAGGTAGTCTGTTGTCGATATCTTTGTTACTCTAATGGATGATAGCCTTGTCATTATGGAAGGTAGTCTGTTGTCGAGATTTTTGTTACCCTAATGGATGGTAGCCTTGTAATTATAGAAGGTAGTCTGTTCTCGAGATTTTTGTTACTCCAATGGATGGTAGCCTTGTCATTATTGAAGGTAGTCTGTTGTCGATATCTTTGTTACTCTTATGGATGATAGCCTTGTCATTATGCAAGGTTGTTTGTTGCTCATATTTTTGTTACTCCAATGGATGGTAGCCTTGTCATTATGGAAGGTAATATTTTTTCCAGATTTTTGTTACTCCAATGGATGGTAGCCTTGTCATTATGGAAGGTAGTTTGTTATCGATATCTTTGTTACTCCAATGGATGATAGCCTTGTCATTATGGAAGGTAGTCTATTGTCGAGATTTTTTTTATTCCATTGGATGGTAGCCTTTTCATTATGGAAGGTAGTCTGTTGACGATATTTTTGTTATTCCAATGGATGGTAAACTTGTCATTATAGAAGGTAGTCTTTTGTCGAGATTTTATTTACTCCAATGGATGGTAGCCTTGTCATTATTAAAGGTAGTCTGTTGTCGATATCTTTGTTACTCTAATGGATGATAGCCTTGTCATTATGGAAGGTAGTCTGTTGTCGAGATTTTTGTTACCCTAATGGATGGTAGCCTTGTAATTATAGAAGGTAGTCTGTTCTCGAGATTTTTGTTACTCCAATGGGTGGTAGCCTTGTCATTATTGAAGGTAGTCTGTTGTCGATATCTTTGTTACTCTAATGGATGATAGCCTTGTCATTATGCAAGGTTGTTTGTTGCTCATATTTTTGTTACTCCAATGGATGGTAGCCTTGTCATTATGGAAGGTAATATTTTTTCCAGATTTTTGTTACTCCAATGGATGGTAGCCTTGTCATTATGGAAGGTAGTTTGTTATCGATATCTTTGTTACTCCAATGGATGATAGCCTTGTCATTATGGAAGGTAGTCTATTGTCGAGATTTTTTTTACTCCAAAGGATGGTAGCCTTGTCATTATGGAAGGTAGTCTGTTGTCGAGATTTTTGTTAACCCAATGGATGGTAGCCTTCTAATTATCGAAGGTAGTCTGTTGTCGAGATTTTTGTTACTCCAATGGATGGTAGGCTTGTCATTATGGAAGGTAGTCTGTCGTTGAGATTTCAGTTACTCCAATGGATTGTAGCCTAGTCATTATGTAAGGTAGTCTGTTGTTCAGATTTTTGTTATTCCAATGGATGGTAACTTTGTCATTATGGAAGGTAGTCCTTTGTCGAGATTTTTGTTACTCCAATGGATGGTAGCCTTGTCATTATTGAAGGTAGTCTGTTGTCGATATCTTTGTTACTCCAATGGATGATATCCTTGTCATTATGGAAGGTAGTTTGTTGTCGATATCTTTGTTAATCCAATGGATGGTAGCCTTTTCATTATGGAAGGTAGTCTGTTGTTCAGATTTTAGTTACTTCAATGGATGGTAGCCTTGTCATTATGGAAGGTAGTCTATTGTCGAGAATTTTTGTATTCCATTGGATGGTAGCCTTTTCATTATGGAAGGTAGTCTGTTGACGAGATTTTTGTAATTCCAATGGATGGTAAACTTGTCATTATGGAAGGTAGTCTTTTGTCGAGATTTTATTTACTCCAATGGATGGTAGCCTTGTCATTATTGAAGGTAGTCTGTTGTCGATATCTTTATTACTCCAATGGATGATAGCCTTGTCATTATGGAAGGTAGTTTGTTGTCGAGATTTTTTTTACTCCAATGGATGGTAGCCTTGTCATTAAGGAAGGTAGTCTGTTGTCGAGATTTTTGTTACCCCAATGGATGGTAGCCTTGTAATTATGGAAGGTAGTCTGTTCTCGAGATTTTTGTTACTCTAATAGACGGTAGCCTTGTCATTATGGAAGGTAGTTTGTCGTTGAGATTTTTGTTACACCAATGGAATGTAGCCTTGTCATTATGTAAGGTAGTCTGTTGTGTAGATTTTTGTTACTCCAATGGATGGTAGACTTGTCATTATGGAAGATAGTCTTTTGTCGAGATTTTTGTTATTCCAATGGATGGTAACCTTGTCAGTATGGAAGGTAGTCTTTTGTGGAGATTTTTGTTACTCCAATGGATGGTAGTCTTGTCATTATTTAAGGTAGTCTATTATCGATATCTTTGTTACTCCAATGGATGATAGCCTTGTCATTATGGAAGGTAGTCTGTTGTCGAGATTTTTTTACTCCAATGGATGGTGGCCTTGTCATTATGGAAGGTAGTCTGTAGTCGAGATTTTTGTTAACCCAATGGATGGTAGCCTTGTAATTATGGAAGGTAGTCTGTTGTCGAGATTTTTGTTACTCCAATGGATGGTAGCCTTGTCATTATGGAAGTTAGTCTGTCATTGAGATTTTTGTTACTCCAATGGATTATAGCCTAGTCATTATGTAAGGTAGTCCGTTGTTCAGATTTTTGTTACTCCAATGGATGGTAGCCTTGTCATTATGGAAGATAGTCTGTTGTTGAGATTTTTGTTATTCCAATGGATGGTAGCCTTATCATTATGGAAGGTAGTTTTTTATCGAGATTTTTGTTACTCCAATGGATGGTAGCCTTGTCATTATGGAAGGTAGTCTGTTGTTCAGATTTTTGTTACTCCAATGGATGGTAGCCTTGTCATTATGGAAGGTAGTCTATTGTCGAGACATTTGTTATTCCAATGGATGGTAGCCTTATCATTATGGAAGGTAATTTTTTATCGAGATTTTTGTTACTCCAATGGATGGTAGCCTTGCCATTATGGAAGGTATTCTTTTGTCGAGATTTTTGTTACTCAATGGATGGTAGCCTTGTCATTATTGAAGGTAGTATGTTGTCGATATCTTTGTTACTCTAATGGATGATAGCCTTGTCATTATGCAAGGTTGTCTGTTGCTCGTATTTTTGTTACTCCAATGGATTGTAGCCTTGTCATTACCGAAGGTAATATTTTTTTGAGATTTTTGTTACTCCAATGGATGGTAGCCTTGTCATTATTGAAGGTAGTCTGTTATCGATATATTTGTTACTCCTATGGATGATAGCCTTGTAATTATGGAAGGTAGTCTATTGTCGATATTTTTTTACTCCAATGGATGGTAGTCTTGTCATTATGGAAGGTAGTCTATTGTTGAGATTTTTGTTAACCCAATGGATGATAGCCTTGTAATTATGGAAGGTAGTCTGTTGTCGATATCTTTGTTACTCCAATTGATGGTAGCCTTGTCATTTTGGAAGGTAGTATGTTGTCGAGATTTTTGTTACCCCAATGGATGGTAGCCTTGTAATTATGGAAGGTAGTTTGTTGTCGATATTTTTGTTACTCCAATTGATGGTAGCCTTCTCATTATTGAAGGTAATTTTTTATCGAGATTTTTGTTACTCCAAAGGATGGTAGCCTTGTCATTATTGAAGGTATTCTTTTGTAGAGATTTTTGTTACTCCAATGGATGGTAGCCTTGTCATTATTGAAGGTAGTCTGTTGTCGATATCTTTGTTACTCCAATGGATGATAGCCTTGTCATTATGCAAGGTAGTTTGTTGTTCATATTTTTGTTACTCCAATGGATGGTAGCCTTGTCATTATGGAAGGTAATATTTTTTTGAGATTCTTTTTACTCCAATGGATGGTAGCCTTGTCATTATTGAAGGTAGTCTGTTAACGATATCTTTGTTATTCCAATGGATGATAGCCTTGTCATTATGAAGGTAGTCTGTTGTCGAGATTTTTTATACTCCAATGGATGGTAGCCTTGTCATTATGGAAGGTAGTTTATAGTGGAGATTTTTGTTAACCCAATGGATGGTAGCCTTGTAATTATGGAAGGTAGTCTGTTGTCGAGATTTATGTTACTCCAATGGATTGTAGCCTTGTCATTATGGAAGGTAATCTGTCGTTGAGATTTTTGTTACTCCAATGGATTGTAGCCTAGTCATTATGTAAGGTAGCCTGTTGTTCAGATTTTTGTTACTCAATTGGATGGTAGCCTTGTCATTATGGAAGATAGTATGTTGTCGAGATTTTTGTTATTCCAATGGATGGTAACCTTGTCAGTATGGAAGTTAGTCTTTTGTCGAGATTTTTGTTACTCCAATGGATGGTAGCCTTGTCATTATTGAACGTAGTCTATTGTCGATATCTTTGTTACTCAAATGGATGATAGCCTTGTAATTATGGAAGGTAGTCTATTGTCGATATTTTTTTACTCCAATGGATGGTAGCCTTGTCATTATGGAAGGTAGTCTATTGTCGAGATTTATGTTAACCCAATGGATGGTAGCCTTGTAATTATGGAAGGTAGTCTGTTGTCGAGATTTTTGTTACTCCAATGGATGGTAGCCTTGTCATTATGTAAGGTAGTCTGTCATTGAGATTTCAGTTACTCTAATGGATTGTAGCCTAGTCATTATGTAAGGTAGTCTGTTGTTAAGATTTTTGTTATTCCAATGAATTGTAACCTTGTCATTATGGAAGGTAGTCCTTTGTCAAGATTTTTGTTACTCCAATGGATGGTAGCCTTGTCATTATTGAAGGTAGTCTGTTGTCGATATCTTTGTTACTCCAATGGATGATAGCCTTGTCATTATGGAAGGTAGTTTGTTGCCGATATCTTTGTTACTCCAATGGATGGTAGCCTTGTCATTTTGGAAGGTAGTATGTTGTCGAGATTTTTGTTACCCCAATGGATGGTAGCCTTTTAATTATGGAAGGTAGTCTGTTGTCGAGATTTTTGTTACTCCAATAGATGGTAGCCTTCTCATTATTGAAGGTAATTTTTTATCGAGATTTTTGTTACTCCAATGGATGGTAGCCTTATCATTATGGAAGGTATTCTTTTGTAGAGACTTTTGTTACTCCAATGGATGGTAGCTTTGTCATTATTGAAGGTAGTTTGTTGTCGATATCTTTGTTACTCCAATGGATGATAGCCTTGTCATTATGCAAGGTAGTTTGTTGTTCATATTTTTGTTACTCCAATGGATGGTAGCCTTGTCATTACGGAAGGTAATATTTTTTTGAGATTTTTGTTACTCCAATGGATGGTAGCCTAGTCATTATTGAAGGTAGTCTGTTATCGATATATTTGTTACTCCAATGGATGATAGCCTTGTCATTATGGAAGGTAGTCTATTGTCGATATTTTTTTACTCCAATGGATGGTAGCCTTGTCATTATGGAAGGTAGTCTATTGTTGAGATTTTTGTTAACCCAATGGATGGTAGCCTTGTAATTATGGAAGGTAGTCTGTTGTCGAGATTTTTGTTACTCCAATGGATGGTAGCCTTGTAATTATGTAAGGTAGTCTGTCGTTAAGATTTTTGTTATTCCAATGAATTGTAACCTTGTCATTATGGAAGGTAGTCCTTTGTCAAGATTTTTGTTACTCCAATGGATGGTAGCCTTGTCATTATTGAAGGTAGTTTGTTGTCGATATCTTTGTTACTCCAATGGATGATAGCCTTGTCATTATGGAAGGTAGTTTGTTGTCGATATCTTTGTTACTCCAATGGATGGTAGCCTTGTCATTTTGGAAGGTAGTATGTTGTCGAGATTTTTGTTACCCCAAAGCCTTGTAATTATGGAAGGTAGTTTGTTGTCGATATTTTTGTTACTCCAATTGATGGTAGCCTTCTCATTATTGAAGAAAATTTTTTATCGAGATTTTTGTTACTCCAAAGGATGGTAGCCTTGTCATTATTGAAGGTATTCTTTTGTCGAGATTTTTGTTACTCAATGGATGGTAGCCTTGTCATTATTGAAGGTAGTATGTTGTCGATATCTTTGTTACTCTAATGGATGATAGCCTTGTCATTATGCAAGGTTGTCTGTTGCTCGTATTTTTGTTACTCCAATGGATGGTAGCCTTGTCATTACCGAAGGTAATATTTTTTTGAGATTTTTGTTACTCCAATGGATGGTAGCCTTGTCATTATTGAAGGTAGTCTGTTATCGATATATTTGTTACTCCAATGGATGATAGCCTTGTCATTATGGAAGGTAGTCTATTGTCGATATTTTTTTACTCCAATGGATGGTAGTCTTGTCATTATGGAAGGTAGTCTATTGTCGAGATTTTTGTTAACCCAATGGATGATAGCCTTGTAATTATGGAAGGTAGTCTGTTATCGAGATTTTTGTTACTCCAATGGATGGTAGCCTTGTCATTATGTAAGGTAGTCTATCGTTAAGATTTTTGTTATTCCAATGAATTGTAACCTTGTCATTATGGAAGGTAGTCCTTTGTCAAGATTTTTGTTACTCCAATGGATGGTAGCCTTGTCATTATTGAAGGTAGTCTGTTGTCGATATCTTTGTTACTCCAATGGATGATAGCCTTGTCATTATGCAAGGTAGTTTGTTGTTCATATTTTTGTTACTCCAATGGATGGTAGCCTTGTCATTACGGAAGGTAATATTTTTTTGAGATTTTTGTTACTCCAATGGATGGTAGCCTAGTCATTATTGAAGGTAGTCTGTTATCGATATATTTGTTACTCCAATGGATGATAGCCTTGTCATTATGGAAGGTAGTCTATTGTCGATATTTTTTTACTCCAATGGATGGTAGCCTTGTCATTATGGAAGGTAGTCTATTGTTGAGATTTTTGTTAACCCAATGGATGGTAGCCTTATAATTATGGAAGGTAGTCTGTTGTCGAGATTTTTGTTACTCCAATGGATGGTAGCCTTGTCATTATGTAAGGTAGTCTGTCGTTAAGATTTTTGTTATTCCAATGAATTGTAACCTTGTCATTATGGAAGGTAGTCCTTTGTCAAGATTTTTGTTACTCCAATGGATGGTAGCCTTGTCATTATTGAAGGTAGTTTGTTGTCGATATCTTTGTTACTCCAATGGATGATAGCCTTGTCATTATGGAAGGTAGTTTGTTGTCGATATCTTTGTTACTCCAATGGATGGTAGCCTTGTCATTTTGGAAGGTAGTATGTTGTCGAGATTTTTGTTACCCCAAAGCCTTGTAATTATGGAAGGTAGTTTGTTGTCGATATTTTTGTTACTCCAATTGATGGTAGCCTTCTCATTATTGAAGAAAATTTTTTATCGAGATTTTTGTTACTCCAAAGGATGGTAGCCTTGTCATTATTGAAGGTATTCTTTTGTCGAGATTTTTGTTACTCAATGGATGGTAGCCTTGTCATTATTGAAGGTAGTATGTTGTCGATATCTTTGTTACTCTAATGGATGATAGCCTTGTCATTATGCAAGGTTGTCTGTTGCTCGTATTTTTGTTACTCCAATGGATGGTAGCCTTGTCATTACCGAAGGTAATATTTTTTTGAGATTTTTGTTACTCCAATGGATGGTAGCCTTGTCATTATTGAAGGTAGTCTGTTATCGATATATTTGTTACTGCAATGGATGATAGCCTTGTCATTATGGAAGGTAGTCTATTGTCGATATTTTTTTACTCCAATGGATGGTAGTCTTGTCATTATGGAAGGTAGTCTATTGTCGAGATTTTTGTTAACCCAATGGATGATAGCCTTGTAATTATGGAAGGTAGTCTGTTATCGAGATTTTTGTTACTCCAATGGATGGTATCCTTGTCATTATGTAAGGTAGTCTATCGTTAAGATTTTTGTTATTCCAATGAATTGTAACCTTGTCATTATGGAAGGTAGTCCTTTGTCAAGATTTTTGTTACTCCAATGGATGGTAGCCTTGTCATTATGGAAGGTAGTCTATTGTTGAGATTTTTGTTAACCCAATGGATGGTAGCCTTATAATTATGGAAGGTAGTCTGTTGTCGAGATTTTTGTTACTCCAATGGATGGTAGCCTTGTCATTATGTAAGGTAGTCTGTCGTTAAGATTTTTGTTATTCCAATGAATTGTAACCTTGTCATTATGGAAGGTAGTCCTTTGTCAAGATTTTTGTTACTCCAATGGATGGTAGCCTTGTCATTATTGAAGGTAGTTTGTTGTCGATATCTTTGTTACTCCAATGGATGATAGCCTTGTCATTATGGAAGGTAGTTTGTTGTCGATATCTTTGTTACTCCAATGGATGGTAGCCTTGTCATTTTGGAAGGTAGTATGTTGTCGAGATTTTTGTTACCCCAAAGCCTTGTAATTATGGAAGGTAGTTTGTTGTCGATATTTTTGTTACTCCAATTGATGGTAGCCTTCTCATTATTGAAGAAAATTTTTTATCGAGATTTTTGTTACTCCAAAGGATGGTAGCCTTGTCATTATTGAAGGTATTCTTTTGTCGAGATTTTTGTTACTCAATGGATGGTAGCCTTGTCATTATTGAAGGTAGTATGTTGTCGATATCTTTGTTACTCTAATGGATGATAGCCTTGTCATTATGCAAGGTTGTCTGTTGCTCGTATTTTTGTTACTCCAATGGATGGTAGCCTTGTCATTACCGAAGGTAATATTTTTTTGAGATTTTTGTTACTCCAATGGATGGTAGCCTTGTCATTATTGAAGGTAGTCTGTTATCGATATATTTGTTACTGCAATGGATGATAGCCTTGTCATTATGGAAGGTAGTCTATTGTCGATATTTTTTTACTCCAATGGATGGTAGTCTTGTCATTATGGAAGGTAGTCTATTGTCGAGATTTTTGTTAACCCAATGGATGATAGCCTTGTAATTATGGAAGGTAGTCTGTTATCGAGATTTTTGTTACTCCAATGGATGGTATCCTTGTCATTATGTAAGGTAGTCTATCGTTAAGATTTTTGTTATTCCAATGAATTGTAACCTTGTCATTATGGAAGGTAGTCCTTTGTCAAGATTTTTGTTACTCCAATGGATGGTAGCCTTGTCATTATTGAAGGTAGTCTGTTGTCGATATCTTTGTTACTCCAATGGATGATAGCCTTGTCATTTTGGAAGGTAGTTTGTTGTCGATATCTTTGTTACTCCAATGGATGGTAGCCTTGTCATTTTGGAAGGTAGTATGTTGTCGAGATTTTTGTTACCCCAATGGATGGTAGCCTTGTAATTATGGAAGGTAGTTTGTTGTCGATATTTTTGTTACTCCAATTGATGGTAGCCTTCTCATTATTGAAGGTAATTTTTTATCGAGATTTTTGTTACTCCAAAGGATGGTAGCCTTGTCATTATTGAAGGTATTCTTTTGTAGAGATTTTTGTTACTCCAATGGATGGTAGCCTTGTCATTATTGAAGGTAGTCTATTGTCGATATCTTTGTTACTCCAATGGATGATAGCCTTGTCATTATGCAAGGTAGTTTGTTGTTCATATTTTTGTTACTCCAATGGATGGTAGCCTTGTCATTATGGAAGGTAATATTTTTTTGAGATTTTTTTTACTCCAATGGATGGTAGCCTTGTCATTATTGAAGGTAGTCTGTTAACGATATCTTTGTTACTCCAATGGATGATAGCCTTGTCATTATGAAGGTAGTCTGTTGTCGAGATTTTTTATACTCCAATGGATGGTAGCCTTGTCATTATGGAAGGTAGTTTATAGTCGAGATTTTTGTTAACCCAATGGATGGTAGCCTTGTAATTATGGAAGGTAGTCTGTTGTCGAGATTTTTGTTACTCCAATGGATGGTAGCCTTGTCATTATGGAAGGTAATCTGTCGTTGAGATTTTTGTTACTCCAATGGATTGTAGCCTAGTCATTATGTAAGGTAGCCTGTTGTTCTGATTTTTGTTACTCAATTGGATGGTAGCCTTGTCATTATGGAAGATAGTATGTTGTCGAGATTTTTGTTATTCCAATGGATGGTAACCTTGTCAGTATGGAAGTTAGTCTTTTGTCGAGATTTTTGTTACTCCAATGGATGGTAGCCTTGTCATTATTGAACGTAGTCTATTGTCGATATCTTTGTTACTCAAATGGATGATAGCCTTGTAATTATGGAAGGTAGTCTATTGTCGATATTGTTTTACTTAAATGGATGGTAGCCTTGTCATTATGGAAGGTAGTCTATTGTCGAGATTTATGTTAACCCAATGGATGGTAGCCTTGTAATTATGGAAGGTAGTCTGTTGTCGAGATTTTTGTTACTCCAATGGATGGTAGCCTTGTCATTATGTAAGGTAGTCTGTCATTGAGATTTCAGTTACTCTAATGGATTGTAGCCTAGTCATTATGTAAGGTAGTCTGTTGTTAAGAATTTTGTTATTCCAATGAATTGTAACCTTGTCATTATGGAAGGTAGTCCTTTGTCAAGATTTTTGTTACTCCAATGGATGGTAGCCTTGTCATTATTGAAGGTAGTCTGTTGTCGATATCTTTGTTACTCCAATGGATGATAGCCTTGTCATTATGGAAGGTAGTTTGTTGCCGATATCTTTGTTACTCCAATGGATGGTAGCCTTGTCATTTTGGAAGGTAGTATGTTGTCGAGATTTTTGTTACCCCAATGGATGGTAGCCTTGTAATTATGGAAGGTAGTCTGTTGTCGATATTTTTGTTACTCCAATAGATGGTAGCCTTCTCATTATTGAAGGTAATTTTTTATCGAGATTTTTGTTACTCCAATGGATGGTAGCCTTGTCATTATGGAAGGTATTCTTTTGTAGAGACTTTTGTTACTCCAATGGATGGTAGCTTTGTCATTATTGAAGGTAGTCTGTTGTCGATATCTTTGTTACTCCAATGGATGATAGCCTTGTCATTATGCAAGGTAGTTTGTTGTTCATATTTTTGTTACTCCAATGGATGGTAGCCTTGTCATTACGGAAGGTAATATTTTTTTGAGATTTTTGTTACTCCAATGGATGGTAGCCTAGTCATTATTGAAGGTAGTCTGTTATCGATATATTTGTTACTCCAATGGATGATAGCCTTGTCATTATGGAAGGTAGTCTATTGTCGATATTTTTTTACTCCAATGGATGGTAGCCTTGTCATTATGGAAGGTAGTCTATTGTTGAGATTTTTGTTAACCCAATGGATGGTAGCCTTGTAATTATGGAAGGTAGTCTGTTGTCGAGATTTTTGTTACTCCAATGGATGGTAGCCTTGTCATTATGTAAGGTAGTCTGTCGTTAAGATTTTTGTTATTCCAATGAATTGTAACCTTGTCATTATGGAAGGTAGTCCTTTGTCAAGATTTTTGTTACTCCAATGGATGGTAGCCTTGTCATTATTGAAGGTAGTCTGTTGTCGATATCTTTGTTACTCCAATGGAAGATAGCCTTGTCATTATGGAAGGTAGTTTGTTGTCGATATCTTTGTTACTCCAATGGATGGTAGCCTTGTCATTTTGGAAGGTAGTATGTTGTCGAGATTTTTGTTACCCCAATGGATGGTAGCCTTGTAATTATGGAAGGTAGTTTGTTGTCGATATTTTTGTTACTCCAATTGATGGTAGCCTTCTCATTATTGAAGGTAATTTTTTATCGAGATTTTTGTTACTCCAAAGGATGGTAGCCTTGTCATTATTGAAGGTATTCTTTTGTAGAGATTTTTGTTACTCCAATGGATGGTAGCCTTGTCATTATTGAAGGTAGTCTGTTGTCGATATCTTTGTTACTCCAATGGATGATAGCCTTGTCATTATGCAAGGTAGTTTGTTGTTCATATTTTTGTTACTCCAATGGATGGTAGCCTTGTCATTATGGAAGGTAATATTTTTTTGAGATTTTTTTTACTCCAATGGATGGTAGCCTTGTCATTATTGAAGGTAGTCTGTTAACGATATCTTTGTTACTCCAATGGATGATAGCCTTGTCATTATGAAGGTAGTCTGTTGTCGAGATTTTTTATACTCCAATGGATGGTAGCCTTGTCATTATGGAAGGTAGTTTATAGTCGAGATTTTTGTTAACCCAATGGATGGTAGCCTTGTAATTATGGAAGGTAGTCTGTTGTCGAGATTTTTGTTACTCCAATGGATGGTAGCCTTGTCATTATGTAAGGTAGTCTGTCATTAAGATTTTTGTTATTCCAATGAATTGTAACCTTGTCATTATGGAAGGTAGTCCTTTGTCAAGATTTTTGTAACTCCAATGGATGGTAGCCTTGTCATTATTGAAGGTAGTCTGTTGTCGATATCTTTGTTACTCCAATGGATGATAGCCTTGTCATTATGGAAGGTAGTTTGTTGTCGATATCTTTGTTACTCCAATGGATGGTAGCCTTGTCATTTTGGAAGGTAGTATGTTGTCGAGATTTTTGTTACCCCAATGGATGGTAGCCTTGTAATTATGGAAGGTAGTTTGTTGTCGATATTTTTGTTACTCCAATTGATGGTAGCCTTCTCATTATTGAAGGTAATTTTTTATCGAGATTTTTGTTACTCCAAAGGATGGTAGCCTTGTCATTATTGAAGGTATTCTTTTGTAGAGATTTTTGTTACTCCAATGGATGGTAGCCTTGTCATTATTGAAGGTAGTCTGTTGTCGATATCTTTGTTACTCCAATGGATGATAGCCTTGTCATTATGCAAGGTAGTTTGTTGTTCATATTTTTGTTACTCCAATGGATGGTAGCCTTGTCATTATGGAAGGTAATATTTTTTTGAGATTTTTTTTACTCCAATGGATGGTAGCCTTGTCATTATTGAAGGTAGTCTGTTAACGATATCTTTGTTACTCCAATGGATGATAGCCTTGTCATTATGAAGGTAGTCTGTTGTCGAGATTTTTTATACTCCAATGGATGGTAGCCTTGTCATTATGGAAGGTAGTTTATAGTCGAGATTTTTGTTAACCCAATGGATGGTAGCCTTGTAATTATGGAAGGTAGTCTGTTGTCGAGATTTTTGTTACTCCAATGGATGGTAGCCTTGTCATTATGGAAGGTAATCTGGCGTTGAGATTTTTGTTACTCCAATGGATTGTAGCCTAGTCATTATGGAAGATAGTATGTTGTCGAGATTTTTGTTATTCCAATGGATGGTAACCTTGTCAGTATGGAAGTTAGTCTTTTGTCGAGATTTTTGTTACTCCAATGGATGGTAGCCTTGTCATTATTGAACATAGTCTATTGTCGATATCTTTGTTACTCAAATGGATGATAGCCTTGTAATTATGGAAGGTAGTCTATTGTCGATATTTTTTTACTCCAATGGATGGTAGCCTTGTCATTATGGAAGGTAGTCTATTGTCGAGATTTATGTTAACCCAATGGATGGTAGCCTTGTAATTATGGAAGGTAGTCTGTTGTCGAGATTTTTGTTACTCCAATGGATGGTAGCCTTGTCATTATGTAAGGTAGTCTGTCGTTGAGATTTCAGTTACTCTAATGGATTGTAGCCTAGTCATTATGTAAGGTAGTCTGTTGTTAAGATTTTTGTTATTCCAATGAATTGTAACCTTGTCATTATGGAAGGTAGTCCTTTGTCAAGATTTTTGTTACTCCAATGGATGGTAGCCTTGTCATTATTGAAGGTAGTCTGTTGTCGATATCTTTGTTACTCCAATGTATGATAGCCTTGTCATTATGGAAGGTAGTTTGTTGCCGATATCTTTGTTACTCCAATGGATGGTAGCCTTGTCATTTTGGAAGGTAGTATGTTGTCGAGATTTTTGTTACCCCAATGGATGGTAGCCTTGTAATTATGGAAGGTAGTCTGTTGTCGATATTTTTGTTACTCCAATAGATGGTAGCCTTCTCATTATTGAAGGTAATTTTTTATCGAGATTTTTGTTACTCCAATGGATGGTAGCCTTGTCATTATGGAAGGTATTCTTTTGTAGAGACTTTTGTTACTCCAATGGATGGTAGCTTTGTCATTATTGAAGGTAGTCTGTTGTCGATATCTTTGTTACTCCAATGGATGATAGCCTTGTCATTATGCAAGCTAGTTTGTTGTTCATATTTTTGTTACTCCAATGGATGGTAGCCTTGTCATTACGGAAGGTAATATTTTTTTGAGATTTTTGATACTCCAATGGATGGTAGCCTAGTCATTATTGAAGGTAGTCTGTTATCGATATATTTGTTACTCCAATGGATGATAGCCTTGTCATTATGGAAGATAGTCTATTGTCGATATTTTTTTACTCCAATGGATGGTAGCCTTGTCATTATGGAAGGTAGTCTATTGTTGAGATTTTTGTTAACCCAATGGATGGTAGCCTTGTAATTATGGAAGGTAGTCTGTTGTCGAGATTTTTGTTACTCCAATGGATGGTAGCCTTGTCATTATGTAAGGTAGTCTGTCGTTAAGATTTTTGTTATTCCAATGAATTGTAACCTTGTCATTATGGAAGGTAGTCCTTTGTCAAGATTTTTGTTACTCCAATGGATGGTAGCCTTGTCATTATTGAAGGTAGTCTGTTGTCGATATCTTTGTTACTCCAATGGATGATAGCCTTGTCATTATGGAAGGTAGTTTGTTGTCGATATCTTTGTTACTCCAATGGATGGTAGCCTTGTCATTTTGGAAGGTAGTATGTTGTCGAGATTTTTGTTACCCCAATGGATGGTAGCCTTGTAATTATGGAAGGTAGTTTGTTGTCGATATTTTTGTTACTCCAATTGATGGTAGCCTTCTCATTATTGAAGGTAATTTTTTATCGAGATTTTTGTTACTCCAAAGGATGGTAGCCTTGTCATTATTGAAGGTATTCTTTTGTATAGATTTTTGTTACTCCAATGGATGGTAGCCTTGTCATTATTGAAGGTAGTCTGTTGTCGATATCTTTGTTACTCCAATGGATGATAGCCTTGTCATTATGCAAGGTAGTTTGTTGTTCATATTTTTGTTACTCCAATGGATGGTAGCCTTGTCATTATGGAAGGTAATATTTTTTTGAGATTTTTTTTACTCCAATGGATGGTAGCCTTGTCATTATTGAAGGTAGTCTGTTAACGATATCTTTGTTACTCCAATGGATGATAGCCTTGTCATTATGAAGGTAGTCTGTTGTCGAGATTTTTTATACTCCAATGGATGGTAGCCTTGTCATTATGGAAGGTAGTTTATAGTCGAGATTTTTGTTAACCCAATGGATGGTAGCCTTGTAATTATGGAAGGTAGTCTGTTGTCGAGATTTTTGTTACTCCAATGGATGGTAGCCTTGTCATTATGGAAGGTAATCTGTCGTTGAGATTTTTGTTACTCCAATGGATTGTAGCCTAGTCATTATGTAAGGTAGCCTGTTGTTCAGATTTTTGTTACTCAATTGGATGGTAGCCTTGTCATTATGGAAGATAGTATGTTGTCGAGATTTTTGTTATTCCAATGGATGGTAACCTTGTCAGTATGGAAGTTAGTCTTTTGTCGAGATTTTTGTTACTCCAATGGATGGTAGCCTTGTCATTATTGAACGTAGTCTATTGTCGATATCTTTGTTACTCAAATGGATGATAGCCTTTTAATTATGGAAGGTAGTCTATTGTCGATATTTTTTTACTCCAATGGATGGTAGCCTTGTCATTATGGAAGGTAGTCTATTGTCGAGATTTATGTTAACCCAATGGATGGTAGCCTTGTAATTATGGAAGGTAGTCTGTTGTCGAGATTTTTGTTACTCCAATGGATGGTAGCCTTATCATTATGTAAGGTAGTTTGTCGTTGAGATTTCAGTTACTCTAATGGATTGTAGCCTAGTCATTATGTAAGGTAGTCTGTTGTTAAGATTTTTGTTATTCCAATGAATTGTAACCTTGTCATTATGGAAGGTAGTCCTTTGTCAAGATTTTTGTTACTCCAATGGATGGTAGCCTTGTCATTATTGAAGGTAGTCTGTTGTCGATATCTTTGTTACTCCAATGGATGATAGCCTTGTCATTATGGAAGGTAGTTTGTTGTCGATATCTTTGTTACTCCAATGGATGGTAGCCTTGTCATTTTGGAAGGTAGTATGTTGTCGAGATTTTTGTTACCCCAATGGATGGTAGCCTTGTAATTATGGAAGGTAGTCTGTTGTCGATATTTTTGTTACTCCAATAGATGGTAGCCTTCTCATTATTGAAGGTAATTTTTTATCGAGATTTTTGTTACTCCAATGGATGGTAGCCTTGTCATTATGGAAGGTATTCTTTTGTAGAGACTTTTGTTACTCCAATGGATGGTAGCTTTGTCATTATTGAAGGTAGTCTGTTGTCGATATCCTTGTTACTCCAATGGATGATAGCCTTGTCATTATGCAAGGTAGTTTGTTGTTCATATTTTTGTTACTCCAATGGATGGTAGCCTTGTCATTATGGAAGGTAATATTTTTTTGAGATTTTTTTTACTCCAAAGGATGGTAGCCTTGTCATTATTGAAGGTAGTCTGTTATCGATATCTTTGTTACTCCAATGGATGATAGCCTTGTCATTATGAAGGTAGTCTGTTGTCGAGATTTTTTTTACTCCAATGGATGGTAGCCTTGTCATTATGGAAGGTAGTTTGTAGTCGAGATTTTTGTTAACCCAATGGATGGTAGCCTTGTAATTATGGAAGGTAGTCTGTTGTCGAGATTTTTGTTACTCCAATGGATGGTAGCCTTGTCATTATGGAAGGTAGTATGTCGTTGAGATTTCTGTTACTCCAATGGATTGTAGCCTAGTCATTATGTAAGGTAGCCTGTTGTTCAGATTTTTGTTACTCAATTGGATGGTAGCCTTGAAATTATGGAAGATAGTCTGTTGTCGAGATTTTTGTTATTCCAATGGATGGTAACCTTGTCAGTATGGAAGTTAGTCTGTTGTCGAGATTTTTGTTACTCCAATGGATGGAAGCCTTGTCATTATTGAACATAGTCTATAGTCGATATCTTTGTTACTCAAATGGATGATAGCCTTGTCATTATGGAAGGTAGTCTATTGTCGATATTTTTTTACTCTAATGGATGGTAGCCTTGTCATTATGGAAGGTAGTCTATTGTCGAGATTTTTGTTAACCCAATGGATGGTAGCCTTGTAATTATGGAAGGTAGTCTGTTGTCGAGATTTTTGTTACTACAATGGATGGTAGCCTTGTCATTATGTAAGGTAGTCTGTCGTTGAGATTTCAGTTACTCCAATGGATTGTAGCCTAGTCATTATGTAAGGTAGTCTGTTGTTAAGATTTTTGTTATTCCAATGAATGGTAACCTTGTCATTATGGAAGGTATTCTTTTGTCGAGATTTTTGTTACTCCAATGGATGGTAGCCTTGTCATTATTGAAGGTAGTCTGTTGTCGATATCTTTGTTACTCCAATGGATGATAACATTGTCATTATGGAAGGTAGTTTGTTGCCGATATCTTTGTTACTCCAATGGATGGTAGCCTTGTCATTTTGGAAGGTAGTATGTTGTCGAGATTTTTGTTACCCCAATGGATGGTAGCCTTGTAATTATGGAAGGTAGTTTGTTGTCGATATTTTTGTTACTCCAATAGATGGTAGCGTTTTCATTATTGAAGGTAATTTTTTATCGAGATTTTTGTTACTCCAATGGATGGTAGACTTGTCATTATGGAAGGTATTCTTTTGTAGAGACTTTTGTTACTCCAATGGATGATAGCCTTGTCATTATGCAAGGTAGTTTGTTGTTCATATTTTTGTTACTCCAATCGATGGTAGCCTTCTCATTAAGGAAGGTAATATTTTATTGAGATTTTTTTTACTCCAATGGATGGTAGCCTTGTCATTATTGAAGGTAGTCTGTTATCGATATCTTTGTTACTCCAATGGATGATAGCCTTGTCATTATGGAAGGTAGTCTGTTGTCGTGATTTTTTTTACTCCAATGGATGGTAGCCATGTCATTATGGAAGGTAGTCTGTAGTTGAGATTTTTGTTAACCCAATGGATGGTAGCCATGTAATTATGGAAGGTAGTCTGTTGTCGAGATTTTTGTTACTCCAATGGATGGTAGCCTTGTCATTATGGAAGGTAGTCTGTCGTTGAGATTTCAGTTACTCCAATGGATTGTAGCCTAGTCATTATGTAAGGTAGCCTGTTGTTCAGATTTTTGTTACTCCAATGGATGGTAGCCTTGTCATTATGGAAGATAGTCTGTTGTCGAGATCTTTGTTATTCCAATGGATGGTAACCTTGTCAGTATGGAAGTTAGTCTTTTGTCGAGATTTTTGTTACTCCAATGGATGGTAGCCTTGTCATTATTGAACGTAGTCTATTGTCGATATCTTTGTTACTCAAATGGATGATAGCCTTGTCATTTTGCAAGGTAGTCTGTTGTTCATATTTTTGTTACTCCAATGGATGGTAGCCTTGTCATTATGGAAGATAGTCTATTGTCGAGATTTTTGTTATTCCAATGGATGGTAACCTTATCATTATGGAAGGTAGTTTTTTATCGAGATTTTTGGAACTCCAATGGATGGTAGCCTTGTCATTATGGAAGGTAGTCTGTTGTTCAGATTTTTGTTACTCCAATGGATGGTAGCCTTGTCATTATGGAAGGTAGTCTATTTACGAGACTTTTGTTATTCCAATGGATGGTAGCCTTATCATTATGGAAGGTAACTTTTTATCGAGATTTTTGTTACTCCAATGGATGGTAGCCTTGTCATTATGGAAGGTAGTATGTTGTAGATATCTTTGTTACTCTAATGGATGATAGCCTTGTTATTATGCAAGGTTGTCTGTTGCTCATATTTTGGTTACTCCAATGGATGGTAGCCTTGTCATTATGGAAGGTAATATTTTTTTGAGATTTTATATAACACCAATGGATGGTAGCCATGTCATTATTGAGGGTAGTCTGTTATTGATATCTTTGTTACTCCAATGGATGATAGCCTTGTAATTATGGAAGGTAGTCTGTTGTCGAGATTTTTGTTACTCCAATAGATGGTAGCCTTCTCATTATGGAAGGTAATTTTTTATCGAGATTTTTATTACTCCAATCGATGGTAGCCTTCTCATTATGGAAGGTAATTTTTTATCGAGATTTTTATTACTCCAATCGATGGTAGCCTTGTCATTATGGAAGGTATTCTTTTGTCGAGATTTTTGTTACTCCAATGGATGGTAGCCTTGTCATTATTGAAGGTAGTCTGTTGTCGATATCTTTGTTACTCCAATGGATGATAGCCTCGTCATTATGGAAGGTAGTCTGTAGTTGAGATTTTTGTTAACCCAATGGATGGTAGCCTTGTAATTATGGAAGGTAGTCTGTTGTCGAGATTTTTGTTACTCCAATGGATGATAGCCTTGTCATTATGGAAGGTAGTCTGTCGTTGAGATTTCAGTTACTCCAATGGATTGTAGCCTAGTCATTATGTAAGGTAGCTTGTTGTTCAGATGTTTGTTACTCCAATGGATGGTAGCCTTGTCATTATGGAAGATAGTCTGTTGTGGAGATCTTTGTTATTCCAATGGATGGTAACCTTGTCGGTATGGAAGTTAGTCTTTTGTCGAGATTTTTGTTACTCCAATGGATGGTAGCCTTGTCATTATTGAAGGTAGTCTATTGTCGATATCTTTGTTACTCAAATGGATGATAGCCTTGTCATTATGCAAGGTAGTCTGTTGTTCATATTTTTGTTACTCCAATGGATGGTAGCCTTGTCATTATGGAAGATAGTCTATTGTCGAGAATTTTGTTATTCCAATGGATGGTAACCTTATCATTATGGAAGGTAGTTTTTTATCGAGATTTTTGTTACTCCAATGGATGGTAGCCTTGTCATTATGGAAGGTAGTCTATTGTTCAGATTTTTGTTACTCCAATGGATGGTAGCCTTGTCATTATGGAAGGTAGTCTATTTACGAGACTTTTGTTATTCCAATGGATGGTAGCCTTATCATTATGGAAGGTAACTTTTTATCGAGGTTTTTGTTACTCCAATGGATGGTAGCCTTGTAATTATGGAAGGTAGTCTGTCGTTGAGATTTCAGTTACTCCAATGGATTATAGCCTAGTCATTATGTAAGGTAGTCTGTTGTTCAGATTTTTGTTATTCTAATGGATGGTAACCTTGTCATTATTGAAGGTAGTCCTTTGTCAAGATTTTTGTTACTCCAATGGATGGTAGCCTTGTCATTATTGAAGGTAGTCTGTTGTCGATATCCTTGTAACTCCAATGGATGATAGCCTTGTCCTTATGGAAGGTAGTCTGTTGTCGATATCTTTGTTACTCCAATGGATGGTAGCCTTGTCATTTTGGAAGGTAGTCTATTGTCGAGATTTTTGTTACCCCAATGGATGGTAGCCTTGTAATTATAGAAGGTAGTCTGTGGACAATATTTTTGTTACTCCAATAGATGGTAGCCTTCTCATTATGGAAGGTATTCTTTTGTCGAGATTTTTGTTAGTCCAATGGATGGTAGCCTTGTCATTATTGAGGATAGTCTGTTGTCGATATCTTTGTTACTCCAATGGATGATAGCCTCGTCATTATGCAAGGTAGTTTGTTGTTCATATTTTTGTTACTCCAATGGATGGTAGCCTTGTCATTATGGAAGGTAATATTTTTTTGAGAATTTTTTTACTCCAATGGATGGTAGCCTTGTCATTATTGAAGGTAGTCTGTTATCGATATCTTTGTTACTCCAATGGATGATAGCCTTGTTATTATGGAAAGTAGTCTGCTGTCGAGATTTTTTTTACTCCAATGGATGGTAGCCTTGTCATTATGGAAGGTAGTCTGTAGTCGAGATTTTTGTTAACCCAATGGATGGTAGCCTTGTAATTATGGAAGGTAGTCTGTTGTCGAGATTTTTGTTACTCCAATGGATGGTAGCCTTGTCATTATGGAAGGTAGTCTGTCGTTGAGATTTCTGTTACTCCAATGGATTGTAGCCTAGTCATTATGTAACGTAGCCTGTTGTTCAGATTTTTGTTACTCAAATGGATGGTAACCTTGTCAGTGTGGAAGTTAGTCTGTTGTCGAGATTTTTGTTATTCCAATGGATGGTAACCTTGTCAGTGTGGAAGTTAGTCTTTTGTCGAGATTTTTGTTATTCCAATGGATGGTAGCCTTGTCATTATTGAAGGTAGTCTATTGTCGATATCTTTGTTACTCAAATGGATGATAGCCTTGTCATTATGCAAGGTAGTCTGTTGTTCTTATTTTTGTTACTCCAACGGATGGTAGCCTTGTCATTATGGAAGATAGTCTATTGTCGAGATTTTTGTTATTCCAATGGATGGTAACCTTATCATTATGGAAGGTAGTTTTTATCGAGATTTTTGTTACTCCAATGGATGGTAGCCTTGTCATTATGGAAGGTAGTCTGTTGTAGATATCTTTGTTACTCTAATGGATGATCGACTTGTCATTATGCAAGGTTGTTTGTTGCTCATATTTTTGTTACTCCAATGGATGGTAGCATTGTCATTATGGAAGGTAATATTTTTTCAAGATTTTTGTTACTCCAACGGATGGTAGCCTTGTCATTATTGAAGGTAGTCTATTATCGATATCTTTGTTACTCCAATGGATGATAGCCTTGTAATTATGGAAGGTAGTCTGTTGTCGAGATTTTTGTTACTCCAATAGATGGTAGCCTTCTCATTATGGAAGGTAATTTTTTATCGAGATTTTTGTTACTCCAATGGATGGTAGCCTTGTCATTATGGAAGGTATTCTTTTGTCGAGATTTTTGTTACTCCATTGGATGGTAGCCTTGTCATTATTGAACGTAGTCTATTGTCGATATCTTTGTTACTCAAATGGATGATAGCCTTGTCATTATGCAAGGTAGTTTGTTGTTCATATTTTAGTTACTCCAAGGGATGGTAGCCTTGTCATTATGGAAGGTAGTCTGTTGTCGATATCTTTGTTATTCCAATGGATGGTAACCTTATCATTATGGAAGGTAGTTTTTTATCGAGATTTTTGTTACTCCAATGGTTGGTAGCCCTGTCATTATGGAAGGTAGTCTGTTGTCGATATTTTTGTTACTCCAATAGATGGTAGCCTTCTCATTATGGAAGGTAATTTTTTATCGATATTTTTGTTACTCCAATGGATGGTAGCCTTGTCATTATGGAAGGTATTCTTTTGTCGAGATTTTTGTTACTCCAATGGATGGTAGCCTTGTCATTATTGAAGGTAGTCTGTTGTCGATATCTTTGTTACTCCAATGGATGATAGCCTTGTCATTATGCAAGGTAGTTTGTTGTTCATATTTTTGTTACTCCAATGGATGGTAGCCTTGTCATTATGGAAGGTAATATTTTTTTGAGAATTTTTTTACTCCAATGGATGGTAGCCTTTTCATTATTGAAGGTAGTCTGTTATCGATATCTTTGTTACTCCAATGGATGATGACCTTGTCATTATGGATGGTAGTCTGCTGTCGAGATTTTTTTAACTTCAATGGATGGTAGCCTTGTCATTATGGAAGGTAGTCTGTAGTCGAGATTTTTGTTAACCCAATGGATGGTAGCCTTGTAATTATGGAAGTAGTCTGTTGTCGAGATTTTTGTTACTCCAATATATGTTAGCCTTGTCATTATGGAAGGTAGTCTGTCATTGAGATTTTTGTTACTCCAATGGATTGTAGCCTAGTCATTATGTAAGGTAGCCATTTGTTCAGATTTTTGTTACTCAAATGGATGGTAGCCTTGTCATTATGGAAGATAGTCTGTTGTCGAGATTTTTGTTATTTCAATGGATGGTAACCTTGTCAGTATGGAAGTTAGTCTTTTTTCGAGATTTTTGGTACTCCAATGGATGGTAGCCTTGTCATTATTGAAGGTAGTCTATTGTCGATATCTTTGTTACTCAAATGGATGATAGCCTTGTCATTATGCAAGGTAGTTTGTTGTTCATATTTTTGTTACTCCAATGGATGGTAGCCTTGTCATTATGGAAGATAGTCTATTGTCGAGATTTTTTTTATTCCAATGGATGGTAACCTTATCATTATGGAAGGTAGTTTTTTATCGAGATTTTTGTTACTCCAATGGATGGTAGCCTTGTCATTATGGAAGGTAGTCTATTGTTCAGATTTTTGTTACTCCAATGGATGGTAGCCTTGTCATTATGGAAGGTAGTCTATTTACGAGACTTTTGTTATTCCAATGGATGGTAGCCTTATCATTATGGAAGGTAACTTTTTATCGAGATTTTTGTTACTCCAATGGATGATAGCCTTGTCATTATGCAAGGTTGTTTGTTGCTCATATTTTTGTTACTCCAATGGATGGTAGCATTGTCATTATGGAAGGTAATATTTTTTCGAGATTTTTGTTACTCCAATGGGTGGTAGACTTATCATTAATTAAGGTAGTCTATTATCGATATCTTTGTTACTCCAATGGATGATAGCCTTGTAATTATGGAAGGTAGTCTGTTGTCAAGATTTTTGTTACTCCAATTGATGGTAGCCTTCTCATTATGGAAGGTAATTTTTTATCGAGATTTTTATTACTCTAATGGATGGTAGCCTTTTCATTATGGAAGGTATTCTTTTTTCGAGATTTTTGTTACTCTAATGGATGGTAGCCTTGTCATTATTGAAGGTAGTCTGTTGTTGATATCTTTGTTACTCCAATGGATGATAGCCTTGTCATTATGCAAGGTAGTTTGTTGTTCATATTTTTGTTACTCCAATGGATGGTAGCCTTTTCGTTATGGAAGGTAATATTTTTTTGAGATTTTTTTTACTCCAATGGATGATAGACTTGTCATTATGGAAGGTAGTCTGTTGTCGAGATTTTTTTTACCCCAATGGATGGTAGCCTTGTCATTATGGAAGGTAGTTTATTGTCGAGATTTTTGTTACTCCAATGGATGGTAGCCTTGTCATTATGGAAGGTAGTCTGTCG
This sequence comes from Vicia faba, assembly GCA_948472305.1. Lineage (NCBI taxonomy): Eukaryota > Viridiplantae > Streptophyta > Magnoliopsida > Fabales > Fabaceae > Vicia > Vicia faba. The sequence continues at coordinate 854,425,677 of OX451739.1, forward strand.
TTGAGATTTCAGTTACTCCAATGGATTGTAGCCTAGTCATTATGTAAGGTAGCCTGTTGTTCAAATTTTTGTTACTCTAATGGATGGTAGCCTCATCATTATGGAAGATAGTCTGTTGTTGAGATTTTTTTTATTCCAATGGATGGTAACCTTGTCAGTATGGAAGTTAGTATTTTGTCGAGATTTTTGTTACTCAAATGGATGGTAGCCTTGTCATTATGGAAGATAGTCTGTTGTCGAGATTTTTGTTATTCCAATGTATGGTAACCTTGTCAGTATGGAAGTTAGTCTTTTGTCGAGATTTTTGTTACTCCAATGGATGGTAGCCTTGTCATTATGGAAGGTAGTCTGTTGTTCAGATTTTTGTTACTCCAATGGATGGTAGCCTTGTCATTATGGAAGGTAGTCTATTTACGAGACTTTTGTTATTCCAATGGATGGTAGCCTTATCATTATGGAAGGTAGTTTGTTGTAGATATCTTTGTTACTCTAATGGATGATAGCCTTGTCATTATGCAAGGTTGTCTGTTGCTCATATTTTTGTTACTCCAATGGATGGTAGCCTTGTCATTATGGAAGGTAATATTTTTTCGAGATTTTTGTAACTCCAATGGATGGTAGCCTTGTCATTATTGAAGGTAGTCTGTTATCGATATCTTTTTTACTCCAATGGATGGTAGCCTTGTAATTATTGAAGGTAGTCTGTTGTCGAGATTTTTGTTACTCCAATAGATGGTAGCCTTCTCATTATTGAAGGTAATTTTTTATCGAGATTTTTGTTACTCCAATCGATGGTAGCATTGTCATTATGGAAGGTATTCTTTTGTCGAGATTTTTGTTACTCCAATGGATGGTAGCCTTGTCATTATTGATGGTAGTCTGTTGTCGATATCTTTGTTACTCCAATGGATGATAGCCTTGTCATTATGCAAGGTAGTTTGTTGTTCATATTTTTGTTACTCCAATGGATGGTAGCCTTCTCATTATGGAAGGTAATATTTTTTTGAGATTTTTTTTACTCCAATGGATGGTAGCCTTGTCATTATTGAAGGTAGTCTGTTATCGATATCTTTGTTACTCCAATGGATGATAGCCTTGTCATTATGGAAGGTAGTCTGTTGTCGAGATTTTTTTTACTCCAATGGATGGTAGCCTTGTCATTATGGAAGGTAGTCTGTAGTTGAGATTTTTGTTAACCCAATGGATGGTAGCCTTGTAATTATGGAAGGTAGTCTGTTGTCGAGATTTCAGTTACTCCAATGGATTGTAGCCTAGTCATTATGTAAGGTAGCCTGTTGTTGAGTTTTTTTTACTCCAATGGATGGTAGCCTTGTCATTATGGAAGATAGTCTGTTGTCGAGATTTTTGTTATTCCAATGGATGGTAACCTTGTTAGTATGGAAGTTAGTCTTTTGTCGAGATTTTTGTTACTCCAATGGATGGTAGCCTTGTCATTATTGAAGGTAGTCTATTGGCGATATCTTTGTTACTCAAATGGATGATAGCCTTGTCATTATGCAAGGTAGTCTGTTGTTCAGATTTTTGTTACTCCAATGGATGGTAGCCTTGTCATTATGGAAGGTAGTCTATTTTCGAGACTTTTGTTATTCCAATGGATGGTAGCCTTATCATTATGGAAGGTAACTTTTTATCGAGGTTTTTGTTACTCCAATGGATGGTAGCCTTGTCATTATGGAAGGTAGTCTGTCGTTGAGATTTCAGTTACTCCAATGGATTGTAGCCTAGTCATTATGTAAGGTAGTCTATTTAGGAGACTATTGTTATTCCAATGGATGGTATCCTTATCATTATGGAAGGTAACTTTTTATCGAGCTTTTTGTTACTCCAATGGATGGTAGCCTTGTCATTATGGAAGGTAGTCTGTTGTAAATATCTTTGTTACTCTAATGGATGATAGTCTTGTCATTATGCAAGGTTGTTTGTTGCTCATATTTTTGTTACTCCAATGGATGGTAGCATTGTCATTATAGAAGGTAATATTTTTTCGAGATTTTTGTTACTCCAATGGGTGGTAGCCTTGTCATTATAGAAGGTAGTCTATTATCGATATCTTTATTACTCCAATGGATGATAGCCTTGTAATTATGGAAGGTAGTCTGTTGTCGAGATTTTTGTTACTCCAATAGATGGTAGCCTTCTCATTATGGAAGGTGATTTTTTATCGAGATTTTTGTTACTCCAATGGATGGTAGCCTTGTCATTATGGAAGGTATTCTTTTGTCGATATTTTTGTTACTCCAATGGATTGTAGCCTTGTCATTATTGAAGGTAGTGTGTTGTTGATATCTTTGTTACTCCAATGGATGATAGCCTTGTCATTATGCAAGGTAGTTTGTTGTTCATATTTTTGGAAGGTAGTCTGTTGTTGATATCTTTGTTACTCCAATGGATGGTAGCCTTTTCATTATGGAAGGTAGTCTGTTGCTGAGATTTCAGTTACTCCAATGGATTGTAGCCTAGTCATTATGTAAGGTAGCCTGTTGTTCAGATATTTGTTACTCCAATGGATGGTAGCCTTGTCATTATGGAAGATAGTCTGTTGTCGAGATTTTTGTTATTCCAATGGATGGTAACCTTGTCAGTATGGAAGTTAGTATTTTGTCGAGATTTTTGTTACTCAAATGGATGGTAGCTTTATCATTATGGAAGATAGTCTGTTGTTGAGATTTTTGTTATTCCAATGGATGATAACCTTGTCAGTATGGAAGTTAGTCTTTTGTCGAGATTTTTGTTACTCCAATGGATGGTAGCCTTGTCATTATTGAAGGTAGTCTATTGTCGATATCTTTGTTACTCAAATGGATGATAGCCTTGTCATTATGCAAGGTAGTCTGTTGTTCATATTTTTGTTACTCCAATGGATGGTAGCCTTGTCATTATGCAAGATAGTCTATTATCGAGATTTTTGTTATTCCAATGGATGGTAACCTTATCATTATGGAAGGTAGATTTTTATCGAGATTTTTGTTACTCTAATGGATGGTAGCCTTGTCATTATGGAAGGTAGTCTATTGTTCAGATTTTTGTTACTACAATGGATGGTAGCCTTGTCATTATGGAAGGTAGTCTATTTACGAGACTTTTGTTATTCCAATGGATGGCAGCCTTATCATTATGGAAGGTAACTTTTTATCGAGATTTTTGTTACTCCAATGGATGGTAGCCTTGTCATTATGGAAGGTAGTCTGTTGTAGATATCTTTGTTAGTCTAATGGATGATAGCCTTGTCATTATGCAAGGTTGTTTGTTGCTCATATTTTTGTTACTCCAATGGATGGTAGCATTGTCATTATGGAAGGTAATATTTTTTCGAGATTTTTGTTACTCCAATGGATGGTAGCCTTGTCATTATTGAAGGTAGTCTATTATCGATATCTTTGTTACTCCAATGGATGATAGCCTTGTAATTATGGAAGGAAGTCTGTTGTCTAGATTTTTGTTACTCCAATTGATGGTAGCCTTCTCATTATGGAAGGTAATTTTTTATGGAGATTTTTATTACTCCAATGGATGGTAGCCTTGTCATTATGGAAGGTATTCTTTTGTCGAGATTTTTATTACTCCAATGGATGGTAGCCTTGTCATTATTGAAGGTAGTCTGTTGTTGAAATCTTTGTTACTCCAATGGATGATAGCCTTGTCATTATGCAAGGTATTTTGTTGTTCATATTTTTGTTACTCCAATGGATGGTAGCCTTTTCATTATGGAAGGTAATATTTTTTTGAGATTTTTTTTACTCCAATGGATGGTAGCCTTGTCATTATTGAAGGTAGTCTGTTATCGATATCTTTGTTACTCCAATGGATGATAGCCTTGCCATTATGGAAGGTAGTCTGTTGTCGAGATTTTTTTTACTCCAATGGATGGTATCCTTGTCATTATTGAAGGTAGTCTGTTATCGATATCTTTGTTACTCCAATGGATGATAGCCTTGTCATTATGGAAGGTAGTCTGTTGTCGAGATGTTTTTTACTCCAATGGATGGTAGCCTTGTCATTATGGAAGGTAGTCTGTAGTCGAGATTTTTGTTAACCCAATGGATGGTAGCCTTGTAATTATGGAAGGTAGTCTGTTGTCGAGATTTTTGTTACTCCAATGGATGGTAGCCTTGTCATTATGGAAGGTAGTCTGTCGTTTAGATTTCAGTTACTCCAATGGATTGTAGCCTAGTCATTATGTAAGGTAGCCTGTTGTTCAGATTTTTGTTACTCCATTGGATGGTAGCCTCATCATTATGGAAGATAGTCTATTGTCGAGATTTTTGTTATTCCAATGGATGGTAACCTTGTCAGTATGGAAGTTAGTATTTTGTCGAGATTTTTGTTACTCAAATGGATGGTAGCCTTGTCATTATGGAAGATAGTCTGTTGTCGAGATTTTTGTTATTCCAATGGATGGTAACCTTGTCAGTATGGAAGTTAGTCTTTTGTTGAGATTTTTGTTACTCCAATGGATGGTAGCCTTGTCATTATGGAAGGTAGTCTGTTTTTCAGATTTTTGTTACTCCAATTGATGGTAGCCTTGTCATTATGGAAGGTAGTCTATTTACAAGACTTTTGTTATTCCAATGGATGGTAGCCTTATCATTATGGAAGGTAACTTTTTATCGAGATTTTTGTTACTCCAATGGACGATAGCCTTGTCATTATGGAAGGTAGTCTGTTGTAGATATCTTTGTTACTCTAATGGATGATAGCCTTGTCATTATGCAAGGTTGTCTGTTGCTCATATTTTTGTTACTCCAATGGATGGTAGCCTTGTCATTATGAAAGGTAATATTTTTTCGAGATTTTTGTAACTCCAATGGATAGTAGCCTTATCATTATTGAAGGTAGTCTGTTATCGATATCTTTGTTACTCCAATGGAAGATAGCCTTGTAATTATGGAAGGTAGTCTGTGGTCGAGATTTTTGTTACTCCAATAGATGGTAGCCTTCTCATTATGGAATGTAATTTTTTATCGAGATTTTTGTTACTCCAATCGATGGTAGCCTTGTCATTATGGAAGGTATTCTTTTGTCGAGATTTTTGTTACTCCAATGGATGGTAGCCTTGTCATTATTGAAGGTAGTCTGTTGTCGATATCTTTGTTACTCCAATGGATGATAGCCTTGTCATTATGGAAGGTAGTCTGTTGTCGAGATTTTTTTTACTCCAATGGATGGTAGCCTTGTCATTATGGAAGGTAGTCTGTAGTTGAGATTTTTGTTAACCCAATGGATGGTAACCTTGTAATAATGGAAGGTAGTCTGTTGTCGAGATTTTTGTTACTCCAATGGATGGTAGCCTTGTCATTATGGAAGGTAGTCTGTCGTTGAGATTTCAGTTACTCCAATGGATTGTAGCCTAGTCATTATGTAAGGTAGTCTGTTGTTCAGATTTTTGTTACTCCAATGAATGGTAGCCTTGTCATTATGGAAGATAGTCTGTTGTCGAGATTTTTGTTATTCCAATGGATGGTAACCTTGTCAGTATGGAAGTTAGTCTTTTGTCGAGATTTTTGTTACTCCAATGGATGGTAGCCTTGTCATTATTGAAAGTAGTCTATTGGCGATATCTTTGTTACTCAAATGGATAATAGCCTTGTCATTATGCAAGGTAGTCTGTTGTTCAGATTTTTGTTACTCCGATGGATGGTAGCTTTGTCATTATGGAAGGTAGTCTATTTTCGAGACTTTTGTTATTCCAATGGATGGTAGCCTTATCATTATGGAAGGTAACTTTTTATCGAGGTTTTTGTTACTCCAATGGATGGTAGCCTTGTCATTATGGAAGGTAGTCTGTCGTTGAGATTTCAGTTACTCCAATGGATTGTAGCCTAGTCATTATGTAAGGTAGTCTGTTGTTCAGATTTTTGTTATTCCAATGGATGGTAACCTTGTCATTATGGAAGGTAGTCCTTTGTCAAGATTTTTGTTACTCCAATGGATGGTAGCCTTGTCAATATTGAAGGTAGTCTGTTGTCGATATCTTTGTAACTCCAATGGCTGATAGCCTTGTCATTATGGAAGGTAGTCTGTTCTCGATATCTTTGTTACTCCAATGGATGGTTCTGTTGTTCATATTTTTGTTACTCCAATGGATGGTAGCCTTGTCATTATGGAAGGTAGTCTATTTACGAGACTTTTGTTATTCCAATGGATGGTAGCCTTATCATTATGGAAGGTAACTTTTTATCGAGATTTTTGTTACTCCAATGGATGGTAGCCTTGTCATTATGGAAGGTAGTCTGTTGTAGATATCTTTGTTACTCTAATGGATGATAGTCTTGTCATTATGCAAGGTTGTCTGTTGCTCATATTTTTGTTACTCCAATGGATGGTAGCCTTGTCATTATGAAAGGTAATATTTTTTCGAGATTTTTGTAACTCCAATGGATAGTAGCCTTGTCATTATTGAAGGTAGTCTGTTATCGATATCTTTGTTACTCCAATGGAAGATAGCCTTGTAATTATGGAAGGTAGTCTGTGGTCGAGATTTTTGTTACTCCAATAGATGGTAGCCTTCTCATTATGGAATGTAATTTTTTATCGAGATTTTTGTTACTCCAATCGATGGTAGCCTTGTCATTATGGAAGGTATTCTTTTGTCGAGATTTTTGTTACTCCAATGGATGGTAGCCTTGTCATTATTGAAGGTAGTCTGTTGTCGATATCTTTGTTACTCCAATGGATGATAGCCTTGTCATTATGGAAGGTAGTCTGTTGTCGAGATTTTTTTTACTCCAATGGATGGTAGCCTTGTCATTATGGAAGGTAGTCTGTAGTTGAGATTTTTGTTAACCCAATGGATGGTAACCTTGTAATAATGGAAGGTAGTCTGTTGTCGAGATTTTTGTTACTCCAATGGATGGTAGCCTTGTCATTATGGAAGGTAGTCTGTCGTTGAGATTTCAGTTACTCCAATGGATTGTAGCCTAGTCATTATGTAAGGTAGTCTGTTGTTCAGATTTTTGTTACTCCAATGAATGGTAGCCTTGTCATTATGGAAGATAGTCTGTTGTCGAGATTTTTGTTATTCCAATGGATGGTAACCTTGTCAGTATGGAAGTTAGTCTTTTGTCGAGATTTTTGTTACTCCAATGGATGGTAGCCTTGTCATTATTGAAAGTAGTCTATTGGCGATATCTTTGTTACTCAAATGGATAATAGCCTTGTCATTATGCAAGGTAGTCTGTTGTTCAGATTTTTGTTACTCCGATGGATGGTAGCTTTGTCATTATGGAAGGTAGTCTATTTTCGAGACTTTTGTTATTCCAATGGATGGTAGCCTTATCATTATGGAAGGTAACTTTTTATCAAGGTTTTTGTTACTCCAATGGATGGTAGCCTTGTCATTATGGAAGGTAGTCTGTCGTTGAGATTTCAGTTACTCCAATGGATTGTAGCCTAGTCATTATGTAAGGTAGTCTGTTGTTCAGATTTTTGTTATTCCAATGGATGGTAACCTTGTCATTATGGAAGGTAGTCCTTTGTCAAGATTTTTGTTACTCCAATGGATGGTAGCCTTGTCAATATTGAAGGTAGTCTGTTGTCGATATCTTTGTAACTCCAATGGCTGATAGCCTTGTCATTATGGAAGGTAGTCTGTTCTCGATATCTTTGTTACTCCAATGGATGGTTCTGTTGTTCATATTTTTGTTACTCCAATGGATGGTAGCCTTGTCATTATGGAAGGTAGTCTATTTACGAGACTTTTGTTATTCCAATGGATGGTAGCCTTATCATTATGGAAGGTAACTTTTTATCGAGATTTTTGTTACTCCAATGGATGGTAGCCTTGTCATTATGGAAGGTAGTCTGTTGTAGATATCTTTGTTACTCTAATGGATGATAGTCTTGTCATTATGCAAGGTTGTTTGTTTCTCATATTTTTGTTACTCCAATGGATGGTAGCATTGTCATTATGGAAGGTAATATTTTTTCGAGATTTTTGTTACTCCAATGGATGGTAGCCTTGTCATTATTGAAGGTAGTCTGTTATCGATATCTTTGTTACTCCAATGGATGATAGCCTTGTAATTATGGAAGGTAGTCTGTTGTCGAGATTTTATTTACTCCAATGGATGGTAGCCTTGTCATTATTGAAGGTAGTATACAGTCAAGATTTTTGTTAACCCATGGATGGTAGCCTTGTAATTATGGAAGGTAGTCTGTTGTCGAGATTTTTGTTACTCCAATGGATGGTAGCATTGTTATTATGGAAGGTAGTATGTCGTTTAGATTTCTGTTACTCTAATGGATTGTAGCCTAGTCATTATGTAAGGTAGCCTGTTGTTCAGATTTTTGTTATTCCAATGGATGGTAGCCTTGTTATTATGGAAGATAGTCTGTTGTCGAGATTTTTGTTATTCCAATGGATGGTAACCTTGTCAGTATGGAAGTTAGTCTTTTGTCGAGATTTTTATTACTCCAATGGATGGTAGCCTTGTCATTATTGAAGGTAGTCTATTGTCGATATCTTTGTTACTCAAATGGATGATAGCCTTGTCATTATGCAAGGTAGTCTGTTGTTTATATTTTTGTTACTCCAATGGATGGTAGCCTTGTCATTATGGAAGATAGTCTATTGTCGAGATTTTTGTTATTCCAATGGATGGTAACCTTATCATTATGGAAGGTAGTTTTTTATCGAGATTTTTGTTACTCCAATGGATGGTAGCCTTGTCATTATGGAAGCTAGTCTTTTGTTCAGATTTTTGTTACTCCAATGGATGGTAGCCTTGTAATTATGGAAGGTAGTCTGTTGTCGAGATTTTTGTTACTCCAATAGATGGTAGCCTTCTCATTATGGAAGGTAATTTTTTATCGAGATTTTTGTTACTCCAATGGATGGTAGCTTTTTCATTATGGAAGGTATTCTTTTGTCGAGATTTTTGTTACTCCAATGGATGGTAGCCTTGTCATTATTGAAGGTAGTCTGTTGTTGATATCTTTGTTACTCCAATGGATGATAGCCTTGTCATTATGCAAGGTAGTTTGTTGTTCATATTTTTGTTACTCCAATGGATGGTAGCCTTTTCATTATGGAAGGTAATATTTTTTTGAGATTTTTTTTACTCCACTGGATGGTAGCCTTGTCATTATTAAAGGTAGTCTGTTATCGATATCTTTGTTACTCCAATGGATGATAGCCTTGTCATTATGGAAGTTAGTCTGTTGTCGAGATTTTTTTTACTCCAATGGATGGTAGCCTTGTCATTATTGAAGGTAGTCTGTTATCGATATCTTTGTTACTCCAATGGATGATAGCCTTGTCATTATGGAAGGTTGTCTGTTGTCGAGATTTTTTTTACTCCAATGGATGGTAGCCTTGTCATTATGGAAGGTAGTCTGTAGTCGAGATTTTTGTTAACCCAATGGATGGTAGCCTTGTAATTATGGAATGAAGTCTGTTGTCGAGATTTTTGTTACTCCAATGGATGCTAGCCTTGTCATTATGGAAGGTAGTCTGTCGTTGATATTTCAGTTACTCCAATGGATTGTAGCCTAGTCATTATGTAAGGTAGCCTGTTGTTCAGATTTTTGTTACTCCAATGGATGGTAGCCTTGTCATTATGGAAGATAGTGTGTTGTCGAGATTTTTGTTATTCCAATGGATGGTAACCTTGTCAGTATGGAAGTTAGTATTTTGTCGAGATTTTTGTTACTCAAATGGATGGTAGCCTTGTCATTATGGAAGATAGTCTGTTGTCGAGATTTATGTTATTCCAATGGATGATAACCTTGTCAGTATGGAAGTTAGTCTTTTGTCGAGATTTTTGTTACACCAATGGATGGTAGCCTTGTCATTATTGAAGGTAGTCTGTTGTTCATATTTTTGTTACTCCAATGGATGGTAGCCTTGTCATTATGGAAAATAGTCTATTATCGAGATTTTTGTTATTCCAATGGATGGTAACCTTATCATTATGGAAGGTAGTTTTTATCGAGATTTTTGTTACTCCAATGGATGGTAGCCTTGTCATTATGGAAGGTAGTCTGTTGTTCAGATTTTTGTTACTCCAATGGATGGGTGCCTTGTCATTACGGAAGGTAGTCTATTTACGAGACTTTTGTTATTCCAATGGATGGTAGCCTTATCATTATGGAAGGTAACTTTTTATCGAGATTTTTGTTACTCCAATGGATGGTAGCCTTGTCATTATGGAAGGTAGTCTGTTGTAGATATCTTTGTTACTCTAATGGATGATAGTCTTGTCATTATGCAAGGTTGTTTGTTGCTCATATTTTTGTTACTCCAATGGATGGTAGCATTGTCATTATGGAAGGTAATATTTTTTCGAGATTTTTGTTACTCCAATGGATGGTAGCCTTGTCATTATTGAAGGTAGTCTATTATCGATATCTTTGTTACTCCAATGGATGATAGCCTTGTAATAATGGAAGGTAGTCTGTTGTCGATATTTTTGTTACTCCAATAGATGGTAGCCTTCTCATTATGGAAGGTAATTTTTTATCGAGATTTTTGTTACTCCAATGGATGGTAGCCTTGTCATTATGGAAGGTATTCTTTTGTCGAGATTTTTGTTACTCCAATGGATGGTAGCCTTGTCATTATTGAAGGTAGTCTGTTGTTAATATCTTTGTTACTCCAATGGATGATAGCCTTGTTATTATGCAAGGTAGTTTGTTGTTCATATTATAGTAACTCCAATGGATGGTAGCCTTTTCATTATGGAAGGTAATATTTTTTTGAGATTTTTTTTACTCCACTGGATGGTAGCCTTGTCATTATTGAAGGTAGTCTGTTATCGATATCTTTGTTACTCCAATGGATGATAGCCTTGTCATTATAGAAGGTAGTCTGTTGTCGAGATTTTTTTTACTCCAATGGATGGTAGCCTTGTCATTATTGTAGGAAGTATGTTATCGATATCTTTGTTACTCCAATGGATGATAGCCTTGTCATTATGGAAGGTAGTCTGTTGTCGAGATTTTTTTTACTCCAATGGATGGTAGCCTTGTCATTATGGAAGGTAGTCTGTAGTCGAGATTTTTGTTAACCCAATGGATGGTAACCTTGTAATTATGGAAGGTAGTCTGTTGTCGAGATTTTTTTTACTCCAATAGATGGTAGCCTTGTCATTATGGAAGGTAGTCTGTCGTTGAGATTTCAGTTACTCCATTGGATTGTAGCCTAGTCATTATGTAAGGTAGCCTGTTGTTCAGATTTTTGTTACTCCAATGGATGGTAGCCTTGTCATTATGGAAGATAGTCTGTTGTCGAGATTTTTGTTATTCCAATGGATGGTAACCTTGTCAGTATGGAAGTTAGTATTTTGTCGAGATTTTTGTTACTCAAATTGATGGTAGCCTTGTCATTATGGAAGATAGTCTGTTGTCGAGATTTTTGTTATTCCAATGGATGATAACCTTGTCAGTATGGAAGTTAGTCTTTTGTCGAGATTTTTGTTACACCAATGGATGGTAGCCTTGTCATTATTGAAGGTAGTCTATTGTCGATATCTTTGTTACTCAAATGGATGATAGCCTTGTCATTATGCAAGGTAGTCTGTTGTTCATATTTTTGTTACTCCAATGGATGGTAGCCTTCTCATTATGGAAGATAGTCTATTATCAAGATTTTTGTTATTCCAATGGATGGTAACCTTATCATTATGGAAGGTAGTTTTTTATCTAGATTTTTGTTACTCCAATGGATGATAGCCTTGTCATTATGGAAGGTGGTCTGTTGTTCAGATTTTTGTTACTCCAATGGATGGTAGACTTGTCATTATGGAAGGTAGTCTATTTACGAGACTTTTGTTATTCCAATGGATGGTAGCCTTATCATTATGGAAGGTAACTTTTTATCGAGATTTTTGTTACTCCAATGGATGGTAGCCTTGTAATTATGGAAGGTAGTCTGTTGTAGATATCTTTGTTACTCTAATGGATGATAGCTTTGTCATTATGCAAGGTTGTCTGTTGCTCATATTTTTGTTACTCCAATGGATGGTAGCATTGTCATTATGCAAGGTAATATTTTTTCGAGATTTTTGTTACTCCAATAGATGGTAGCCTTGTCATTATGGAAGGTAGTCTGTTGTCGAGATTTTTTTTACTCCAATGGATGGTAGCCTTGTCATTATGGAAGGTAGTCTGTAGTTGAGATTTTTGTTAACCCAATGGATGGTAACCTTGTAATAATGGAAGGTAGTCTGTTGTCGAGATTTTTGTTACTCCAATGGATGGTAGCCTTGTCATTATGGAAGGTAGTCTGTCGTTGAGATTTCAGTTACTCCAATGGATTGTAGCCTAGTCATTATGTAAGGTAGTCTGTTGTTCAGATTTTTGTTACTCCAATGAATGGTAGCCTTGTCATTATGGAAGATAGTCTGTTGTCGAGATTTTTGTTATTCCAATGGATGGTAACCTTGTCAGTATGGAAGTTAGTCTTTTGTCGAGATTTTTGTTACTCCAATGGATGGTAGCCTTGTCATTATTGAAGGTAGTCTATTGGCGATATCTTTGTTACTCAAATGGATGATAGCCTTGTCATTATGCAAGGTAGTCTGTTGTTCATATTTTTGTTACTCCGATGGATGGTAGCTTTGTCATTATGGAAGGTAGTCTATTTTCGAGACTTTTGTTATTCCAATGGATGGTAGCCTTATCATTATGGAAGGTAACTTTTTATCGAGATTTTTGTTACTCCAATGGATGGTAGCCTTGTAATTATGGAAGGTAGTCTGTTGTAGATATCTTTGTTACTCTAATGGATGATAGCTTTGTCATTATGCAAGGTTGTCTGTTGCTCATATTTTTGTTACTCCAATGGATGGTAGCATTGTCATTATGCAAGGTAATATTTTTTCTAGATTTTTGTTACTCCAATAGATGGTAGCCTTGTCATTATGGAAGGTAGTCTGTTGTCGAGATTTTTTTTACTCCAATGGATGGTAGCCTTGTCATTATGGAAGGTAGTCTGTAGTTGAGATTTTTGTTAACCCAATGGATGGTAACCTTGTAATAATGGAAGGTAGTCTGTTGTCGAGATTTTTGTTACTCCAATGGATGGTAGCCTTGTCATTATGGAAGGTAGTCTGTCGTTGAGATTTCAGTTACTCCAATGGATTGTAGCCTAGTCATTATGTAAGGTAGTCTGTTGTTCAGATTTTTGTTACTCCAATGAATGGTAGCCTTGTCATTATGGAAGATAGTCTGTTGTCGAGATTTTTGTTATTCCAATGGATGGTAACCTTGTCAGTATGGAAGTTAGTCTTTTGTCGAGATTTTTGTTACTCCAATGGATGGTAGCCTTGTCATTATTGAAGGTAGTCTATTGGCGATATCTTTGTTACTCAAATGGATGATAGCCTTGTCATTATGCAAGGTAGTCTGTTGTTCAGATTTTTGTTACTCCGATGGATGGTAGCTTTGTCATTATGGAAGGTAGTCTATTTTCGAGACTTTTGTTATTCCAATGGATGGTAGCCTTATCATTATGGAAGGTAACTTTTTATCGAGATTTTTGTTACTCCAATGGATGGTCGCCTTGTAATTATGGAAGGTAGTCTGTTGTAGATATCTTTGTTACTCTAATGGATGATAGCTTTGTCATTATGCAAGGTTGTCTGTTGCTCATATTTTTGTTACTCCAATGGATGGTAGCATTGTCATTATGCAAGGTAATATTTTTTCGAGATTTTTGTTACTCCAATAGATGGTAGCCTTGTCATTATGGAAGGTAGTCTGTTGTCGAGATTTTTTTTACTCCAATGGATGGTAGCCTTGTCATTATGGAAGGTAGTCTGTAGTTGAGATTTTTGTTAACCCAATGGATGGTAACCTTGTAATAATGGAAGGTAGTCTGTTGTCGAGATTTTTGTTACTCCAATGGATGGTAGCCTTGTCATTATGGAAGGTAGTCTGTCGTTGAGATTTCAGTTACTCCAATGGATTGTAGCCTAGTCATTATGTAAGGTAGTCTGTTGTTCAGATTTTTGTTACTCCAATGAATGGTAGCCTTGTCATTATGGAAGATAGTCTGTTGTCGAGATTTTTGTTATTCCAATGGATGGTAACCTTGTCAGTATGGAAGTTAGTCTTTTGTCGAGATTTTTGTTACTCCAATGGATGGTAGCCTTGTCATTATTGAAGGTAGTCTATTGGCGATATCTTTGTTACTCAAATGGATGATAGCCTTGTCATTATGCAAGGTAGTCTGTTGTTCAGATTTTTGTTACTCCGATGGATGGTAGCTTTGTTATTATGGAAGGTAGTCTATTTTCGAGACTTTTGTTATTCCAATGGATGGTAGCCTTATCATTATGGAAGGTAACTTTTTATCGAGGTTTTTGTTACTCCAATGGATGGTAGCCTTGTCATTATGGAAGGTAGTCTGTCGTTGAGATTTCAGTTACTCCAATGGATTGTAGCCTAGTCATTATGTAAGGTAGTCTGTTGTTCAAATTTTTGTTATTCCAATGGATGGTAACCTTGTCATTATGGAAGGTAGTCCTTTGTCAAGGTTTTTTTTACTCCAATGGATGGTAGCCTTGTCAATATTGAAGGTAGTCTGTTGTCGATATCTTTGTAACTCCAATGGCTGATAGCCTTGTCATTATGGAAGGTAGTCTGTTCTCGATATCTTTGTTACTCCAATGGATGGTAGCCTTGTCATTTTGGAAGGTAGTCTGTTGTCGATATTTTTGATACCCCAATGGATGGTAGCCTTGTAATTATGGAAGGTAGTCTGTTGTCGAGATTTTTGTTACTCCAATGGATGGTAGCCTTGTCATTATTGAAGGTAGTCTATTGTCGATATCTTTGTTACTCAAATGGATGATAGCCTTGTCATTATGCAAGGTAGTCTGTTGTTTATATTTTTGTTACTCCAATGGATGGTAGCCTTGTCATTATGGAAGATAGTCTATTGTCAAGATTTTTGTTATTCCAATGGATGGTAACCTTATCATTATGGAAGGTAGTTTTTTATCGAGATTTTTGTTACTCCAATGGATGGTAGCCTTGTCATTATGGAAGGTAGTCTGTTGTTCAGATTTTTGTTACTCCAATGGATGGTAGCCTTGTCATTATGGAAGGTAGTCTATTTACGAGACTTTTGTTATTCCAATGGATGGTAGCCTTATCATTATGGAAGGTAACTTTTTATCGAGATTTTTGTTACTCCAATGGATGGTAGCCTTGTCATTATGGAAGGTAGTTTGTTGTAGATATCTTTGTTACTCTAATGGATGATAGTCTTGTCATTATGCAAGGTTGTTTGTTTCTCATATTTTTGTTACTCCAATGGATGGTAGCATTGTCATTATGGAAGGTAATATTTTTTCGAGATTTTTGTTACTCCAATGGATGGTAGCCTTGTCATTATTGAAGGTAGTCTATTATCGATTTCTTTGTTACTCCAATGGATGATAGCCTTGTAATTATGGAAGGTAGTCTGTTGTCGAGATTTTTGTTACTCCAATAGATGGTAGCCTTCTCATTATGGAAGGTAATTTTTTATCGAGATTTTTGTTACTCCAATGGATGGTAGCCTTGTCATTATGGAAGGTATTCTTTTGTCGAGATTTTTGTTACTCCAATGGATGGTAGCCTTGTCATTATTGAAGGTAGTCTGTTGTTGATATCTTTGTTACTCCAATGGATGATAGCCTTGTCATTATGCAAGGTAGTTTGTTGTTCATATTTTTGTTACTCCAATGGATGGTAGCCTTTTCATTATGGAAGGTAATATTTTTTTGAGATATTTTTTACTCCACTGGATGGTAGCCTTGTCATTATTGAAGGTAGTCTGTTATCGATATCTTTGTTACTCCAATGGATGATAGCCTTGTAATTATGGAAGGTAGTCTGTTGTCGAGATTTTATTTACTCCAATGGATGGTAGCCTTGTCATTATTGAAGGTAGTATACAGTCAAGATTTTTGTTAACCCATGGATGGTAGCCTTGTAATTATGGAAGGTAGTCTGTTGTCGAGATTTTTGTTACTCCAATGGATGGTAGCCTTGTTATTATGGAAGGTAGTATGTCGTTTAGATTTCTGTTACTCTAATGGATTGTAGCCTAGTCATTATGTAAGGTAGCCTGTTGTTCAGATTTTTGTTATTCCAATGGATGGTAGCCTTGTTATTATGGAAGATAGTCTGTTGTCGAGATTTTTGTTATTCCAATGGATGGTAACCTTGTTAGTATGGAAGTTAGTCTTTTGTCGAGATTTTTGTTACTCCAATGGATGGTAGCCTTGTCATTATTGAAGGTAGTCTATTGTCGATATCTTTGTTACTCAAATGGATGATAGCCTTGTCATTATGCAAGGTAGTCTGTTGTTTATATTTTTGTTACTCCAATGGATGGTAGCCTTGTAATTATGGAAGATAGTCTATTGTCGAGATTTTTGTTATTCCAATGGATGGTAACCTTATCATTATGGAAGGTAGTTTTTTATCGAGATTTTTGTTACTCCAATGGATGGTAGCCTTGTCATTATGGAAGCTAGTCTGTTGTTCAGATTTTTGTTACTCCAATGGATGGTAGCCTTGTCATTATGGATGGTAGTCTATTTACGAGACTTTTGTTATTCCAATGGATGGTAGCCTTATCATTATGGAAGGTAACTTTTTATCGAGATTTTTGTTACTCCAATGGATGGTAGCCTTGTCATTATGGAAGGTAGTCTGTTGTAGATATCTTTGTTACTCTAATGGATGGTAACCTTATCATTATGCAAGGTCGTTTTTTGCTCATATTTTTGTTACTCCAATGGATGGTAGCATTGTCATTATGGAAGGTAATATTTTTTCGAGATTTTTGTTACTCCAATGGATGGTAGCCTTGTCATTATTGAAGTTAGTCTATTATCGATATCTTTGTTACTCCAATGGATGATAGCCTTGTAATTATGGAAGGTAGTCTGTTGTCGAGATTTTTGTTACTCCAATAGATGGTAGCCTTCTCATTATGGAAGGTAATTTTTTATCGAGATTTTTGTTACTCCAATGGATGGTAGATTTGTCATTATGGAAGGTATTCTTTTGTCGAGATTTTTGTTACTCCAATGAATGGTAGCCTTGTCATTATTGAAGGTAGTCTGTTGTTGATATCTTTGTTACTCCAATGGATGATAGCCTTGTCATTATGCAAGGTAGTTTGTTGTTCATATTTTTGTTACTCCAATGGATGGTAGCCTTTTCATTATGGAAGGTAATATTTTTTTGAGATTTTTTTTACTCCACTGGATGGTAGCCTTGTCATTATTAAAGGTAGTCTGTTATCGATATCTTTGTTACTCCAATGGATGATAGCCTTGTCATTATGGAAGGTAGTCTGTTGTCGAGATTTTTTTTACTCCAATGGATGGTAGCCTTGTCATTGTTGAAGGTAGTCTGTTATCGATATCTTTGTTACTCCAATGGATGATAGCCTTGTCATTATGGAAGGTAGTCTGTTGTCGAGATTTTTTTTACTCCAATGGATGGTAGCCTTGTCATTATGGAAGGTAGTCTGTAGTCGAGATTTTTGTTAACCCAATGGATGGTAGCCTTGTAATTATGGAATGAAGTCTGTTGTCGAGATTTTTGTTACTCCAATGGATGGTAGCCTTGTCATTATGGAAGGTAGTCTGTCGTTGATATTTCAGTTACTCCAATGGATTGTAGCCTAGTCATTATGTAAGGTAGCCTGTTGTTCAGATTTTTGTTACTCCAATGGATGGTAGCCTTGTCATTATGGAAGATAGTGTGTTGTCGAGATTTTTGTTATTCCAATGGATGGTAACCTTGTCAGTATGGAAGTTAGTCTTTTGTCGAGATTTTTGTTACACCAATGGATGGTAGCCTTGTCATTATTGAAGGTAGTCTGTTGTTCATATTTTTGTTACTCCAATGGATGGTAGCCTTGTCATTATGGAAAATAGTCTATTATCGAGATTTTTGTTATTCCAATGGATGGTAACCTTATCATTATGGAAGGTAGTTTTTTATCGAGATTTTTGTTACTCCAATGGATGGTAGCCTTGTCATTATGGAAGGTAGTCTGTTGTTCAGATTTTTGTTACTCCAATGGATGGGTGCCTTGTCATTATGGAAGGTAGTCTATTTACGAGACTTTTGTTATTCCAATGGATGGTAGCCTTATCATTATGGAAGGTAACTTTTTATCGAGATTTTTGTTACTCCAATGGATGGTAGCCTTGTCATTATGGAAGGTAGTCTGTTGTAGATATCTTTGTTACTCTAATGGATGATAGTCTTGTCATTATGCAAGGTTGTTTGTTGCTCATATTTTTGTTACTCCAATGGATGGTAGCATTGTCATTATGGAAGGTAATATTTTTTCGAGATTTTTGTTACTCCAATGGATGGTAGCCTTGTCATTATTGAAGGTAGTCTATTATCGATATCTTTGTTACTCCAATGGATGATAGCCTTGTAATTATGGAAGGTAGTCTGTTGTCGATATTTTTGTTACTCCAATAGATGGTAGCCTTCTCATTATGGAAGGTAATTTTTTATCGAGATTTTTGTTACTCCAATGGATGGTAGCCTTGTCATTATGGAAGGTATTCTTTTGTCGAGATTTTTGTTACTCCAATGGATGGTAGCCTTGTCATTATTGAAGGTAGTCTGTTGTTAATATCTTTGTTACTCCAATGGATGATAGCCTTGTCATTATGCAAGGTAGTTTGTTGTTCATATTATAGTAACTCCAATGGATGGTAGCCTTTTCATTATGGAAGGTAATATTTTTTTGAGATTTTTTTTACTCCACTGGATGGTAGCCTTGTCATTATTGAAGGTAGTCTGTTATCGATATCTTTGTTACTCCAATGGATGATAGCCTTGTCATTATAGAAGGTAGTCTGTTGTCGAGATTTTTTTTACTCCAATGGATGGTAGCCTTGTCATTATTGTAGGAAGTATGTTATCGATATCTTTGTTACTCCAATGGATGATAGCCTTGTCATTATGGAAGGTAGTCTGTTGTCGAGATTTTTTTTACTCTAATGGATGGTAGCCTTGTCATTATGGAAGGTAGTCTGTAGTCGAGATTTTTGTTAACCCAATGGATGGTAACCTTGTAATTATGGAAGGTAGTTTGTTGTCGAGATTTTTGTTACTCCAATAGATGGTAGCCTTGTCATTATGGAAGGTAGTCTGTCGTTGAGATTTCAGTTACTCCATTGGATTGTAGCCTAGTCATTATGTAAGGTAGCCTGTTGTTCAGATTTTTGTTACTCCAATGGATGGTAGCCTTGTCATTATGGAAGATAGTCTGTTGTCGAGATTTTTGTTATTCCAATGGATGGTAACCTTGTCAGTATGGAAGTTAGTATTTTGTCGAGATTTTTGTTACTCAAATTGATGGTAGCCTTGTCATTATGGAAGATAGTCTGTTGTCGAGATTTTTGTTATTCCAATGGATGATAACCTTGTCAGTATGGAAGTTAGTCTTTTGTCGAGATTTTTGTTACACCAATGGATGGTAGCCTTGTCATTATTGAAGGTAGTCTATTGTCGATATCTTTGTTACTCAAATGGATGATAGCCTTGTCATTATGCAAGGTAGTCTGTTGTTCATATTTTTGTTACTCCAATGGATGGTAGCCTTGTCATTATGGAAGATAGTCTATTATCAAGATTTTTGTTATTCCAATGGATGGTAACCTTATCATTATGGAAGGTAGTTTTTTATCTAGATTTTTGTTACTCCAATGGATGATAGCCTTGTCATTATGGAAGGTGGTCTGTTGTTCAGATTTTTGTTACTCCAATGGATGGTAGACTTGTCATTATGGAAGGTAGTTTATTTACGAGACTTTTGTTATTCCAATGGATGGTAGCCTTATCATTATGGAAGGTAACTTTTTATCGAGATTTTTGTTACTCCAATGGATGGTAGCCTTGTAATTATGGAAGGTAGTCTGTTGTAGATATCTTTGTTACTCTAATGGATGATAGCTTTGTCATTATGCAAGGTTGTCTGTTGCTCATATTTTTGTTACTCCAATGGATGGTAGCATTGTCATTATGCAAGGTAATATTTTTTCGAGATTTTTGTTACTCCAATAGATGGTAGCCTTGTCATTATTGAAGGTAGTCTGTTATCGATATCTTTGTTACTCCAATGGATGATAGCCTTGTAATTATGGATGGTAGTATGTTGTCGATATTTTTGTTACTCCAATAGATGGTAGCCTTCTCATTATGGAAGGTAATTTTTTATCGAGATTTTTGTTACTCCAATGGATGGTAGCCTTTTCATTATGGAAGGTATTCTTTTGTCGAGATTTTTGTTAATCCAATGGATGGTAGCCTTGTCATTATTGAAGGTAGTCTGTTGTCGATATCTTTGTTACTCCAATGGATGATAGCCTTGTCATTATGCAAGGTAGTTTGTTGTTCATATTTTTGTTACTCCAATGGATGGTAGCCTTTTCATTATGGAAGGTAATATTTTTTTGAGATTTTTTTTACTCCAATGGATGATAGCCTTGTCATTATTGAAGGTAGTCTGTTATCGATATCATTGTTACTCCAATGGATGATAGCCTTGTCATTATCGAAGGTAGTCTGTTGTCGAGATTTTTTTACTCCAGTGGATGGTAGCCTTGTCATTATTGAAGGTAGTCTGTTATCGATATCTTTGTTACTCCAATGGATGATAGCCTTGTCATTATGGAAGGTAGTCTGTTGTCGAGATTTTTTTTACTCCAATGGATGGTAGCCTTGTCATTATGGAAGGTAGTCTGTAGTCGAGATTTTTGTTAACCCAATGGATGGTAGCCTTGTAATTATGGAAGGTAGTCTGTTGTCGAGATTTTTGTTACTCCAATGGATGCTAGCCTTGTCATTATGGAAGGTAATCTGTCGTTGAGATTTCAGTTACTCCAATGGATTGTAGCCTAGTCATTATTTAAGGTAGCCTGTTGTTCAGATTTTTGTTACTCCAATGGATGGTAGCCTTGTAATTATGGAAGATAGTCTGTTGTCGAGATTTTTGTTATTCCAATGGATGGTAACCTTGTCAGTATGGAAGTTAGTCTTTTGTCGAGATTTTTGTTACTCCAATGGATGGTAGCCTTGTCATTATTGAAGGTAGTCTATTGGTGATATCTTTGTTACTCAAATGAATGATAGCCTTGTCATTATGCAAGGTAGTCTGTTGTTCAGATTTTTGTTACTCCAATGGATGGTAGCCTTGACATTATGGAAGGTAGTCTATTTTAGAGACTTTTGTTATTCCAATGGATGGTAGCATTATCATTATGGAAGGTAACTTTTTATCGAGGTTTTTGTTACTCCAATGGATGGTAGCCTTGTCATTATGGAAGGTAGTCTGTCGTTGAGATTTCAGTTACTCCAATGGATTGTAGCCTAGTCATTATGTAAGGTAGTCTGTTGTTCAGATTTTTGTTATTCCAATGGATGGTAACCTTGTCATTATGGAAGGTAGTCTGTCGTTGAGATTTCAGTTACTCCATTGGATTGTAGCCTAGTCATTATGTAAGGTAGCCTGTTGTTCAGATTTTTGTTACTCCAATGGATGGTAGCCTTGTCATTATGGAAGATAGTCTGTTGTCGAGATTTTTGTTATTCCAATGGATGGTAACCTTGTCAGTATGGAAGTTAGTATTTTGTCGAGATTTTTGTTACTCAAATTGATGGTAGCCTTGTCATTATGGAAGATAGTCTGTTGTCGAGATTTTTGTTATTCCAATGGATGATAACCTTGTCAGTATGGAAGTTAGTCTTTTGTCGAGATTTTTGTTACACCAATGGATGGTAGCCTTGTCATTATTGAAGGTAGTCTATTGTCGATATCTTTGTTACTCAAATGGATGATAGCCTTGTCATTATGCAAGGTAGTCTGTTGTTCATATTTTTGTTACTCCAATGGATGGTAGCCTTGTCATTATGGAAGATAGTCTATTATCAAGATTTTTGTTATTCCAATGGATGGTAACCTTATCATTATGGAAGGTAGTTTTTTATCTAGATTTTTGTTACTCCAATGGATGATAGCCTTGTCATTATGGAAGGTGGTCTGTTGTTCAGATTTTTGTTACTCCAATGGATGGTAGACTTGTCATTATGGAAGGTAGTTTATTTACGAGACTTTTGTTATTCCAATGGATGGTAGCCTTATCATTATGGAAGGTAACTTTTTATCGAGATTTTTGTTACTCCAATGGATGGTAGCCTTGTAATTATGGAAGGTAGTCTGTTGTAGATATCTTTGTTACTCTAATGGATGATAGCTTTGTCATTATGCAAGGTTGTCTGTTGCTCATATTTTTGTTACTCCAATGGATGGTAGCATTGTCATTATGCAAGGTAATATTTTTTCGAGATTTTTGTTACTCCAATAGATGGTAGCCTTGTCATTATTGAAGGTAGTCTGTTATCGATATCTTTGTTACTCCAATGGATGATAGCCTTGTAATTATGGATGGTAGTATGTTGTCGAGATTTTTGTTACTCCAATAGATGGTAGCCTTCTCATTATTGAAGGTAATTTTTTATCGAGATTTTTGTTACTCCAATGGATGGTAGCCTTTTCATTATGGAAGGTATTCTTTTGTCGAGATTTTTGTTAATCCAATGGATGGTAGCCTTGTCATTATTGAAGGTAGTCTGTTGTCGATATCTTTGTTACTCCAATGAATGATAGCCTTGTCATTATGCAAGGTAGTTTGTTGTTCATATTTTTGTTACTCCAATGGATGGTAGCCTTTTCATTATGGAAGGTAATATTTTTTTGAGATTTTTTTTACTCCAATGGATGATAGCCTTGTCATTATTGAAGGTAGTCTGTTATCGATATCATTGTTACTCCAATGGATGATAGCCTTGTCATTATCGAAGGTAGTCTGTTGTCGAGATTTTTTTACTCCAGTGGATGGTAGCCTTGTCATTATTGAAGGTAGTCTGTTATCGATATCTTTGTTACTCCAATGGATGATAGCCTTGTCATTATGGAAGGTAGTCTGTTGTCGAGATTTTTTTTACTCCAATGGATGGTAGCCTTGTCATTATGGAAGGTAGTCTGTAGTCGAGATTTTTGTTAACCCAATGGATGGTAGCCTTGCAATTATGGAAGGTAGTCTGTTGTCGACATTTTTGTTACTCCAATGGATGCTAGCCTTGTCATTATGGAAGGTAATCTGTCGTTGAGATTTCAGTTACTCCAATGGATTGTAGACTAGTCATTATTTAAGGTAGCCTGTTGTTCAGATTTTTGTTACTCCAATGGATGGTAGCCTTGTCATTATGGAAGATAGTCTGTTGTCGAGATTTTTGTTATTCCAATGGATGGTAACCTTGTCAGTATGGAAGTTAGTCTTTTGTCGAGATTTTTGTTACTCCAATGGATGGTAGCCTTGTCATTATTGAAGGTAGTCTATTGGTGATATCTTTGTTACTCAAATGAATGATAGCCTTGTCATTATGCAAGGTAGTCTGTTGTTCAGATTTTTGTTACTCCAATGGATGGTAGCCTTGACATTATGGAAGGTAGTCTATTTTAGAGACTTTTGTTATTCCAATGGATGGTAGCATTATCATTATGTAAGGTAACTTTTTATCGAGGTTTTTGTTACTCCAATGGATGGTAGCCTTGTCATTATGGAAGGTAGTCTGTCGTTGAGATTTCAGTTACTCCAATGGATTGTAGCCTAGTCATTATGTAAGGTAGTCTGTTGTTCAGATTTTTGTTATTCCAATGGATGGTAACCTTGTCATTATGGAAGGTAGTCCTTTGTCAATATTTTTGTTACTCCAATGGATGGTAGCCTTGTCATTTTTGAAGGTAGTCTGTTGTCGATATCTTTGTTACTCCAATGGATGATAGCCTTGTCATTATGGAAGGTAGTTTGTTGTCGATATCAATGTTACTCCAATGGATGGTAGCCTTATCATTTTGGAAGGTTGTCTGTTGTCGAGATTTTTGTTACCCCAATGGATGGTAGCCTTGTAATTATGGAAGGTAGTCTGTTGTCGAGATTTTTGTTACTCCAATAGATGGTAGCCTTCTCATTATGGAAGGTAATTTTTTATCGAGATTTTTGTTACTCCAATGGATGGTAGCCTTGTCATTATGGAAGGTATTCTTTTGTCTAGATTTTTGTTACTCCAATGGATGGTAGCCTTGTCATTATTGAAGGTAATTAGTTGTCGATATCGTTGTTACTCCAATGGATGATAGCCTTGTCATTATTCAAGGTAGTTTGTTGTTCATATTTTTGTTACTCCAATGGATGGTAGCCTTGTCATTATGGAAGGTAATATTTTTTTGAGATTTTTTTTACTCCAATGGATGGTAGCCTTGTCATTATTGAAGGTAGTCTGTTATCGATATCTTTGTTACTCCAATGGATGATAGCCTTGTCATTATGGAAGGTAGTCTGCTGTCGAGATTTTTTTTACTCCAATGGATGGTAGCCTTGTCATTATGGAAGATAGTCTGTTGTCAAGATTTTTGTTATTCCAATTGATGGTAACCTTGTCAGTATGGAAGTTAGTCTTTTGCCGAGATTTTTGTTACTCCAATGGATGGTAGCCTTGTCATTATTGAAGGTAGTCTATTGTCGATATCTTTGTTACTCAAATGGATGATAGCCTTGTCATTATGCAAGGTAGTCTGTTGTTCATATTTTTGTTACTCCAATGGAAGGTAGCCTTGTCATTATGGAAGATAGTCTATTGTAGAGATTTTTGTTATTCCAATGGATGGTAACCTTATCATTATGGAAGGTAGTTTTTTATCGAGATTTTTGTTACTCCAATGGATGGTAGCCTTTTCATTATGGAAGGTAGTCTGTTGTTCATATTTTTGTTACTCCAATGGATGGTAGCCTTGTCATTATGGAAGGTAGTCTATTTACGAGACTTTTGTTATTCCAATGGATGGTAGCCTTATCATTATGGAAGGTAACTTTTTATCGAGATTTTTGTTACTCCAATGGATGGTAGCCATGTCATTATGGAAGGTAGTTTGTTTTATATATCTTTGTTACTCTAATGGATGATAGCCTTGTCATTATGCAAGGTTGTCTGTTGCTCATATGTTTGTTACTCAAATGGATGGTAGCCTTGTCATTATGGAAGGTAATATTTTTTCGAGATTTTTGTTACTCCAATAGATGGTAGCCTTGTCATTATTGAAGGTAGTCTGTTATCGATATCTTTGTTACTCCAATGGATGATAGCCTTGTAATTATGGAAGGTAGTCTGTTGTCAAGATTTTTGTTACTCCAATAGATGGTAGCCTTCTCATTATGGAAGGTAATTTTTTATCGAGATTTTTGTTACTCCAATGGATGGCAGCCTTGTCATTATGGAAGGTATTCTTTTGTCGAGATTTTTGTTACTCCAATGGATGGTAGCCTTGTCATTATTGAAGGTAGTCTGTTGTCGATATCTTTCTTACTCCAATGGATGATAGCCTTTTCATTATGCAAGGTAGTTTGTTGTTTATATTTTTGTTACTCCAATGGATGGTAGCCTTTTCATTATGGAAGGTTATATTTTTTTGAGATTTTTTTTACTCCAATGGATGGTATCCTTGTCATTATTGAAGGTAGTCTGTTATCGATATCTTTGTTACTCCAATATATGATATCCTTGTCATTATGGAAGGTAGTCTGTTGTCGAGATTTTTTTTACTTTAATGGATGGTAGCCTTGTCATTATGGAAGGTAGTCTTTAGTCGAGATTTTTGTTAACCCAATGGATGGTAGCCTTGTAATTATGGAAGTTAGTCTGTTGTCGAGATTTTTGTTACTCCAATGGATGGTAGCCTTGTCATTATGGAAGGTAGTCTGTCGTTGAGATTTCAGTTACTCCAATGGATTGTAGCCTAGTCATTATGTAAGGTAGCCTGTTGTTCAGATTTTTGTTACTCCAATGGATGCTAGCCTTGTCATTATGGAAGATAGTCTGTTGTCGAGATTTTTGTTATTCCAATGGATGGTAAGCTTGTCATTATGGAAGGTAGTCCTTTGTCAATATTTTTGTTACTCCAATGGATGGTAGCCTTGTCATTATTGAAGGTAGTCTGTTGTCGATATCTTTGTTACTCCAATGGATGATAGCCATGTCATTATGGAAGGTAGTTTGTTGTCGATATCTTTGTTACTCCAATGGATGGTAGCCTTATCATTTTGGAAGGTAGTCTGTTGTCGAGATTTTTGTTACCTCAATGGATGGTAGCCTTGTAATTATGGAAGGTAGTCTGTTGTCGAGATTTTTGTTACTCCAATAGATGGTAGCCTTCTCATTATGGAAGGTAATTTTTTATCGAGATTTTTGTTACTCCAATGGATGGTAGCCTTGTCATTATGGAAGGTATTCTTTTGTCGAGATTTTTGTTACTCCAATGGATGGTAGCCTTGTCATTATTGAAGGTAATTTGTTGTCGATATCGTTGTTACTCCAATGGATGATAGCCTTGTCATTATTCAAGGTAGTTTGTTGTTCATATTTTTGTTACTCCAATGGATGGTAGCCTTGTCATTATGGAAGGTAATATTTTTTTGAGATTTTTTTTACTCCAATGGATGGTAGCCTTGTCATTATTGAAGCTAGTCTGTTATCGATATCTTTGTTACTCCAATGGATGATAGCCTTGTCATTATGGAAGGTAGTCTGCTGTCGAGATTTTTTTTACTCCAATGGATGGTAGACTTGTCATTATGGAAGATAGTTTGTTGTCAAGATTTTTGTTATTCCAATTGATGGTAACCTTGTCAGTATGGAAGTTAGTCTTTTGTCGAGATTTTTGTTACTCCAATGGATGGTAGCCTTGTCATTATTGAAGGTAGTCTGTTGTCGATATCTTTGTTACTCAAATGGATGATAGCCTTGTCATTATGCAAGGTAGTCTGTTGTTCATATTTTTGTTACTCCAATGGATGGTAGCCTTGTCATTATGGAAGATAGTCTATTGTAGAGATTTTTGTTATTCCAATGGATGGTAACCTTATCATTATGGAAGGTAGTTTTTTATCGAGATTTTTGTTACTCCAATGGATGGTAGCCTTTTCATTATGGAAGGTAGTCTGTTGTTCAGATTTTTGTTACTCCAATGGATGGTAGCCTTGTCATTATGGAAGGTAGTCTATTTACGAGACTTTTGTTATTCCAATGGATGGTAGCCTTATCATTATGGAAGGTAACTTTTTATCGAGATTTTTGTTACTCCAATGGATGGTAGCCTTGTCATTATGGAAGGTAGTTTGTTGTAGATATCTTTGTTACTCTAATGGATGATAGCCTTGTCATTTTTCAAGGTTGTCTGTTGCTCATATTTTTGTTACTCAAATGGATGGTAGCCTTGTCATTATGGAAGGTAATATTTTTTCGAGATTTTTGTTACTCCAATAGATGGTAGCCTTGTCATTATTGAAGGTAGTCTGTTATCGATATCTTTGTTACTCCAATGGATGATAGCCTTGTAATTATGGAAGGTAGTCTGTTGTCAAGATTTTTGTTACTCCAATAGATGGTAGCCTTCTCATTATGGAAGGTAATTTTTTATCGATATTTTTGTTACTCCATTGGATGGTAGCCTTTTCATTATGGAAGGTATTCTTTTGTCGAGATTTTTGTTATTCCAATGGATGGTAACCTTGTAAGTATGGAAGTTAGTCTTTTGTCGAGATTTTTGTTACTCCAATGGATGGTAGCCTTGTCATTATTGAAGGTAGTCTATTGGTGATATCTTTGTTACTCAAATGAATGATAGCCTTGTCATTATGCAAGGTAGTCTGTTGTTCAGATTTTTGTTACTCCAATGGATGGTAGCCTTGACATTATGGAAGGTAGTCTATTTTAGAGACTTTTGTTATTCCAATGGATGGTAGCATTATCATTATGGAAGGTATCTTTTTATCGAGGTTTTTGTTACTCCAATGGATGGTAGCCTTGTCATTATGGAAGGTAGTCTGTCGTTGAGATTTCAGTTACTCCAATGGATTATAGCCTAGTCATTATGTAAGGTAGTCTATTATTCAGATTTTTGTTATTCCAATTGATGGTAACCTTGTCATTATGGAAGGTAGTCCTTTGTAAATATTTTTGTTACTCCAATGGATGGTAGCCTTGTCATTATTGAAGGTAGTCTGTTGTCGATATCTTTGTTACTCCAATGGATGATAGCCTTGTCATTATGGAAGGTAGTTTGTTGTCGATATCTTTGTTACTCCAATGGATGGTAGCCTTATCATTTTGGAAGGTAGTCTGTTGTGGAGATTTTTGTTACCCCAATGGATGGTAGCCTTGTAATTATGGAAGGTAGTCTGTTGTCGAGATTTTTGTTACTCCAATAGATGGTAGCCTTCTCATTATAGAAGGTAATTTTTTATCGAGATTTTTGTTACTCCAATGGATGGTAGCCTTGTCATTATGGAAGGTATTCTTTTGTCGAGATTTTTGTTACTCCAATGGATGGTAGCCTTGTCATTATTGAAGGTAATTTGTTGTCGATATCTTTGTTACTCCAATGGATGATAGCCTTGTCATTATT
Organism: Vicia faba; assembly: GCA_948472305.1. Taxonomy (NCBI): domain Eukaryota; kingdom Viridiplantae; phylum Streptophyta; class Magnoliopsida; order Fabales; family Fabaceae; genus Vicia; species Vicia faba. The sequence continues at coordinate 854,454,193 of OX451739.1, forward strand.
CAAGGTAGTTTGTTGTTCATATTTTTGTTACTCTAATGGATGGTAGCCTTGTCATTATGGAAGGTAATATTTTTTTGAGATTTTTTTTACTCCAATGGATGGTAGCCTTGTCATTATTGAAAGTACTTTGTTATCGATATCTTTGTTACTCCAATGGATGATAGCCTTGTCATTATGGAAGGTAGTCTGCTGTCGAGATTTTTTTTACTCCAATGGATGGTAGCCTTGTCATTATGGAAGATAGTCTGTTGTCAAGATTTTTGTTATTTCAATTGATGGTAACCTTGTCAGTATGGAAGTTAGTCTTTTGTCGAGATTTTTGTTACTCCAATGGATGGTAGCCTTGTCATTATTGAAGGTAGTCTATTGTCGATATCTTTGTTACTCAAATGGATGATAGCCTTGTCATTATGCAAGGTAGTCTGTTGTTCATATTTTTGTTATTCCAATGGATGGTAGCCTTGTCATTATGGAAGATAGTCTATTGTAGAGATTTTTGTTATTCCAATGGATGGTAACCTTATCATTATGAAAGGTAGTTTTTTATCGAGATTTTTGTTACTCCAATGGATGGTAGCCTTTTCATTATGGAAGGTAGTATGTTGTTCAGATTTTTGTTACTCCAATGGATGGTAGCCTTGTCATTATGGAAGGTAGTCTATTTACGAGACTTTTGTTATTCCAATGGATGGTAGCCTTATCATTATGGAAGGTAACTTTTTATCGAGATTTTTGTTACTCCAATGGATGGTAGCCTTGTCATTATGGAAGGTAGTTTGTTGTAGATATCTTTGTTACTCTAATGGATGATAGCCTTGTCATTATGCAAGGTTGTCTGTTGCTCATATTTTTGTTACTCAAATGGATGGTAGCCTTGTCATTATGGAAGGTAATATTTTTTCGAGATTTTTGTTACTCCAATAGATGGTAGCCTTGTCATTATTGAAGGTAGTCTGTTATCGATATCTTTGTTACTCCAATGGATGATATCCTTGTCATTATGGAAGGTAGTCTGTTGTCGAGATTTTTTTTACTCCAATGGATGGTAGCCTTGTCATTATGGAAGGTTTCTGTAGTCGAGATTTTTGTTAACCCAATGGATGGTAGCCTTGTAATTATGGAAGTTAGTCTGTTGTCGAGATTTTTGGTACTCCAATGGATGGTAGCCTTGTCATTATGGAAGGTAGTCTGTGGTTGATATTTCAGTTACTCCAATGGATTGTAGCCTAGTCATTATGTAAGGTAGCCTGTTGTTCAGATTTTTGTTACTCCAATGGATGGTAGCCTTGTCATTATGGAAGATAGTTTGTTGTCGAGATTTTTGTTATTCCAATGGATGGTAACCTTGTCAGTATGGAAGTTAGTCTTTTGTCGAGATTTTTGTTACTCCAATGGATGGTAGACTTCTCATTATTGAAGGTAGTCTATTGGCGATATCTTTGTTACTCAAATGGATGATATCCTTGCAATTATGCAAGGTAGTCTGTTGTTCATATTTTTGTTACTCCAATGGATGGTAGCCTTGTCATTATGGAAGGTAGTATATTTTCTAGACTTTTGTTATTCCAATGGATGGTAGCCTTATCATTATGGAAGGTAACTTTTTATCGAGGTTTTTGTTACTCCAATGGATGGTAGCCTTGTCATTATGGAAGGTAGTCTTTTGTAGATATCTTTGTTACTCTAATGGATGATAGCCTTGTCATTATTCAAGGTTGTCTGTTGCTCATATTTTTGTTACTCCAATGGATGGTAGCCTTGTCATTATGGAAGGTAATATTTTTTCGAGATTTTTGTTACTCCAATGGATGGTAGCCTTGTCATTATTGAAGGTAGTCTATTATCGATATCTTTGTTACTCCAATGGATGATAGCCTTGTCATTATGGAAGGTAGTCTATTGTCGAGATTTTTTTTACTCCAATGGATGGAAGTCTTGTCATTATGGAAGGTAGTCTGTTGTCGAGATTTTTGTTAACCCAATGGATGGTAGCCTTGTAATTATGGAAGGTAGTCTGTTGTCGAGATTTTTGTTACTCCAATGGATGGTAGCCTTGTCATTATGGAAGGTAGTCTGTCGTTGATATTTTAGTTACTCCAATGGATTGTAGCCTAGTCATTATGTAAGGTAGTTTGTTGTTCAGATTTTTGTTATTCCAAAGGATGGTAACCTTGTCATTATGGAAGGTAGACCTTTGTCGAGATTTTTGTTACTCCAATGGATGGTAGCCTTGTCATTATTGAAGGTAGTCTGTTGTCGATATCTTTGTTACTCCAATGGATGATAGCCTTGTCATTATGGAAGGTAGTTTGTTGTCGATATCTTTGTTACTCCAATGGATGGTAGCCTTGTCATTATGGAAGGTAGTCTGTTGTCGAGATTTTTGTTAACCCAATGGATGGTAGCCTTGTAATTATGGAAGGTAGTTTGTTGTCGAGATTTTTGTTACTCCAATGGATGGTAGCCTTGTCATTATGAAAGGTAGTGTGTCGTTGAGATTTTAGTTACTCCAATGGATTGTAGCCTAGTCATTATGTAAGGTAGTTTGTTGTTCAGATTTTTGTTATTCCAATGGATGGTAACCTTGTCATTATGGAAGGTAGACCTTTGTCGAGATTTTTGTTACTCCAATGGATGGTAGCCTTGTCATTAATGAAGGTAGTCTGTTGTCGATATCTTTGTTACTCCAATGGATGATAGCCTTGTCATTATGGAAGGTAGTTTGTTGTCGATATCTTTGTTACTCCAATGGATGGTAGCCTTGTCATGATGGAAGGTAGTCTGTTGTCGAGATTTTTTTTAACCCAATGGATGGTAGCCTTCTAATTATGGAAGGTAGTTTGTTGTCGAGATTTTTGTTACTCCAATGGATGGTAGCCTTGTCATTATGGAAGGTAGTCTGTCGTTGTGATTTCAGTTACTCCAATGGATTGTAGCCTAGTCATTATGTAAGGTAGTCTGTTGTTCAGATTTTTGTTATTCCAATGGATAGTAACCTTGTCATTATGGAAGGTAGTCCTTTGTCGAGATTTTTGTTACTCCAATGGATGGTAGACTTGTCATTATTGAAGGTAGTCTGTTGTCGATATCTTTGTTACTCCAATGGACGATAGCCTTGTCATTATGGAAGGTAGTCTGTTGTCGATATCTTTGTTACTCCAATGGATGGTAGCCTTGTCATCATGGAAGGTAGTCTGTTGCCGAGATTTTTGTTACCCCAATGGATGGTAGCCTTGTAATTATGGAAGGTAGTTTGTCATTGAGATTTTTGTTACTCCAATGGATTGTAGCCTTGTCATTATTTAAGGTAGTCTGTTGTCGAGATTTTTGATATTCCAATGGATGGTAACCTTGTCAGTATGGAAGTTAGTCTTTTGTCGAGATTTTTGTTACTCCAATGGATGGTAGACTTCTCATTATTGAAGGTAGTCTATTGGCGATATCTTTGTTACTCAAATGGATGATAGCCTTGTCATTATGCAAGGTAGTCTGTTGTTCATATTTTTGTTACTCCAATGGATGGTAGCCTTGTCATTATGGAAGGTAGTATATTTTCTAGACTTTTGTTATTCCAATGGATGGTAGCCTTATCATTATGGAAGGTAACTTTTTATCGAGGTTTTTGTTACTCCAATGGATGGTAGCCTTGTCATTATGGAAGGTAGTCTTTTGTAGATATCTTTGTTACTCTAATGGATGATAGCCTTGTCATTATGCAAGGTTGTCTGTTGCTCATATTTTTGTTACTCCAATGGATGGTAGCCTTGTCATTATGGAAGGTAATATTTTTTCGAGATTTTTGTTACTCCAATGGATGGTAGCCTTGTCATTATTGAAGGTAGTCTATTATCGATATCTTTGTTACTCCAATGGATGATAGCCTTGTCATTATGGAAGGTAGTCTATTGTCGAGATTTTTTTTACTCCAATGGATGGAAGTCTTGTCATTATGGAAGGTAGTCTGTTGTCGAGATTTTTGTTAACCCAATGGATGGTAGCCTTGTAATTATGGAAGGTAGTCTGTTGTCGAGATTTTTGTTACTCCAATGGATGGTAGCCTTGTCATTATGGAAGGTAGTCTGTCGTTGAGATTTTAGTTACTCCAATGGATTGTAGCCTAGTCATTATGTAAGGTAGTTTGTTGTTCAGATTTTTGTTATTCCAATGGATGGTAACCTTATCATTATGGAAGGTAGTCCTTTGTCGAGATTTTTGTTACTCCAATGGATGGTAGCCTTGTCATTATTGAAGGTAGTCTGTTGTCGATATCTTTGTTACTCCAATGGATTAAAGCCTTATCATTATGGAAGGTAGTTTGTTGTCGATATCTTTGTTACTCCAATGGATGGTAGCCTTGTCATTATGGAAGGTAGTCTGTTGTCGAGATTTTTGTTAACCCAATGGATGGTAGCCTTGTAATTATTGAAGGTAGTTTGTTGTCGAGATTTTTGTTACTCCAATAGATGGTAGCCTTGTCATTATGGAAGGTAGTCTGTCGTTGAGATTTTAGTTACTCCAATGGATTGTAGCCTAGTCATTATGTAAGGTAGTTTGTTGTTCAGATTTTTGTTATTCCAAAGGATGGTAACCTTGTCATTATGGAAGGTAGACCTTTGTCGAGATTTTTGTTACTCCAATGGATGGTAGCCTTGTCATTATTGAAGGTAGTCTGTTGTCGATATCTTTGTTACTCCAATGGATGATAGCCTTGTCATTATGGAAGGTAGTTTGTTGTCGATATCTTTGTTACTCCAATGGATGGTAGCCTTGTCATTATGGAAGGTAGTCTGTTGTCGAGATTTTTGTTAACCCAATGGATGGTAGCCTTGTAATTATGGAAGGTAGTTTGTTGTCGAGATTTTTGTTACTCCAATGGATGGTAGCCTTGTCATTATGGAAGGTAGTCTGTCGTTGCGATTTTAGTTACTCCAATGGATTGTAGCCTAGTCATTATGTAAGGTAGTTTGTTGTTCAGATTTTTGTTATTCCAATGGATGGTAACCTTGTCATTATGGAAGGTAGACCTTTGTCGAGATTTTTGTTACTCCAATGGATGGTAGCCTTGTCATTAATGAAGGTAGTCTGTTGTCGATATCTTTGTTACTCCAATGGATGATAGCCTTGTCATTATGGAAGGTAGTTTGTTGTCGATATCTTTGTTACTCCAATGGATGGTAGCCTTGTCATTATGGAAGGTAGTCTGTTGTCGAGATTTTTGTTAACCCAATGGATGGTAGCCTTGTAATTATGGAAGGTAGTTTGTTGTCGAGATTTTTGTTACTCCAATGGATGGTAGCCTTGTCATTATGGAAGGTAGTCTGTCGTTGAGATTTTAGTTACTCCAATGGATTGTAGCCTAGTCATTATGTAAGGTAGTTTGTTGTTCAGATTTTTGTTATTCCAATGGATGGTAACCTTGTCATTATGGAAGGTAGACCTTTGTCGAGATTTTTGTTACTCCAATGGATGGTAGCCTTGTCATTAATGAAGGTAGTCTGTTGTCGATATCTTTGTTACTCCAATGGATGATAGCCTTGTCATTATGGAAGGTAGTTTGTTGTCGATATCTTTGTTACTCCAATGGATGGTAGCCTTGTCATTATGGAAGGTAGTCTGTCGTTGAGATTTTAGTTACTCCAATGGATTGTAGCCTAGTCATTATGTAAGGTAGTTTGTTGTTCAGATTTTTGTTATTCCAATGGATGGTAACCTTATCATTATGGAAGGTAGTCCTTTGTCGAGATTTTTGTTACTCCAATGGATGGTAGCCTTGTCATTATTGAAGGTAGTCTGTTGTCGATATCTTTGTTACTCCAATGGATGAAAGCCTTATCATTATGGAAGGTAGTTTGTTGTCGATATCTTTGTTACTCCAATGGATGGTAGCCTTGTCATTATGGAAGGTAGTCTGTTGTCGAGATTTTTGTTAACCCAATGGATGGTAGCCTTGTAATTATTGAAGGTAGTTTGTTGTCGAGATTTTTGTTACTCCAACGTATGGTAGCCTTGTCATTATGGAAGGTAGTCTGTCGTTGAGATTTTAGTTACTCCAATGGATTGTAGCCTAGTCATTATGTAAGGTAGTTTGTTGTTCAGATTTTTGTTATTCCAAAGGATGGTAACCTTGTCATTATGGAAGGTAGACCTTTGTCGAGATTTTTGTTACTCCAATGGATGGTAGCCTTGTCATTAATGAAGGTAGTCTGTTGTCGATATCTTTGTTACTCCAATGGATGATAGCCTTGTCATTATGGAAGGTAGTTTGTTGTCGATATCTTTGTTACTCCAATGGATGGTAGCCTTGTCATTATGGAAGGTAGTCTGTTGTCGAGATTTTTTTTAACCCAATGGATGGTAGCCTTGTAATTATGGAAGGTAGTTTGTTGTCGAGATTTTTGTTACTCCAATGGATGGTAGCCTTGTCATTATGGAAGGTAGTCTGTCGTTGTGATTTCAGTTACTCCAATGGATTGTAGCCTAGTCATTATGTAAGGTAGTCTGTTGTTCAGATTTTTGTTATTCCAATGGATGGTAACCTTGTCATTATGGAAGGTAGTCCTTTGTCGAGATTTTTGTTACTCCAATGGATGGTAGACTTGTCATTATTGAAGGTAGTTTGTTGTCGATATCTTTGTTACTCCAATGGATGATAGCCTTGTCATTATGGAAGGTAGTCTAGTGTCGATATCTTTGTTAATCCAATGGATGGTAGCCTTGTCATCATGGAAGGTAGTCTGTTGCCGAGATTTTTGTTACCCCAATGGATGGTAGCCTTGTAATTATGGAAGGTAGTTTGTCATTGAGATTTTTGTTACTCCAATGGATTGTAGCCTTGTCATTATTTAAGGTAGTCTGTTGTCGAGATTTTTGATATTCCAATGGATGGTAACCTTGTCAGTATGGAAGTTAGTCTTTTGTCGAGATTTTTGTTACTCCAATGGATGGTAGACTTCTCATTATTGAAGGTAGTCTATTGGCGATATCTTTGTTACTCAAATGGATGATAGCCTTGTCATTATGCAAGGTAGTCTGTTGTTCATATTTTTGTTACTCCAATGGATGGTAGCCTTGTCATTATGGAAGGTAGTATATTTTCTAGACTTTTGTTATTCCAATGGATGGTAGCCTTATCATTATGGAAGGTAACTTTTTATCGAGGTTTTTGTTACTCCAATGGATGGTAGCCTTGTCATTATGGAAGGTAGTCTTTTGTAGATATCTTTGTTACTCTAATGGATGATAGCCTTGTCATTATGCAAGGTTGTCTGTTGCTCATATTTTTGTTACTCCAATGGATGGTAGCCTTGTCATTATGGAAGGTAATATTTTTTCGAGATTTTTGTTACTCCAATGGATGGTAGCCTTGTCATTATTGAAGGTAGTCTATTATCGATATCTTTGTTACTCCAATGGATGATAGCCTTGTCATTATGGAAGGTAGTCTATTGTCGAGATTTTTTTTACTCCAATGGATGGAAGTCTTGTCATTATGGAAGGTAGTCTGTTGTCGAGATTTTTGTTAACCCAATGGATGGTAGCCTTGTAATTATGGAAGGTAGTCTATTGTCGAGATTTTTGTTACTCCAATGGATGGTAGCCTTGTCATTATGGAAGGTAGTCTGTCGTTGAGATTTTAGTTACTCCAATGGATTGTAGCCTAGTCATTATGTAAGGTAGTTTGTTGTTCAGATTTTTGTTATTCCAATGGATGGTAACCTTATCATTATGGAAGGTAGTCCTTTGTCGAGATTTTTGTTACTCCAATGGATGGTAGCCTTGTCATTATTGAAGGTAGTCTGTTGTCGATATCTTTGTTACTCCAATGGATGAAAGCCTTATCATTATGGAAGGTAGTTTGTTGTCGATATCTTTGTTACTCCAATGGATGGTAGCCTTGTCATTATGGAAGGTAGTCTGTTGTCGAGATTTTTGTTAACCCAATGGATGGTAGCCTTGTAATTATTGAAGGTAGTTTGCTGTCGAGATTTTTGTTACTCCAATGGATGGAAGCCTTGTCATTATGGAAGGTAGTCTGTCGTTGAGATTTTAGTTACTCCAATGGATTGTAGCCTAGTCATTATGTAAGGTAGTTTGTTGTTCAGATTTTTGTTATTCCAAAGGATGGTAACCTTGTGATTATGGAAGGTAGACCTTTGTCGAGATTTTTGTTACTCCAATGGATGGTAGCCTTGTCATTATTGAAGGTAGTCTGTTGTCGATATCTTTGTTACTCCAATGGATGATAGCCTTGTCATTATGGAAGGTAGTTTGTTGTCGATATCTTTGTTACTCCAATGGATGGTAGCCTTGTCATTATGGAAGGTAGTCTGTTGTCGAGATTTTTTTTAACCCAATGGATGGTAGCCTTGTAATTATGGAAGGTAGTTTGTTGTCGAGATTTTTGTTACTCCAATGGATGGTAGCCTTGTCATTATGGAAGGTAGTATGTCGTTGTGATTTCAGTTACTCCAATGGATTGTAGCCTAGTCATTATGTAAGGTAGTCTGTTGTTCAGATTTTTGTTATTCCAATGGATGGTAACCTTGTCATTATGGAAGGTAGTCCTTTGTCGAGATTTTTGTTACTCCAATGGATGGTAGACTTGTCATTATTGAAGGTAGTTTGTTGTCGATATCTTTGTTACTCCAATGGATGATAGCCTTGTCATTATGGAAGGTAGTCTGTTGTCGATATCTTTGTTACTCCAATGGATGGTAGCCTTGTCATCATGGAAGGTAGTCTGTTGCCGAGATTTTTGTTACCCCAATGGATGGTAGCCTTGTAATTATGGAAGGTAGTTTGTCATTGAGATTTTTGTTACTCCAATGGATTGTAGCCTTGTCATTATTTAAGGTAGTCTGTTGTCAAGATTTTTGATATTCCAATGGATGGTAACCTTGTCAGTATGGAAGTTAGTCTTTTGTCGAGATTTTTGTTACTCCAATGGATGGTAGACTTCTCATTATTGAAGGTAGTCTATTGGCGATATCTTTGTTACTCAAATGGATGATAGCCTTGTCATTATGCAAGGTAGTCTGTTGTTCATATTTTTGTTACTCCAATGGATGGTAGCCTTGTCATTATGGAAGGTAGTATATTTTCTAGACTTTTGTTATTCCAATGGATGGTAGCCTTATCATTATGGAAGGTAACTTTTTATCGAGGTTTTTGTTACTCCAATGGATGGTAGCCTTGTCATTATGGAAGGTAGTCTTTTGTAGATATCTTTGTTACTCTAATGGATGATAGCCTTGTCATTATGCAAGGTTGTCTGTTGCTCATATTTTTGTTACTCCAATGGATGGTAGCCTTGTCATTATGGAAGGTAATATTTTTTCGAGATTTTTGTTACTCCAATGGATGGTAGCCTTGTCATTATTGAAGGTAGTCTATTATCGATATCTTTGTTACTCCAATGGATGATAGCCTTGTCATTATGGAAGGTAGTCTATTGTCGATATTTTTTTTACTCCAATGGATGGAAGTCTTGTCATTATGGAAGGTAGTCTGTTGTCGAGATTTTTGTTAACCCAATGGATGGTAGCCTTGTAATTATGGAACGTAGTCTGTTGTCGAGATTTTTGTTACTCCAATGGATGGTAGCCTTGTCATTATGGAAGGTAGTCTGTCCTTGAGATTTTAGTTACTCCAATGGATTGTAGCCTAGTCATTATGTAAGGTAGTTTGTTGTTCAGATTTTTGTTATTCCAATGGATGGTAACCTTATCATTATGGAAGGTAGTCCTTTGTCGAGATTTTTGTTACTCCAATGGATGGTAGCCTTGTCATTATTGAAGGTAGTCTGTTGTCGATATCTTTGTTACTCCAATGGATGAAAGCCTTATCATTATGGAAGGTAGTTTGTTGTCGATATCTTTGTTACTCCAATGGATGGTAGCCTTGTCATTATGGAAGGTAGTCTGTTGTCGAGATTTTTGTTAACCCAATGGATGGTAGCCTTGTAATTATTGAAGGTAGTTTGTTGTCGAGATTTTTGTTACTCCAATGGATGGAAGCCTTGTCATTATGGAAGGTAGTCTGTCGTTGAGATTTTAGTTACTCCAATGGATTGTAGCCTAGTCATTATGTAAGGTAGTTTGTTGTTCAGATTTTTGTTATTCCAAAGGATGGTAACCTTGTCATTATGGAAGGTAGACCTTTGTCGAGATTTTTGTTACTCTAATGGATGGTAGCCTTGTCATTATTGAAGGTAGTCTGTTGTCGATATCTTTGTTACTCCAATGGATGATAGCCTTGTCATTATGGAAGGTAGTTTGTTGTCGATATCTTTGTTACTCCAATGGATGGTAGCCTTGTCATTATGGAAGGTAGTCTGTTGTCGAGATTTTTTTTAACCCAATGGATGGTAGCCTTGTAATTATGGAAGGTAGTTTGTTGTGGAGATTTTTGTTACTCCAATGGATGGTAGCCTTGTCATTATGGAAGGTAGTATGTCGTTGTGATTTCAGTTACTCCAATGGATTGTAGCCTAGTCATTATGTAAGGTAGTCTGTTGTTCAGATTTTTGTTATTCCAATGGATGGTAACCTTGTCATTATGGAAGGTAGTCCTTTGTCGAGATTTTTGTTACTCCAATGGATGGTAGACTTGTCATTATTGAAGGTAGTTTGTTGTCGATATCTTTGTTACTCCAATGGATGATAGCCTTGTCATTATGGAAGGTAGTCTGTTGTCGATATCTTTGTTACTCCAATGGATGGTAGCCTTGTCATCATGGAAGGTAGTCTGTTGCCGAGATTTTTGTTACCCCAATGGATGGTAGCCTTGTAATTATGGAAGGTAGTTTGTCATTGAGATTTTTGTTACTCCAATGGATGGTAGCCTTGTCATTATTTAAGGTAGTCTGTTGTCGAGATTTTTGATATTCCAATGGATGGTAACCTTGTCAGTATGGAAGTTAGTCTTTTGTCGAGATTTTTGTTACTCCAATGGATGGTAGACTTCTCATTATTGAAGGTAGTCTATTGGCGATATCTTTGTTACTCAAATGGATGATAGCCTTGTCATTATGCAAGGTAGTCTGTTGTTCATATTTTTGTTACTCCAATGGATGGTAGCCTTGTCATTATGGAAGGTAGTATATTTTCTAGACTTTTGTTATTCCAATGGATGGTAGCCTTATCATTATGGAAGGTAACTTTTTATCGAGGTTTTTGTTACTCCAATGGATGGTAGCCTTGTCATTATGGAAGGTAGTCTTTTGTAGATATCTTTGTTACTCTAATGGATGATAGCCTTGTCATTATGCAAGGTTGTCTGTTGCTCATATTTTTGTTACTCCAATGGATGGTAGCCTTGTCATTATGGAAGGTAATATTTTTTCGAGATTTTTGTTACTCCAATGGATGGTAGCCTTGTCATTATTGAAGGTAGTCTATTATCGATATCTTTGTTACTCCAATGGATGATAGCCTTGTCATTATGGAAGGTAGTCTATTGTCGAGATTTTTTTTACTCCAATGGATGGAAGTCTTGTCATTATGGAAGGTAGTCTGTTGTCGAGATTTTTGTTAACCCAATGGATGGTAGCCTTGTAATTATGGAAGGTAGTCTGTTGTCGAGATTTTTGTTACTCCAATGGATGGTAGCCTTGTCATTATGGAAGGTAATCTGTCGTTGAGATTTTAGTTACTCCAATGGATTGTAGCCTAGTCATTATGTAAGGTAGTTTGTTGTTCAGATTTTTGTTATTCCAATGGATGGTAACCTTATCATTATGGAAGGTAGTCCTTTGTCGAGATTTTTGTTACTCCAATGGATGGTAGCCTTGTCATTATTGAAGGTAGTCTGTTGTCGATATCTTTGTTACTCCAATGCATGAAAGCCTTATCATTATGGAAGGTAGTTTGTTGTCGATATCTTTGTTACTCCAATGGATGGTAGCCTTGTCATTATGGAAGGTAGTCTGTTGTCGAGATTTTTGTTAACCCAATGGATGGTAGCCATGTAATTATTGAAGGTAGTTTGTTGTCGAGATTTTTGTTACTCCAATGGATGGTAGCCTTGTCATTATGGAAGGTAGTCTGTCGTTGAGATTTTAGTTACTCCAATGGATTGTAGCCTAGTCATTATGTAAGGTAGTTTGTTGTTCAGATTTTTGTTATTCCAAAGGATGGTAACCTTATCATTATGGAAGGTAGACCTTTGTCGAGATTTTTGTTACTCCAATGGATGGTAGCCTTGTCATTATTGAAGGTAGTCTGTTGTCGATATCTTTGTTACTCCAATGGATGATAGCCTTGTCATTATGGAAGGTAGTTTGTTGTCGATATCTTTGTTACTCCAATGGATGGTAGCCTTGTCATTATGGAAGGTAGTCTGTTGTCGAGATTTTTGTTAACCCAATGGATGGTAGCCTTGTAATTATGGAAGGTAGTTTGTTGTCGAGATTTTTGTTACTCCAATGGATGGTAGCCTTGTCATTATGGAAGGTAGTCTGTCGTTGAGATTTTAGTTACTCCAATGGATTGTAGCCTAGTCATTATGTAAGGTAGTTTGTTGTTCAGATTTTTGTTATTCCAATGGATGGTAACCTTGTCATTATGGAAGGTAGACCTTTGTCGAGATTTTTGTTACTCCAATGGATGGTAGCCTTGTCATTAATGAAGGTAGTCTGTTGTCGATATCTTTGTTACTCCAATGGATGATAGCCTTGTCATTATGGAAGGTAGTTTGTTGTCGATATCTTTGTTACTCCAATGGATGGTAGCCTTGTCATTATGGAAGGTAGTCTGTTGTCGAGATTTTTTTTAACCCAATGGATGGTAGCCTTGTAATTATGGAAGGTAGTTTGTTGTCGAGATTTTTGTTACTCCAATGGATGGTAGCCTTGTCATTATGGAAGGTAGTCTGTCGTTGTGATTTCAGTTACTCCAATGGATTGTAGCCTAGTCATTATGTAAGGTAGTCTGTTGTTCTGATTTTTGTTATTCCAATGGATGGTAACCTTGTCATTATGGAAGGTAGTCCTTTGTCGAGATTTTTGTTACTCCAATGGATGGTAGACTTGTCATTATTGAAGGTAGTCTGTTGTCGATATCTTTGTTACTCCAATGGATGATAGCCTTGTCATTATGGAAGGTAGTCTGTTGTCGATATCTTTGTTACTCCAATGGATGGTAGCCTTGTCATCATGGAAGGTAGTCTGTTGCCGAGATTTTTGTTACCCCAATGGATGGTAGCCTTGTAATTATGGAAGGTAGTTTGTCATTGAGATTTTTGTTACTCCAATGGATTGTAGCCTTGTCATTATTTAAGGTAGTCTGTTGTCGAGATTTTTGATATTCCAATGGATGGTAGTCTTGTCATTATGAAAGGTAGTTTGTTGTTCAGATTTTTGTTACTCCAATGAATGGTAGCGTTGTCATTATGGAAGGTAGTCTATTGTCGAGACTTTTGTTATTCCAATGGATGGTAGCCTTATCATTATGGAAGGTAATTTTTTATCGATATTTTTGTTACTCTAATGGATGGTAGCCTTGTCATTATGGAAGGTATTCTTTTGTTGAGATTTTTGTTACTCCAATGGATGGTAGCCTTGTCATTATTGAAGGTATACTGTTGTCGATATCTTTGTTACTCCAATGGATGATAGCCTTGTCATTATGCAAGGTAGTTTGTTGTTCATATTTTTGTTACTCCAATGGATGGTAGCCTTGTCATTATGGAAGGTAGTCTATTGTCGAGACTTTTGTTATTCCAATGCATGGTAGCCTTCTCATTATGGAAGGTAATTTTTTATCGAGATTTTTTTTACTCCAATGGATGGTAGCCTTGTCATTATGGAAGGTAGTCTGTTATCGATATCTTTTTTACTCCAATGGATTATGGCCTTGACATTATGCAAGGTAGTTTGTTGTTCATATTTTTGTTACTCCAATGGATGGTAGCCTTGTCATTATGGAAGGTAATATTTTTTTGAGATTTTTTTTACTCCAATGGATGGTAGCCTTGTCATTATTGAAGGTAGTCTGTTATCGATGTCTTTGTTACTCCAATGGCTGGTAGCCTTGTCATTATGGAAGGTAATATTTTTTTGAGATTTTTTTTACCCCAATGGATGGTAGCCTTGTCATTATTGAAGGCAGTCTGTTATCGATATCTTTGTTAACCCAATGGATGGTAGCCTTGTAATTATGGAAGGTAGTTTGTCATTGAGATTTTTGTTACTCCAATGGATGGTAGCCTTGTCATTATGTAAGGTAGTCTGTTGTCGAGATTTTTCTTATTCCAATGGATGGTAACCTTGTCAGTATGGAAGTTAGTCTTTTGTCGAGATTTTTGTTACTCTAATGGATAATAGCCTTGTCATTTATGCAAGGTAGTCTGTTTTTCATATTTTTGTTACTCCAATGGATGGTAGCCTTGTCATATGGAAGGTAGTCTATTGTCTAGATTTTTGTTATTCCAATGGATGGTAGCCTTATCATTATGGAAGGTAGTTTTTTATCGAGATTTTTGTTACTCCAATGGATGGTAGCCTTGTCATTATGGAAGGTAGTCTGTTGTTCAGATTTTTGTTACTCCAATGGATGGTAGCCTTGTCATTATGGAAGGTAGTCTATTGTCGAGACTTTTGTTATTCCAATGGATGGTAGCCTTGTCATTATGGAAGGTAGTCTATTGTCGAGACTTTTGTTATTCCAATGGATGGTAGCCTTATCATTATGGAAGGTAATTTTATGTCGAGATTTTTGTTATTCCAATGGATGGTAACCTTGTCAGTATGGAAGGTAGTCTTTTGTCAAGATTTTTGTTACTCCAATGGATGGTAGCATTGTCATTATGGAAGGTAGTCTACTGTCGATATCTTTGTTACTCCAATGGATGATAGCCTTGTCATTATGAAAGGTAGCCTGTTGTTCAGATTTTTGTAACTCCAATGGATGGTAGCCTTGTCATTATGGAAGGTAGTCTATTGTCGAGACTTTTGTTATTCCAATGGATGGAAGCCTTATCATTATGAAAGGTAATTTTTATCGAGATTTTTGTTACTCCAATGGATGGTAACCTTGTCATTATGGAAGGTATTCTTTTGTCGAGATTTTTGTTACCCAATGGATGGTAGCCTTGTCATTATTGAAGGTAGTCTGTTGTCGATATCTTTGTTACTCTAATTGATGATAGCCTTGTCATTATGCAAGGTTGTCTGTTGCTCATATTTTTGTTACTCCAATGGAGGGTAGCCTTGTCATTATGGAAGGTAATCTTTTTTCGAGTTTTTTGTTACTCCAATGGATGGTAGCCTTGTCATTATTGAAGGTAGTCTGTTATCGATATCTTTGTTACTCCAATGGATGATAGCCTTGTCGTTATGGAAGGTAGCCTATTGTCGAGATATTTTTTTCTCCAATGGATAGTAGCCTTGTCATTATGGAAGGTAGTCTGTTGTCGAGATTATTGTTAACCCAATGGATGGTAGCCTTGTAATTATGGAAGGTTGTCTGTTGTCGAGATTTTTGTTACTCCAATGGATGGTATCCTTGTCATTATGGAAGGTAGTTTGTCGTTGAGATTTCAGTTACTCCAATGGATTGTAGCCTAGTCATTATGTAAGGTAGTCTGTTGTTCAGATTTTTGTTATTCCAATGGATGGTGACCTTGTCATTATGGATGGTAGTCCTTTGTCGAGATTTTTGTTACTCCAATGGATGGTAGCCTTGTCATTATTGAAGGTAGTCTGTTGTCGATATCTTTGTTACTCCAATGGATGATAGCCTTGTCATTATGGAAGGTAGTTTGTTGTCGATATCTTTGTTATTCCAATGGATGGTAGCCTTATCATTATGGAAGATAGTCTGTTGTCGAGAATTTTGTTACCCCAATGGATGTTAGCCTTGTAATTATGGAAGGTAGTCTGTTGTCTAGATTTTTGTTACTCCAATAGATGGTAGCCTTTTCATTATTGAAGGTAGTTTGTCGTTGAGATTTTTGTTACTCCAATGGATTGTAGCCTTGTCATTATGTAAGGTAGTCTATTGTCGAGATTTTTGTTACTCCAATGGATGATAGCCTTGTCATTATGCAAGGTAGTCTATTGTTCATATTTTTGTTACTCCAATGGATGGTAGCCTTGTCATTATTGAAGGTAGTCTATTGTCGAGACTTTTGTTATTCCAATGGATGGTAGCCTTATCATTATGGAAGGTAATTTTTTATCAAGATTTTTGTTACTCCAATGGATGGTAGCCTTGTCATTATAGAAGGTATTCTTTTGTCGAGATTTTTGTTACTCCAATGGATGGTAGCCTTGTCATTATTGAAGGTAGTCTGTTGTCGATATCTTTGTTACTACAATGGATTAAGCCTTGTCATTATGCAAGGTAGTCTATTGTTCATATTTTTGTTACTCCAATGGATGGTAGCCTTGTCATATGGAAGGTAATATTTTTTTGAGATTTTTTTACTCCAATGGATGGTAGCCTTGTCATTATGGAAGGTAGTATATGATCGATATCTTTGTTACTTCAATGGATGATAGCCTTGTCATTATGGAAGGCAGTCTGTCGTCGAGATTTTTTTTACTCCAATGGATGCTAGCCTTGTCATTATGGAAGGTAGTCTGTTGTCGAGATTTTGGTTAACCCAATGGATGGTAGCCTTGTAATTATGGAAGGTAGTCTGTTGTCGAGATTTATGTTACTCCAATGGATGGTAGCCTTGTCATTATGGAAGGTAGTTTGTCGTTGAGATTTCTCTTACTCCAATGGATTATAGCCTAGTCATTATGTAAGGTAGCCCATTGTTCAGATTTTTGTTACTCCAATGGATGGTAGCCTTGTCATTATGGAAGATAGTTTGTTGTCGAAATTTTTCTTTTTCCAATGGATGGTAACCTTGTCAGTATGGAACTTAGTCTTTTGTTGATATTTTTGTTACTCCAATGGATGGTAGCCTTGTCATTATTGAAGGTAGTCTATTTAACGATATCTTTGTTACTCAAATGGGTGATAGCCTTGTAATTATGCAAGGTAGTCTGTTGTTCATATTTTTGTTACTCCAATGGATGGTAGCCTTGTCATTATGGAAGGTAGTCTATTGTCGAGATTTTTGTTATTCCAATGGATGGTAGCCTTATCATTATGGAAGGTAGTTTTTTATCGAGATTTTTGTTACTCCAATGGATGGTAGCCTTGTAATTATGGAAGGTAGTCTGTTGTTCAGATTTTTGTTACTCCAATGGATGGTAGCCTTGTCATTATGGAAGGTAGTCTTTTTTCGAGACTTTTCTTATTCCAATGGATGGTAGCCTTATCATTATGGAAGGTAATTTTTTATCGAGATTTTTGTTCCTCCAATGGATGGTAGCCTTGTCATTATGGAAGGTATTCTTTTGTCAAGGTTTTTGTTACTCAATGGATGGTAGCCTTGTCAATATTGAAGGTAGTTTGTTGTCGATATCTTTGTTACTCTAATGGATGATATCCTTGTCATTATGCAAGGTTGTCTGTTGCTCATATTTTTGTTACTCCAATGGATGGTAGCCTTGTCATTATGGAAGGTAGTCTGTTATCGATATCTTTGTTACTCCAATGGATGATAGCCTTGTCACTATGGAAGGTAGTCTATTGTCGAGATTTTTTTTACTCCAATGGATGGTAGCCTTGTAATTATGGAAGGTAGTCTGTTGTCGAGATTTTTTTTACTCCAATGGATGGTTGCCTTGTCATTATTGAAGGTAGTCTGTAGTCAAGATTTTTGTTAACCCAATGGATGGTAGCCTTGTAATTATGGAAGGTAGTCTGTTGTCGAGATTTTTGTTACTCCAATGGATGGTAGCCTTGTCATTATGGAAGGTAGTCTGTCGTTTAGATTTTTGTTACTCTAATGGATTGCATCCTAGTCATTATGTAAGGTAGCCTGTTGTTCAGATTTTTGTTATTCCAATGGATGGTAGCCTTGTCATTATGGAAGATAGTCTGTTGTCGAGATTTTTGTTACTCCAATGGATGGTAGCCTTGTCATTATGGAAGGTAGTATATTGTCGATATCTTTGTTACTCAAAAGGGTGATAGCCTTGTCATTATGCAAGGTAGTCTGTTGTTCATATTTTTGTTACTCCAATGGATGGTAGCCTTGTCATTATGGAAGGTAGTCTATTGTCGAGATTTTTGTTATTCCAATGGATGGTAGCCTTATCATTATGGAAGGTAGTTTTTTATCGAGATTTTTGTTACTCCAATGGATGGTAGCCTTGTCATTATGGAAGGTAGTCTGTTGTTCAGATTTTTGTTACTCCAATGGATGGTAGCCTTGTCATTATGGAAGGTAGTCTATTTTCGAGACTTTTGTTATTCCAATGGATGGTAGCCTTATCATTATGGAAGGTAATTTTTTATCGAGATTTTTGTTAACCCAATGGATGGTAGCCTTGTAATTATGGAAGGTAGTCTGTCGTTTATATTTCTGTTACTCTAATGGATTGTAGCCTAGTCATTATGTAAGGTAGCCTGTTGTTCAGATTTTTGTTATTCCAATGGATGGAAGCCTTGTAATTATGGAAGATAGTCTGTTGTCGAGATTTTTGTTATTCCAATGGATGGTAACCTTGTCAGTATGGAAGTTAGTCTTTTGTCGAGATTTTTGTTACTCCAATGGATGGTAGCCTTGTCATTATTGAAGGTAGTCTATTGTCGATATCTTTGTTACTCAAATGGGTGATAGCCTTGTCATTATGCAAGGTAGTCTGTTGGTCATATTTTTGTTACTCCAATGGATGGTAGCTTTGTCATTATGGAAGGTAGTCTATTGTCGAGATTTTTGTTATTCCAATGGATGGTAGCCTTATCATTATGGAAGGTAGTTTTTTATCGAGATTTTTGTTTACTAATGGATGGTAGCCTTGTCATTATGGAAGGTAGTCTGTTGTTCAGATTTTTGTTACTCCAATGGATGGTAGCCTTGTCATTATGGAAGGTAGTCTATTTTCGAGACTTTTGTTATTCCAATGGATGGTAGCCTTATCATTATGGAAGGTAATTTTTTATCGAGATTTTTGTTCCTCCAATGGATGGTAGCCTTTTCATTATGGAAGGTATTCTTTTGTCGAGATTTTTGTTACTCAATGGATGGTAGCCGTGTCATTATTGAAGGTAGTCTGTTGTCGATATCTTTGTTACTCTAATGGATGATATCCTTGTCATTATGCAAAGTTGTTTGTTGCTCATAATTTTGTTACTCCAATGGATGGTAGTCTTGTCATTATGGAAGACAGTCCGTTGTCGAGATTTTTGTTATTCCAATGGATGGTAACCTTGTAAGTATGGAAGGTAGTCTTTTGTCGAGATTTTTGTTACTCCAATGGATGGTAGCCTTGTCATTATTGAAGGAAGTCTGTAGTCAAGATTTTTGTTAACCCAATGGATGGTAGCCTTGTAATTATGGAAGGTAGTCTGTTGTCGAAATTTTTGTTACTCCAATGGATGATAGCCTTGTCATTATGGAAGGTAGTCTGTCGTTTAGATTTCTTTTACTCTAATGGATTGTAGCCTAGTCATTATGTAAGGTAGCCTGTTGTTCATATTTTTGTTATTCCAATGGATGGTAGCCTTGTCATTATGGAAGATAGTTTGTTGTCGATATTTTTGTTATTCCAATGGATGGTAACCTTGTCAGTATGGAAGTTAGTCTTTTGTCGAGATTTTTGTTACTCCAATGGATGGTAGCCTTGTCATTATTGAAGGTAGTCTATTGTCGATATCTTTGTTACTCCAATGGATGATAGCCTTGTCATTATGGAAGTAAGTCTATTGTCGATATTTTTTTTACTCCAATGGATGGTAGCCTGGTCATTATGGAAGGTAGTCTGTTGTCGAGATTTTTGTTAACCCAATGGATGGTAGCCTTGTAATTATGGAAGGTAGTCTGTTGTCGATATTTTTGTTACTCCAATGGATGGTAGTCTTGTCATGATGGAAGGTAGTCTATCATTGAGATTTCTGTTACTCCAATGGATTGTAGCCTAGTTATTATGTAAGGTAGTTTGTTGTTCAGATTTTTGTTACTCCAATAGATGGTAGCCTTGTCATTATGGAAGATAGTCTGTTGTCGAGATTTTTGTTACTCCAATGGATGGTAGCCTTGTCATTATTGAAGGTAGTCTATTGTCGATATCTTTGTTACTCAAAAGGGTGATAGCCTTGTCATTATGCAAGGTAGTCTGTTGTTCATATTTTTGTTACTCCAATGGATGGTAGCCTTGTCATCATGGAAGGTAGTCTATTGTCGAGATTTTTGTTATTCCAATGGATGGTAGCCTTATCATTATGGAAGGTAGTTTTTTATCGATATTTTTGTTACTCCAATGGATGGTAGCCTTGTCATTATGGAAGGTAGTCTGTTGTTCAGATTTTTGTTACTCCAATGGATGGTAGCCTTGTCATTATGGAAGGTAGTCTATTTTCGAGACTTTTGTTATTCCAATGGATGGTAGCCTTATCATTATGGAAGGTAATTTTTATCGAGATTTTTGTTCCTCCAATGGATGGTAGCCTTGTCATTATGGAAGGTATTCTTTTGTCGAGATTTTTGGTACTCAATGGATGGTAGCCTTGTAATTATTGAAGGTAGTCTGTTGTCAATATCTTTGTTACTCTAATGGATGATATCCTTGTCATTATGCAAAGTTGTTTGTTGCTCATATTTTTGTTACTCCAATGGATGGTAGCCTTGTCATTATGGAAGATAGTCCGTTGTCGAGATTTTTGTTATTCCAATGGATGGTAACCTTGTAAGTATGGAAGGTAGTCTTTTGTCGAGATTTTTGTTACTCCAATGGATGGTAGCCTTGTCATTATTGAAGGTAGTCTATTGTCGATATCTTTGTTACTCAAATGTATGATAGCCTTGTCATTATGCAAGGTAGTCTGTTGTTCATATTTTTGTTACTCCAATGGATGGTAGCCTTGTCATTATAGAAGGTAGTCTATTGTCGAGACTTTTGTTATTCCAATGGATGGTAGCCTTCTCATTATGGAAGGTAATTTTTTATCGAGATTTTTGTTACTCCAATGGATGGTAGCCTTGTCATTATGGAAGGTATTGTTTTTTCAAGATTTTTGTTACTCCAATGGATGGTAGCCTTGTCATTATTGAAGGTAGTCTGTTGTCGATATATTTGTTACTCCAATGGATGATAGCCTTGTCATTATGCAAGGTAGTTTGTTGTTCATATTTTTGTTACTCCAATGGATGGTAGCCTTGTCATTATGGAAGGTAATATTTTTTTGAGATTTTTTTTACTCCAATGGATGGTAGCCTTGTCATTATTGAAGGTAGTCTGTTATCGATATCTTTGTTACTCCAATGGATGGTAGCCTTGTCATTATGGAAGGTAGTCTGTCGTTTAGATTTCTGTTACTCTAATGGATTGTAGCCTAGTCATTATGTAAGGTAGCCTGTTGTTCAGATTTTTGTTATTCCAATGGTTGGTAGCCTTGTCATTATGGAAGATAGTTTGTTGTCGATATTTTTGTTATTCCAATGGATGGTAACCTTGTCAGTATGGAAGTTAGTCTTTTGTCGATATTTTTGTTACTCCAATGGATGGTAGCCTTGTCATTATTGAAGGTAGTCTATTGTCGATATCTTTGTTACTCAAAAGGGTGATAGCGTTGTCATTATGCAAGGTAGTCTGTTGTTCATATTTTTGTTACTCCAATGGATGGTAGCCTTGTCATTATGGAAGGTAGTCTATTGCCGAGATTTTTGTTATTCCAATGGATGGTAGCCTTATCATTATGGAAGGTAGTTTTTTATCGAGATTTTTGTTACTCCAATGGATGGTAGCCTTGTCATTATGGAAGGTAGTCTGTTGTTCAGATTTTTGTTACTCCAATGGATGGTAGCCTTGTCATTATGGAAGGTAGTCTATTTTCGAGACTTTTGTTATTCCAATGGATGGTAGCCTTATCATTATGGAAGGTAATTTTTTATCGAGATTTTTGTTCCTCCAATGGATGGTAGCCTTTTCATTATGGAAGGTATTCTTTTGTCGAGATTTTTGTTACTCAATGGATGGTAGCCGTGTCATTATTGAAGGTAGTCTGTTGTCGATATCTTTGTTACTCTAATGGATGATATCCTTGTCATTATGCAAAGTTGTTTGTTGCTCATAATTTTGTTACTCCAATGGATGGTAGTCTTGTCATTATGGAAGATAGTCCGTTGTCGAGATTTTTGTTATTCCAATGGATGGTAACCTTGTAAGTATGGAAGGTAGTCTTTTGTCGAGATTTTTGTTACTCCAATGGATGGTAGCCTTGTCATTATTGAAGGTAGTATGTAGTCAATATTTTTGTTAACCCAATGGATGGTAGCCTTGTAATTATGGAAGGTAGTCTGTTATCGAAATTTTTGTTACTCCAATGGATGATAGCCTTGTCATTATGGAAGGTAGTCTGTCGTTTAGATTTCTGTTACTCTAATGGATTGTAGCCTAGTCATTATGTAAGGTAGCCTGTTGTTCAGATTTTTGTTATTCCAATGGATGGTAGCCTTGTCATTATGGAAGATAGTTTGTTGTCGAGATTTTTGTTATTCCAATGGATGGTAACCTTGTCAGTATGGAAGTTAGTCTTTTGTCGATATTTTTGTTACTCCAATGGATGGTAGCCTTGTCATTATTGAAGGTAGTATATTGTCGATATCTTTGTTACTCAAAAGGGTGATAGCCTTGTCATTATGCAAGGTAGTCTGTTGTTCATATTTTTGTTACTCCAATGGATGGTAGCCTTGTCATTATGGAAGGTAGTCTATTGTCGAGATTTTTGTTATTCCAATGGATGGTAGCCTTATCATTATGGAAGGTAGTTTTTTATCGAGATTTTTGTTACTCCAATGGATGGTAGCCTTGTCATTATGGAAGGTAGTTTGTTGTTCAGATTTTTGTTACTCCAATGGATGGTAGCCTTGTCATTATGGAAGGTAGTCTATTTTCGAGACTTTAGTTATTCCAATGGATGGTAGCCTTATCATTATGGAAGGTATTTTTTTATCGAGATTTTTGTTCCTACAATGGATGGTAGCCTTGTCATTATGGAAGGTATTCTTTTGTCGAGATTTTTGTTACTCAATGAATGGTAGCCTTGTAATTATTGAAGGTAGTCTGTTGTCGATATCTTTGTTACTCTAATGGATGATATCCTTGTCATTATGCAAAGTTGTTTATTGCTCATATTTTTGTTACTCCAATGGATGGTAGCCTTGTCATTATGGAAGATAGTCCGTTGTCGAGATTTTTGTTATTCCAATGGATGGTAACCTTGTAATTATGGAAGGTAGTCTTTTGTCGAGATTTTTGTTACTCCAATGGATGGTAGCCTTGTCATTATTGAAGGTAGTCTATTGTCGATATCTTTGTTACTCAAATGGATGATAGCCTTGTCATTATGCAAGGTAGTCTGTTGTTCATATTTTTGTTACTCCAATGGATGGTAGCCTTGTCATTATAGAAGGTAGTCTATTGTCGAGACTTTTGTTATTCCAATGGATGGTAGCCTTCTCATTATGGAAGGTAATTTTTTATCGAGATTTTTGTTACTCCAATGGATGGTAGCCTTTTCATTATGGAAGGTATTGTTTTTTCGAGATTTTTGTTACTCCAATGGATGGTAGCCTTGTCATTATTGAAGGTAGTCTGTTGTCGATATCTTTGTTACTCCAATGGATGATAGCCTTGTCATTATGCAAGGTAGTTTGTTGTTCATATTTTTGTTACTCCAATGGATGGTAGCCGTGTCATTATAGAAGGTAATATTTTTTTGAGATTTTTTTTACTCCAATGGATGGTAGCCTTGTCATTATTGAAGGTAGTCCGTTATCGATATCTTTGTTACTCCAATGGATGATAGCCTTGTCATTATGGATGGTAGTCTGTTGTCGAGATTTTTTTTACTACAATGGATGGTAGCCTTGTCATTATTGAAGGTAGTCTGTAGCCAAGATTTTTGTTAACCCAATGGATGGTAGCCTTGTAATTATGGAAGGTAGTCTGTTGTCGTGATTTTTGTTACTCAAATGGATGGTAGCCTTGTCATTATGGAAGGTAGTCTGTCGTTGAGATTTCTGTTACTCAAAAGGATTGTAGCCTAGTCATTATGTAAGGTAGCCTGTTGTTCAGATTTTTGTTACTCCAATGGATGGTAGCCTTGTCATTATGGAAGATAGTTTGTTGTCGAGATTTTTGTTTTTCCAATGGATGGTAACCTTGTCAGTATGGAAGTTAGTCTTTTGTCGAGATTTTTGTTACTCCAATGGATGGTAGCCTTGTCATTATTGAAGGTAGTCTATTGTCGATATCTTTGTTACTCAAATGGGTGATAGCCTTGTCATTATGCAAGGTAGTCTGTTGTTCATATTTTTGTTACTCCAATGGATGGTAGCCTTGTCATTATGGAAGGTAGTCTATTGTCGAGATTTTTTTTATTCCAATGGATGGTAGCCTTATCATTATGGAAGGTAGTTTTTTATCGAGATTTTTGTTACTCCAATGGATGGTAGCCTTGTCATTATGGAAGGTAGTCTGTTGTTCAGATTTTTGTTACTCCAATGGATGGTAGCCTTGTCATTATGGAAGGTAGTCTATTTTCGAGACTTTTGTTATTCTAATGGATGGTAGCCTTATCATTATGGAAGGTATTTTTTTATCGAGATTTTTGTTCCTCCAATGGATGGTAGCCTTGTCATTATGGAAGGTATTCTTTTGTCGAGATTTTTGTTACTCAATGGATGGTAGCCTTGTCAATATTGAAGGTAGTTTGTTTTCGATATCTTTGTTACTCTAATGGATGATATCCTTGTCATTATGCAAGGTTGTCTGTTGCTCATATTTTTGTTACTCCAATGGATGGTAGCCTTGTCATTATGGAAGGTAATTTTTTTTCGAGATTTTTGTTACTCCAATGGATGGTAGCCTTGTCAATATTGAAGGTAGTCTGTTATCGATATCTTTGTTACTCCAATGGATGATAGCCTTGTCACTATGGAAGGTAGTCTATTGTCGAGATTTTTTTTACTCCAATGGATGGTAGCCTTGTCATTATGGAAGGTAATCTGTTGTCGAGATTTTTGTTAACCCAATTCATGGTAGCCTTGTAATTATGGAAGGTAGTCTGTTGTCGAGATTTTTTTTACTCCAATGGATGGTAGCCTTGTCATTATTGAAGGTAGTCTGTAGTCAAGATTTTTGTTAACCCAATGGATGGTAGCCTTGTAATTATGGAAGGTAGTCTGTTGTCGAGATTTTTGTTTCTCCAATGGATGGTAGCCTTGTCATTATGGAAGGTAGTCTGTCGTTTAGATTTCTGTTACTCTAATGGATTGTAGCCTAGTC
Source organism: Vicia faba (assembly GCA_948472305.1). NCBI lineage: Eukaryota > Viridiplantae > Streptophyta > Magnoliopsida > Fabales > Fabaceae > Vicia > Vicia faba. The sequence goes on from OX451739.1 coordinate 854,479,544, forward strand.
ATTATGTAAGGTAGCCTGTTGTTCAGATTTTTGTTATTCCAATGGATGGTAGCCTTGTCATTATGGAAGATAGTCTATTGTCGATATTTTTGTTATTCCAATGGATGGTAGCCTTGTAATTATGGAAGGTAGTCTGTTGTCGAGATTTTTGTTACTCCAATGGATGGTAGCCTTGTCATTATGGAAGGTAGTTTGTCGTTGAGATTTTAGTTACTCCAATGGATTGTAGCCTAGTCATTATGTAAGGTAGTCTGTTCTTTAGATTTTTTGTTATTCCAATGGATGGTAGCCTTGTAATTATGGAAGGTAGTCTGTTGTCGAGATTTTTGTTACTCCAATGGATGGTAGCCTTGTCATTATTGAAGGTAGTATATGTCGATATCTTTGTTAATCCAATGGATGATAGCCTTGTCATTATGGAAGGTAGTCTGTTGTTGATATCTTTGTTACTCTAATGGATTGTATCCTTGTCATTATGGAAGGTAGTTTGTTGTCAAGATTTTTGCTTCCCCAATGGATGGTAGCCTTGTAATTATGGAAGGTAGTCTGTTGTCGAGATTTTTGTTACTCCAATGGATGGTAGCCTTGTCATTATGGAAGGTAGTCTATCGTTGAGATTTCTGTTACTCCAATGGATTGTAGCCTAGTCATTATGTAAGGTAGTTTGTTGTTCAGATTTTTGTTACTCCAATAGATGATAGCCTTGTCATTATGGAAGATAGTCTGTTGTCGAGATTTTTGTTATTCCAATGGATGGTAATCTTGTAAGTATGGAAGGTAATCTTTTGTCGAGATTTTTGTTACTCCAATGGATGGTAGCCTTGTCATTATTGAAGGTAGTCTATTGTGGATATCTTTGTTACTCAAATGGATGATAGCCTTATCATTATGCAAGGTAGTATGTTGTTCATATTTTTGTTACTCCAATGGATGGTAGCCTTGTCATTATGGAAGGTAGTCTATTGTCAAGACTTTTCTTATTCCAATGGATGGTAGCCTTCTCATTATGGAAGGTAACTTTTTATCGAGATTTTTGTTACTCCAATGGATGGTAGCCTTGTCATTATTGAAGGTAGTCTGTTGTCGATATCTTTGTTACTCCAATGGATGATAGCCTTGTCATTATGCAAGGTAGTTTGTTGTTCATATTTTTGTTATTCCAATGGATGGTAGCCTTGTCATTATGGAAGATAGTCTGTTGTCGAGATTTTTGTTATTCCAATGGATGGTAGCCTTGTAATTATGGAAGCTAGTTTGTTGTCGAGATTTTTGTTACTCCAATGGATGGTAGCCTTGTCATTATGGAAGGTAGTCTGTCGTTGAGATTTTAGTTACTCCAATGGATTGTAGCCTAGTCATTATGTAAGGTAGTCTGTTCTTTAGATTTTTTGTTATTCCAATGGTTGGTAGCCTTGTAATTATGGAAGGTAGTCTGTTGTCGAGATTTTTGTTACTCCAATGGATGGTAGCCTTGTCATTATTGAAGGTAGTATATGTCGATATCTTTGTTAATCCAATGGATGATAGCCTTGTTATTATGGAAGGTAGTCTGTTATCGATATCTTTGTTACTCCAATGGATTGTATCCTTGTCATTATGGAAGGTAGTCTGCTGTCAAGATTTTTGCTTCCCCAATGGATGGTAGCCTTGTAATTATGGAAGGTAGTCTGTTGTCGAGATTTTTGTAACTCCAATAGGTGGTAGCCTTGTCATTATGGAAGGTAGTTTGTCGTTGAGATTTTTGTTACTCCAATGGATTGTAGCCTTGTCATTATGTAAGGTAGTTTGTTGTGCATATTTTTGTTACTCCAATGGATGGTAGCCTTATCATTATGGAAGGTAATATTTTTTCGAGATTTTTGTTACTACAATGGATGGTAGCCTTGTCATTATTGAAGGTAGTCTGTTATCGATATCTTTGTTACTCCAATGGATGATAGCCTTGTCATTATGGAAGTTAGTCTATTGTCGATATTTTTTTTACTCCAATGGATGGTAGCCTTGTCATTATGGAAGGTAGTCTGTTGTCGAGATTTTTGTTAACCCAATGGATGGTTGCCTTGTAATTATGGAAGGTAGTCTATTGTCGAGATTTTTGTTACTCCAATGGATGATAGCCTTGTCATTATGGAAGGTAGTCTGTCGTTGAGATTTCTGTTACTCCAATGGATTGTAGCCTAGTCATTATGTAAGGTAGTTTGTTGTTCAGATTTTTGTTACTCCAATAGATGGTAGCCTTGTCATTATGGAAGATAGTCTGTTGTCGAGATTTTTGTTATTCCAATGGATGGTAACCTTGTAAGTATGGAAGGTAGTCTTTTGTCGAGATTTTTGTTACTCCAATGGATGGCAGCCTTGTCATTATTGAAGGTAGTCTATTGTGGATATCTTTGTTACTCTAATGGATGATATCCTTGTCATTATGCAAGGTTGTCTGTTGCTCATATTTTTGTTACTCCAATGGATGGTAACCTTGTCATTATGGAAGGTAATATTTTTTCGATATTTTTGTTACTCCAATGGATGGTAGCCTTGTCAATATTGAAGGTAGTCTGTTATCGATATCTTTGTTACTCCAATGGATGATAGCCTTGTCACTATGGAAGGTAGTCTATTGTCGAGATTTTTTTTACTCCAATGGATGGTAGCCTTGTCATTATGGAAGGTAGTTTGTTGTCGAGATTTTTGTTAACCCAATGCATGGTAGCCTTGTAATTATGGAAGGTAGTCTGTTGTCGAGATTTTTTTTACTCCAATGGATGGTAGCCTTGTCATTATTGAAGGTAGTCTGTAGTCAAGATTTTTGTTAACCCAATGGATGGTAGCCTTGTAATTATGGAAGGTAGTTTGTTGTCGAGATTTTTGTTACTCCAATGGATGGTAGCCTTGTCATTATGGAAGGTAGTCTGTCGTTTAGATTTCTGTTACTCTAATGGATTGTAGCCTAGTCATTATGTAAGGTAGCCTGTTGTTCAGATTTTTGTTATTCCAATGGATGGTAGCCTTGTCATTATGGAAGATAGTCTGTTGTCGAGATTTTTGTTATTCCAATGGATGGTAGCCTTGTAATTATGGAAGGTAGTCTGTTGTCGAGATTTTTGTTACTCCAATGGATGGTAGCCTTGTCATTATGGAAGGTAGTCTGTCGTTGAGATTTCTGTTACTCCAATGGATTGTAGCCTAGTCATTATGTAAGGTAGTTTGTTGTTCAGATTTTTGTTACTCCAATAGATGATAGCCTTGTCATTATGGAAGATAGTCTGTTGTCGAGATTTTTGTTATTCCAATGGATGGTAATCTTGTAAGTATGGAAGGTAGTCTTTTGTCGAGATTTTTGTTACTCCAATGGATGGTAGCCTTGTCATTATTGAAGGTAGTCTATTGTGGATATCTTTGTTACTCAAATGGATGATAGCCTTATCATTATGCAAGGTAGTATGTTGTTCATATTTTTGTTACTCCAATGGATGGTAGCCTTGTCATTATGGAAGGTAGTCTATTGTCAAGACTTTTCTTATTCCAATGGATGGTAGCCTTCTCATTATGGAAGGTAACTTTTTATCGAGATTTTTGTTACTCCAATGGATGGTAGCCTTGTCATTATTGAAGGTAGTTTGTTGTCGATATCTTTGTTACTCCAATGGATGATAGCCTTGTCATTATGCAAGGTAGTTTGTTGTTCATATTTTTGTTATTCCAATGGATGGTAGCCTTGTCATTATGGAAGATAGTCTGTTGTCGAGATTTTTGTTACTCCAATGGATGGTAGCCTTGTCATTATGGAAGGTAGTCTGTCGTTGAGATTTTAGTTACTCCAATGGATTGTAGCCTAGTCATTATGTAAGGTAGTCTGTTCTTTAGATTTTTTGTTATTCCAATGGTTGGTAGCCTTGTAATTATGGAAGGTAGTCTGTTGTCGAGATTTTTGTTACTCCAATGGATGGTAGCCTTGTCATTATTGAAGGTAGTATATGTCGATATCTTTGTTAATCCAATGGATGATAGCCTTGTTATTATGGAAGGTAGTCTGTTGTCGATATCTTTGTTACTCCAATGGATTGTATCCTTGTCATTATGGAAGGTAGTCTGTTGTCAAGATTTTTGCTTCCCCAATGGATGGTAGCCTTGTAATTATGGAAGGTAGTCTGTTGTCGAGATTTTTGTAACTCCAATAGGTGGTAGCCTTGTCATTATGGAAGGTAGTTTGTCGTTGAGATTTTTGTTACTCCAATAGATTGTAGCCTTGTCATTATGTAAGGTAGTTTGTTGTGCAGATTTTTGTTACTCCAATGGATGGTAGCCTTATCATTATTGAAGGTAGTCTGTTATCGATATCTTTGTTACTCCAATGGATGATAGCCCTGTCATTATGGAAGTTAGTCTATTGTCGATATTTTTTTTACTCCAATGGATGGTAGCCTTGTCATTATGGAAGGTAGTCTGTTGTCGAGATTTTTGTTAACCCAATGGATGGTTGCCTTGTAATTATGGAAGGTAGTCTGTTGTCGAGATTTTTGTTACTCCAATGGATGGTAGCCTTGTCATTATGGAAGGTAGTCTGTCGTTGAGATTTCTGTTACTTCAATGGATTGTAGCCTAGTCATTATGTAAGGTAGTTTGTTGTTCAGATTTTTGTTACTCTAATAGATGGTAGCCTTGTCATTATGGAAGATAGTCTGTTGTCGAGATTTTTGTTATTCCAATGGATGGTAACCTTGTAAGTATGGAAGGTAGTCTTTTGTCGAGATTTTTGTTACTCCAATGGATGGTAGCCTTGTCATTATTGAAGGTAGTCTATTGTGGATATCTTTGTTACTCTAATGGATGATATCCTTGTCATTATGCAAGGTTGACTGTTGCTCATATTTTTGTTACTCCAATGCATGGTAGCCTTGTCATTATGGAAGGTAATATTTTTTCGATATTTTTGTTACTCCAATGGATGGTAGCCTTGTCAATATTGAAGGTAGTCTGTTATCGATATCTTTGTTACTCCAATGGATGATAGCCTTGTCACTATGGAAGGTAGTCTATTGTCGAGATTTTTTTTACTCCAATGGATGGTAGCCTTGTCATTATGGAAGGTAGTCTGTTGTCGAGATTTTTGTTAACCCAATGCATGGTAGCCTTGTAATTATGGAAGGTAGTCTGTTGTCGAGATTTTTTTTACTCCAATGGATGGTAGCCTTGTCATTATTGAAGGTAGTCTGTAGTCAAGATTTTTGTTAACCCAGTGGATGGTAGCCTTGTAATTATGGAAGGTAGTTTGTTGTCGAGATTTTTGTTACTCCAATGGGTGGTAGCCTTGTCATTATGGAAGGTATTCTGTCGTTTAGATTTCTGTTACTCTAATGGATTGTAGCCTAGTCATTATGTAAGGTAGCCTGTTGTTCAGATTTTTGTTATTCCAATGGATGGTAGCCTTGTCATTATGGAAGATAGTATGTTGTCGAGATTTTTGTTATTCCAATGGATGGTAGCCTTGTAATTATGGAAGGTAGTCTGTTGTCGAGATTTTTGTTACTCCAATGGATGGTAGCCTTGTCATTATGGAAGGTAGTCTGTCGTTGAGATTTTAGTTACTCCAATGGATTGTAGCCTAGTCATTATGTAAGGTATTCTGTTCTTTAGATTTTTTGTTATTCCAATGGATGGTAGCCTTGTAATTATGGAAGGTAGTCTGTTGTCGAGATTTTTGTTACTCCAATGGATGGTAGCCTTGTCATTATTGAAGGTAGTATATGTCGATATCTTTGTTAATCCAATGGATGATAGCCTTGTCATTATGGAAGGTAGTCTGTTGTCGATATCTTTGTTACTCTAATGGATTGTATCCTTGTCATTATGGAAGGTAGTCTGTTGTCAAGATTTTTGCTTCCCCAATGGATGGTAGACTTGTAATTATGGAAGGTAGTCTGTTGTCGAGATTTTTGTAACTCCAATAGGTGGTAGCCTTGTCATTATGGAAGGTAGTTTGTCGTTGAGATTTTTGTTACTCGAATGGATTGTAGCCTTGTCATTATGTAAGGTAGTCTGTTGTGCAGATTTTTGTTACTCCAATGGATAGTAGCCTTATCATTATGGAAGGTAATATTTTTTCGAGATTTTTGTTACTACAATGGATGGTAGCCTTGTCATTATTGAAGGTAGTCTGTTATCGATATCTTTGTTACTCCAATGGATGATAGCCTTGTCATTACGGAAGTTAGTCTATTGTCGAGATTTTTTTTACTCCAATGGATGGTAGCCTTGTCATTATGAAAGGTAGTCTGTTGTCGAGATTTTTGTTAACCCAATGGATGGTAGCCTTGTAATTATGGAAGGTAGTCTGTTGTCGAGATTTTTGTTACTCCAATGGATGGTAGCCTTGTCATTATGGAAGGTAGTCTGTCGTTGAGATTTCTGTTACTCCAATGGATTGTAGCCTAGTCATTATGTAAGGTAGTTTGTTGTTCAGATTTTTGTTACTCCAATAGATGATAGCCTTGTCATTATGGAAGATAGTCTGTTGTCGAGACTTTTATTATTCCAATGGATGGTAATCTTGTAAGTATGGAAGGTAGTCTTTTGTCGAGATTTTTGTTACTCCAATGGATGGTAGCCTTGTCATTATTGAAGGTAGTCTATTGTGGATATCTTTGTTACTCAAATGGATGATAGCCTTATCATTATGCAAGGTAGTATGTTGTTCATATTTTTGTTACTCCAATGGATGGTAGCCTTGTCATTATGGAAGGTAGTCTATTGTCAAGACTTTTGTTATTCCAATGGATGGTAGCCTTCTCATTATGGAAGGTAACTTTTTATCGAGATTTTTGTTACTCCAATGGATGGTAGCCTTGTCATTATTGAAGGTAGTCTGTTGTCGATATCTTTGTTACTCCAATGGATGATAGCCTTGTCATTATGCAAGGTAGTTTGTTGTTCATATTTTTGTTATTCCAATGGATGGTAGCCTTGTCATTATGGAAGATAGTCTGTTGTCGAGATTTTTGTTATTCCAATGGATGGTAGCCTTGTAATTATGGAAGGTAGTTTGTTGTCGAGATTTTTGTTACTCCAATGGATGGTAGCCTTGTCATTATGGAAGGTAGTCTGTCGTTGAGATTTTAGTTACTCCAATGGATTGTAGCCTAGTCATTATGTAAGGTAGTCTGTTCTTTAGATTTTTTGTTATTCCAATGGATGGTAGCCTTGTAATTATGGAAGGTAGTCTGTTGTCGAGATTTTTGTTACTCCAATGGATGGTAGCCTTGTGATTATTGAAGGTAGTATATGTCGATATCTTTGTTAATCCATTGGATGATAGCCTTGTCATTATGGAATGTCGTTTGTATTCGATATCTTTGTTACCCCAATGGATTGTATCCTTGTCATTATGGAAGGTAGTCTGTTGTCAAGATTTTTGCTTCCCCAATGGATGGTAGCCTTGTAATTATGGAAGGTAGTCTGTTGTCGAGATTTTTGTAAATCCAATAGGTGGTAGCCTTGTCATTATGGAAGGTAGTTTGTCGTTGAGATTTTTGTTACTCCAATGGATTGTAGCCTTGTCATTATGTAAGGTTGTTTGTTGTGCAGATTTTTGTTACTCCAATGGATAGTAGCCTTATCATTATGGAAGGTAATATTTTTTCGAGATTTTTATTACTACAATGGATGGTAGCCTTGTCATTATTGAAGGTAGTCTGTTATCGATATCTTTGTTACTCCAATGGATGATAGCCTTGTCATTACGGAAGTTAGTCTATTGTTGATATTTTTTTTACTCCAATGGATGGTAGCCTTGTCATTATGAAAGGTAGTCTGTTGTCGAGATTTTTGTTAACCCAATGGATGGTAGCCTTGTAATTATGGAAGGTAGTCTGTTGTCGAGATCTTTGTTACTCCAATGGATGGTAGCCTTGTCATTATGGAAGGTAGTCTGTCGTTGAGATTTCTGTTACTCTAATGGATTGTAGCCTAGTCATTATGTAAGGTAGTTTGTTGTTCAGATTTTTGTTACTCCAATAGATGGTAGCCTTGTCATTATGGAAGATAGTCTGTTGTTGAGATTTTTGTTATTCCAATGGATGGTAACCTTGTAAGTATGGAAGGTAGTCTTTTGTCGAGATTTTTGTTACTCCAATGGATGTAGCCTTGTCATTATTGAAGGTAGTCTATTGTGGATATCTTTGTTACTCAAATGGATGATAGCCTTATCATTATGCAAGGTAGTCTGTTGTTCATATTTTTGTTACTCCAATGGATGGTAGCCTTGTCATTATGGAAGGTAGTCTATTGTCAAGATTTTTGTTATTCCAATGGATGGTAGCCTTATCATTATGGAAGGTAGTTTTTTATCGAGATTTTTGTTACTCCTATGGATGGTAGCCTTGTCATTATGGAAGGTATTCTGTTGTTCATATTTTTGTTACTCCAATGGATGGTAGCCTTGTCATTATGCAAGGTGGTCTATTGCTCATATTTTTTTTACTCCAATGGATGGTAGCCTTGTCATTATGGAAGGTAATATTTTTTCGAGATTTTTGTTACTCCAATGGATGGTAGCCTTGTCAATATTGAAGGTAGTCTGTTATCGATATCTTTGTTACTCCAATGGATGATAGCCTTGTCACTATGGAAGGTAGTCTGTTGTCGAGATTTTTGTTAACCCAATGCATGGTAGCCTTGTAATTATGGAAGGTAGTCTGTTGTCGAGATTTTTGTTACTCCAATGGATGGTAGCCTTGTCATTATTGAAGGTAGTCTGTAGTCAAGATTTTTGTTAACCCAATGGATGGTAGCCTTGTAATTATGGAAGGTAGTCTGTTGTCGAGATTTTTGTTACTCCAATGGATGGTAGCCTTGTCATTATGGAAGGTAGTCTGTCGTTTAGATTTCTGTTACTCTAATGGATTGTAGCCTAGTCATTATGTAAGGTAGCCTGTTGTTCAGAATTTTGTTATTCCAATGGATGGTAGCCTTGTCATTATGGAAGATAGTCTGTTGTCGAGATTTTTGTTATTCCAATGGATGGTAGCCTTGTAATTATGGAAGGTAGTCTGTTGTCGAGATTTTTGTTACTCCAATGGATGGTAGCCTTGTCATTATGGAAGGTAGTCTGTCGTTGAGATTTTAGTTACTCCAATGGATTGTAGCCTAGTCATTATGTAAGGTAGTCTGTTCTTTAGATTTTTTGTTATTCCAATGGATGGTAGCCTTGTAATTATGGAAGGTAGTCTGTTGTCGAGATTTTTGTTACTCCAATGGATGGTAGCCTTGTCATTATTGAAGGTAGTATATGTCGATATCTTTGTTAATCCAATGGATGATAGCCTTGTCATTATGGAAGGTAGTCTGTTGTCGATATCTTTGTTACTCTAATGGATTGTATCCTTGTCATTATGGAAGGTAGTCTGTTGTCAAGATTTTTGCTTCCCCAATGGATGGTAGCCTTGTAATTATGGAAGGTAGTCTGTTGTCGAGATTTTTGTAACTCCAATAGGTGGTAGCCTTGTCATTATGGAAGGTAGTTTGTCGTTGAGATTTTTGTTACTCGAATGGATTGTAGCCTTGTCATTATGTAAGGTAGTCTGTTGTGCAGATTTTTGTTACTCCAATGGATAGTAGCCTTATCATTATGGAAGGTAATATTTTTTCGAGATTTTTGTTACTACAATGGATGGTAGCCTTGTCATTATTGAAGGTAGTATGTTATCGATATCTTTGTTACTCCAATGGATGATAGCCTTGTCATTATGGAAGTTAGCCTATTGTCGAGATTTTTTTTACTCCAATGGATGGTAGCCTTGTCATTATGGAAGGTAGTCTGTTGTTGAGATTTTTGTTAACCCAATGGATGGTAGCCTTGTAATTATAGAAGGTAGTCTGTTGTCGAGATTTTTGTTACTCCAATGGATGGTAGCCTTGTCATTATGGAAGGTAGTCTGTCGTTGAGATTTCTGTTACTCCAATGGATTGTAGCCTAGTCATTATGTAAGGTAGTTTGTTGTTCAGATTTTTGTTACTCCAATAGATGATAGCCTTGTCATTATGGAAGATAGTCTGTTGTCGAGACTTTTGTTATTCCAATGGATGGTAATCTTGTAAGTATGGAAGGTAGTCTTTTGTCGAGATTTTTGTTACTCCAATGGATGGTAGCCTTGTCATTATTGAAGGTAGTCTATTGTGGATATCTTTGTTACTCAAATGGATGATAGCCTTATCATTATGCAAGGTAGTATGTTGTTCATATTTTTGTTACTCCAATGGATGGTAGCCTTGTCATTATGGAAGGTAGTCTATTGTCAAGACTTTTCTTATTCCAATGGATGGTAGCCTTCTCATTATGGAAGGTAACTTTTTATCGAGATTTTTGTTACTCCAATGGATGGTAGCCTTGTCATTATTGAAGGTAGTCTGTTGTCGATATCTTTGTTACTCCAATGGATGATAGCCTTGTCATTATGCAAGGTAGTTTGTTGTTCATATTTTTGTTATTCCAATGGATGGTAGCCTTGTCATTATGGAAGATAGTCTGTTGTCGAGATTTTTGTTATTCCAATGGATGGTAGCCTTGTAATTATGGAAGGTAGTTTGTTGTCGAGATTTTTGTTACTCCAATGGATGGTAGCCTTGTCATTATGGAAGGTAGTCTGTCGTTGAGATTTTAGTTACTCCAATGGATTGTAGCCTAGTCATTATGTAAGGTAGTCTGTTCTTTAGATTTTTTGTTATTCCAATGGATGGTAGCCTTGTAATTATGGAAGGTAGTCTGTTGTCGAGATTTTTGTTACTCCAATGGATGATAGCCTTGTCATTATGGAAGGTCGTCTGTATTCGATATCTTTGTTACTCCAATGGATTGTATCCTTGTCATTATGGAAGGTAGTCTGTTGTCAAGATTTTTGCTTCCCCAATGGATGGTAGCCTTGTAATTATGGATGGTAGTCTGTTGTCGAGATTTTTGTAAATCCAATAGGTGGTAGCCTTGTCATTATGGAAGGTAGTTTGTCGTTGAGATTTTTGTTACTCCAATGGATTGTAGCCTTGTCATTATGTAAGGTAGTTTGTTGTGCACATTTTTGTTACTCCAATGAATGGTAGCCTTATCATTATGGAAGGTAATATTTTTTCGAGATTTTTATTACTACAATGGATGGTAGCCTTGTCATTATTGAAGGTAGTCTGTTATCGATATCTTTGTTACTCCAATGGATGATAGCCTTGTCATTATGGAAGTTAGTCTATTGTCGATATTTTTTTTACTCCAATGGATGGTAGCCTTGTCATTATGGAAGGTAGTCTGTTGTCGAGATTTTTGTTACTCCAATGGATGGTAGCCTTGTCATTATGGAAGGTAGTCTGTCGTTGAGATTTCTGTTACTCCAATGGATTGTAGCCTAGTCATTATGTAAGGTAGTTTGTTGTTCAGATTTTTGTTACTCCAATAGATGGTAGCCTTGTCATTATGGAAGATAGTCTGTTGTCGAGATTTTTGTTATTCCAATGGATGGTAACCTTGTAAGTATGGAAGGTAGTCTTTTGTCGAGATTTTTGTTACTCCAATGGATGGTAGCCTTGTCTTTATTGAAGGTAGTCTATTGTGGATATCTTTGTTACTCAAATGGATGATAGCCTTATCATTATGCAAGGTAGTCTGTTGTTCATATTTTTGTTACTCCAATGGATGGTAGCCTTGTCATTATGGAAGGTAGTCTATTGTCAAGATTTTTGTTATTCCAATGGATGGTAGCCTTATCATTATGGAAGGTAGTTTTTTATCGAGATTTTTGTTACTCCTATGGATGGTAGCCTTGTCATTATGGAAGGTATTCTGTTGTTCAGATTTTTGTTACTCCAATGGATGGTAGCCTTGTCATTATGGAAGGTAGTCTATTTTCGAGACTTTTGTTATTCCAATGGATGGTAGCCTTATCATTATGGAAGGTATTTTTTTATCGAGATTTCTGTTCCTCCAATGGATGGTAGCCTTGTCATTATGGAAGGTATTCTTTTGTCGAGATTTTTGTTACTCAATGGATGGTAGCCTTGTCAATATTGAAGGTAGTTTGTTTTCGATATCTTTGTTACTCTAATGGATGATATCCTTGTCATTATGCAAGGTTGTCTGTTGCTCATATTTTTGTTACTCCAATGGATGGTAGCCTTGTCATTATGGAAGGTAATATTTTTTCGAGATTTTTGTTACTCCAATGGCTGGTAGCCTTGTCATTATTGAAGGTAGTCTATTATCGATATCTTTGTTACTCTAATGGATGATAGGCTTGTCACTATGGAAGGTAGTCTATTGTCGAGATTTTTTTTACTCCAATGGATGGTAGCCTTGTCATTATGGAAGGTAGTCTGTTGTCGAGATTTTTGTTAACCCAATGCATGGTAGCCTTGTAATTATGGAAGGTAGTCTGTTGTCGAGATTTTTTTTACTCTAATGGATGGTAGCCTTGTCATTATTGAAGGTAGTCTGTAGTCAAGATTTTTGTTAACCCAATGGATGGTAGCCTTGTAATTATGGAAGGTAGTCTGTTGTCGAGATTTTTGTTACTCCAATGGATGGTAGCCTTGTCATTATGGAAGGTAGTCTGTCGTTTAGATTTCTGTTACTCTAATGGATTGTAGCCTAGTCATTATGTAAGGTAGCCTGTTGTTCAGATTTTTGTTATTCCAATGGATGGTAGCCTTGTCATTATGGAAGATAGTCTGTTGTCGAGATTTTTATTATTCCAATGGATGGTAGCCTTGTAATTATGGAAGGTAGTCTGTTGTCGAGATTTTTGTTACTCCAATGGATGGTAGCCTTGTCATTATGGAAGGTAGTCTGTCGTTGAGATTTTAGTTACACCAATGGATTGTAGCCTAGTCATTATGTAAGGTAGTCTGTTCTTTAGATTTTTTGTTATTCCAATGGATGGTAGCCTTGTAATTATGGAAGGTAGTCTGTTGTCGAGATTTTTGTTACTCCAATGGATGGTAGCCTTGTCATTATTGAAGGTAGTATATGTCGATATCTTTGTTAATCCAATGGATGATAGCCTTGTCATTATGGAAGGTAGTCTGTTGTCGATATCTTTGTTACTCGAATGGATTGTAGCCTTGTCATTATGTAAGGTAGTCTGTTGTGCAGATTTTTGTTACTCCAAGGAATAGTAGCCTTATCATTATGGAAGGTAATATTTTTTCGAGATTTTTGTTACTACAATGGATTGTAGCCTTGTCATTATTGAAGGTAGTCTGTTATCGATATCTTTGTTACTCCAATGGATGATAGCCTTGTCATTATGGAAGTTAGTCTATTGGCGAGATTTTTTTTACTCCAACGGATGGTAGCCTTGTCATTATGGAAGGTAGTCTGTTGTCGAGATTTTTGTTAACCCAATGGATGGTAGCCTTGTAATTATGGAATGTAGTCTGTTGTCGAGATTTTTATTACTCCAATGGATGGTAGCCTTGTCATTATGAAAGGTAGTCTGTCGTTGAGATTTCTGTTACTCCAATGGATTGTAGCCTAGTCATTATGTAAGGTAGTTTGTTGTTCAGATTTTTGTTACTCCAATAGATGGTAGCCTTGTCATTATGGAAGATAGTCTGTTGTCGAGATTTTTGTTATTCCAATGGATGGTAACCTTGTAAGTATGGAAGGTAGTCTTTTGTCGAGATTTTTGTTACTCCAATGGATGGTAGCCTTGTCATTATTGAAGGTAGTCTATTGTGGATATCTTTGTTACTCAAATGGATGATAGCCTTATCATTATGCAAGGTAGTATGTTGTTCATATTTTTGTTACTCCAATGGATGGTAGCCTTGTCATTATGGAAGGTAGTCTATTGTCAAGACTTTTGTTATTCCAATGGATGGTAGCCTTCTCATTATGGAAGGTAACTTTTTATCAAGATTTTTGTTACTCCAATGGATGGTAGCCTTGTCATTATTGAACGTAGTTTGTTGTCGATATCTTTGTTACTCCAATGGATGATAGCCTTGTCATTATGCAAGGTAGTTTGTTGTTCATATTTTTGTTATTCCAATGGATGGTAGCCTTCTCATTATGGAAGATAGTCTGTTGTCGAGATTTTTGTTATTCCAATGGATGGTAGCCTTGTAATTATGGAAGGTAGTTTGTTGTCGAGATTTTTGTTACTCCAATGGATGGTAGCCTTGTCATTATGGAAGGTAGTCTGTCGTTGAGATTTTAGTTACTCCAATGGATTGTAGCCTAGTCATTATGTAAGGTAGTCTGTTCTTTAGATTTTTTGTTATTCCAATGGATGGTAGCCTTGTAATTATGGAAGGTAGTCTGTTGTCGAGATTTTTGTTACTCCAATGGATGGTAGCCTTGTCATTATTGAAGGTAGTATATGTCGATATCTTTGTTAATCCAATGGATGATAGCCTTGTCATTATGGAAGGTAGTCTGTTGTCGATATCTTTGTTACTCCAATGGATTGTATCCTTGTCATTTATGGAAGGTAGTCTGTTGTCAAGATTTTTGCTTCCCCAATGGATGGTAGCCTTGTAATTATGGCAGGTAGTCTGTTGTCGAGATTTTTGTAACTCCAATAGGTGGTAGCCGTGTCATTATGGAAGGTAGTTTGTCGTTGTGATTTTTGTTACTCAAATGGATTGTAGCCTTGTCATTATGTAAGGTAGTTTGTTGTGCAGATTTTTGTTACTCCAATGGATGGTAGCCTTATCATTATGGAAGGTAATATTTTTTCGAGATTTTTGTTACTACAATGGATGGTAGCCTTGTCATTATTGAAGGTAGTCTGTTATCGATATCTTTGTTACTCCAATGGATGATAGCCTTGTCATTATGGAAGTTAGTCTATTGTCGATATTTTTTTTACTCCAATGGATGGTAGCCTTGTCATTATGGAAGGTAGTCTGTTGTCGAGATTTTTGTTAACCCAATGGATGGTAGCCTTGTAATTATGGAAGGTAGTCTGTTGTCGAGATTTTTGTTACTCCAATGGATGGTAGCCTTGTCATTATGGAAGGTAGTCTTTCGTTGAGATTTCTGTTACTCCAATGGATTGTAGCCTAGTCATTATGTAAGGTAGTTTGTTGTTTAGATTTTTGTTACTCCAATAGATGGTAGTATTGTCATTATGGAAGATAGTCTGTTGTCGAGATTTTTGTTATTCCAATGGATGGTAACCTTGTAAGTATGGAAGGTAGTCTTTTGTCGAGATTTTTGTTACTCCAATGGATGGTAGCCTTGTCATTATTGAAGGTAGTCTATTGTGGATATCTTTGTTACTTAAATGGATGATAGCCTTATCATTATGCAAGGTAGTCTGTTGTTCATATTTTTGTTACTCCAATGGATGGTAGCCTTGTCATTATGGAAGGTAGTTTTTTATCGAGATTTTTGTTACTCCAATGGATGGTAGCCTTGGCATTATGGAAGGTAGTCTGTTGTTCAGATTTTTGTTACTCCAATGGATGGTAGCCTTGTCATTATGGAAGGTAGTCTATTTTCGAGACTTTTGTTATTCCAATGGATGGTAGCCTTATCATTATGGAAGGTATTTTTTTATCTAGATTTTTGTTCCTCCAATGGATGGTAGCCTTGTCATTATGGAAGGTATTCTTTTGTCAAGATTTTTGTTACTCAATGGATGGTAGCCTTGTCAATATTGAAGGTAGTTTGTTTTCGATATCTTTGTTACTCTAATGGATGATATCCTTGTCATTATGCAAGGTTGTCTATTGCTCATATTTTTGTTACTCCAATGGATGGTAGCCTTGTCATTATGGAAGGTAATATTTTTTCGAGATTTTTGTTACTCCAATGGATGGTAGCCTTGTCATTATTGAAGGTAGTCTGTTATCGATATCTTTGTTACTCCAATGGATGATAGCCTTGTCACTATGGAAGGTAGTCTATTGTCGAGATTTTTTTTACTCCAATGGATGGTAGCCTTGTCATTATGGAAGGTAGTCTGTTGTCGAGATTTTTGTTAACCCAATGCATGGTAGCCTTGTAATTATGGAAGGTAGTCTGTTGTCGAGATTTTTTTTACTCCAATGGATGGTAGCCTTGTCATTATTGAAGGTAGTCTGTAGTCAAGATTTTTGTTAACCCAATGGATGGTAGCCTTGTAATTATGGAAGGTAGTCTGTTGTCGAGATTTTTGTTACTCCAATGGATGGTAGCCTTGTCATTATGGAAGGTAGTATGTCGTTTAGATTTCTGTTACTCTAATGGATTGTAGCCTAGTCATTATGTAAGGTAGCCTGTTGTTCAGATTTTTGTTATTCCAATGGATGGTAGCCTTGTCATTATGGAAGATAGTTTGTTGTCGAGATTTTTGTTATTCCAATGGATGGTAGCCTTGTAATTATTGAAGGTAGTATGTTGTCGAGATTTTTGTTACTCCAATGGATGGTAGCCTTGTCATTATGGAAGGTAGTCTGTCGTTGAGATTTTAGTTACTCCAATGGATTGTAGCCTAGTCATTATGTAAGGTAGTCTGTTCTTTAGATTTTTTGTTATTCCAATGGATGGTAGCCTTGTAATTATGGAAGGTAGTCTGTTGTCGAGATTTTTGTTACTCCAATGGATGGTAGCCTTGTCATTATGGAAGGTCGTCTGTCGTTGAGATTTCTGTTACTCCAATGGATTGTAGCCTAGTCATTATGTAAGGTAGTCTGTTCTTTAGATTTTTTGTTATTCCAATGGATGGTAGCCTTGTCATTATGGAAGATAGTTTGTTGTCGAGATTTTTGTTATTCCAATGGATGGTAGCCTTGTAATTATTGAAGGTAGTATGTTGTCGAGATTTTTGTTACTCCAATGGATGGTAGCCTTGTCATTATGGAAGGTAGTCTGTCGTTGAGATTTTAGTTACTCCAATGGATTGTAGCCTAGTCATTATGTAAGGTAGTCTGTTCTTTAGATTTTTTGTTATTCCAATGGATGGTAGCCTTGTAATTATGGAAGGTAGTCTGTTGTCGAGATTTTTGTTACTCCAATGGATGGTAGCCTTGTCATTATTGAAGGTAGTATATGTCGATATCTTTGTTAATCCAATGGATGATAGCCTTGTCATTATGGAAGGTAGTCTGTTGTCGATATCTTTGTTACTCCAATGGATTGTATCCTTGTCATTATGGAAGGTAGTCTGTTTTCAAGATTTTTGCTTCCCCAATGGATGGTAGCCTTGTAATTATGGAAGGTAGTCTGTTGTCGAGATTTTTGTAACTCCAATAGGTGGTAGCCTTGTCATTATGGAAGGTAGTTTGTCGTTGAGATTTTTGTTACTCGAATGGATTGTAGCCTTGTCATTATGTAAGGTAGTCTGTTGTGCAAATTTTTGTTACTCCAATGGATAGTAGCCTTATCATTATGGAAGGTAATATTTTTTCGAGATTTTTGTTACTACAATGGATGGTAGCCTTGTCATTATTGAAGGTAGTCTGTTATCGATATCTTTGTTACTCCAATGGATGATAGCCTTGTCATTATGGAAGTTTGTCTATTGTCGAGATTTTTTTTACTCCAATGGATGGTAGCCTTGTCATTATGGAAGGTAGTCTGTTGTCGAGATTTTTGTTAACCCAATGGATGGTAGCCTTGTAATTATGGAAGGTAGTCTGTTGTCGAGATTTTTGTTACTCCAATGGATGGTAGCCTTGTCATTATGGAAGGTCGTCTGTCGTTGAGATTTCTGTTACTCCAATGGATTGTAGCCTAGTCATTATGTAAGGTAGTTTGTTGTTCAGATTTTTGTTACTCCAATAGATGGTAGCCTTGTCATTATGGAAGATAGTCTGTTGTCGAGATTTTTGTTATTCCAATGGATGGTAACCTTGTAAGTATGGAAGGTAGTCTTTTGTCGAGATTTTTGTTACTCCAATGGATGGTAGCCTTGTCATTATTGAAGGTAGTCTATTGTGGATATCTTTGTTACTCAAATGGATGATAGCCTTATCATTATGCAAGGTAGTATGTTGTTCATATTTTTGTTACTCCAATGGATGGTAGCCTTTTCATTATGGAAGGTAGTTTATTCTCAAGACTTTTGTTATTCCAATGGATGGTAGCCTTCTCATTATGGAAGGTAACTTTTTATCGAGATTTTTGTTACTCCAATGGATGGTAGCCTTGTCATTATTGAAGGTAGTCTGTTGTCGATATCTTTGTTACTCCAATGGATGATAGCCTTGTCATTATGGAAGGTAGTCTATTTTCGAGACTTTTGTTATTCCAATGGATGGTAGCCTTATCATTATGGAAGGTATTTTTTTATCTAGATTTTTGTTCCTCCAATGGATGGTAGCCTTGTCATTATGGAAGGTATTCTTTTGTCGAGATTTTTGTTACTCAATGGATGGTAGCCTTGTCAATATTGAAGGTAGTTTGTTTTCGATATCTTTGTTACTCTAATGGATGATATCCTTGTCATTATGCAAGGTTGTCTATTGCTCATATTTTTGTTACTCCAATGGATGGTAGCCTTGTCATTATGGAAGGTAATATTTTTTCGAGATTTTTGTTACTCCAATGGATGGTAGCCTTGTCATTATTGAAGGTAGTCTGTTATCGATATCTTTGTTACTCCAATGGATGATAGCCTTGTCACTATGGAAGGTAGTCTATTGTCGAGATTTTTTTTACTCCAATGGATGGTAGCCTTGTCATTATGGAAGGTAGTCTGTTGTCGAGATTTTTGTTAACCCAATGCATGGTAGCCTTGTAATTATGGAAGGTAGTCTGTTGTCGAGATTTTTTTTACTCCAATTGATGGTAGCCTTGTCATTATTGAAGGTAGTCTGTAGTCAAGATTTTTGTTAACCCAATGGATGGTAGCCTTGTAATTATGGAAGGTAGTTTGTTGTCGAGATTTTTGTTACTCCAATGGATGGTAGCCTTGTCATTATGGAAGGTAGTATGTCGTTTAGATTTCTGTTACTCTAATGGATTGTAGCCTAGTCATTATGTAAGGTAGCCTGTTGTTCAGATTTTTGTTATTCCAATGGATGGTAGCCTTGTCATTATGGAAGATAGTTTGTTGTCGAGATTTTTGTTATTCCAATGGATGGTAGCCTTGTAATTATTGAAGGTAGTATGTTGTCGAGATTTTTGTTACTCCAATGGATGGTAGCCTTGTCATTATGGAAGGTAGTCTGTCGTTGAGATTTTAGTTACTCCAATGGATTGTAGCCTACTCATTATGTAAGGTAGTCTGTTCTTTAGATTTTTTGTTATTCCAATGGATGGTAGCCTTGTAATTATGGAAGGTAGTCTGTTGTCGAGATTTTTGTTACTCCAATGGATGGTAGCCTTGTCATTATTGAAGGTAGTATATGTCGATATCTTTGTTAATCCAATGGATGATAGCCTTGTCATTATGGAAGGTAGTCTGTTGTCGATATCTTTGTTACTCCAATGGATTGTATCCTTGTCATTATGGAAGGTAGTCTGTTTTCAAGATTTTTGCTTCCCCAATGGATGGTAGCCTTGTAATTATGGAAGGTAGTCTGTTGTCGAGATTTTTGTAACTCCAATAGGTGGTAGCCTTGTCATTATGGAAGGTAGTTTGTCGTTGAGATTTTTGTTACTCGAATGGATTGTAGCCTTGTCATTATGTAAGGTAGTCTGTTGTGCAGATTTTTGTTACTCCAATGGATAGTAGCCTTATCATTATGGAAGGTAATATTTTTTCGAGATTTTTGTTACTACAATGGATGGTAGCCTTGTCATTATTGAAGGTAGTCTGTTATCGATATCTTTGTTACTCCAATGGATGATAGCCTTGTCATTATGGAAGTTTGTCTATTGTCGAGATTTTTTTTACTCCAATGGATGGTAGCCTTGTCATTATGGAAGGTAGTCTGTTGTCGAGATTTTTGTTAACCCAATGGATGGTAGCCTTGTAATTATGGAAGGTAGTCTGTTGTCGAGATTTTTGTTACTCCAATGGATGGTAGCCTTGTCATTATGGAAGGTCGTCTGTCGTTGAGATTTCTGTTACTCCAATGGATTGTAGCCTAGTCATTATGTAAGGTAGTTTGTTGTTCAGATTTTTGTTACTCCAATAGATGGTAGCCTTGTCATTATGGAAGATAGTCTGTTGTCGAGATTTTTGTTATTCCAATGGATGGTAACCTTATAAGTATGGAAGGTAGTCTTTTGTCGAGATTTTTGTTACTCCAATGGATGGTAGCCTTGTCATTATTGAAGGTAGTCTATTGTGGATATCTTTGTTACTCAAATGGATGATAGCCTTATCATTATGCAAGGTAGTATGTTGTTCATATTTTTGTTACTCCAATGGATGGTAGCCTTTTCATTATGGAAGGTAGTTTATTCTCAAGACTTTTGTTATTCCAATGGATGGTAGCCTTCTCATTATGGAAGGTAACTTTTTATCGAGATTTTTGTTACTCCAATGGATGGTAGCCTTGTCATTATTGAAGGTAGTCTGTTGTCGATATCTTTGTTACTCCAATGGATGATAGCCTTGTCATTATGCAAGGTAGTTTGTTGTTCATATTTTTGTTATTCCAATGGATGGTAGCCTTATCATTATGGAAGGTAATATTTTTTTGAGATTTTTTTTACTCCAATGGATGGTAGCCTTGTCATTATTGAAGGTAGTGTGTTATCGATATCTTTGTTACTCCAATGGATGATAGCCTTGTCATTATGGAAGGTAGTCTGTTGTCGAGATTTTTGTTACTCCAATGGATGGTAGCCTTGTCATTATGGAAGGTAGTCTGTCGTTTAGATTTCTGTTACTCTAATGGATTGTAGCCTAGTCATTATGTAAGGTAGCCTATTGTTCAGATTTTTGTTATTCTAATGGATGGTAGCCTTGTCATTATGGAAGATAGTCTGTTGTCGAGATTTTTCTTATTCCAATGGATGGTAACCTTGTCAGTATGGAAGTTAGTCTTTTGTCGAGATTTTTGTTACCCCAATGGATGGTAGCCTTGTCATTATTGAAGGTAGTCTATTATCGATATCTTTGTTACACATATAGGTGATAGCCTTGTCATTATGCAAGGTTGTCTGTTGTTCATATTTTTGTTACTCCAATGGATGGTAGCCTTGTCATTATGGAAGGTAGTCTATTATCGAGATTTTTGTTATTTCAATGGATGGTAGCCTTATCATCATGGAAGGTAGTTTTTTATCGAGATTTTTGTTACTCCAATGGATGGTAGCCTTGTCATTATGGAAGGTAGTCTGTTGTTTAGATTTTTGTTACTCCAATGGATGGTAGCCTTGTCATTATGGAAGGTAGTCTATTTTCGAGACTTTTGTTATTCCAATGGATGGTAGCCTTATCATTTTGGAAGTTAATTTTCTATTGAGATTTTTGTTCCTCCAATGGATGGTAGCCTTGTCATTATGGAAGGTATTCTTTTGTCGAGATTTCTGTTACTCAATGGATGGTAGCCTTGTCATTATTGAAGGTCGTCTCTTGTCGATATCTTTGTTACTCTAATGGATGATATCCTTGTCATTGTGCAAGGTTGTCTGTTGCTCATATTTTTGTTACTCCAATGGATGGTAGCCTTGTCATTATGGAAGATAGTCCGTTGTCGAGATTTTTGTTTATCCAATGGATGGTAACCTTGTAAGTATGGAAGGTAGTCTTTTCTCGAGATTTTTGTTACTCCAATGGATGGTAGCCTTGTCATTATGGAAGATAGTCTATTGTCGAGATTTTTGTTTTTCCAATGGATGGTAACCTTGTCAGTATGGAAGGTAGTCTATTGTTGAGATTTTTGTTATTCCAATGGATGGTAGCCTTGTCATTATGGAAGGTAGTCTATTGTCGAGATTTTCGTTATTCCAATGGATGGTAGCCTTATCATTATGGAAGGTAGTTTTTTATCGAGATTTTTGTTACTCCAATGGATGGTAGCCTTCTCATTATGGAAGGTAGTGTGTTGTTCAGATTTTTGTTACTCCAATGGATGGTAGCCTTGTCATTATGGAAGGTAGTCTATTTTCGAGAATTTTGTTATTCCAATGGATGATAGCCTTATCATTATGAAAGGTAATTTTATATCGAGATTTTTGTTCCTCCAATGGATGGTAGCCTTGTCATTATGGAAGGTATTCTTTTGTCGAGATTTTTGTTACTCAATGGATGGTAGCCCTGTCATTATTGATGGTCGTCTCTTGTCGATATCTTTGTTACTCTAATGGATGATATCCTTGTCATTATGCAAGGTTGTCTGTTGCTCATATTTTTTTTACTCCAATGGATGGTAGCCTTGTCATTATGGAAGATAGTCCGTTGTCGAGATTTTTGTTATTCCAATGGATGGTAACCTTGTAAGTATGGAAGGTAGTCTTTTGTCGAGATTTTTGTTACTCCAATGGATGGTAGCCTTGTCATTATTGAAGGTAGTCTATTGTCGATATCTTTATTACTCAAATGGATGGTAGCCTTGTCATTATGCAAGGTAGTCTGTTCTTCATATTTTTGTTACTCCAATGGATGGTAGCCTTGTCATTATAGAAGGTAGTCTATTGTCGAGACTTTTGTTATTCCAATGGATGGTAGCCTTCTCATTATGGAAGGTAATTTTTTATCGAGATTTTTGTTACTCCAATGGATGGTAGCCTTGTCATTATGGAAGGTATTCTTTTGTCGAGATTTTTGTTACTCTAATGGATGGTAGCCTTGTCATTACTGAAGGTAGTCTGTTGTTGATAACTTTGTTACTCCAATGGATGATAGCCTTGTCATTATGCAAGGTAGTTAATTTTTCATATTTTTGTTACTCCAATGGATGGTAGCCTTGTCATTATGGAAGGTAATATTTTTTTGAGATTTTTTTTACTCCAATGGATGGTAGCCTTGTCATTATTGAAGGTAGTCTATTATCGATATCTTTGTTACTCCAATAGATGATAGCCTTGTCATTATCGAAGGTAGTCTGTTGTCGAGATTTTTTTTACTCCAATGGATGGTAGCCTTGTCATTATTGAAGGTAGTCTATAGTCGAGATTTTTGTTAACCCGATGGATGGTAGCCTTGTAATTATGGAAGGTAGTCTGTTGTCGAGATTTTTGTTACTCAAATAGATGGTAGCCTTGTCATTATAGAAGGTAGGCTGTCGTTGAGATTTCTGTTACTCAAAAGGATTGTAGCCTAGTCATTATGTAAGGTAGCCTGTTGTTCAGATCTTTGTTACTCCAATGGATGGTAGCCTTGTCATTATGGAAGATAGTTTGTTGTCGAGATTTTTGTTTTTCCAATGGATGGTAACCTTGTCAGTATGGAAGTTAGTCTTTTGTCGAGATTTTTGTTACTCCAATGGATGGTAGCCTTGTCATTATTGAAGGTAGTCTATTGTCGATATCTTTGTTACTCAAATGAGTGATAGCCTTGTCATTATGCAAGGTAGTCTGTTGTTCATATTTTTGTTACTCCAATGGATGGTAGCCTTGTCTTTATGGAAGGTAGTCCATTGTCGAGATTTTTGTTATTCCAATGGATGGTAGCCTTATCATTATGGAAGGTAGTTTTTTATCGAGATTTTAGTTACTCCAATGGATGGTAGCCTTTTCATTATGGAAGGTAGTCTGTCGTTGAGATTTCTGTTACTCAAAAGGATTGTAGCCTAGTCATTATGTAAGGTAGCCTGTTGTTCATATTTTTGTTACTCCAATGGATGGTAGCCTTGTCATTATGGAAGATAGTCTGTTGTCGAGATTTTTGTTTTTCCAATGGATAGTAACCGTGTCAGTAGGGAAGTTAGTCTTTTGTCGATATTTTTGTTACTCCAATGGATGGTAGCCTTGTCATTATTGAAGGTAGTCTATTGTCGATATCTTTGTTACTCAAATGGGTGATAGCCTTGTCATTATGCAAGGTAGTCTGTTGTTCATATTTTTGTTACTCCAATGGATGGTAGCCTTGTCATTATGGAAGGTAGTCTATTGTCGAGATTTTTGTTATTCCAATGGATGGTAGCCTTATCATCATGGAAGGTAGTTTTTTATCGAGATTTTTGTTACTCCAATGGATGGTAGCCTTGTCATTATGGAAGGTAGTCTGTTGTTCAGATTTTTGTTACTCCAATGGATGGTAGCCTTGTCATTATGGAAGGTAGTCTATTTTCGAGACTTTTGTTATTCCAAAGGATGGTAGCCTTATCATTATGGAAGGAAATTTTTTATTGAGATTTTTGTTCCTCCAATGGATGGTAGCCTTGTCATTATGGAAGGTATTTTTTTGTCGAGATTTTTGTTACTCAATGGATGGTATCCTTGTCATTATTGAAGGTAGTCTGTTGTCGATATCTTTGTTACTCTAATGGATGATATCCTTGTCATTATGCAAATTTGTTTGTTGCTCATATTTTTGTTACTCCAATGGATGATAGCCTTGTCATTATGGAAGATAGTCCGTTGTCGAGATTTTTGTTATTCTAATGGATGGTAACCTTGTAAGTATGGAAGGTAGTCTTTTGTCGAGATTTTTGTTACTCCAACGGATGGTAGCCTTGTCATTATTGAAGGTAGTCTATTATCGATATCTTTGTTACTCAAATGGATGATAGCCTTGTCATTATGCAAAGTAGTCTGTTGTTCATATTTTTGTTACTCCAATGGATGGTAGCCTTGTCATTATAGAAGGTAGTCTATTGTCGAGACTTTTGTTATTCCAATGGATGGTAGCCTTCTCATTATGGAAGGTAATTTTTTATCGAGATTTTTGTTACTCCAATGGATGGTAGCCTTGTCATTATGGAAGGTATTGTTTTGTCGAGATTTTTGTTACTCCAATGGATGGTAGCCTTGTAATTATTGAAGGTAGTCTGTTGTCGATATCTTTGTTACTCCAATGGATGATAGCCCTGTCATTATGCAAGGTAGTTTGTTGTTCATATTTTTGTTACTCCAATGGATGGTAGCCTTGTCATTATGGAAGGTAATATTTTTTTGAGATTTTTTTTACTCCAATGGATGGTAGCCTTGTCATTATTGAAGGTAGTCTGTTATCGATATCTTTGTTACTCCAATGTTTGATAGCCTTGTCATTATGGAAGGTAGTCTGTTGTCGAGATTTTTTTTACTCCAATGGATGGTAGCCTTGTCATTATTGAAGGTAGTCTATAGTCGAGATTTTTGTTAACCCGATGGATGGTAGCCTTGTAATTATGGAATGTAGTCTGTTGTCGATATTTTTGTTACTCAAATGGATGGTAGCCTTGTCATTATGGAAGGAAGTCTGTCGTTGAGTTTTCTGTTACTCAAAAGGATTGTAGCCTAGTCATTATGTAAGGTTGCCTGTTGTTCAGATTTTTGTTACTCCAATGGATGGTAGCCTTGTCATTATGGAAGATAGTCTGTTGTCGAGATTTTTGTTTTTCCAATGGATGGTAACCTTGTCAGTATGGAAGTTAGTCTTTTGTCGAGATTTTTGTTACTCCAATGGATGGTAGCCTTGTCATTATTGAAGGTAGTCTATTGTCGATATCTTTTTTACTCAAATGGGTGATAGCCTTGTCATTATGCAAGGTAGTCTGTTGTTCATATTTTTGTTACTCCAATGCATGGTAGCCTTGTCATTATGGAAGGTAGTCTATTGTCGAGATTTTTGTTATTCCAATGGATGGTAGCCTTATCATTATGGAAGGTAGTTTTTATCGAGATTTTTGTTACTCCAATGGATGGTAGCCTTGTCATTATTGAAGGTAGTCTGTTGTCGATATCTTTGTTACTCCAATGGATGATAGCCTTGTCATTATCCAAGGTAGTTTGTTGTTCATATTTTTGTTACTCCAATGGATGGTAGCCTTGTCATTATGGAAGGTAATATTTTATTGAGATTTTTTTTACTCCAATGGATGGTAGCCTTGTCATTATTAAAGGTAGTCTGTTATCAATATCTTTGTTACTCCAATGGATGATAGCCTTATCATTATGGAAGGTAGTCTGTTGTCGAGATTTTTTTTAATCCAATGGATGGTAGCCTTGTCATTATTGAAGGTAGTCTATAGTCAAGATTTTTGTTAACCCGATGGATGGTAGACTTGTAATTATGAAAGGTAGTCTGAATTCGAGATTTTTGTTACTCAAATGGATGGTAGCCTTGTCATTATGGAAGGTAGTCTATCGTTGAGATTTCTGTTACTCAAAAGGATTGTAGCCTAGTCATTATGTAAGGTAGCCTGTTGTTCAGATTTTTGTTTTTCCAATGGATGGTAACCTTGTCAGTATGGAAGTTAGTCTTTTGTCGAGATTTTTGTTACTCAAATGGATGGTAGCCTTGTCATTATTAAAGGTAGTCTATTGTCGATATCTTTGTTACTCAAATGGGTGATAGCCTTGTCATTATGCAAGGTAGTCTGTTGTTCATATTTTTGTTACTCCAATGGATGGTAGCCTTGTCATTATGGAAGGTAGTCTATTGTCGAGATTTTTGTTATTCCAATGGATGGTAGCCTTATACATATGGAAGGTAGTTTTTTATCGAGATTTTTGTTACTCCAATGGATGATAGCCTTTTCATTATGGAAGGTAGTCTGTCGTTGAGATTTCTGTTACTCAAAAGGATTGTAGCCTAGTCATTATGTAAGGTAGCCTGTTGTTCAGATTTTTGTTACTCCAATGGATGGTAGCCTTGTCATTGTGGAAGATAGTTTGTTGTCGAGATTTTTGTTTTTCCAATGGATGGTAACCTTGTAAGTATGGAAGTTAGTCTTTTGTCGAGATTTTTGTTACTCCAATGGATGGTAGCCTTGTCATTATTGAAGGTTGTATGTTATCGATATCTTTGTTACTCAAATGAGTTATAGCCTTGTCATTATGCAAGGTAGTCTGTTGTTCATATTTTTGTTACTCCAATGGATGGTAGCCTTGTCATTATGGAAGGTAATATTTTTTTGAGATTTTTTTTACTCCAATGGATGGTAGCCTTGTCATTATTGAAGGTAGTCTGTTATCGATATCTTTGTTACTCCAATGGATGATAGCCTTGTAATTATGGAAGGTAGTCTGTTGTTGAGATTTTTTTTACTCCAATGGATGGTAGCCTTGTCATTATTGAAGGTAGTCTGTAGTCAAGATTTTTGTTAACCCAATGGATGGTAGCCTTATAATTATGGAAGGTAGTCTGTTGTCGAGATTTTAGTTACTCCAATGGATGGTAGCCTTGTTATTATGGAAGGTAGTATGTCGTTTATATTTCTGTTACTCTAATGGGTTTTAGCCTAGTCATTATGTAAGGTAGCCTGTTGTTTAGATTTTTGTTATTCCAATGGATGGTAGCCTTGTCATTATGGAAGATAGTCTGTTGTCGAGATTTTTGTTATTCCAATGGATGGTAACCTTGTCATTATGGAAATTAGTCTTTTGTCGAGATTTTTGTTACTCCAATGGATGGTAGCCTTGTCATTATTGAAGGTAGTCTATTGTCGAGATTTTTGTTATTCCAATGGATGGTAGCCTTATCATTATGGAAGGTAGTTTTTTACCGAGATTTTTGTTACTCCAATGGATGGTAGCCTTGTAATTATGGAAGGTAGTCTGTTGTTCAGATTTTTGTTACTCCAATGGATGGTAGCCTTGTCATTATGGAAGGTAGTCTCTTTTCGAGACTTTTGTTACTCCAATGGATGGTAACCTTATCATTATGGAAGGTAATTTTTTATCGAGATTTTGGTTCCTCCAATGGATGGTAGCCTTGTCATTATGGAAGGTATTCTTTTGTCAAGATTTTTGTTACTCAATGGATGGTAGCCTTGTCATTATTGAAGGTCGTCTCTTGTCGATATCTTTGTTACTCTAATGGATGATATCCTTGTCATTGTGCAAGGTTGTCTGTTGCTCATATTTTTGTTACTCCAATGGATGGTAGCCTTGTCATTATGGAAGATAGTCCGTTGTCGAGATTTTTGTTATTCCAATGGATGGTAACCTTGTAAGTATGGAAGGTAGTCTTTTGTCGAGATTTTTGTTACTCCAATGGATGGTAGCCTTGTCATTATGGAAGATAGTCTATTGTCGTGATTTTTGTTTTTCCAATGGATGGTAACCTTGTCAGTATGGAAGGTAGTCTATTGTTGAGAATTTTGTTATTCCAATGGATGGTATCCTTGTCATTATGGAATGTAGTCTATTGTCGAGATTTTTCTTACTCCAATGGATTGTAGCCTTATCATTATGGAAGGTAGTTTTTTATCGAGATTTTTGTTACCCCAATGGATGGTAGCCTTGTCATTATGGAAGGTATTCTTTTATCGATATCTTTGTTACTCAAATGGGTGATAGCCTTGTCATTATGCAAGGTAGTTTGTTGTTCATATTTTTGTTACTCCAATGGATGGTAGCCTTGTCATTATGGAAGGTAGTCTATTGTCGAGATTTTTGTTATTCCAATGGATGGTAGCCTTATCATTATGGAAGGTAGTTTTTTATCGAGATTTTTGTTACTCCAATGGATGATAGCCTTTTCATTATGGAAGGTAGTCTGTTGTTGAGATTTCTGTTACTCAAAAGGATTGTAGCCTAGTCATTATGTAATGTAGCCTGTTGTTCAGATTTTTGTTACTCCAATGGATGGTAGCCTTGTCATTATGGAAGATAGTTTGTTGTCAAGATTTTTGTTTTTCCAATGGATGGTAACCTTGTAAGTATGGAAGTTAGTCTTTTGTCTAGATTTTTTTTACTCCAATGGATGGTAGCCTTGTCATTATTGAAGGTAGTCTATTGTCGATATCTTTGTTACTCAAATGGGTGATAGCCTTGTCATTATGCAAGGTAGTCTGTTGTTCATATTTTTGTTACTCCAATGGATGGTAACCTTGTCATTAAGGAAGGTAGTCTATTGTCGAGATTTTTGTTATTCCAATAGATGGTAGCCTTATCATTATGGAAGGTAGTTTTTATCGAGATTTTTGTTACTCCAATGGATGGTAGCCTTGTCATTATTGAAGGTAGTCTGTTGTCGATATCTTTGTTACTCCAATGGATGATAGCCTTGTCATTATGCAAGGTAGTTTGTTGTTCATATTTTTGATACTCCAATGGATGGTAGCCTTGTCATTATGGAAGGTAATATTTTTTTGATATTTTTTTTACTCCAATGGATGGTAGCCTTATCATTATTGAAGGTAGTCTGTTATCAATATCTTTGTTACTCCAATGGATGATAGCCTTGTCATTATGGAAGGTAGTCTGTTGTCGAGATTTTTTTTACTCCAATGGATGGTAGCCTTGTCATTATTGAAGGTAGTCTGTAGTCAAGATTTTTGTTAACCCAATGGATGGTAGCCTTATAATTTTGGAAGGTAGTCTGTTGTCGAGATTTTAGTTACTCCAATGGAGGGTGGCCTTGTTATTATGGAAGGTAGTATGTCGTTTAGATTTCTGTCACTCTAATGGGTTGTAGCCTAGTCATTATGTAAGGTAGCCAGTTGTTTAGATTTTTGTTATTCCAATGGATGGTAGCCTTGTCATTATGGAAGATAGTCTGTTGTGGAGATTTTTGTTATTCCAATGGATGGTAACCTTGTCAGTATGGAAGTTAGTCTTTTGTCGAGATTTTTGTTACTCCAATGGATGGTAGCCTTGTCATTATTGAACGTAGTCTATTGTCGTTATCTTTGTTATTCAAATGGGTGATAGCCTTGTCATTATGCAAGGTAGTCTGTTGTTCATATTTTTGTTACTCCAATGGATGGTAGCCTTGTCATTATGGAAGGTAGTCTATTGTCGAGATTTTTGTTATTCCAATGGATGGTAGCCTTATCATTATGGAAGGTAGTTTTTTACCGAGATTTTTGTTACTCCAATGGATGGTAGCCTTGTAATTATGGAAGGTAGTCTGTTGTTCAGATTTTTGTTACTCCAATGGATGGTAGCCTTGTCATTATGGAAGGTAGTCTATTTTCGAGACTTTAGTTATTCCAATGGATGGTAGCCTTATCATTATGGAAGTTAATTTTCTATTGAGATTTTTGTTCCTCCAATGGATGGTAGCCTTGTCATTATGGAAGGTATTCTTTTGTCGAGATTTCTGTTACTCAATGGATGGTAGCCTTGTCATTATTGAAGGTCGTCTCTTGTCGATATCTTTGTTACTCTAATGGATGATATCCTTGTCATTGTGCAAGGTTGTCTGTTGCTCATATTTTTGTTACTCCAAAGGATGGTAGCCTTGTCATTATGGAAGATAGTCCGTTGTCGAGATTTTTGTTATTCCAATGGATGGTAACCTTGTAAGTATGGAAGGTAGTCTTTTCTCGAGATTTTTGTTACTCCAATGGATGGTAGCCTTGTCATTATGGAAGATAGTCTATTGTCGAGATTTTTGTTTTTCCAATGGATGGTAACCTTGTCAGTATGGAAGGTAGTCTATTGTTGAGATTTTTGTTATTCCAATGGATGGTAGCCTTGTCATTATGGAAGGTAGTCTATTGTCGAGATTTTTGTTATTCCAATGGATGGTACCCTTATCATTATGGAAGGTAGTTTTTTATCGAGATTTTTGTTACTCCAATAGATGATAGCCTTGTCATTATGGAAGGTAGTGTGTTCTTCATATTTTTGTTACTCCAATGGATGGTAGCCTTGTCATTATAGAAGGTAGTCTATTGTCGAGACTTTTGTTATTCCAATGGATGGTAGCCTTCTCATTATGGAAGGTAATTTTTTATCGAGATTTTTGTTACTCCAATGGATGGTAGCCTTGTCATTATGGAAGGTATTCTTTTGTCGAGATTTTTGTTACTCTAATGGATGGTAGCCATGTCATTATTGAAGGTAGTCTGTTGTTGATAACTTTGTTACTCCAATGGATGATAGCCTTGTCATTATGCAAGGTAGTTAATTTTTCATATTTTTGTTACTCCAATGGATGGTAGCCTTGTCATTATGGAAGGTAATATTTTTTTGAGATTTTTTTTACTCCAATGGATGGTTGCCTTGTCATTATTGAAGGTAGTCTGTTATCGATATCTTTGTTACTCCAATAGATGATAGCCTTGTCATTATGGAAGGTAGTCTGTTGTCGAGATTTTTTTTACTCCAATGGATGGTAGCCTTGTCATTATTGAAGGTAGTCTATAGTCGAGATTTTTTTTAACCCGATGGATGGTAGCCTTGTAATTATGGAAGGTAGTCTGTTGTCGAGATTTTTGTTACTCAAATAGATGGTAGCCTTGTCATTATAGAAGGTAGGCTGTCGTTGAGATTTCTGTTACTCAAAAGGATTGTAGCCTAGTCATTATGTAAGGTAGCCTGTTGTTCAGATCTTTGTTACTCCAATGGATGGTAGCCTTGTCATTATGGAAGATAGTTTGTTGTCGAGATTTTTGTTTTTCCAATGGATGGTAACCTTGTCAGTATGGAAGTTAGTCTTTTGTCGAGATTTTTGTTACTCCAATGGATGGTAGCCTTGTCATTATTGAAGGTAGTCTATTGTCGATATCTTTGTTACTCAAATGAGTGATAGCCTTGTCATTATGCAAGGTAGTCTGTTGTTCATATTTTTGTTACTCCAATGGATGGTAGCCTTGTCATTATGGAAGGTAGTCCATTGTCGAGATTTTTGTTATTCCAATGGATGGTAGCCTTATCATTATGGAAGGTAGTTTTTTATCGAGATTTTTGTTACTCCAATGGATGGTAGCCTTGTCATTATTGAAGGTAGTCTGTAGTCAAGATTTTTGTTAACCCAATGGATGGTAGCCTTATAATTTTGGAAGGTAGTCTGTTGTCGAGATTTTAGTTACTCCAATGGAGGGTAGCCTTGTTATTATGGAAGGTAGTATGTCGTTTAGATTTCTGTCACTCTAATGGGTTGTAGCCTAGTCATTATGTAAGGTAGCCAGTTGTTTAGATTTCTGTTATTCCAATGGATGGTAGCCTTGTCATTATGGAAGATAGTCTGTTGTGGAGATTTTTGTTATTCCAATGGATGGTAACCTTGTCAGTATGGAAGTTAGTCTTTTGTCGAGATTTTTGTTACTCCAATGGATGGTAGCCTTGTCATTATTGAACGTAGTCTATTGTCGTTATCTTTGTTATTCAAATGGGTGATAGCCTTGTCATTATGCAAGGTAGTCTGTTGTTCATATTTTTGTTACTCCAATGGATGGTAGCCTTGTCATTATGGAAGGTAGTCTATTGTCGAGATTTTTGTTATTCCAATGGATGGTAGCCTTATCATTATGGAAGGTAGTTTTTTACCGAGATTTTTGTTACTCCAATGGATGGTAGCCTTGTAATTATGGAAGGTAGTCTGTTGTTCAGATTTTTGTTACTCCAATGGATGGTAGCCTTGTCATTATGGAAGGTAGTCTATTTTCGAGACTTTAGTTATTCCAATGGATGGTAGCCTTATCATTATGGAAGTTAATTTTCTATTGAGATTTTTGTTCCTCCAATGGATGGTAGCCTTGTCATTATGGAAGGTATTCTTTTGTCGAGATTTCTGTTACTCAATGGATGGTAGCCTTGTCATTATTGAAGGTCGTCTCTTGTCGATATCTTTGTTACTCTAATGGATGATATCCTTGTCATTGTGCAAGGTTGTCTGTTGCTCATATTTTTGTTACTCCAAAGGATGGTAGCCTTGTCATTATGGAAGATAGTCCGTTGTCGAGATTTTTGTTATTCCAATGGATGGTAACCTTGTAAGTATGGAAGGTAGTCTTTTCTCGAGATTTTTGTTACTCCAATGGATGGTAGCCTTGTCATTATGGAAGATAGTCTATTGTCGAGATTTTTGTTTTTCCAATGGATGGTAACCTTGTCAGTATGGAAGGTAGTCTATTGTTGAGATTTTTGTTATTCCAATGGATGGTAGCCTTGTCATTATGGAAGGTAGTCTATTGTCGAGATTTTTGTTATTCCAATGGATGGTACCCTTATCATTATGGAAGGTAGTTTTTTATCGAGATTTTTGTTACTCCAATGGATGGTAGCCTTGTCATTATGGAAGGTAGTGTGTTGTTCAGATTTTTGTTACTCCAATGGATGGTAGCCTTGTCATTATGGAAGGTAGTCTATTTTCGAGACTTTTGTTATTCCAATGGATGGTAGCCTTATCATTATGAAAGGTAATTTTTTATAGAGATTTTTGTTCCTCCAATGGATGGTAGCCTTGTCATTATGGAAGGTATTCTTTTGTCGAGATTTTTGTTACTCAATGGATGGTAGCCCTGTCATTATTGATGGTCGTCTCTTGTCGATATCTTTGTTACTCTAATGGATGATATCCTTGTCATTATGCAAGGTTGTCTGTTGCTCATATTTTTTTTACTCCAATGGATGGTAGCCTTGTCATTATGGAAGATAGTCCGTTGTCGAGATTTTTGTTATTCCAATGGATGGTAACCTTGTAAGTATGGAAGGTAGTCTTTTGTCGAGATTTTTGTTACTCCAATGGATGGTAGCCTTGTCATTATTGAAGGTAGTCTATTGTCGATATCTTTGTTACTCAAATGGATGGTAGCCTTGTCATTATGCAAGGTAGTCTGTTCTTCATATTTTTGTTACTCCAATGGATGGTAGCCTTGTCATTATAGAAGGTAGTCTATTGTCGAGACTTTTGTTATTCCAATGGATGGTAGCCTTCTCATTATGGAAGGTAATTTTTTATCGAGATTTTTGTTACTCCAATGGATGGTAGCCTTGTCATTATGGAAGGTATTCTTTTGTCGAGATTTTTGTTACTCTAATGGATGGTAGCCATGTCATTATTGAAGGTAGTCTGTTGTTGATAACTTTGTTACTCCAATGGATGATAGCCTTGTCATTATGCAAGGTAGTTAATTTTTCATATTTTTGTTACTCCAATGGATGGTAGCCTTGTCATTATGGAAGGTAATATTTTTTTGAGATTTTTTTTACTCCAATGGATGGTTGCCTTGTCATTATTGAAGGTAGTCTGTTATCGATATCTTTGTTACTCCAATAGATGATAGCCTTGTCATTATGGAAGGTAGTCTGTTGTCGAGATTTTTTTTACTCCAATGGATGGTAGCCTTGTCATTATTGAAGGTAGTCTATAGTCGAGATTTTTTTTAACCCGATGGATGGTAGCCTTGTAATTATGGAAGGTAGTCTGTTGTCGAGATTTTTGTTACTCAAATAGATGGTAGCCTTGTCATTATAGAAGGTAGGCTGTCGTTGAGATTTCTGTTACTCAAAAGGATTGTAGCCTAGTCATTATGTAAGGTAGCCTGTTGTTCAGATCTTTGTTACTCCAATGGATGGTAGCCTTGTCATTATGGAAGATAGTTTGTTGTCGAGATTTTTGTTTTTCCAATGGATGGTAACCTTGTCAGTATGGAAGTTAGTCTTTTGTCGAGATTTTTGTTACTCCAATGGATGGTAGCCTTGTCATTATTGAAGGTAGTCTATTGTCGATATCTTTGTTACTCAAATGAGTGATAGCCTTGTCATTATGCAAGGTAGTCTGTTGTTCATATTTTTGTTACTCCAATGGATGGTAGCCTTGTCATTATGGAAGGTAGTCTATTTTCGAGACTTTTGTTATTCCAATGGATGGTAGCCTTATCATTATGGAAGTTAATTTTCTATTGAGATTTTTGTTCCTCCAATGGATGGTAGCCTTGTCATTATGGAAGGTATTCTTTTGTCGAGATTTCTGTTACTCAATGGATGGTAGCCTTGTCATTATTGAAGGTCGTCTCTTGTCGATATCTTTGTTACTCTAATGGATGATATCCTTGTCATTGTGCAAGGTTGTCTGTTGCTCATATTTTTGTTACTCCAAAGGATGGTAGCCTTGTCATTATGGAAGATAGTCCGTTGTCGAGATTTTTGTTATTCCAATGGATGGTAACCTTGTAAGTATGGAAGGTAGTCTTTTCTCGAGATTTTTGTTACTCCAATGGATGGTAGCCTTGTCATTATGGAAGATAGTCTATTGTCGAGATTTTTGTTTTTCCAATGGATGGTAACCTTGTCAGTATGGAAGGTAGTCTATTGTTGAGATTTTTGTTATTCCAATGGATGGTAGCCTTGTCATTATGGAAGGTAGTCTATTGTCGAGATTTTTGTTATTCCAATGGATGGTACCCTTATCATTATGGAAGGTAGTTTTTTATCGAGATTTTTGTTACTCCAATGGATGGTAGCCTTGTCATTATGGAAGGTAGTGTGTTGTTCAGATTTTTGTTACTCCAATGGATGGTAGCCTTGTCATTATGGAAGGTAGTCTATTTTCGAGACTTTTGTTATTCCAATGGATGGTAGCCTTATCATTATGAAAGGTAATTTTTTATCGAGATTTTTGTTCCTCCAATGGATGGTAGCCTTGTCATTATGGAAGGTATTCTTTTGTCGAGATTTTTGTTACTCAATGGATGGTAGCCCTGTCATTATTGATGGTCGTCTCTTGTCGATATCTTTGTTACTCTAATGGATGATATCCTTGTCATTATGCAAGGTTGTCTGTTGCTCTTTTTTTTTTTACTCCAATGGATGGTAGCCTTGTCATTATGGAAGATAGTCCGTTGTCGAGATTTTTGTTATTCCAATGGATGGTAACCTTGTAAGTATGGAAGGTAGTCTTTTGTCGAGATTTTTGTTACTCCAATGGATGGTAGCCTTGTCATTATTGAAGGTAGTCTATTGTCGATATCTTTGTTACTCAAATGGATGGTAGCCTTGTCATTATGCAAGGTAGTTTGTTCTTCATATTTTTGTTACTCCAATGGATGGTAGCCTTGTCATTATAGAAGGTAGTCTATTGTCGAGACTTTTGTTATTCCAATGGATGGTAGCCTTCTCATTATGGAAGGTAATTTTTTATCGAGATTTTTGTTACTCCAATGGATGGTAGCCTTGTCATTATGGAAGGTATTCTTTTGTCGAGATTTTTGTTACTCTAATGGATGGTAGCCTTGTCATTATTGAAGGTAGTCTGTTGTTGATAACTTTGTTACTCCAATGGATGATAGCCTTGTCATTATGCAAGGTAGTTAATTTTTCATATTTTTGTTACTCCAATGGATGGTAGCCTTGTCATTATGGAAGGTAATATTTTTTTGAGATTTTTTTTACTCCAATGGATGGTTGCCTTGTCATTATTGAAGGTAGTCTGTTATCGATATCTTTGTTACTCCAATAGATGATAGCCTTGTCATTATGGAAGGTAGTCTGTTGTCGAGATTTTTTTTACTCCAATGGATGGTAGCCTTGTCATTATTGAAGGTAGTCTATAGTCGAGATTTTTTTTAACCCGATGGATGGTAGCCTTGTAATTATGGAAGGTAGTCTGTTGTCGAGATTTTTGTTACTCAAATAGATGGTAGCCTTGTCATTATAGAAGGTAGGCTGTCGTTGAGATTTCTGTTACTCAAAAGGATTGTAGCCTAGTCATTATGTAAGGTAGCCTGTTGTTCAGATCTTTGTTACTCCAATGGATGGTAGCCTTGTCATTATGGAAGATAGTTTGTTGTCGAGATTTTTGTTTTTCCAATGGATGGTAACCTTGTCAGTATGGAAGTTAGTCTTTTGTCGAGATTTTTGTTACTCCAATGGATGGTAGCCTTGTCATTATTGAAGGTAGTCTATTGTCGAT
This sequence comes from Vicia faba, assembly GCA_948472305.1. Lineage (NCBI taxonomy): Eukaryota > Viridiplantae > Streptophyta > Magnoliopsida > Fabales > Fabaceae > Vicia > Vicia faba. Next base: position 854,516,080 of record OX451739.1, read on the forward strand.
ATCTTTGTTACTCAAATGAGTGATAGCCTTGTCATTATGCAAGGTAGTCTGTTGTTCATATTTTTGTTACTCCAATGGATGGTAGCCTTGTCATTATGGAAGGTAGTCCATTGTCGAGATTTTTGTTATTCCAATGGATGGTAGCCTTATCATTATGGAAGGTAGTTTTTTATCGAGATTTTTGTTACTCCAATGGATGGTAGCCTTTTCATTATGGAAGGTAGTCTGTCGTTGAGATTTCTGTTACTCAAAAGGATTGTAGCCTAGTCATTATGTAAGGTAGCCTGTTGTTCATATTTTTGTTACTCCAATGGATGGTAGCCTTGTCATTATGGAAGATAGTCTGTTGTCGAGATTTTTGTTTTTCCAATGGATGGTAACCGTGTCAGTAGGGAAGTTAGTCTTTTGTCGAGATTTTTGTTACTCCAATGGATGGTAGCCTTGTCATTATTGAAGGTAGTCTATTGTCGATATCTTTGTTACTCAAATGGGTGATAGCCTTGTCATTATGCAAGGTAGTCTGTTGTTCATATTTTTGTTACTCCAATGGATGGTAGCCTTGTCATTATGGAAGGTAGTCTATTGTCGAGATTTTTGTTATTCTAATGGATGGTAGCCTTTGAAGAAGTGAAAAACACAAGAAGGGGGGGTTGAATTGTAAAACTGAAAATCAATGCAATGAACAAGATATTTTTATCCTGGTTCGTTTTATCTCAAACTACTCCAGTCCACCCGTCAAGGTGATTTCTCCTCTCTCCAACGAGGTCTTAATCCACTATATTCAACTGAATATTACAGACTGCTTTAACAACTGCTAAAGCTTTCTTGATGCAAACAACAACCCGGTTTGTCAAGGAAACACTTTCTTACAAAGAAGATAAATCTAAGTGTGTGAATGTTTTCTACAAAACTGTATCACAACTGTGATGTATACACAACTTAAGCTTATGAAACTAGATTGCTAAACAATGATTGAATAAAAGAATGTGTAGTGTTTAGCAAACTGAGAGAAGGAAGATTATGATCAGCTGTTAGGCATGTAAAGATTTGGAGAGCATTAGCCAATTCAATCTTCAAAGTCTTGTTTATATAGCACTGAGATGTTGAACGTTGGAGCAATATTCTTGATTCAATGCTAATAACAAACTTTCCTTATCGAGCAGATCTTGTCTGGAATGAGGCCGTTGGTATTAATTTGCTTTCAATGCACAGTACCGTTGCTTACTTAATGCAAGTTCTGGCTTGGCTCATTCTGATTCTGCTTAGCTTCTGATGAACTGTTGTGTTTCTTTATCAGAGTGTTGAGCGCAGTTCTTGTTCATCAGACTCCAGCATACACGTGAGTTAATCTTCTGATTCTGACATCCTGATATGGCAACTTCTGATGCTGATTAGGTGTGATCTTGCTTATACCAATCAGAGTATCTGCAAATCAGAACGTAATAATTTAGGCAGCAAATAGTTCATACATGAATCATATAAATAATATATCTTTTCACTTTGTTATCATCAAAACTTAAACATAGGGTAGTAGATTCAAACTTTGTTCTAACAATCTCCCCCATTTTGATGATGACAAAAACTAGATATTTTTAATTGAAAATAACGTGAAAAGGTATCAGAGAAATGCAGCAGAGTAAGAGGTTATCAAAGATAATGGATAAAGAGATATCAGAGTTGAGAGATACTCCCCCTGAATTTATTACTTCCCTTTTTGATTACAAGTGTTCTTCAGGATCAGATCTTTTTTCCTTTCTTTGAACATCAGAGTATCATAGTCTTTGACTATCAGAAGCTTTAGATCAGCATATCAGAGCAGAGCTTCAGATCAGCATATCAGAGCTTTTCTTGTCAGAGCTTTGCTTTGGATCAGAGTATCAGAGCTGATTAGAGCTTCAGAGCTTTTAGTCTTCAGAGTGTCAAGGAGCTTCCTTGTACCTGTAGACTTAAGCAAAACAGAAAACATTTTCAAGTATGATAGAGTTAGAATGTTCGAGAGTTTCTGTCTTAGTAAACCGTTATTGTTTAAAATATCATTCTTTTTCTCCCCCTTTTTGTCAGCAATCAAAAAGTGTAGGTGATGTGCTAAAACAAGTAAGATCAGAAAAACTTGTCATATAAAAAGGTTCAGAATCAAACAAAACATATTCAAACAGTACATCAGAAAATCAAAGAAAACATGAAAATGACATGAATGAAAAAAAAACTAAGGTTGGGGAGGAAAGCGTGTGAACAGGTTCTCCAGCATGGCTTTGATCTGATCAGCAGTCTCATTCTGCTTGTGCACCATGCTGACAACAATGTCAATCTTACTATCCTGCACATCCATTCTTTCTTTCATCTTCTGGTCGTTTTCATCCATCCTCTGCTGCAGACGCATGTCATTCAGCTTCAGCTCTTCCAGAGTCTTCCTGTCCAAGGCAGCTTGAGAAACATCAGAAGCAGGAAGCTTCTGAGAGCTTTCTGCAACATCTTCTGCCTGACTTGCTTCAGCTTGAATGGTCTTGTCTTCTTCTGATTGCACCTTTGAAGCTAGCTGTTTCTCAGACCAAGGTTCACTATCCAGAGGGAGCATAGCTTCCTGAGGCAGCTGACTTTCAACTTCCTTCAGCAGCTTGCTGAAGTTCTGTTATGCCTGCTCATAGTTGATATCCTGCAACTTAAGGGCTTCAGCACGTACCCAAAGTCTGAATTGTGACCAGAGCTGGTCAGAGGCAGCTGGGTCAATCATTCCAGGACAGACTTGCTTCAGAGAAGCAATCCATTGCTGCAAACCTGTTTCAAAATTCATAATACCAGAGCCAACATCTGGTTGTTTTGGTTTTGGGATGGCTATTTTGTGTTTCAGATCAGCAAGACGGTCAAGGCTGGTTAAGTCTATGAAAGTCCTGCTGGGGTTTTCGGTGGTTTGCTTGGCAGCTGTTTGTTTTGGAGATGGAGTGGGAGAATCAGAAATTATGATTGGACTGTTTGGTGTTTTGGGAGTATTAGGTGGTGTAGATTCTGGTGAGGATGGCAACTGGGCCATGGTGACTGTTGTTCCACATGGCAGCTGGATTGCCAGAGGTTATGGTTCAGATGATTGAGGTGAATGAGGTTCAGAAGGTGGAGGAGTTTGAGTTTCAGAGTGATGAAACTCAGTTTGAGGTGATGGTGGATGAATTTCTGGTTGAGGAGAGGGAGTTGGAATTTCTGGTTGTTCAGGGATAAGGGGTTCTTCTGGAATTGATGAGAGAGGTTGTTGTTGTTCTGGTTCTTCAGCAGACTGCTGTTGTTCTGGTTGTGGAGGAGGGACAATTTGTGGTTCAGAGTTTGGATTGGAGGAGTGATCAGAAGTGTGTTGATCAATATCAGACAGCACTTTGTCAATTGCTGATGTTGTTGAGATTGTTGGTTTGGGATGTTTGGTTCTGGGTCTTATGAGTTTTAATGCCTCAGAAGGGTCATCTTCTGGTTCAGTTTCATCTATTGTTGGGATGGGGATTGAGATTCTATGAGAGGTTGGAGGTGGAATAGATGCTGGAATAGTAGAAGAATTTAAAACAGAAGCAACAGATAAATTACCTCTTTTCTTGGGTGTCTGCTGGGATGATCCTTCTGAAGGTGCCTTCCTCTTCTTCGTCTTCTTCAGAGTCACTTCTGGTTGAGGTTTATGCAGATCTTTGATATTCAGATTTGAATCTGTACCATCTGCCTTGCACGCGTCTAAGTATCTGAGAACCACCTCTGGTTTAGATTCTATCTTAGAAAATAAAGGAAAGTCACTCAGTGGAACTCTTCTGCTGGTGATATCAGCAATAGGAGTAGCTCTGGGTTCCTTTTTGATATTCTCTATCAACTTCATTTTCTTCAAGTTCTTCGCGTTCAGAGGCTTCCCAACTGTTGGTTCAATGGTGCTTAACTCTTGAGCTTCTATCAGATGCTCTATCAGCCTATTCTCTGTCAGAATATTTGATATCAACCTTCCAAAGGGTATCCAATCCCTCTTTGTTCTTTCTTCTTCCCTGGTTTCCTTCACACTTGTTCTGAGGTGGTTGAACAGAAGATGAGCCAAGTTGATTTTTACCTTCTGATTGATAAAGTAGATCAGAAACTGCTGATCCACATTTATGTAATCAGGGGAACTAGTTGGCTTCCTATGGTTGAAGCACCCCAGAATTATCTTTGCCCAAACTCTGTGATGATCCTTCAGATCTTTGATCTTGCTGCTGGGCACCCCATGGGTGAAAATCCTTTCAGCTATCACGCCCACGTCAGCACATCTCTCAGCCATATCAATACAGCGGACGCCACCGCCGCTGTAGCCTATTAACCTTGCTATGTGATCCTCAGTGATCACAATCTTCTTCCCCATAACAAAGGAGGTGACTAGATGCATTGAAGCCTTCGCATGAATCCAGAATTCCTTGACTAACATAGGGAATGTTGGTCCAACCAACCTGTCAAAATACCTTTCCCATTTCTGTGCCCTAACTTCTTCTGTTAGGTCAAAACCGTTCTCCTTCAAGCTTTCAAAATCAATGATCAATTCAGATAACACTTCAAGATTCTTCACAGGAGTGAGAAGTGTTCTGAATGGCACTTGATACTGTTCAGATGATGCTTTCTTCTGAGGACCTGCAGAAGCACTGCTGGAGGTTTCCATGTTCAAACTAAAAGATTTTGAGAAGAAACTGAGAAAAAGGGTTTGCAAGAGATGATCACAGAAAAATGCAAAGAATGCTTGAGAATTAGTGAGAAACTGTAAAGAATTAGAATGAGAGGTTAATGTGTTTAAATAGAGTTCAGAATATTTGGAAAAAATAAACGTTTTTAAGAAAGAGAAAAATCATGATTACGTTTTTAAAAGCATGATTACTTTTATTAAATGATTGCTGATTTTGGGGGATTTGAGAAAGATACTTAAAAACGGTTACCAGACATGTGTCTCAATGCACCCAATCAGCGTTTTGCCTTCTCAGAAGCGTGCACGCGTTCTGCTTCAGACATTTGCTGATGATTGGATGACACTTGTTTGATGTAGTGATCAACACGTCTGTCTTTGAGCTTGAACTCTCAGATCTTTAGACTTGCATCTGATACAACCTGCATGTTCTATCTTTCTGAAAGAAGATTGATCAGAAGTTCACAGTAAAACAATTACATTCTGAAGATAAATATATGGAATTAAAACATTTTCACTCTGGGCAGACTTTCATGCTGAGATGTTTCAGAATGAAATTAAACCTATCTTCTGAAAGGGGTTTGGTAAAGATATCAGCCCATTGATGGTCTGTATCTATAAATTTTAAATTCAAAATTCCTTTCTGAATATAGTCCCTAATGAAGTGATGTTTTATTTCTATATGCTTAGCTCTAGAATGTAGAATGGGATTCTTACTTAAACAAATAGCAGAAGTATTATCACAAAGTATAGGAATGTTACTCTCAAAAATCTGGAAGTCTTCAAGCTGACTTTTCATCCAGAGCATTTGTGTGCTACATCCTGCTGCTGCTATGTACTCAGCTTCTGCTGTTGATAGCGCAATTGTTGATTGCCTTTTGCTGGACCAAGAGATCAGATTTTCTCCCAGAAAATGGCAGCTTCCAGAAGTACTTTTTCGCTCCACTCTGTCTCCAGCAAAATCAGCATCGCAGTAGCCTACTAAGCTGTAATCACTAGATTTTCTATAAAACAACCCCAGATTAGTAGTACCTTTCAGATACTTGAAAATTCGCTTAACAGCTGTTAAGTGAGATTCTCTAGGACCTGATTGGAATCTAGCACAAATACAAACACTGAATAATATGTCAGGTCTTGAAGCAGTCAGATAAAGGAGAGAACCAATCATACCTCTGTAGACTTTCTGTTCTACAGTTTTGCTTACCTCTTCTCTTTCCAGAATGCACGTGGGATGCATTGGAATCTTTGATGGCTTACATTCTGAGAGGTCAAATTTCTTCAGAAGATCTCTGATGTATTTGCTCTGATGAATGTAAGTTCCCTCTGGAGTTTGATTGATCTGAATTCCTAGAAAGAATTTCGTTTCCCCCATGAGGCTCATCTCAAATTCTGCCTGCATACACTTAGCAAATTTTCATCCAAGAGAAGGATTAGTAGACCCAAAAATAATATCATCAACATAAATTTGACAGACTAAGATGTCATTCTTAACTGATTTACAGAATAAGGTAGTGTCCACCTTCCCTCTGGTAAATTCATACCAAGCTTTGGGAGCTTGTTTCAGACCATATAGTGACTTCTTTAGTTTGAAAACATGTTCTGGATGTTTTGTATTTTCAAAACCAGGGGGTTGGTGCACATAAACCTCTTCTTCTATATAACCATTTAAGAATGCACTTTTGACATCCATCTGATACAGAGTGATGCCTCTATTAACAGCAAATGAAATTAAAAGTCTGATAGATTCTAACCTGGCGACTGGGGCAAAGGTTTTTGTATAGTCTATCCCCTCTTGCTGACTATAACCTTGTGCAACCAGTCGTGCCTTGTTTCTGATGACTTCACCTTGTTCATTTAGCTTGTTTCTGAACACCCATCTTGTTCCAATGACGTTGAATCCTTTTGGTCTGGGAACGAGATCCCATACGTCATTTCTGGTGAATTGATTCAGCTCTTCTTGCATTGCCAGAATCCAGTCATTATCCAGAAGTGCTTCATCAATAGAAGAAGGTTCAATCAGAGACACAAGTCCCATGAGAGTTTCTTCAGAGTTTCTGAAGCTTGCTCTTGTTCTGATTGGATCTTCCTTTCTTCCTAAGATAGTCTCTTCTGGGTGATCCAAGCTGCTTCTGGATAATCTCTTCTTAGGTTTATCAGCAGCTGTTGTAGGATTGCTAGCAGTGCTCCTTTCAGACATTGAAGGAGTGTATGTGTTGAGAGCTTCTGATGACTTGTCTTCAGAACCTGTAAATTCAATTTCCATACCTGCAAAAACTTCATTCTGCTTTGACTTTTCAGAGTCAAGCTTATCATCAAAACGAACACTGATTGATTCTTCCACAATCTGTGTTTCTGTATTGTATACTCTGTACCCTCTTGAGCGTTCAGAGTATCCTAACATAATACACTTCTGTGCTTTAGAGTCAAACTTGTTCAAATAATTCTTTGTATTTAACATAAAACAGGTACATCCAAATGGATGAAAATATGAAATGTTTGGCTTTCTGTTCTTCCACAATTCATATGGAGTCTTTTCCAGAATAGGTCTTATTGAGATTATATTCTGAATGTAGCACGCTGTGTTTATTGCCTCTGCCCAGAAGGTCTTAGCAACGTTTGTCTCATTGATCATGGTTCTGGCCATTTCTTGCAATGTTCTGTTCTTTCGTTCTACAACTCCATTTTGTTGGGGAGTTCTAGGACAAGAGAAATCATGCAGAATGCCTCTGTCATTAAAGAATGACTCAAAATCTTTGTTTTCAAATTCGCCACCATGATCACTTCTGACTTTAACGATTCTAAGATCCTTTTCATTCTGAACTTGGTTACAGAAGGTAACAAACACAGAGTGTGACTCGTCCTTGTGTCTTAAGAACTTTACCCATGTCCATCTGCTATAGTCGTCTACGATTACTAACCCATACTTCTTGCCACTGACTGAAGCAGTTTTAACTGGTCTAAATAAGTCAATGTGCAGAAGTTCTAATGGCTTAGAGGTAGAAACAACATTTTTGGATTTAAAAGAAGGTTTTGCAAACCTGCCTTTCTGACATGCTTCACACAGAGCATCTGAATTGAACTTCAAATTAGGAAGTCCTCTGACCAGATTGAGTTTGTTAATCTGAGATATTCTTCTCATACTAACATGACCCAATCTTCTGTGCCAGATCCACTGCTCGTTGTTAACAGACAGAAGGCATTTTACATTCTGACTCTTTAGTTCAGAAAGTTTGATTTTGTAAATGTTGTTTTTCCTCTTACCATTAAACAGGATAGTCCCATCTTTCTGACTAACAGCTTTACATGATTTTTGATTAAAGATTATATCATAACCGTTATCACTTAATTGACTTATGGATAAAAGATTATGCATTAATCCATCTACTAGCAAAACATTATTAATAGAGGGAAGATTTCCATTACCTACAGTTCCAGAGCCAATTATCTTTCCCCTCTGATTGCCTCCAAAGCCAACGTGGCCTCCAGGCTTTGGAACATATGCCTTCTTCCCGTCATGTGTCGCGAGCAGCCAGAGTCCAGGTACCATGACTGGTGTTTCTAACTTGCTGCTAAAGATATCTGCAACATGTATTATTTTATCCTTAGGTACCCAGATTTTCTTGGGTCCTGATTTGTTAGTTTTACCAAAACTCTGGTTGAATTTTGGTTTCACAGAGTGCTTACTGCTAGTGTATTTAATATCATGTGTGTGACCATACACAAAATGTGAATTCAGAGGAGTGTGTTTAATGGTTAAGTCCATGACGTTCTTTGGTGTAGGAACCTTACCTTGGTATCCTATTCCTTTCCTGTCGTTTTTGCTAACTCCATAGATCATTGAAGCCATTTTGCTTCTATCTATGCTTTTAGCGAGGAACTTCTGGAAACTGTGATCATACTCCTTGATGATCTCATCAGCGTTGCTGGGAGTTTCAGAAATTGGTTCCTTCTGAGAGTTTTGTAAAGTGTTTTCTAATGTTGAAATCTTATTTCTCAGCTCAGAATTCTCCAATTTGAGACTCTCAGTCTTATTAGAGTCAGATTCAATATTCCTTTTCAGATCTCTGAATTTAACTCTAATTTGCTGATACCGTTCCAGAATCTCATTAAGGCTTTCAGCAAGTTCAGCCTTGGTAAAGTTAACAGCAAAGTTAGGAAATACCTCTTCAGTATCTGATTCTGAGTCTGATTCAGAAGCTTCACTATCTTTTGAGATGTTAGCCATGAGAGCTATGTTTGCCCTCTCATCATCTGATTCTGAGTCAGCTTCAGACGAGTCAGAGTCATCCCATGTAGCCATGAGACTTTTCTTCTTCTCTCTTCCAAACTTGTTTTTGGGCTTTTCCCTCTGAAGCTTTGGGCAGTCACTCTTATAGTGTCCTTGCTCATTGCACTCATAGCAGATGATGTCCTTGGTGTTTGGCTTTTTGCTACTAGAGGAGCCTTCAGATCTTTTGTATCCAGAGGAAGAATCTGTCCTTCTGTATCTGGAAGAAGACTCGTTCTGATCAGATCTTCTGGGATTCCTGAACTTCCTTTGTCTTTGCTTCCATAGTTGATTTACTCTTCTAGAGAGGAGGGAGAGTTCGTCTTCTTCTGATGAGGATCCATCAGATGTTTCTTCAACTGCCTGCAAAACTTTAGACTCAGATTTTTTTGTTAGATTTTAATGCTAAAGGCTTACCTTGCTTCTGAGGCTCGTCAGCTTCTAGCTCTATCTCATGACTTCTGAGGGAGCTGATAAGTTCCTCCAGAGTGATTTTGTTGAGATCTTTAGCTAGCTTCAGAGCTGTAACCATTGGTCTCCACTGCTTAGGTAAACTTCTGATGATTTTCTTGACATGGTCAGTAGTAGAGTATCCTTTGTCCAGAACCTTGAGACCAGCTACCAGAATCTGGAATCTTGAGAACATTGTTTCAATGGATTCAGATTCTTCCATTTTGAACGCCTCATACTTCTGAATGAGCGCCAGAGCTTTAGTTTCTTTGACCTGAACATTGCCCTCATGCGTCATTCTGAGAGAGTAAAAAATGTTCTTTGCTGTGTCTCTGTTGGAGATCTTTTCATATTCAGTATAGGAGATGGCGCTGAGGAGGATGGTTCTGGCCTTGTGGTGATTCTTGAAGTCACGCTTTTGTTGGTAAGACATTGTTTTTCTATCAATCTTCTGACCGCTTGCATTCACAGGGTACGTGTATCCATCTGTCACCATATCCCACAGATCAGCATCATGTTCCAGAAAGAAGCTTTCAATTCTGTCTTTCCAGTAATCAAAGTTTTCTCCATCAAAGACTGGAGGTTTGCCGCTGAATCTGTCTCTGTCCTCATTGTTGTCATTGCTGGTGTGAGAATAGTTTCCTGCCATTGTGTTTTTCTGAAGCTGGATCTTGTACTGACACGGTTAAGTGTTTTAGCTCAGAACCAGGCGCTCTGATGCCAATTGAAGAAGTGAAAAACACAAGAAGGGGGGGTTGAATTGTAAAACTGAAAATCAATGCAATGAACAAGATATTTTTATCCTGGTTTGTTTGATCTCAAACTACTCCAGTCCACTCGTCAAGGTGATTTCGCCTCTCTCCAACGAGGTCTTAATCCACTATATTCAACTGAATATTACAGACTGCTTTAACAACTGCTAAAGCCTTCTTGATGCAAACCACAACCCGGTTTGTCAAGGAAACACTTTCTTACAAAGAAGATAAATCTAAGTGTGTGAATGTTTTCTACAAAACTGTATCACAACTGTGATGTATACACAACTTAAGCTTATGAAACTAGATTGCTAAACAATGATTGAATAAAAGAATGTGTAGTGTTTAGCAAACTGAGAGAAGGAAGATTATGATCAGCTGTTAGGCGTGTAAAGATTTGGAGAGCATTAGCCAATTCAATCTTCAAAGTCTTGTTTATATAGCACTGAGATGTTGAACGTTGGAGCAATATTCTTGATTCAATGCTAATAACAAACTTTCCTTATCGAGCAGATCTTGTCTGGAATGAGGCCGTTGGTATTACTTTGCTTTCAATGCACAGTACCGTTGCTTACTTAATGCAAGTTCTGGCTTGGCTCATTCTGATTCTGCTTAGCTGCTGATGAACTGTTGTGTTTCTTTATCAGAGTGTTGAGCGCAGTTCTTGTTCATCAGACTTCAACATACACATGAGTTAATCTTCTGATTCTGACATCCTGATATGGCAACTTCTGATGCTGATTAGGTGTGATCTTGCTTATACCAATCAGAGTATCTGCAAATCAGAACGTAATAATTTAGGCAGCAAATAGTTCATACATGAATCATATAAATAATATATCTTTTCACTTTGTTATCATCAAAACTTAAACATAGGGTAGTAGATTCAAACTTTGTTCTAACAACCTTATCATTATGGAAGGTAGTTTTTTATCGAGATTTTTGTTACTCCAATGGATGGTAGCCTTGTCATTATTGAAGGTATTATGTTGTCGATATCTTTGTTACTCCAATGGATGATAGCCTTGTCATTATGCAAGGTAGTTTGTTGTTCATATTTTTGTTACTCCAATGGATGGTAGCCTTGCCATTATGGAAGGTAATATTTTTTTGAGATTTTTTTTACTCCAATGGATGGTAGCCTTGTCATTATTGATGGTAGTTTGTTATCGATATCTTTGTTACTCCAATGGATGGTAGCCTTGTCATTATGGAAGGTACTCTGTTGTCGAGATTTTTTTACTCCAATGGATGGTAGCCTTGTCATTATTGAAGGTAGTTTGTAGTCAAGATTTTTGTTAACCCAATGGATGGTAGCCTTGTAATTATGGAAGGTAGTCTGTTGTTGAGATTTTTGTTACTCCAATGGATGGTAGCCTTGTTATTATGGAAGGTAGTCTGTCGTTTAGATTTCTGTTACTCTAATGGATTGTAGCCAAGTCATTATGTAAGGTAGCCTGTTGTTCAGATTTTTGTTATTCCAATGGATGGTAGCCTTGTCATTATGGAAGATAGTCTGTTGTCGAGATTTTTGTTATTCCAATGGATGGTAACCTTGTCAGTATGGAAGTTAGTCTTTTATCGAGATTTTTGTTACTCCAATGGATGGTAGCCTTGTCATTATTGAAGGTAGTCTATTGTCGATATCTTTGTTACTCAAATGGGTGATAGCCTTGTCATTATGCAAGGTAGTCTGTTGTTCATATTTTTGTTACTCCAATGGATGGTAGCCTTGTCATTATGGAAGGTAGTCTATTATCGAGATTTTTGTTATTCCAATGGATGGTAGCCTTATCATTATGGAAGGTAGTTTTTTACCGAGATTTTTGTTACTCCAATGGATGGTAGCCTTGTAATTATGGAGGGTAGTCTGTTGTTCAGAGTTTTGTTACTCCAATGGATGGTATCCTTGTCATTATGGAAGGTAGTCTATTTTCGAGACTTTTGTTATCCAATGGATGGTAGCCTTATCATTATGGAAGGTAATTTTTTATCGAGATTTTTGTTCCTCCAATGGATGGTAGCCTTGTCATTTTGGAAGGTATTCTTTTTTCGAGATTTTTGTTACTCAATGGATGGTAGCCTTGTCATTATTGAAGGTCGTCTCTTGTCGATATCTTTGTTACTCTAATGGATGATATCCTTGTCATTATGCAAGGTTGTCTGTTGCTCATATTTTTGTTACTCCAATGGATGGTAGCCTTGTCATTATGGAAGATAGTCCGTTGTCGAGAATTTTGTTATTCCAATGGATGGTAACCTTGTAAGTATGGAAGGTAGTCTTTTGTCGAGATTTTTGTTACTCCAATGGATGGTAGCCTTGTCATTATTGAAGGTAGTCTATTGTCGATATCTTTGTTACTCAAATGGATGATAGCCTTGTCATTATGCAAGGTAGTCTGTTGTTCATATTTTTGTTACTCCAATGGATGGTAGCCTTGTCATTATAGAAGGTAGTCTATTGTCGATATTTTTGTTATTCCAATGGATGGTAGCCTTATCATTATGGAAGGTAGTTTTTTACCGAGATTTTTGTTACTCCAATGGATGGTAGCCTTGTAATTATGGAAGGTAGTATGTTGTTCAGGTTTTTGTTACTCCAATGGATGGTAGCCTTGTCATTATGGAAGGCAGTCTATTTTCGAGACTTTTGTTATTCCAATGGATGGTAGCCTTATCATTATGGAAGGTAATTTTTTATCGAGATTTTTGTTCCTCCAATGGATGGTAGCCTTGTCATTATGGAAGGTATTCTTTTGTCGAGATTTTTGTTACTCAATCGATAGTAGCCCTGTCATTATTGAAGGTCGTCTCTTGTCGATATCTTTGTTACTCTAATGGATGATATCCTTGTCATTATGCAAGGTTGTCTGTTGCTCAAATTTTTGTTACTCCAATGGATGGTAGCCTTGTCATTATGGAAGATAGTCCATTGTCGAGATTTTTGTTATTCCAATGGATGGTAACCTTGTAAGTATGGAAGGCAGTCTTTTGTCGAGATTTTTGTTACTCCAATGGATGGTAGCCTTGTCATTATGGAAGGTAGTCTGTTGTCGAGATTTTTTTTACTCCAATGGATGGTAGCCTTGTCAAAATTTAAGGTAGTCTATAGTCGAGATTTTTGTTAACCCAATGGATGGTAGCCTTGTAATTATGGAAGGTAGTCTGTTGTCGAGATTTTTGTTACTCAAATGGATGGTAGCCTTGTCATTATGGAAGGTAGTCTGTCGTTGAGATTTCTGTTACTCAAAAGGATTATAGCCTAGTCATTATGTAAGGTAGCCTGTTGTTCAGATTTTTGTTACTCCAATGGATGGTAGCCTTGTCATTATGGAAGATAGTCCGTTGTCGAGATTTTTGTTTTTCCAATGGATGGTAACCTTGTCAGTATGGAAGTTAGTCTTTTGTCGAGATTTTTTTTTCTCCAATGGAATGTAGCCTTGTCATTATTGAAGGTAGTCTATTATCGATATCTTTGTTACTCAAATGGATGATAGCCTTGTCATTATGCAAGGTAGTCTGTTGTTCATATTTTTGTTACTCCAATGGATGGTTGCCTTCTCATTATGGAAGGTAGTCTATTGTCGAGACTTTTGTTATTCCAATGGATGGTAGCCTTCTCATTATGGAAGGTAATTTTTTATCGAGATTTTTGTTACTCCAATGGATGGTAGCCTTTTCATTATGGAAGGTATTCTTTTGTCGAGATTTTTGTTACTCCAATGGATGGCAACCTTTTCATTATTGAAGGTTGTCTGTTGTCGATATCTTTGTTACTCCAATGGATGATAGCCTTGTCATTATGCAAGGTAGTTTGTTGTTCATATTTTTGTTACTCCAATGGATGGTAGCCTTGTCATTATGGAAGGTATTATTTTTTTGATATTTTTTTTACTCCAATGGATGGTAGCATTGTCATTTTTGAAGGTAGTCTGTTATCGATATCTTTGTTACTCCAATGGATGATAGCCTTGTCATTATGGAAGGTAGTCTGTTGTCGAGATTTTTTTTACTCCAATGGATGGTAGCCTTGTCAATATTGAAGGTAGTCTATAGTCGAGATTTTTGTTAACCCAATGGATGGTAGCCTTGTAATTATAGAAGGTAGTCTGTTGTCGAGATTTTTGTTACTCAAATGGATGGTAGCCTTGTCATTATGGAAGGTAGTCTGTCGTTGAGATTTCTGTTACTCAAAAGGATTATAGCCTAGTCATTATGTAAGGTAGCCTGTTGTTCAGATTTTTGTTACTCCAATGGATGGTAGCCTTGTCATTATGCAAGATAGTCCGTTGTCGAGATTTTTGTTTTTCCAATGGATGGTAACCTTGTCAGTATGGAAGTTAGTCTTTTGTCGAGATTTTTTTTTCTCCAATGGAATGTAGCCTTGTCATTATTGAAGGTAGTCTATTATCGATATCTTTGTTACTCAAATGGGTGATAGCCTTGTCATTATGCAAGGTAGTCTGTTGTTCATATTTTTGTTACTCCAATGTATGGTAGCCTTGTCATTATGGAAGGTAGTCTATTGTCGAGATTTTTGCTATTCCAATGGATGGTAGCCTTATTATTATGGAAGGTAGTTTTTTATCGAGATTTTTGTTACTCCAATGGATGGTAGCCTTGTCATTATGGAAGGTAGTCTGTTGTTCAGATTTTTGTTACTCCAATGGATGGTAGCCTTGTCATTATGGAAGGTAGTCTATTTTCGAGACTTTTGTTACTCCAATGGATGGTAGCCTTATCATTATGGAAAGTAAATTTTTATCGAGATTTTTGTTCCTCCAATGGATGGTAGCCTTGTCATTATGGAAGGTATTCTTTTGTCGAGATTTTTGTTACTCAATGGATGGTAGCCTTGTCATTATTGAAGGTAGTCTCTTGTCGATATCTTTGTTACTCTAATGGATGATATCCTTGTCATTATGCAAGGTTGTCTGTTGCTCATATTTTTGTTACTCCAATGGATTGTAGCCTTGTCATTATGGAAGATAGTCCGTTGTCGAGAATTTTGTTATTCCAATGGATGGTAACCTTGTAAGTATGGAAGGTAGTCTTTTGTCGAGATTTTTGTTACTCCAATGGATGGTAGCCTTGTCATTATTGAAGGTAGTCTATTGTCGATATCTTTGTTACTCAAATGGATGATAGCCTTGTCATTATGCAAGGTAGTCTGTTGTTCATATTTTTGTTACTCCAATGGATGGTAGCCTTGTCATTATAGAAGGTAGTCTATTGTCGAGATTTTTGTTATTCCAATGGATGGTAGCCTTATCATTATGGAAGGTAGTTTTTTACCGAGATTTTTGTTACTCCAATGGATGGTAGCCTTGTAATTATGGAAGGTAGTATGTTGTTCAGATTTTTGTTACTCCAATGGATGGTAGCCTTGTCATTATGGAAGGTAGTCTATTTTTGAGACTTTTGTTATTCCAATGGATGGTAGCCTTATCATTATGGAAGGTAATTTTTTATTGAGATTTTTGTTCCTCCAATGGAAGGTAGCCTTGTCATTATGGAAGGTATTCTTTTGTCGAGATTTTTGTTACTCAATCGATAGTAGCCCTGTCATTATTGAAGGTCGTCTCTTGTCGATATCTTTGTTACTCTAATGGATGATATCCTTGTCATTATGCAAGGTTGTCTGTTGCTCAAATTTTTGTTACTCCAATGGATGGTAGCCTTGTCATTATGGAAGATAGTCCATTGTCGAGATTTTTGTTATTCCAATGGATGGTAACCTTGTAAGTATGGAAGGCAGTCTTTTGTCGAGATTTTTGTTACTCCAATGGATGGTAGCCTTGTCATTATGGAAGGTAGTCTATTGTCGATATCTTTGTTACTCAAATGGATGATAGCCTTGTCATTATGCAAGGTAGTCTGTTGTTCATATTTTTGTTACTCCAATGGATGGTAGCCTTCTCATTATGGAAGGTAGTCTATTGTCGAGACTTTTGTTATTCCAATGGATGGTAGCCTTCTCATTATGGAAGGTAATTTTTTATCGAGATTTTTGTTACTCCAATGGATGGTAGCCTTTTCATTATGGAAGGTATTCTTTTGTCGAGATTTTTGTTACGCCAATGGATGGCAACCTTGTCATTATTGAAGGTTGTCTGTTGTCGATATCTTTGTTACTCCAATGGATGATAGCCTTGTCATTATGCAAGGTAGTTTGTTGTTCATATTTTTGTTACTCCAATGGATGGTAGCCTTGTCATTGTGGAAGGTATTATTTTTTTGATATTTTTTTTACTCCAATGGATGGTAGCATTGTCATTTTTGAAGGTAGTCTGTTATCGATATCTTTGTTACTCCAATGGATGATAGCCTTGTCATTATGGAAGGTAGTCTGTTGTCGAGATTTTTTTTACTCCAATGGATGGTACCCTTGTCAATATTGAAGGTAGTCTATAGTCGAGATTTTTGTTAACCCAATGGATGGTAGCCTTGTAATTATGGAAGGTAGTCTGTTGTCGAGATTTTTGTTACTCAAATGGATGGTAGCCTTGTCATTATGGAAGGTAGTCTGTCGTTGAGATTTCTGTTACTCAAAAGGATTATAGCCTAGTCATTATGTAAGGTAGCCTGTTGTTCAGATTTTTGTTACTCCAATGGATGGTAGCCTTGTCATTATGCAAGATAGTCCGTTGTCGAGATTTTTGTTTTTCCAATGGATGGTAACCTTGTCAGTATGGAAGTTAGTCTTTTGTCGAGATTTTTTTTTCTCCAATGGAATGTAGCCTTGTCATTATTGAAGGTAGTCTATTATCGATATCTTTGTTACTCAAATGGGTGATAGCCTTGTCATTATGCAAGGTAGTCTGTTGTTCATATTTTTGTTACTCCAATGTATGGTAGCCTTGTCATTATGGAAGGTAGTCTATTGTCGAGATTTTTGCTATTCCAATGGATGGTAGCCTTATTATTATGGAAGGTAGTTTTTTATCGAGATTTTTGTTACTCCAATGGATGGTAGCCTTGTCATTATGGAAGGTAGTCTGTTGTTCAGATTTTTGTTACTCCAATGGATGGTAGCCTTGTCATTATGGAAGGTAGTCTATTTTCGAGACTTTTGTTATTCCAATGGATGGTAGCCTTATCATTATGGAAAGTAAATTTTTATCGAGATTTTTGTTCCTCCAATGGATGGTAGCCTTGTCATTATGGAAGGTATTCTTTTGTCGAGATTTTTGTTACTCAATGGATGGTAGCCTTGTCATTATTGAAGGTAGTCTCTTGTCGATATCTTTGTTACTCTAATGGATGATATCCTTGTCATTATGCAAGGTTGTCTGTTGCTCATATTTTTGTTACTCCAATGGATTGTAGCCTTGTCATTATGGAAGATAGTCCGTTGTCGAGAATTTTGTTATTCCAATGGATGGTAACCTTGTAAGTATGGAAGGTAGTCTTTTGTCGAGATTTTTGTTACTCCAATGGATGGTAGCCTTGTCATTATTGAAGGTAGTCTATTGTCGATATCTTTGTTACTCAAATGGATGATAGCCTTGTCATTATGCAAGGTAGTCTGTTGTTCATATTTTTGTTACTCCAATGGATGGTAGCCTTGTCATTATAGAAGGTAGTCTATTGTCGAGATTTTTGTTATTCCAATGGATGGTAGCCTTATCATTATGGAAGGTAGTTTTTTACCGAGATTTTTGTTACTCCAATGGATGGTAGCCTTGTAATTATGGAAGGTAGTATGTTGTTCAGATTTTTGTTACTCCAATGGATGGTAGCCTTGTCATTATGGAAGGTAGTCTATTTTTGAGACTTTTGTTATTCCAATGGATGGTAGCCTTATCATTATGGAAGGTAATTTTTTATTGAGATTTTTGTTCCTCCAATGGATGGTAGCCTTGTCATTATGGAAGGTATTCTTTTGTCGAGATTTTTGTTACTCAATCGATAGTAGCCCTGTCATTATTGAAGGTCGTCTCTTGTCGATATCTTTGTTACTCTAATGGATGATATCCTTGTCATTATGCAAGGTTGTCTGTTGCTCAAATTTTTGTTACTCCAATGGATGGTAGCCTTGTCATTATGGAAGATAGTCCATTGTCGAGATTTTTGTTATTCCAATGGATGGTAACCTTGTAAGTATGGAAGGCAGTCTTTTGTCGAGATTTTTGTTACTCCAATGGATGGTAGCCTTGTCATTATGGAAGGTAGTCTATTGTCGATATCTTTGTTACTCAAATGGATGATAGCCTTGTCATTATGCAAGGTAGTCTGTTGTTCATATTTTTGTTACTCCAATGGATGGTAGCCTTCTCATTATGGAAGGTAGTCTATTGTCGAGACTTTTGTTATTCCAATGGATGGTAGCCTTCTCATTATGGAAGGTAATTTTTTATCGAGATTTTTGTTACTCCAATGGATGGTAGCCTTTTCATTATGGAAGGTATTCTTTTGTCGAGATTTTTGTTACTCCAATGGATGGCAACCTTGTCATTATTGAAGGTTGTCTGTTGTCGATATCTTTGTTACTCCAATGGATGATAGCCTTGTCATTATGCAAGGTAGTTTGTTGTTCATATTTTTGTTACTCCAATGGATGGTAGCCTTGTCATTATGGAAGGTATTATTTTTTTGATATTTTTTTTACTCCAATGGATGGTAGCATTGTCATTTTTGAAGGTAGTCTGTTATCGATATCTTTGTTACTCCAATGGATGATAGCCTTGTCATTATGGAAGGTAGTCTGTTGTCGAGATTTTTTTTACTCCAATGGATGGTAGCCTTGTCAATATTGAAGGTAGTCTATAGTCGAGATTTTTGTTAACCCAATGGATGGTAGCCTTGTAATTATGGAAGGTAGTCTGTTGTCGAGATTTTTGTTACTCAAATGGATGGTAGCCTTGTCATTATGGAAGGTAGTCTGTCGTTGAGATTTCTGTTACTCAAAAGGATTATAGCTTAGTCATTATGTAAGGTAGCCTGTTGTTCAGATTTTTGTTACTCCAATGGATGGTAGCCTTGTCATTATGAAAGATAGTCCGTTGTCGAGATTTTTGTTTTTCCAATGGGTGGTAACCTTGTCAGTATGGAAGTTAGTCTTTTGTCGAGATTTTTTTTACTCCAATGGAATGTAGCCTTGTCATTATTGAAGGTAGTCTATTGTCGATATCTTTGTTACTCAAATGGGTGATAGCCTTGTCATTATGCAAGGTAGTCTGTTGTTCATATTTTTGTTACTCCAATGGATGGTAGCCTTGTCATTATGGAAGGTAGTCTATTGTCGAGATTTTTGTTATTCCAATGGATGGTAGCCTTATTATTATGGAAGGTAGTTTTTTATCGAGATTTTTATTACTCCAATGGATGGTAGCCTTGTCATTATGGAAGGTAGTCTGTTGTTCAGATTTTTGTTACTCCAATGGATGGTAGCCTTGTCATTATGGAAGGTAGTCTATTTTCGAGACTTTTGTTATTCCAATGGATGGTGGCCTTATCATTATGGAAAGTAAATTTTTATCGAGATTTTTGTTCCTCCAATGGATGGTAGCCTTGTCATTATGGAAGGTATTCTTTTGTCGAGATTTTTGTTACTCAGTGGATGGTAGCCTTGTCATTATTGAAGATAGTCTCTTGTCGATATCTTTGTTACTCTAATGGATGATATCCTTGTCATTATGCAAGGTTGTCTGTTGCTCATATTTTTGTTATTCCAATGGATGGTAGCCTTGTCATTATGGAAGATAGTCCGTTGTCGAGATTTTTGTTATTCCAATGGATGGTAACCTTGTAAGTATGGAAGGTAGTCTTTTGTCGAGATTTTTGTTACTCCAATGGATGGTAGCCTTGTCATTATTGAAGGTAGTCTATTGTCGATATCTTTGTTACTCAAATGGATGATAGCCTTGTCATTATGCAAGGTAGTCTGTTGTTCATATTTTTGTTACTCAAATGGATGGTAGCCTTAACATTATAGAAGGTAGTCTATTGTCGAGATTTTTGTTATTCCAATGGATGGTAGCCTTGTCATTATGGAAGGTAGTCTATTTTCGAGACTTTTGTTATTCCAATGGATGGTAGCCTTATCATTATGGAAAGTAAATTTTTATCGAGATTTTTGTTCCTCCAATGGATGGTAGCCTTGTCATTATGGAAGGTATTCTTTTGTCGAGATTTTTGTTACTCAATGGATGGTAGCCTTGTCATTATTGAAGGTAGTCTCTTGTCGATATCTTTGTTACTCTAATGGATGATATCCTTGTCATTATGCAAGGTTGTCTGTTGCTCATATTTTTGTTACTCCAATGGATTGTAGCCTTCTCATTATGGAAGATAGTCCGTTGTCGAGAATTTTGTTATTCCAATGGATGGTAACCTTGTAAGTATGGAAGGTAGTCTTTTGTCGAGATTTTTGTTACTCCAATGGATGGTAGCCTTGTCATTATTGAAGGTAGTCTATTGTCGATATCTTTGTTACTCAAATGGATGATAGCCTTGTCATTATGCAAGGTAGTCTGTTGTTCATATTTTTGTTACTCCAATGGATGGTAGCCTTGTCATTATAGAAGGTAGTCTATTGTCGAGATTTTTCTTATTCCAATGGATGGTAGCCTTATCATTATGGAAGGTAGTTTTTTACCGAGATTTTTGTTACTCCAATGGATGGTAGCCTTGTAATTATGGAAGGTAGTATGTTGTTCAGATTTTTGTTACTCCAATGGATGGTAGCCTTGTCATTATGGAAGGTAGTCTATTTTTGAGACTTTTGTTATTCCAATGGATGGTAGCCTTATCATTATGGAAGGTAATTTTTTATTGAGATTTTTGTTCCTCCAATGGATGGTAGCCTTGTCATTATGGAAGGTATTCTTTTGTCGAGATTTTTGTTACTCAATCGATAGTAGCCCTATCATTATTGAAGGTCGTCTCTTGTCGATATCTTTGTTACTCTAATGGATGATATCCTTGTCATTATGCAAGGTTGTCTGTTGCTCAAATTTTTGTTACTCCAATGGATGGTAGCCTTGTCATTATGGAAGATAGTCCATTGTCGAGATTTTTGTTATTCCAATGGATGGTAACCTTCTAAGTATGGAAGGCAGTCTTTTGTCGAGATTTTTGTTACTCCAATGGATGGTAGCCTTGTCATTATGGAAGGTAGTCTATTGTCGATATCTTTGTTACTCAAATGGATGATAGCCTTGTCATTATGTAAGGTAGTCTGTTGTTCATATTTTTGTTACTCCAATGGATGGTAGCCTTCTCATTATGGAAGGTAGTCTATTGTCGAGACTTTTGTTATTCCAATGGATGGTAGCCTTCTCATTATGGAAGGTAATTTTTTATCGAGATTTTTGTTACTCCAATGGATGGTACCCTTTTCATTATGGAAGGTATTCGTTTGTCGAGATTTTTGTTA
Organism: Vicia faba; assembly: GCA_948472305.1. Classification (NCBI taxonomy): domain Eukaryota; kingdom Viridiplantae; phylum Streptophyta; class Magnoliopsida; order Fabales; family Fabaceae; genus Vicia; species Vicia faba. The sequence goes on from OX451739.1 coordinate 854,537,595, forward strand.
CTCCAATGGATGGCAACCTTGTCATTATTGAAGGTTGTCTGTTGTCGATATCTTTGTTACTCCAATGGATGATAGCCTTGTCATTATGCAAGGTAGTTTGTTGTTCATATTTTTGTTTCTCCAATGGATGGTAGCCTTGTCATTAAGGAAGGTATTATTTTTTTGATATTTTTTTTACTCCAATGGATGGTAGCATTGTCATTTTTGAAGGTAGTCTGTTATCGATATCTTTGTTACTCCAATGGATGATAGCCTTGTCATTATGGAAGGTAGTCTGTTGTCGAGATTTTTTTTACTCCAATGGATGGTAGCCTTGTCAATATTGAAGGTAGTCTATAGTCGAGATTTTTGTTAACCCAATGGATGGTAGCCTTGTAATTATGGAAGGTAGTCTGTTGTCGAGATTTTTGTTACTCAAATGGATGGTAGCCTTGTCATTATGGAAGGTAGTCTGTCGTTGAGATTTCTGTTACTCAAAAGGATTATAGCCTAGTCATTATGTAAGGTAGCCTGTTGTTCAGATTTTTGTTACTCTAATGGATGGTAGCCTTGTCATTATGGAAGATAGTCCGTTGTCGAGATTTTTGTTTTTCCAATGGGTGGTAACCTTGTCAGTATGGAAGTTAGTCTTTTGTCGAGATTTTTTTTACTCCAAAGGAATGTAGCCTTGTCATTATTGAAGATAGTCTATTGTCGATATCTTTGTTACTCAAATGGGTGATAGCCTTGTCATTATGCAAGGTAGTCTGTTGTTCATATTTTTGTTACTCCAATGGATGGTAGCCTTGTCATTATGGAAGGTAGTCTATTGTCGAGATTTTTGTTATTCCAATGGATGGTAGCCTTATTATTATGGAAGGTAGTTTTTTATCGAGATTTTTATTACTCCAATGGATGGTAGCCTTGTCATTATGGAAGGTAGTCTGTTGTTCAGATTTTTGTTACTCCAATGGATGGTAGCCTTGTCATTATGGAAGGTAGTCTATTTTCGAGACTTTTGTTATTCCAATGGATGGTAGCCTTATCATTATGGAAAGTAAATTTTTATCGAGATTTTTGTTCCTCCAATGGATGGTAGCCTTGTCATTATGGAAGGTATTCTTTTGTCGAGATTTTTGTTACTCAGTGGATGGTAGCCTTGTCATTATTGAAGATAGTCTCTTGTCGATATCTTTGTTACTCTAATGGATGATATCCTTGTCATTATGCAAGGTTGTCTGTTGCTCATATTTTTGTTACTCCAATGGATGGTAGCCTTGTCATTATGGAAGATAGTCCGTTGTCGAGATTTTTGTTATTCCAATGGATAGTAACCTTGTAAGTATGGAAGGTAGTCTTTTGTCGAGATTTTTGTTACTCCAATGGATGGTAGCCTTGTCATTATTGAAGGTAGTCTATTATCGATATCTTTGTTACTCAAATGGATGATAGCCTTGTCATTATGCAAGGTAGTCTGTTGTTCATATTTTTGTTACTCAAATGGATGGTAGCCTTGTCATTATAGAAGGTAGTCTATTGTCGAGATTTTTGTTATTCCAATGGATGGTAGCCTTGTCATTATGGAAGGTAGTCTATTGTTCAGATTTTTGTTACTCCAATGGATGGTAGCCTTGTCATTATGGAAGGTAGTCTATTTTCGAGACTTTTGTTATTCCAATGGATGGTAGCCTTATCATTATGGAAAGTAAATTTTTATCGAGATTTTTGTTCCTCCAATGGATGGTAGCCTTGTTATTATGGAAGGTATTCTTTTGTCGAGATTTTTGTTACTCAATGGATGGTAGCCTTGTCATTATTGAAGGTAGTCTCTTGTCGATATCTTTGTTACTCTAATGGATGATATCCTTGTCATTATGCAAGGTTGTCTGTTGCTCATATTTTTGTTACTCCAATGGATTGTAGCCTTGTCATTATGGAAGATAGTCCGTTGTCGAGAATTTTGTTATTCCAATGGATGGTAACCTTGTAAGTATGGAAGGTAGTCTTTTGTCGAGATTTTTGTTACTCCAATGGATGGTAGCCTTGTCATTATTGAAGGTAGTCTATTGTCGATATCTTTGTTACTCAAATGGATGATAGCCTTGTCATTATGCAAGGTAGTCTGTTGTTCATATTTTTGTTACTCCAATGGATGGTAGCCTTGTCATTATAGAAGGTAGTCTATTGTCGAGATTTTTGTTATTCCAATGGATGGTAGCCTTATCATTATGGAAGGTAGTTTTTTACCGAGATTTTTGTTACTCCAATGGATGGTAGCCTTGTAATTATGGAAGGTAGTATGTTGTTCAGATTTTTGTTACTCCAATGGATGGTAGCCTTGTCATTATGGAAGGTAGTCTATTTTCGAGACTTTTGTTATTCCAATGGATGGTAGCCTTATCATTATGGAAGGTAATTTTTTATTGAGTCTTTTGTTCCTCCAATGGATGGTAGCCTTGTCATTATGGAAGGTATTCTTTTGTCGAGATTTTTGTTACTCAATCGATAGTAGCCCTGTCATTATTGAAGGTCGTCTCTTGTCGATATCTTTGTTACTCTAATGGATGATATCCTTGTCATTATGCAAGGTTGTCTGTTGCTCAAATTTTTGTTACTCCAATGGATGGTAGCCTTGTCATTATGGAAGATAGTCCATTGTCGAGATTTTTGTTATTCCAATGGATGGTAACCTTGTAAGTATGGAAGGCAGTCTTTTGTCGATATTTTTGTTACTCCAATGGATGGTAGCCTTGTCATTATGGAAGGTAGTCTATTGTCGATATCTTTGTTACTCAAATGGATGATAGCCTTGTCATTATGCAAGGTAGTCTGTTGTTCATATTTTTGTTACTCCAATGGATGGTAGCCTTCTCATTATGGAAGGTAGTCTATTGTCGAGACTTTTGTTATTCCAATGGATGGTAGCCTTCTCATTATGGAAGGTAATTTTTTATCGAGATTTTTGTTACTCCAATGGATGGTAGCCTTTTCATTATGGAAGGTATTCTTTTGTCGAGATTTTTGTTACTCCAATGGATGGCAACCTTGTCATTATTGAAGGTTGTCTGTTGTCGATATCTTTGTTACTCCAATGGATGATAGCATTGTCATTATGCAAGGTAGTTTGTTGTTCATATTTTTGTTACTCCAATGGATGGTAGCCTTGTCATTATGGAAGGTATTATTTTTTTGATATTTTTTTTACTCCAATGGATGGTAGCATTGTCATTTTTGAAGGTAGTCTGTTATCGATATCTTTGTTACTCCAATGGATGATAGCCTTGTCATTATGGAAGGTAGTCTGTTGTCGAGATTTTTTTTACTCCAATGGATGGTAGCCTTGTCAATATTGAAGGTAGTCTATAGTCGAGATTTTTGTTAACCCAATGGATGGTAGCCTTGTAATTATGGAAGGTAGTCTGTTGTCGATATTTTTGTTACTCAAATGGATGGTAGCCTTGTCATTATGGAAGGTAGTCTGTCGTTGAGATTTCTGTTACTCAAAAGGATTATAGCCTAGTCATTATGTAAGGTAGCCTGTTGTTCAGATTTTTGTTACTCCAATGGATGGTAGCCTTGTTATTATGGAAGATAGTCCGTTGTCGAGATTTTTGTTTTTCCAATGGATGGTAACCTTGTCAGTATGGAAGTTAGTCTTTTGTCGAGATTTTTTTTACTCCAATGGAATGTAGCCTTGTCATTATTGAAGGTAGTCTATTGTCGATATCTTTGTTACTCAAATGGGTGATAGCCTTGTCATTATGCAAGGTAGTCTGTTGTTCATATTTTTGTTACTCCAATGGATGATAGCCTTGTCATTATGGAAGGTAGTCTATTGTCGAGATTTTTGATATTCCAATGGATGGTAGCCTTATTATTATGGAAGGTAGTTTTTTATCGAGATTTTTATTACTCCAATGGATGGTAGCCTTGTCATTATGGAAGGTAGTCTGTTGTTTAGATTTTTGTTACTCCAATGGATGGTAGCCTTGTCATTATGGAAGGTAGTCTATTTTCGAGACTTTTGTTATTCCAATGGATGGTAGCCTTATCATTATGGAAAGTAAATTTTTATCGAGATTTTTGTTCCTCCAATGGATGGTAGCCTTGTCATTATGGAAGGTATTCTTTTGTCGAGATTTTTGTTACTCAGTGGATGGTAGCCTTGTCATTATTGAAGGTAGTCTCTTGTCGATATCTTTGTTACTCTAATGGATGATATCCTTTTCATTATGCAAGGTTGTCTGTTGCTCATATTTTTGTTACTCCAATGGATGGTAGCCTTGTCATTATGGAAGATAGTCCGTTGTCGAGATTTTTGTTATTCCAATGGATGGTAACCTTGTAAGTATGGAAGGTAGTCTTTTGTCGAGATTTTTGTTACTCCAATGGATGGTAGCCTTGTCATTATTGAAGGTAGTCTATTGTCGATATCTTTGTTACTCAAATGGATGATAGCCTTGTCATTATGCAAGGTAGTCTGTTGTTCATATTTTTGTTACTCAAATGGATGGTAGCCTTGTAATTATAGAAGGTAGTCTATTGTCGAGATTTTTGTTATTCCAATGGATGGTAGCCTTATCATTATGGAAGGTAGTCTGTTGTTCAGATTTTTGTTACTCCAATGGATGGTAGCCTTGTCATTATGGAAGGTAGTCTATTTTCGAGACTTTTGTTATTCCAATGGATGGTAGCCTTATCATTATGGAAGGTAATTTTTTATCAAGATTTTTGTTCCTCCAATGGATGGTAGCCTTGTCATTATGGAAGGTATTCTTTTGTCGAGATTTTTGTTACTCAATCGATAGTAGCCCTGTCATTATTGAAGGTCGTCTCTTGTCGATATCTTTGTTACTCTAATGGATGATATCCTTGTCATTATGCAAGGTTGTCTGTTGCTCAAATTTTTGTTACTCCAATGGATGGTAGCCTTGTCATTATGGAAGATAGTCCATTGTCGAGATTTTTGTTATTCCAATGGATGGTAACCTTGTAAGTATGGAAGGCAGTCTTTTGTCGATATTTTTGTTACTCCAATGGATGGTAGCCTTGTCATTATGGAAGGTAGTCTATTGTCGATATCTTTGTTACTCAAATGGATGATAGCCTTGTCATTATGCAAGGTAGTCTGTTGTTCATATTTTTGTTACTCCAATGGATGGTAGCCTTCTCATTATGGAAGGTAGTCTATTGTCGAGACTTTTGTTATTCCAATGGATGGTAGCCTTCTCATTATGGAAGGTAATTTTTTATCGAGATTTTTGTTACTCCAATGGATGGTAGCCTTTTCATTATGGAAGGTATTCTTTTGTCGAGATTTTTGTTACTCCAATGGATGGCAACCTTGTCATTATTGAAGGTTGTCTGTTGTCGATATCTTTGTTACTCCAATGGATGATAGCATTGTCATTATGCAAGGTAGTTTGTTGTTCATATTTTTGTTACTCCAATGGATGGTAGCCTTGTCATTATGGAAGGTATTATTTTTTTGATATTTTTTTTACTCCAATGGATGGTAGCATTGTCATTTTTGAAGGTAGTCTGTTATCGATATCTTTGTTACTCCAATGGATGATAGCCTTGTCATTATGGAAGGTAGTCTGTTGTCGAGATTTTTTTTACTCCAATGGATGGTAGCCTTGTCAATATTGAAGGTAGTCTATAGTCGAGATTTTTGTTAACCCAATGGATGGTAGCCTTGTAATTATGGAAGGTAGTCTGTTGTCGATATTTTTGTTACTCAAATGGATGGTAGCCTTGTCATTATGGAAGGTAGTCTGTCGTTGAGATTTCTGTTACTCAAAAGGATTATAGCCTAGTCATTATGTAAGGTAGCCTGTTGTTCAGATTTTTGTTACTCCAATGGATGGTAGCCTTGTTATTATGGAAGATAGTCCGTTGTCGAGATTTTTGTTTTTCCAATGGATGGTAACCTTGTCAGTATGGAAGTTAGTCTTTTGTCGAGATTTTTTTTACTCCAATGGAATGTAGCCTTGTCATTATTGAAGGTAGTCTATTGTCGATATCTTTGTTACTCAAATGGGTGATAGCCTTGTCATTATGCAAGGTAGTCTGTTGTTCATATTTTTGTTACTCCAATGGATGGTAGCCTTGTCATTATGGAAGGTAGTCTATTGTCGAGATTTTTGATATTCCAATGGATGGTAGCCTTATTATTATGGAAGGTAGTTTTTTATCGAGATTTTTATTACTCCAATGGATGGTAGCCTTGTCATTATGGAAGGTAGTCTGTTGTTTAGATTTTTGTTACTCCAATGGATGGTAGCCTTGTCATTATGGAAGGTAGTCTATTTTCGAGACTTTTGTTATTCCAATGGATGGTAGCCTTATCATTATGGAAAGTAAATTTTTATCGAGATTTTTGTTCCTCCAATGGATGGTAGCCTTGTCATTATGGAAGGTATTCTTTTGTCGAGATTTTTGTTACTCAGTGGATGGTAGCCTTGTCATTATTGAAGGTAGTCTCTTGTCGATATCTTTGTTACTCTAATGGATGATATCCTTTTCATTATGCAAGGTTGTCTGTTGCTCATATTTTTGTTACTCCAATGGATGGTAGCCTTGTCATTATGGAAGATAGTCCGTTGTCGAGATTTTTGTTATTCCAATGGATGGTAACCTTGTAAGTATGGAAGGTAGTCTTTTGTCGAGATTTTTGTTACTCCAATGGATGGTAGCCTTGTCATTATTGAAGGTAGTCTATTGTCGATATCTTTGTTACTCAAATGGATGATAGCCTTGTCATTATGCAAGGTAGTCTGTTGTTCATATTTTTGTTACTCAAATGGATGGTAGCCTTGTCATTATAGAAGGTAGTCTATTGTCGAGATTTTTGTTATTCCAATGGATGGTAGCCTTATCATTATGGAAGGTAGTCTGTTGTTCAGATTTTTGTTACTCCAATGGATGGTAGCCTTGTCATTATGGAAGGTAGTCTATTTTCGAGACTTTTGTTATTCCAATGGATGGTAGCCTTATCATTATGGAAGGTAATTTTTTATCAAGATTTTTGTTCCTCCAATGGATGGTAGCCTTGTCATTATGGAAGGTATTCTTTTGTCGAGATTTTTGTTACTCAATGGATGGTAGCCTTGTCATTATTGAAGGTCGTCTCTTTTCGATATCTTTGTTACTCCAATTGATGGTAGCCTTGTCATTATGGAAGATAGTCCGTTGTCGAGATTTTTATTATTCCAATGGATGGTAACCTTGTAAGTATGGAAGGTAGTCTTTTGTCGAGATTTTTGTTACTCCAATGGATGGTAGCCTTGTCATTATTGAAGGTAGTCTATTGTCGATATCTTTGTTGCTCCAATGGATGATAGCCTTGTCATTATGCAAGGTAGTCTGTTGTTCATATTTTTGTTACTCCAATGGATGGTAGCCTTGTCATTATAGAAGGTAGTCTATTGTCGAGACTTTTGTTATTCCAATGTATGGTAGCCTTCTCATTATGGAAGGTAATTTTTTACCGAGATTTTTGTTACTCCAATGGATGGGAGCCTTGTAATTATGGAGGGTAGTCTGTTGTTCAGATTTTTGTTACTCCAATGGATGGTAGCCTTGTCATTATGGAAGGTAGTCTATTTTCGAGACTTTTGTTATTCCAATGGATTGTAGCCTTATCATTATGGAAGGTAATTTTTTATCGAGATTTTTGTTCCTCCAATGGATGGTAGCCTTGTCATTATGGAAGGTATTCTTTTGTCGAGATTTTTGTTACTCAATGGATGGTAGCCTTGTCATTATTGAAGGTCGTCTCTTGTCGATATCTTTGTTACTCTAATGGATGATATCCTTGTCATTATGCAAGGTTGTCTGTTGTTCATATTTTTGTTACTCAAATGGATGGTAGCCTTGTCATTATAGAAGGTAGTCTATTGTCGAGATTTTTGTTATTCCAATGGATGGTAGCCTTATCATTATGGAAGGTAGGCTGTTGTTCAGATTTTTGTTACTCCAATGGATGGTAGCCTTGTCATTATGGAAGGTAGCCTATTTTCGAGACTTTTGTTATTCCAATGGATGGTAGCCTTATCATTATGGAAGGTAATTTTTTATCAAGATTTTTGTTCCTCCAATGGATGGTAGCCTTGTCATTATGGAAGGTATTCTTTTGTCGAGATTTTTGTTACTCAATGGATGGTAGCCTTGTCATTATTGAAGGTCGTCTCTTTTCGATATCTTTGTTACTCCAATTGATGGTAGCCTTGTCATTATGGAAGATAGTCCGTTGTCGATATTTTTGTTATTCCAATGGATGGTAACCTTGTAAGTATGGAAGGTAGTCTTTTGTCGAGATTTTTGTTACTCCAATGGATGGTAGCCTTGTCATTATTGAAGGTAGTCTATTGTCGATATCTTTGTTGCTCAAATGGATGATAGCCTTTTCATTATGCAAGGTAGTCTGTTATTCATATTTTTGTTACTCCAATGGATGGTAGCTTTGTCATTATAGAAGGTAGTCTATTGTCGAGACTTTTATTATTAAAATGGATGGTAGCCTTCTCATTATGGAAGGTAATTTTTTACCGAGATTTTTGTTACTCCAATGGATGGTAGCCTTGTAATTATGGAGGGTAGTCTGTTGTTCAGATTTTTGTTACTCCAATGGATGGTAGCCTTGTCATTATGGAAGGTAGTCTATTTTCGAGACTTTTGTTATTCCAATGGATGGTAGCCTTATCATTATGGAAGGTAATTTTTTATCGATATTTTTGTTCCTCCAATGGATGGTAGCCTTGTCATTATGGAAGGTATTCTTTTGTCGAGATTTTTGTTACTCAATGGATGGTAGCCTTGTCATTATTGAAGGTCGTCTCTTGTCGATATCTTTGTTACTCTAATGGATGATATCCTTGTCATTATGCAAGGAATTCTGTTGCTCATATTTTTGTTACTCCAATGGATGATAGCCTTGTCATTATGGAATATAGTCTGTTGTCGAGATTTTTGTTATTCCAATGGATGGTAACCTTGTAAGTATGGAAGGTAGTCTTTTGTCGAGATTTTTGTTCCTTCAATGGATGGTAGCCTTGTCATTATTGAAGGTAGTCTATTGTCGATATCTTTGTTACTCAAATGGATGATAGCCTTATAATTATGCAAGGTAGTCTGTTGTTCATATTTTTGTTACTCCAATGGATGGTAGCCTTGTCATTATGGAAGGTAGTCTATTGTCGAGACTTTTGTTATTCCAATGGATGGTAGCCTTCTCATTATGGAAGGTATCTTTTTATCGAGATTTTTGTTACTCCAATGGATGGTAGCCTTTTCATTATGGAAGGTATTCTTTTGTCGAGATTTTTGTTACTCTAATGGATGGCAGCCTTGTCATTATTGAAGGTAGTCTGTTGTCGATATCTTTGTTACTCCAATGGATGATAGCCTTGTCATTATGCAAGGTAGTTTGTTGTCCATATTTTTGTTACTCCAATGGATGGTAGCCTTGTCATTATGGAAGGTAATATTTTTTTGAGATTTTTTTTACTCCAATGGATGGTAGCCTTGTCATTATTGAAGGTAGTCTGTTATTGATATCTTTGTTACTCCAATGGATGATAGCCTTGTCATTATGGAAGGTAGTCTGTTGTCGAGATTTTTTTTACTCCAATGGATGGTAGCCTTGTCAATATTGAAGGTAGTCTATAGTCGAGATTTTTGTTAACCCAATGGATGGTAGCCTTGTAATTATGGAAGGTAGTCTGTTGTCGAGATTTTTGTTACTCAAATGGATGGTAGCCTTGTCATTATGGAAGGTAGTTTGTCGTTGAGATTTCTGTTACTCAAAAGGATTGTAGCCTAGTCATTATGTAAGGTAGACTGTTGTTCAGATTTTTGTTACTCCAATGGATGATAGCCTTGTCTTTATGGAAGATAGTCCGTTGTCGAGATTTTTGTTTTTCCAATGGATGGTAACCTTGTCAGTATGGAATTTAGTCTTTTGTCGAGATTTTTTTTACTCCAATGGATGGTAGCCTTTTCATTATTGAAGGTAGTCTATTGTCGATATCTTTGTTACTCAAATGGGTGATAGCCTTGTCATTATGCAAGGTAGTCTGTTGTTCATATTTTTGTTACTCCAATGGATGGTAGCCTTGTCATTATGGAAGGTAGTCTATTGTCGAGATTTTTTTTATTCCAATGGATGGTAGCCTTATCATTATTGAAGGTAGTTTTTTATCGAGATTTTTGTTACTCCAATGAATGGTAGCCTTGTCATTATGGAAGGTAGTCTGTTGTTCAGATTTTTGATACTCCAATGGATGGTAGCCTTGTCATTATGGAAGGTAGTCTATTTTCGAGACTTTTGATATTCCAATGGATGGTAGCCTTATCATTATGGAAGGTAATTTTTTATCGAGATTTTTGTTCCTCCAATGGATGGTAGCCTTGTCATTATGGAAGGTATTCTTTTGTCGAGATTTTTGTTACTCAATGTATGGTAGCCTTGTCATTATTGAAGGTAGTCTCTTGTCGATATCTTTGTTACTCTAATGGATGATATCCTTGTCATTATGCAAGGTTATCTGTTGCTCATATTTTTGTTACTCCAATGGATGGTAGCCTTGTCATTATGGAAGGTAATATTTTTTCGAGATTTTTGTTACCCTAATGGATGGTAGCCTTGTCATTATTGAAGGTTGTCTGTTATCGATATCTTTGTTACTCCAATGGATGATAGCCTTATCACTATGGAAGGTAGTCTATTGTCGAGATTTTTTTTACTCCAAAGGATGGTAGCCTTGTCATTATGGAAGGTAGTTTGTTGTCGAGATTTTTGTTAACCCAATGGATGGTAGCCTTGTAATTATGGAAGGTAGTCTGTTGTCGAGATTTTTTTTACTCCAATGGATGGTAGCCTTGTCATTATTGAAGGTACTCTGTAGTCAAGATTTTTGTTAACCCAATGGATGGTAGCCTTGTAATTATGGAAGGTAGTCAGTTGTCGATATTTTTGTTACTCCAATGGATGGTAGCCTTGTCATTATGGAAGGTAGTTTGTCGTTTAGATTTTTGTTACTCTAATGGATTGTATCCTAGTCATTATGTAAGGTAGCCTGTTGTTTAGATTTTTGATATTCCAATGGATGGTAGCCTTGTCATTATGGAAGATAGTCTGTTGTCGAGATTTTTGTTATTCCAATGGATGGTAGCCTTGTAATTATGGAAGGTAGTCTGTTGTTAAGATTTTTGTTACTCCAATGGATGGTAGCCTTGTTATTATGGAAGGTAGTCCGTCGTTGAGATTTTAGTTACTCCAATGGATTATAGCCTAGTCATTATGTAAGGTAGTTTGTTGTTCAGATTTTTGTTACTCCAATGGATGATAGCCTTGTCATTATGGAAGATAGTCTGTTGTCGAGATTTTTGTTATTCCAATGGATGGTAACCTTGTAAGTATGGAAGGTAGTCTTTTGTCGAGATTTTTGTTACTCCAATGGATGGTAGCCTTGTCATTATTCAAGGTAGTGTATTGTCGATATCTTTGTTACTCAAATGGATGATAGCCTTGTCATTATGCAAGGTAGTCTGTTGTTCATATTTTTGTTACTCCAATGGATGGTAGCCTTGTCATTATGGAAGGTAGTCTATTGTCAAGACTTTTGTTATTCCAATGGATGGTAGCCTTCTCATTATGGAAGGTAATTTTTTATCGAGATTTTTGTTACTCCAATGGATGGTAGCCTTGTCATTATTGAAGGTAGTCTGTTGTCGATATCTTTATTACTCCAATGGATGATAGCCTTGTCATTATTCAAGGTAGTTTGTTGTTCATATTTTTGTTACTCCAATGGATGGTAGCCTTGTCATTATGGAAGGTAATATTTTTTTGAGATTTTTTTTACTCCAATGGATGGTAGCCTTGTCATTATTGAAGGTAGTCTATTATCGATATCTTTGTTACTCCAATGGATGATAGCCTTGTCATTATGGAAGGTAGTTTGTTGTCGAGATTTTTTTTCTCCAATGGATGCTAGCCTTGTCATTATTGAACGTAGTCTGTAGTCAAGATTTTTGTTAACCCAATGGATGGTAGCCTTGTAATTATGGAAGGTAGTCTATTGTCGAGATTTTTGTTACTCCAATGGATGGTATCCTTGTCATTATGGAAGGTCGTCTGTCGTTGAGATTTTAGTTACTCCAATGGATTGTAGCCTAGTCATTATGTAAGGTAGTCTGTTCTTTAGATTTTTTGTTATTCCAATGGATGGTAGCCTTGTAATTATGGAAGGTAGTCTGTTGTCGAGATTTTTGTTACTCCAATGGATGGTAGCCTTGTCATTATTGAAGGTAGTCTGTTGTCGATATCTTTGTTACTCCAATGGATGATAGCCTTGTCATTATGGAAGGTAGTCTGTTGTCGATATCTTTGTTGCTCCAATGGATTATATCCTTGTCATTATGGAACGTAGTCGGTTGTCAATATTTTTGTTACCCCAATGGATGGTAGCCTTGTAATTATGGAAGGTAGTCTGTTGTCGAGATTTTTGTTACTCCAATAGGTGGTAGCCTTGTCATTATGGAAGGTAGTTTGTCATTGAGATTTTTGTTACTGCAATGGATTGTAGCCTTGTCATTATGTAAGGTAGTTTATTGTTCATATTTTTGTTACTCCAATGGATGGTAGCCTTGTCATTATGGAAGATAGTCCGTTGTCGAGATTTTTGTTATTCCAATGGATGGTAACCTTGTAAGTATGGAAGGTAGTCTTTTGTCGAGATTTTTTTTACTCCAATGGATGGTAGCCTTTTCATTATGGAAGGTATTCTTTTGTCGAGATTTTTGTTACCCCAATGGATGGCAACCTTGTCATTATTGAAGGTAGTCTGTTGTCGATATCTTTGTTACTCCAATGGATGATAGCCTTGTCATTATGCAAGGAAGTTTGTTGTTCATATTTTTGTTACTCCAATGGATGGTAGCCTTGTCATTATGGAAGGTAATATTTTTTTGAGATTTTTTTTACTCCAATGGATGGTAGCCTTGTCATTATTGAAGGTAGTCTGTTATCGATATCTTTGTTACTCCAATGGATGATAGCCTTGTCATTATGGAAGGTAGTCTGTTGTCGAGATTTCTTTTACTCCAATGGATGGTAGCCTTGTCAATATTGAAGGTAGTCTATAGTCGAGATTTTTGTTAACCCAATGGATGGTAGCCTTGTAATTATGGAAGGTAGTCTGTTGTCGAGATTTTTGTTACTCAAATGGATGGTAGCCTTGTCATTATGGAAGGTAGTTTGTCGTTGAGATTTCTGTTACTCAAAAGGATTGTAGCCTAGTCATTATGTAAGGTAGACTGTTGTTCAGATTTTTGTTACTCCAATGGATGGTAGCCTTTTCATTATGGAAGGTAGTCTATTGTCGAGACTTTTGTTATTCCAATGGATGGTAGCCTTCTCATTATGGAAGGTAATTTTTTATCGAGATTTTTGTTACTCCAATGGATGGTAGCCTTTTCATTATGGAAGGTATTCTTTTGTCGAGATTTTTGTTACCCCAATGGATGGCAACCTTGTCATTATTGAAGGTAGTCTGTTGTCGATATCTTTGTTACTCCAATGGATGATAGGCTTGTCATTATGCAAGGAAGTTTGTTGTTCATATTTTTGTTACTCCAATGGATGGTAGCCTTGTCATTATGGAAGGTAATATTTTTTTGAGATTTTTTTTACTCCAATGGATGGTAGCCTTGTCATTATTGAAGGTAGTCTGTTATCGATATCTTTGTTACTACAATGGATGATAGCCTTGTCATTATGGAAGGTAGTCTGTTGTCGAGATTTTTTTTACTCCAATGGATGGTAGCCTTGTCAATATTGAAGGTAGTCTATAGTCGAGATTTTTGTTAACCCAATGGATGGTAGCCTTGTAATTATGGAAGGTAGTCTGTTGTCGAGATTTTTGTTACTCAAATGGATGGTAGCCTTGTCATTATGGAAGGTAGTTTGTCGTTGAGATTTCTGTTACTCAAAAGGATTGTAGCCTAGTCATTATGTAAGGTAGACTGTTGTTCAGATTTTTGTTACTCCAATGGATGGTATCCTTGTCTTTATGGAAGATAGTCCGTTGTCGAGATTTTTGTTTTTCCAATGGACGGTAACCTTGTCAGTATGGAAGTTAGTCTTTTGTCGAGATTTTTTTTACTCCAATGGATGGTAGCCTTGTCATTATTGAAGGTAGTCTATTGTCGATATCTTTGTTACTCAAATGGGTGATAGCCTTGTCATTATGCAAGGTAGTCTGTTGTTCATATTTTTGTTACTCCAATGGATGGTAGCCTTGTCATTATGGAAGGTAGTCTATTGTCGAGATTTTTGTTATTCCAATGGATGGTAGCCTTATCATTATGGAAGGTAGTTTTTTATCGAGATTTTTGTTACTCCAATGAATGGTAGCCTTATCATTATGGAAGGTAGTCTGTTGTTCAGATTTTTGTTACTCCAATGGATGGTAGCCTTGTTATTATGGAAGGTAGTCTGTTGTTAAGATTTTTGTTACTCCAATGGATGGTAGCCTTGTTATTATGGAAGGTAGTCCGTCGTTGAAATTTTAGTTACTCCAATGGATTATAGCCTAGTCATTATGTAAGGTAGTTTGTTGTTCAGATTTTTTTTACTCCAATGGATGATAGCCTTGTCATTATGGAAGATAGTCTGTTGTCGAGATTTTTGTTATTCCAATGGATGGTAACCTTGTAAGTATGGAAGGTAGTCTTTTGTCGAGATTTTTGTTACTCCAATGGATGGTAGCCTTGTCATTATTCGAGGTAGTGTATTGTCGATATCTTTGTACTCAAATGGATGATAGCCTTGTCATTATGCAAGGTAGTCTGTTGTTCATATTTTTGTTACTCCAATGGATGGTAGCCTTGTCATTATGGAAGGTAGTCTATTGTCAAGACTTTTGTTATTCCAATGGATGGTAGCCTTCTCATTATGGAAGGTAATTTTTTATCGAGATTTTTGTTACTCCAATGGATGGTAGCCTTGTCATTATTGAAGGTAGTCTGTTGTCGATATCTTTATTACTCCAATGGATGATAGCCTTGTCATTATTCAAGGTAGTTTGTTGTTCATATTTTTGTTACTCCAATGGATGGTAGCCTTGTCATTATGGAAGGTAATATTTTATCGAGATTTTTGTTACTCCAATGGATGTTAGCCTTGTCATTATTGAAGGTAGTCTATTATCGATATCTTTGTTACTCCAATGGATGATAGCCTTGTCATTATGGAAGGTAGTTTGTTGTCGAGATTTTTTTTCTCCAATGGATGGTAGCCTTGTCATTATTGAAGGTAGTCTGTAGTCAAGATTTTTGTTAACCCAATGGATGGTAGCCTTGTAATTATGGAAGGTAGTCTGTTGTCGAGATTTTTGTTACTCCAATGGATGGTATCCTTGTCATTATGGAAGGTCGTCTGTCGTTGAGATTTTAGTTACTCCAATGGATTGTAGCCTAGTCATTATGTAAGGTAGTCTATTCGTTAGATTTTTTGTTATTCCAATGGATGGTAGCCTTGTAATTATGGAAGGTAGTCTGTTGTCGAGATTTTTGTTACTCCAATGGATGGTAGCCTTGTCATTATTGAAGGTAGTCTGTTGTCGATATCTTTGTTACTCCAATGGATGATAGCCTTGTCATTATGGAAGGTAGTCTGTTGTCGATATCTTTGTTACTCCAATGGATTATATCCTTGTCATTATGGAAGGTAGTCGGTTGTCAATATTTTTGTTACCCCAATGGATGGTAGCCTTGTAATTATGGAAGGTAGTCTGTTGTCGAGATTTTTGTTACTCCAATAGGTGGTAGCCTTGTCATTATGGAAGGTAGTTTGTCATTGAGATTTTTGTTACTCCAATGGATTGTAGCCTTGTCATTATGTAAGGTAGTTTGTTGTTCATATTTTTGTTACTCCAATGGATGGTAGCCTTGTCATTATAGAAGATAGTCCGTTGTCGAGATTTTTGTTATTCCAATGGATGGTAACCTTGTAAGTATGGAAGGTAGTCTTTTGTCGAGATTTTTTTTACTCCAATGGATGGTAGCCTTTTCATTATGGAAGGTATTCTTTTGTCGAGATTTTTGTTACCACAATGGATGGAAACCTTGTCATTATTGAAGGTAGTCTGTTGTCGATATCTTTGTTACTCCAATGGATGATAGCCTTGTCATTATGCAAGGAAGTTTGTTGTTCGTATTTTTGTTACTCCAATGGATGGTAGCCTTGTCATTATGGAAGGTAATATTTTTTTGAGATTTTTTTTACTCCAATGGATGGTAGCCTTGTCATTATTGAAGGTAGTATGTTATCGATATCTTTGTTACTCCAATGGATGATAGCCTTGTCATTATGGAAGGTAGTCTGTTGTCGAGATTTTTTTTACTCCAATGGATGGTAGCCTTGTCAATATTGAAGGTAGTCTATAGTCGAGATTTTTGTTAACCCAATGGATGGTAGCCTTGTAATTATGGAAGGTAGTCTGTTGTCGAGATTTTTGTTACTCAAATGGATGGTAGTTTGTCGTTGAGATTTCTGTTACTCAAAAGGATTGTAGCCTAGTCATTATGTAAGGTAGACTGTTGTTCAGATTTTTGTTACTCCAATGGATGGTAGCCTTTTCATTATGGAAGGTAGTCTATTGTCGAGACTTTTGTTATTCCAATGGATGGTAGCCTTCTCATTATGGAAGGTAATTTTTTATCGAGATTTTTGTTACTCCAATGGATGGTAGCCTTTTCATTATGGAAGGTATTCTTTTGTCGAGATTTTTGTTACCCCAATGGATGGCAACCTTGTCATTATTGAAGGTAGTCTGTTGTCGATATCTTTGTTACTCCAATGGATGGTAAGCTTGTCATTATAGAACGTAGCCTTGTTATTATGGAAGGTAGTCTGTCGTTGAGATTTCTATTACTCAAATGGATCATAGCCTTGTCATTATTGAAGGTAGTCTGTTGTTCAGATTTTTGTTACTCCAATGGATGGTAGCCTTGTCATTATGGAAGGTAGTCTGTTGTTGAGATTTTTGTTATTCCATTGGATAATAGCCTTGTCATTATGGAAGGTAGTCTATTGTCGAGATTTTTGTTATTCCAATGGATGGTAACCTTGTCATTATGGAAGGTAGTATTTTGTCGATATTTTTGTTACTCCAATGGGTGGTAGCCTTGTCATTATTGAAGGTAGTCTGTTGTCGTTATCTTTGTTACTCCAATGGATGATAGCCTTGTCATTATGGAAGGTAGTCTGTTGTCAAGATATTTTTTACTCCAATGGATGGTAGCCTTGTCATTATAGAAGGTAGTCTGTTGTCGAGATTTTTGTTAACCCAATGGAGGGTAGCCTTGTAATTATGGAAGGTAGTTTGTTGTTGAGATTTTTGTTACTCCAAAGGATGGTAGCCTTGTCATTATGGAAGGTAGTCTGTCGTTGAGATTTCAATTACTCCAATGGATTGTTGCCTAGTCATTATGTAAGGTAGTCTGTTGTTCAAATTTTTGTTACACCAATGGATGGTAGCCTTGTAATTATGGAAGGTAGTCTATTGTCGAGATTTTTGTTACTCCAATGGATGGTATCCTTGTCATTATGGAAGGTAGTTTGTCATTGAGATTTTTGTTACTCCAATGGATTGTAGCCTTGTCATTATGTAAGGTAGTCTGTTGTTCAGATTTTTGTTACACCAGTGGATGGTAGCCTTGTCATTATGGAAGATAGTCCGTTGTCGAGAATTTTGTTATTCCAATGGATGGTAACCTTGTAAGTATGGAAGGTAGTCTTTTGTCGAGATTTTTGTTACTCCAATGGATGGTAGCCTTGTCATTATTGAAGGTAGTCTATTGTCGATATCTTTGTTACTCAAATGGATGATAGCCTTGTCATTATGCAAGGTAGTCTGTTGTTCATATTTTTGTTACTCGAATGGATGGTAGCCTTGTCATTATAGAAGGTAGTCTATTGTCGAGATTTTTGTTATTCCAATGGATGGTAGCCTTATCATTATGGAAGGTAGTTTTTTACCGAGATTTTTGTTACTCCAATGGATGGTAGCCTTGTAATTATGGAAGGTAGTATGTTGTTCAGGTTTTTGTTACTCCAATGGATGGTAGCCTTGTCATTATGGAAGGCAGTCTATTTTCGAGACTTTTGTTATTCCAATGGATGGTAGCCTTATCATTATGGAAGGTAATTTTTTATCGAGATTTTTGTTCCTCCAATGGATGGTAGCCTTGTCATTATGGAAGGTATTCTTTTGTCGAGATTTTTGTTACTCAATCGATAGTAGCCCTGTCATTATTGAAGGTCGTCTCTGGTCGATATCTTTGTTACTCGAATGGATGATATCTTTGTCATTATGCAAGGTTGTCTTTTGCTCAAATTTTTGTTACTCCAATGGATGGTAGCCTTGTCATTATGGAAGATAGTCCATTGTCGAGATTTTTGTTATTCCAATGGATGGTAACCTTGTAAGTATGGAAGGCAGTCTTTTGTCGAGATTTTTGTTACTCCAATGGATGGTAGCCTTGTCATTATGGAAGGTAGTCTATTGTCGATATCTTTGTTACTCAAATGGATGATAGCCTTGTCATTATGCAAGGTAGTCTGTTGTTCATATTTTTGTTACTCCAATGGATGGTAGCCTTCTCATTATAGAAGGTAGTCTATTGTCGAGACTTTTGTTATTCCAATGGATGGTAGCCTTCTCATTATGGAAGGTAATTTTTTATCGAGATTTTTGTTACTCCAATGGATGGTAGCCTTTTCATTATGGAAGGTATTGTTTTGTCGAGATTTTTGTTACTCCAATGGATGGCAACCTTGTCATTATTGAAGGTTGTCTGTTGTCGATATCTTTGTTACTCCAATGGATGATAGCCTTGTCATTATGCAAGGTAGTTTGTTGTTCATATTTTTGTTACTCCAATGGATGGTAGCCTTGTCATTATGGAAGGTATTATTTTTTTGATATTTTTTTTACTCCAATGGATGGTAGCATTGTCATTTTTGAAGGTAGTCTGTTATCGATATCTTTGTTACTCCAATGGATGATAGCCTTGTCATTATGGAAGGTAGTCTGTTGTCGAGATTTTTTTTACTCCAATGGATGGTAGCCTTGTCAATATTGAAGGTAGTCTATAGTCGAGATTTTTGTTAACCCAATGGATGGTAGCCTTGTAATTATGGAAGGTAGTCTGTTGTCGAGATTTTTGTTACTCAAATGGATGGTAGCCTTGTCATTATGGAAGGTAGTCTGTCGTTGAGATTTCTGTTACTCAAAAGGATTATAGCCTAGTCATTATGTAAGGTAGCCTGTTGTTCAGATTTTTGTTACTCCAATGGATGGTAGCCTTGTCATTATGGAAGATAGTCTGTTGTCGAGATTTTTGTTTTTCCAATGGATGGTAACCTTGTCAGTATGGAAGTTAGTCTTTTGTCGAGATTTTTTTTACTCCAATGGAATGTAGCCTTGTCATTATTGAAGGTAGTCTATTATCGATATCTTTGTTACTCAAATGGGTGATAGCCTTGTCATTATGCAAGGTAGTCTGTTGTTCATATTTTTGTTACTCCAATGGATGGTAGCCTTGTCATTATGGAAGGTAGTCTATTGTCGAGATTTTTGTTATTCCAATGGATGGTAGCCTTATTATTATGGAAGGTAGTTTTTTATCGAGATTTTTGTTACTCCAATGGATGGTAGCCTTGTCATTATGGAAGGTAGTCTGTTGTTCAGATTTTTGTTACTCCAATGGATGGTAGCCTTGTCATTATGGAAGGTAGTCTATTTTCGAGACTTTTGTTATTCCAATGGATGGTAGCCTTATCATTATGGAAAGTAAATTTTTATCGAGATTTTTGTTCCTCCAATGGATGGTAGCCTTGTCATTATGGAAGGTATTCTTTTGTCGAGATTTTTGTTACTCAATGGATGGTAGCCTTGTCATTATTGAAGGTAGTCTCTTGTCGATATCTTTGTTACTCTAATGGATGATATCCTTGTCATTATGCAAGGTTGTCTGTTGCTCATATTTTTGTTACTCCAATGGATGGTAGCCTTGTCATTATGGAAGATAGTCCGTTGTCGAGATTTTTGTTATTCCAATGGATGGTAACCTTGTAAGTATGGAAGGTAGTCTTTTGTCGAGATTTTTGTTACTCCAATGGATGGTAGCCTTGTCATTATTGAAGGTAGTCTATTGTCGATATCTTTGTTACTCAAATGGATGATAGCCTTGTCATTATGCAAGGTAGTCTGTTGTTCATATTTTTGTTACTCCAATGGATGGTAGCCTTGTCATTATAGAAGGTAGTCTAGTGTCGAGATTTTTGTTATTCCAATGGATGGTAGCCTTATCATTATGGAAGGTAGTTTTTTACCGAGATTTTTGTTACTCCAATGGATGGTAGCCTTGTAATTATGGAAGGTAGTATGTTGTTCAGATTTTTGTTACTCCAATGGATGGTAGCCTTGTCATTATGGAAGGTAGTCTATTTTCGAGACTTTTGTTATTCCAATGGATGGTAGCCTTATCATTATGGAAGGTAATTTTTTATCGAGATTTTTGTTCCTCCAATGGATGGTAGCCTTGTCATTATGGAAGGTATTCTTTTGTCGAGATTTTTGTTACTCAATCGATAGTAGCCCTGTCATTATTGAAGGTCGTCTCTTGTCGATATCTTTGTTACTCTAATGGATGATATCCTTGTCATTATGCAAGGTTGTCTGTTGCTCAAATTTTTGTTACTCCAATGGATGGTAGCCTTGTCATTATGGAAGATAGTCCATTGTCGAGATTTTTGTTATTCCAATGGATGGTAACCTTGTAAGTATGGAAGGCAGTCTTTTGACGAGATTTTTGTTACTCCAATGGATGGTAGCCTTGTCATTATGGAAGGTAGTCTATTGTCGATATCTTTGTTACTCAAATGGATGATAGCCTTGTCATTATGCACGGTAGTCTGTTGTTCATATTTTTGTTACTCCAATGGATGGTAGCCTTCTCATTATGGAAGGTAGTCTATTGTCGAGACTTTTGTTATTCCAATGGATGGTAGCCTTCTCATTATGGAAGGTAATTTTTTATCGAGATTTTTGTTACTCCAATTGATGGTAGCCTTTTCATTATGGAAGGTATTCTTTTGTCGAGATTTTTGTTACTCCAATGGATGGCAACCTTGTCATTATTGAAGGTTGTCTGTTGTCGATATCTTTGTTACTCCAATGGATGATTGCCTTGTCATTATGCAAGGTAGTTTGTTGTTGATATTTTTGTTACTCCAATGGATGGTAGGCTTGTCATTATGGAAGGTATTATTTTTTTGATATTTTTTTTACTCCAATGGATGGTAGCATTGTCATTTTTGAAGGTAGTCTGTTATCGATATCTTTGTTACTCCAATGGATGATAGCCTTGTCATTATGGAAGGTAGTCTGTTGTCGAGATTTTTTTTACTCCAATGGATGGTAGCCTTGTCAATATTGAAGGTAGTCTATAGTCGAGATTTTTGTTAACCCAATGGATGGTAGCCTTGTAATTATGGAAGGTAGTCTATTGTCGAGATTTTTGTTACTCAAATGGATGGTAGCCTTGTCATTATGGAAGGTAGTCTGTCGTTGAGATTTCTGTTACTCAAAAGGATTATAGCCTAGTCATTATGTAAGGTAGCCTGTTGTTTAGATTTTTGTTACTCCAATGGATGGTAGCCTTGTCATTATGGAAGATAGTCCGTTGTCGAGATTTTTGTTTTTCCAATGGATGGTAACCTTGTCAGTATGGAAGTTAGTCTTTTGTCGAGATTTTTTTTACTCCAATGGAATGTAGCCTTGTCATTATTGAAGGTAGTCTATCGTCGATATCTTTGTTACTCAAATGGGTGATAGCCTTGTCATTATGCAAGGTAGTCTGTTGTTCATATTTTTGTTACTCCAATGGATGGTAGCCTTGTCATTATGGAAGGTAGTCTATTGTCGAGATTTTTGTTATTCCAATTGATGGTAGCCTTTTTATTATGGAAGCTAGTTTTTTATCGAGATTTTTGTTACTCCAATGGATGGTAGCCTTGTCATTATGGAAGGTAGTCTGTTGTTCAGATTTTTGTTACTCCAATGGATGGTAGCCTTGTCATTATGGAAGGTAGTCTATTTTCGAGACTTTTGTTATTCCAATGGATGGTAGCCTTATCATTATGGAAAGTAAATTTTTATCGAGATTTTTGTTCCTCCAATGGATGGTATCCTTGTCATTATGGAAGGTATTCTTTTGTCGAGATTTTTGTTACTCAATGGATGGTAGCCTTGTCATTATTGAAGGTAGTCTCTTGTCGATATCTTTGTTACTCTAATGGATGATATCCTTGTCATTATGCAAGGTTGTCTGTTGCTCATATTTTTGTTACTCCAATGGATGGTAGCCTTGTCATTATGGAAGATAGTCCGTTGTCGAGATTTTTGTTATTCCAATGGATGGTAACCTTGTAAGTATGGAAGGTATTCTTTTCTCGAGATTTTTGTTACTCCAATGGATGGTAGTCTTGTCATTATTGAAGGTAGTCTATTGTCGATATCTTTGTTACTCAAATGGATGATAGCCTTGTCATTATGCAAGGTAGTCTGTTGTTCATATTTTTGTTACTCAAATGGATGGTAGCCTTGTCATTATAGAAGGTAGTCTATTGTCGAGATTTTTGTTATTCCAATGGATGGTAGCCTTATCATTATGGAAGGTAGTCTGTTGTTCAGATTTTTGTTACTCCAATGGATGGTAGCCTTGTCATTATGGAAGGTAGTCTATTTTTGAGACTTTTGTTATTCCAATGGATGGTAGCCTTATCATTATGGAAGGTAATTTTTTATCGAGATTTTTGTTCCTCCAATGTATGGTAGCCTTGTCATTATGGAAGGTATTCTTTTGTCGAGATTTTTGTTACTCAATGGATGGTAGCCTTGTCATTATTGAAGGTCGTCTATTGTCGATATCTTTGTTACTCTAATGGATGATATCCTTGTCATTATGCAAGGTTGTCTGTTGCTCATATTTATGTTACTCCAATGGATGGTAGCCTTGTCATTATGGAAGATAGACCGTTGTCGAGATTTTTGTTATTCCAATGGATGGTAACCTTGTAAGTATGGAAGGTAGACTTTTGTCGAGATTTTTGTTACTCCAATGGATGGTACCCTTGTCATTATTGAAGGTAGTCTATTGTCGATATCTTTGTTACTCAAATGGATGATAGCCTTGTCATTATGCAAGGTAATATGTTGTTCATATTTTTGTTACTCCAATGGATGGTAACCTTGTCATTATAGAAGGTAGTATATTGTCGAGACTTTTGTTATTCCAATTGA
Organism: Vicia faba; assembly: GCA_948472305.1. Lineage (NCBI taxonomy): Eukaryota > Viridiplantae > Streptophyta > Magnoliopsida > Fabales > Fabaceae > Vicia > Vicia faba. The sequence goes on from OX451739.1 coordinate 854,560,952, forward strand.
TGGTAGCCTTCTCATTATGGAAGGTAATTTTTTATCGAGATTTTTGTTACTCCAATGGATGGTAGCCTTGTCATTATGGAAGGTATTCTTTTGTCGAGATTTTTGTTACTCCAATGGATGGTAGCCTTGTCATTATTGAAGGTAGTCTGTTGTCGATATCTTTGTTAATCCAATGGATGATAGCCTTGTCATTATGCAAGGTAGTTTGTTGTTCATATTTTTGTTACTCCAATGGATGGTAGCCTTGTCATTATGGAAGGTAATATTTTTTTGAGATATTTTTTACTCCAATGGATGGTAGCCTTGTCATTATTGAAGGTAGTCTGTTATCGATATCTTTGTTACAACAATGGATGATAGCCTTGTCATTATGAAAGATAGTCTGTTGTTGAGATTTTTTTTACTCCAATGGATGGTAGCCTTGTCATTATTGAAGGTAGTCTATAGTCGAGATTTTTGTTAACCCAATGGATGGTAGCCTTGTAATTATGGAAGGTAGTCTATTGTCGAGATTTTTGTTACTCAAATGGATGGTAGCCTTGTAATTATGGAAGGAAGTCTGTCGTTGAGATTTCTGTTACTCAAAAGGATTGTAGCCTAGTCATTATGTAAGGTAGCCTGTTGTTCAGATTTTTGTTACTCCAATGGATGGTAGCCTTGTCATTATGGAAGATAGTCCGTTGTCGAGATTTTTATTTTTCCAATGGATGGTAACCTTGTCCGTATGGAAGGTAGTCTTTTGTCGAGATTTTTGTTACTCCAATGGATGGTAGCCTTGTCATTATTGAAGGTAGTCTATTGTCGATATCTTTGTTACTCAAATGGGTAATAGCCTTGTCATTATGCAAGGTAGTCTGTTTTTCATATTTTTGTTACTCCAATGGATGGTAGCCTTGTCATTATGGAAGGTAGTCTATTGTCGAGATTTTTGTTATTCTAATGGATGGTAGCCTTATCATTATTGAAGGTAGTTTTTTATCTAGATTTTTGTTACTCCAATGAATGGTAGCCTTGTCATTATGGAAGGTAGTCTGTTGTTCAGATTTTTGATACTCCAATGGATGGTAGCCTTGTCATTATGGAAGGTAGTCTATTTTCGAGACTTTTGATATTCCAATGGATGGTAGCCTTATCATTATGGAAGGTAATTTTTTATCGAGATTTTTGTTACTCCAATGGATGGTAGCCTTGTCATTATGGAAGGTATTCTTATGTCGAGATTTTTGTTACTCAATGTATGGTAGCCTTGTCATTATTGAAGGTAGTTTGTTGTTGATATCTTTGTTACTCTAATGGATGATATCCTTGTCATTATGCAAGGTTCTCTGTTGCTCATATTTTTGTTACTCCAATGGATGGTAGCCTTGTCATTATGGAAGGTAATATTTTTTCGAGATTTTTGTTACCCTAATGGATGGTAGCCTTGTCATTATTGAAGGTTGTCTGTTATCGATATCTTTGTTACTCCAATGGATGATAGCCTTATCACTATGGAAGGTAGTCTATTGTCGAGATTTTTTTTACTCCAATGGATGGTAGCCTTGTCATTATGGAAGGTAGTCTGTTGTTGAGATTTTTGTTAACCCAATGGATGGTAGCCTTGTAATTATGGAAGGTAGTCTGTTGTCGAGATTTTTTTTACTCCAATGGATGGTAGCCTTGTCATTATTGAAGGTACTCTGTAGTCAAGATTTTTGTTAACCCAATGGATGGTAGCCTTGTAATTATGGAAGGTAGTCTGTTGTCGATATTTTTGTTACTCCAATGGATGGTAGCCTTGTCATTATGGAAGGTAGTCTGTCGTTTAGATTTTTGTTACTCTAATGGATTGTATCCTAGTCATTATGTAAGGTAGCCTGTTGTTTAGATTTTTGATATTCCAATGGATGGTAGCCTTGTCATTATGGAAGATAGTCTGTTGTCGATATTTTTGTTATTCCAATGGATGGTAGCCTTGTAATTATGGAAGGTAGTCTGTTGTTAAGATTTTTGTTACTCCAATGGATGGTAGCCTTGTTATTATGGAAGGTAGTCCGTCGTTGAGATTTTAGTTACTCCAATGGATTGTAGCCTAGTCATTATGTAAGGTAGTTTGTTGTTCAGATTTTTGTTACTCCAATGGATGATAGCCTTGTCATTATGGAAGATAGTCTGTTGTCGAGATTTTTGTTATTCCAATGGATGGTAACCTTGTAAGTATGGAAGGTAGTCTTTTGTCGAGATTTTTGTTACTCCAATGGATGGTAGCCTTGTCATTATTGAAGATAGTCTATTGTCGATATCTTTGTTACTCAAATGGATGATAGCCTTATCATTATGCAAGGTAGTCTGTTGTTCATATTTTGGTTACTCCAATGGATGGTAGCCTTGTCATTATGGAAGGTAGTCTATTGTTGAGACTTTTGTTATTCCAATGGATGGTAGCCTTCTCATTATGGAAGGTATCTTTTTATCGAGAATTTTGTTACTCCAATGGATGGTAGCCTTTTCATTATGGAAGGTATTCTTTTGTCGAGATTTTTGTTACTCCAATGGATGGCAACCTTGTCATTATTGAAGGTAGTCTGTTGTCGATATCTTTGTTACTCCAATGGATGATAGCCTTGTCATTATGCAAGGTAGTTTGTTGTTCATATTTTTGTTACTCCAATGGATGGTAGCCTTGTCATTATGGAAGGTAATATTTTTTTGAGATTTTTTTTACTCCAATGGATGGTAGCCTTGTCATTATTGAAGGTAGTTTGTTATCGATATCTTTGTTACTCCAATGGATGATAGCCTTGTCATTATGGAAGGTAGTCTGTTGTCGAGATTTTTTTTACTCCAATGGATGGTAGCCTTGTCAATATTTAAGGTAGTCTATAGTCGAGATTTTTGTTAACCCAATGGATGGTAGCCTTGTAATTATGGAAGGTAGTCTGTTGTCGAGATTTTTGTTACTCAAATGGATGGTAGCCTTGTCATTATGGAAGGTAGTTTGTCGTTGAGATTTCTGTTACTCAAAAGGATTGTAGCCTAGTCATTATGTAAGGTAGACTGTTGTTCAGATTTTTGTTACTCCAATGGATGGTAGCCTTGTCTTTATGGAAGATAGTCCGTTGTCGAGATTTTTGTTTTTCCAATGGATGGTAACCTTGTCAGTATGGAAGTTAGTCTTTTGTCGAGATTTTTTTTACTCCAATGGATGGTAGCCTTTTCATTATTGAAGGTAGTCTATTGTCGATATCTTTGTTACTCAAATGGGTGATAGCCTTGTCATTATGAAAGGTAGTCTGTTGTTCATATTTTTGTTACTCCAATGGATGGTAGCCTTGTCATTATGGAAGGTAGTCTATTGTCGAGATTTTTTTTATTCCAATGGATGGTAGCCTTATCATTATTGAAGGTAGTTTTTTATCGAGATTTTTGTTACTCCAATGAATGGTAGCCTTGTCATTATGGAAGGTAGTCTGTTGTTCAGATTTTTGATACTCCAATGGATGGTAGCCTTGTCATTATGGAAGGTAGTCTATTTTCGAGACTTTTGATATTCCAATGGATGGTAGCCTTATCATTATGGAAGGTAATTTTTTATCGAGATTTTTGTTCCTCCAATGGATGGTAGCCTTGTCATTATGGAAGGTATTCTTTTGTCGAGATTTTTGTTACTCAATGTATGATAGCCTTGTCATTATTGAAGGTAGTCTGTTGTCGATATCTTTGTTACTCTAATGGATGATATCCTTGTCATTATGCAAGGTTGTCTGTTGCTCATATTTTTGTTACTCCAATGGATGGTAGCCTTGTCATTATGGAAGGTAATATTTTTTCGAGATTTTTGTTACCCTAATGGATGGTAGCCTTGTCATTATTGAAGGTTGTCTGTTATCGATATCTTTGTTACTCCAATGGATGATAGCCTTATCACTATGGAAGGTAGTCTATTGTCGAGATTTTTTTTACTCCAATGGATGGTAGCCTTGTCATTATGGAAGGTAGTCTGTTGTCGAGATTTTTGTTAACCCAATGGATGGTAGCCTTGTAATTATGGAAGGTAGTCTGTTGTCGAGATTTTTTTTACTCCAATGGATGGTAGCCTTGTCATTATTGAAGGTACTCTATAGTCAAGATTTTTGTTAACCCAATGGATGGTAGCCTTGTAATTATGGAAGGTAGTCTGTTGTCGATATTTTTGTTACTCCAATGGATGGTAGCCTTGTCATTATGGAAGGTAGTCTGTCGTTTAGATTTTTGTTACTCTAATGGATTGTATCCTAGTCATTATGTAAGGTAGCCTGTTGTTTAGATTTTTGATATTCCAATGGATGGTAGCCTTGTCATTATGGAAGATAGTCTGTTGTCGAGATTTTTGTTATTCCAATGGATGGTAGCCTTGTAATTATGGAAGGTAGTCTGTTGTTAAGATTTTTGTTACTCCAATGGATGGTAGCCTTGTTATTATGGAAGGTAGTCCGTCGTTGAGATTTTAGTTACTCCAATGGATTGTAGCCTAGTCATTATGTAAGGTAGTTTGTTGTTCAGATTTTTGTTACTCCAATGGATGATAGCCTTGTCATTATGGAAGATAGTCTGTTGTCGAGATTTTTGTTATTCCAATGGATGGTAACCTTGTAAGTATTTGAGGTAGTCTTTTGTCGAGATTTTTGTTACTCCAATGGATGGTAGCCTTGTAATTATTCAAGGTAGTGTATTGTCGATATCTTTGTTACTCAAATGGATGATAGCCTTGTCATTATGCAAGGTAGTCTGTTGTTCATATTTTTGTTACTCCAATGGATGGTAGCCTTGTCATTATGGAAGGTAGTCTATTGTCAAGACTTTTGTTATTCCAATGGATGGTAGCCTTCTCATTATGGAAGGTAATTTTTTATCGAGATTTTTGTTACTCCAATGGATGGTAGCCTTGTCATTATTGAAGGTAGTCTGTTGTCGATATCTTTATTACTCCAATGGATGATAGCCTTGTCATTATTCAAGGTAGTTTGTTGTTCATATTTTTGTTACTCCAATGGATGATAGCGTTGTCATTATGGAAGGTAATATTTTTTTGAGATTTTTTTTACTCCAATGGATGGTAGCCTTGTAATTATTCAAGGTAGTGTATTGTCGATATCTTTGTTACTCAAATGGATGATAGCCTTGTCATTATGCAAGGTAGTCTGTTGTTCATATTTTTGTTACTCCAATGGATGGTAGCCTTGTCATTATGGAAGGTAGTCTATTGTCAAGACTTTTGTTATTCCAATGGATGGTAGCCTTCTCATTATGGAAGGTAATTTTTTATCGAGATTTGTGTTACTCCAATGGATGGTAGCCTTGTCATTATTGAAGGTAGTATGTTGTCGATATCTTTATTACTCCAATGGATGATAGCCTTGTCATTATTCAAGGTAGTTTGTTGTTCATATTTTTGTTACTCCAATGGATGGTAGCGTTGTCATTATGGAAGGTAATATTTTTTTGAGATTTTTTTTACTCCAGTGGATGGTAGCCTTGTCATTATTGAAGGTAGTCTATTATCGATATCTTTGTTACTCCAATGGATGATAGCCTTGTCATTATGGAAGGTAGTTTGTTGTCGAGATTTTTTTTCTCCAATGGATGGTAGCCTTGTCATTATTGAAGGTAGTCTGTAGTCAAGATTTTTGTTAACCCAATGGATGGTAGCCTTGTAATTATGGAAGGTAGTCTGTTGTCGATATTTTTGTTACTCCAATAGGTGGTAGCCTTGTCATTATGGAAGGTAGTTTGTCATTGAGATTTTTGTTACTCCAATGGATTGTAGCCTTGTCATTATGTAAGGTAGTTTGTTGTTCATATTTTTGTTACTCCAATGGATGGTAGCCTTGTCATTATGGAAGATAGTCCGTTGTCGAGATTTTTGTTATTCCAATGGATGGTAACCTTGTAAGTATGGAAGGTAGTCTTTTGTCGAGATTTTTGTTACTCCAATGGATGGTAGCCTTGTCATTTTTGAAGGTAGTCTATTGTCGATATCTTTGTTACTCAAATGGATGATAGCCTTATCATTATGCAAGGTAGTTTGTTGTTCATATTTTTGTTACTCCAATGGATGGTAGCCTTGTCATTATGGAAGGTAGTCTATTGTCGAGACTTTTGTTATTCCAATGGATGGTAGCCTTCTCATTATGGAAGGTAATTTTTTATCGAGATTTTTGTTACTCCAATGGATGGTAGCCTTTTCATTATGGAAGGTATTCTTTTGTCGAGATTTTTGTTACCCCAATGGATGGAAACCTTGTCATTATTGAAGGTAGTCTGTTGTCGATATCTTTGTTACTCCAATGGATGATAGCCTTGTCATTATGCAAGGAAGTTTGTTGTTCATATTTTTGTTACTCCAATGGATGGTAGCCTTGTCATTATTGAAGGTAGTCTGTTATCGATATCTTTGTTACTCCAATGGATGATAGCCTTGTCATTATGGAAGGTAGTCTGTTGTCGAGATTTTTTTTACTCCAATGGATGGTAGCCTTGTCAATATTGAAGGTAGTCTATAGTCGAGATTTTTGTTAACCCAATGGATGGTAGCCTTGTAATTATGGAAGGTAGTCTGTTGTCGAGATTTTTGTTACTCAAATGGATGGTAGCCTTGTCATTATGGAAGGTAGTTTGTCGTTGAGATTTCTGTTACTCAAAAGGATTGTAGCCTAGTCATTATGTAAGGTAGACAGTTGTTCAGATTTTTGTTACTCCAATGGATGGTAGCCTTGTCATTATGGAAGGAAGTCTATTGTCGAGACTTTTGTTATTCAAATGGATGGTAGCCTTCTCATTATGGAAGGTAATTTTTTATCGAGATTTTTGTTACTCTAATGGATGGTAGCCTTTTCATTATGGAAGGTATTCTTTTGTCGAGATTTTTGTTACCCTAATGGATGGCAACCTTGTCATTATTGAAGGTAGTCTGTTGTCGATATCTTTGTTACTCCAATGGATGATAGCCTTGTCATTATGCAAGGAAGTTTGTTGTTCATATTTTTGTTACTCCAATGGATGGTAGCCTTGTCATTATGGAAGGTAATATTTTTTTGAGATTTTTTTTACTCCAATGGATGGTAGCCTTGTCATTATTGAAGGTAGTCTGTTATCGATATCTTTGTTACTCCAATGGATGATAGCCTTGTCATTATGGAAGGTAGTCTGTTGTCGAGATTTTTTTACTCCAATGGATGGTAGCCTTGTCAATATTGAAGGTAGTCTATAGTCGAGATTTTTGTTAACCCAATGGATGGTAGCCTTGTAATTATGGAAGGTAGTCGATTGTCGAGATTTTTGTTACTCAAATTGATGGTAGCCTTGTCATTATGGAAGGTAGTTTGTCGTTGAGATTTCTGTTACTCAAAAGGATTGTAGCCTAGTCATTATGTAAGGTAGACTGTTGTTCAGATTTTTGTTACTCCAATCGATGGTAGCCTTGTCTTTATGGAAGATAGTCCGTTGTCGAGATTTTTGTTTTTCCAATGGATGGTAACCTTGTCAGTATGGAAGTTAGTCTTTTGTCGAGATTTTTTTTACTCCAATGGATGGTAGCCTTGTCATTATTGAAGGTAGTATATTGTCGATATCTTTGTTACTCAAATGGGTGATAGCCTTGTCATTATGCAAGGTAGTCTGTTGTTCATATTTTTGTTACTCCAATGGATGGTAGCCTTGTCATTATGGAAGGTAGTCTATTGTCGAGATTTTTGTTATTCCAATGGATGGTAGCCTTATCATTATGGAAGGTAGTTTTTTATCGAGATTTTTGTTACTCCAATGAATGGTAGCCTTATCAATATGGAAGGTAGTCTGTTGTTCATATTTTTGTTACTCTAATGGATGGTAGCCTTGTCATTATGGAAGGTAGTCTATTTTCGAGACTTTTGTTATTCCAATGGATGGTAGCCTTATCATTATGGAAGGTAATTTTTTATCGAGAATTTTGTTCCTCCAATGGATGGTAGCCTTGTCATTATGGAAGGTATTCTTTTGTCGAGATTTTTGTTACTCAATGTATGGTAGCCTTGTCATTATTGAAGGTAGTCTGTTGTCGATATCTTTGTTACTCTAATGGATGATATCCTTGTCATTATGCAAGGTTGTTTGTTGCTCATATTTTTGTTACTCCAATGGATGGTATCCTTGTCATTATGGAAGGTAATATTTTTTCGAGATTGTTGTTACTCCAATGGATGGTAGCCTTGTCATTATGGATGGTTGTCTATTATCGAGATTTTTTTACTCCAATGGATGGTAGCCTTTTCATTATGGAAGGTAGTCTGTTGTCGAGATTTTTGTTAACCCAATGGATGGTAGCCTTGTAATTATGGAAGGTAGTCTGTTGTCGAGATTTTTTTTACTCCAATGGATGGTAGACTTGTCATTATTGAAGGTACTCTGTAGTCAAGATTTTTGTTAACCCAATGGATGGTAGCCCTGTAATTATGGAAGGTAGTCTATTGTCAAGATTTTTGTTACTCCAATGGATGGTAGCCTTGTCATTATGGAAGGTAGTATGTCGTTCAGATTTTTGATACTCTAATGCATTGTATCCTAGTCATTATGTAAGGTAGCCTGTTGTTTAGATTTTTGATATTCCAATGGATGGTAGCCTTGTCATTATGGAAGGTAGTTTGTTGTCGAGATTTTTGATAACCCAATGGATGGTAGCCTTGTAATTATGGAAGTTAGTCTATTGTCGAGATTTTTGTTACTCCAATGGATGGTAGCCTTGTCATTATGGAAGGTAGTTTGTCGTTGAGATTTCTGTTACTCCAATGGATTGTAGCCTAGTCATTATGTAAGGTAGTCTGTTGATCAGATTTTTGTTACTCCAATGGATGGTAGCCTTGTCATTATGGAAGATAGTCTGTTGTCGAGATTTTTGTTATTCCAATGGATGATAAACTTGTCAGTATGGAAGGTAGTCTTTTGTCGAGATTTTTGTTACTCCAATGGATGGTAGCCTTGTCATTATTGAAGATAGTCTATTGTCGATATCTTTGTTACTCAAATGGATGATAGCCTTATCATTATGCAAGGTAGTCTGTTGTTCATATTTTTGTTACTCCAATGGATGGTAGCCTTGACATTATGGAAGGTAGTCTGTTGTCGAGACTTTTGTTATTCCAATGGATGGTAGCCTTCTCATTATGGAAGGTAATTTTTATGGAGATTTTTGTTACTCCAATGGATGGCAGCCTTGTCATTATGGAAGGTATTCTTTTGTCAAGATTTTTGTTACTCCAAAGGATGGTAGCCTTGTCATTATTGAAGGTAGTCTTTTGTTGATATCTTTGTTACTCAAATGGATGATAGCCTTGTCATTATGCAAGGAAGTTTGTTGTTCATATTTTTGTTACTCCAATGGATGGTAGCCTTGTCATTATGGAAGGTAATATTTTTTTGAGATTTTTTTTACTCCAATGGATGGTAGCCTTGTCATTATTGAAGGTAGTCTGTTATCGATATCTTTGTTACTCCAATGGATGATAGCCTTGTCATTATGGAAGGTAGTCTGTTGTCGAGATTTTTTTTACTCCAATGGATGGTAGCCTTGTCAATATTGAAGGTAGTCTATAGTCGAGATTTTTGTTAACCCAATGGATGGTAGCCTTGTAATTATGGAAGGTAGTTTGTTGTCGAGATTTTTGTTACTCAAATGGATGGTAGCCTTGTCATTATGTAAGGTAGTTTGTTGTTCATATTTTTGTTACTCCAATGGATGGTAGCCTTGTCATTATGGAAGATAGTCCGTTGTCGAGATTTTTGTTATTCCAATGGATGGTAACCTTGTAAGTATGGAAGGTAGTCTTTTGTCGAGATTTTTGTTACTCCAATGGATGGTAGCCTTGTCATTTTTGAAGGTAGTCTATTGTCGATATCTTTGTTACTCAAATGGATGATAGCCTTATCATTATGCAAGGTAGTTTGTTGTTCATATTTTTGTTACTCCAATGGATGGTAGCCTTGTCATTATGGAAGGTAGTCTATTGTCAAGACTTTTGTTATTCCAATGGATGGTAGCCTTCTCATTATGGAAGGTAATTTTTTATCGAGATTTTTGTTACTCCAATGGATGGTAGCCTTTTCATTATGGAAGGTATTCTTTTGTCGAGATTTTTGTTACCCCAATGGATGGAAACCTTGTCATTATTGAAGGTAGTCTGTTGTCGATATCTTTGTTACTCCAATGGATGATAGCCTTGTCATTATGCAAGGAAGTTTGTTGTTCATATTTTTGTTACTCCAATGGATGGTAGCCTTGTCATTATTGAAGGTAGTCTGTTATCGATATCTTTGTTACTCCAATGGATGATAGCCTTGTCATTATGGAAGGTAGTCTGTTGTCGAGATTTTTTTTACTCCAATGGATGGTAGCCTTGTCAATATTGAAGGTAGTCTATAGTCGAGATTTTTGTTAACCCAATGGAAGGTAGCCTTGTAATTATGGAAGGTAGTCTGTTGTCGAGATTTTTGTTACTCAAATGGATGGTAGCCTTGTCATTATGGAAGGTAGTTTGTCGTTGAGATTTCTGTTACTCAAAAGGATTGTAGCCTAGTCATTATGTAAGGTAGACAGTTGTTCAGATTTTTGTTACTCCAATGGATGGTAGCCTTGTCATTATGGAAGGAAGTCTATTGTCGAGACTTTTGTTATTCAAATGGATGGTAGCCTTCTCCTTATGGAAGGTAATTTTTTATCGAGATTTTTGTTACTCTAATGGATGGTAGCCTTTTCATTATGGAAGGTATTCTTTTGTCGAGATTTTTGTTACCCTAATGGATGGCAACCTTGTCATTATTGAAGGTAGTCTGTTGTCGATATCTTTGTTACTCCAATGGATGATAGCCTTGTCATTATGCAAGGAAGTTTGTTGTTCATATTTTTGTTACTCCAATGGATGGTAGCCTTGTCATTATGGAAGGTAATATTTTTTTGAGATTTTTTTTACTCCAATGGATGGTAGCCTTGTCATTATTGAAGGTAGTCTGTTATCGATATCTTTGTTACTCCAATGGATGATAGCCTTGTCATTATGGAAGGTAGTCTGTTGTCGAGATTTTTTTACTCCAATGGATGGTAGCCTTGTCAATATTGAAGGTAGTCTATAGTCGAGATTTTTGTTAACCCAATGGATGGTAGCCTTGTAATTATGGAAGGTAGTCGGTTGTCGAGATTTTTGTTACTCAAATTGATGGTAGCCTTGTCATTATGGAAGGTAGTTTGTCGTTGAGATTTCTGTTACTCAAAAGGATTGTAGCCTAGTCATTATGTAAGGTAGACTGTTGTTCAGATTTTTGTTACTCCAATCGATGGTAGCCTTGTCTTTATGGAAGATAGTCCGTTGTCGAGATTTTTGTTTTTCCAATGGATGGTAACCTTGTCAGTATGGAAGTTAGTCTTTTGTCGAGATTTTTTTTACTCCAATGGATGGTAGCCTTGTCATTATTGAAGGTAGTCTATTGTCGATATCTTTGTTACTCAAATGGGTGATAGCCTTGTCATTATGCAAGGTAGTCTGTTGTTCATATTTTTGTTACTCCAATGGATGGTAGCCTTGTCATTATGGAAGGTAGTCTATTGTCGAGATTTTTGTTATTCCAATGGATGGTAGCCTTATCATTATGGAAGGTAGTTTTTTATCGAGATTTTTGTTACTCCAATGAATGGTAGCCTTATCAATATGGAAGGTAGTCTGTTGTTCAGATTTTTGTTACTCTAATGGATGGTAGCCTTGTCATTATGGAAGGTAGTCTATTTTCGAGACTTTTGTTATTCCAATGGATGGTAGCCTTATCATTATGGAAGGTAATTTTTTATCGAGAATTTTGTTCCTCCAATGGATGGTAGCCTTGTCATTATGGAAGGTATTCTTTTGTCGAGATTTTTGTTACTCAATGTATGGTAGCCTTGTCATTATTGAAGGTAGTCTGTTGTCGATATCTTTGTTACTCTAATGGATGATATCCTTGTCATTATGCAAGGTTGTTTGTTGCTCATATTTTTGTTACTCCAATGGATGGTATCCTTGTCATTATGGAAGGTAATATTTTTTCGAGATTGTTGTTACTCCAATGGATGGTAGCCTTGTCATTATGGATGGTTGTCTATTATCGAGATTTTTTTTACTCCAATGGATGGTAGCCTTGTCATTATGGAAGGTAGTCTGTTGTCGAGATTTTTGTTAACCCAATGGATGGTAGCCTTGTAATTATGGAAGGTAGTCTGTTGTCGAGATATTTTTTACTCCAATAGATGGTAGACTTGTCATTATTGAAGGTACTCTGTAGTCAAGATTTTTGTTAACCCAATGGATGGTAGCCCTGTAATTATGGAAGGTAGTCTATTGTCAAGATTTTTGTTACTCCAATGGATGGTAGCCTTGTCATTATGGAAGGTAGTATGTCGTTCAGATTTTTGATACTCTAATGCATTGTATCCTAGTCATTATGTAAGGTAGCCTGTTGTTTAGATTTTTGATATTCCAATGGATGGTAGCCTTGTCATTATGGAAGGTAGTTTGTTGTCGAGATTTTTGATAACCCAATGGATGGTAGCCTTGTAATTATGGAAGTTAGTCTATTGTCGAGATTTTTGTTACTCCAATGGATGGTAGCCTTGTCATTATGGAAGGTAGTTTGTCGTTGAGATTTCTGTTACTCCAATGGATTGTAGCCTAGTCATTATGTAAGGTAGTCTGTTGATCAGATTTTTGTTACTCCAATGGATGGTAGCCTTGTCATTATGGAAGATAGTCTGTTGTCGAGATTTTTGTTATTCCAATGGATGATAAACTTGTCAGTATGGAAGTTAGTCTTTTGTCGAGATTTTTGTTACTCCAATGGATGGTAGCCTTGTCATTATTGAAGGTAGTCTATTGTCGATATCTTTGTTACTCAAATGGATGATAGCCTTGTCATTATGCAAGGTAGTCTATTGTTCATATTTTTGTTACTCCAATGGATGGTAGCCTTGTCATTATGGAAGGTAGTCTATTGTCGAGACTTTTGTTATTCCAATGGATGGTAGCCTTCTCATTATGGAAGGTAATTTTTATGGAGATTTTTGTTACTCCAATGGATGGCAGCCTTGTCATTATGGAAGGTATTCTTTTGTCAAGATTTTTGTTACTCCAAAGGATGGTAGCCTTGTCATTATTGAAGGTAGTCTTTTGTTGATATCTTTGTTACTCAAATGGATGATAGCCTTGTCATTATGCAAGGAAGTTTGTTGTTCATATTTTTGTTACTCCAATGGATGGTAGCCTTGTCATTATGGAAGGTAATATTTTTTTGAGATTTTTTTTACTCCAATGGATGGTAGCCTTGTCATTATTGAAGGTAGTCTGTTATCGATATCTTTGTTACTCCAATGGATGATAGCCTTGTCATTATGGAAGGTAGTCTGTTGTCGAGATTTTTTTTACTCCAATGGATGGTAGCCTTGTCAATATTGAAGGTAGTCTATAGTCGAGATTTTTGTTAACCCAATGGATGGTAGCCTTGTAATTATGGAAGGTAGTCTGTTGTCGAGATTTTTGTTACTCAAATGGATGGTAGCCTTATCATTATGGAAGGTAGTTTGTCGTTGAGGTTTCTGTTACTCAAAAGGATTGTAGCCTAGTTATTATGTAAGGTAGACTGTTGTTCAGATTTTTGTTACTCCAATGGATGGTAGCCTTGTCTTTATGGAAGATAGTCCGTTGTCGAGATTTTTGTTTTTCCAATGGATGGTAACCTTGTCAGTATGGAAGTTAGTCTTTTGTCATGATTTTTTTTACTCCAATGGATGGTAGCCTTGTCATTATTGAAGGTAGTCTATTGTCGATATCTTTGTTACTCAAATGGGTGATAGCCTTGTCATTATGCAAGGTAGTCTGTTGTTCATATTTTTGTTACTCCAATGGATGGTAGCCTTGTCATTATGGAAGGTAGTCTATTGTCGAGATTTTTGTTATTCCAAAGGATGGTAGCCTTACCATTATGGAAGGTAGTTTTTTATCGAGATTTTTGTTACTCCAATGAATGGTAGCCTTATCATTATGGAAGGTAGTCTGTTGTTCAGATTTTTGTTACTCTAATGGATGGTAGCCTTGTCATTATGGAAGGTAGTATATTTTCGAGACTTTTGTTATTCTAATGGATGGTAGCCTTATCATTATGGAAGGTAATTTTTTATCGAGATTTTTGTTCCTCCAATGGATGGTAGCTTTGTCATTATGGAAGGTATTCTTTTGTCGAGATTTTTGTTACTCAATGTATGGTAGCCTTGTCATTATTGAAGGTAGTCTGTTGTCGATATCTTTGTTACTCTAATGGATGATATCCTTGTCATTATGCAAGGTTGTCTGTTGCTCATATTTTTGTTACTCCAATGGATGGTAGCCTTGTCATTATGGAAGGTAATATTTTTTCGAGATTTTTGTTATTCCAATGGATGGTAGCCTTGTCATTATGGAAGGTTGTCTATTATCGAGATTTTTTTTACTCCAATGGATGGTAGCCTTGTCATTATGGAAGGTAGTCTGTTGTCGAGATTTTTGTTAACCCAATGGATGGTAGCCTTGTAATTATGGAAGGTAGTCTGTTGTCGAGATTTTTTTTACTCCAATGGATGGTAGACTTGTCATTATTGAAGGTACTCTGTAGTCAAGATTTTTGTTAACCCAATGGATGGTAGCCCTGTAATTATGGAAGGTAGTCTATTCTCAAGATTTTTGTTACTCCAATGGATGGTAGCCTTGTCATTATGGAAGGTAGTATGTCGTTCAGATTTTTGTTACTCTAATGGATTGTATCCTAGTCATTATGTAAGGTAGCCTGTTGTTTAGATTTTTGATATTCCAATGGATGGTAGCCTTGTCATTATGGAAGGTAGTTTGTTGTCGAGTTTTTTGATAACCCAATGGATGGTAGCCTTGTAATTATGGAAGTTAGTCTATTGTCGAGATTTGTGTTACTCCAATGGATGGTAGCCTTGTCATTATGGAAGGTAGTTTGTCGTTGAGATTTCTGTTACTCCAATGGATTGTAGCCTAGTCATTATGTAAGGTAGTCTGTTGTTCAGATTTTTGTTACACCAATGGATGGTAGCCTTGTCATTATGGAAGATAGTCTGTTGTCGAGATTTTTGTTATTCCAATGGATGATAACCTTGTCAGTATGGAAGTTAGTCTTTTGTCGAGATTTTTGTTACTCCAATGGATGGTAGCCTTGTCATTATTGAAGGTAGTCTATTGTCGATAACTTTGTTACTCAAATGGATGATAGCCTTGTCATTATGCAAGGTAGTCTATTGTTCATATTTTTGTTACTCCAATGGATGGTAGCCTTGTCATTATGGAAGGTAGTCTATTGTCGAGACTTTTGTTATTCCAATGGATGGTAGCCTTCTCATTATGGAAGGTAATTTTTATGGAGATTTTTGTTACTCCAATTGATGGCAGCCTTGTCATTATGGAAGGTATTCTTTTGTCAAGATTTTTGTTACTCCAAAGGATGGTAGCCTTGTCATTATTGAAGGTAGTCTTTTGTTGATATCTTTGTTACTCCAATGGATGATAGCCTTGTCATTATGCAAGGAAGTTTGTTGTTCATATTTTTGTTACTCCAATGGATGGTAGCCTTGTCATTATGGAAAGTAATATTTTTTTGAGATTATTTTTACTCCAATGGATGGTAGCCTTGTCATTATTGAAGGTAGTCTGTTATCCATATCTTTGTTACTCCAATGGATGATAGCCTTGTCATTATGTAAGGTAGTCTGTTGTCGAGATTTTTTTACTCCAATGGATGGTAGCCTTGTCATTATGGAAGGTAGTATGTAGTCGAGATTTTTGTTAACCCAATGGATGGTAGCCTTGTAATTATGGAAGGTAGTCTATTGTCGAGATTTTTGTTACTCCAATGGATGGTAGCCTTGTCATTATGGAAGGTAGTCTGTCGTTGAGATTTCTGTTACTCCAATGGATTGTAGCCTAGTCATTATGTAAGGTAGTTTGTTGTTCAGATTTTTGTTACTCCAATGGATGGTAGCCTTGTCATTATGGAAGATAGTCTGTTATCGAGATTTTTGTTATTCCAATGAATGGTAACCTTGTCAGTATGGAAGTTAGTCTTTTGTCGAGATTTTTGTTACTCCAATGGATGGTAGCCTTGTCATTATTGAAGGTAGTCTATTGTCGATATCTTTGTTACTCAAATGGATGATAGCCTTGTCATTATGCAAGGTAGTATGTTGTCTATATTTTTGTTACTCCAATGGATGGTAGCCTTGTCATTATGGAAGGTAGTCTATTGTCAAGATTTTTGTTATTCCAATGGATGGTAGCCTTATCATTATGCAAGGTAGTTTTTTATCGAGATTTTTGTTACTCCAATGGATGGTAGCCTTGTCATTATGGAAGGTAGTGTGTTGTCTAGATTTTTGTTACCAGAATGGATGTAGCCTTCTCATTATAGAAGATCGTCTATTGTCGATATTTTTGTTACCTTAATGGATGGTAGCCTTGTAATTATGGAAGGTAGTCTGTTGTCGAGATTTTTGTTACTCCAACGGATGGTAGCCTTGTCATTATGGAAGGTAGTCTGTCGTTGAGATTTTTGTTACTCCAATGAATTGTAGCCTAGTCATTATGTAAGGTTGTCTGTTGTTCAGATTTTTGTTACTCCAATGGATGGTAGCCTTGTCATTATGGAAGATAGTCTATTGTCGAGATTTTTGTTATTCCAATGGATGGTAACCTTGTCAGTATGGAAGTTAGTCTTTTGTCGAGATTTTTGTTACTCCAATGGATGGTAGCCTTGTCATTATTGAAGGTAGTCTGTTGTCGATATCTTTGTTACTCAAATGGATGATAGCCTTGTCATTATGCAAGGTAGTCTGTTGTTCATATTTTTGTTACTCCAATGGATGGTAGACTTGTCATTATGGAAGGTAGTCTATTGTCGAGACTTTTGTTATTCCAATGGATGGTAGCCTTCTCATTATGGAAGGTAATTTTTTATCGAGATTTTTGTTACTCCAATGGATGGTAGCCTTGTCATTATGGAAGGTATTCTTTTGTCAATATTTTTGTTACTCCAATGGATGGTAGCCTTGTCATTATTAAAGGTAATCTTTTGTCGATATCTTTGTTACTCCAATGGATGATAGCCTTGTCATTAGGCAAGGTAGTTTGTTGTTCATATTTTTGTTACTCCAATGGATGGTAGCCTTGTCATTATGGAAGGTAATATTTTTTTGAGATTTTTTTTACTCCAATGGATGGTAGCCTTGTCATTATTGAAGTTAGTCTATTATCGATATCTTTGTTACTCCAATGGATGATAGCCTTGTCATTATGGAAGGTAGTCTATTGTCGAGATTTTTTTTACTCCAATGGATGGTACCCTTGTCATTATGGAAGGTAGTATGTTGTCGAGATTTTTGTTAACCCAATGGATGGTAGCCTTGTAATTATTGAAGGTAGTCTGTTGTCGATATTTTTGTTACTCCAATGGATGGTAGCCTTGTCATTATGGAAGGTAGTCTGTCGTTGAGATTTCTGTTACTCCAATGGATTGTAGCTTAGTCATTATGTAGAGTAGTCTGTTGTTCAGATTTTTGTTACTCCAATGGATGGTAGCCTTGTCATTATGGAAGATAGTCTGTTGTTGAGATTTTTGTTATTCTAATGGATGGTTACCTTGTCAATATGGAAGTTAGTCTTTTGTCGAGATTTTTGTTACTCCAATGGATGGTAGCCTTGTCATTATTGAAGGTAGTCTATTGTCGATATCTTTGTTACTCAAATGGATGATAGCCTTGTCATTATGCAAGGTAGTCTGTTGTCCATATTTTTGTTACTCCAATGGATGGTAGCCTTGTCATTATGGAAGGTAGTCTATTGTCGAGATTTTTGTTATTCCAATGGATGGTAGCCTTATCATTATGGAAGGTAGTTTTTTATCGAGATTTTTGTTACTCCAATGGATGGTAGCCTTGTCATTATGGAAGGTAGTGTGTTGTCTAGATTTTTGTTACCAGAATGGATGTAGCCTTCTCATTATAGAAGGTCGTCTATTGTCGATATTTTTGTTACCTTAATGGATGGTAGCCTTGTAATTATGGAAGGTAGTCTGTTGTCGAGATTTTTGTTACTCCAACGGATGGTAGCCTTGTCATTATGGAAGGTAGTCTGTCGTTGAGATTTTTGTTACTCCAATGAATTGTAGGCTAGTCATTATGTAAGGTTGTGTGTTGTTTAGATTTTTGTTACTCCAATGGATGGTAGCCTTGTCATTATGGAAGATAGTCTATTGTCGAGATTTTTGTTATTCCAATGGATGGTAACCTTGTCAGTATGGAAGGTAGTCTTTTGTCGAGATTTTTGTTACTCCAATGGATAGTAGCCTTGTCATTATGGAAGGTAGTCTTTTGTCAAGATTTTTGGTACCCCAATGGATGTAAGCTTGTCATTATAGAACGTAGCTTTATTATTATGGAAGGTAGTCTGTCGTTGAGATTTCTATTACTCCAATGGATTGTAGCCTTGTCATTATGGAAGATAGTCTGTTGTCGAGATTTTTGTTATTCCAATGGATGGTAACCTTGTCAGTATGGAAGGTAGTCTTTTTTCGAGATTTTTGTTACTCCAATGGATGGTAGCCTTGTCATTATTTAAGGTAGTCTATTGTCGATATCTTTGTTACTCCAATGGATGTTAGCCTTGTCATTATGCAAGGTAGTCTGTTGTTCAGATTTTTGTTACTCCAATGGATGGTAGCCGTGTCATTATGGGAGGTAGTCTATTGTCGATACTTTTGTTATTCTAATGGACGATAGCCTTATCATTATGGGAGGTAATTTTTTATCGAGATTTTTGTTATTCTAATGGATGGTAGCCTTGTCATTATGGAAGGTATTCTTTTTTCGAGATTTTTGTTACTCCAATGGATGGTAGCCTTGTCATTATGGAAGGTATTCTTTTTTCGAGATTTTTGTTACTCCAATGGATGGTAGCCTTGTCATTATTGAAGGTAGTCAGTTGTCGATATCTTTGTTACTTCAATGGATGATAGCCTGGTCATTATGCAAGGTAGTCTGTTGTTCATATTTTTGTTACTCCAATGCATGGTAGCCTTGTCATTATGGAAGGTAATATTTTTTTGAGACTTTTTTTAATCCAATGGATGGTAGCCTTGTCATTATTGAAGTTAGTCTTTTATCGATATCTTTGTTACTCCAATGTATGATAGCCTTGTCATTATGGAAGGTAGTTTGTTGTCGAGATTTTTTTTTCTGCAATGGATGGTAGCCTTGTCATTATGGAAGGTAGTCTAATGTTGAGATTTTTGTTAACCCAATGGATGGAAGCCTTGTAATTATGGAAGGTAGTCTGTTGTCGATATTATTGTTACTCCAATGGATGTTAGCCTTGTCATTATGGAAGGTAGTCTGTCGTTGAGATTCTTGTTACTCCAATGGATTGTAGCCTAGTCATTATGTAAGGTAGTTTGTTGTTCAGATTTTTGTTACTCCAATGGATAGTAGCCTTTTAATTATGGAAGATAGTCTGTTGTTGAGATTTTTGTTATTTCAATGGATGGTAACCTTGTCAGTATGGAAGGTAGTCTTTTGTCGAGATTTTTGTTACTCCAATGGATGGTAGCCTTGTCATTATTGAATGTAGTCTATTATCGATATCTTTGTTACTCAATTGGATGATAGCCTTGTCATTATGAAAGGTAGTCTGTTGTTCATAATTTTGTTACTCCAATGGATGGTAGCCTTGTCATTATGGAAGGTAGTCTATTGTCGACATTTTTTTTATTCCAATGGATGGTAGCCTCATCATTATGGAAGGTAGTTTTTTATCGAGATTTTTGTTACTCAAATGGATGGTAGCCTTGTCATTATGGAAGGTAGTCTGTTGTCTAGATTTTTGTTACCCCAATGAATGTAGCCTTCTCATTATAGAAGGTCGTCTATTGTCGAGATTTTTGTTACCCCAATGGATGCTAGCCTTGTAATTATGGAAGGTAGTTTGTTGTCGAGATTTTTGTTACTCCAATGGATGGTATCATTGTCATTATGGAAGATAGTTTGTCGTTGAGATTTTTGTTACTCCAATGGATTGTAGTCTTGTCATTATGTAAGGTAGTTTGTTGTTCAGATTTTTGTTAATCTAGTTTATGGTAGCCTTGTCATTATGCAAGATAGTCTGTTGTCGAGATTTTTATTATTCCAATGGATGGTAACCTTGTCAGTATGGAAGGTAGTCTTTTGTCGAGTTTTTTGTTACTCCAATGGATGGTAGCCTTGTCATTATGGAAGGTAGTCTGTTGTCAAGATTTTTGTTACCCCAATGGATGTAAGCTTGTCATTATAGAACGTAGCCTTGTTATTATGGAAGGTAGTCTGTCGTTGAGATTTCTATTACTCCAATGGATCATAGCCTTGTCATTATTGAAGGTAGTCTGTTGTTCAGATTTTTGTTACTCCAATGGATGGTAGCCTTGTCATTATGGAAGGTAGTCTGTTGTTGAGATTTTTATTATTCCATTGGATAATAGCCTTGTCATTATGGAAGGTAGTCTATTGTCGAGATTTTTGTTATTCCAATGGATGGTAACCTTGTCATTATGGAAGGTAGTATTTTGTCGATATTTTTGTTACTGCAATGGGTGGTAGCCTTGTCATTATTGAAGGTAGTCTGTTGTCGATATCTTTGTTACTCCAATGGATGATAGCCTTGTCATTATGGAAGGTAGTCTCTTGTCAAGATATTTTTTACTCCAATGGATGGTAGCCTTGTCATTATGGAAGGTAGTCTGTTGTCGAGATTTTTGTTAACCCAATGGAGGGTAGCCTTGTAATTATGGAAAGTAGTTTGTTGTTGAGATTTTTGTTACTCCAAAGGATGGTAGCCTTGTCATTATGGAAGGTAGTCTTTCGTTGAGATTTCAATTACTCCAATGGATTGTAGCCTAGTCATTATGTAAGGTAGTCTGTTGTTCAAATTTTTGTTACACCAATGGATGGTAGCCTTGTAATTATGGAAGGTAGTCTATTGTCGAGATTTTTGTTACTCCAATGGATGGTATCCTTGTCATTATGGAAGGTAGTTTGTCATTGAGATTTTTGTTACTCCAATGGATTGTAGCCTTGTCATTATGTAAGGTAGTCTGTTGTTCAGATTTTTGTTACACCAGTGGATGGTAGCCTTGTCATTATGGAAGATAGTCCGTTGTCGAGAATTTTGTTATTCCAATGGATGGTAACCTTGTAAGTATGGAAGGTAGTCTTTTGTCGAGATTTTTGTTACTCCAATGGATGGTAGCCTTGTCATTATTGAAGGTAGTCTATTGTCGATATCTTTGTTACTCAAATGGATGATAGCCTTGTCATTATGCAAGGTAGTCTGTTGTTCATATTTTTGTTACTCCAATGGATGGTAGCCTTGTCATTATAGAAGGTAGTCTATTGTCGAGATTTTTGTTATTCCAATGGATGGTAGCCTTATCATTATGGAAGGTAGTTTTTTACCGAGATTTTTGTTACTCCAATGGATGGTAGCCTTGTAATTATGGAAGGTAGTTTGTTGTTCAGGTTTTTGTTACTCCAATGGATGGTAGCCTTGTCATTATGGAAGGCAGTCTATTTTGGAGACTTTTGTTATTCCAATGGATGGTAGCCTTATCATTATGGAAGGTAATTTTTTATCGAGATTTTTGTTCCTCCAATGGATGGTAGCCTTGTCATTATGGAAGGTATTCTTTTGTCGAGATTTTTGTTACTCAATCGATAGTAGCCCTGTCATTATTGAAGGTCGTCTCTTGTCGATATCTTTGTTACTCTAATGGATGATATCCTTGTCATTATGCAAGGTTGTCTGTTGCTCAAATTTTTGTTACTCCAATGGATGGTAGCCTTGTCATTATGGAAGATAGTCCATTGTCGAGATTTTTGTTATTCCAATGGATGGTAACCTTGTAAGTATGGAAGGCAGTCTTTTGTCGAGATTTTTGTTACTCCAATGGATGGTAGCCTTGTCATTATGGAAGGTAGTCTATTGTCGATATCTTTGTTACTCAAATGGATGATAGCCTTGTCATTATGCAAGGTAGTCTGTTGTTCATATTTTTGTTACTCCAATGGATGGTAGCCTTCTCATTATGGAAGGTAGTCTATTGTCGAGACTTTTGTTATTCCAATGGATGGTAGCCTTCTCATTATGGAAGGTAATTTTTTATCGAGATTTTTGGTACTCCAATGGACGGTAGCCTTTTCATTATGGAAGGTATTCTTTTGTCGAGATTTTTGTTACTCCAATGGATGGCAACCTTGTCATTATTGAAGGTTGTCTGTTGTCGATATCTTTGTTACTCCAATGGATGATAGCCTTGTCATTATGCAAGGTAGTTTGTTGTTCATATTTTTGTTACTCCAATGGATGGTAGCCTTGTCATTATGGAAGGTATTATTTTTTTGATATTTTTTTTACTCCAATGGATGGTAGCATTGTCATTTTTGAAGGTAGTCTATTATCGATATCTTTGTTATTCCAATGGATGATAGCCTTGTCATTATGGAAGGTAGTCTGTTGTCGAGATTTTTTTTACTCCAATGGATGGTAGCCTTGTCAATATTGAAGGTAGTCTATAGTCGAGATTTTTGTTAACCCAATGGATGGTAGCCTTGTAATTATGGAAGGTAGTCTGTTGTCGAGATTTTTGTTACTCAAATGGATGGTAGCCTTGTCATTATGGAAGGTAGTCTGTCGTTGAGATTTCTGTTACTCAAAAGGATTATAGCCTAGTCATTATGTAAGGTAGCCTGTTGTTCAGATTTTTGTTACTCCAATGGATGGTAGCGTTGTCATTATGGAAGATAGTCCGTTGTCTAGATTTTTGTTTTTCCAATGGATGGTAACCTTGTCAGTATGGAAGTTAGTCTTTTGTCGAGATTTTTTTTACTCCAATGGAATGTAGCCTTGTCATTATTGAAGGTAGTCTATTATCGATATCTTTGATACTCAAATGGGTGATAGCCTTGTCATTATGCAAGGTAGTCTGTTGTTCATATTTTTGTTACTCCAATGGATGGTAGCCTTGTCATTATGGAAGGTAGTCTATTGTCGACATTTTTGTTATTCCAATGGATGGTAGCCTTATTATTATGGAAGGTAGTTTTTTATCGAGATTTTTGTTACTCCAATGGATGGTAGCCTTGTCATTATGGAAGGTAGTCTGTTGTTCAGATTTTTGTTACTCCAATGGATGGTAGCCTTGTCATTATGGAAGGGTGTATATTTTCGAGACTTTTGTTATTCCAATGGATGGTAGCCTTATCATTATGGAAAGTAAATTTTTATCGAGATTTTTGTTCCTCCAATGGATGGTAGCCTTGTCATTATGGAAGGTATTCTTTAGTCGAGATTTTTGTTACTCAATGGATGGTAGCCTTGTCATTATTGAAGGTAGTCTCTTGTCGATATCTTTGTTACTCTAATGGATGATATCCTTGTCATTATGCAAGGTTGTCTGTTGCTCATATTTTTGTTACTCCAATGGATGGTAGCCTTGTCATTATGGAAGATAGTCCGTTGTCGAGAATTTTGTTATTCCAATGGATGGTAACCTTGTAAGTATGGAAGGTAGTCTTTTGTCGAGATTTTTGTTACTCCAATGGATGGTAGCCTTGTCATTATTGAAGGTAGTCTATTGTCGATATCTTTGTTACTCAAATGGATGATAGCCTTGTCATTATGCAAGGTAGTCTGTTGTTCATATTTTTGTTACTCCAATGGATGGTAGCCTTGTCATTATAGAAGGTAGTCTATTGTCGAGATTTTTGTTATTCCAATGGATGGTAGCCTTATCATTATGGAAGGTAGTCTGTTGTTCAGATTTTTGTTACTCCAATGGATGGTAGCCTTGTCATTATGGAAGGTAGTCTATTTTCGAGACTTTTGTTATTCCAATGGATGGTAGCCTTATCATTATGGAAGGTAATTTTTTATCAAGATTTTTGTTCCTCCAATGGATGGTAGCCTTGTCATTATGGAAGGTATTCTTTTGTCGAGATTTTTGTTACTCAATGGATGGTAGCCTTGTCATTATTGAAGGTCATCTCTTTTCGATATCTTTGTTACTCCAATTGATGGTAGCCTTGTCATTATGGAAGATAGTCCGTTGTCGAGATTTTTGTTATTCCAATGAATGGTAACCTTGTAAGTATGGAAGGTAGTCTTTTGTCGAGATTTTTGTTACTCCAATGGATGGTAGCCTTGTCATTATTGAAGGTAGTCTATTGTCGATATCTTTGTTTCTCAAATGGATGATAGCCTTGTCATTATGCAAGGTAGTTTGTTGTTCATATTTTTGTTACTCCAATGGATGGTAGCCTTGTCATTATAGAAGGTAGTCTATTGTCAAGACTTTTGTTATTCCAATGGATGGTAGCCTTCTCATTATGGAAGGTAATTTTTTACCGAGATTTTTGTTACTCCAATGGATGGTAGCCTTGTAATTATTGAGGGTAGTCTGTTGTTCAGATTTTTGTTACTCCAATGGATGGTAGCCTTGTCATTATTGAAGGTAGTCTGTTATCGATATCTTTGTTACTCCAATGGATGATAGCCTTGTCATTATGCAAGGTAGTTTGTTGTTCATTTTTTTGTTACTCCAATGGATGGTAGCCTTGTCATTATGGAAGGTAATATTTTTTCGAGATTTTTGTTACCCTAATGGATGGTAGCCTTGTCATTATTGAAGGTTGTCTGTTATCGATATCTTTGTTACTCCAATGGATGATAGCCTTGTCACTATGGAAGGTAGTCTATTGTCGAGATTTTTTTTACTCCAATGGATGGTAGCCTTGTCATTATGGAAGGTAGTCTGTTGTCGAGATTTTTGTTAACCCAATGGATGGTAGCCTTGTAATTATGGAAGGTAGTCTGTTGTCGAGATTTTTTTTACTCCAATGGATGGTAGCCTTGTCATTATTGAAGGTACTCTGTAGTCAAGATTTTTGTTAACCCAATGGATGGTAGCCTTGTAATTATGGAAGGTAGTCTGTTGTCGATATTTTTGTTACTCCAATGGATGGTAGCCTTGTCATTATGGAAGGTTGTCTGTCGTTTAGATTTTTGTTACTCTAATGGATTGTATCCTAGTCATTATGTAAGGTAGCCTGTTGTTTAGATTTTTGATATTCCAATGGATGGTAGCCTTGTCATTATGGAAGATAGTCTGTTGTCGAGATTTTTGTTATTCCAATGGATGGTAGCCTTGTAATTATGGAAGGTAGTCTGTTGTTAAGATTTTTGTTACTCCAATGGATGGTAGCCTTGTTATTATGGAAGGTAGTCCGTCGTTGAGATTTTAGTTACTCCAATGGATTGTAGCCTAGTCATTATGTAAGGTAGTTTGTTGTTCAGATTTTTGTTACTCCAATGGATGATAGCCTTGTCATTATGGAAGATAGTCTGTTGTCGATATTTTTGTTATTCCAATGGATGGTAACCTTGTAAGTATGGAAGGTAGTCTTTTGTCGAGATTTTTGTTACTCCAATGGATGGTATCCTTGTCTACTCCCACTGTTGTTCATATTTTTGTTACTCCAATGGATGGTAGCCTTGTCATTATGGAAGGTAGTCTATTGTCGAGACTTTTGTTATTCCAATGGATGGTAGCCTTCTCATTATGGAAGGTAATTTTTTATCGAGATTTTTGTTACTCCAATGGATGGTAGCCTTTTCATTATGGAAGGTATTCTTTTATCGAGATTTTTGTTACCCCAATGGATGGCAACCTTGTCATTATTGAAGGTAGTCTGTTGTCGATATCTTTGTTACTCCAATGGATGATAGCCTTGTCATTATGCAAGGAAGTTTGTTGTTCATATTTTTGTTACTCCAATGGATGGTAGCCTTGTCATTATGGAAGGTAATATGTTTTTGAGATTTTTTTTACTCCAATGGATGGTAGCCTTGTCATTATTGAAGGTAGTCTGTTATCGATATCTTTGTTACTCCAATGGATGATAGCCTTGTCATTATGGAAGGTAGTCTGTTGTCGAGATTTTTTTTACTCCAATGGATGGTAGCCTTGTCAATATTGAAGGTAGTCTATAGTCGAGATTTTTGTTAACCCAATGGATGGTAGCCTTGTAATTATGGAAGGTAGTCTGTTGTCGAGATTTTTGTTACTCAAATGGATGGTAGCCTTGTCATTATGGAAGGTAGTTTGTCGTTGAGATTTCTGTTACTCAAAAGGATTGTAGCCTAGTCATTATGTAAGGTAGACTGTTGTTCAGATTTTTGTTACTCCAATGGATGGTAGCCTTGTCATTATGGAAGGAAGTCTATTGTCGAGACTTTTGTTATTCCAATGGATGGTAGCCTTCTCATTATGGAAGGTAATTTTTTATCGAGATTTTTGTTACTCTAATGGATGGTAGCCTTTTCATTATGGAAGGTATTCTTTTGTCGAGATTTTTGTTACCCCAATGGATGGCAACCTTGTCATTATTGAAGGTAGTCTGTTGTCGATATCTTTGTTACTCCAATGGATGATAGCCTTGTCATTATGCAAGGAAGTTTGTTGTTCATATTTTTGTTACTCCAATGGATGGTAGCCTTGTCATTATGGATGGTAATATTTTTTTGAGATTTTTTTTACTCCAATGGATGGTAGCCTTGTCATTATTGAAGGTAGTCTGTTATCGATATCTTTGTTACTCCAATGGATGATAGCCTTGTCATTATGGAAGGTAGTCTGTTGTCGAGATCTTTTTTACTCCAATGGATGGTAGCCTTGTCAATATTGAAGGTAGTCTATAGTCGAGATTTTTGTTAACCCAATGGATGGTAGCCTTGTAATTATGGAAGGTAGTATGTTGTCGAGATTTTTGTTACTCAAATGGATGGTAGCCTTGTCATTATGGAAGGTAGTTTGTCGTTGAGATTGCTGTTACTCAAAAGGATTGTAGCCTAGTCATTATGTAAGGTAGACTGTTGTTCAGATTTTTGTTACTCCAATGGATGGTAGCCTTGTCTTTATGGAAGATAGTCCGTTGTCGAGATTTTTGTTTTTCCAATGGATGGTAACCTTGTCAGTATGGAAGTTAGTCTTTTGTCGAGATTTTTTTTACTCCAATGGATGGTAGCCTTGTCATTATTGAAGGTAGTCTATTGTCGATATCTTTGTTACTCAAATGGGTGATAGCCTTGTCATTATGCAAGGTAGTCTGTTGTTCATATTTTTGTTACTCCAATGGATGGTAGCCTTGTCATTATGGAAGGTAGTCTATTGTCGAGATTTTTGTTATTCCAATGGATGGTAGCCTTATCATTATTGAAGGTAGTTTTTTATCGAGATTTTTGTTACTCCAATGAATGGTAGCCTTGTCATTATGGAAGGTAGTCTGTTGTTCAGATTTTTGATACTCCAATGGATGGTAGCCTTGTCATTATGGAAGGTAGTCTATTTTCGAGACTTTTGATATTCCAATGGATGGTAGCCTTATCATTATGGAAGGTAATTTTTTATCGAGATTTTTGTTCCTCCAATGGATGGTAGCCTTGTCATTATGGAAGGTATTCTTTTGTCGAGATTTTTGTTACTCAATGTATGGTAGCCTTGTCATTATTGAAGGTAGTCTGTTGTCGATATCTTTGTTACTCTAATGGATGATATCCTTGTCATTATGCAAGGTTGTCTGTTGCTCATATTTTTGTTACTCCAATGGATGGTAGCCTTGTCATTATGGAAGGTAATATTTTTTCGAGATTTTTGTTACCCTAATGGATGGTAGCCTTGTCATTATTGAAGGTTGTCTGTTATCGAGATTTTTTTTACTCCAATGGATGGTAGCCTTGTCATTATGGAAGGTAGTTTGTTGTCGAGATTTTTGTTAACCCAATGGATGGTAGCCTTGTAATTATGGAAGGTAGTCTGTTGTCGAGATTTTTTTTACTCCAATGGATGGTAGACTTGTCATTATTGAAGGTACTCTGTAGTCAAGATTTTTGTTAACCCAATGGATGGTAGCCCTGTAATTATGGAAGGTAGTCTATTGTCAAGATTTTTGTTACTCCAATGGATGGTAGCCTTGTCATTATGGAAGGTAGTATGTCGTTCAGATTTTTGTTACTCTAATGGATTGTATCCTAGTCATTATGTAAGGTAGCCTATTGTTTAGATTTTTGATATTCCAATGGATGGTAGCCTTGTCATTATGGAAGGTAGTTTGTTGTCGAGATTTTTGATAACCCAATGGATGGTAGCCTCGTAATTATGGAAGTTAGTCTATTGTCGAGATTTTTGTTACTCCAATGGATGCTAGCCTTGTCATTATGGAAGGTAGTTTGTCGTTGAGATTTCTGTTACTCCAATGGATTGTAGCCTAGTCATTATGTAAGGTAGTCTGTTGTTCGGATTTTTGTTACTCCAATGGATGGTAGCCTTGTCATTATGGAAGATAGTCTGTTGTCGATATTTTTGTTATTCCAATGGATGATAACCTTGTCAGTATGGAAGTTAGTCTTTTGTCGAGATTTTTGTTACTCCAATGGATGGTAGCCTTGTCATTATTGAAGGTAGTCTATTGTCGATATCTTTGTTACTCAAATGGATGATAGCCTTGTCATTATGCAAGGTAGTCTGTTGTTTATATTTTTGTTACTCCAATGGATGGTAGCCTTGTATTTATGGAAGGTAGTCTATTGTCGAGACTTTTGTTATTCCAATGGATGGTAGCCTTCTCATTATGGAAGGTAATTTTTATGGAGATTTTTGTTACTCCAATGGATGGCAGCCTTGTCATTATGGAAGGTATTCTTTTGTCAAGATTTTTGTTACTCCAAAGGATGGTAGCCTTGTCATTATTGAAGGTAGTCTTTTGTTGATATCTTTGTTACTCCAATGGATGATAGCCTTGTCATTATGCAAGGAAGTTTGTTGTTCATATTTTTGTTACTCCAATGGATGGTAGCCTTTTCATTATGGAAAGTAATATTTTTTTGAGATTTTTTTTACTCCAATGGATGGTAGCCTTGTCATTATTGAAGGTAGTCTGTTATCCATATCTTTGTTACTCCAATGGATGATTGCCTTGTCATTATGTAAGGTAGTCTGTTGTCGAGATTTTTTTACTCCAATGGATGGTAGCCTTGTCATTATGGAAGGTAGTATGTAGTCGATATTTTTGTTAACCCAATGGATGGTAGCCTTGTAATTATGGAAGGTAGTCTGTTGTCGAGATTTTTGTTACTCCAATGGATGGTAGCCTTGTCATTATGGAAGGTAGTCTGTCGTTGAGATTTCTGTTACTCCAATGGATTGTAGCCTAGTCATTATGTAAGGTAGTCTGTTGTTCAGATTTTTGTTACTCCAATGGATGGTAGCCTTGTCATTATGGAAGATAGTCTGTTATCGAGATTTTTGTTATTCCAATGGATGGTAACCTTGTCAGTATGGAAGTTAGTCTTTTGTCGAGATTTTTGTTACTCCAATGGATGGTAGCCTTGTCATTATTGAAGGTAGTCTATTGTCGATATCTTTGTTACTCAAATGGATGATAGCCTTGTCATTATGCAAGGTAGTCTGTTGTCTATATTTTTGTTACTCCAATGGATGGTAGCCTTGTCATTATGGAAGGTAGTCTATTGTCAAGATTTTTGTTATTCCAATGGATGGTAGCCTTATCATTATGCAAGGTAGTTTTTTATCGAGATTTTTGTTACTCCAATGGATGGTTGCCTTGTCATTATGGAAGGTAGTGTGTTGTCTAGATTTTTGTTACCAGAATGGATGTAGCCTTCTCATTATAGAAGGTCGTCTATTGTCGATATTTTTGTTACCTTAATGGATGGTAGCCTTGTAATTATGGAAGGTAGTCTGTTGTCGAGATTTTTGTTACTCCAATGGATGGTAGCCTTGTCATTATGGAAGGTAGTCTGTCGTTGAGATTTTTGTTACTCCAATGAATTGTAGCCTAGTCATTATGTAAGGTTGTCTGTTGTTCAGATTTTTGTGACTCCAATGGATGGTAGCCTTGTCATTATGGAAGATAGTCTATTGTCGAGATTTTTGTTATTCCAATGGATGGTAACCTTGTCAGTATGGAAGTTAGTCTTTTGTCGAGATTTTTGTTACTCCAATGGATGGTAGCCTTGTCATTATTGAAGGTAGTCTGTTGTCGATATCTTTGTTACTCAAATGGATGATAGCCTTGTCATTATGCAAGGTAGTCTGTTGTTCATATTTTTGTTACTCCAATGGATGGTAGACTTGTCATTATGGAAGGTAGTCTATTGTCGAGACTTTTGTTATTCCAATGGATGGTAGCCTTCTCATTATGGAAGGTAATTTTTTATCGAGATTTTTGTTACTCCAATGGATGGTAGCCTTGTCATTATGGAAGGTATTCTTTTGTCAAGATTTTTGTTACTCCAATGGATGGTAGCCTTGTCATTATTAAAGGTAGTCTTTTGTCGATATCTTTGTTACTCTAATGGATGATAGCCTTGTCATTAGGCAAGGATGTTTGTTGTTCATATTTTTGTTACTCCAATGGATGGTAGCCTTGTTATTATTGAAGGTAGTCTATTATCGATATCTTTGTTACTCCAATGGATGATAGCCTTGTCATTATGGAAGGTAGTCTATTGTCGAGATTTTTTTTACTCCAATGGATGGTACCCTTGTCATTATGGAAGGTAGTATGTTGTCGAGATTTTTGTTAACCCAATGGATGGTAGCCTTGTAATTATTGAAGGTAGTCTGTTGTCGATATTTTTGTTACTCCAATGGATGGTAGCCTTGTCATTATGGAAGGTAGTCTGTCGTTGAGATTTCTGTTACTCCAATGGATTGTAGCTTAGTCATTATGTAGAGTAGTCTGTTGTTCAGATTTTTGTTACTCCAATGGATGGTAGCCTTGTCATTATGGAAGATAGTCTGTTGTTGAGATTTTTGTTATTCTAATGGATGGTTACCTTGTCAATATGGAAGTTAGTCTTTTGTCGAGATTTTTGTTACTCCAATGGATGGTAGCCTTGTCATTATTGAAGGTAGTCTATTGTCGATATCTTTGTTACTCAAATGGATGATAGCCTTGTCATTATGCAAGGTAGTCTGTTGTCCATATTTTTGTTACTCCAATGGATGGTAGCCTTGTCATTATGGAAGGTAGTCTATTGTCGAGATTTTTGTTATTCCAATGGATGGTAGCCTTATCATTATGGAAGGTAGTTTTTTATCGAGATTTTTGTTACTCCAATGGATGGTAGCCTTGTCATTATGGAAGGTAGTGTGTTGTCTAGATTTTTGTTACCAGAATGGATGTAGCCTTCTAATTATAGAAGGTCGTCTATTGTCGATATTTTTGTTACTTTATTGGATGGTAGCCTTGTAATTATGGAAGGTAGTCTGTTGTCGAGATTTTTGTTACTCCAACGGATGGTAGCCTTGTCATTATGGAAGGTAGTCTGTCGTTGAGATTTTTGTTACTCCAATGAATTGTAGCCTAGTCATTATGTAAGGTTGTCTGTTGTTCAGATTTTTGTTACTCCAATGGATGGTAGCCTTGTCATTATGGAAGATAGTCTGTTGTTGAGATTTTTGTTATTCTAATGGATGGTTACCTTGTCAGTATGGAAGTTAGTCTTTTGTCGAGATTTTTGTTACTCCAATGGATGGTAGCCTTGTCATTATTGAAGGTAGTCTATTGTCGATATCTTTGTTACTCAAATGGATGATAGCCTTGTCATTATGCAAGGTAGTCTGTTGTCCATATTTTTGTTACTCCAATGGATGGTATCCTTGTCATTATGGAAGGTAGTCTATTGTCGAGATTTTTGTTATTCCAATGGATGGTATCCTTATCATTATGGAAGGTAGTTTTTTATCGAGATTTTTGTTACTCCAATGGATGGTAGCCTTGTCATTATGGAAGGTAGTCTGTTGTCTTGATTTTTGTTACCACAATGGATGTAGCCTTCTCATTATAGAAGGTCGTCTATTCTCGATATTTTTGTTACCCCAATGGATGGTAGCCTTGTAATTATGGAAGGTAGTCTATTGTCGAGATTTTTGTTACTCCAATGGATGGTATCCTTGTCATTATGGAAGGTAGTTTGTCATTGAGATTTTTGTTACTCCAATGGATTGTAGCCTTGTCATTATGTAAGGTAGTTTGTTGTTCAGATTATTGTTACTCCAGTGGATGGTAGCCTTGTCATTATGGAAGATAGTATGTTGTCGAGATTTTTGTTATTCCAATGGATGGTAACCTTGTCAGTATGGAAGGTAGTCTTTTGTCGAGATTTTTGTTACTCCAATGGATAGTAGCCTTGTCATTATGGAAGGTAGTCTTTTGTCAAGATTTTTGTTACCCCAATGGATGTAAGCTTGTCATTATAGAACGTAGCTTTGTTATTATGGAAGGTAGTTTGTCGTTGAGATTTCTATTACTCCAATGGATTGTAGCCTTGTCATTATGGAAGATAGTATGTTGTCGAGATTTTTGTTATTCCAATGGATGGTAACCTTGTCAGTATGGAAGGTAGTCTTTTTTCGAGATTTTTGTTACTCCAATGGATGGTAGCTTTGTCATTATTTAAGGTAGTCTATTGTCGATATCTTTGTTACTCCAATGGATGTTAGCCTTGTCATTATGCAAGGTAGTCTGTTGTTCAGATTTTTGTTACTCTAATGGATGGTAGCCGTGTCATTATGGGAGGTAGTCTATTGTCGATA
This sequence comes from Vicia faba, assembly GCA_948472305.1. Taxonomy (NCBI): domain Eukaryota; kingdom Viridiplantae; phylum Streptophyta; class Magnoliopsida; order Fabales; family Fabaceae; genus Vicia; species Vicia faba. Next base: position 854,593,706 of record OX451739.1, read on the forward strand.
CTTTTGTTATTCTAATGGACGATAGCCTTATCATTATGGGAGGTAATTTTTTATCGAGATTTTTGTTATTCTAATGGATGGTAGCCTTGTCATTATGGAAGGTATTCTTTTTTCGAGATTTTTGTTACTCCAATGGATGGTAGCCTTGTCATTATGGAAGGTATTCTTTTTTCGAGATTTTTGTTACTCCAATGGATGGTAGCCTTGTCATTATTGAAGGTAGTCAGTTGTCGATATCTTTGTTACTTCAATGGATGATAGCCTGGTCATTATGCAAGGTAGTCTGTTGTTCATATTTTTGTTACTCCAATGCATGGTAGCCTTGTCATTATGGAAGGTAATATTTTTTTGAGACTTTTTTTAATCCAATGGATGGTAGCCTTGTCATTATTGAAGTTAGTCTGTTATCGATATCTTTGTTACTCCAATGGATGATAGCCTTGTCATTATGGAAGGTAGTCTGTTGTCGAGTTTTTTTTTTCTGCAATGGATGGTAGCCTTGTCATTATGGAAGGTAGTCTAATGTCGAGATTTTTGTTAACCCAATGGATGGCAGCCTTGTAATTATGGAAGGTAGTCTGTTGTCGATATTATTGTTACTCCAATGGATGGTAGCCTTGTCATTATGGAAGGTAGTCTGTCGTTGAGATTCTTGTTACTCCAATGGATTGTAGCCTAGTCATTATGTAAGGTAGTTTGTTGTTCAGATTTTTGTTACTCCAAAGGATAGTAGCCTTTTAATTATGGAAGATAGTCTGTTGTTGAGATTTTTGTTATTTCAATGGATGGTAACCTTGTCAGTATGGAAGGTAGTCTTTTGTCGAGATTTTTGTTACTCCAATGGATGGTAGCTTTGTCATTATTTAAGGTAGTCTATTGCCGATATCTTTGTTACTCCAATGGATGTTAGCCTTGTCATTATGCAAGGTAGTCTGTTGTTCAGATTTTTGTTACTCCAATGGATGGTAGCCGTGTCATTATGTGAGGTAGTCTATTGTCGATACTTTTGTTATTCTAATGGACGATAGCCTTATCATTATGGAAGGTAGTCTGTTGTCAAGATATTTTTTACTCCAATGGATGGTAGCCTTGTCATTATGGAAGGTAGTCTGTTGTCGAGATTTTTCTTAACCCAATGGAGGGTAGCCTTGTAATTATGGAAGGTAGTTTGTTGTTGAGATTTTTGTTACTCCAAAGGATGGTAGCCTTGTCATTATGGAAGGTAGTCTGTCGTTGAGATTTCAATTACTCCAATGGATTGTAGCCTAGTCATTATGTAAAGTAGTCTGTTGTTCAAATTTTTGTTACACCAATGGATGGTAGCCTTGTAATTATGGAAGGTAGTCTATTGTCGAGATTTTTGTTACTCCAATGGATGGTATCCTTGTCATTATGAAAGGTAGTTTGTCATTGAGATTTTTGTTACTCCAATGGATTGTAGCCTTGTCATTATGTAAGGTAGTCTGTTGTTCAGATTTTTGTTACACCAGTGGATGGTAGCCTTGTCATTATGGAAGATAGTCTGTTGTCGATATTTTGGTTATTCCAATGGATGGTAACCTTGTCAGTATTAAAGGTAGTCTTTTGTCGAGATTTTTGTTACTCCAATGGATGGTAGCCTTGTCATTATGGAAGGTAGTCTGTTGTCAAGATTTTTGTTACCCCAATGGATGTAAGCTTGTCATTATAGAAGGTAGCCTTGTTATTATGGAAGGTAGTCTGTCGTTGAGATTTCTATTACTCCAATGGATTGTAGCCTTGTAATTATTGAAGGTATTCTGTTGTTCAAATTTTTGTTACTCCAATGGATGGTAGCTTTGTCATTATGGAAGGTAATCTGTTGTTGAGATTTTTGTTATTCCATTGAATAATAGCCTTGTCATTATGGAAGGTAGTCTGTTGTTGAGATTTCTGTTACTCCAATGGATTGTAGCCTTGTCATTATTGAAGGTAGTCTGTTGTTCAGATTTTAGTTACTCCAATGGATGGTAGCCTTGTCATTATGGAAGGTAGTCTATTGTCAAGAATTTTTTTATTCCATTGGTTGGTAGCCTTTTCATAAAGGAATGTAGTTTGTTGACGAGATTTTTGTTATTTCAATGGATGGTAACCTTTTCATTATGGAAGGTAGTCTTTTGTCGAGATTTTTGTTACTCCAATGGATGGTAGCCTTGTCATTATTGAAGGTAGTCTGTTGTCGATATCTTTGTTACTCCAATGGATGATAGCCTTGTCATTATGGAAGGTAGTCTGTTGTCGAGATTTTTTTACTTCAATGGATGGTAGCCTTGTCATTATGGAAGGTAGTTCACTGTCAAGATTTTTGTTACCCCAATGTATGGTAGACTTGTAATTATGGAAGGTAGTCTGTTGTCGAGATTTTTGTTACTCCAATAGATGGTAGCCTTGTCTTTATGAAAGGTAGTTTGTCGTTGATATTTTTGTTACTCCAATGGATTGTAGCCTTATCATTATGTAAGGTAGTCTGTTGTGTAGATTTTATTTACTCCGATGGATGGTAGCCTTGTCATTATGGAAGATAGTCTGTTGTCGAGATTTTTGTTATTCCAATGGATGATAACCTTGGCAGTATGGAAAGTAGTCTTTTGTCGAGTATTTTGTTACTCCAATGGATAGTAGCCTTGTCATTATTTAAGGTAGTCTATTGTAGATATCTTTGTTACTCCAATGGATGATAGCCTTGTCATTATGCAAGGTAGTCTGTTGTTCAGATTTTTGTTACTCCAATGGATGATAGCCTTGTCATTATGGAAGGTAGTCTATTGTCGAGACTTTTGTTATTCCAATGGATGGTAGCCTTATCATTATGGAAGGTAGTTTTTTATCGAGATTTTTGTTACTCCAATGGATGGTAGCCTTGTCATTATGGAAGGTATTCTTTTGTCGAGATTTTTGTTACTCCAATGGATGGTAGCCTTGTCATTATTGAAGATAGTCTGTTGTCGATATCTTTGTTACTCTAATGGATGATAGCCTTGTCATCATTCAAGGTAGTCTGTTGTTCAGATTTTTTTTACTCCAATGGATGGTAGCCTTGTCATTATGGAAGGCACTTATTATCGATATTTTTGATACTCCAATGGATGGTAGCCTTGTCATTACGGAAGTTAGTCTGTTGTCAAGATTTTTGTTACCCCAATGGATGGTAGCCTTGTAATTATGGAAGGTATTCTGTTGTAAAGATTTTTGTTACTCCAATGGATGGTATCCTTTTTATTATGGAAGGTAGTCTGTTGTTGAGATTTCTGTTACTCCAATGGATTGTAGCCTTGTCATTATTGAAGGTAGTCTGTTGTTTAGATTTTAGTTACTCCAATGGATGGTAGCCTTGTCATTATGGAAGGTAGTCTATTGTCAAGAATTTTTTTATTCCATTGGCTGGTAGCCTTTTCATAATGGAAGGTAGTCTGTTGACGAGATTTTTGTTATTCCAATGGATGGTAACCTTGTCGTTATGGAAGGTAGTCTTTTGTTAAGATTTTTTTTACTCCAATGGATGGTAGCCTTGTCATTATTGAAGGTAGTCTGTTGTCGAGATCTTTGTTACTCCAATGGATGATAGCCTTGTCATTATGGAAGGTAGTCTGTTGTCGAGATTTTTTTTACTTCAATGGATGGTAGCCTTGTCCTTATGGAATGTAGTTCATTGTCGATATTTTTGTTACCCCAATGTATGGTAGACTTGTAATTATGGAAGGTAGTCTGTTGTCGAGATTTTAGTTACTCCAATAGATGGTAGCCTAGTCATTATGGAAGGTAGTTTGTCGTTGAGATTTTTGTTACTCCAATGGATTGTAGCCTTATCATTATGTAAGGTAGTTTGTTGTGCAGATTTTTGTTACTCCAATGGATGGTAGCCTTGTCATTATGGAAGATTGTCTGTTGTCGAGATTTTTATTATTCCAATGGATGGTAACCTTGTCAGTATGGAAAGTAGTCTTTTGTCGAGTATTTTGTTACTCCAATGGATGGTATCCTTTTCATTATTTAAGGTAGTCTATTGTCGATATCTTTGTTACTCCAATGGATGATAGCCTTGTCATTATGCAAGGTAGTCTGTTGTTCAGATTTTTGTTAATCCAATGGATGATAGCCTTGTCATTATGGAAGGTAGTCTATTGTCGAGACTTTTGTTATTCCAATGGATGGTAGCCTTATCATTATGGAAGGTAGTTTTTTATCGAGATTTTTGTTACTCCAATGGATGGTAGCCTTGTCATTATGGAAGGTATTCTTTTGTCGAGATTTTTGTTACTCCAATGGATGGTAGCCTTGTCATTATTGAAGATAGTCTGTTGTCGATATCTTTGTTACTCTAATGGATGATAGCCTTGTCATCATTCAAGGTAGTCTGTTGTTCAGATTTTTTTTACTCCAATGGATGGTAGCCTTGTCATTATGGAAGGCACTTATTATCGATATTTTTGATACTCCAATGGATGGTAGCCTTGTCATTACGGAAGTTAGTCTGTTGTCAAGATTTTTGTTACCCCAATGGATGGTAGCCTTGTAATTATGGAAGGTATTCTGTTGTAAAGATTTTTGTTACTCCAATGGATGGTATCCTTTTTATTATGGAAGGTAGTCTGTTGTTGAGATTTCTGTTACTCCAATGGATTGTAGCCTTGTCATTATTGAAGGTAGTCTGTTGTTTAGATTTTAGTTACTCCAATGGATGGTAGCCTTGTCATTATGGAAGGTAGTCTATTGTCAAGAATTTTTTTATTCCATTGGCTGGTAGCCTTTTCATAATGGAAGGTAGTCTGTTGACGAGATTTTTGTTATTCCAATGGATGGTAACCTTGTCGTTATGGAAGGTAGTCTTTTGTTAAGATTTTTTTTACTCCAATGGATGGTAGCCTTGTCATTATTGAAGGTAGTCTGTTGTCGAGATCTTTGTTACTCCAATGGATGATAGCCTTGTCATTATGGAAGGTAGTCTGTTGTCGAGATTTTTTTTACTTCAATGGATGGTAGCCTTGTCCTTATGGAATGTAGTTCATTGTCGATATTTTTGTTACCCCAATGTATGGTAGACTTGTAATTATGGAAGGTAGTCTGTTGTCGAGATTTTAGTTACTCCAATAGATGGTAGCCTAGTCATTATGGAAGGTAGTTTGTCGTTGAGATTTTTGTTACTCCAATGGATTGTAGCCTTATCATTATGTAAGGTAGTTTGTTGTGCAGATTTTTGTTACTCCAATGGATGGTAGCCTTGTCATTATGGAAGATTGTCTGTTGTCGAGATTTTTGTTATTCCAATGGATGGAAACCTTGTCAGTATGGAAAGTAGTCTTTTGTCGAGTATTTAGATTCTCCAATGGATGGTAGCCTTGTCATTATTTAAGGTAGTCTATTGGTGATATCTTTGTTACTCCAATGGATGATAGCCTTGTCATTATGCAAGGTAGTCTGTTGTTTAGATTTTTGTTACTCCAATGGATGATAGCCTTGTCATTATGGAAGGTAGTCTGTTGTTCAGATTTTTGTTAATCCAATGGATGATAGCCTTGTCATTATGGAAGGTAGTCTATTGTCGAGACTTTTGTTATTCCAATGGATGGTAGCCTTATCATTATGGAAGGTAGTTTTTTATCTAGATTTTTGTTACTCCAATGGATGGTAGCCTTGTCATTATTGAAGGTAGTCTGTTGTCGATATCTTTGTTACTCTAATGGATGATAGCCTTGTCATTATGCAAGGTAGTCTATTGTTCAGATTTTTGTTACTCTAATGGATGGTAGCCTTATCATTATGGAAGGTACTTTGTTGTCAATATTTTTGTTACTCCAATGAATTGTAGCCTTGTCAATATGGAAAGTTGTCTGTCGTTAAGATTTTTGTTACTCCAATGGATTATAGCCTTGTCAATATGGAAGGTAGTATGTTGTTCAGATTTTTTTTACTCCAATGGATGGTAGCCTTGTCATTATGGAAGGTACTTATTATCGATATTTTTGATACTCCAATGGATGGTAGCCTTGTCATTACGGAAGGTAATCTGTTGTCAAGATTTTTGTTCTCCCCAATGGATGGTAGCCTTGTAATTATGGAAGGTAGTCTGTTGTAAAGATTTTTGTTACTCCAATGGATGGTATCCTTGTCATTATGGAAGGTAGTCTGTTGTTGAGATTTCTGTTACTCCAATGGGTGTAGCCTTGTCATTATTGAAGGTAGTCTGTTGTTCAGATTTTAGTTACTCCAATGGATGGTAGCCTTGTCATTATGGAAGGTAGTCTATTGTCAAGAATTTTTTTATTCCATTGGCTGGTAGCCTTTTCATAATGGAAGGTAGTTTGTTGACGAGATTTTTGTTATTTCAATGGATTGTAACCTTGTCATTATGGTAGGTAGTCTTTTGTCGAGATTTTTATTACTCCAATGGATGGTAGCCTTGTCATTATTGAAGGTAGTCTGTTGTCGATATCTTTGTTACTCCAATGGATGATAGCCTTGTCATTATGGAAGGTAGTCTGTTGTCGAGATTTTTTTACTTCAATGGATGGTAGCCTTGTCATTATGGAAGGTAGTCCGTTGTCGAGATTTTTTTTACCCCAATGTATGGTTGACTTGTAATTATGGATGGTAGTCTGTTGTCGAGATTTTTGTTACTCCAATAGATAGTAGCCTTGTCATTATGAAAGGTAGTTTGTCGTTGAGATTTTTGTTACTCCAATGGATTGTAGCCTTATCATTATGTAAGGTAGTCTGTTGTGCAGATTTTTGTTACTCCAATGGATGGTAGCCTTGTCATTATGGAAGATAGTCTGTTGTCGAGATTGTTGTTATTCCAATGGATGGTAACCTTGTCAGTATGGAAAGTAGTCTTTTGTCGAGTATTTTGTTACTCCAATGGATGGTAGCCTTGTCATTATTTAAGGTAGTCTATTGTCGATATCTTTCTTACTCCAATGGATGATAGCCTTTTCATTATGCAAGGTAGTCTGTTGTTCAGATTTTTGTTTCTCCAATGGATGATAGCCTTGTCATTATGGAAGGTAGTCTATTGTCGAGACTTTTGTTATTCCAATGGATGGTAGCCTTATCATTATGGAAGGTAGTTTTTTATTGAGATTTTTGTTACTCCAATGGATGGTAGCCGTGTCATTATGGAAGGTATTCTTTTGTCGAGATTTTTGTTACTCCAATGGATGGTAGCCTTGTCATTATTGAAGGTTGTCTGTTGTCGATATCTTTGTTACTCTAATGGATGATAGCCTTGTCTTTATGCAAGGTAGCCTCTTGTTCAGATTTTTATTACTCTAATGGATGGTAGCCTTGTCATTATGGAAGGTACTCTGTTGTCAATATTTTTGTCACTCCAATGAATGGTAGCCTTGTCACTATGGAAGGTTGTTTGTCGTTAAGATTTTTGTTACTCCAATGGATTATAGCCTTGTCAATATGGAAGGTAGTATGTTGTTCAGATTTTTTTTACTCCAATGGATCGTAGCCTTGTCATTATGGAAGGCACTTATTATCGATATTTTTGATACTCCAATTGATGGTAGCCTTTTCATTACGGAAGGTAGTCTGTTGTCAAGATTTTTGTTACCCCAATGAATGGTAGCCTTGTAATTATGGAAGGTAGTCTGTTGTAAAGATTTTTGTTACTCCAATGGATGGTAGCCTTGTCATTATGGAAGGTAGTCTATTGTTGAGATTTCTGTTACTCCAATGGATAGCACCCTTGTCATTATTGAAGGTAGTCTGTTGTTCAGATTTTAGTTACTCCAATGGATGGTAGCCTTGTCATTATGGAAGGTAGTCTATTGTCAAGAATTTTTTTATTCCATTGGCTGGTAGCCTTTTCATAATGGAAGGTAGTCTGTTTACGAGATTTTTGTTATTCCAATGGATGGTAACCTTGTCATTATGGAAGGTAGTCTTTTGTCGAGATTTTTGTTACTCCAATGGATGGTAGCCTTGTCATTATTGAAGGTAGTCTGTTGTTGATATCTTTGTTACTCCAATGGATGATAGCCTTGTCATTATGGAAGGTAGTCTGTTGTCGAGATTTTTTTTACTTCAATGGATGGTAGCCTTGTCATTATGGAAGGTAGTCTGTTGTCGAGATTTTTGTTACCCCAATGTATGGTAGACTTGTAATTATGGAAGGTAGTCTGTTGTCGAGATTTTTTTTACTCCAATAGATGGTAGCCTTGTCATTATGGAAGGTAGTTTGTCGTTGAGATTTTTGTTACTCCAATGGATTGTAGCCTTATCATTATGTAAGGTAGTCTGTTGTGCAGATTTTTATTACTCCAATGGATTGTAGCCTTGTCATTATGGAAGATAGTCTGTTGTCGAGATTTTTGTTATTCCAATGGATGGAAACCTTGTCAGTATGGAAAGTAGTCTTTTGTCGAGTATTTAGATTCTCCAATGGATGGTAGCCTTGTCATTATTTAAGGTAGTCTATTGGTGATATCTTTGTTACTCCAATGGATGATAGCCTTGTCATTATGCAAGGTAGTCTGTTGTTTAGATTTTTGTTACTCCAATGGATGATAGCCTTGTCATTATGGAAGGTAGTCTATTGTCGAGACTTTTGTTATTCTGATGGATGGTAGCCTTATCATTATGGAAGGTAGTTTTTTATCGAGATTTTTGTTACTCCAATGGATGGTAGCCTTGTCATTATGGAAGGTATTCTTTTGTCGAGATTTTTGTTACTCCAATGGATGGTAGCCTTGTCATTATTGAAGGTAGTCTGTTGTCGATATCTTTGTTACTCCAATGGATGATAGCCTTGTCATTATGCAAGGTAGTCTGTTGTTCAGATTTTTGTTACTCTAATGGATGGTAGCCTTGTCATTATGGAAGGTACTCTGTTGTCAATATTTTTGTCACTCCAATGAATGGTAGCCTTGTCGCTATGGAAGGTAGTCTGTCGTTAAGATTTTTGTTACTCCAATGGATTATAGCCTTGTCAATATGGAAGGTAGTCTGTTGTTCAGATTTTTTTTACTCCAATGGATGGTAGCCTTGTCATTATGGAAGGCACTTATTATAGATATTTTTTATACTCCAATGGATGGTAGCCTTGTCATTACGGAAGGTAGTCTGTTGTCAAGATTTTTGTTACCCCAATGGATGGTAGCCTTGTAATTATGGAAGGTAGTCTGTTTTAAAGATTTTTGTTACTCCAATGGATGGTAGCCTTGTCATTATGGAGGGTAGTCTGTTGTTGAGATTTATTTTACTCCAATGGATTGTAGCCTTGTCATTACTGAAGGTAGTCTGTTTTTCAGATTTTAGTTACTCCAATGGATGGTAGCCTTGTCATTATGGAAGGTAGTCTGTTGTTCAGATTTTAGTTACTCCAATGGATGGTAGCCTTGTCATTATGGAAGGTAGTCTATTGTCAAGAATTTTTTTATTCCATTGGATGGTAGCCTTTTCATAATGGAAGGTAGTCTGTTGACGAGATTTTTGTTATTCCAATGGATGGTAACCTTGTCATTATGGAAGGTAGTCTTTTGTCGAGATTTTTGTTACTCCAATGGATGGTAGCCTTGTCATTATTGAAGGTAGTCTGTTGTCGATATCTTTGTTACTCCAATGGATGATAGCCTTGTCATTATGGAAGACTTGTAATTAGGGAAGGTAGTTTGTTGTCGAGATTTTTGTTACTCCAATAGATGGTAGCCTTGTCATTATGGAAGGTAGTTTGTCGTTGAGATTTTTATTACTCCAATGGATTGTAGCCTTGTCATTATGTAAGGTAGTCTGTTGTGCAGATTTTTGTTACTCCAATGGATGGTAGCCTTGTCATTATGGAAGATAGTCTGTTGTCGAGATTTTTGTTATTCCAATGGATGGTAACCTTGTCAGTATGGAAGGTAGTCTTTTGTCGAGTATTTTGTTACTCCAATGGATGGTATCCTTGTCATTATTTAAGGTAGTCTATTGTCGATATCTTTGTTACTCTAATGGATGATAGCCTTGTCATTATGCAAGGTAGTCTGTTGTTCAGATTTTTGTTACTCCAATGGATGATAGCCTTGTCATTATGGAAGGTAGTCTATTCTTGAGAATTTTGTTATTCCAATGGATGGTAGCCTTATCATTATGTAAGGTAGTTTTTTATCGAGATTTTTGTTACTCCAATGGATGGTAGCCTTGTCATTATGGAAGGTATTCTTTTGTCGAGATATTTGTTACTCCAATGGATGGTAGCCTTGTAATTATGGAAGGTAGTCTTTTGTCGAGATTTTTGTTACTCCAATGGATGATAGCCATGTCATTATGCAAACTTGTCTGTTGTTCATATTTTTGTTACTGCAATGGATTGTAGCCTTGTTATTATGTAAGATAGTCTGTTGTGCAGATTTTTGGTACTCCAATGGATGGTAGCCTTGTCATTATGGAAGATAGTCTGTTGTCGAGATTTTTGTTATTCTAATGGATGGTAACCTTGTCAGTATGGAAGGTAGTCTTTTGTCGAGTATTTTGTTACTCCAATGGATGGTAGCCTTGTCATTATTTAAGGTAGTCTATTGTCGATATCTTTGTTAATCCAATGGATGATAGCCTTGTCATTATGCAAGGTAGTCTGTTGTTCAGATTTTTGTTACTCCAATGGATGATATCCTTGTCATTATGGAAGGTAGTCTATTGTCGAGACTTTTTTTATTCCAATGGATGGTAGCCTTATCATTATGGAAGGTAGTTTTTTATCGAGATTTTTGTTACTCCAATGGATGGTAGCCTTATCATTATGGAAGGTATTCTTTTGTCGAGATTTTTGTTACTCCAATGGATGGTAGCCTTGTCATTATTGAAGATAATCTGTTGTTGATATCTTTGTTACTCCAATGGATGATAGCCTTGTCATTATGCAAAGTTGTCTGTTGTTCATGTTTTTGTTATTCCAATGGATGGTAGCCTTGTCATTTGGAAGGTAATATTTTTTCGAGATTTTTGTTACTCCAATGGATGGTAGCCTTGACATTATTGAAGGTAGTCTATTATCGATATCTTTGTTACTCCAATGGATGATAGCCTTGTCATTATGGAAGGTAGTCTATTGTCGAGATTTTTTTTACTCCAATGGATGGTAGCCTTGTTATTATGGAAGGTAGTCTGTTGTTGAGATTTCTTTTACTCCAATGGATGGTAGCCTTGTAATTATGGAAGGTAGTCTCTTGTCTAAATTTTTGTTACTCCAATGGATGGTAGCCTTGTAATTATGGAAGGTAGTCTATTGTCAAGAATTTTTTTATTCCATTGGATGGTAGCCTTTTCATAATGGAAGGTAGTCTGTTGACAAGATTTTTGTTATTCCAATTGATGGTAACCTTGTCATTATGGAAGGTAGTCTTTTGTCGAGATTTTTGTTACTCCAATGGGTGGTAGCCTTGTCATTATTGAAGGTAGTCTGGTGTCGATATCTTTGTTACTCCAATGGGTGATAGCCTTGTCATTATGGAAGGTAGTCTGTTGTCGATATTTTTTTTACTCCAATGGATGGTAGCCTTTTCATTATGGAAGGTAGTCCGTTGTCGAGATTTTTGTTACCCCAATGTATGGTAGACTTGTAATTATGGAAGGTAGTTTGTTGTCGAGATTTTTGTTACTCCAGTAGATGGTAGCCTTTTCATTATGGGAGGTAGTTTGGCGTTTAGATTTTTGTTACTCCAATGGATTGTAGCCTTGTCATTATGTAAGGTAGTCTGTTGTGCAGATTTTTGTTACTCCAATTAATGGTAGCCTTGTCATTATGGAAGATAGTCTGTTGTCGAGATTTTTGTTATTCCAATGGATGGTAAACTTGTCAGTATGGAAGGTAGTCTTTTGTCGAGTATTTTGTTACTCCAATGGATGGTAGCCTTGTCATTATTTAAGGTAGTCTATTGTCGATATCTTTGTTACTGCAATGGATGATAGCCTTGCCATTATGCAAGGTAGTTTGTTGTTCAGATTTCTGTTACTCCAATGGATGATAGCCTTGTCATTATGGAAGGTAGTCAATTGTCGAGAATTTTGTTATTCCAATGGATAGTAGCCTTATCATTATGGAAGGTAGTTTTTTATCGAGATTTTTGTTACTCCAATGGATGGTAGCCTTGTCATTATGGAAGGTATTCTTTTGTCGATATTTTTGTTACTCCAATGGATGGTAGCCTTGTCATTATTGAAGGTAGTTTGTTGTCGATATCTTTGTTACTCCAATGGATGATAGCCTTGTCATTATGCAAGGTTGTCCGTTGTTCATATTTTTGTTACTCCAATGGATGGTAGCCTTGTCATTATGGAAGGTAATATTTTTTGGAGATTTTTATTACTCCAATGGATGGTAGCCTTGTCATTATTGAAGGTAGTCTGTCATTGATATCTTTGTTACTCCAATGGATGATAGCATTGTCATTATGGAAGGTAGTCTATTGTGGAGATTTTTTTACTCCAATGGATGGTAGCCTTGTCATTATGTAAGGTAGTCTGTTGTCGAGATTTTTGTTAACCCAACGGATGGTAGCCTTGTAATTATGGAAGGTAGTCTGTTGTCCAGATTTTTGTTACTCCAATGGATGGTAGCCTTGTCATTTTGGAAGGTAGTTTGTCGTTGAGATTTCTGTTACTCCAATGGATTGTAGCCTAGTCATTATGTAAGGTAGTCTGTTGTTCAGATTTTTGTTATTCCAATGGATGGTAACCTTGTCATTATGGAAGGTAGTCTTTTGTCGAGATTTTTTGTACTCCAATGGATGGTAGACTTGTCATTATTGAAGGTAGTCTGTTGTCGATATCTTTGTTACTCCAATGGATGAAAGCCTTGTCATTATGGAAGGTAGGTTGTTATCGATATCTTTGTTACTCCAATGGATGGTAGCCTTGTCATTATGGAAGGTAGTCTGTTGTCGAGATTTTTGTTACCCCAATGGATGGTAGCCTTGTAATTATGGAAGGTAGTCTTTTGTCGAGATTTTTGTTACTCCAATAGATGGTAGCCTCGTCATTATGGAAGGTAGTTTGTCGTTGATATTTTTGTTACTCCAATGGATTGTAGCCTTGTCATTATGTAAGGTAGGCTATTGTGCAGATTTTTGTTACTCCAATGGATGGTATCCTTGTTATTATGGAAGATAGTTTGTTGTCGAGATTTTTGTTATTCCAATGGATGGTAGCCTTGTCATTATGGAAGGTAGTCTGTTGTTGAGATTTCTTTTACTCCAATGGATGGTAACCTTGTAATTATGGAAGGTAGTCTGTTGTCTAGATTTTTGTTACTCCAATGGATGGTAGCCTTGTAATTATGGAAGGTAGTTTATTGTCAAGAATTTTTTTATTCCATTGGATGGTAGCCTTTTCATAATGGAAGGTAGTCTGTTGACGAGATTTTTGTTATTCCAATGGATGGTAACCTTGTCATTATGGAAGGTAGTCTTTTGTCGAGATTTTTGTTACTCCAATGGATGGTAGCCTTGTCATTATTGAAGTTAGTTTGTTGTCGATATCTTTGTTACTCCAATGGATGATAGCCTTGTCATTATGGAAGGTAGTCTGTTGTCGAGATTTTTTTTACTCCAATGGATGGTAGCCTTTTCATTATGGAAGGTAGTCCGTTGTCGAGATTTTTGTTACCCCAATGTATGGTAGACTTGTAATTATGGAAGGTAGTTTGTTGTCAAGATTTTTGTTACTCCAATAGATGGTAGCCTTTTCATTATGGAAGGTAGTTTGTCTTTGAAATTTTTGTTACTCCAATGGATTGTAGCCTTGTCATTATGTAAGGTAGTCTGTTGTCGATATCTTTGTTACTGCAATGGATGATAGCCTTGTCATTATGCAAGGTAGTTTGTTGTTCAGATTTCTGTTACTCCAATGGATGATAGCCTTGTCATTATGGAAGGTAGTCAATTGTCGAGAATTTTGTTATTCCAATGGATAGTAGCCTTATCATTATGGAAGGTAGTTTTTTATCGAGATTTTTGTTACTCCAATGGATGGTAGCCTTGTCATTATGGAAGGTATTCTTTTGTCGATATTTTTGTTACTCCAATGGATGGTAGCCTTGTCATTATTTAAGGTAGTTTGTTGTCGATATCTTTGTTACTCCAATGGATGATATCCTTGTCATTATGCAAGGTTGTCCGTTGTTCATATTTTTGTTACTCCAATGGATGGTAGCCTTGTCATTATGGAAGGTAATATTTTTTGGAGATTTTTGTTACTCCAATGGATGGTAGCCTTGTCATTATTGAAGGTAGTCTGTCATCGATATCTTTTTTACTCCAATGGATGATAGCATTGTCATTATGGAAGGTAGTTTATTGTGGAGATTTTTTTACTCCAATGGATGGTAGCCTTGTCATTATGTAAGGTAGTCTGTTGTCGAGATTTTTGTTAACCCAACGGATGGTAGCCTTGTAATTATGGAAGGTAGTCTGTTGTCCAGATTTTTGTTACTCTAATGGATGGTAGCCTTGTCATTTTGGAAGGTAGTCTGTCGTTGAGATTTCTGTTACTCCAATGGATTGTAGCCTAGTCATTATGTAAGGTAGTCTGTTGTTCAAATTTTTGTTATTCCAATGGATGGTAACCTTGTCATTATGGAAGGTAGTCTTTTGTCGAGATTTTTTGTACTCCAATGGATGGTAGACTTGTCATTATTGAAGGTAGTCTATTGTCGATATCTTTGTTACTCCAATGGATGAAAGCCTTGTCATTATGGAAGGTAGGTTGTTATCGATATCTTTGTTACTCCAATGGATGGTAGCCTTGTCATTATGGAAGGTAGTCTGTTGTCGAGATTTTTGTTACCCCAATGAATGGTAGCCTTGTAATTATGGAAGGTAGTCTTTTGTTGAGATTTTTGTTACTCCAATAGATGGTAGCCTCGTCATTATGGAAGGTAGTTTGTCGTTGATATTTTTGTTACTCCAATGGATTGTAGCCTTGTCATTATGTAAGGTAGTCTATTATGCAGATTTTTGTTACTCCAATGGATGGTATCCTTGTTATTATGGAAGATAGTCTGTTGTCGAGATTTTTGTTATTCCAATGGATGGTAGCCTTGTCATTATGGAAGGTAGTCTGTTGTTGAGATTTCTTTTACTCCAATGGATGGTAGCCTTGTAATTATGGAAGGTAGTCTGTTGTCTAGATTTTTGATACTTCAATGGATGGTAGCCTTGTAATTATGGAAGGTAGTTTATTGTCTAGAATTTTTTTATTCCATTGGATGGTAGCCTTTTCATAATGGAAGGTAGTCTGTTGACGAGATTTTTGTTATTCCAATGGATGGTAACCTTGTCATTATGGAAGGTAGTCTTTTGTCGAGATTTTTGTTACTCCAATGGATGGTAGCCTTGTCATTATTGAAGGTAGTCTTTGTTACTCCAATGGATGATAGCCTTGTCATTATGGAAGGTAGTTTGTTGTCGAGATTTTTGTTACTCCAATGGATGGTAGCCTTTTCATTATGGAAGGTAGTTTGTCTTTGAAATTTTTGTTACTCCAATGGATTGTAGCCTTGTCACTATGTAAGGTAGTCTGTTGTGCAGATTTTTGTTACTCCAATTAATGGTAGCCTTGTCATTATGGAAGATAGTCTGTTGTCGAGATTTTTGTTATTCCAATGGATGGAAACCTTGTCAGTATGGAAGGTAGTCTTTTGTCGAGTATTTTGTTACTCCAATGGATGGTAGCCTTGTCATTATTTAAGGTAGTCTATTGTCGATATCTTTGTTACTCCAATGGATGATAGCCTTGTCATTATGCAATGTAGTATGTTGTTCAGATTTCTGTTACTCCAATGGATGATAGCCTTGTCATTATGGAAGGTAGTCAATTGTCGAGAATTTTGTTATTCCAATGGATAGTAGCCTTATCATTATGGAAGGTAGTTTTTTATCGAGATTTTTGTTACTCCAATGGATGGTAGCCTTGTCATTATGGAAGGTATTCTTTTGTCGATATTTTTGTTACTCCAATGGATGGTAGCCTTGTCATTATTGAAGGTAGTCTGTTGTCGATATCTTTGTTACTCCAATGGATGATAGCCTTGTCATTATGCAAGGTTGTCTGTTGTTCATATTTTTGTTACTCCAATGGATGGTAGCCTTGTCATTATGGAAGGTAATATTTTTTGGAGATTTTTGTTACTCCAATGGATGGTAGCCTTGTCATTATTGAAGGTAGTCTGTTATCGATTTGTTTGTTACTCCAATGGATGATAGCATTGTCATTATGGAAGGTAGTCTATTGTCGAGATTTTTTTTACTCCAATGGATGGTAGCCTTCTCATTATGTAAGGTAGTCTATTGTCGAGATTTTTGTTAACCCAACGGATGGTAGCCTTTTAATTATGGAAGGTAGTCTGTTGTCCAGATTTTTGTTACTCCAATGGATGGTAGCCTTTTCATTTTGGAAGGTAGTCTGTCGTTGAGATTTCTGTTACTCCAATGGATTGTAGCCTAGTCATTATGTAAGGTAGTCTATTGTTCAGATTTTTGTTATTCCAATGGATGGTAACCTTGTCATTATGGAAGGTAGTCTTTTGTCGAGATTTTTTGTACTCCAATGGATGGTAGCCTTGTCATTATTGAAGGTAGTCTGTTGTCAATATCTTTGTTACTCTAATGGATGATAGCCTTGTCATTATGGAAGGTAGTTTGTTGTCGATATCTTTGTTACTCCAATGGATGGTAGCCTTGTCATTATGGAAGGTAGTCTGTTGTCGAGATTTTTGTTACCCCAATGGATGGTAGCCTTGTAATTATGGAAGTTAGTCTTTTCTCGAGATTTTTGTTACTCCAATAGATGGTAGCCTCGTCATTATTGAAGGTAGTCTGACGTTGATATTTTTGTTACTCCAATGGATTGTAGCCTAGTCATTATGTAAGGTAGTCTGTTGTTCAGATATTTGTTACTCCAAAGGATGGTAGCCTTGTCATTATGGAAGATAGTCTGTTATCGAGATTTTTGTTATTCCAATGGATGGTAACCTTGTCATTCTGGAAGGTAGTCTTTTGTCGAGATTTTTGTTACTCCAATGGATGGTAGCCTTTTCATTATTGATAGTAGTCTATTGTCGATATCTTTGTTACTCCAATGGATGATAGCATTATCAATATGCAAGGTAGTATGTTGTGCATATTTTTGTTACTCCAATGGATGGTAGCCTTGTCATTATGGAAGGTAGTCTTTTGTCGAGATTTTTGTTACTCCAATGGATGGTAGCCTTTTCATTATTGAAGGTAGTCTATTGTCGATATCTTTGTTACTCCAATGGATGATAGCATTATCAATATGCAAGGTAGTATGTTGTGCATATTTTTGTTACTCCAATGGATGGTAGCCTTGTCATTATGGAAGGTAGACTATTGTCGAGATTTTTGTTATTCCAATGCATGGTAACCTTGTCATTATGGAAGGTAGTATTTTGTCGAGATTTTTGTTACTCCAATGGATGGTATCCTTGTCATTATTGAAAGTAGTCTGTTATCGATATCTTTGTTACTCCAATGGATGATAGCCTTGTCATTATGTAAGGTAGTCTGTTGTCGAGATTTTTGTTACTCCAATAGATGGTAGCCTTGTCATTATGGAAGGTAGTCTGTTGTCGTGATTTTTGTTACCCCAATGGATGGTAGCCTTGTAATTATGGAAGCTAGTTTGTTGTCGAGATTTTTGTAAATCCAATGGATGGTAGCCTTGTCATTATGGAAGGTAGTCGGTCGTTGAGAATTCTGTCACTCCAATGGATTGTAGCCTTGTCATTATGTAAGGTAGTCTGTTTTGAATATTTTTGTTACTCCAATGGATGATAGCCTTGTCATTATGGAAGGTAGTCTGTTGTTGATATTTTTGTTATTACAATGGATGGTAACCTTGTCATTATGAAAGGTAGTCTTTAGTCGAGATTTTTATTACTCCAATGGATGATAGCCTTGTCCTTATGCAAGGTAGTCTGTTGTTCAGATTTTTGTTACTCTAATGGATGGTAGCCTTGTCATTATGGAAGGTAGTCTGTTGTCGATATTTTTGTTACTACAATGAATGGTAGCCTTGTCAATATGGAAGGTATTATGTTGTTAAGATTTTTGTTACTCCAATGGATTATAGCCTTGTCATTATGGAATGAAGTCTGTTGTTCAGATTTTTGTTACTCCAATGGATGGTAGCCTTGTCATTACGGAAGGTAGTCTCTCGTTGAGATTTCAGTTACTCCAATGGATTGTAGCCTTGTAATTATGGAAGGTAGTCTGTTGTCGAGATTTTTGTTACTCCAATGGATGGTAGCCTTGTCATTATAGAAGGTAGTCTGTTGTTGAGATTTCTGATACTCCAATGGATTGTAGCCTTGTCATTATGGAAGGTAGTCTGTTGTTCATATTTTTGTTACTCCAATGGATGGTAGCCTTGTCATTATGGAAGGTAATATTTTTTCGAGATTTTTTTTACTCCAATGGATGGTAGCCTTGTCATTATTGAAGGTATTTTGTTATCGATTTCTTTGTTACTCCAATGGATGATAGCCTTGTCATTATGGAAGGTAGTATGTTGTCAAGATTTTTTTTACTCCAATGGATGGTACCCTTGTCATTATGGAAGGTAGTCTGTTCACGAGATTTTTGTTAACCCAATGGATGGTAGCCTTGTAATTATGGAAGGTAGTCTGTTGTCGAGATTTTTATTACTCCAAAGGATGGTAGCCTTGTCATTATGGAAGGTATTCTTTTGTCTAGATTTTTGTTACTCAATGGATAGTAGCCTTGTTATTATTGAAGGTAGTCTGTTATCGATATCTTTGTTACTTCAATGGATGATAGCCTTGTCATTATGGAAGGTAGTTTGTTGTCGTGATTTTTTTACTCCAATAAATGGTAGCCTTGTCATTATGGAAGGTAGTCTGTTGTTGAGATTTTTGTTAACCCAATGGATGGTAGCCTTGTAATTATGGAAGGTAGTCTGTTGTCGAGATTTTTTTTACTCCAATGGATGGTAGCCTTGTCATTATTGAAGGTAGTCTATTGTCGATATCTTTGTTACTCCAATGGATGATAGCCTGATCATTATGCAAGGTAGTCTGTTGTTCATATTTTTGTTACTCCAATGGATGGTAGCCTTGTCATTATGGAAGGTAGTCTATTGTCGAGATTTTTTGTATTCCAATGGATGATAGCCTTATCATTATGGAAGGTAGTTTTTTATCGAGATTTTTGTTACTCCATTGGATGGTAGCCTTGTCATTATGGAAGGTAGTCTATTGTCGAGATTTTTTGTATTCCAATGGATGGTAGCCTTCTCATTATGGAAGGTAGTTTTTTATCTAGATTTTTGTTACTCCAATGGATGGTAGCCTTGTCATTATGGAAGGTAGTCTGTTATCTAGATTTTTGTTACCCCAATAGATGTAGCCTTCTCATTATAGAAGGTCGTCTGTTGTCGAGATCTTTGTTACCCGAATGGTTGGTAGCCTTGTAATTATGGAAGGTAGTCTGTTGTCGAGATTTTTGTAACTCCAATGGATGGTATCCTTGTCATTATGGAAGGTAGTTTGTCGTTGTGATTTTTGTTACTCCAATGGACTGTAGCCTTGTCATTATGTAAGGTAGTCTGTTGTTCATATTTTTGTTGTGGATGGTAGCCTTGTCATTAATAAAGATAGTCTGTTGTCGAGATTTTTGTTATTCCAATGGATAGTAACCTTGTCAGTATGGAAGGTAGTCTTTTGTTGAGATTTTTGTTACTCCAATGGATGGTAGCCTTGTCATTATGGAAGGTAGTCTGTTGTCTAGATTTTTTTTACCCCAATGGATGTAAGCTTGTCATTATAGAAGGTAGCCTTGATATTATGGAAGGTAGTCTGTCGTTGAGATTTCTATTACTCCAATGGATTGTAGCCTTTTCATTATTGAAGGTAGTCTGTTGTTCAGATTTTTGTTACTCCAAAGGATGGTAGCCTTGTCGTTATGGAAGGTAGTTTGTTGTTGAGATTTTTGTTACTCCAATGGATTGTAGCCTTGTCATTACGGAAGGTAGTCTGTTGTCAAGATTTTTATTACCCCAATGGATGGTAGCCTTGTAATTATGGAAGGTAGTCTGTTATCGAGATTTTTGTTACTCCAATGGATGGTAGCCTGGTCATTATGGAATGTAGTCTATTGTTGAGATTTCTGTTACTCCAATGGATTGTAGCCTTGTCATTATGGAAGGTAGTATGTTGTTCAGATTTTTGTTACTCCAATGGATGGTAGCCTTGTCATTATGGAAGGTAATATTTTTTCGAGATTTTTGTTACTCCAATGGATGGTAACCTTGTCATTATTGAAGGTAGTCTGTTATCGATATCTTTGTTACTCCAATGGATGATAGCCTTGCCATTATGGAAGGTAGTCTATTGTCGAGATTTTTTTTACTCCAATGGATGGTAGCCTTGTCATTATGGAAGGTAGTCTGTTGTTGATATTTTTGTTAACCCAATGGATGGTAGCCTTGCAATTATGGAAGGTAGTTTGTTGTCGAGATTTTTGTTACTCCAATTGATGGTAGCCATGTCATTATTGAAGGTAGTCTATTATCGATATCTTTGTTACTCCAATGGATGATAGCCTTGTCATTATGCAAGGTAGTCTGTTGTTCATATTTTTGTTACTCCAATGGATTGTAGCCTTGTCATTATGGAAGGTAGTCTATTGTCGAGATTTTTGTTATTCCAATGGATGGTAGCCTTATCATTATGGAAGGTAGTTTTTTATCCAGATTTTTGTTACTCCAATGGATGGTAGCCTTGTCATTATGGAAGGTAGTCTGTTGTTTAGATTTTTGTTACCCCAATGGATGTAGCCTTCTCATTATAGAAGTACGTCTGTTGTCGAGATCTTTGTTACCCCAATGGATGGTAGCCTTGTAATTATGGAAGGTAGTCTGTTGTCGAGATTTTTGTAACTCCAATGGATGGTATCCTTGTCATTATGGAAGGTAGTTTGTCGTTGAGATTTTTGTTACTCCAATGGATTGTAGCCTTGTCATTATGTAAGGTAGTTTGCTGTTCATATTTTTGTTACTCCAGTGGATGGTATCCTTGTCATTATTGAAGATAGTCTGTTGTCGAGATTTTTGTTATTCCAATGGATGGTAACCTTGTCAGTATGGAAGGTAGTCTTTTGTCGAGATTTTTGTTACTCTAATGGATGGTAGCCTTGTCATTATGGAAGGTAGTCTATTGTCAAGATTTTTGTTACCGCAATGGATGTAAGCTTGTCATTATATAAGGTAGCTTTGATATTATGGAAGGTAGTCTATCGTTGAGATTTCTATTGCTCCAATGGATTGTAGCCTTTTCATTATTGAAGGTAGTTTGTTGTTCAGATTTTTGTTACTCCAATGGATGGTAGCCTTGTCATTATGGAAGGTAGACTGTTGTTGAGATTTCTGTTACTCCAATGGATTGTAGCCTTTGTAAGTTTAAGATTGCGCCTAAGAGGGGGGGTGAATTAGGTGGTGGTCGATTTTTGACTTATTTTATACTTTCTGGTTTTGATTTAGTGCTTGAAAACTGTAAAGTTCAGAAAAAGTAGAGAGACACGGAGATTTATCCTGGTTCCTTCCACACCCCGGAAGTACGTCCAGTCCCCTTGCAAACACGCAAGAGATTTTACTATTTTGTTAGAACTTTTACAAGACTCTTCCTAGTCTTATCAACTAAAGAACCTAACAAATACAAAGAACACCCTCTTGGATTTCCAATAAGTCTAATGAGAACAATCCTCTCAAAAGATACCTCTTGTTTCCAACAATGGACAACAAGGAACAAAAGTAATCTAATACTTAATTCCAACAATCCTGGAAATAAGTTACACTTTGTATAATTTTATGAAGTATGATTTCTTGAAAGATGTTGATCGCATAGAGTGACTTCTTTGAAGTTTCTTCTTTCTTCTCTTGTAAGCAATTCAAACTATAACACAATGTTTAGATAATGCTCAAAGATTTCTGTTCTTTATGTTTGTGAAAGTGCAGAAAATCGTTGTTCTTAAAAGTTAAGAAATATGAAGTTTGAATATATTACAAAGTTCAGATTTTATTGCATAAGAGAAGAGTTGTTTATGATTTGAAAGATTTTGTAATATATAGTAATCAAGATACCTTTCCAAATGGACACTTTTTTGTTTGAAAAACTTGATAAGATGCAATGTTTGATCATGCAACTATTGGAGAAAAGGTGTGAAGGATATCTTGAAACCAGTTCAGATTTTTCAAAACTTTCAATGTGTAAATCGATTAACATAAGATGCAAATCGATTGCATGGGTTTGTAACGTTCAGAATTTCAAAAAATTTGAAGTGTAAATCGATTAGCATGTTGTGTAAATAGATTTACAAGAGTTAAAAATTCAGTTTGTTTTGTGATCAATCGATTTACACAACATGTAAATCGATTGCTGGCAGAGATAATCAGTTTTTTGAAAAAGCATGTGTAAATCGATTTACACAAGATGTTAATCGACTTACAGCAGATAAAAAACTTAAAATTTGTTTTGAAATATAAGTGAAATGTTGTGGCAAGTGTGTATATCATTTTTGAGTATTTCTAATCAATGTAGTTCAATGGAGAATTGATATACTTGATTGCTTGCCATGATCCTTGAAGCTTTGAGTGAATGATGCTTTAAGTTAATTTCACTTCTTTTCCTTCTTGCCATAATGCTTGTTTGTCTTTCATCAAACTAGCTTGTTTGTCTTTCATCAAAACTAAAGTTGAGTTGAGGCTTGAGATTACATTCTCCCCCTTTTTGATGATGACAAACCATTTTCCTTTATGAGTTGTTCAGAATTTGATCAAAAAGTGTTTTCTCCCCCTGAGAAGATTTCTCCCCCTATGGAGAAAAAGATTTGAAAGCTTGCTCTGTAAAGACAATTGAAACAAACAACCATAAAGTGCTATCACATCCTTCTCCCCCTTTGACATTATCAAAAAGAAGGGAAAGATGCAATAAAAAATGGACAAAAATACATATAATAATTTTGAAAGCTTTAACCATAGCCATATTGCTTCATGATACTTTTTATCATCCTTTGATAAAAGCACATAGTAGTTATCTTCATCAAAACATGATGTTGAAGCCTTTGTCACAAAGTTGACTTGTACTTAGAAGTTGTCTTTTGTTCTTCAACATAAAGTACATCTTCAATGGATATGAAAGTTAGTGTATCAACTTTGCCAATGCCAAGAATTCTTCCTTTAAGGTATTTCCCATATGTGAAATAATCCTTGGACTTGAACTAGATTTGAAAGTTAGTGTATGTCTCCCATCATATGCTTTGAACAACCACTATCAAGATACAAAATATTGTATGTGGTCTTCAAGCATACCTACAAAACAAATTAAGTTTGATTTGGTACCCAATTTGCTTTGGGTCCATCATAATTAGTTCCTTTCTTAACCCATACATAATGCCCACTTGCCATACTAAAGTTTCTAACATAGCAAGCATTAGGTGTATGGCCTTTAATACCACAATAAAAACAAGTAGGTTCAAAGTTACTTCTATATCTAGAAGGATAAGATTTCTTCTTAGGAAATGTTTTCTTTTTCGGATAATGACGAACTATTTTAGGTTTGTTCACTTTCTCTTTGGAAGATTGATCACTTGCCTTAACAAAGATAGTTTTGTTATAACTTGGTTTTGAGAACTTTGAATATCCAAGTCCACTTTTATCATTGGAGTATCTTTGTTGGCTAAGAACACCTTCCAATCCAATTTGCCCTTTTTCATATCTTTCAATGACTCTTTTTAATTGGACAATTTGGAAAGAGAGTGAATCACAATTTTTGCATACAAAATTTTGTTTTTGTTCATCACTTGACTTTTGTTTTTCTTCTTTGAAATCTTTTTCCATTGAAACATATTTTTCTTCTAAGGATGAAATTTGTTTCTTTTGTGATGAAATGGTTTTATACAGAATTTTGCATTCATTCAATAGTTCATCTATAGCACCTTGTGCATCACTATCAGAAAGATAAAATTCATTACTAACCTCATTGTCTTCATCATCGGAATGGTGTGAGACCATCAATGCTAGATTTGCACATTCGTCGCTTTCCGATTTCGATGTACTGCTCAGATCATTATCTTCCCATGTTATGTAGGCTTTCTTTTGTTTTGAGTCCTTTCCTTTGAATCCGTTTTTCTTTAGGAGATTTCGACAGTTTGGCTTGATGTGTCCTTGCTTTCCACATTCATAACATGGGACATCTTGTGTTGATGTGGAGGCTTCTCTTTTCTTGAAGTGCTTTCTCTTATGTGCATGAGATCCGCCTTTGTCATTTCTGCCAAAAAACTTCCCAAGTCTTTTCACAAGAAGCATGAAATTTTCATCTTCTTCCGGATTGTCTTCTTTTACCACTTCCTTTGAATCAATTTTTAAAGCAATGTTTTTGGACTTCTTTTCTAGATTCTCATGTTTTTCAAGTCTACCGAGTTCCGTTTCGTATTCTTGAAGTTTTCCAAATAGTGTAGCGGAAGTCATTGCGGAGAGACTCTTCTTTTCCGAGATTGCCCTTACCTTTGGTTGCCATTCCCTAGTCAATGATCTAAGGACTTTCAAGTTGAGTTCATCATTTGTCAAGGTTTTACCAAGAGCACTTAAGTGATTTGTCAAATGCACAAATCTCTTTTGTAAGTCAAGAATGGATTCTCCTGGCTGCATTCGAAATAGTTCATATTCTTGACTTAAGGTATTTAGCCTTGATCTTTTTACTTCAGTCGTTCCTTCATGAGTTTGAACCAAGGTATCCCAAATTTCCTTTGCTGTTCTGCATGTCGAGACACGGAAAAATTCGTCCATACTGAGTGCACCTTGAAGAAGGTTTATTGCGTTTTTGTCATAGAGAACTTTCTTTTTATCATCGTCGTCCCATGCAGTTTTAGGCTTTGAAGAGCCAACGCCATTGATTACCGTTACCGGGATAAATGGACCATTTTCAACAGCATTCCATACTTCCTCTCCTTGTGCTTCTAAATGCACCTTCATGCGTATTTTCCAGAAGTCAAAATATTTACCACAGAATAGAGGAGGCTTGTTGTTACTACCACCATCTCTAAAAATGGGTTGATGATTTGCGGAAGCCATTCTAGATCTCTAGGAGTAGGTTACCTATAACCTGCTCTGATACCAATTGTAATTTTAAGATTGCGCCTAAGAGGGGGGTGAATTAGGTGGTGGTCGATTTTTGACTTATTTTATACTTTCTGGTTTTGATTTAGTGCTTTGAAAACTGTAAATTGCAGAAAGTAAAGAGACACGGAGATTTATCCTGGTTCCTTCCACACCCCGGAAGTACGTCCAGTCCCCTTGCAAACACGCAAGAGATTTTACTATTTTGTTAGAACTTTTACAAGACTCTTCCTAGTCTTATCAACTAAAGAACCTAACAAATACCAAGAACACCCTCTTGGATTTCCAATAAGTCTAATGAGAACAATCCTCTCAAAAGATACCTCTTGTTTCCAACAATGGACAACAAGGAACAAAAGTAATCTAATACTTAATTCCAACAATCCTGGAAATAAGTTACACTTTGTATAATTTTATGAAGTATGATTTCTTGAAAGATGTTGATCGCATAGGGTGACTTCTTTGAAGTTTCTTCTTTCTTCTCTTGTAAGCAATTCAAACTATAACACAATGGTTAGATAATGCTCAAAGATTTCTGTTCTTTATGTTTGTGAAAGTGCAGAAAATCGTTGTTCTTAAAAGTTAAGAAATATGAAGTTTGAATATATTACAAAGTTCAGATTTTATTGCATAAGAGAAGAGTTGTTTATGATTTGAAAGATTTTGTAATATATAGTAATCAAGATACCTTTCCAAATGGACACTTTTCTGTTTGAAAAACTTGATAAGATGCAATGTTTGATCATGCAACTATTGGAGAAAAGGTGTGAAGGATATCTTGAAACCAGTTCAGATTTTTCAAAATTTTCAATGTGTAAATCGATTAACATAAGATGCAAATCGATTGCACGGGTTTGTAACATTCAGAATTTCAAATAATTTGAAGTGTAAATCGATTAGCATGTTGTGTAAATCGATTTACAAGAGTTAAAAATTCAGTTTGTTCTGTGATCAATAGATTTACACAACATGTAAATCGATTGCAGGCAGAGACAATCAGTTTTTTGAAAAAGCATGTGTAAATCGATTTACACAAGATGTTAATCGATTTACAGCAGAGAAAAAACTTAAAATTTGTTTTGAAATATAAGTGAAGTGTTGTGGCAAGTGTGTATATCATTTTTGAGCATTTCTAATCAATGTAGTTCAATTGAGAATTGATATACTTGATTGCTTGCCATGATCCTTGAAGCTTTGAGTGAATGATGCTTTAAGTTAATTTCACTGCTTTTCCTTCTTGCCATAATGCTTGTTGTCTTTCATCAAACTAGCTTGTTTGTCTTTCATCAAAACTAAAGTTGAGTTGAGGCTTGAGATTACAGCCTTGTCATTACGGAAGGTAGTCTGTTGTCAAGATTTTTGTTACCCCAATGGATGGTAGCCTTGTAAATATTGAAGGTAGTCTATTATCGATATCTTTGTTACTTCAATGGATGATAGCCTTTCCATTATGCAAGGTAGTCTGTTGTTCATATTTTTGTTACTCCAAATGATGGTAGCCTTGTCATTATGGAAGGTAGTCTGTTGTCGAGATTTTTGTTACTCCAATGGATGGTAGCCTTGTCATTATGGAAGGTAGTGTGTTGTTGAGATTTCTGTTACTCCAATGGATTGTAGCCTTGTCATTATGGAAGGTAGTCTGTTGTTCAGATTTTTGTTACTCCAATGGATGGTAGCCTTGTCATTATGGAAGGTAATATTTTTTCGAGATTTTTGTTACTCCAATGGATGGTAGCCTTGTCATTATTGAAGGTAGTCTGTTATTGATATCTTTGTTACTCCAATGGATGATAGCCTTGTCATTATGGAAGGTAGTCTGTTGTCGAGATTTTTTTCACTCCAATGGATGGTAGCCTTGTCATTATGGAAGGTAGTTTGTTGTTGAGGATTTTGTTAACCCAATGGATGGTAGCCTTGTAATTATGGAAGGTAGTCTGTTGTCGAGATTTTTGTTACTCCAATGGATGGTAGCCTTGTCATTATTGAAGGTAGTCTATAATCGATATCTTTGTTACTTTAATGGATGATAGCCTTTCCATTATGCAAGGTAGTCTGTTGTTCATATTTATGTTACTCCAATGGATGGTAGCCTTGTCATTAAGGAAGGTAGTGTATTGTCGAGATTTTTGTTATTCCAATGGATGGTAGCCTTATCATTATGGAAGGTAGTTTTTTATCGAGAGTTTTGTTACTCCAATGGATGGTAGCCTTTTCATTATGGAAGGTAGTTTGTTGTCTAGATTTTTGTTACCCCAATGGATGTAGCCTTCTCATTATAGAAGGTCGTCTGTTGTCGAGATCTTTGTTACCCCAATGGATGGTAACCTTGTAATTATGGAAGGTAGTCTGTTGTCGAGATTTTTGTAACTCCAATGGATGGTATCCTTGTCATTATGAAAGGTAGTTTGTCGTTGAGATTTTTGTTACACCAATGGATTGTAGCCTTGTCATTATGTAAGGTAGTCTGTTGTTCATATTTTTGTTACTCCAGTGGATGGTAGCCTTGTCATTATTGAAGATAGTCTATTGTCGAGATTTTTGTTATTCCAATGGATGGTAACCTTGTCAGTATGGAAGGTAGTCTTTTGTCGAGATTTTTGTTACTCCAATGGATGGTAGCCTTCTCATTATGGAAGTTAGTCTGTTGTCAAGATTTTTGTTACCCCAAATGGATGTAAGCTTGTCATTATAGAAGGTATACTTGATATTATGGAAGGTAGTCTGTCGTTTAGATTTCTATTACTCCAATGGACTGTAGCCTTGTCATTATGGAAGGTAGTCTGTTGTTGAGATTTTTGTTATTCCATTGGATAGTAGCCTTGTCATTATGGAAGGTAGTTTATTGTCGAGATTTTTGTTATTCCAATGGATGGTAAGCTTGTCATTATGAAAGGTAGTATTTTGTCGAGATTTTTGTTACTCCAATGGATGGTAGCCTTGTCATTATTGAAGGTAGTCTGTTATCGATATCTTTGTTACTCCAATGGATGATAGCCTTCTCATTATGGAAGGTAGTATGTTGTCGAGATTTTTGTTACTCCAATGGATGGTAGCCTTGTCATTATGGAAGGTAGTTTGTTGTCGCGATTTTTGTTATCCCAATGGATGGTAGCCTTGTAATTATGGAAGGTAGTTTATTGTCGATTTCTTTGTTACTCCAATGGATGATAGCCTTGTCATTATGCAAGGTAGTCTGTTGTTCAGATTTTTGTTACTCTAATGGATGGTAGCCTTATCATTATGGAAGGTAGTTTGTTGTCGATATTTTTGTTACTCCAATGAAAGGTAGCCTTGTCAATATCGAAGGTAGTCTGTCGTTAAGATTTTTGTTACTCCAATGGATTATAGCCTTGTCATTATGGAAGGTAGTCTGTTGTTCAGATTTTTGTTACTCCAATGGATGGTAGCCTTGTCATTATGGAAGATAGTATGTTGTTGAGATTTTTGTTATTCCAACGGATGGTAACCTTGTCAGTATGGAAGGTAGTCTTTTGTCGAGATTTTTGTTACTCCAATAGATGGTATCCTTGTCATTATGGTAGGTAGTCTGTTGTCGCAATTTTTGTTACCCCAATGGATGGTAGCCTTGTAATTATGGAAGGTAGTTTGTTGTCGATATTTTTGTTACTCCAATGGATGGTAGCCTTGACATTATGAAAGGTAGTCGGTCATTGAGAATTATGTCACTCCAATGGATTGTAGCCTTGTCATTATGTAAGGTAGTCTGTTTTGAAGATTTTTGTTACTCCAATGGATGTTAGCCTTGTCATTATGGATGGTAGTCTGTAGTTGATATTTTTGTTATTCCAATGGATGGTAACCTTGTCATTATGGAAGGTAGTCTTTTGTCGAGATTTTTGTTACTCCAATGGATGATAGCCTTATCATTATGCAAGGTAATCTGTTGTTCAGATTTTTGTTACTCTAATGGATGGTAGCCTTGTCATTATGGAAGGTAGTCTGTTGTCGATATTTTTGTTACTCCAATGAACGGTAGCCTTGTCAATATGGAAGGTAGTCTGTCGTTAAGATGTTTGTTACTCTAATGGATTATAGCCTTGTCATTACGGAAGGTAGTTTGTTGTTCAGATTTTTGTTACTCCAATGGATGGTAGCCTTGTCATTACGGAAGGTAGTCTGTTGTCAAGAATTTTGTTACCCCAATGGATGGTAGCCTTGTAATTATGGAAGGTAGTTTGTTGTCGAGATTTTTGTTACTCCAATGGATGGTAGCCTTATCATTATGGAAGGTAGTTTGTTGTTGAGATTTCTGTTACTCCAATGGATTGTAGCCTTGTCATTATGGAAGGTAGTCTGTTGTTCAGACTTTTGTTACTCCAATGGATGGTATCCTTGTCATTATGGAAGGTAATATTTTTTCGAGATTTTTGTTACTCTAATGGATGGTAGCCATGTCATTATTGAAGGTAATCTGTTATCGATATCTTTTTTACTCCAATGGATGATAGCCTTGCCATTATGGAAGGTAGTTTGTTGTCGATATCTTTGTTACTCCAATGGATGATAGCCTTGTCATTATGCAAGGTAGTCTGTTGTTCAGATTTTTGTTACTCTAATGGATGGTAGCCTTGTCATTTTGGAAGGTAGTCTGTTGTCGATATTTTTGTTACTCCAATGAAAGGTAGCCTTGTCAATATGGAAGGTAGTCTGTCGTTAAGATTTTTGTTACTCCAATGGATTATAGCCTTGTCATTATGGAAGGTAGTCTGTTGTTCAGATTTTTGTTACACCAATGGATGGTAGCCTTGTCATTATGGAAGATAGTCTGTTGTCGAGATTTTTGTTATTCCAATGGATGGTAACCTTGTCAGTATGGAAGGTAGTCTTTTGTCGAGATTTTTGTTACTCCAATGGATGGTAGCCTTGTCATTATGGAAGGTAGTCGGTTGTCAAGATTTTTGTTACCCCAATGGATGTAAGCTTGTCATTATAGAAGGTAGCCTTGATATTATGGAAGGTAGTCTGTCGTTGAGATTTCTATTACTCCAATGTATTGTAGCCTTTTCATTATTGAAGGTAGTCTATTGTTGAGATTTTTATTATTCCATTGGATAGTAGCCTTGTCATTATGGAAGGTAGTCTATTGTCGAGATTTTTGTTATTCCAATGGATGGTAACCTTGTCATTATGGAAGGTAGTATTTTGTCGAGATTTTTGTTACTCGAATGGATGGTAGCCTTGTCATTATTGAAGGTAGTCTGTTATCGATATCTTTGTTACTCCAATGGATGATAGCTTTGTCATTATTGAAGGTAGTCTTTTGTCGAGATTTTTGTTACTCCAATGGATGGTAGCCTTGTCATTATGGATGGTAGTCTGTTGTCACGATTTTTGTTACCCCAATGGATGGTAGCCTTGTAATTCTGGAAGGTAGTTTGTTGTCGATATTTTTGTTACTCCAATGGATGCTAGCCTTATCATTGTGGAAGGTAGTTGGTCGTTGAGAATTCTGTCACTCCAATGGATGATAGCCTTATCATTATGCAAGGTAGTCTGTTGTTCAGATTTTTGTTACTCCAATGGATGGTAGCCTTGTCATTATGGAAGGTAGTCTGTTGTCGATTTTTTTGTTACTCCAATGGATGGTAGCCTTGTCATTATGGAAGGTAGTCTGTTGTTGAGATTTTTGTTATTCCATTGGATAGTAGCCTTGTCATTATGGAAGGTAGTTTATTGTCGAGATTTTTGTTATTCCAATGGATGGTAAGCTTGTCATTATGGAAGGTAGTATTTTGTCGAGATTTTTGTTACTCCAATGGATGGTAGCCTTGTCATTATTGAAGGTAGTCTGTTATCGATATCTTTGTTACTCCAATGGATGATAGCCTTCACATTATGGAAGGTAGTCTGTTGTCGAGATTTTTGTTACTCCAATGGATGGTAGCCTTGTCATTATGGAAGGTAGTTTGTTGTCGCGATTTTTGTTATCCCAATGGATGGTAGCCTTGTAATTATGGAAGGTAGTTTATTGTCGATTTCTTTGTTACTCCAATGGATGATAGCCTTCTCATTATGCAAGGTAGTCTGTTGTTCAGATTTTTGTTACTCTAATGGATGGTAGCCTTGTCATTATGGAAGGTAGTTTATTGTCGATATTTTTGTTACTCCAATGAAAGGTAGCCTTGTCAATATCGAAGGTAGTCTGTCATTAAGATTTTTGTTACTCCAATGGATTATAGCCTTGTCATTATGGAAGGTAGTCTGTTGTTCAGATTTTTGTTACTCCAATGGATGGTAGCCTTGTCATTATGGAAGATAGTCTGTTGTCGAGATTTTTGTTATTCCAACGGATGGTAACCTTGTCAGTATGGAAGGTAGTCTTTTGTCGAGATTTTTGTTACTCCAATGGATGGTAGCCTTGTCATTATGGAAGGTAGTCAATTGTCTAGATTTTTGTTACCCTAATGGATGTAAGCTTGTCATTATAGAAGGTAGCCTTGATATTATGGAAGGTAGTATGTCGTTGAGATTTCTATTACTCCAATGGATTGTAGCCTTTTCATTATTGAAGGTAGTCTGTTGTTCAGATTTTTGTTACTCCAATGGATGGTAGCCTTGTCATTATGGAACGTAGTCTGTTGTTGAGATTTTTATTATTTCATTGGATAGTAGCCTTTTCGTTATGGAAGGTAGTCTTTTGTCGAGATTTTTGTTACTCCAATGGATGGTATCCTTGTCATTATGGTAGGTAGTCTGTTGTCGCGATTTTTGTTACCCCAATGGATGGTAGCCTTGTAATTATGGAAGGTAGTTTGTTGTCGATATTTTTGTTACTCCAATGGATGGTAGCCTTGACATTATGAAAGGTAGTCGGTCGTTGAGAATTATGTCACTCCAATGGATTGTAGCCTTGTCATTATGTAAGGTAGTCTGTTTTGAAGATTTTTGTTACTCCAATGGATGTTAGCCTTGTCATTATGGAAGGTAATCTGTAGTTGATATTTTTGTTATTCCAATGGATGGTAACCTTGTCATTATGGAAGGTAGTCTTTTGTCGAGATCTTTGTTACTCCAATGGATGATAGCCTTGTCATTATGCAAGGTAATATGTTGTTCAGATTTTTGTTACTCTAATGGATGGTAGCCTTGTCATTATTGAAGGTAGTCTGTTGTCGATATTTTTGTTACTCCAATGAACGGTAGCCTTGTCAATATGGAAGGTAGTCTGTCGTTAAGATGTTTGTTACTCCAATGGATTATAGCCTTGTCATTATGGAAGGTAGTTTGTTGTTCAGATTTTTGTTACTCCAATGGATGGTAGCCTTGTCATTACGGAAGGTAGTCTGTTGTCAAGAATTTTGTTACCCCAATGGATGGTAGCCTTGTAATTATGGAAGGTAGTCTGTTGTCGAGATTTTTGTTACTCCAATGGATGGTAGCCTTATCATTATGGAAGGTAGTTTGTTGTTGAGATTTCTGTTACTCCAATGGATTGTAGCCTTGTCATTATGGAAGGTAGTCTGTTGTTCAGATTTTTGTTACTCCAATGGATGGTATCCTTGTCATTATGGAAGGTAATATTTTTTCGAGATTTTTGTTACTCTAATGGATGGTAGCCTTGTCATTATTGAAGGTAATCTGTTATCGATATCTTTTTTACTCCAATGGATGATAGCCTTGTCATTATGGAAAGTAGTTTGTTGTTAATATCTTTGTTACTCCAATGGATGATAGCCTTGTAATTATGCAAGGTAGTCTGTTGTTCAGATTTTTGTTACTCTAATGGATGGTAGCCTTGTCATTATGGAAGGTAGTCTGTTGTCGATATTTTTGTTACTCCAATGAAAGGTAGCCTTGTCAATATGGAAGGTAGTCTGTCGTTAATATTTTTGTTACTCCAATGGATTAAAGCCTTGTCATTATGGAAGGTAGTCTGTTGTTCATATTTTTGTTACACCAATGGATGGTAGCCTTGTCATTATGGAAGATAGTCTGTTGTCGAGATTTTTGTTATTCCAATGGATGGTAATCTTGTCAGTATGGAAGGTAGTCTTTTGTCGAGTTTTTTTATTACTCCAATGGATGGTAGCCTTGTCATTATGGAAGGTAGTCGGTTGTCAAGATTTTTGTTACCCCAATGGATGTAAGCTTGTCATTATTGAAGGTAGCCTTGATATTATGGAAGGTAGTCTGTCGTTGAGATTTCTATTACTCCAATGTATTGTAGCCTTTTCATTATTGAAGGTAGTCTATTGTTGAGATTTTTATTATTCCATTGGATAGTAGCCTTGTCATTATGGAAGGTAGTCTATTGTCGAGATTTTTGTTACTCCAATGGATGGTATCCTTTTCATTATGGTAGGTAGTCTGTTGTCGCGATTTTTGTTACCCCAATGGATGGTAGCCTTCTAATTATGGAAGGTAGTTTGTTGTCGATATTTTTGTTACTCCAATGGATGGTAGCCTTGACATTATGAAAGGTAGTCGGTCATTGAGAATTATGTCACTCCAATGGATTGTAGCCTTGTCATTATGTAAGGTAGTCTGTTTTGAAGATTTTTGTTACTCCAATGGATGTTAGCCTTGTCATTATGGAAGGTAATCTGTAGTTGATATTTTTGTTATTCCAATGGATGGTAACCTTGTCATTATGGAAGGTAGTCTTTTGTCGAGATCTTTGTTACTCCAATGGATGATAGCCTTGTCATTATGCAAGGTAATCTGTTGTTCAGATTTTTGTTACTCTAATGGATGGTAGCCTTGTCATTATTGAAGGTAGTCTGTTGTCGATATTTTTGTTACTCCAATGAACGGTAGCCTTGTCAATATGGAAGGTAGTATGTCGTTAAGATGTTTGTTACTCCAATGGATTATAGCCTTGTCATTATGGAAGGTAGTTTGTTGTTCAGATTTTTGTTACTCCAATGGATGGTAGCCTTGTCATTACGGAAGGTAGTCTGTTGTCAAGAATTTTGTTACCCCAATGGATGGTAGCCTTGTAATTATGGAAGGTAGTCTGTTGTCGAGATTTTTGTTACTCCAATGGATGGTAGCCTTATCATTATGGCAGGTAGTTTGTTGTTGAGATTTCTGTTACTCCAATGGATTGTAGCCTTGTCATTATGGAAGGTAGTCGGTTGTCAAGATTTTTGTTACCCCAATGGATGTAAGCTTGTCATTATTGAAGGTAGCCTTGATATTATGGAAGGTAGTCTGTCGTTGAGATTTCTATTACTCCAATGTATTGTAGCCTTTTCATTATTGAAGGTAGTCTATTGTTGAGATTTTTATTATTCCATTGGATAGTAGCCTTGTCATTATGGAAGGTAGTCTATTGTCGAGATTTTTGTTATTCCAATGGATGGTAACCTTGTCATTATGGAAGGTAGTATTTTGTCGAGATTTTTGTTACTCGAATGGATGGTAGCCTTGTCATTATTGAAGGTAGTCTGTTATCGATATCTTTGTTACTCCAACGGATGATAGCTTTGTCATTATGGAAGGTAGTCTTTTGTCGAGATTTTTGTTACTCCAATGGATGGTAGCCTTGTCATTATGGATGGTAGTCTGTTGTCGCGATTTTTGTTACCCCAAGGGATGGTAGCCTTGTAATTATGGAAGGTAGTTTGTTGTCGATATTTTTGTTACTCCAATGGATGCTAGCCTTATCATTGTGGAAGGTAGTTGGTCGTTGAGAATTCTGTCACTCCAATGGATGATAGCCTTATCATTATGCAAGGTAGTCTGTTGTTCAGATTTTTGTTACTCCAATGGATGGTAGCCTTGTCATTATGGAAGGTAGTCTGTTGTCGATATTTTTGTTACTCAAATGGATGGTAGCCTTGTCATTATGGAAGGTAGTCTGTTGTTGAGATTTTTGTTATTCCATTGGATAGTAGCCTTGTCATTATGGAAGGTAGTTTATTGTCGAGATTTTTGTTATTCCAATGGATGGTAAGCTTGTCATTATGGAAGGTAGTATTTTGTCGAGATTTTTGTTACTCCAATGGATGGTAGACTTGTCATTATTGAAGGTAGTCTGTTATCGATATCCTTGTTACTCCAATGGATGATATCCTTCTCATTATGGAAGGTAGTCTGTTGTCGAGATTTTTGTTACTCCAATGGATGGTAGCCTTATCATTATGGAAGGTAGTTTATTGTCGATTTCTTTGTTACTCCAATGGATGATAGCCTTGTCATTATGCAAGGTAGTCTGTTGTTCATATTTTTGTTACTCTAATGGATGGTAGCCTTTTCATTATGGAAGGTAGTTTGTTGTCGATACTTTTGTTACTCCAATGAAAGGTAGCCTTGTCAATATCGAAGGTAGTCTATCGTTAAGATTTTTATTACTCCAATGGATTATAGCCTTGTCATTATGGAAGGCAGTCTGTTGTTCAGATTTTTGTTACTCCAATGGATGGTAGCCTTGTCATTATGGAAGATAGTCTGTTGTCGAGATTTTTGTTATTCCAACGGATGGTAACCTTGTTAGTATGGAAGGTAGTCTTTTGTCGAGATTTTTGTTACTCCAATGGATGGTAGCCTTGTCATTATGGAAGGTAGTCAATTGTCTAGATTTTTGTTACCCTAATGGATGTAAGCTTGTCATTATAGAAGGTAGCCTTGATATTATGGAAGGTAGTATGTCGTTGAGATTTCTATTACTCCAATGGATTGTAGCCTTTTCATTATTGAAGGTAGTCTGTTGTTCAGATTTTTGTTACTCCAATGGATGGTATCCTTGTCATTATGGAACGTAGTCTGTTGTTGAGATTTTTATTATTCCATTGGATAGTAGCCTTGTCGTTATGGAAGGTAGTCTTTTGTCGAGATTTTTGTTACTCCAATGGATGGTATCCTTGTCATTATGGTAGGTAGTCTGTTGTCGCGATTTTTGTTACCCCAATGGATGGTAGCCTTGTAATTATGGAAGGTAGTTTGTTGTTGATATTTTTGATACTCCAATGGATGGTAGCCTTGACATTATGAAAGGTAGTCGGTCGTTGAGAATTATGTCACTCCAATGGATTGTAGCCTTGTCAATATGTAAGGTAGTCTGTTTTGAAGATTTTTGTTGACCCAATTGATGGTAGCCTTGTAATTATGGAAGGTAGTCTGTTGTCGGGATTTTTGTTACTCCAATGGATGGTAGCCTTGTCATTATTGAAGGTAGTCTATTGTCGATATCTTTGTTACACCAATGCTTGATAGCCTTGTCATTATGCAAGGTAGTCTGTTGTTCATATTTTTGTTACTCAAATGGATGGTAGCCTTGTCATTATGGAAGGTAGTCTATTGTCGAGATTTTTGTTATTCCAATGGATGGTAGCCTTATCATTATGGAAGGCAGTTTTTTATCGAGATTTTAGTTACTCCAATGTATGGTAGCCTTGTCATTATAGAGGGTAGTTTGTTGTCTAGATTTTTGTTACCCCAATGGATGTAGCCTTCTCATTATAGAAGGTCGTCTATTATCGAGATCTTTGTTACCCCAATGGATGGTAGCCTTGTAATTATGGAAGGTAGTCTGTTGTCGAGATTTTTGTTACTCCAATGGATGGTATCCTTGTCATTATGGAAGGTAGTTTTTCGTTGAGATATTTGTTACTCCAACGGATTGTAGCCTTGTCATTATGTAAGGTAGTCTGTTGTTCATATTTTTGTTACTCCAGTGGATGGTAGCCTTGTCATTATGAAAGTTAGTTTGTTGTCGGGATTTTTTTTATTCCAATGGATGGTAACCTTGTCAGTATGGAAGGTAGTCTTTTGTCGATATTTTTGTTACTCCAATGGATGGTAGCCTTGTCATTATGGAAGGTAGTTTGTTGTCAAGATTTTTGTTACCCCAATGGATGTAAGCTTGTCATTATAGAAGGTAGCCTTGATATTATTGAAGGTAGTCTGTCATTGAGATTTCTATTACTCCAATGGATTGTAGCCTTTTCATTATTGAAGGTAGTCTGTTGTTCAGATTTTTGTTACTCCAATGGATGGAAGCGTTGTCATTATGGAAGGTAGTCTGTTGTTGAGATTTTTGTTATTCCATTGGATAATAGCCTTGTCATTATGGAAGGTAGTCTATTGTCGAGATTTTTGTTATTCCAATGGATGGTAACCTTGTCATTATGGAAGGTAGTATTTTGTCGAGATTTTTGTTACTCCAATGGATGGTAGCCTTGTCATTATTGAAGGTAGTCTGTTATCGATATCTTTGTTACTCTAATGGATGATAGCCTTTTCATTATGGAAGGTAGTCTGTTGTCGAGATTTTTGTTACTCCAATGGATGGTAGCCTTGTCATTATGGAAGGTAGTTTGTTGTCGGGATTTTTGTTACCCCAATGGATGGTAGCCTTGTAATTATGGAAGGTATTTTGTTGTCGAGATTTTTGTTACTCCAATGGATGGTAGCCTTGTCATTATGGAAGGTAGTCGGTCGTTAAGAATTCTTTCACTCCAATGGATTGTAGCCTTGTCATTATGTAAGGTAGTCTGTTTTGAAGATTTTTGTTACTCCAATGGATGTTAGCCTTGTCATTATGGAAGGTAGTCTGTTGTTGATATTTTTGTTATTCCAATGGATGGTAACCTTGTCTTTAAGGAAGGTAATCTTTTGTCGAGATTTTTGTTACTCCAACGGATGATAGCCTTGTCATTATGGAAGGTAGTCTGCTGTCGCAATTTTTGTTACCCCAATGGATGGTAGCCTTGTAATTATGGAAGGTAGTTTGTTGTCGATATCCTTGTTACTCCAATGGATGATAGCCTTGTCATTATTCAAGGTAGTCTGTTTGTATCAGATTTTTGTTACTCTAATGGATGGTAGCCTTGTCATTATGGAAGGTAGTCTGTTGTCGATATATTTGTTACTCCAATGAAAGGTAGCCTTGTCAATATGGAAGGTAGTCTGTCGTTAAGATTTTTGTTACTCCAATGCATTATATCCTTGTCATTATGGAAGGTAGTCTGTTGTTCATATTTTTGATACACCAATGGATGGTAGCCTTGTCATTATGGAAGATAGTCTGTTGTCGAGATTTTTGTTATTCCAACGGATGGTAACCTTGTCAGTATGGAATGTAGTCTTTTGTCGAGATTTTTGTTACTCCAATGTATGGTAGCCTTGTCATTATGGAAGTTAGTCGGTTGTCAAGATTTTTGTTACCCCAATGGATGTAAGATTGTCATTATAGAAGGTAGCCTTGATATTATGGAAGGTAGTCTGTCATTGAGATTTCTATTACTCCAATGTACTGTAGCCTTTTCATTATTGAAGGTAGTCTATTGTTGAGATTTTTATTATTCCATTGGATAGTAGCCTTGTCATTATGGAAGGTAGTCTATTGTCGAGATTTTTGTTATTCCAATGGATGGTAACCTTGTCATTATGGAAGGTAGTATTTTGTCGAGATTTTTGTTACTCGAATAGATGGTAGCCTTGTCATTATTGAAGGTAGTCTGTTATTGATATCTTTGTTACTCCAATGGATGATAGCCTTGTCATTATGGAAGTTAGTCTTTTGTCGAGATTTTTGTTACTCCAATGGATGGTAGCCTTGTCATTATGGATGGTAGTCTATTGTCGCGATTTTTGTTACCCCAATGGATGGTAGCCTTGTAATTATGGAAGGTATTTTGTTGTCGATATTTTTGTTACTCCAATGGATGGTAGCCTTGTCATTATGGAAGGTAGTTTGTTGTCTAGATTTTTTTTACCCCAATGGATGTAGCCTTCTCATTATAGAAGGTAGTCTATTGTCGAGATCTTTGTTACCCCAATGGATGGTAGCTTTGTAATTATGGAAGGTAGTATGTTGTAGAGATTTTTGTTACTCCAATGGATGGTAGCCTTGTCATTATAGAAGGTAGTCTGTTGTTGAGATTTCTGTTACTCCAATGGATTGTAGCCTTGTCATTATGGAAGGTAGTCTGTTGTTCAGATTTTTGTTACTCCAATGGATGGTATCCTTGTCATTATGGAAGGTAATATTTTTTCCAGATTTTTGTTACTCCAATGGATGGTAGCCTTGTCATTATTGAATATAGTCTGTTATCGATATCTTTGTTACTCCAATGGATGATAGCCTTGTCATTATGGAAGGTAGTATGTTGTCGAGATTTTTTTTACTCCAATGGATGGTAGCCTTGTCATTATGGAAGGTAGTCTGTTGTCAAGATTTTTGTTGACCCAATTGATGGTAGCCTTGTAATTATGGAAGGTAGTCTGTTGTCGAGATTTTTGTTACTCTAATGGATGGTAGCCTTGTCATTATTGAAGGTAGTCTATTGTCGATATCTTTGTTACTCCAATGGATGATAGCCTTGTCATTATGCAAGGTAGTCTGTTGTTCATATTTTTGTTACTCAAATGGATGGTAGCCTTGTCATTATGGAAGGTAGTCTATTGTCGAGATTTTTGTTATTCCAATGGATGGTAGCCTTATCATTATGGAAGGTAGTTTTTTATCGAGATTTTTGTTACTCCAATGGATGGTAGCCTTGTCATTATAGAAGGTAGTTCGTTGTTTAGATTTTTGTTACCCCAATGGATATAGCCTTCTCATTATAGAAGGTCGTCTGTTGTCGAGATCTTTGTTACCCCAATGGATGGTAGCCTTGTAATTATGGAAGGTAGTCTGTTGTCGAGATTTTTGTTACTCCAACGGATGGTATCCTTTTCATTATGGAAGGTAGTTTGTCGTTGAGATATTTGTTACTCCAATGGATTGTAGCCTTATCATTATGTAAGGTAGTCTGTTGTTCATATTTTTGTTACTCCAGTGGATGGTAGCCTTGTCATTATGAAAGATAGTTTGTTGTCGAGATTTTTTTTATTCCAATGGATGGTAACCTTGTCAGTATGGAAGGTAGTCTTTTGTCGAGATTTTTGTTACTCCAATGGATGGTAGCCTTGTCATTATGGAAGTTAGTTTGTTGTCAAGATTTTTGTTACCCCAATGGATGTAAGCTTGTCATTATAGAAGGTAGCCTTGATATTATTGAAGGTAGTCTGTCATTGAGATTTCTATTACTCCAATGGATTATAGCCTTTTCATTATTGAAGGTAGTCTGTTGTTTAGATTTTTGTTACTCCAATGGATGGTAGCCTTGTCATTATGGAAGGTAGTTTGTTGTTGAGATTTTTGTTATTCCATTGGATAATAGCCTTGTCATTATGGAAGGTAGTCTATTGTCGAGATTTTTGTTATTCCAATGGATGGTAACCTTGTCATTACGGAAGGTAGTATTTTGTCGAGATTTTTGTTACTCCATGGATGGTAGCCTTGTCATTATTGAAGGTAGTCTGTTATCGATATCTTTGTTACTCTAATGGATGATAGCCTTTTCATTATGGAAGGTAGTCTGTTGTCGAGATTTTTGTTACTCCAATGGATGGTAGCCTTGTCATTATGGAAGGTAGTCTGTTGCTGTGATTTTTGTTACCCCAATGGATGGTAGCCTTGTAATTATGTAAGGTATTTTGTTGTCGAGATTTTTGTTACTCCAATGGATGGTAGCCTTTTCATTATGGAAGGTAGTCGTTCGTTGAGAATTTTGTCACTCCAATGGATTGTAGCCTTGTCATTATGTAAGGTAGTCTGTTTTGAAGATTTTTGTTACTCCAATGGATGTTAGCCTTGTCATTATGGAAGGTAGTCTATTGTTGATATTTTTGTTATTCCAATGGATAGTAACCTTGTCATTAAGCAAGGTAGTCTTTTTTCGAGATTTTTATTACTCCAACGGGTGATAGCCTTGTCATTATGCAAGGTAGTTTGTTGTTCAGATTTTTGTTACTCTAATGGATGGTAGCCTTGTCATTATGGAAGGTAGTCTGTTGTCGATATTTTTCTTACTCCAATGAATGGTAGCCTTGTCAATATGGAAGGTAGTCTATCGTTAAGATTTTTGTTACTCCAATGGATTATAGCCTTGTCATTATGGAAGGTAGTCTGTTGTTCATATTTTTGTTACTCCAATAGATGGTAGCCTTGTCATTATGGAAGGTAGTCTGTTGTCGAGATTTTTGTTATTCTATTGGATGGTAGCCTTGTCATTACGGAAGGCAATTATTGACCATGTTTTTGATACTCCAACGGATGGTAGCCTTGTCATTACAGAAGGTAGTATGGTGTCAACATTTTTATTACCCCAATGGATGGTAGCCTTATAATTATGGAAGGTAGTTTGTTGTCTAGATTTTTGTTACTCCATTGGATGGTAGCCTTTTCATTATGGAAGGTAGTCTGTTGTTGAGATTTATGTTACTCCAATGGATTGTAGCCTTGTCATTATGGAAGGTAGTCTGTTGTTCAGATTTTTGTTACTCCAATGGATGGTAGCCTTGTCATTATGGAAGGTAATATTTTTTCGAGATTTTTGTTACTCCAATGGATGGTAGCCTTGTCATTATTGAAGGTAGTCTATTATCGATATCTTTGTTACTCCAATGGATGGCCTTGTCATTATCGAAGGTAGTCTTTTGTCGAGATTTTTTTTACTCCAATGGATGGTAGCCTTGTCATTATGGAAGGTAGTTTGTTGTCGAGATTTTTGTTAACCCAATGGATGGTATCCTTGTCATTATGGAAGGTAGTTTGTCGTTGAGATTTTTGTTACTCCAATGGATTGTAGCCTTGTCATTATGTAAGGTAGTTTGTTCTTCATATTTTTGTTACTCCAGTGGATGGTAGCCTTGTCATTATGGAAGGTAGTCGTTCGTTGAGAATTATGTCACTCTAATGGATTGTAGCCTTGTCATTATGTAAGGTAGTCTGTTTTGAAGATTTTTGTTACTCCAATGGATGTTAGCCTTGTCATTATGGAAGGTAGTCTGTTGTTGATATTTTTGTTATTCCAATGGATGGTAACCTTGTCATTAAGGAAGGTAGTCTTTTGTTGAGATTTTTGTTACTCCAACGGATGATAGCCTTGTCATTATACAAGGTAGTCTGTTGTTCAGATTTTTGTTACTCTAATGGATGGTAGCCTTGTCATTATGGAAGGTAGTCTGTTGTCGATATTTTTCTTACTCCAATGAATGGTAGCCTTGTCAATATGGAAGGTAGTCTATCGTTAAGATTTTTGTTACTCCAATGGATTATAGCCTTGTAATTATGGAAGGTAGTCTGTTGTTCAGATTTTTGTTACTCCAATGGATGGTAGCCTTGTCATTATGGAAGGTAGTCTGTTGTCGAGATTTTTGTTATTCTATTGGATGGTAGCCTTGTCATTACGGAAGGCACTTATTGTCGATATTTTTGATACTCCAACGGATGGTAGCCTTGTCATTACAGAAGGTAGTATGGTGTCAACATTTTTATTACCCCAATGGATGGTAGCCTTATAATTATGGAAGGTAGTCTGTTGTCGAGATTTTTGTTACTCCATTGGATGGTAGCCTTTTCATTATGGAAGGTAGTCTGTTGTTGAGATTTCTGTTACTCCAATGGATTGTAGCCTTATCATTATGGAAGGTAGTCTGTTGTTCAGATTTTTGTTACTCCAATGGATTGTAGCCTTGTCATTATGGAAGGTAATATTTTTTCGAGATTTTTGTTACTCCAATGGATGGTAGCCTTGTCATTATTAAAGGTAGTCTATTATGGATATCTTTGTTACTCTAATGGATGATAGCCTTGTCATTATGGAAGGTAGTCTTTTGTCGAGATTTTTTTTACTCCAATGGATGGTAGCCTTGTCATTATGGAAGGTAGTCTGTTGTCGAGATTTTTGTTAACCCAATGGATGGTAGCCTTGTAATTATGGAAGGTAGTATGTTGTCGAGATTTTTGTTACTCCAATGGATGGTAGCCTTTTCATTATTGAAGGTAGTCTATTTTAGATATCTTTGTTACTCCAATGGATGATAGCCTTGTCATTATGCAAGGTAGTCTGTTGTTCATATTTTTGTTATTCTAATGGATGGTAACCTTATCATTATGGATGGTAGTTTTTTATC
Organism: Vicia faba; assembly: GCA_948472305.1. Classification (NCBI taxonomy): domain Eukaryota; kingdom Viridiplantae; phylum Streptophyta; class Magnoliopsida; order Fabales; family Fabaceae; genus Vicia; species Vicia faba. Next base: position 854,636,786 of record OX451739.1, read on the forward strand.
GAGATTTTTGTTACTCCAATGGATGGTAGCCTTGTCATTATAGAAGGTAGTCTGTTGTCGAGATCTTTGTTAGCCCAATGCATGGTAGCCTTGTAATTATGGAAGGTAGTCTGTTGTCGAGATTTTTGTTACTCCAATGGATGGTATCCTTGTCATTATGGAAGGTAGTTTGTCGTTGAGATTTTTGTTACTCCAATGGATTGTAGCCTTGTCATTATGTAAGGTAGTTTGTTGTTCATATTTTTGTTACTCCAGTGGATGGTAGCCTTGTCATTATGGAAGATAGTTTTTTGTCGAGATTTTTATTATTCCAATGGATGTTAACCTTGTCAGTATGGAAGGTAGACTTTTGTCGAGATTTTTGTTACTCCAAATGATGGTAGCCTTGTCATTATGGAAGGTAATATTTTTGTTACCCCAATGGATGTAAGCTTGTCATTATAGAAGGTAGCCTTGATATTATAGAAGGTAGTTTGTCGTTTAGATTTCTATTACTCCAATGGATTGTAGCGTTTTCATTATTGAAGGTAGTCTGTTGTTCAGACTTTTGTTACTCCAACGGATGGTGGCCTTTTCATTATGGAAGGTAGTCTGTTGTCGAGATTTTTGTTATTCTATTGGATGGTAGCCTTGTCATTACAGAAGGCATTTATTGTCGATATTTTTGATACTCCAATGGATGGTAGCCTTGTCATTACGGAAGGTAGTCTGTTGTCAAGATTTTTGTTACTCCATTGGATGGTAGCTTGTTAATTATGCAAGGTAGTCTGTTGTTGAGATTTCTATTACTCCAATGGATTGTAGCCTTGTCATTATGGAAGGTAGTCTGTTGTTCAGATTTTTGTTACTCCAATGGATGGTAGCCTTGTCATTATGGAAGGTAATATTTTTTCGAGATTTTTGTTACTCCAATGGATGGTAGCCTTGTCATTATTAAAGGTAGTCTGTTATCGATATCTTTGTTACTCCAATGGATGATAGCCTTGTCATTTTTAAAGGTAGTCTGTTGTCGAGATTTTTTTTACTCCAATGGATGGTAGCCTTGCCATTATGGAAGGTAGTCTGTAGTCGAGATACTTTTTAACCCAATGGATGGTAGCCTTGTAATTATGGAAGGTAGTCTGTTGTTGAGATTTTTGTTATTCCAGTGGATGGTAGCCTTGTCATTATGGAAGGTCGTCTATTGTTGAGATTTCTGTTACTCCAATGGATTGTATCCTAGTCATTATGGAAGGTAGTCTGTTGTTCAGATTTTTGTTACTCCAATGGATGGTAGCCTTGTCATTTTTGAAGATAGTCTATTGTCGAGACTTTTGTTATTCCAATGGATGGTAACCTTGTCAGTATGGAAGGTAGTCTTTTGTCGAGATTTTTGTTACTCCCATGGATGGTAGCCTTGTCATTATTGAAGGTAGTCTATTGTCGATATCTTTGTTACTCCAATGGATTATAGCCTTGTCATTGTGCAAGGTAGTCTGTTGTTCATATTTTTGTTACTCCAATGGATGGTAGCCTTGTCATTAAGGAAGGTAGTGTATTGTCGAGATTTTTGTTATTCCAATGGATGGTAGCCTTATCATTATGGAAGGTTGTTTTTTATCGAGATTTTTGTTACTCCAATGGATTGTAGCCTTGTCATTATGGAAGGTAGTCTGTTGTCTAGATTTTTGTTACCCCAATGGATGTAGCCTTCTCATTATAGAAGGTCGTCTGTTGTCGAGATTTTTGTTACCCCAATGGATGGTAGCCTTGTAATTATTGAAGGTAGTCTGTTGTCGAGATTTTTGTTACTCCAATCGATGGTATCCTTGTCATTATGGAAGGTAGTTTGTCGTTGAGATTTTTGTTACTCCAATGGATTGTAGCCTTGTCATTATGTAAGGTAGTATGTTGTTCAGATTTTAGTTACTCCAATGGATGGTAGCCTTGTCATTATTGAAGGTAGTCTGTTGTCGATATCTTTGTTACTCCAATGGATGATAGCCTTGTGATTATGCAAGATAGTCTGTTGTTCAGATTTTTGTTACTCTAATGAATGGTAACCTTGTAATTAAGGAAGGTAGTCTATTGTCGATATTTTTGATACTCCAATGGATGTTAGCCTTGTCATTACGGAAGGTAGTCTGCTGTCAAGATTTTTGTTACTCCAATGGATGGTAGCCTTGTCATTATGGAAGGTAGTCTGTTGTTCAGATTTTTTTTACTCAAATGGATGGTAGATTTGTCATTATGGAAGGTAGTCTGTTGTCGAGAATTTTTTTATTCCGTTGGATGGTAGCCTTTTCATTATAGAAGGTAGTCTGTTGACGACATTTTTGTTATTCCAATGGATGCTAACCTTGTCATTACGGAAGGTAGTCTTTTGTCGAGATTTTTGTTACTCCAATGGATGGTAGCCTTGTCATTATTGAAGGTAGTTTGTTTTCGATATCTTTGTTACTTCAATGGATGATAGCCTTGTCAGTATGGAAGGTAGACTTTTGTCAAGATTTTTGTTACTCCAAATGATGGTAACCTTGTCATTATGGAAGGTAGTTTGTTGTCAAGATTTTTGTTACCCCAATGGATGTAAGCTTGTCATTATAGAAGGTAGTCTGTTGACGAGATTTTTGTTATTCCAATGGATGGTAACCTTGTCATTACGGAAGGTAGTCTTTTGTCGAGATTTTTGTTAGTCCAATGGATGGTAGCCTTGTCATTATTGAAGGTAGTTTGTTTTCGATATCTTTGTTACTTCAATGGATGATAGCCTTGTCAGTATGGAAGGTAGACTTTTGTCGAGATTTTTGTTACTCCAAATGATGGTAACCTTGTCATTATGGAAGGTAGTCTGTTGTCAAGATTTTTGTTACCCCAATGGATGTAAGCTTTTCATTATTGAAGGTAGTCTGTTGTTCAGACTTTTGTTACTCCAACGGATGGTGGCCTTTTCATTATGGAAGGTAGTCTATTGTTGAGATTTTTGTTATTCCATTGGATAGTAGCCTTATCATTATGGAAGGTAGTCTATTGTCGAGATTTTTTTTATTCTAATGGATGGTAACCTTGTCATTCTGGAAGGTAGTATTTTGTCGAGATTTTTGTTACTCCAATGTATGGTAGCCTTGTCATTATTGAAGGTAGTCTGTTATTGATATCTTTGTTACTCCAATGGATGATAGCCTTGTCATTATGGAAGGTAGTCTGTTGTCGAGATTTTTGTTACTCCAATGGATGGTAGCCTTGTGATTATGGAAGGTAGTCTGTTGTCGCGATTTTTTTTACCCCAATGGATGGTAGCCTTGTAATTATGGAAGGTAGTTTGTTGTCGAGATTTTTGTTACTCCAATGGATGGTAGCCTTGTCATTATGGAAGGTAGTCTGTTGTTGATATTTTTGTTATTCCAAAGGATGGTAACCTTGTCATTTTGGAAGGTAGTCTTTTGTCGAGATTTTTGTTACTCCAATGGATGATAGCCTTGTCATTATGGAAGGTAGTCTGTTGTCGAGATTATTGTTACTCCAATGGATGGTAGCCTTGTCATTAAGGAAAGTAGCCTGTTGTCTAGATTTTTGTTACCCCAATGGATGTAGCCTTCTCATTATAGAAGGTCGTCTGTTGTCGAGATTTTTGTTACCCCAATGGATGGTAGCCTTGTAATTATTGAAGGTAGTCTGTTGTCGAGATTTTTGTTACTCCAAATGATGGAATCCTTGTCATTATGGAAGGTAGTTTGTCGTTGAGATTTTTCTTACTCTAACGGATTTTAGCCTTGTCATTGTGTAAGGTTGTCTGTTGTTCAGATTTTTGTTACTCCAATGGATGGTAGCCTTGTCATTATTGAAGGTAGTCTGTTGTCGATATCTTTGTTACTCTAATGGATGATAGCCTTGTCATTATGCAAGGTAGTCTGTTGTTCAGATTTTTGTTACGCTAATGGATGCTAGCCTTGTAATTATGGAAGGTAGTCTATTGTTGAAATTTTTGATACTCCAATGGATGGTAGCCTTGTCATTACGGAAGGTAGTCTATTGTCAAGATTTTTGTTACTCCAATGGATGGTAGCCTTGTCATTATGGAAGGTAGTCTGTTGACGAGATTTTTGTTACTCAAATGGATGGTAGCTTTGTCATTATGGAAGGTAGTCTGTTGTCGAGAATTTTTTTATTCCATTGGATGGTAGCCTTTTCATTATGGTAGGTAGTCTGTTGACGAGATTTTTGTTATTCCAATGGATGGTAACCTTGTCATTACTGGAAGGTAGTCTTTTGTCGAGATTTTTGTTACTCCAATGGATGGTAGCCTTGTCATTATTGAAGGTAATTTGTTGTCGATATCTTTGTTACTTCAATGGATGATAGCCTTGTCATTATGCAAGGTAGTCTGTTGTTCAGATTTTTGTTACTCCAATGGATGGTAGCCTTGTCATTATGGAAGGTAGTATTTTTTCGAGATTTTTGTTACCCCAATGGATGGTTGTCTTGTAATTATGAAAGGTAGTCTGTTGTCGAGATTTTTGTTACTCCAATGGATGGTAGCCTTGTCATTATGGAAGGTAGTTTGTCGTTGAGATTTTTATTACTCCAATGGATTGTAGACTTGTCATTATGTAAGGTAGTCTGTTGTTCAGATTTTTGTTACTCCAATGGATGGTAGCCTTCTCATTCTGGAAGGTAGTCTATTGTCGAGATTTTTGTTATTCCAATAGATGGTAGCCTTATCATTATGGAAGGTAGTTTATTATCGAGATTTTTGTTACTCCAATGGATGGTAGCCTTGTCATTATGGAAGGTAGTCTGTCGACGAGATTTTTGTTATTCCAATGGATGTTAACCTTGTCATTATGGAAGGTAGTCTTTTGTCGAGATTTTTTCTACTCCAATGGATGGTAGCCTTGTCATTATTGAAGGTATTCTGTTGTCGATATCTTTGTTACTCCAATGGATGATAGCCTTGTAATTATGTAGGGTAGTCGGTGTTTCATATTTTTGTTACTCCAATGGATGGTAGCCTTGTCATTTTGGAAGGTAGTATTTTTTCGTGATTTTTGTTACTCCAATGGATGGTAGCCTTGTCATTAAGGAAGGTAGTCTGTTGTTGAGATTTTTGTTACCCCAATGGATGGTAGCCTTGTAATTATGGAAGTTAGTTTGTTGTCGAGATTTTTTTTACTCCAATGGATGGTAGCCTTGTCATTATGGAAGGTAGTCGGTCGTTGAGAATTCTGTTACTCCAATGGATTTTAACCTTGTAATTATGTAAGGTAGTCTGTTGTTCAGATTTTTGTTACTCCAATGGATGTTAGCCTTGTCATTATGGAAGGTAGTATGTTGTTGATATTTTTGTTATTCCAATGGATGGTAACCTTGTCAATATGGAAGGTAGTCTTTTGTCGAGATTTTTTTACTCCAATGGATGGTAGCCTTGTCAATATGGAAGGTAGTCTGTCGTTAAGATTTTTGTTACTCCAATGGATTATAGCCTTGTCATTATGGAAGGTAGTCTGTTGTTCAGATTTTTGTTACTCAAATGGATGGTAGCTTTGTCATTATGGAAGGTAGTCTGTTGTCGAGAATTTTCTTATTACATTGGATGGTAGCGTTTTTATTATGGAAGGTAGGCGTTTGACGAGATTTTTGTTATTCCAATGGATGGTAATCTTGTCATTACGAAAGGTAGTCCTTTGTCGAGATTTTTGTTACTCCAATGGATGGTAGCCTTGTCAATATTGAAGGTAGTCTGTTGTCGATATCTTTGTTACTCCAATGGATGATAGCCTTGTCATTATGCAAGGTAGTCTGTTGTTCAGATTTTTGTTACTCCAATGGATGGTATCCTTGTCATTATGGAAGGTAGTATTTTGTCGAGATTTTTGTTACCCCAATGGAAGGTAGTCTGTTGTCGATATCTTTTTTACTCCAATGGATGGTAGCCTTGTCATTATGGAAGGTAGTTTGTCGTTGAGATTTTTATTACTCCAATGGATTGTAGACTTGTCATTATGTAAGGTAGTCTGTTGTTCAGATTTTTGTTCCTCAAATGGATAGTAGCCTTGTCATTATGGAAGATAGTCTGATGTCGAGATTTTTGTTATTCCAATGGATGGTAACTTTGTCATTATGGAAGGTAGTCTTTTGTCGATATTTTTGTTACTCCAATGGATGGTAGCCTTATCATTATTGAAGGTAGTCTATTGTCGATATCTTTGTTACTCCAATGGATTATATCCTTGTCATTATGCAACGTAGTCTATTGTTCAGATTTTTGTTACTCTAATGGATGGTAGCCTTGTCATTATGGAAGGTAGTCTGTTGTCGATATTTTTATTACTCCAATGAATGGTAGCCTTGTCAATATGGAAGGTAGTCTGTCGTTAAGATTTATGTTACTCCAATGGATTATAGCCTTGTCATTATGGAACGTAGTCTGTTATTCAGATTTTTGTTACTCTAATGGATGGTAGCCTTGTCATTATAGAAGGTAGTCTGTTGTTGAGATTTTTGTTATTCCATTGGATGGTAGCCTTGCCATTACGGAAGGCACTTATTATCGATATTTTTAATACTCCAATGGATGATAGCCTTGTCATTACAGAAGGTAGTCTGTTGTCAAGATTTTTGTTACCCCAATGGATGGTAGCCTTGTAATTATGGAAGGTAGTCTGTTGTTGAGATTTCTGTTACTCCAATGGATTGTAGCCTTGTCATTATGGAAGGTAGTCTGTTGTTCAGATTTTTGTTACTCAAATGGATGGTAGCTTTGTCATTATGGAAGGTAGTCTGTCGTCGAGAATTTTTTAATTCCATTGGATGGTAGCCTTTTCATTATGGAAGGTAGTATGTTAACTAGATTTTTGTTATTCCAATGGATGGTAACCTTGTCATTACGAAAGGTAGTCTTTTGTCGAGAATTTTGTTACTCCAATGGATGGTAGCCTTGTCATTATTGAAGGTAGTCTGTTGTCGATATCTTTGTTACTCCAATGGATGATAGCCTTGTCATTATGCAAGGTAGTCTGTTGTTCAGATTTTTGTTACTCCAATGGATGGTAGCCTTGTCATTATGGAAGGTAGTATTTTGTCGAGATTTTTGTTACCCCAACGGATGGTAGTCTTGTAATTTAGAAAGGAAGTCTGTTGTCAAGATTTTTGTTACTCCAATGGATGGTAGCCTTGTCATTATTAAAGGTAGTTTGTCGTTGAGATTTTTATTACTCCAATGGATTGTAGACTTGTCATTATGTAAGGTAGTCTGTTGTTCAGATTTTTGTTACTCAAATGGATGGTAGCCTTGTCATTATGGAAGATAGTCTGTTGTCGAGATTTTTGTTATTCCAATGGATGGTAACCTTGTCATTATGGAAGGTAGTCTTTTGTCGAGATTTTTGTTACTCCAATGGATGGTAGCCTTGTCATTATTGAAGGTAGTTTGTTGTCGATATCTTTGTTACTCCAATGGATGATATCCTTGTCATTATGCAAGGTAGTATATTGTTCAGATTTCTGTTACTCTAATGGATGGTAGCCTTGTCATTATGGAAGGTAGTCTGTTGTCGATATTTTTGTTACTCCAATGAATAGTAGCCTTGTCAATATGGAAGGTAGTCCGTCGTTAAGATTTTTGTTACTCCAATGGATTATAGCCTTGTCATTATGGAAGGTAGTCTGTTGTCGAGATTTTTGTTACTCCAATGGATGGTAGCCTTGTCATTATGGAAGGTAGTCTGTTGTTGAGATTTTTGTTACCCCAATGGATGGTAGCCTTGTAATTATGGAAAGTAGTTTGTTGTCGAGATTTTTGTTACTCCAATGGATGGTAGCCTTGTCATTATGTAAGGTAGTCTGTTGTTCAGATTTTTGTTACTCTAATGGATGTTAGCCTTGTCATTATGGAAGGTAGTCTGTTGTTGATATTTTTGTTATTCCAATGGATGGTAACCTTGTCATTATGGAAGGTAGTCTTTTGTCGAGATTTTTGTTACTCCAATGGATGGTATCCTTGTCATTATTGAAGGTAGTCTGTTGTCGATATCTTTGTTACTCCAATAGATGATAGCCTTGTCATAATGCAAGGTAGTCTGTTGTTCAGATTTTTGTTACTCTAATGGATGGTAGCCTTGTCATTATAGAAGGTAGTATGTTGTCGATATTTTTGTTACTCCAATGAATGGTAGCCTTGTCAATATGGAAGGTAGTCTGTCGTTAAGATTTTTGTTACTCCAATGGATTATAGCCTTATCATTATGGAAGGTAGTCTGTTGTTCAGATTTTTTTTACTCTAATGGATGGTAGCCTTGTCATTATGGAAGGTAGTCTGTTGTTGAGATTTTTGTTATTCCATTGGATGGTAGCCTTGTCATTACGGAAGGCACTTATTGTCGATATTTTTAATACTCCAATGGATGATAGCCTTGTCATTACAGAAGGTAGTCTGTTGTCAAGATTTTTGTTACCCGAATGGATGGTAGCCTTGTAATTATGGAAGGTAGTCTGTTGTTGAGATTTTTGTTACTCCAATGGATTGTAGCCTTGTCATTATGGAAGGTAGTCTGTTGTTCAGATTTCTGTTACTCAAATGGATGGTAGCTTTGTCATTATGGAAGGTAGCCTGTTTTTGAGAATTTTTTTATTCCATTTGATGGTAGCCTTTTCATTATGGAAGGTAGTTTGTTGACGAGATTTTTGTTATTCCAAAGGATGGTAACCTTGTCATTACGGAAGGTAGTCTTTTGTCGAGATTTTTGTTACTCCAATGGATGGTAACCTTGTCATTAATGAAGGTAGTCTGTTGTTGATATCTTTGTTACTCCAATGGATGATACCCTAGTCATTATGCAAGGTAGTCTGTTGTTCAGATTTTTGTTACTCCAATGGATGGTAGCCTTGTCATTATGGAAGGTAGTCTTTTGTCGAGATTTTTGTTACTCCAATGGATGGTAGCCTTGTCATTATTGAAGGTAGTCTGTTGTCGATATCTTTGTTACTCCAATGGATGATAGCCTTGTCATTATGCAAGGTAGTCTGTTGTTCATCTTTTTGTTACTCCAATGTATGGTAGCCTTGTCATTATGGAAGGTAGTATTTTGTCGAGATTTTTGTTACCCCAATGGATGGTAGTCTTTTAATTTAGAAAGGTAGTCTGTTGTCGAGATTTTTTTTACTCCAATGGATGGTAGCCTTGTAATTATGGAAGGTAGTTTGTCGTTGAGATTATTATTACTCCAATGGATATTAGACTTGTCATTATGTAAGGTTGTCTGTTGTTCAGATTTTTGTTACTCAAATGGATGGTAGCCTTGTCATTATGGAAGATAGTCTGTTGTCGAGATTTTTGTTATTCCAATGGATGGTAACCTTGTCATTATGGAAGGTAGTCTTTTGTCGAGATTTTTGTTACTCCATTGGATGGTAGCCTTGTCATTATTTAAGGTAGTCTATTGTAGATATCTTTGTTACTCTAATGGATGATAACCTTGTCATTATGCAAGGTAGTCTGTTGTTCAGATTTTTGTTACTCCATTGGATGGTAGCCTTCTCATTATGGAAGGTAGTCTATTGTCGAGATTTTTGTTATTCCAATGGATGTTAGCCTTATCATTATGGAAGGTAGTTTTTTATCGTGATTTTTGTTACTCCAATGGATGGTATCCTTGTCATTATGGAAGGTAGTCTGTTGACAAGATTTTTGTTATTCCAATGGATGGTAACCTTGTCATTATGGAAGGTAGTCTTTTGTCGAGATTTTTGTTACTCCAATGGATGGTAGCCTTGTCATTATTGAAGGTAGTCTGTTGTCGATATCTTTGTTACTCCAATGGATGATAGCCTTGTCATTATGCAGGGTAGTCTGTTGTTCAGATTTTTGTTACTCCAATGGATGGTAGCCTTGTCATTATGGAAGGTAGTATTTTGTCGAGATTTTTGTTACTCCAATGGATGGTAGCCTTGTCATTATTGAAGGTAGTCTATTATCGATATCTTTGTTACTCCAATGGATAATAGCGTTGTCATTATGGAAGGTAGTCTGTTGACAAGATTTTTGTTATTCCAATGGATGGTAACCTTGTCATTATGGAAGGTAGTCTTTTGTCGAGATTTTCGTTACTCCAATGGATGGTAGCCTTGTCATTATTGAAGGTAGTCTGTTGTCGATATCTTTGTTACTCCAATGGATGATAGCCTGGTCATTATGCAGGGTAGTCTGTTGTTCAGATTTTTGTTACTCCAATGGATGGTAGCCTTGTCATTATGGAAGGTAGTATTTTGTCGAGATTTTTGTTACTCCAATGGATGGTAGCCTTGTCATTATTGAAGGTAGTCTGTTGTCGATATCTTTGTTACTCCAATGGATGATAGCCTTGTCATAATGCAAGGTAGTCTGTTGTTCAGATTTTTGTTACTCTAATGGATGGTAGCCTTGTCATTATAGAAGGTAGTCTGTTGTCGATATTTTTGTTACTCCAATGAATGGTAGCCTTGTCAATATGGAAGGTAGTCTGTCGTTAAGATTTTTGTTACTCCAATGGATTATAGCCTTGTCATTATGGAAGGTAGTCTGTTGTTCAGATTTTTTTTACTCTAATGGATGGTAGCCTTGTCATTATAGAAGGTAATCTGTTGTTGAGATTTTTGTTATTCCAGTGGATGTCAGCCTTGTCATTACGGAAGGCACTTATTGTCGATATTTTTAATACTCCAATGGATGATAGCCTTGTCATTACAGAAGGTAGTTTGTTGTCAAGATTTTTGTTACCCGAATGGATGGTAGCCTTGTAATTATGGAAGGTAGTCTGTTGTTGAGATTTTTGTTACTCCAATGGATTGTAGCCTTGTCATTATGGAAGGTAGTCTGTTGTTCAGATTTTTGTTACTCAAATGGATGGTAGCTTTGTCATTATGGAAGGTAGTCTGTTTTCGAGAATTTTTTTATTCCATTGGATGGTAGCCTTTTCATTATGGAAGGTAGTTTGTTGACGAGATTTTTGTTATTCCAAAGGATGGTAACCTTGTCATTACGGAAGGTAGTCTTTTGTCGAGATTTTTGTTACTCCAATGGATGGTAGCCTTGTCATTATTGAAGGTAGTCTGTTGTTGATATCTTTGTTACTCCAATGGATGATACCCTAGTCATAATGCAAGGTAGTCTGTTGTTCAGATTTTTGTTACTCCAATGGATGGTAGCCTTGTCATTATGGAAGGTAGTATTTTGTCGAGATTTTTTTTACCCCAATGGATGGTAGTCTTGTAATTATGAAAGGTATTCTGTTCTCGAGATTTTTGTTACTCCAATGGATGGTAGCCTTTTCATTATGGAAGTTAGTTTGTCGTTGAGATTATTATTACTCCAATGGATATTAGACTTGTCATTATGTAAGGTAGTCTGTTGTTCAGATTTTTGTTACTCAAATGGATGTTAGCATTGTCATTATGGAAGATAGTCTGTTGTCGAGATTTTTTTTATTCCAATGGATGGTAACCTTGTCATTATGGAAGGTAGTCTTTTGTCGAGATTTTTGTTACTCCAATGGATGGTAGCCTTGTCATTATTTAAGTTAGTCTATTGTCGATATCTTTGTTACTCCAATGGATGATAGCCTTGTCATTATGCAAGGTAGTCTGTTGTTCAGATTTTTGTTACTCTAATGGATGGTAGCCTTCTCATTATGGAAGGTAGTCTATTGTCGAGATTTTTGTTATTCCAATGGGTGGTAGCCTTATCATTATGGAAGGTAGTTTTTTATCGAGATTTTTGTTACTCCAATGGATGGTAGCCTTGTCATTATGGAAGGTAGTATTATGTCGAGATTTTTGTTACTCCAATGGATGGTAGCCTTGTCATTATTGAAGGTAGTCTGTTATCGATATCTTTGTTACTCCAATGGATGATAGCCTTGTCATTATGGAAGGTAGTCTGTTGTCGAGATTTTTGTTACTCCAATGGATGGTAGCCTTGTCATTATGGAAGGTAGTCTGTTGTTGAGATTTTTGTTACCCCAATGGATGGTAGCCTTGTAATTATGGAAAGTAGTTTGTTGTCGAGATTTTTGTTACTCCAATGGATGGTAGCCTTGTCATTATGTAAGGTAGTCTGTTGTTCAGATTTTTGTTACTCCAATGGATGTTAGCCTTGTCATTATGGAAGGTAGTCTGTTGTTGATATTTTTGTTATTCCAATGGATGGTAACCTTGTCATTATGGAAGGTAGTCTTTTGTCGAGATTTGTGTTACTCCAATGGATGGTAGCCTTGTCATTATTGAAGGTAGTCTGTTGTCGATATCTTTGTTACTCTAATGGATGATAGCCTTGTCATAATGCAAGGTAGTCTGTTGTTCATATTTTTGTTACTCTAATGGATGGTAGCCTTGTCATTATAGAAGGTAGTCTGTTGTCGAAATTTTTGTTACTCCAATGAATGGTAGCCTTGTCAATATGGAAGGTAGTATGTCGTTAAGATTTTTGTTACTCCAATGGATTATAGCCTTGTCATTATGGAAGGTAGTCTGTTGTTCAGATTTTTTTGACTCTAATGGATGGTAGCCTTATCATTATGGAAGGTAGTCTGTTAATGAGATTTTTGTTATTCCATTGGATGGTAGCCTTGTCATTACGAAAGGCACTTATTGTCGATATTTTTAATACTCCAATGGATGATAGCCTTGTCATTACAGAAGGTAGTCTTTTGTCAAGATTTTTGTTACCCGAATGGATGGTAGCCTTGTAATTATGGAAGGTAGTCTGTTGTTGAGATTTTTGTTACTCCAATGGATTGTAGCCTTGTCATTATGGAAGGTAGTCTGTTGTTCAGATTTTTGTTACTCAAATGGATGGTAGCTTTGTCATTATGGAAGGTAGTCTGTTTTTGGGAATTTTTTTATTCCATTGGAGGGTAGCCTTTTCATTATGGAAGGTAGTTTGTTGACGAGATTTTTGTTATTCCAAAGGATGGTAACCTTGTCAATACGGAAGGTAGTCTTTTGTCGAGATTTTTGTTACTCCAATGGATGGTAGCCTTGTCATTATTGAAGGTAGTCTGTTGTTGATATCTTTGTTACTCCAATGGATGATACCCTTGTCATTATGCAAGGTAGTCTGTTGTTCAGATTTTTGTTACTCCAATGGATGGTAGCCTTGTCATTATGGAAGGTAGTATTTTGTCGAGATTTTTGTTACCCCAATGGATGGTAGTCTTGTAATTATGAAAGGTAGTCTGTTGTCGAGATTTTTTTTACTCCAATGGATGGTAGACTTGTCATTATGGAAGGTAGTTTGTCGTTGAGATTATTATTACTCCAATGGATATTAGACTTGTCATTATGTAAGGTAGTCTGTTGTTAGATTTTTGTTACTCAAATGGATGGTAGCATTGTCATTATTGAAGATAGTCTGTTGTCGAGATTTTTGTTATTCCAATGGATGGTAACCTTGTCATTATGGAAGGTAGTCTTTTGTCGAGATTTTTGTTACTCCAATGGATGGTAGCCTTGTCATTATTTAAGTTAGTCTATTGTCGATATCTTTGTTACTCCAATGGATGATAGCCTTGTCATTATGCAAGGTAGTCTGTTGTTCAGATTTTTGTTACTCTAATGGATGGTAGCCTTCTCATTATGGAAGGTAGTCTATTGTCGAGATTTTTGTTATTCCAATGGATGGTAGCCTTATCATTATGGAAGGTAGTTTTTTATCGAGATTTTTGTTACTCCAATGGATGGTAGCCTTGTCATTATGGAAGGTAGTATTATGTCGAGATTTTTGTTACTCCAATGGATGGTAGCCTTGTCATTATTTAAGGTAGTCTGTTATCGATATCTTTGTTACTCCAATGGATAATAGCCTTGTCATTATGGAAGGTAGTCTGTTGTCGAGATTTTTGTTACTCCAATGGATGGTAGCCTTGTCATTATGGAAGGTAGTCTGTTGTTGAGATTTTTGTTACCCCAATGGATGGTAGCCTTGTAATTATGGAAAGTAGTTTGTTGTCGAGATTTTTGTCACTCCAATGGATGGTAGCCTTGTCATTATATAAGGTAGTCTGTTGTTCAGATTTTTGTTACTCCAATGGATGTTAGCCTTGTCATTATGGAAGGTAGTCTGTTGTTGATATTTTTGTTATTCCAATGGATGGTAACCTTGTCATTATGGAAGGTAGTCTTTTGTCGAGATTTTTGTTACTGCAATGGATGGTAGCCTTGTCATTATTGAAGGTAGTCTGTTGTCGATATCTTTGTTACTCCAATGGATGATAGCCTTGTCATAATGCAAGGTAGTCTGTTGTTCAGATTTTTGTTACTCTAATGGATGGTAGCCTTGTCATTATAGAAGGTAGTCTGTTGTCGATATTTTTGTTACTCCAATGAATGGTAGCCTTGTCAATATGGAAGGTAGTCTGTCGTTAAGATTTTTGTTACTCCAATGGATTATAGCCTTGTCATTATGGAAGGTAGTCTGTTGTTCAGATTTTTTTTACTCTAATGGATGGTAGCCTTGTCATTATGGAAGGTAGTCTGTTGTTGAGATTTTTGTTATTCCATTGGATGGTAGCCTTGTCATTACGGAAGGAACTTATTGTCGATATTTTTAATACTCCAATGGATGATAGCCTTGTCATTACAGAAGGTAGTCTGTTGTCAAGATTTTTGTTACCCGAATGGATGGTACCCTTGTAATTATGGAAGGTAGTCTGTTGTTGAGATTTTTGTTACTCCAATGGATTGTAGCCTTGTCATTATGGAAGGTAGTCTGTTGTTCAGATTTTTGTTACTCAAATGGATGGTAGCTTTGTCATTATGGAAGGTAGTTTGTTTTCGGGAATTTTTTTATTCCATTGGATGGTAGCCTTTTAAATATGGAAGGTAGTTTGTTGACGAGATTTTTGTTATTCCAAAGGATGGTAACCTTGTCAATACGGAAGGTAGTCTTTTGTTGAGATTTTTGTTATTCCAATGGATGGTAGCCTTGTCATTATTGAAGGTAGTCTGTTGTTGATATCTTTGTTACTCCAATGGATGATACCCTAGTCATTATGCAAGGTAGTCTGTTGTTCAGAATTTTGTTACTCCAATGGATGGTAGCCTTGTCATTATGGAAGGTAGTATTTTGTCGAGATTTTTGTTACCCCAATGGATGGTAGTCTTGTAATTATGAAAGGTAGTCTGTTGTCGAGATTTTTGTTACTCCAATGGATGGTAGCCTTTTCATTATGGAAGGTAGTTTGTCGTTGAGATTATTATTACTCCAATGGATATTAGACTTGTCATTATGTAAGGTAGTCTGTTGTTCAGATTTTTGTTACTCAAATGGATGTTAGCATTGTCATTATGGAAGATAGTCTGTTGTCGAGATTTTTGTTATTCCAATGGATGGTAACCTTGTCATTATGGAAGGTAGTCTTTTGTCGAGATTTTTGTTACTCCAATGGATGGTAGCCTTGTCATTATTTAAGTTAGTCTATTGTCGATATCTTTGTTACTCCAATGGATGATAGCCTTGTCATTATGCAAGGTAGTCTGTTGTTCAGATTTTTGTTACTCTAATGGATGGTAGCCTTCTCATTATGGAAGGTAGTCTATTGTCGAGATTTTTGTTATTCCAATGGATGGTAGCCTTATCATTATGGAAGGTAGTTTTTTATCGAGATTTTTGTTACTCCAATGGATGGTAGCCTTGTCATTATGGAAGGTAGTATTATGTCGAGATTTTTGTTACTCCAATGGATGGTAGCCTTGTCATTATTGAAGGTAGTCTGTTATCGATATCTTTGTTACTCCAATGGATGATAGCCTTGACATTATGGAAGGTAGTCTGTTGTCGAGATTTTTGTTACTCCAATGGATGGTAGCCTTGTCATTATGGAAGGTAGTCTGTTGTTGAGATTTTTGTTACCCCAATGGATGGTAGCCTTGTCATTATTGAAGGTAGTCTGTTGTCGATATCTTTGTTACTCCAATGGATGATAGCCTTGTCATAATGCAAGGTAGTCTGTTGTTCTGGTTTTTGTTACTCTAATGGATGGTATCCTTGTCATTATAGAAGGTAGTCTGTTGTCGATATTTTTGTTACTCCAATGAATGGTAGCCTTGTCAATATGGAAGGTAGTCTGTCGTTAAGATTTTTGTTACTCCAATGGATTATAGCCTTGTCATTATGGAAGGTAGTATGTTGTTCAGATTTTTTTTACTCTAATGGATGGTAGCCTTGTCATTATGGAAGGTAGTCTGTTGTTGAGATTTTTGTTATTCCATTGGATGGTAGCCTTGTCATTACGGAAGGCACTTATTGTCGATATTTTTAATACTCCAATGGATGATAGCCTTGTCATTACAGAAGGTAGTCTGTTGTCAAGATTTTTGTTACCCGAATGGATGGTAGCCTTGTAATTATGGAAGGTAGTCTGTTGTTGAGATTTTTGTTACTCCAATGGATTGTAGCCTTGTCATTATGGAAGGTAGTCTGTTGTTCAGATTTTTGTTACTCAAATGGATGGTAGCTTTGTCATTATGGAAGGTAGTCTGTTTTCGGGAATTTTGTTATTCCATTGGATGGTAGCCTTTTCATTATGGAAGGTATTTTGTTGACGAGATTTTTGTTATTCCAAAGGATGGTAACCTTGTCAATACGAAAGGTAGTCTTTTGTCGAGATTTTTGTTACTCCAATGGATGGTAGCCTTGTCATTATTGATGGTAGTCTGTTGTTGATATCTTTGTTACTCCAATGGATGATACCCTTGTCATTATGCAAGGTAGTCTGTTGTTCAGATTTTTGTTACTCCAATGGATGGTAGCCTTGTCATTATGGAAGGTAGTATTTTGTCGAGATTTTTGTTACCCCAATGGATGGTAGTCTTGTAATTATGAAAGGTAGTCTGTTGTCGAGATTTTTTTTACTCCAATGGATGGTAGCCTTGTCATTATGGAAGGTAGTTTGTCGTTGAGATTATTATTACTCCAATGGATATTAGACTTGTCATTATGTAAGGTAGTCTGTTGTTATATTTTTGTTACTCAAATGGATGGTAGCATTGTCATTATGGAAGATAGTCTGTTGTCGAGATTTTTGTTATTCCAATGGATGGTAACCTTGTCATTATGGAAGGTAGTCTTTTGTCGAGATTTTTGTTACTCCAATGGATGGTAGCCTTGTCATTATTTAAGTTAGTCTATTGTCGATATCTTTATTACTCCAATGGATGATAGCCTTGTCATTATGCAAGGTAGCCTGTTGTTCAGATTTTTGTTACTCTAATGGATGGTAGCCTTCTCATTATGGAAGGTAGTCTATTGTCGAGATTTTTGTTATTCCAATGGATGGTAGCCTTATCATTATGGAAGATAGTTTTTTATCGAGATTTTTGTTACTCCAATGGATGGTAGCCTTGTCATTATGGAAGGTAGTCTGTTGACGAGATTTTTGTTATTCCAATGGATGGTAACCTTGTCATTATGGAAGGTAGCCTTTTGTCGAGATTTTTGTTACTCCAATGGAGGGTAGCCCTGTCATTATTGAAGGTAGTCTATTGTCAATATCTTTGTTACTCCAATGGATGATAGCCTTGTCATTATGTAGGGTAGTCTGTTGTTCACATTTTTGTTACTCCAATGGATGGTAGCCTTGTCATTATGGAAGGTAGTATTTTGTCGAGATTTTTGTTACTCCAATGGATGGCAGCCTTGTCATTATTGAAGGTAGTCTGTTATCGATATCTTTGTTACTCCAATGGATGATAGCCTTGTCATTATGGAAGGTAGTATGTTGTCGAGATTTTTGTTACTCCAATGGATGGTAGCCTTGTCATTATGGAAGGTAGCGGTCGTTTAGAATTCTGTTACTCCAATGGATTTTAGCCTTGTCATTATGTAAGGTAGTATGTTGTTCAGATTTTTTTTACTCCAATGTATGTTAGCCTTGTCATTATGGAAGGGAGTCTGTTGTTGATATTTTTGTTATTCCAATGGATGGTAACCTTATCATTATGGAAGGTAGTCTTTTGTCGAGATTTTTGTTACTCCAATGGATGGTAGCCTTGTCATTATTGAAGGTAGTCTGTTGTCGATATCTTTGTTACTCCAATGGATGATAGCCTTGTCATTATGCAAGGTAGTATGTTGTTCATATTTTTGTTACTCTAATGGATGGTAGCCTTGTCATTATGGAATGTAGTCTGTTGTCGATATTTTTGTTACTCCAATGAATGGTAGCCTTGTCAATATGGAAGGTAGTATGTCGTTAAGATTTTTGTTACTCCAATGGATTATAGCCTTGTCATTATGTAAGGTAGTTTGCTGGTCAGATTTTTGTTACTCAAATGGATGGTAGCCTTGTCATTATAGAAGATAGTCTATTGTCGAGATTTTTGTTATTCCAATGAATGGTAACCTTGTCATTATGTAAGGTAGTCTTTTGTCGAGATTTTTGTTACTCCAATGGATGGTAGCCTTGTCATAATTTAAGGTAGTCTATTGTCGATATCTTTGTTACTCTAATGGATGATAGCCTTGTCATTATGCAAGGTAGTCTGTTGTCGAGATTTTTGTTACTCCAATGGATGGTAGCCTTGTCATTATGGAAGGTAGTCTGTTGTTGAGATTTTTGTTACCCCAATGGATGGTAGCCTTGTCATTATTGAAGGTAGTCTGTTGTCGATATCTTTGTTACTCCAATGGATGATAGCCTTGTCATAATGCAAGGTAGTCTGTTGTTCAGGTTTTTGTTACTCTAATGGATGGTAGCCTTGTCATTATAGAAGGTAGTTTGTTGTCGATATTTTTGTTACTCCAATGAATGGTAGCCTTGTCAATATGGAAGGTAGTCTGTCGTTAAGATTTTTGTTACTCCAATGGATTATAGCCTTGTCATTATGGAAGGTAGTATGTTGTTCAGATTTTTTTTACTCTAATGGATGGTAGCCTTGTCATTATGGAAGGTAGTCTGTTGTTGAGATTTTTGTTATTCCATTGGATGGTAGCCTTGTCATTACGGAAGGCACTTATTGTCGATATTTTTAATACTCCAATGGATGATAGCCTTGTCATTACAGAAGGTAGTCTGTTGTCAAGATTTTTGTTACCCGAATGGATGGTAGCCTTGTAATTATGGAAGGTAGTCTGTTGTTGAGATTTTTGTTACTCCAATGGATTGTAGCCTTGTCATTATGGAAGGTAGTCTGTTGTTCAGATTTTTGTTACTCAAATGGATGGTAGCTTTGTCATTATGGAAGGTAGTCTGTTTTCGGGAATTTTGTTATTCCATTGGATGGTAGCCTTTTCATTATGGAAGGTAGTTTGTTGACGAGATTTTTGTTATTCCAAAGGATGGTAACCTTGTCAATACGGAAGGTAGTCTTTTGTCGAGATTTTTGTTACTCCAATGGATGGTAGCCTTGTCATTATTGATGGTAGTCTGTTGTTGATATCTTTGTTACTCCAATGGATGATACCCTTGTCATTATGCAAGGTAGTCTGTTGTTCAGATTTTTGTTACTCCAATGGATGGTAGCCTTGTCATTATGGAAGGTAGTATTTTGTCGAGATTTTTGTTACCCCAATGGATGGTAGTCTTGTAATTATGAAAGGTAGTCTGTTGTCGAGATTTTTTTTACTCCAATGGATGGTAGCCTTGTCATTATGGAAGGTAGTTTGTCGTTGAGATTATTATTACTCCAATGGATATTAGACTTGTCATTATGTAAGGTAGTCTGTTGTTATATTTTTGTTACTCAAATGGATGGTAGCATTGTCATTATGGAAGATAGTCTGTTGTCGAGATTTTTGTTATTCCAATGGATGGTAACCTTGTCATTATGGAAGGTAGTCTTTTGTCGAGATTTTTGTTACTCCAATGGATGGTAGCCTTGTCATTATTTAAGTTAGTCTATTGTCGATATCTTTATTACTCCAATGGATGATAGCCTTGTCATTATGCAAGGTAGCCTGTTGTTCAGATTTTTGTTACTCTAATGGATGGTAGCCTTCTCATTATGGAAGGTAGTCTATTGTCGAGATTTTTGTTATTCCAATGGATGGTAGCCTTATCATTATGGAAGGTAGTTTTTTATCGAGATTTTTGTTACTCCAATGGATGGTAGCCTTGTCATTATGGAAGGTAGTCTGTTGACGAGATTTTTGTTATTCCAATGGATGGTAACCTTATCATTATGGAAGGTAGCCTTTTGTCGAGATTTTTGTTACTCCAATGGATGGTAGCCCTGTCATTATTGAAGGTAGTCTATTGTCAATATCTTTGTTACTCCAATGGATGATAGCCTTGTCATTATGTAGGGTAGTCTGTTGTTCACGTTTTTGTTACTCCAATGGATGGTAGCCTTGTCATTATGGAAGGTAGTATTTTGTCGAGATTTTTGTTACTCCAATGGATGGTAGCCTTGTCATTATTGAAGGTAGTCTGTTATCGATATCTTTGTTACTCCAATGGATGATAGCCTTGTCATTATGGAAGGTAGTATGTTGTCGAGATTTTTGTTACTCCAATGGATGGTAGCCTTGTCATTATGGAAGGTAGCGGTCGTTTAGAATTCTGTTACTCCAATGGATTTTAGCCTTGTCATTATGTAAGGTAGTATGTTGTTCAGATTTTTTTTACTCCAATGTATGTTAGCCTTGTCATTATGGAAGGGAGTCTGTTGTTGATATTTTTGTTATTCCAATGGATGGTAACCTTATCATTATGGAAGGTAGTCTTTTGTCGAGATTTTTGTTACTCCAATGGATGGTAGCCTTGTCATTATTGAAGGTAGTCTGTTGTCGATATCTTTGTTACTCCAATGGATGATAGCCTTGTCATTATGCAAGGTAGTATGTTGTTCATATTTTTGTTACTCTAATGGATGGTAGCCTTGTCATTATGGAATGTAGTCTGTTGTCGATATTTTTGTTACTCCAATGAATGGTAGCCTTGTCAATATGGAAGGTAGTATGTCGTTAAGATTTTTGTTACTCCAATGGATTATAGCCTTGTCATTATGTAAGGTAGTTTGCTGGTCAGATTTTTGTTACTCAAATGGATGGTAGCCTTGTCATTATAGAAGATAGTCTATTGTCGAGATTTTTGTTATTCCAATGAATGGTAACCTTGTCATTATGTAAGGTAGTCTTTTGTCGAGATTTTTGTTACTCCAATGGATGGTAGCCTTGTCATAATTTAAGGTAGTCTATTGTCGATATCTTTGTTACTCTAATGGATGATAGCCTTGTCATTATGCAAGGTAGTCTGTTGTTCAGATTTTTGTTACTCCAATGGATGGTAGCCTTCTCATTATGGAAGGTAATCTATTGTCGAGATTTTTCTTATTCTAATGGATGGTAGCCTTATCATTATGGAAGGTAGTTTTTTATCGAGATTTTTGTTACTCCAATGGATGGTAGCCTTGTCATTATGGAAGGTAGTATGTTACCGATATCTTTGTTACTCCAATGGATGATAGCCATGTCATTATGGAAGGTAGTCTTTTGTCGAGATTTTTGTTACTCCAATGGATGGTAGCCTTGTAATTATGGAAGGTAGTCTGTTGTTGATATCTTTGTTACTCCAATGGATGATAGCCTTGTCGTTATGTAGGGTAGTCAGTTGTTCAGATTTTTGTTACTCCAATGGATGGTAGCCTTGTCATTATGGAAGGTAGTATTTTGTCGAGATTTTTGTTACTCCAATGTATGGTAGCCTTGTCATTATTGAAGGTAGTCAGTTATCGATATCTTTGTTACTCTTATGGATGATAGCCTTGTCATTATGAAAGGTAGTCTGTTGTCGAGATTTTTGATACTCCAATGGATGGTAGCCTTATCATTATGGAAGGTAGTCTGTTGTTGAGATTTTTGTTACCCCAATGGATGCTAGCCTTGTAATTATGGAAGGTAGTTTGTTGTCGATATTTTTGTTACTCCAATGGATGGTAGCCTTGTCATTATGGAAGGTAGTCGGTCATTGATAATTCTGTTACTCCAATGGATTTTAGCCTTGTCATTATGTAAGGTAGTCTGTTGTTCAGATTTTTGTTACTCCAATGGATGTTAGCCTTGTCATTATGGAAGGTAGTCTGTTGTTGATATTTTTGTTATTCTAATGGATGGTAACCTTGTCAATATGGAAGCTAGTCTTTCGTCGAGATTTTCGTTACTCCAATGGATGGTAGCCTTGTCATTATTGAAGGTAGTCTATTGTCGATATTTTTGTTACTCCAATGGATGATAGCCTTGTCATTATGCAAGGTAGTTTGTTGTTCGGATTTTTGTTACTCTAATGGATGGTAGCCTTGTCATTATGGAATGTAGTCTGTTGTCGATATTTTTGTTACTCCAATGAATGGTAGCCTTGTCAATATGGAAGGTAGTTTGTCGTTAAGTTTTTTGTTACTCCAATGGATTATAGCCTTGTAATTATGTAAGGTAGTCTATTGTTCTGATTTTTGTTACTCAAATGGATAGTAGCCTTGTCATTATGGAGGATAGTCTGTTGTCGAGATTTTTGTTATTCTAATGGATGGTAACCTTGTCATTATGGAAGGTAGTCTTTTGTCGAGATTTTTGTTACTCCTATGGATGGTAGCCTTGTCATTATTTAAGGTAGTCTATTGTCGATATCTTTGTTACTCCAATGGATGATAACCTTGTCATTATGCAAGGTAGTCTGTTGTTCAGATTTTTGTTACTCCAATGGATGGTAGCCTTCTCATTATGGAAGGTAGTCTATTGTCGAGATTTTTGTTATTCCAATGGATGGTAGCGTTATCATTATGGAAGGTAGTTTTTTATCGAGATTTTTGTTACTCCAATGGATGGTAGCCTTGTCATTATGGAAGGTAGTATGTTACCGATATCTTTGTTACTCCAATGGATGATAGCCATGTCATTATGGAAGGTAGTCTTTTGTCGAGATTTTTGTTACTCCAATGGATGGTAGCCTTGTAATTATGGAAGGTAGTCTGTTGTTGATATCTTTGTTACTCCATTGGATGATAGCCTTGTCGTTATGTAGGGTAGTCAGTTGTTCAGATTTTTGTTACTCCAATGGATGGTAGCCTTGTCATTATGGAAGGTAGTATTTTGTCGAGATTTTTGTTACTCCAATGTATGGTAGCCTTGTCATTACTGAAGGTAGTCAGTTATCGATATCTTTGTTACTCTTATGGATGATAGCCTTGTCATTATGAAAGGTAGTCTGTTGTCGAGATTTTTGTTACTCCAATGGATGGTAGCCTTGTCATTATGGAAGGTAGTCTGTTGTTGAGATTTTTGTTACCCCAATGGATGCTAGCCTTGTAATTATGGAAGGTAGTTTGTTGTCGATATTTTTGTTACTCCAATGGATGGTAGCCTTGTCATTATGGAAGGTAGTCGGTCATTGATAATTCTGTTACTCCAATGGATTTTAGCCTTGTCATTATGTAAGGTAGTCTGTTGTTCAGATTTTTGTTACTCCAATGGATGTTAGCCTTGTAATTATGGAAGGTAGTCTGTTGTTGATATTTTTGTTATTCTAATGGATGGTAACCTTGTCAATATGGAAGCTAGTCTTTCGTCGAGATTTTCGTTACTCCAATGGATGGTAGCCTTGTCATTATTGAAGGTAGTCTATTGTCGATATTTTTGTTACTCCAATGAATGATAGCCTTGTCATTATGCAAGGTAGTTTGTTGTTCGGATTTTTGTTACTCTAATGGATGGTAGCCTTGTCATTATGGAATGTAGTCTGTTGTCGATATTTTTGTTACTCCAATGAATGGTAGCCTTGTCAATATGGAAGGTAGTTTGTCGTTAAGTTTTTTGTTACTCCAATGGATTATAGCCTTGTCATTATGTAAGGTAGTCTGTTGTTCTGATTTTTGTTACACAAATGGATGGTAGCCTTGTCATTATGGAAGATAGTCTGTTGTCGAGATTTTTGTTATTCTAATGGATGGTAACCTTGTCATTATGGAAGGTAGTCTTTTGTCGATATTTTTGTTACTCCTATGGATGGTAGCCTTGTCATTATTTAAGGTAGTCTATTGTCGATATCTTTGTTACTCCAATGGATGATAACCTTGTCATTATGCAAGGTAGTCTGTTGTTCAGATTTTTGTTACTCCAATGGATGGTAGCCTTCTCATTATGGAAGGTAGTCTATTGTCGAGATTTTTGTTATTCCAATGGATGGTAGAGTTATCATTATGGAAGGTAGTTTTTTATCGAGATTTTTGTTACTCCAATAGATGGTAGCCTTGTCATTATGGAAGGTAGTTTGTTGACGATATTTTTGTTATTCCAACGGATGGTAACCTTGTCATTATGGAAGGTAGTCTTTTGTCGAGATTTTTATTACTCCAATGGATGGTAGCCTTGTCATTATTGAAGGTAGTTTGTTGTCGATATCTTTTTTACTCCAATGGATGATAGCCTTGTCATTATGTAGGGTAGTCTGTTGTTCGGATTTTTGTTATTCTAATGGATGGTAGCCTTGTCATTATGGAATGTAGTCTGTTGTCGATATTTTTGTTACTCCAATGAATGGTAGCCTTGTCAATATGAAAGGTAGTTTGTCGTTAAGATTTTTGTTACTCCAATGGATTATAGCCTTGTCATTATGTAAGGTAGTCTGTTGTTCTGATTTTTGTTACTCCAATGGATGTTAGCCTTGTCATTATTGAAGGTAGTCTGTTGTTGATATTTTTGTTATTCCAATGGATGGTAACCTTGTCATTATGGAAGGTAGTCTTTTGTCGAGATTTTTGTTACTCCAATGGATGGTAGCCTTGTCATTATTGAAGGTAGTCTGTTGTCGATATCTTTGTTATTCCAATGGATGATAGCCTTGTCATTATGCAAGGTAGTCTGTTGTTCATATTTTTGTTACTCTAATGGATGGTAGCCTTGTCATTATGGAATGTAGTCTGTTGTCAATATTTTTTTTACTCCAATGAATGGTGGCCTTGTCAATATGGAAGGTAGTCTGTCGTTAAGATTTTTATTACTCCAATGGATTATAGCCTTGTCATTATGGAAGGTAGTCTGTTGTTCAGATTTTTGTTACTCCAATGGATGGTAGCCTTGTCATTATGGAAGGTAGTCTGTTGTTGAGATTTTTGTTATTCCATTGAATGGTTGCCTTGTCATTACGGAAGGCATTTATTATCGATATTTTAAATACTCCAATGGGTTATAGCCTTGTCATTACAAAAGGTAGTCTGTTGTCAAGATTTTTGTTACCCCAATGGATGGTAGCCTTGTAATTATGGAAGGTAGTCTGTTGTTGAGATTTCTGTTACTCCAATGGATTGTAGCCTTGTTATTATGGAAGGTAGTCTGTTGTTCAGATTTTTGTTACGCAAATGGATGGTAGCTTTGTCATTATGGAAGGTAGTCTGTTGTCGAGAATTTTTTTATTCCATTGGATGGTAACCTTTTCATTATGGAAGGTAGTCTATTGACGAGATTTTTGTTATTCCAATGGATGGTAACCTTGTCATTACGGAAGGTAGTCTTTTGTCGAGATTTTTGTTACTCCAATGGATGGTAGCCTTGTCATTATTGAAGGTAGTTTGTTGTCGATATCTTTATTACTCCAATGGATGATAGCCTTGTCATTATGCAAGGTAGTCTGTTGTTCAGATTTTTGTTACTCCAATGGATGGTAGCCTTGTCATTATGGAAGGTAGTATTTTGTCGAGATTTTTTTTACCCCAATGGATGGAAGTCTTGTAATTATGAAAGGTAGTCTGTTGTCGAGATTTTTGTTACTCCAATGGATGGTAGCCTTGTCATTATGGAAGGTAGGTAGTTTGTCGTTGAGATTTTTATTACTCCATTGGATTGTAGACTTGTCATTATGTAAGGTAGTCTATTGTTCAGATTTTTATTACTCAAATGGATGGTAGCCTTGTCATTATGGAAGATAGTCTGTTGTCGAGATTTTTGTTATTCCAATGGATGGTAACCTTGTCATTATGGAAGGTAGTCTTTTGTCGAAATTTTTTTTACTCCAATGCATGGTAGCCTTGTCATTATTTAAGGTAGTCTATTGTCGATATCTTTGTTACTCCAATGGATGATAGCCTTGTCATTATGCAAGGTAGTCTGTTGTTAAATTTTTGTTACTCCAATGGATGGTATCCTTCTCATTATGGAAGGTAGTCTATTGCCGAGATTTTTGTTATTCCAATGGATGGTAGCCTTATCATTATGGAAGGTAGTTTTTTATCGAGATTTTTGTTACTCTAATGGATGGTAGCCTTGTCATTATGGAAGGTAGTCTGTTGACAAGATTTTTGTTATTACAATTGATGGTAACCTTGTCATTATGGAAGGTAGTCTATTGTCGTGATTTTTGTTACTCCAATGGATGGTAGCCTTGTCATTATTGAAGGTAGTCTGTTGTCGATATCTTTGTTACTCCAATGGATGATAGCCTTGTCATTATGGAAGGTAGTCTGTTGTCGAGATTTTTGTTACTCCAATGGATGGTAGCCTTGTCATTATGGAAGGTAGTCTGTTGTTGAGATTTTTGTTACCCCAATGGATGGTAGCCTTGTAATTATGGAAGGTAGTTTGTTGTCGATATTTTTGTTACTCCAATGGATGGTAGCCATGTCATTATAGAAGGTAGTCGGTCGTTTAGAATTCCGTTACTCCAATGGATTTTAGCCTTGTCATTATGTAAGGTAGTCTGCTGTTCAGATTTTTGTTACTCCAATGGATGGTAGCCATTTCATTATGGAAGGTAGTCGGTCGTTTAGAATTCTGTTACTCCAATGGATTTTAGCCTTGTCATTATGTAAGGTAGTCTGCTGTTCAGATTTTTGTTACTCTAATGGATGTTAGCCTTGTCATTATGCAAGGTAGTCTGTTGTTGATATTTTTATTATTCCAATGGATGGTAACCTTGTCATTATGGAAGGTAGTCTTTTGTCCAGATTTTTGTTACTCCAATGGATGGTAGCCTTGTCATTATTGAAGGTAGTTTGTTGTCGATATCTTTGTTACTCCAATGGATGATAGCCTTATCATTATGCAAGGTAGTCTATTGTTCATATTTTAGTTACTCTAATGGATGGTAGCCTTGTCATTATGGAAGGTAGTCTTTTGTCGATATTTTTGTTACTCCAATGAATGGTAGCCTTGTCAATATGGAAGGTAGTCTGTCGTTAAGATTTTTGTTACTCCAATGGATTATTGCCTTGTCATTATGGAAGGTAGTTTGTTGTTCAGATTTTTGTTACTCCAATGGATGGTAGCCTTGTCATTATAAAAGGTAGTCTATTGTTGAGATTTTTTTTATTCCATTGGATGGTAGCCTTGTCATTATGGAAGGCACTTATTGTCCATATTTTTGATACTCCAATGGATGGTAGCCAATGTCATTACGGAAGGTAGTCTGCTGTCAAGATTTTTGTCACCCCAATGGATGGTAGCCTTGTAATTATTGAAGGTAGGTTGTTGTCGAGATTTTTGTTACTCCAATGGATGGTAGCCTTGTCATTATGGAAGGTAGTCTGTTGTTGAGATTTCTGTTACTCCAATGGATTGTAGCCTTGTTATTATGGAAGGTAGTCTGTTGTTCAGATTTTTCTTACTCCAATGGATGGTAGCCTTGTCATTATGGAAGGTAGTCTTTTGTCCAGATTTTTGTTACTCCAATGGATGGTAGCCTTGTCATTATTGAAGGTAGTTTGTTGTCGATATCTTTGTTACTCCAATGGATGATAGCCTTGTCATTATGCAAGGTAGTCTGTTGTTCAGATTTTAGTTACTCTAATGGATGGTAGCCTTGTCATTATGGAAGGTAGTCTATTGTCGATATTTTTGTTACTCCAAAGAATGGTAGCCTTGTCAATATGGAAGGTAGTCTGTCGTTAAGATTTTTGTTACTCCAATGGATTATTGCCTTGTCATTATGGAAGGTAGTTTGTTGTTCAGATTTTTGTTACTCCAATGGATGGTAGCCTTGTCATTATAAAAGGTAGTCTATTATTTAGATTTTTTTTATTCCATTGGATGGTAGCCTTGTCATTACGGAAGGCCCTTATTATCGATATTTTTGATACTCCAATGGATGGTAGCCTTGTCATTACGGAAGGTAGTCTGCTGTCAAGATTTTTGTTACCCCAATGGATGGTAGCCTTGTAATTATGGAAGGTAGGCTGTTGTCGAGATTTTTGTTACTCCAATGGATGGTAGCCTTGTCATTATGGAAGGTAGTTTGTTGTTGAGATTTCTGTTACTCCAATGGATTGTAGCCTTGTCATTATGGAAGGTAGTCTGTTGTTCAGATTTTTGTTACTCCAATGGATGGTAGCCTTGTCATTATGGAAGGTAGTATGTTGTCGAGAATTTTGTTACTCCAATGGATGGTATCCTTGTCATTATGGAAGGTATTCTGATGTCGAGATTTTTGTTACCCCAATAGATGGTACCCTTGTAATTATGGAAGGTAGTTTGTTGTCGAGATTTTTGTTACTCCAATGAATGGTAGCCTTGTCATTATGGAAGGTAGTCGGTCATTGAGAATTTTATTACTCCAATGGATTTTAGCCTTGTCATTATGTAAGGTAGTCCATTTTTCAGATTTTTGTTACTCCAATGGATGTTAGCCTTGTCATTATGGAAGGTAGTTTGTTGTTGATATTTTTGTTATTCTAATGGATGGTAAACTTGTCATTATGGAAGGTAGTCTTTTGTCCAGATTTTTGTTACTCCAATTGATGGTAGCCTTTTCATTATTGAAGGTAGTCTGTTGTCGATACCTTAGATACTCCAATGGATGATAGCCTTGTCATTATGCAAGGTACTTTGCTGTTCAGATTTTTGTTACTCTAATGGATGGTAGCCTTGTCATTATGGAAGGTAGTCTATTGTCGATATTTTTATTACTCCAATGAATCGTAGCCTTGTCAATATGGAAGGTAGTTTGTCGTTAATATTTTTGTTACTCCAATGGATTATAGCCTTGTCATTATGGAAGGTATTATGTTGTTCATATTTTTGTTACTCCAATGGATGGTAGCCTTGTCATTATGGAAGGTAGTCTGTTGTCGAGATTTTTGTTATTCCATTGGATGGTATCCTTGTCATTACGGAAGGCATCTTCTAGTGTAAGCCTCTCTATTCGAGATAAATGGTCGGCTACTACGTTCTCGGTACCTTTCTTGTCTTTAATCTCTAAATCGAACTCTTGTAGACGTAGAATCCATCTCAATAGTATTGGTTTTGAATCTTGCTTGATTAGCAGGTATCCAATAGCTGCATGGTCTGTATAGATGATTATTTTCTCTCCCACGAGGTAGGAGCAAAATTTGTCCAGCGCAAAGACTACGGCTAAAAGTTCTTTTTCTGTGGTCGCGTAACTTATCTGTGCAGGGTCCAGGGTTCTACTTGCATAGTATATCGCATGAAGCTTCTTATCTCATTGTTGTCCCAGGACTGCACCTACGGCGTAATCACTTGCGTCGCACATGATTTCAAATGGTAGTATCCATTCGGGTGGTTGCATGATTGGTGCAGATACAAGAGCTATTTTTAATTGGTTAAATGCCCTTAGGAATTTGTCATCAAAATTGAATTCAACGTCTTTCATAAGGAGGGTAGTTAAAGGTTTGGAAATTTGCGAGAAATCTTTTATGAGTCGTCGGTAGAAACCGGCGTGTCCTAAGAAACTGCATATTTCTCTTACTATTTTAGGGGGTTGCAAATTTTCTATGACTTCGATCTTAGCTTTATCGACTTCAATCCCCTTCTCAGACACAACATGTCCTAGCATGATTCCTTGTTTGACCATAAAGTGGCATTTTTCCCAATTCAGAAAGAGGTTCACTTTTACGCATCTCTCCAAAACTTTCTCTAAATTTATTAGACAGTCTTCAAAACTCTCTCCACATACAGAGAAGTCGTCCATAAAGACCTCCATGATATTGTCTATGAAATCAGGAAAGATTGCCATCATGCATCTCTGAAATGTGGCGGGAGCGTTACATAATCCAAACGGAATTCGTCTGTAGGCGAAAGTTCCATAAGGACATGTGAATGTTGTTTTCTCTTGGTCATCGGGGTGAAGAGGAATTTGAAAAATCCCGAGTAACCATCTAGATAACAGTAATGAGAGTGCTTAGCCAATCACTCAAGCATTTGATCTATGAACGGTAGAGGAAAATGGTCTTTACGAGTGGCTTTGTTTAGCTTCCTATAGTCAATACACATCCTAGCTTCGCTTATAGTTTGTTCTGCTACAGCTTCGCCTGCTTTGTTTATTGTGACTGTTATACCACCTTTCTTTGGTACACAGTGCATTGGGCTTACCCATTGACTATCAGAGATTGGGTGCATGATTCCTGCGTTCAGAAGTTTTTTTACTTCGTCTTTAACTACGGTGCTCTATATTGGGTTAATTCTTTGTTGATGTTCTCTAGAAGATTTGCAGTCGTTTTCCAGCATAATACGATGCATGCAAATGGAAGGACTTATTCCTTTGAGATACATAATGTTGTATCCCAAGGAAGATGGGTATTTTCTTAAGACTTCTAATAATTTGTCTGTTTCTTGTTGTCCTAAGTCTGTGTTGACAATTACAGGTCGTTTAAGCTCGGTGTCGAGGAATTCATATCTAAGGGTCTTAGGTAATGGCTTAAGATCTAATGCTGGTTTTCTTGGACAAGGCATGTGGTCAGGTGTCAGAGCTAAGCATTAGCTTAGGTTGTCGTCTCGGTATTCGGGACACCATTCGTTATCTTCGAATATAAGAGGTGTGGGAATCTTCATGGTTTCAGAACAAGGTATAGGTTCCCATTCAATTTCTCTCACGCATTCGTCCACGATGTCTACCAGATAACATGTGTCGTCTATGGCAGGCACTTGTAAGAATTGTGTCAGAATAAATTCGAATTTCTCTTCACCTACTTCAAAAGTTAGTTTGCCCTTTTTTACATCTATGATGGCTCCAGCGGTAGCTAAGAATGGTCTTCCTAAAATAATAGGTGTACTTTCGTCTTCTCTAATGTTCATGATTATGAAAGTTGTAGGGATGTAGAATTGACCTATTCGTACAGGAACGTTTTCCAAGATTCCTACTGGGTATTTGTAAGAGCGGTCCGCCAATTGGACGGACATCTTTGTTGGTCTTAGTTCTCCCATTTCAAGTCTGTTGCATATGGACAAACGCATAATGCTAATACTAGCTCCTAAATCACACAGGGCTTTGTCTATGACAAACTTTCTGATATGACTTGGTATAGAGAAGCTTCCAGGATCTTTCAGCTCAGGAGGCATCTTGTTTTGGATAATTGTGCTACATTCTGCAGTAAGTGTGATTGTTTCGTTATTTTCTAGCTTTTTCTTTTTAGATAAGATTTCCTTGAGGAATTTGGCATAGGAGGGCATTTGAGTTATGGCTTCTGTGAAAGGAATTGTTATATTGAGTTGTTTCAGAAGTTCTACAAATTTTTTAAATTGCCCTACGTTCTTAGGTTTAGCTAATCTTCCAGGAAATGGGATTTGGGGTTTATAAGACGGTTGAGGCACATAAGGTTTTTCTTTTTCTTTGGCCTCTCCTCCTTTGTCTTCTTTATCCTCTTCTGGTTTCTTGGGTTTATTTTCCTTCTCAGTTGGTATTTCAGAACTTTGGTACATACTTTGATTTGAAAGTCTCGGGTCAGTTGGTCCATCTAACTCGGTTCCACTTCTTAATATGATGGCATGAGCATGCCCCTTCGGGTTAGGTTGTGGTTGACCAGGTAATGTATCAGTTGGTGCAGCTGTAGGTGCTTGTTGTTGAGCCACTTGAGAGATTTAGGTTTCTAACATTTTATTGTGGGTGGCCAAAGCATCTATTTTGTTTGCTAATTGTTTTATCTGCTCGTTAGTGTGTATGTTT
The DNA here is from genome assembly GCA_948472305.1 of Vicia faba. Classification (NCBI taxonomy): domain Eukaryota; kingdom Viridiplantae; phylum Streptophyta; class Magnoliopsida; order Fabales; family Fabaceae; genus Vicia; species Vicia faba. The sequence continues at coordinate 854,668,615 of OX451739.1, forward strand.
TGATTTTGGACATCTTTGTTTGTTTGCGCTTGGGTAGCTATGAAGTTTTCCATCATCAATTCTAAGTTTGATTTTCTAGGCACACTAGGAGTGTTTGTAGGAGGTTTCTGATATTCGGGTGGCACGACAGGTGCTTGGTTTGGAGCATACAACGCATTGGGGTTTTTATACGAGATTTTTGGGTGATTTTTCCATCCAGGGTTATATGTATTTGAGTAAGGATTTCCTTGAGCGTAACTCACTTGGTCGGTTTGAGTTCCTTCCAAGATCTTACATTCAGTAACTGCATGTCCAGACACTCCGCATATTTCGCAGTTTGCAGTTATAGCAGCCACGGTGGCTGGAGGTATTGCGGTCAAATTATCAATCTTTAGGGTGAGGGCATCTACCTTAGCATGGACACTGTCTAGATCGCTTATCTCATACATGCCTCCTTTCGTCGGTGTTTTCTCTGCGGTACCTTTGTCTACTTGTCCCCTTTCACTTCCCCACTGATAGTGGTTTTGGGCCATGCTTTCTATGAGAGCATAGGCGGCAGTGTAGGATTTATCCATAAGCGCACCTCCTACGGCAGCGTCTATCGTTAATCTTGTATTGTAAAGGAGACCATTATAGAGGGTATGGATAATCACTTATTTGAGATCTTAGCATAGTTGTTTTGCTTGGCGGGAAATACCTTGCAAGAAAAACTTTTTTCAGCTCATTCCATGTGGTTTCTGAGTTTGCGGGTAGAGATTGGATCCAAGATCGGGCTTTGTCTCTTAGAGAAAAGGGAAAATATGAAGTCTTATTGCCTCTTGACTGACCCCATTGTTCTTAATCGTATCCGCGTACTATAGAAATATTGATAGATGAAGATTGGGGTCTTCCATTGACCCACCAGAAAACTGGTTCTGTTGTACATTAGACAACAAAGAAGGTTTCAGTTCAAAGTTGTTAGCCTCAATTGGAGGAGCAGAAATGCTATTGTGTGGTTCATCTTGCGAGGGAATGGCATAGGATTTGAGTGGGCGTGGAGAAGGATTTGCAGCCATTTCTTCGATTGGTCGATGAGCAGGAGATTCGAGTGATTCACGAGGTGGAGTGTTATGCAAGAGATGATACTCTTGAATGCGGCGTCTAAGTCTGAGATACCGCTCGATATTGTTGATTTGTATGTATAACGACTCTCCTTGCGAACGAGTGTTTGGCATACAAATAAGAAAATAAATAGAAAAGAAATAGAGAGGTTTTTGCTCTAGTCTCTACTGCGTAACAAAAGAGTAGCAATATTGACTTAAATCAGTCCCCGGTAATGGCACTAAAAACTTGATCGGGATTACACTAAGGTATCCAATGATTCGGACTGCCAGTGCACAGTCTCGTCGTGTAGTTTTAAACGATATCGAATCACAGAGACTGATGAATCGAACTACCGTCTTCTATTGTTACTTTGCAAATCTAAAGCTAATGAATGTTTGATTGGGTTGTAGGGAAACTAAATACTAAATTAAGTTTAATTTTTAATTATCAATAAGAGGAACTACCAGTATGCAATAGTCGAACCTCGGGAACTAGCAACTGGTTGGGTGTCTTTATATTTTCAAAAAAGCTTTCAGTAAAACCTATTTAGTTTAAAAGCCCTCGTCTCACACTGTCGTTTTATTGATCTAGGCTATGCAGTTAAGTCCTAACGTACGCTTCCGCCATCCCGCAGGAGTTAAAAACACCTTTTGAAAACAAAATAAAATCTTAATTAACTTTAAAGTGCTTCCGCTGTATTTTAAGCTAATGCCTAATTACTACTGTCTAGTTAAAAGATCTCAAACTTCCGCTTTGTTGACCCAAACCTCTATTTGTTCTTTACTTTTGTAACAAAACAATTTAACGATTAAAAATAGTAACTTAGACCAGAAAAAAGGTTTTGTAGTAAAAATAGTCCCAACTGAGTCACTCGATCCCTTGGTTACGTGACCTCACATACCGGTATACGAATTCTAGCCTAACATGATATCATACCAATTCACAGAACAATTCCAAAGACAAAACAGAATAAACATGATTATATTAATTAAAAGTAATAAAAAGAATTCATAAAAATAAACTTGGTAATAATTCTGGATATGGGTATAATCACTTTTAATTATTGACTAGAAGCACTCCTGCACAAACTGTAGGCTTTGCTTCGGTCGGGAACAGAGACGATCGTACAGAAAAATGAATGCTAGAGGAAATATAGAAATTACAGGAAAAAGAATAATGCTTAAAGAAAATTGCCTTAGAGTAACAAAAATGAATTCTCAAAAATCTCTGCCAAAAGAAAAAGTAAAAAAAGGTCCCCTCCTCTGGCCGTTGTGTCCAGGGTCCTATTTATAACCTCCTGTGTGATAAGTTGGTTCTCGGTAATGTAGGAACACTTTGTGTTCCTTTGAGAAATAATAGGACCACTAAATTGGTTACGTTCTCCATGCATTGACTGAGTGGATCAGAGATATAGGATGGTCGTTGGATTTGCATTTGAATTGGTTTTCTTCTGTTGGACTTGCAGTACGTGGTCAAAGAGGAAGAAAGTGGGCTTGTGACGTTCGTCAAGTCCAAGTGACGATGGTCACTTGGTCCATCACTCTTGTGATGAGTGGCATCATACCTTGACGATTGTCAAGGCCTTTGCATAGTGGGCCACGTTCTCACACGCTTTGTGATGGGCTTAAGCTGGTTTCTTCTCCTTTGGCCCTTTTTTGCTATCTTTGCACTTTTTTTCTTCATTTCTTCGAAAGTGTTTAGCTTAATGTATATCTGCAAAAATAGATGAATACCTGCATAATACCTATAAAATAATTTAATTTAAACTAAAATAAGAGAAATAATTTATGTATATCAAGCCAAAAATATCATATATTTGTGTGTCATCACAGCTTCGGAATCATATAGTCTTCTTTGTAAAGATGGATCATGAACCAAGTATATAGGAGTGGAATACAACAATTCAAAGTGCCCTTTCTCTTTTCATACATCACATGAAAAGTGTAATAAATGTCAGCAAGTAGAGCAGGAGTTGGATCAGTATTAAAGACTTTCGCACCCAAAAATATGCTAATGGCTGTAGGGTCAATATAGTCTGTGGTCCGAGGAAATTAAATTACAGCAAACACTAGTAGCCCCAAACAATCAACACAAGACTCTCATTCTTTATAGTTAGCAAACTCAAGTTCCTTAGCTTCCAAGTATATCCTTTTGATTCCTTGTATCAGACCTTCTCTTCGGTAATTTTGCACTAACTCTGGGTAAGGGATCCCTAAGCCTTTTGCCAAAACTTTGACTTCAACAATTTTTCCAATACCTACATAGGCCTTTTCTTTGGAGAAATTCATAATTCTGTCAAATTCTTCCAGAGTCGGTGCTAGCTGGAAGTCTTGGAAAGTAAAACATCTCAGCGGAGGGTCGTAGAACTGAATGAGGGTAGATACAGCGTCTATTTGAACATCTACTCTGGTCAAGTCAAGGGTATCCCCATAGCGGCGAGCGTACATCTTAAGAGCTCTCTCAGATAACTTCCCCTTTATAGTTTTGATTTTCGAAAGGTCGGGCTGGAAGGCGCTGACGTGGACAAGTTGTTTCCCTTTGGTATCCCTTTTTTGTTTGGACAGTCCCCAAAAATTTGATTTTAATATCTTTTGTTTTAGTACCCTGTAACTAAGATAGATAACAGACGCAACTGATGAATATATGACAAATATGAATGCATGAATGTATGGATGTATGGTTTAGTGGTGGGGTTTGGTGGTAAGTGTCCTTAGAGAGTAGGTTCCTTAATTTTGACCTACGGTTAGTCCATACTCCCAAAAGGTGGTTTCCTAAATGGTATCATGAATAACACCAGAGGGAAAAGGCACAAGGGCCTCCCTTAGGTTGAGCCTCTTTACGGACCGAAACTTTCGTCTCAAAGTTGTGAAAGGTCTCTTCATGAGATTTTAGGTTAATGTCGTTACAAAGAGTCATGGGTGACCTTCCAAATTCCTACTCGTCAAGAGGATATCTCTCGATAAGTATTCCTTTTTCGGAAGTTCACCGACTCTAGGCAAAGTCGTCACATAAACTCGGAGGGATGATGTATCCCCTAAGCTAATAGACGAACCTTCTTTCTAAGGGTTACATTGAAAATATTTTGGGAACTAAAAAAACCCACCACGCAGTATATATGATGATAAATTTTTTTTTGACAATAGATGTATAAATTCAATAAATAAATAATTCAATAAATAAATAAATAAAAACCCCCCAAAGCAAAAAACCCTAAAACCTAAAGTTGAAGTCCCCAGCCGAGTCGCCCACTGTTGTGACTGGTTTTTAAATCAAGAGTCGCCACTATCAATTGTTATCCTAGGGAAGGGCATCTAATAGGAAACCCTAATTCGCGGACAGAGATTCTAGGTTTCTGACTTCATTAGACGAAAGGAAGGTGTTAGGAACCTTTCATCTACCTTGTTCACAAGGATGTTAGGTTTTAGGTTTGGGGTAAACAGGGTTTTAAATTTTAATTAGGAGGACTCGCCACGATTTTTGATCGTATGCCTACGTATCCTATTATGAGGAATCAGAGTCCCAATTCGTAGTTCGTATGGGTTTGTGTTTTTTAGGGGTCGCAAACGTACTTTGAATCACCTCGCATTTTGGCCGGGAGTAGTGATTGCGGAGATTTTGGCTAAATGCGCAGTAATTCAAAATCTGTTTGAAACCCTTTTCCAAAAATACTTATTTAGATTAATTTGTTGCGAAAAATAGTTTGAGATTCGTTGAGCATTTTTTATAGATATTAATTGCAAAAATTCTTATTAATGCATGATATAAAAAAATATTTAATGCAAATAATATAAGAAAATAATATGCAATTTTTTGATGTAAAAATAATTTAAGTGATATAATAAATAATATTAATATTTACAATAAAAATTAATAATTATAATAATAGAAAATAATTACAAAATATAAAAATAAAAGAAAAACAAAACGATTTATGAACAGGGGGTTGCATCTTCTGGTTGCTAAGCCCTAACACAAATTCTGGAAAAGGGATGTTCTGAAAGGGGGAAGAAGTTCTGCAGGGGATGCATGGAAATCAACTGGGTTTTGACCCAGTCGTAGAACTTTTGAAAGAGACACTGTAAGCAAAGTCAGGAAACAGGGACGTTAAATTCCGGGTTAAGCCCACTACTCAGAGTTTCTAGAAAAAGGCTAACAGAAATTATATAAACCTAAATGCTGATTCTGGACAAGGGAAAGAAACTGAAACCTGGGTTAACCTAGTCAGAACTTCTAAAAGGGAACTACATCTGAACGTAAGAAATTAGCATGAACGTGCAATTAGAATATAAGACTATCTATAGATCTTTTCTATGGTTTTAGCCCTACTTATGTTCTTCTGACCCTACCCATCATGAAGACAGTAAAGAAACAGATTAAAATTTACCCCTTTGGCGCTTTTTCCTGCTGATTCCGGTACGTGTTTGGCTGTTCTTTCCCTTTCTTTCTGCAGATTCCAGTGACAGCACTAACAGCAGGTGGAGCAACGACGATTGAAACTAGGGTTCCAGATATTGGAACCTCATTTGTTCTTCTTCGTGTTCTTCTTCTGGGTTTTCCAGAAATTCTCTCCTTGATCTTTCTTCAAGCGTTACTGTGTTTCTTTTTTATTCAAATTCGTCTCTCCTCTCCTCTTCTTTTTTTCTCCCCCTTTTCCCCTCTTTTATTATCTAATTTGCTCCTCTATTTATAATGTTCAATTTTTGGGCTTGGACTATGGCTAGAACAATGCTTGAGGATGAAATTAAAAAGATTTGATTGGAAATTGATCCTCTGTGAAAGACTTGATTGAAATTGATACAGTGCATGTCCAACAGATTTGGGCTTGGGCTACTTAGCTTCTGAAACTCTGAGCTTGGGCCATGAAAGATAATATGATTCTGCCTTTGCTTACTCTGCTAAAAGATATGATATTCTAGTTATGTACCAGCGCTAGCCTGTGCGTGATTATGGCTCTGGTATGCACAACTTTTTTGCGTTTGCTTTTGTAAGGAGGAACTTCTGGGATTTCTGTCTCAGAAGATCTGATGGGTCAGCGCTTGATCCATACCGCCTAGCACTTTTCTCTTGTAGTCAGAACTTTTCCCTTAATCCAATTAGGCCTAGCGCTAACTTTTCCTTCCTTTTGCTTACTCCCGGATTTAATTTTCACCCCTCTTCTTTTAATGACAACTAAATCTTTTTGTTTTAAAATAAACCCCATTGGTATTGAACAAAGATAGTCCATCATATATTGTTGTACCATCTTTTAATTAAATAACTCTAAGAAAAGGATTACTGAGGTAGGACAAATTTGGGGTATGACACTTTCTTGATTACCAACTTGTGCCTACTATGGAATAATTCTCTCAACTATTGGGAATTCCTATTCTTGATCAACTACCCTTCAACGGTATTGAAAGAGACCTAAGACCTGAGGAAATTTCTCGAGCTCTACATTTGCAATGATCCAAAATTGTGTCAAATTGGGAAACAAGAAGTTGTGCAAAAGGGTTTCTTGCCAAGTTTTTGTTGGAGAAGGCTCAAGATTTTTGGGATACTCTGGATTTACAAGCCTTTGAAGAAGTGTTGGCTCTTCTCATCTATGGGATGGTGCTGTTTCCCAATCCTGACCAACTCATAGATGTGAACGCAGTCAAAAATTTTCTATCTTGTAATCCGGTGCCTACTTTACTTGGGGATATCTTGCATTCTCTTAACTCTCTCACCATGAAGAGAATAGGACTTCTTATGTGTTGCACTCCTCTGTTGGCTAGGTGGTTTACTTTGCACCTACCCTGATCTCTTATGAAGAACGAGCAAGGCTTAAGATGGTCTAGTAGGTTAATGTCACTCACACATTCTGAGATTTATTGGTGTTCTTGATCCATGGAGGACATTACTATTATTGACCATTTTGGGGAATTCGCTAAGGTCCCTCTACTTGGAATTATGGGAGGTATTACCTACAATCCTTGTTTGACTTTGCGACAGTTTGGGTATGCTATGAGGGATGGCCATCATGATACACTTTTCCAAGTAATTGCATTCGACCACGAGAACGATGTCCAAGGTTATCGTTAGAGATTCATACGAGCTTGGGGCATGGTTAACAAGGTTAATAGCAAGACGTTGGGGCATAAGAACTCCATTACTCTGGAGCCTTATCTAAAGTGGGTGAGAACAAGCGCCCAAAACCTTATGATGCCTTATGAAGCCATCCTACCTGTCATTATGGCGCTTGTTGCCGAAGGAGATGTTCCATATACTGTCTTTTATCCTGATATGCCTACTTCTCTTGAAGATTTGCAAAGAGCTCGGATTCAGCTAAAGGGGGAGCGAGACACCTTTGAAGCCCAGTTTTCTGCAAGCGAGAAGAAGAAATTGGAGCTCACGGGACAACTTTATGAGGAGAGGAGCCTAAATGCCTATATTGCTCCAAAGAGGAAGCATCCATAGGAAACTTGAGCCATTTTTATTGTATTTTAGTTCATTTTGTTTCTTTTGTTTCAATGTAAGCCCAAGAGGCATGTTGTAATCAATTTGAACTTATTAATAAAATTAATGTTTGTTCCCTTTTATCTAAACAAATTTAAATCTTCTAAGTCCTTGAAATCATTTGCGTACGCATTTTCATGCATCATGACATAAAAAGGTTTTCCATAACAGGTTTCCTTATCTTTCTACTGTTTATTTCAGTAAGATGGATATCGAACAAACAGTGAAGGACTTGCAAGCGCATAATTCTCAGTTCCAAGCAAACTTGCTGACCCTGGCCAAGGGACAACAAGAGTTGATGACACTGCTGGAGGCCAAAAAGAAGACTAAGAAGAAGGCCCTCATCAACATGGGGAAAAGGTTTAAAGGCCCAGTCCATCAAGTGCAGATAGTTGAAGAGTCATCTGAGGAAGATGATAACCAGGTGGAAGAGGCAAAGAGCACTCGTGCTGGGGGTGCAAATGATCAAGCTTCCGAGGACGAATATTACTTTGATGAGCAATACCCTCCGGCTGAGGATAAATACAAGAAGTTGGAGGATATACTAAAGGATGTTGAAATTCAAGTCGTTCCTGGCTTGGATTTTGGTGATTTGGGTTTAGTACATGGGTTTGTCATTCCCTATAAGTTCAAAATACCAGTCTTCACCAAGTATGACGGGGTTTCCTTCCCGAAACTTCATCTAAGGTCTTACATGCGCTACAACCGCACACTACCGACAAAAAACTCTGGGTCCATTTCTTCCAAGAGAGTCTGGCTGGGACTCAACTAGAATGGTTCTATCAATTGGAGGGTTCCTGCATCCACACATGGGAAGATCTAGCCACTGCTTTTTATCATCAGTATCAATACAATGCCGATCTGGAACCAACCAGAGTCCAACTTCAAGATATGACAATGGGTACTAATGAGGGGTTTAAAGAGTATGCACAAAAATGGAGGGATCTTACTGGTAGGGTCCAACCACCACTAACTGATAGAGAACTAGTTGATATGTTCATGGGTACATTAACTGGCCCATTTTTCAACATATTTATTGGGATTTCTTCGTCTGGTTTCACCGAGTTAATACTAACTGGTGAAAGGGTAGAAAGTGGCATTAAGAGTGGGAAAATTCACATGACATCTGCTTCTGCATCCAACACTATAAAGAAGCCCTTCACTGGAAATAAGGAAACAAATGATGTGTATGGGGCAAGGGCCCGTACCAAGAAGGATCCATGATCCTATGTTAATGTTGTGTTAATCTCCAACCCTCTATTTGCTCAAATACAATCATCTAACAATCAATGATCCGAAGTTCCTCAAAGACAGTTCACGAGAATAATCAATGAAGGCTAACTTAGTGACATTGCGCAATCCACCATCCAATCCAGACATTTCATCACCTAAGTACAATCCAAATGCCAAGTGAGCGTATCATTCCAACAGTCCTAGGCATGAAACTGATCAATGCTGGGCTATGAAGAATAAGATTCAAGATCTGATAGACAATAAAACAATTGAATTTGATCCACCTGCTACTCTAAATGTGATAACCGCGCCAACGTCGAACCATGGCAAAGGTGTTAATGCAATTGATGATACTACTTTTGTTTCCTCCAATGAAGATTTAACAACTCCATTAACTACTGTGAAGGATAATTTGCTGAGAGTCGGGGTGTTCCCTGGTTGTTCTAAAGATTGTGTTTGTTGTGGTCAACAAGTAAATGGGTGCAAGCGGCTGAAGGAAGTGTGCAACGCCTATAAATAGCTGCGAGATTCTGTTTGAGAAGATTCCTACCATCAAAAGTTTAACCAACAAAGCTGAAGACCTGTCCATAATAACCATCTCCAATAAGCCTCTTAGGATCCCCTCAAAGGGTGCTATTAGGATTTCAAATGAACCAACCATTGCTCCTTTAATAATCACTTCCGTTGGGCCTATTCCCTACTCCTCTGATAAAGCGGTTCCATGGAACTATGGTGTCGAGGTTTATTATCATGGGATAAAACAAGATTCTTGGATTAATGAAAACGAAGCTGATGTTACTAATATAGCAGGTTCTCGTAAAGTAACAAGAACATGGAGGATCTTTTCCCCTGATATTTCACCACCCACTACTACAACAACTCCCGTCCGCATAACCAATGACAAGTCTAGTTCCAAAACTAGAGGCAAAGAGAAAGAAGGTGAGCCTGTTGGGATAGAGGCACCTACCAAAGATACTGATGCTGAAGAACCCTCCACTCAAGAGATGGAGGAAATCCTAAAAATCATAAAGAAGAGTAACTTCAAAATAGTTGAGCAACTAGGATAAACCCCCTCCAAAATCTCCATGCTATCATTGTTACTCTGTCCGGACGCTCATGCCTAGGCTCTAATCAAGTTTTTGAAGAAATCCCATGTGCCCCAAGAAACCACAGCTGACCAGTTCGAGAACTGTGTAGCAAGTTTAACGGTTGATAATGGATTGGGGTTCTCCGACGCTGATTTGACTCCTATGGGAAGGAACCACAATAAAGCCTTGCATGTCTCTATTGAATGCAAAGGAACCACCCTAGCACATGTCTTAATTGATAATGGCTCATCTCTAAATGTGTTACCCAAAGGTGCTTTGGACCGGATAGATTGTGAAGGACTGGTATTGAAGCCAAGCGATATTGTTGTAAGGGCATTCGATGGGTCTAAAAGGATGGTTCATGGAGAGATGGATCTCCTAATTAAAGTTGGCTCATAGATTTTCAACTATACTTTTTATATAATGGATATACGTCCCGCCTACTCTTGTTTGCTTGGGCGCCCTTGGATCCATGGGGCAGGGGCAGTAACATCCACCCTTCATCAAAAATTAAAATATTATGTCAAAGGGAAGATCGTTATTGTTTGCGGTGAAGAAGAATTTATGGTAAGCCACCTTAATTCCTTCAAATATATGGAAATGGATGATGAATTCATAGAAACTCCGTGCCAGGCTTTCGAAATTGTTCCTCCTATCGTTGCCACCACCAAAATCTCCTCCAATATATCAAAAGCTGATGAAGTTGTACCAAGAATGGTCTCGCTTAATGATGCTTGTGTCGTGGTCAAAGATGGAGGTTGTACTATTTGGGGAAAACTCCCCGACATTCCGTTTAAAACAGACAAATTTGGACTAGGTTTCACCATCAAGGCTCAAAGAGAGGTCAAGCGCGTTTGCATGGGAAATCCACCTCTTAGCATCAAAAATTTTGAAGTAAATGTTGTCGAAGACTCTGACAATGAATGTGCTTTTGAAGAATAGATTACCCTACTGAAGCAAAGCTCAACAACTGGCATGCAAAGGACTTCACTCCCATCTCCTTCAATGAGGAGTAATTTTTGTTTACTGTTTTCTGTCAATTCAAGAACTTTTATCTGTAATCTTAATTCCAAACAATGACTTTTAAGCCATGTGCCTTGCCCGGGGCACTATGGTCCATTTGTTAAGGGTTTTGCTCATGTTCATTTATCATATCATCATTAAATATAAACCATTGGACCTTTTGCATTCAAATTTTGTGTTCACTGTCTTTCTTTTTCTTTATTGCATTTTTCAATAGCCATGTATCTTACATGCACACACACACACACACACACATACACACACACACACACACACACACACACACACACACACACACACACACTTGCAGACCCTCATCCACTCCGGATCTCATTTCCAACGACTCTACTATTGCCAGTTATGACTTTGAACATCCAATTAACCAAGCTGAAGACAAAGGCGAGGAAGATTGTGAAATACCAGGGGAACTAGCTAGACTTCTAATGCAAGAGGAGAAGGATATTTAACCTTATGAAGATCCAATCGAAGTTATCAACCTAGGAACCAAGACAGACAAGAAAGAAGTCAAGATCGACGCCAACCTAGAAGGTGGTATCAAAAGCAGATTGGTTCAGATGTTACATGACTATGTTAAATTTTTTGCTTGGTCGTATGAAGATATGTCCGGGTTGGATACCTACATTATGGTTCATCGTCTGCCAACGAAGGAAGATTGTCCTCCTGTTAAGCAAAAAGTTCATCGCATGCGGCCTGACACGTCTGAAAAGATAAAAGCTGGAGTGATAAAACAATTCGATGCGGGTTTCCTAGTTGTGACATCTTATCCTCAATGGGTTGCAAACGTGGTCCCCGTACCGAATAAAGATGGGAAGGTTCGTATGTGTGTGGACTATAGGGATCTAAATAGGGCAAGCCCCAAATATGATTTCCCTCTACCTCATATCGATGTTTTGGTTGACAACACCGCTCAACATAAAGTCTTCTCCTTCATGGATGGATTTTCTGGCTACAACCAAATCAATATGGCTCCCAAAGACATGGAAAATACCACCTTTGTTACACAATGGGGAACCTTTTGTTACAAGGTCATGCCGTTCGGATTAAAGAATGCAGGGGAAACATATCAAAGAGCTATGGTAGCTTTATTTCATGATATGATCCATCAGGAAATAGAGGTATATATGGATGATATGATTGCAAGGTCACAAACTGAAGAAGAGCATCTCAATCACCTACACAAGCTATTTGAGAGGCTGAAGAAGTAGAAGTTGAGGTTGAACCCTAATAAGTGCACATTCGGAGTAAGGTCTGGAAAGCTTCTAGGTTTTGTCGTCATTGGTAAAGGCATTGAAGTTGATCCTGCAAAGATAAAAGCCATTCAAGAAATTCCAGTTCCCAATTATGAAAAGGAGGTCATAGGCTTCTTGGGCTGACTTAACTATATTGCTCGCTTCATATCTCACCTAACTACTACTTGTGAGCCAATATTCAAACTCTTGAAGAAAGATCAAATAGTCAGATAAAACGACGATTTCCAAGTTGCCTTCGACAAAATCAAAGAATATTTGCAAGAACCTTCCATCCTTATGACTCCAGTGGAAGGAAGACCATTGATCATGTACTTGATTGTGCTAGAGAATTCTATGGGGTGTGTGTGGGGCCAACCTTACAATTATGGCCGAAAAGAGCATGCAATATACTACTTGAGCAAAAAATTAACTGACTGTAAAACCAGATATTCATTGCTCGAGAAAACTTGTTGCACTCTGGCATGGGATGCTCGCCGACTAAGACAGTATATGTTGACTCACACCACTTTATTGATTTCTAATATGGACCCTATCAAGTACATCTTCGAGAAGCCCGCCCTCTTCGGATGGATAGCTAGATGGCAAATGATTTTGACTGAATATGATATTCAATATACAACACAAAAGGCCATCAAAGGAAACTGTTGTACCCCAAAATTTTCTCTCCCATATTTCTCAACACATGGCAAGTGAGGTCCCCAAATTGCTCAAGGAAGTTCAAGAGTTGACCAGACAAACTCTCTCCTAAGGAAGTCTATCTCAAATTAGGGTTTCTGTTTTCATCAAGATGTGTGGACCACAAAGGAGTAAAATTCTCACCATTGTCCTAATATGTTCTCAAGATCATCCATGTCAAGTTTCAAGCCTTGCAGAGGAAGTTGACTCAGTCAATTGCTCAAATGCCTAAAAATCAATTATACTAGGTCAAAAGTCAACTATGACCCATATACAGTCAAACCTCAAGATTTTCGGTCAACATCCTCATTTTGAAGTATTATTCATCATTTGATCAAGGGTTTATCATGATTCCTCAAGGATTACTCACAATTCATCAAAACCCAAAAGTTGCTAAATTAGGGTTTTGCTGGAAAAGTCAACTCAACTTTGACCAAGCATAACTTTCTCATACTTTATCAGAAATGATTGTTGTACCCCGAAATTTCCCCTCTCATTTTATCAAGATTTTCCCTCACAAGACTCTTTGGACTCAAGACCAAGCTAGGGTTTGCTCTGCTCAAGACATCTCCTTGCATTGTTGACCTGAAATTAGGGTTTGAGTTTGCACAAGGAATTTTGGACTTCCAATGCTCAAAGTGGCTTTCATACTTCATGTTGGACTTATAAGATTGCCCCTACCAAGTTTCAAGCCTTGAATCAAATTTTTGCCAAGTCAATTGGATAGTTGACCTAGAAATCAACTATATTGGGGAAAAAGTCAATCATGGCCAATTTACAGTCAAACCTCATGATTTTTGATCCACATTAACATTATAGACACATATGAACCATTTGATCAAGTTTGGACCATAACTCCTCAAGAAATTTGATCAGATCATCAAAAGGGCAAAATGGTTATTTTTAGGGTTTTGACTGCAGAAGGGCAATTTATGATTTTTTCACCTAGCCAATGGCAAATTGGATTCAAGCATGGATTCAAGGACTCAATGGCCTCATCTTGACCTAATCACAAGGTTCAAAAGATCTCAAAAGCATTGGATTGACAGATGAATTTTCCAGTCAACTGATTAAAAATCAACTATACACTGAAAAGTCAAACTTTGACTTTTTGGTCAAAATCAAGTGCCAAGGGTCATTTTTCATCAAGATGAGTCAAAACATGAAACTTGTTCATCAAGAAACCTAATTTTTCAAATTAGGGTTTAAGATTGAAAATTTTCATAACTTAGAATTTTTCTAAGTTATGAAATTTTCTTATTTTTTCCCAACTTTGCCCAAGTTTTTCACCATGATGCAATTGGATTCAAACAAAACTTCCAACATGAAAGTTGTATTCCTCCACAAAATCTACAACTTTGATCACAAAGTTTTCTCAAAAGAAGCTTGGATCTCAAGTTATGATTTTTGGAACAAGGGTCCATGAAACTTTTAACTTAGTGAAATTTTGCCCTAGTTTAGGCAGGATTTTGACGTATCTTCATGGCAATTTTTCACCCAGTTCCACTTGGAATCTCAAAATTCATTTAAAAGATGGATTGTAGAGCATGCTACAAGCTTTCCAAAATGTCCCAAAACACTCCAAAATCATTTATGGTTAGAGAGAATCGAAGGTTTGAATTTGGAAAAAACTCACTTTGATCCATGGCATGCTTCATGTTGCCACAAGTTGCAATTTCCATCCAGCATTGTTTATACTTAATTACAGGTATCTAAACCCTTCCACACTCAAGAATTAAATGCAAATCCAATGGATTGGAGCTTTGTTATGATCATTAGAGGTTTACACAAGAGATTAATCCAAAAATAGCAAAAAGGCAACATTGCCATTTTTGTCAAAACTTGCTTTATGTCAAATTGCATCTCTTGAGCCTTGAACCAAATCTTGGACAACAAACAATATCCACAAAATTAGGGGGCCAAGCTGGAAGAAATTCTGTACAGGCGTGTCTTGTATCACTTCCCACCTTTTGCTTCATAACCAAGAAATGTGCAAAAGTCTACACAACTTGAGTATCTGCTATAACCAACTCTTGCAAGCATTTGAAACAAGTTTTACACATTTCTTTGAGCCAGAAGCACGAGTTATTCAACCCTAAAGCCTTCCAAAACACAAAATCACCTTCCTCTTGCAAAATAGGGCATTTTCTGCACTTTGAGTTGCATAACAAAAATTACTCGTGCGTTTTGCGCCAAACCTGTTCCAATACATTCCATATAACCCACCTGAGCTATCCCAACCATTGGACATTGACTGTAACTCCATTTGCAAGCTTCACCATTTCTATTTTCAGCTTGTGCAGGTTGACTTCTACAAGCTTGTTCAAGCAAATCCAAAGCAAACTAAGCATTGGGGAAGGTCAGAGGAAGTTCAAGCAAGCTCCCAAGCATCTCAGGCCTCACTGAAAAGCTCTATGTTGCCATACTCGTGTCCAACTGAAACAGGTATTTTCCAACTTCCTATCTCTCTATTTAGGAATCATTAGGCTTAGGTTTGTGAATAAGAAATGTAGTACTCATAGCCCTTAAGTTGTACATATGCTTAGTTTTCATTTCAGTTAAGTGTGCTGAGAGAATTTAATTGATGAACTTCCTGAAAAAGTTAGGTTAGAAATTTGGGCCAGAGAAATTATCTCTGGTCTTTGAGAGTTAGATTAAGTTTTTTATATGGTTAGAATCGTATGATCATGCTCTATAACTTTCATGTTGCAAGTTTTCGTTTTTAAGCACAAATGCAGGAGATACGAGTTGTACATCAGAACGCGCGTTTTTTTTGTTCCAAGGTTGAAGATGAAGTTGTAACTGGGTTGGGCTTGGCTTGGCATGACTCTTTGCACCCCCTGACCTGCTTCTTGCACCCCCTGGCCCATTTCATTATATTTTTGTTTTTTTTTCTATTTTACTTTTCATTTCTGATTTTATTTTATATTTTCTAAACATAAAAAATATCAAAAAAACATTTTCATAAATTTTCACATTTTATTCTATTATTTTTTATTATTTTTAGACCTAAAAATAATTATTAATTAGTATATACCTTTATTTTCTTTAATAAAAAAACTTATAAATATTATAGAAGTATTATAGATTTTTATTTTTTTTATTATTATTTTTTATTATTTATACATATAAAATAATACTTTTTTTTCAAAAAATTTATTTCTTAACATCTTTGTATATATTTATATTTATTTTCTTGTACATAAAAGAAATAATATAATACATATTATCTTAAAACAAAAACTAGGGTTTCCACCCTTATTAAAAATAATATTTTTCTAACATATTTTATTTTTTGACACTTGAATATATTTTTATTTTTTATTGTACATAAATAAATAATATTATAATATGCATACATATTCTTAAACCAAAATTAGGGTTTACCCTTAACAAAAATAATATTTTATTTTCTTATTAAATATTATATTTTTTACATACATAAAAAATATCAAAAACATTTTTTGCATATTTATAATATTTTGCATATTTATATTTAATTGCTTATTTAAATATTGTTTATTTATTATTTGATGCAAAGAATTCAATTTGGATGTAATAGTAAAACTTAGGGTTTTAATTTCTTGCAAAATAATCCCCATTTAAAATTGTATCCCCCTCCCTCATATCAATGTTGTAATAGTCGTAGATTTATTTTACGCATTTATAGCTTTCAAATATTTCATGATAGAGATTAGGGTTTGTATGCAAAATCCAAAATCAAAACAAATAGTTACACCTAATACAAGACAAAAATGCATGAAAATGATAACACAATGCACACAAGTACCCATAGGGTTTCATCCACTTGTTGCCTTAAAAATGGCCATGTTATGCATGTTGAGTATCTTGGCAAAACAAAAAAACAAAACAAAAAGATCATAGTCCCTCGATGACGCTATCTTGGTTGCCTATACAAAATGATCTAGTCCCTCAAAAAATTTGCTAAAGATACTTAGCACAATTGCTATCATGGTCAATACGATGACCCGCGCCTGTCCCGTTTAACATCCAAATACAAGGTTGTTTACCAAATGCAATGGTAAAACAACACTGTCAAAAGGGTTAAAAAGTGTAGAAAATATCTTTGAGTAGATAGGGTGGACAACTCTTTGTTACTTGATCAAAACTTGTAAAAACATCCTTGCTATTTTCAAACACACCTCACAACACAATTTCAAAAAACAAACTTTCAAACATTGAAACATCTTTTCAAAAGACAAACACCATTGTATACATTCAAACAAGAATCATTACAAAGGTTGCCACAACGATGGCCTCTTTTCAAAACATTTTCAAAACCACACACAAAGCACCATTTCAAACAATTGAAAAGCAAAAGCAAGTGATCTAAACAAGTAACTAAGAGCCCATGGATAACCATGGATAAAAAGGGTGTTTGCACCTTCCCTTTTCATAATCTACCCCCTGAACCCAAGAAAACATCTCAAAGGTCTTTCCTGTGCTTTTTGACCTTTCCTTTGGATAAAATAAAAAGTCGGTGGCAACTCTTGCTAAACCGAAACATTTGCGAACACAAACGCAAAACCTCAAGTCAGTTCTCCCACCATATCAAAATGACCCATCCAAATCTCATTTTGAAGAGGATGAAATTCCCTACAATTCATCTTCATCTCCCAAGTTCAAAATATGCACTCACAAAAAGATATGAATTTTGACATTATAGGTCATTTTGGAAAGTCAACAAAAATAACTTTTGGGTCAAAGCTTCATACATGAACATGGAAGACTAAATTGAGATGAGACGAAAAGGGTTGCTTAGAGGACATCCTAGGCTTTCTAAAAAGTCCAAGAACACCTCTCTAGGGTCAAATTGAGAGAGTTATGCATTGGCCAAGTTGACCATTCTTGCAAAATTGCCAAAAGTCAAATGTACTCAAATTTGCATTTTTTGCTAAATAGGCCCAACTTTTTATGCTTGCACCTCAATTATAATGTGGTCCACGACTCAAATACTTATCCACCAATTGTTTTCTTCATTTTTCAATTTATTTTGATTTTTCATTAATTAAAAAGTGAATTAAATCAAATAAATGATGAAAATTATCAAAGATTTGATTTGATTGGGTTTTTTGACAGGTTAGCAACCAAGATATGCTGAGCTTGCAAGATCAATTCGAATTAATGGAAATTGGAACAAAAAGAGCATGATTAGGCCAAATTTAGAAAGATATCATATGGCTAAAGAATCAAATCAAATATCATCAAAGCTTAAAGATTGGATCTGTTTTGCAACCCTAATTCATTGAGGGATATATAATGAACAAAAACAAGGAAAGAAAAGGAGGTTAAAATCATGGAAAAGCTAGAACCAAACTTCAAAATTTAAAAGAAAAGTGGTGATTCAATTTCCATCCTAGAGGCCAATCCAAGCCATTCTAACATTACCAACAGACTCCTGGACATCTCCAGAAGGGATCTCAATCAATTGCAAGCATTTTCACATCCGGAATCGTAAGTTACAGACGCCACGGTTTGCCCCAAAACTTGATTTCGATTTCATTGATTTACGCATCATTAGCATATTTGATTTATATATTCTTGTTCATCATTGAGTTTGCAAGCTATTGGTATTATTTAATTTCGTTTTCAGTACAAGAATCATGATATGCCATTGTTAGTGTTTTGTGTTCTTATTTAGGGGTTTTCAATGCAGGCAAAATTGGGCGTTGATTTTGGTACCATGATGCTCGTGAGGATGAGACGAGTTGATTGATACCATCCATTGTCATTAATCTTGAGCATATGCAATTTTTGAGATGCACGGGTCTGTACCTACAGCGAGGTGTCTGTAGGTAAAAGTGTCCTAGGCTAAAACGACGGAGAGAGGAAGAAGAAGCTTGCGTGGCACAGCATCATTGGCTCATTCAAACTGACGCGCATTTTTCTTTTTGTTTTGACCACTAATGCATGTTTTCTTATATTATTCTTTGTTCTCGTTATAATTACAACTAAGCATCACAGCTCAGTTGGCAGCATGGTATTGGGAGCGAGCATAAGGGCCTGGGTTCAATTCTCAGGTCCCAACCTTTGTTTCATATTATTTTTCATCATGTGGTCAGGTGCAAAGCTTTCCTATACGTCCACCATAGGCCATCCAAATTCAACCATCAGATCCACCAGCTAGCCAGATCCAATGCCTCATCATTGAAGGACCACCATGCACCTCAAGTCAACACCTACACCCAATCCAGCATGGTCAATACAGCCCTTGGAGTTTTGGGCCAAGAAAATCATATTCAAACCCCCTTTTTGCTAATGCTATCAGGCCCATCACTATACTCTTTTATTTTCTTTTCTTTTTAATTCTTTTAATATTTATTCTAATTATTTTAGTTAACAAAATTAATTATTTTTTTCATAAAAAAAAATCATAAAATCAAGACTTCACAAAAAATTAGAATTAGATTTTTTATCAAATTTAATTTTGTTAAATTTAATTTAGTTTAACTTAGGGGAATTTTAATTTATTTTCACAAATAAAATCAAAATAGAAATTAGGTTAAGTTCTCAATTTAATTCTTTTATTTTTCTCAAATAAATAAAAATACAAAAATAGATTTTTTAGAGTAAATTAATTTATTTTTCTTAATTTAAAATTAATTAGAACTTAGGATTTTCTTTTAAATTTTCATTATTTTCTTAAATAACCAAACATGACAAAACATTTTTTCTAATCAATCGCAATTAGGTTTAGTCAAGGGTCAAAACCCTACCGCCTTGTATTTAATTCATCGCGCGCTTGTTAATTATTTTGTCAATATTTTTGTAACTGCTCATGGTTTGTAATAGTTTAATTTAGGGCTTTATTTACTGTTAAATTCCCAGGTTTTTTTGGCTATGTAATTAATCCCCCTCCCCGAAGCTTTGTAATAGCGTAGATTTACTTTCTCGCATTTTTAATTCCCACAAATATTTAACTGTTTAGATGTATGCTAATAGGTTTGTGTGGCAAGAATGCATGACAAATTAATACGGTTAGAAAACCCTAATATGCAAAGATAAATAACTGAAACAAATCACTCGCACATATCACTCTTAGGGTATACTCTCACTTCGGTTGCCTTCGTTAAATGATCATTAAGCATAGGGTGTCTTAGTGGTTGCCCTCCTGTCGAAAAAGATCAAATGTCCCATTCGAATGTTGCCTCGGAAATGCTGCCTCGGAAATGTTGCCTCGAATATGATCTTAAGACTCTAGGGTTATTACTAAGGTGTCATAAACATTGTTTAGTGATCGTACGTCCCTTTCGAATTGACCCTTACAATTCCGACGACGGTGCTACCTATTTCTCAATAGTAGGATATCGTTGTCTAAAGGAAACGAGAATAGAAACGGTCTTTTTTCGAGTAGGTAGATGCTAGTAGGTACTTGCTCAAATCAAAACTTTTCACACTTACACTTTTCAAACTACTTTTCAAAACAACTTCGGCACACCTTTGAGGACTGATACAAGGGTTATCACGAAGTAAAACATTTTCAAAAACAAAGCACACACACAAGCAATTTAAAAATGAGCAAGTACCTAAGAGCCCATGGAAAACCATGGATAGAAAGGGTGCTAACAACTTCCCTTTCTATAATCTACCCCACGTACTCAGAATATCTCGAAAAGGTATTTTTTTCTGTACTTTTTTCCTTTCCGATTGGATGAAATAAAAGTCGGTGGCGACTCTTGCTTACCGCGACATTTTGTGAACACAAAAACGCAAAACGCAAACCAATATTAAACAGTCGGTTCTACCACCGTATCACAGAACTGGCGACTCTGCTGGGGAATTAATAAGTGGGGTATACCTTAGGATCTAGGTCATCATAATTGCTTCTCTTGATTGCTTTGTTTGCTTTACTTTTAAGGGTTTTTATTCGGGGTTACTATAGATCCTACACCCGGATCTGGGGAATACATTTTAGGTAAGTAGCAATAGAATGTGAGGGAATTGTACGGTGTAGGCCGATACGGTTGAAGCAGTAGCTACGTTGGTGTGGCACTTTGGTTGGTAACGGTATCCCTTGTGGAGAAACGAGGAGAAAACGGGGCCGCTACATGGTGTCGTTAAGCATCAACTGACCTTAGAACCTTTAATTTCCCAACTTGGCCATTAGAAAGTAGTGAGATAGCCGGCCTCGGTGTAGAGCTGAGAACTGGTTGATACTCGATGCTACACTCATTGAGACCATACTCTCGGAATAATTTTGGCTGCAAGAAAAGATTACGTGAGCTGAAACCATGACCTATGGAGGATGGTCAGTGATATTGAGATCCTCTAGAACCCAGTTACTTTTCTAGGACAGGTTGAACCAACTTAACTTCAAGAGGGTATTACCTTTGACCTCATGCAAGCCTTAAACCTAAGGGCTTTGTGTGATTTGACTGTGTTTGCAATATCTGTGTTTGTTATACCTGTGGTTTATCATGACATCATGCATCATAACATGGCATTCATGTTTCATTACACTAACCATTTCAAAGACCAAGGGAATTTATCTTTGTTCTCTTTTGCAGATCATGGCTTCCGTGCGCAGAAATACCATTTGAATCAACTTTGTGCAGATACCTGCCCAACTTAAAGAACTAGCATCAAGAGTTTCCTAAACTTCTACTTTCATTAAGAGACATGGTCAACTTCTCAGCCTGGTTACCTCAAACCTTGATGAACAGATGATGAGTGTACTATTTCAGTTCTTCGATCCCAAGCATCACTGTTTCACCTTTCCAGATTACCAGCTGGTACCCACCTTGGAAGAATTCTCTCATTTATTCGGCATATCCATTCTTGAACAGGTACCCTTCACAGGTATGGAAGAAGTTCCTAGGCCAGAAGACATTGCCTCAGCCTTGCATTTAAAACGGGCCGATGTGGTATCCAATTGGGAAACTCGAAGCGGGGTCGAGGGTTTTTTAGCCAAATTTATGATAGACCAGCCTCAACTATTTTGGGATGATTTGGATTTTCAAGCTTTTGAGGATGTCTTGGCTCTTCTAATCTATGGTTTGGTTGTCTTCCCTAATCCGTACTCCTTTGTAGATGTGAATGCTGTCAAGATTTTACTTTCTCGCAACCCTGTGCCTACCTTGCTTGGAGATATCTTGCATGCTCTTCATACTCGTACTATGAAGAGAAGAGGGACTCTTATGTGCTGCATGTCGTTGTTGTCGAGGTGGTTTATTTCTCACCTCCCTAAGTCTGTGCTGAAGAACGAAGAACGTTTGGGTTGGTTGCACAGAATAATGTCACTCGCTCATACGGATATTCTTTGGTGTTCCCGAGCTATGGAAGACACTGCTGTTATTAACCATTGTGGGGCGTACCCTAATGTCCCATTACTTGGTATCAGAGGGGGTATAACTTACAATCCTTGTCTAGCTTTACGATAATTTGGTCATGCTCGAAGGGATGGTCCCCATGAGTTACTTCTCGAGGACATTGCATTCGATTATAAGGACGATGTTAAGGAGCATCACCGGAGGTTCACACGAGCTTGGGGCATGGTAAACAGATCTGAACCCGAAGAGTTGGGACCGAAGACTTCCCTTCCTATGCAGCCTTACCTCCAATGGGTCTGAGCTCGTGCCCAGAAGCTTATGATGCCTTATGAGGCCGTATTACCAGTGATTATGGAGACCACCAATGAAGAAGGCATTCCTTACACGGGTCTCTATCCTTACATGCCCACTGATCCTGGGGAGTTGCAGAGGTCTTGGATTCAGTTGAGGAATGAGCGGGATACTTACCGGTAACAGTTCCATGATCAAGAGAGGAAGGTTTTAAAGCTCACCAGGAAGCTCGAAGAAGAAAGAGTGGTCAATGATTACATTGGCACAAATAGAAAACGTCCATAGGACTTTTGATTTTTCTTTTCTAGTTTTAGATTTGTTTTATCTACTTCTTTGTAATGCCTTAAAGGCATGTTGAACCCTTCAAGTTTAAACTAATAAAGTTTTCGTTTATTTTGGTTTGCAAATTTAAATCTCCCAAAGTCTTTGAAATCATTACATGCGCATCCCATTATCATGCACACCATTACAGGTACCATTACAAGTTTCTCATCTTCTTCGCTGTTTATTTTAGTAGAAATGTCTTCTGATCAAGCCATCAAAGATCTTCAGGCGCAGAATTCCCAGTTCCAATAGATGTTCATAAGTCTGGCTAAGGGACAAGAGGATATGAAGGCCCTTATTATGAAAGAAAAGAAGAAGAAGAAGGCTGGTATTCTGAATATGGGTAGAAGATTCGGAGAAAGGTTGAGGCAACAAACTGATCTGACCTCTTCATCCAAGGACGGGGAGAACCAATAAAGGGAAAAGGACCCTAGTCCGGCAGTTTCTGACAACGATATTGATTACGACGATGAGCAGTATCCTCCTGCTGAGGATAGGTACAAGCAATTAGAAGACCGTCTGAGTGCTATGGAAGTTCAGAAGATCCCTGGTTTGGATTTCGGGGAATTGGGACTGGTATCGGGAATGGTCATCCCTCATAAGTTCAAAGCTTCGGTTTTTGCCAAGTATGATGGAGTGTCCTGCCCAAAACTCTATCTCCGCTCGTATGCCAGGAAAATCCAACCACACACTGCTGATAGAAATTTGTGGGTGCACTTTTTTCAAGATATCCTGTCAGGGACTCGGCTTGATTGGTTCTACCAGTTGGAGGGAGCTAGTGTCCGAAACTGGGAAGATCTTGTTGTTGCTTTCTACAAGCAGTATCAGTATAACGCTGACCTTGCTCCTACTCGTACTCAACTCCAGAGTATGTCCATGGGTGCAGGTGAAGGTTTTAAAGATTATGCTCAAAAATGGAGAGACTTGGCTGGGAGAGTTCAACCCCCGTTATCTGATAGGGAGTTAGTTGATATGTTTTTGGGGACCCTGTCTGGTCCATTTTTCAATCACTTAATCGGCAGCTCGCCCTCTGGTTTCACTGAGCTGATTTTAACTGAAGAAAGAGTAGAAGCTGGAATTTGGAGTGGTAAAATACAAAAGGATGCCTCCTCGAGTTTAGCAAAGAAGCCTTTTACTGGTAAGAAGGAAGCCAGTGCAGTCTATAGCCCGAGAGGCCAAAACATATCTGAACACCGTCAAACGGTAAATGCTGTAATGATACCAAGACCCGCAGTTGATCCACAATGCAACAATCAACAAAAGGTGGAAAGACCACAACGGCAGTTTACCCGCACCAACATGACTTTGGCTGAAGTTCTGCCTCATCTGTTAAAATCCAACTTGGCAACCTTGAGAGAGGCCCCCAAGAATCCAAACACTACTTCTCCCAGATACAATCCCAACGCGCGGTGTTCCTACCATTCTGACAGTCCTGACCATGATACAAATGATTGTTGGGCTCTGAGAAACAAAGTACAAGACTTGCTCGAAGCCAAGGAGATAGAGTTCGATGCTCCGGAAAAGCCGAATGTTATAACTGATCCCATACCCAAACATGGTCATGGAGTTAATGTTGTTGACACTGATTTGTTTGTGACCTCGGTTGAAGAAATTTCTACTCCCCTTAAGACTGTTAAGAAGAATTTGTTGTTGGCCGGTTTATTTCTGAGTTGTGGTGAAGGTTGCCACATGTGTTTGATTATACCTTTCGGTTGCCGTTTGTTGAAGTCAGACGTTCAGAGCCTGGTGGATAATAAAGAAATTTCGTTCGAGAAGACTATGATTCCTGTTGTTCCAAACGAAGATGTTGCCATTATAACCATTTCTGCCAATCCTTCCAAGGTTTCCTCGAGAAGACCTGTTAGGATTACACTTGTCCAAAGAATTGCTCCGCTGATAATCATTGTTCCTGGTCCCATCCTGTAACACCCCAATTCTACCCTAAGCAAATTATGCAAAATAAATCAGAGTTATTAAATTTCAATCATACAAATGAATCGGGACGTCACAAATTCTTCTAACAAATTCATTGCATTCATCGAGGATATATAACACGTTTAAAACATCGGATGAACCATCGTCATAACATCTTTAATAAAATAATTCAACATCTACGCAGCGGAATTCTTCAATAACATCTTTAAATAAAAACAACAACTTCGAAACATCTCATATTTAATAATCATTAATTCAAAATTCAGCAATTGGAAATCAACAATCAAAAATCAGCAAGCGTTCATCCCGCCGAGTGTTACATATCAGAGCAATGACACCGACTCGAACTATTTAAGGTATACAACCTTCACTCGTGATTACCTGCACGTTACCAACATAGGGGCAACATTCAAACAGAAGGGGTGAGATATCTAACAATATAATAAAGTGCATGATAATTAATATATTAAATTAGATCGCTAATATCACCACTTCTCATCTCATAGTCAACAATAATTACAGCATATATGCTCATTCATCAACATCAAATACATTTCATTATTCAATCATATAATGCGACTCAAAATTATGCAAATGCATGTGGTACCATTGGAGCAGAACTCCCATCTCAAAAATCTGCCAATTAATAGAGGCATCAACAAGGTATAGCCTTCATCTCAAAATTTTCCAATCCAGGCCATCTCAACGAGCATAAGCTCCATCTCAAAAATGCAATGTATGTGACTCATCATGAATGTAATAACAACACCCAAATTACCAGCATCTCAAATCATCTCAAAACAACAACATCTCAATTAACATCTCAATTAACATAAAAACATCTCAATCATCTCAAAATAACACATCTAAATCATCTCAAAACAGCATCATCTCAATCATCTCAAAACATCTCAATTACAGCATCTCATAAACATCTCAAAGTAATTTATTAAACATCACTTATTATCACAAAATCATCGAACACAACTTCATCAATAACATCTCACTAATACTCAACTGTATATTAATATCACAGTAATCCATCATGTTATTCTTCTACTATACATCATTACCGTCGCTAATCCCATTGTCAAAATTCTGACAGCAACCTCTACACATCTCATGTTCATCATTATGTCCAAAACATCAGCACAACGACCAATCACGGGCATTAATCCTAAATCCTAAATTACTTACTAGGATTACACTTCTTATTCATCATTTAATAACCTAGAATAAAGCTCATCGCGTTAGCTATTCAACGCTTTGAACGACACCTCAAACAGCATCCTAAAACTCAAGTTACAGCAATTTAAAATTGAATCTGTCAAAAATCAGACATTATGTATCGACACAAAACTCCTTGGATCGACGCAAACTGCTTCACCTGTACAACATGAGTCGACACAAAACCCTATGGATCGACTCATCCTGGCTTAAATCACAGCATGTATCGACACATGCTTCTCACCGGTCGACTCATCCTGAGTCTTGCAACTATCATGCATCGACGCAAGCCCTCCATGGATCGACTCATCCTGAGTCTAACATCGCCCATGTATTGACGCATCAAGCTTGAGGTCGACACATCCTGGTTCTTCCTGCATAATTCTGCGATTTCCTCTGTATTTTCACTACGGGAATCATATTCTTAACCTTACAAACCTTATTATAATCATGATAAATCATCACCTAACATTATCCTACATTATTACATCGATTACACATCATCATAACATCATTATTCTTCTAAAATTCATCAAATTTTCATCAAACATCATCATATACATATCTAATTCAAGAACAAAACAACAATCCTCTAACCCCACATATCAAACATCATGAACCCAATTATAAAGTCAGAACCCCACCCTTACCTTGGATTGAAGGTCGCTCTACAATTTCCGGGTTGAATCTTCGTTCTTGCCGTTTTCCACTTTTTCCAGCAGCTTCACGTTCTTCTCAAATCCTTATTTCCTCTACTTCTTCTTTCTTCTCTACCTTCTCACAAATAATAAAATAACCTAATATTCTATTATTCCTTAGTGGGCTCCAAACCGACACCCCGTTATTACTTCTACTATCTCAATTAAGCACACCTTAATAATATTACACTTCTAATATTATTTCACCACATAATAATAGTATACCTCTAATATTATTATTTCTCCACTTAATAAAATAAATCCAATTTAATAATAACATATCTTCACAAATATTCCAAAAATAATTTAATTAATAATTAATTAAATTACGGGCGTTACAACTCTCCCCCACTTAGAATATTTTCGTCCTCGAAAATTTACCTCAATCAAACAATTTAGGATAGGAGTCTCGCATCTTGCTCTCCAATTCCCAAGTCATGTTTTCTCCTGCAGCTCCTAACCAAACCACTTTAACCAAGGCAATCTATTTGCCCCTCAGAGTCTTCATTTCACGATTCGCGATCCGTACAGGCATCGTCTCCACCATAATATTATCCCGTACTTGCACATCGTCCATATGAATCACATGAGATGGATCTGAAATATACTTCCGAAGTTGCGACACATGAAACACATCATGCACAAAGGAACACCATGCAGCTTCACAATCACACTAGTATAAATCTCGGCTAACTTCGACACTGGAAAACTGATGTTAATAGGAATAAAATCAGCTGACTTCGTAATCCTATCAACAATCACCCAAATCAAATCATGTCCTCTTGAAGTACTAGGCAATCTTGTCACAAAGTCCATT
The DNA here is from genome assembly GCA_948472305.1 of Vicia faba. NCBI lineage: Eukaryota > Viridiplantae > Streptophyta > Magnoliopsida > Fabales > Fabaceae > Vicia > Vicia faba. Next base: position 854,696,023 of record OX451739.1, read on the forward strand.
GAAATGCTATCCCATTTCTATTCTGGAACTTCCAACGGTTGCATCAATCCTGCAGGTTTCTGATGTTTAACTTTCGACTTCTGACAAGTCAAACATGCATACACAAATCGAGCCACATCACTCTTCATCCCAGGCAACCAAAACAAACCTTTCAAATCTTGGTACATCTTTGTAGCTCCTGGATGAATACTCAACTTACTTATATGACTCTCTTCAAGTATCACTTTCTTCATCTCAGCATCATCAGGAATACAAATCCGGTTACGAAACCTCAACACACCTTGCTCATCTAGCTTAAAATCACTATTCTCAGATTGATCAATCCCAACCATCAAATCTACCAGTTTCACATCCAACTTCTGAGCTTCTTTGATACTGTCTAAAAATTCATTATTAATCTTCAACATACCCAACATAACACTTTGCGGAGTAACCTCGCAAACTAAGCTCATATCTCTGAAATGCTCAATCAATTCCAACTCTTTGATCATCATTGCTGACATATGTAATGTCTTTCGAATCAACGCATCAGCTACCACATTCACTTTTCCTGGATGATAATTCAAACCGAAATCATAATCCTTTAACAATTCCAACCATCTTCGTTGCCTCATATTCAACTCTTTCTGATCAAACAAATACTTCAAACTCTTATGGTCACTAAACACTTCAAATCTAGAACCATAAAGATAATGCCTCCAAATCTTCAATGCAAAAACAACTGCAGCAAGCTCTAAATCATGCGTAGGGTAGTTCTTCTCATGAGTCCTTAACTGCCTTGACGCATAAGCAACTACCTTACCATTCTGCATAAGCACGCCTCCCAAACCCATCTTAGAAGCATCACAATACACCACAAAAGGCTCTCCTGGATTAGGCAACTAGAAAATCAGAGCCGACGTCAACCTCTTCTTCAATTCCGTAAAACTTTCTTCGCACTGAACATCCCATACAAACGCTCTACCTTTACAAGTCAACTTAGTCAACGGAAGTGACAACTTAGAAAACCCTTCAGTAAACCTTCTATAATAACCAGTTAATCCCAAGAAGCTTCTAATCTCAGTAGCTGACTTTGGAGTTTCCCATTGCAACACAGCATCAACCTTCGATGGATCTACAGCAATGCCACTACCTGAAATCACATGACCAAGAAAACTAACCTCTTTCAGCCAGAATTCACACTTGGACAGCTTTGCATACAACTTCTTCTCTTTCAAAACTTGCAATACCACTCTTAAATGCTCAGCATGCTCTTCTTCTGACTTAGAGTAAATCAAAATATCATCAATGAACACCACTACGAACCGATCCAAATAAGTATGAAAGATACGATTCATATATTCCATGAATACTCCTGGCGCATTAGTCACACCGAAAGGCATCACCGAATACTCGTAATGTCCATAACGCATTCTGAAAGCCGTCTTCTGGATATATTCATCCTTCACTTTAATCTGATGGTAACCCGGCCTTAAATCAATCTTACTAAACACATGAGCATCCACCAATTGGTCCATCAAGTCATCTATTCTTGGAAGCGGATACTTGTTCTTAATCGTCACCTTATTCAACTGTCTATAATAAACACAAAGCCTCATACTTCCATCTTTCTTCTTCACTAACAACACTAGAGCTCCCCACGGCGATACACTTGGTCTTACAAACTTCTTCTCAAGTAACTCTTCCAATTGCTTCTTCAACTCTGACAACTCAAACGCATACATCTTGTATGGTGCCATAGACACAGGTCTGGTACCAGGTACAAGATCAATTGCAAATTCAACTTCCCTCTCTGGCGGTACATCAGGAATCTCATCAGGGAAAACTTCAGGAAATTTACACACCACCTGCAATTCCTCAATTATAGCTTGAGTCTCTACAGATAGCAACGCCATCAACGAAAACATATGTGCTTCCTCTTGCATCAACTTTCTTAACGGTCTAGCAGACAACAGACCATCTTCCTCTTCTTCAGGAGTAGAAAACTTCACTGATTTGTCATAACAGTTAATATGAACACAGTTATGCTCTAACCAGTTCATACCCAAAATTACATCCAAACCTCTTAACGGTAAACAAACCAAGTCAACAACAAAGTCTCTGTCGAAGATCGACAAGGGACACTTAGCACACACAAAAGAAGTAGTCACCAACCCCTTGCCTGGAGTATCGACGACCATTTCTCCATTCAAAGAAAACAACACAAGACCCAATCTTTCAACACAATCAGCAGCAATGAAACAATGCGTAGCACCAGTATCAATAATAGTGATTAAAGGAGTACTATTAATCAAACATGTACCTCTAATAAGTCTGTCCTCAGCAGCTGTCTGATCCTCCACCAAAGCAAACACTTTACCACTTGACTGAGTCCTCTTCGGTTTCGGACACTGACTACCAATGTGCCCTTCTTCTTTACAGTTGAAACAAACCACACTCTTGTGTTCACATTCAGATACAACATGTTTGTTATTGCCACAATGGAAACACCTCTTCACTTCAGTAGTGCACACATTACTCTTGTGTCCAAGTTTCCCACACTTAAAGCAAATCACACCAGCAGGAGCATCTCCCCCACTAGTCCTCTGACCATGAGCAACTCTTTGCTTACCCTTACCAGTTGGGGCATCATAAGGCTTACCATGACTCTGTGGATGCTTACCCTTCTTCTCGCTGATAATCTTGTAATGTGCATTATTGTCTTCCTCATAAATCCTGCAGCTATCAACCAAATCAGCAAAGACACGGAATTTATGATATCCAACTGCTTTCTTAATCTCCGGGCGCAACCCATTCTCAAACTTAATACACTTTGAAAACATGGCATTTTCCTCAGCGTAATGCGGATAAAACTTGGCCAACTCATCAAACTTGGCAGCATACTCAACAACAAACAGATTTCCTTGCTTCAGCTCAAGGAATTCAATTTCCTTCTTTCCACGGACATCTTCAGGGAAATACTTTCTCAAAAACTCCCTACGGAACACAGCCCAAGTGACATTCTCACCTGCAGCTTCTAACTTCTGACAAGTCTCTAGCCACCAGTCATCAGCCTCGACTGCTAGCATATGAGTCCCATAACGAACCTTCTGTGCTAGATTGCAATCCATCACGCGAAAGATTCTCTCAATCTCTTTCAACCATTCCAATGCTCTGTCAGGATCATACTTTCCCTTGAACGTAGGTGGATTCTCTCTCTGGAAAGTCGCCAAGCTACAAGATCCAGCATTCCCGTCAGCATTCGCCTGATTTTCCATTGCATGAGCCATTGCTTCTAAAGCAGCAGCAAGAGTAGCATCATTCCTTCCATCCATCTCAACTTCTTACTACAACATAAACAACGGTTAGAACATCAAAATAACAATAATCGATTGTTAGAAAACTATGAATCGACGACAAGTTCGGACCAAGCTTTTGCTCTGATACCAACTTTGTAACACCCCAATTCTACCCCAAGCAAATTAAGCAAAATTAATCAGAGTTATGAAATTTCAATCATACAAATGAATCGGGACGTCACAAATTCTTCTAACAAATTCATTGCATTCATCGAGGATATATAACACTTTCAAAACATCGAATTAACCATCGTCATAACATCTTTAATAAAATAATTCAACATCTACGCAGCGGAATTCTTCAATAACATCTTTAAATAAAAACAACAACTTCGAAACATCTCATATTTAATAATCATTAGTTCAAAATTCAGCAACTGAAAATCAACAATCAAAAATCAGCAAGCGTTCATCCCCCCGAGTGTTACATATCAGAGCAATGACACCGACTCGAACTATTGAAGGTATACAGCCTTCACTCGCAATTACCTGCACGTTACCAACATAGGGGAAACATTCAAACAGAAGGGGTGAGATATCTAACTGTTGTACCCCAAAATTTGCCCTCCCATATTCATCAAGAATTGTCAAAGTCAAGGTCACAAAATTCCCCAAGGACAATGCATTTCAACTGTCTCCTAGACAGTCAAAACTAGGGTTTGAGTTCTGGTCAAGCAAATGAACTTTTCAAAGGCCCAATCAAGTCTCATATGCCTACAAAGATGGTCAAATATCCTCATGTCAAGTTTCAAGGCATTCAGCTCAAAATTGCACAGTCAAAACCCTAGATTGCACTACAGTCAACTGTAGGGGCAAAATGGTCATTTGGCAGTCAAAAGTTCAAATTTTTGGTCAATATATCATTTTGAAGCCACAAACATCATTTGATCAATGCTTGATCATGATTTTCAAAATTTGGCTCAGAAATCATCAAAGATACAAAAGTTGCTATATTTGGACAGCTGAAAAAGTCAACTGAAATTGACCAGGGCATAACTTTCACATGGATTATCAGAAAAATTCCATCCAAAGCTCATTTTGAAGAGAAAGACATTTCCTACAATTCATCTTCATGTTCCAAGTCCAAGAAATGCTCTCACAAAAAGTTATCAATTTCAACATTATAGGTCATTTTCAAAAGTCAACAAAAAGTGACTTTAAGTCAAAGGCCATAAATTGAGATTGGTAAATCAAAATGACATGGGACCAAAGGCATTGGTTAAAGGACTCAAAGACCTTTCCAAAATGTCCAAGAACATGTGAAAAGCTTAAAAATTGACCAAGTTATGCCTTGTGGAAGTTGGGAAATTTTTAGGAATTTTGAAAAGTCAACAATGATGCAAAAGGCCTAAAAATGCAAATGGGCCCATTTTTCTTCCAAATTTCTTCATGCCAAGCCTATGCACGACCACTAGGCCCAAAGGGAAGTATTTTCATATTTTTTAATTATTTATTTGAATTTATATTAATTTATATTCATTTAAATCATTTTAATTCATGAAAAATATAACCTTAAGCAAAACAAATCTTTTTATGCATGATTTGGACTTGAGATTTCGTGCACATGCTGATATAGAAGGTTTTGGCTTGATTGAAACCTAATTGACACAAGAACCATGAAAAAAGATTGTAAAAGATCCTTAACAAATCAAAGATTGAAAACAATTATGGACATGGATTTTATTGAATCTTTTTAACCTAATTGCTTCCATACAAGTATGAGATCACAACCCTAAGCCAAGAGGACTGGAAGCTGCTCCCCAAACTCCATTGCAAATTGGAAATTTCTCAAAAAAACTCAAACACTGAAAAGTGCCTTAGAGGTCGATTCAAGCTTCAACCTTGATTCCATTCGCATCCTGAGACATTCTTGAACCTTTCTCAATCAATAACAACAACCAAAAGGCCCTGAATTGGTATCCATGAGTCCAACTGTACCAAGAAAATCTTGAAATCGCATAGCATGAATTAAGCATTATTTTGCATTTTTTTTCATGGATTCATGTTTATATTGATGTTTCTGAACTAACTGATACGTTTGATTGTGTTTTTGAGTCACATATGCGAATTCGCCATTGTCACATACTAGGGTTACAGGTTTCCCAAATTGGGGGTTTCACAACCAAGTAAAATTAGGGCTCAAGATGGCCAGGGTTGGATTCAGCACCTCCAGACGATGATGTCTGAACCCTCGCGAACAATTTATGATGCCTATGTTTCTAATCGCTATTTTTCAGTAGACACCTTTTGACAACGCTGTAAAAACCGTTCCCATAGTGTTTGTGTTACAGGGTAGGGGAAGGAGATGACATCGTGTCCATCAACCATTGGACAGTTTGAATTTCGCGCGAAATTCCAAAACACTAACGCGTTATTATTATATTGTTTATTGTTTATTATATGTTAATTGAAACACGCGTGGTTCAGTGGCTAGGTGTTGTGCTTGTAACCTTCAAGACCTGGGTTCAAGTCCCAGGTCTGGCAAACGCTTAATGTTATTTTTCTATAATTGATCCTATGCAGCGCTCATGTCCCAGCATGCTATGCATCCTCAAAAATCAGCTAGCCACGCGTCCTGGAGAGCAAATCAAAGGTGTAGATCAAAGATGTACCACATGCGCCAGTCAATGCATCATAACCAATCCAAAAAGTCAGCATATGGCAAATTCCATTGGGCCAGGCCTCTCAAATTTATACCTCCATAATGGGACATCAAACCCCCCCTGGTTCTATCTCTCTCTAAATTTTCTTTTATCTTTTATTATTTTTAATTGTTTATTTGTTTACTTATTTTCTGATTTTGATTAAATATCTTTTTTTACAAAAAATACAGAACAAACATCATAAAAATAAAGAATGTCCAAATAAAAATATAATTTTTAATTTTAATTATTTTCATCAATAAATTAATATATGTAAATATTTAGTATAATCAGGTTATAGTTTTAATTTTCATAATAAATAAAAATCCAAAAAATGTAGAATTTAGGTTTTAATTGTTAATTCTTTTTATTTCCCTTTAATATTTTTCCCCTTTTTTCCACAATAATAATTATTATTTATTTATTTATTTTCTTATTTAAATTGTACATAAATGAATTAGGTTTAACTTAGATTATATTTTAATTCCTTCATAATAAATAAAAAAATATTAGAATTAGGGTTTGCTTCTTAATTTAATTTCAATTAACTTTTTTTCATTAAATCTAAAAATACAAAAATATCAAAAAACATTTAATCATTTAATTTTTAATTCTCATTGATTTTAATTGTTTGCAAAAGGGTCCAACGCCCTAGTTTTGTTTAATTCCTTTATTTCGCGCATTTACTTTTTATCGTTTATATAATTATGTAATTGTCCCTGAGCCATGTAACTTTACTTTTCGCACCTTTATTTCTTCGCATTATTTACTTTTCTGCTAAATCGGGTCCGGTTTAATTTTGGCGATATGGACCCGCGCCTTTGTAATAGCTTAGAATTTACTTTTCCCGCAAACTTTATAACTGCTAAATATGCATGAAAGAATGAATGACAAATTAAAATCAAGCGTAGAACACCAATAAGCATGACAAGACAAATAACTGAAACATGACACACAATTCGCACACACCACCCCTAGGGTACGCCTCACTGTTGCCTTTCGAAAAGGTGGTCGTCGAGTAGAGGATGTCTTAGTAAGTCCTCATGATCCGGGAACCTGGCATGAGGGTAGCTTCTAAGGTGTCTTCCCATTGCTCTGGTGATCACCCTGTCCCGAACCTCGAATTGACCCGAACACCTCCAACGGTGGTGCTACCTACCTCTCAATTGTGGGATGGCACTACTTTAAAGGACATTTACACAGACGAATTCCTTAGGGTAGGTAGATTCTCGTAGATACTTGCTCTCTTCAAAAACAAACAAAAAAACCTTTTCACACCGACACTTTTCAAAAGCTTTCAAAACAATTTTTCAAACACTCCGACGCATGAGTCGATCTGAAACTTTCAAAGAAACTTTTTAAACCCACAGTTGAAAAGCAAACAAAACAAATTTGAAAACATATGAGCAAGTATCTAAGAGCCCATGGATAACCATGGATAGAAAGGGTGCTAATACCTTCCCTTTCTATAACCTACCTCCCGAACCGAGAGCAATCTCTTAAAAGGAATTTTTCTGTGCTTTTGTCCTTTCCATTTGGAGAAAATAAAAGACGGTGGCGACTCTTGCTTCCGCGACATTTCGCGAACCAGCGTTAAACAGTCAGTTCCAGATCCACCGATCACAGAACTGGCGACTCTGCTGGGGATTTTATCTTTATAAAGTGAGGTGTACCTTAGGGCTAGTTCATAACTATGTTTTCAATTGTTTTCCTTGTGTGCTTTAAATTGTGGGTTGCTTGGGAGTTCTATAGATCCTAACCCAGATCTGGGGATACCTTTCTTAGAAAGTAGCAACAAGGTTGTGAGGGAACTGTGCGGGGTATACCGACATGGTTGAAACAGTCTGCTACGTTGATGTGGCACTTTGGTGTGTACCGGTAACCCTTGAGTTCAGTCAAGGAGAGTACGGGGCCTCCGCGTGGTGTCCTGAAGCATCAACAGACCTTAGGAACCTTAATTGAACTATCTTGGCCTCTTTAGGGTAGTGAGATAACTGACTTTGGTGCAGTCCGAGGTTGGTTGATACTCGATACTACACTCAATTGAGGGTTGCTTTCCTGGAATATTTCGGTCGCCAGTTCAGTGGCTAAATCGAAACGATGAACAATGAAAGCAATCCCGTGATATTGGGAACCTTAGAACCCGGTTACTTCTGATAGGACAGAGCCCACCAACTTCAAGAGGGTAATACCTGGACCCCATGCTGGCCTAAACCCTAAGGGCTTCTCTTGTGTGGCTTGTGTGCCTTCGTACTTGACTACTTGCATACTTGTTATTTGACCCTTGATGTCTTGCAGGTGTTGTTCATAGTCCTTAATTGGGACTTATAACAGGGTGTACTAACCACTTGCAGGTCTTGTTTATAGTCCTTAACTAGGACTCATGACAGGGTTTACCAAATTACTTGCAGGTCTTGTTTATAGTCCTTAACTAGGACTCATGACAGGGTTTACCAAATTTCTTGCAGGTGTTGTTTATAGTCCTCAACGGGGACTCATAACAAAGTATACTGAATCTCTTGTAGGGTTTGTTTATAGTCCTTAATTGGGACTCATAACAGGGTTTACCCACTTCACCCCATGCATAGCATGACATCATACCATTGCATACCATTGCATACATCCTAACCCATTTCAAGGATCTCAAGGGCTTGTGATGCAGGTCATGATAAATCAAACATCTAGCCAGGGGCAAAGAGGATTTATTTTCCTCTAGCCAAGGGTGTCAGGGGCTATGACCCACTGGATATGGTGAGCCTTTGACCCTTGAAGAAGGATTTTCTACAACAGGAAGTTTCTTCAATCAAGTTACCGGTTTTCAACTCTAACAATTTCTCTGTTTATCCCGCGAGGTCCTTGAAAACATTACATGCATGTCATACATCTCATTGCATTGCAGGTATCCCTTGACAGGTTGCTTACCCTTCCTCGCTGTTTATTTCAGCCGACCGCCATGAATCCTGAATCATCAGCCGAGCAGACTATCAAGGACCTCCAGGCTCAGAACGCCCAGTTCCAAGAGCTGATCATGAATTTGACCCAGGGGCAACAAGACCTGAAGGCTCTGCTTTTGAAGAAGGACAAGAAAAAGAAGAGGACTGTTTTGTTCAGCCCTAGACGCAGATCTGGGAACACTCCGCGGATTGAAACTGAGAGGACAACTCCATTTGTGGGGAAGAGCAATCATCCAGAGGAAAGGGTGCCCAGTCCAGAGGTCTCTGACAATGAAACAGATTTCGACGACGAACAGTACCCTCCGGCTGAGGACAAGTACAAACAGTTGGAGGATAGGTTGAAGGCTATGGAGGTTCAACAGGTACCTGGGCTGGATTTCGGAGATCTGGGTTTGTCAACTGGTGTGATAATCCCCCACAAGTTCAAAGTACCATCCTTCTCTAAGTATGACGGGGCGTCTTGTCCCAAGCTGCATCTAAGGTCCTATGTTCGGAAGATTCAACCATATACGGTGGACAAAAACTTGTGGATCCACTTCTTCCAGGAGAGTCTTTCAGGGACTCATCTCGAATGGTTCTATCAGCTGGATGGGACCAAAGTTCGTAACTGGGAGGAGTTGGCTACTGCTTTCTATAAGCAGTATCAATATAACGCCGACCTTGCCCCTACGCGTACCCAACTCCAGGGTATGTCGTTAGGATCAAGTGAAGGTTTTAAAGAATATGCGCAGAAATGGAGGGATCTTGCTGGAAGGGTACAACCACCTCTGATTGATCGGGAACTTGTGGACATGTTCTTGGGGACCTTGTCTGGTCCATTTTATAACCACCTGATTGGGAATTCATCTGCTGGATTCACAGATCTTATCTTGACTGGAGAGCGAATAGAAGCTGGTATCCGGTCTGGGAAAATTCAAGAGGCTGCACCTGCTGATAAAAAGCCTCATCATGGAAAGAAAGAATCCAATGCCGTGCACGGTAAAAAGAGCCGTCATGAGGCAGGGGCAATCCAGATCTCCAATCCTGGACTTGCTCAACAAGGACAGGGGCAGCAGCGCAAGGAGAAACGACAGTATACCAAACTCAACATGTCGCTGGATCAGGCACTGCAACAAATGTTGAAGGCAGGGCTGATCACCTTAAGGGCTCCCCTTCGGAATCCGAACACTTCTGCTCCCAACTATCATCCCAATGATAGGTGCGCGTATCATTCTGATAGCCCGGGGCATACTACAGACAACTGCTGGCCTCTCAAGAACAAGATCCAAGATATGATCGACGCTGGAGAGATTCAGTTTGAAGTGCCAGAGACTCCGAACATAATCACTGCTCCGTTGCCCAATCATTGAAGACCTTTTGTTTATTTGAATTTTTGAGTTGTATTTTTCTTTGCTTATACAAACAATTAATGTCATAGCAAACTCTTTTATTCTATCAATGCATCGCATATGTCTGTTTTGGGAATTAATACAATTATTTTTGTTATATTCTTTTCATATTTTTTCTGATGTCAACTCTCGGTTAATAACTCTGAGCCTCTTGAGGGAGGATGACGAAAACGATACCGCGATCATTACAGTATGCTTTTGAACAAACCCCGCTGATGAGGTACAGGCATTGTTTCAACCCCTAAACACTGGAGTTATAAGGATGATAATCCCTCGTCAACCCATCAGAGCCAAAGAAGTAGGAGTTTTTATTTTCGAAAATCAAAACCCTTAATCATAACCTGGGGCAGGGTAGTTCTCTCAGTTGATCCAAGTGCATGACGAATGGCACCGAAGAGATCTTTACAAAACGAGCAAAGACGATCCAAGTGCATGACGAATGGCACCGAAGAGATCTTTACAAAACGAGCAAAGACAGTAATGGTTCAGAACAATCAAAAAGACAAGCAGTCATCATCAAAATTCATAAATGAAAAGCCCAAAAAGTCTAAACCTACAAAGGGGACTTATGAAACTGGGGCATCCCGCTGACTGTAATTCCAAAAAAGGAAACAGTTCAGGCAAAAAGAAAGGGATAACAAAATCAAGAAAGAGGTCTCACAAACCCTCAATCAAAAACAAAAATGACTGCCTATTCAGAATAAATCATAGACAGCTGAACCATTATTGGAACATCAAAGCAAAGACTCAAGCAAGGTCTAACGCATGATCAACTGAGTTTAGGTTTGGAGAACATCACGAAGAGCGGGTGGGTACAAATAAATTTGAGCCTTCATCCTTTGTTTCTTAAACCGTGAACCAGGCCACGATATAACCCTTAAAAGTCCTAGCTGAAGCATGGGTTAATTCGAAAGCATACTGTTACGAAAGGTATCCTGACTCCTGAAGGCCTACGGTAAATACGGAGTTGACATCACGTTTTACAAACATTTGCTTGTTTATGAAAAAAGAATGCATTTTCAAAATCTTTGAGACAGACATAAGCTTTGCATTTTTAACATAACTTTGTTTGCATATGACTTTTTGTTTGAACAGCAGGGAACTTCGCACGATGAATACCTAGTGAACAAAAGCGCTTCCAATCAAGGGGCAGACATGACCATGGTCCATTATCTGGGGCAATTAAGCCAAGGTTCGGAGAATATCTCAAAGGCCAAAAAGCCTGGGGCAAATCTCTGCCTGAGTCACTTGGGGCACTCCAGCAACGAATCTTGCCCGATCAGACATCTTCTGGCAATATGACAACACAAGCAGCCAGGGGCACCTCCCTGCATTCTAAGAGCGTGGACATAGTTGAAAAAATACTACGCAAAATCAAAGACCCGCTAGGTTGACATACCTAGGCAAAAACAAGGGCTTCCCGGCGAACCAAAAGGGTTCGGGCAAAAGAAGGGATGAAATGAAAAATTGTACACCCGGCAAGTCGAAAACCTGAAAAGGCGGCTTGGGCAAAAATGGGTATCCCGGTGGACTGAAAACCCGAAAGGGCGGTCCAGGCAAAAGTTAGGGATCAAAGCGTACGACTATGTCTTGTCATCTTGTCATTTGTCTACCAGAAGAAAGTTTGTCCATCAACAACTATCAACACCCCATAGAAACAGGGGCAACAAAAGAGTTGTCTGAGCAGTCTAATTGTTCTATCCTCCAAGGTATCAAGGTAGGTTCAGCTAAAGAACACGGCCAAGTATATCTTAATTCCCCAGAGAGTGGTTCAACAAAACAATACATGTCTCTCCAAGCAAATCATCAAATATCAAGAAAATTGAGTATCCTCCTGTAGATCTCAATACCTCCCCAGCAGCACGCATTCTTAACAAGCATCCCCGGCAGTCTTGGTCTAAAGATTGTTCCCCGGCGGTATCTCAATATTCAAAGGAATCACTTCCCCAGCATATCAAACTTCCCCCAGAAGAGTCCAATCCAGCTTCACCAGCAAAATTGGAAGTCATATCCCCAAGCAATAAGCTTATCCCCAGTAGATTCTGGAAGCTTATCCCTCGCAGAACACGAACGCGTCGTCCCGGCTTGATTTAAAGAGTTATTTCCGTAACAGGATATAACTGGGTTATCCTCAGCCAAAAGCCACGGAAAGAGCGTCCTCAGCAAAATATCTTCCTACCCCTAGCGAAGTCTATCAACACTTCCGGCACAACAAAGATATCCCCAGCATAACTCGTCAACGGTATCCCCAGCGGAGTTATCTTCATCAACTCAGCAAAGCATCGCTATCCCCACAGAATAGCACCCCCCAGCATGATCACTAGAGTATCTTTTCTCCCGCAGAATTATTTCATTTGCCAAGTCTATTCCTCAACGGAGTTATCTTCTCCTACCGGTATTCTTGCAACAATCATCCACAGCGGAGGCAAAATCTCTTCCCCGACATCAGCCCAGGATATGACTCCCCGGCACCCGTCAAGGATTTACTTTCCTAGACGAAAACATACATTCATAAAACATCACATACATCATTATAGCATGCATGTACGCATCATATCATACAAATCCCATTTATGTTGAGAACATTATTGCTTGATCCATATCATGCATTGCATATGACTGACCTTTACCTTTCAGGAAAGATGCAGTTAAATTCTCAAAACATATTTCAAGGCCTTCTCTAGTCCAGCTAAATCGACTCCCAACAGATTTTTCTGATAAAGACTCAGTAGAAGTTATCCCAGATGGTTCCCTCTCCAACGGTGAGTGAGGCGATCATTCCTTTTTCAGATGTTTCCCTCTCCGACGGTGAGTGAGAGGTGATAGTCTCCTATGGTCCCCTCTTCGGCATGAGCGTGAGGTGATATTCTCTTATGGTCCCCTCTCCAACGGCGTGTGAGGTGGTAATTCCTTTTTCAGATGTTTCCCTCTCCGGCATGAGCGTGAGGTGATATTCTCTTATGGTCCCCTCTCCAACGGCGTGTGAGGTGGTAATTCCTTCTTCAGATGTTCCCCTCTCCGGCATGAGCGTGAGGTGATATTCTCTTATGGTCCCCTCTCCAACGGCGCGTGAGGTGGTAATTCCTTCTTCAGATGTTCCCCTCTCCGGCATGAGCGTGAGGTGATATTCTCTTATGGTCCCCTCTCCAACGGCGTGTGAGGTGGTAATTCCTTCTTCAGATGTTCCCCTCTCCGGCATGAGCGTGAGGTGATATTCTCTTATGGTCCCCTCTCCAACGGCGTGTGAGGTGGTAATTCCTTTTTCAGATGTTTCCCTCTCCGGCATGAGCGTGAGGTGATATTCTCTTATGGTCCCCTCTCCAACGGCGTGTGAGGTGGTAATTCCTTCTTCAGATGTTCCCCTCTCCGGCATGAGCGTGAGGTGATATTCTCTTATGGTCCCCTCTCCAACGGCGGGTGAGGTGGTAATTCCTTCTTCAGATGTTCCCCTCTCCGGCATGAGCGTGAGGTGATATTCTCTTATGGTCCCCTCTCCAACGGCGTGTGAGGTGGTAATTCCTTTTTCAGATGTTCCCCTCTCCGGCATGAGCGTGAGGTGATATTCTCCTATGGTCCCCTCTCCAACGGCGTGTGAGGTGGTAATTCCTTCTTCAGATGTTCCCCTCTCCGGCATGAGCGTGAGGTGATATTTCCTTTCAAATTATAATTTCCTATAGTTCCCTCTCCAACGGTGAGTGAGGTGGCTCCCTTCGAGATTATAATGTCCTTCGGTTCTCTTCCTGACACTACGAAGATGGTAATTCTCACCAAGATTTTCTCAACGAGCGTTGTTGAGGTTGAAATCATTCAGGATTCTCTTACCATTCATGCTAAGGCAGTAACCATCCCTGATTCATTCATCAGCGTTTGAAGCTCCAGACTCAGCTCCTGTAACCAATCAGGACATATCTATATCAAGCATCTAGAATCAGCTCCTGCTACGTGTCAGGTACTCATTTTTCTGTTTTGCAGGTATGCAGGTTCTCGCTAAGGAATCTCCTACGCGATCAACGTCCAGATGGCATCTATAAGCCCATCATCCTATCCAGCAACCTCTAAAATGGCATCTATAAGCCCATTCCCTCATCATCACTGCTACTATGTGAGCGCAAATTTCTGGGCACTTTAGTGTTCAATTATCTTCTATCCTCGGATTACGAAGGGCACGTCAGCCAATCTGCATCCTCAGGTCTAAGAAGATTGAACAGGGGCAACTGTTGTACCCCAAAATTTGCCCTCCCATATTCATCAAGAATTGTCAAAGTCAAGGTCACAAAATTCCCCAAGGACAATGCATTTCAACTGTCTCCTAGACAGTCAAAACTAGGGTTTGAGTTCTGGTCAAGCAAATGAACTTTTCAAAGGCCCAATCAAGTCTCATATGCCTACAAAGATGGTCAAATATCCTCATGTCAAGTTTCAAGGCATTCAGCTCAAAATTGCACAGTCAAAACCCTAGATTGCACTACAGTCAACTGTAGGGGCAAAATGGTCATTTGGCAGTCAAAAGTTCAAATTTTTGGTCAATATATCATTTTGAAGCCACAAACATCATTTGATCAATGCTTGATCATGATTTTCAAAATTTGGCTCAGAAATCATCAAAGATACAAAAGTTGCTATATTTGGACAGCTGAAAAAGTCAACTGAAATTGACCAAGGCATAACTTTCACATGGATTATCAGAAAAATTCCATCCAAAGCTCATTTTGAAGAGAAAGACATTTCCTACAATTCATCTTCATGTTCCAAGTCCAAGTAATGCTCTCACAAAAAGTTATCAATTTCAACATTATAGGTCATTTTCAAAAGTCAACAAAAAGTGACTTTAAGTCAAAGGCCATAAATTGAGATTGGTAAATCAAAATGACATGGGACCAAAGGCATTGGTTAAAGGACTCAAATACCTTTCCAAAATGTCCAAGAACATGTGAAAAGCTTAAAAATTGACCAAGTTATGCCTTGTGGAAGTTGGGAAATGTTTAGGAATTTTGAAAAGTCAACAATGATGCAAAAGGCCTAAAAATGCAAATGGGCCCATTTTTCTTCCAAATTTCTTCATGCCAAGCCTATGCACGACCACTAGGCCCAAAGGGAAGTATTTTCATATTTTTTAATTATTTATTTGAATTTATATTAATTTATATTCATTTAAATCATTTTAATTCATGAAAAATATAACCTTAAGCAAAACAAATCTTTTTATGCATGATTTGGACTTGAGATTTCGTGCACATGCTGATATAGAAGGTTTTGGCTTGATTGAAACCTAATTGACACAAGAACCATGAAAAAAGATTGTAAAAGATCCTTAACAAATCAAAGATTGAAAACAATTATGGACATGGATTTTATTGAATCTTTTTAACCTAATTGCTTCCATACAAGTATGAGATCACAACCCTAAGCCAAGAGGACTGGAAGCTGCGCCCCAAACTCCATTGCAAATTGGAAATTTCTCAAAAAAACTCAAACACTGAAAAGTGCCTTAGAGGTCGATTCAAGCTTCAACCTTGATTCCATTCGCATCCTGAGACATTCTTGAACCTTTCTCAATCAATAACAACAACCAAAAGGCCCTGAATTGGTATCCATGAGTCCAACTGTACCAAGAAAATCTTGAAATCGCATAGCATGAATTAAGCATTATTTTGCATTTTTTTTCATGGATTCATGTTTATATTGATGTTTCTGAACTAACTGATACGTTTGATTGTGTTTTTGAGTCACATATGCGAATTCGCCATTGTCACATACTAGGGTTACAGGTTTCCCAAATTGGGGGTTTCACAACCAAGTAAAATTAGGGCTCAAGATGGCCAGGGTTGGATTCAGCACCTCCAGACGATGATGTCTGAACCCTCGCGAACAATTTATGATGCCCATGTTTCTAATCGCTATTTTTCAGTAGACACCTTTTGACAACGCTGTAAAAACCGTTCCCATAGTGTTTGTGTTACAGGGTAGGGGAAGGAGATGACATCGTGTCCATCAACCATTGGACAGTTTGAATTTCGCGCGAAATTCCAAAACACTAACGCGTTATTATTATATTGTTTATTGTTTATTATATGTTAATTGAAACGCGCGTGGTTCAGTGGCTAGGTGTTGTGCTTGTAACCTTCAAGACCTGGGTTCAAGTCCCAGGTCTGGCAAACGCTTAATGTTATTTTTCTATAATTGATCCTATGCAGCGCTCATGTCCCAGCATGCTATGCATCCTCAAAAATCAGCTAGCCACGCGTCCTGGAGAGCAAATCAAAGGTGTAGATCAAAGATGTACCACATGCGCCAGTCAATGCATCATAACCAATCCAAAAAGTCAGCATATGGCAAATTCCATTGGGCCAGGCCTCTCAAATTTATACCTCCATAATGGGACATCAAACCCCCCCTGGTTCTATCTCTCTCTAAATTTTCTTTTATCTTTTATTATTTTTAATTGTTTATTTGTTTACTTATTTTCTGATTTTGATTAAATATCTTTTTTTACAAAAAATACAGAACAAACATCATAAAAATAAAGAATGTCCAAATAAAAATATAATTTTTAATTTTAATTATTTTCATCAATAAATTAATATATGTAAATATTTAGTATAATCAGGTTATAGTTTTAATTTTCATAATAAATAAAAATCCAAAAAATGTAGAATTTAGGTTTTAATTGTTAATTCTTTTTATTTCCCTTTAATATTTTTCCCCTTTTTTCCACAATAATAATTATTATTTATTTATTTATTTTCTTATTTAAATTGTACATAAATGAATTAGGTTTAACTTAGATTATATTTTAATTCCTTCATAATAAATAAAAAAATATTAGAATTAGGGTTTGCTTCTTAATTTAATTTCAATTAACTTTTTTTCATTAAATCTAAAAATACAAAAATATCAAAAAACATTTAATCATTTAATTTTTAATTCTCATTGATTTTAATTGTTTGCAAAAGGGTCCAACGCCCTAGTTTTGTTTAATTCCTTTATTTCGCGCATTTACTTTTTATCGTTTATATAATTATGTAATTGTCCCTAAGCCATGTAACTTTACTTTTCGCACCTTTATTTCTTTGCATTATTTACTTTTCTGCTAAATCGGGTCCGGTTTAATTTTGGCGATATGGACCCGCGCCTTTGTAATAGCTTAGAATTTACTTTTCCCGCAAACTTTATAACTGCTAAATATGCATGAAAGAATGAATGACAAATTAAAATCAAGCGTAGAACACCAATAAGCATGACAAGACAAATAACTGAAACATGACACACAATTCGCACACACCACCCCTAGGGTACGCCTCACTGTTGCCTTTCGAAAAGGTGGTCGTCGAGTAGAGGATGTCTTAGTAAGTCCTCATGATCCGGGAACCTGGCATGAGGGTAGCTTCTAAGGTGTCTTCCCATTGCTCTGGTGATCACCCTGTCCCGAACCTCGAATTGACCCGAACACCTCCAACGGTGGTGCTACCTACCTCTCAATGGTGGGATGGCACTACTTTAAAGGACATTTACACAGACGAATTCCTTAAGGTAGGTAGATTCTCGTAGATACTTGCTCTCTTCAAAAACAAACAAAAAAACCTTTTCACACCGACACTTTTCAAAAGCTTTCAAAACAATTTTTCAAACACTCCGACGCATGAGTCGATCTGAAACTTTCAAAGAAACTTTTTAAACCCACAGTTGAAAAGCAAACAAAACAAATTTGAAAACATATGAGCAAGTATCTAAGAGCCCATGGATAACCATGGATAGAAAGGGTGCTAATACCTTCCCTTTCTATAACCTACCTCCCGAACCGAGAGCAATCTCTTAAAAGGAATTTTTCTGTGCTTTTGTCCTTTCCATTTGGAGAAAATAAAAGACGGTGGCGACTCTTGCTTCCGCGACATTTCGCGAACCAGCGTTAAACAGTCAGTTCCAGATCCACCGATCACACTAACAATATAATAAAGCGCATGATAATTAATATATTAAATTAGATCACTAATATCACCACTTCTCATCTCATAATCAACAATAATTACAGCATATATGCTCATTCAACAACATCAAATACATTTCATTATTCAATCATATAATGTGATTCGAAACTATGCAAATGCATGTGGTACCATTGGAGCAGCACTCCCATCTCAAAAATCTGCCAATTAATAGAGGCATCAACAAGGCATAACCTTCATCTCAAAATTTGCCAATCCAGGCCATCTCAACGAGCATAAGCTCCATCTCAAAAATGCAATGTATGCGACTCATCATGAATGTAATAACAACACCCAAATTACCAGCATCTCAAATCATCTCAAAACAACAACATCTCAATTAACATAACAACATCTCAATCATCTCAAAATAACACATCTAAATCATCTCAAAACAGCAACATCTCAATCATCTCAAAACATTTCAATTACAGCATCTCATAAACATCTCAAAGTAATTTATTAAACATCACTTATTATCACAAAATCATCGAACACAACTTCATCAATAACATCTCACTAATACTCAACTGTATATTAATAGAACAGTAATCCATCCTGTTATTCTGCTATTGTACATCATTACTGTTGCTAATCCCACTGTCAAAATTCTGACAGCAGCCTCTACACATATCATGTTCATCATTCTGTCCAAAACATCAGCACAACGACCAATCACGGGAATTAATTCTAAATCCTAAATTAGTTACTAGGATTACACTTCTTATTCATCATTTAATAACCTAGAATAGAGCTCATCGCGTTAGCTATTCAACGCTTCGAACGACACCTCAAACAACATCCTAAAACTCAAGTTACAGTAATTTAAAACTGAATTTGTCAAAAATCAGAAATTATGTATCGACACAAAACTCCTTGGATCGATGCAAACTGCATCACCTGTACAACATGAGTCGACACAAAACCCTATGGATCGACTCATCCTGGCTTAAATCACAGCATGTATTGACACATGCTTCTCACTGGTCGACTCATCCTGAGTCTTGCAACTATTATGCATCGATGCAAGCCCTCCATGGATCGACTCATCCTGAGTCTAACATCGCCCATGTATCGACGCATCAAGCTTGAGGTCGACACATCCTGGTTCCTCCTGCATAATTCTGTGATTTCCTCTGTATTTTCACTACGGTAATCATATTCTTAACCTTACAAACCTTATTATAATCATGATAAATCATCACCTAACATTATCCTACATTACTACATCGATTACACAGCATCATAACATCATTATTCTTCTAAAATTTATCAAATCTTCATCATACATCATCATATACATATCCAATTCAAGAACAAAATAGAAATCCTCTAACCCCACATATCAAACATCATGAACCCAATTATAAAGTCAGAACCCCACCCTTACCTTGGATTGAAGGTCGCTCTACAATTTCCGGGTTGAATCTTCGTTCTTGCCGTTTTCCACTTTTTCCAGCAGCTTCACGTTCTTCTCAAATCCTTATTTCCTCTACTTCTTATTTCTTCTCTACCGTCTCACAAATAATAAAATAACCTAATATTCTATTATTCCTTAGTGGGCTCCAAACCTACACCCCCTTATTACTTCTACTATCTCAATTAAGCCCACCTTAATAATATTACACTTCTAATATTATTTCACCACATAATAATATTATACCTCTAATATTATTATTTATCCACTTAATAAAATAAATCCAATTTAATAATAACATATATTCACAAATATTCCAAAAATAATTTAATTAATAATTAATTAAATTACGGGCGTTACACATCCCGTACGCCTAAAATAAGGTTGTCCCATGGCATTATGGTGCTGATGTGTATTACCATGGCATTAAGCAAAATCCGAAGAATGAAGAAGCTGATAATGATGTCTGTCAGGACTAGTAAGGTTACCCTAAGTGGAAGGGTTTTCTCTCCTAAGATCGCTCCGAAGATCATCAAGCCTACTGTTATTCAAATTGTTGCTCCAACCAGCACTCCTGACATTTCTCCTGTTCCTACTCCAGTTATTACCCCTGTTGCTGAGCCATCTGGGACTCGGGGCAAGGAAATTATAGGTGAGCCTTCCCGGACGGAGGCACCTAAGAAAATCGTTGTGGAAGCCTCTAAACAAGAAATAGAGGAAATACTGAAAATTATCAAGAAAAGCGACTACAATGTGGTCGAACAGCTGGGGCAGACCCTGTCAAAGATCTCCATGTTGTCTCTGTTGTTATGTTCTGAAGCCCATGCGAAGGCTTTGATTGCATTTCTCAAGACTGCGTATGTGCCGCAGAAAACTTCAGTGAATCAGTTTAAAGATTGTGTGGCCAGCCTGACTGCTAACAATGGACTGGGTTTCTTAGACGCGGATCTGACACCGAAAGGAAGAAATCATAACGATGCTCTACATGTCTCGATTAAGTGTAGGGGCACCACTATGGTGCATGTGTTGGTAGATACCGGGTCTTCGCTGAATGTTCTGCCTAAGAAAGCATTAGACCGTTTGGATTGTGAGGGTTTGACTCTAAAGAATAGTAACATTATGGTAAGGGCTTTTGACGGATCAAAAAGAATGGTGCACGGGGAGGTGGACATCCATGTCAAAGTGGTTTCTCAGACCTTTGGGTCCACCTTCTACGTAATGGATATCAGTCGCCATATTCTTGCTTGCTCGGTCGTCCTTGGATCCATAAGGCTGGGGCAGTTACTTCCACGCTCTATCAAATGCTGAAGTACCAAGTGATGGGAAAGATTGTCACAGTGCGAGGTGAAGAAGAATATATGGTGAGTCACCTCAATTCCTTCCTCTATGTAGAGATGGACGGGGAATTCATAGAAACTCCTTGTCAGAACTTCGAAGATGTCCCTCAGACTTTGGCGTCAACTAAAGTTACTACCGACAAACCTCCGATGAAGATGGCTTCTCTCAAGGACGCCAGAGTTGTAGTTGAAGAAGGTGGGTATACCAATTGGGGTCAACTCCCTGATTTCACTCACAAAACTGACAAATTTGGTTTGGGCTTTACTACAGGGGCTCAAAGGGCTGTTAGGCACGCACGGATTGGAAGACCTCCTCTACACATCAGCAATCGGGGAGTTAATGCAATTGAGGACAATGAAGAGGATTTAGACATCGACAACTGGATCTACCCAACAACCAATGGTGGACCAAATAATTGGACGGCGAGGGACTTGATACCTGTTTCTTTTATTCCGCAGTAATTGACTCATTTGTTTTAAGATTTGTAATAAACTGTTTGAAACTTTATGGCCCGGTTCCTTGCCCGAGGCACCTTGGCTTTGCTTGTGAGGGCTATTATTTGTCATTTCATATATCATTAATAAAGCATTGGACGTTTCTTGCATACAAATTTTTCGCTCCTTGTTTTTCTTTTCTGTCTCTCACTTTATCAAAACAGTTATTCTCTTACACACACTCACGTATCATAATGCATATCCATATCCACTCTGGATCCCATTGATAACAACTCTGCTACTGCCAGTTATGACTTCAAAAATCCGATCAACCAAGCCGAGGACGAAGGTGAGGATGATTGTGAGGTGCCTGGAGAACTTGCTAGACTATTATAGCAGGAAGAAAGGGCCATACAGCCTCATGAAGAGCCAGTTGATTCAGTGAATTTAGGTACAGAGGAAGACAGGAAAGAAGTTAAAATAGGTGTGAATCTAGAGCCTAGCGTCAAACAACAGTTAATAAAGATGCTACATGACTATGTTGAGATCTTCGCCTGGTCTTATGAAGACATGCCTGGGTTGGACACTGATATTGTGGTACATCGCCTG
This sequence comes from Vicia faba, assembly GCA_948472305.1. Lineage (NCBI taxonomy): Eukaryota > Viridiplantae > Streptophyta > Magnoliopsida > Fabales > Fabaceae > Vicia > Vicia faba. The sequence goes on from OX451739.1 coordinate 854,718,125, forward strand.
CCGACTAAAGAAGACTGCCCTCCGGTAAAGCAGAAAGTCCGTTGTATGCGTCCCGAAATGTTAGAGAAAATCAAGGCAGAGGTCATGAAATAGTTCGACGCAGGATTCTTAGCTGTCACTTCTTATCCGCAGTGGGTTTCCAACATCGTTCTGGTACCTAAGAAGTACGGTAAGGTAAAGATGTGTGTGGACTACAGAGACCTGAACAGGGCCATCCCCAAGGATGACTTCCCACTTCCTCACATTGATGTTCTAGTCGACAACACTGCACAACACAAGATCTTCTCCTTCATGGAGGGTTTTTCTGGCTACAACCAAATCAAGATGGTTCTTGAGGACATGGAGAAGACAACCTTCGTTACATAGTGGGGCACCTTCTGTTACAAGGTAATGCCTTTTGGGTTGAAGAATGTTGGGGCAACTTATCAGCGCGTCATGGTCGCTTTGTTCCATGATATGATTCACCACGAGATCTAGGTTTATGTTGATGACATGATAGCTAGGTCCCAGACTGAGGAAGAACACCTTGATCATCTCCAGAAATTGTTTGACAGGTTGAAGACGTACAAGTTGAGGCTGAATCCGAACAAGTGTACCTTCGGGGTAAGGTCTAGTAAGCTTTTGGGTTTTGTTGTCAGTGATAAGGCTATTCAGGTGGACCCTGCAAATGTAAAGGCCATACAAGAGATGTTGGTCCCCCGCATAGAGAAGGAAGTTAGAGGTTTCTTGGGACGTCTAAATTACATTGCCATGTTCATCTCACATCTGAGTGCTACTTGTGAGCCAATCTTCAAGCTGCTGAAGAAAGATCAAGTGGTAAAATGGAATGATAAATGCCAAACCGCTTTCGAAAGAATCAAGGAATACCTTCAAGAACCACCAATTTTGATACCTCCAATTGAAGGAAGACCTTTGATATTATACTTGACATTGCTAGACAATTCAATGGGGTGTGTGCTGGGGCAGCATGACGAGTCTGGTCAAAAAGAACACGCAATTTACTACCTTAGCAAAAAGTTTACCAACTGTGAGACCCGATACTCATTGCTCGAGAAAACTTGCAGCACTTTGTCATGGGCTGCTCGCCGACTAAGACAGTATATGTTGACTCACACTACCTTGTTGATATCAAAGATAGATCTGATCAAGTATATTTTAGAGAAGCCCGCTCTCTCCGGAAGGATAGCCAGATGGAAGATGATCTTAACCGAGTACGATATCCAATATACAACCCAAAAAGAAATCAAGGGGAGTGTATTGGCGAATCATTTGGCGCATCAGGCCGTGGATGACTACCAGTCCATGAATTTCGAGTTCCGGATGAGAATATCATGTTGGTAACTGACTGCAAAGAACCTGGACCGGATGAAGGACCCGAGGAGGGATACCGATGGTATATGTATTTTGATGGAGCCTCGAACGCATTGGGTAATGGCATTGGCGCCGTAATTATATCTCCTGAGGGCTGTCATACTCCGTTCACAGCCCGATTATGTTTTAACTGCACCAACAATATGGCGGAGTATGAAGCATGTATCATGGGTCTTCGAGATGCTATTGACCTGAGGATTAAGTTCTTGAGTGTATTCAGAGATTCCGCTCTGGTGATAAGTCAGATCAAAGGCGTGTGGGATACGAAGCACCCGAATCTTATTCCTTACAAAGATTATGTACTGACATTTCTCCCACACTTTGAGGAGATAACCTTTGAACATTTCCCACAAGAGGAGAACCAGTTAGCGGACGCGCTAGCTACTATGTCGTCTATGTTCAGAGTTAGGTGGGACAATGAAGCTCCCCAGATTACCATTGAGAGGTTGGATGAGCCCGCACACTGCTGTGAGATCGACACCGAAGAAGTAGTAGATAAACCCTGGTTTCGCGAGGTAAAAAGGTATCTTGAGGCTCAAGAATACCCCGAGGGGGAATCTGTTAATGATAAGAAGTTTCTGAGAAGGTTCTCTACGAAGTTCTTCATCAGTAATGGAATCCTCTATAAGTGTAACCATGATTCAACCTTACTGTGGTGTGTAGACAAGAGCGAGGCAGAAAGGATCATGGCAGAGCTACATGAAGGCACTTTCGGAACCCATTCTAGTGAACATACCATGGCTAAGAAGATCCTACGGGCAGGATATTACTGGTCCACTATGGAAGCCGATTATTATCAGCACTCTCGAACCTGTCATAAGTGCCAACTCTATGCTGATAAGGTGCATGTACCTCCGGTTCCCCTGAATGTTTTGACGGCTCCTTGGCCTTTTTCAATGTGGGGCATCGACATGATTGGCGAGATCAGACCTACTGCGTCTAACGGGCATTGCTTCATTCTGGTAGCCATTGATTACTTTACAAAGTGAGTTGAGGCAGTTTCCTTTGCTACAATAACCAAGAACGTCGTGGCGTGGTTCATCCGACACAATCTGATCTGTTGATATGGTGTCCCAGAGAGAATTATTACTGACAATGGTACAAATCTCAATAACACAATGATCATCGAGCTCTGTAAACAGTTCAAGATACAGAATCATAACTCTTCTCCCTATCGGCCGAAGATGAATGGAGTTGTCGAAGCGGCTAACAAGAACATCAAGAAGATTGTGTAGAAGATGACGGTGACATACAAAGACAGGCATGAGATGTTACCATTCGCTCTTCATGGGTACCGTACCGCAGCATGGACGTCAACAGGGGAAACACCCTACTCTTTGGTGTATGGCATGGAGGCAGTCCTACCCATCAAAGTCCAGATACCCTCTCTCAGGATTATGAAGGATGCGGGTTTGAACGAAGACGACTGGATCTAAACCCGACTTGACCAGCTGAATCTAATCGATAAAAAGAGACTTACTGCTATTTGTCATGGTCAGACGTATCAGAAGCGAATGATCAAGGCTTTTAATAAGAAATTTAGACATCAAGAATATCAAGTCGAGGATCTAGTGATCAAACGCATCATAATACCGCAAGGTGATCCCAGGGGCAAATGGACCCTCACGTACGAAGGGCCATTTATGGTTAAAAACATTTTCTCGGGAGGAGCTATGATTCTAACCACCATGGATGGTGACGACCTTCATCACCCCGTCAATGCAGACATAGTGAAAAGATACTACGCATAATCGAAGACCCGCTAGGTTGACTGGCCTAGGAAAAAATAAGGGCTTCCCAACGAACCAAAAGGGTTCGGGAAAAAGTAAGGGATGAAAATGAAAAAACTGTACACCCGGCAAGTCAAAAACCTGAAAAGGCGACTTGGGCAAAAAAGGGTATCCCGGTGGACTGAAAACCCGAAAGGGCGGTCCAGGCAAAAATTAGGGATTGAAGCGTAACACTATGTCTCATTGGATCATCTTGAAACCAGACTCTGGTGTCAACTATCAAGCTCAAACGGCGCCAATCAATCTGATCTACCTTCAGCCAAGTAGCAAAGTGATGAGACGCTTGAAGATATAAAGGCAATAGCAGAGTTGGAACCCAATGGGATTGTTTCACATAGCTGCTTTTCTTTCTTTTACACAAATTGTAATTTCTATCTTTCGGTGGCGTTCTCCTACTAGAGCGTCAGCCTCTTTGTACAAAAATGTCTATTACAGGCCAATTGCAAAAATCAATACAATTCATTTTCACAAGAAATTTCAACTTGTTTTTCTTTTTTTTTTGTTTTGTTTTGAAAGAACGTCCAATGATTCATTCTTGATATATGCATTTGAAAATAATGGTTGCTCATAAATATTTACATAAGAAACAAAAGAAGATTACTCGTAATTCCAGGAACAGGGACAAACAAGAAGTGCCCAAACCTTACAGTTACTCTGCCCATCAGGTACCGGGATAGAGCCAGCTTGAGAACATGAGCAGTGCTACATACACTCCCCACAGAGTAAGAAGTATCCAAAGACAGTAATGGTAGCTTCCCGAACAGGACATAACTCTCCCCAGCTGAGGTTCACAATCGCGAGTGAGTTGGTAAATTTTTCCCCAAGCAGAGTTTATTTCTCTCACAAGAAGTAATTCGATCTCCAACAGAATTCATTATCACCGGCAATGGAAATTCATCCCCAGTTGAGTTTTATTTCTCAAAATCAGCCGATCTATCAACAGAGTATCTCCTCTCCAATAGAGTTATTCCCCGCAGAGTCATCCTCAGACAGGGTCTCTTCCGGCAGAATATTCACCATCCAAGGGGGAAATCCCCAGCATGGTCATCTTTGTTCACCATCCCCAACAGAAGTGGAGGAACTATGGTTTTTTATAGCAGTCAAGAATACCATTTCTCATACTCTCCAAACAGCAGTCAGGGATTTATTTTCCCGGACTCAGATTGTCACAATAGCATTTCATGTTCATATATCATGACATATGCATACATCACATATAACATAGTCTCATTTATTTTGAGAATGTCATCATACAATGCATCTCATGCATTGCACATAACTAACTACGTATTTCTTTCAGGAAAGACAGTTATTATCAACAATTTCCAGCAAGTCTGTGATCAACACTCGAAGCTAAACAGAGTAGTCATCGGTGCGAAAAAAGCAACCTTACCCAGGTTCCCTCAACAGTTTTACCCAAACTCATATTGAAGTAACCCTACTATTCAGGTTCCTTCTTACAGCCCTACTATCCAGGCTTTCATCTCGAAGTAAATCTACTATCCAGGTTCCTTCTCACAGCCCTACTATCTAGGATTTCATATCAAAGTAACCCTACCATCCAGGTTCCTTCTCACAGCCCTACTATCCAGGCTTTCATAACGAAGTAACCCTACTATCTAGGTTCCTTCTTACAGCCCTACTATCCAAGCTTTCATCCCGAAGTAACCCTACTATCCAGGTTCCTTCTCATAACCCTACTATCCAGGCTTTCATATCGAAGTAACCCTACCATCCAGGTTCTTTCTCACAGCCCTACTATCCAGGCTTTCATAACGAAGTAACCCTACTATTCAGGCTTTCATCTCAAAGTAACCCTACTAGCCAGGTTCCTTCTCACAGCCCTACTATCTCGACTTCCATAACGAAGTAACCCTACTATCCAGGTTCCTTCTCGCAGCCCTACTATCCAGGCATTCATCTCGAAGTAACCCTACTATCCAGGTTCCTTCTCACAACCCTACTATCCCGGCTTTCATAACGAAGTAACCCTACTATCCAGGTTCCTTCTCACAACCCTACTATCCAGGCTTTCATCTCGAAGTAACCCTACCATCCAGGCTTTCATATCGAAATAACCCTACTATCCAAGTTTCTTCTCAAACCCTACTATCCAGGTTCCTTCTCATAACCTTACTATCCGGGTTCTTCCTCTTTCATCCCCAGACAGCAGTCCACAACACTGTAAGACAGGGACCCGATCAAACACAATTGATTTCATATTTCCCCATAAAGTCGCGACGCAACATATACCCCGACCAAACACACAAGTTCACTTCCGCTTCCCAAACCGGAATTATTCCCCAGTAGAGTAACAGACAACTGAAGCTCCTAAAACTCTATTTCTCTCTCAAGACAAAGATCAGTATTCCCCAACGAAGTATTTCTCAACAACAGGTATATGGGTTCTCGCAAAGGAATCTCTTATGCGATCGTCACTTCTTCGGATGGCATCTTTAAGCCCCTCTCAGATAATTCTCTAGAAACCACCAAATGGCATCTAAAAGCCCATTCCCGATATCACAAATCAAGTATCACCTCATGCGAGTGCAAATTTCTGGGCACTCTAGTGTTCAATCCTCTTCCACCTTCAGATCACGAAAGGCAGAATAAACAATCTACATCCTCAGGTTTAAGAAGATTGAACAGGGGAAGCTGTTGTACCCCAAAATTTTCCCTCCCATATTTCTCAACACATGGCAAGTGAGGTCCCCAAATTGCTCAAGGAAGTTCAAGAGTTGACCAGACAAACTCTCTCCTAAGGAAGTCTATCTCAAATTAGGGTTTCCATTTTCATCAAGATGTGTGGAACACAAAGGACTAAAATTCTCACCATTGTCTTAATATGTTCTCAAGATCATCCATGTCAAGTTTAAAGCCTTGCAGAGGAAGTTTGCTCAGTCAATTGCTTAAATGCCTGAAAATCAAATGTACTAGGTCAAAAGTCAACGGTGGCCCATATACAGTCAAACCTCAAGATTTTTGGTCAACATCCTCATTTTGAAGTATTATTCATCATTTGATCAAGGGTTGATCCTGATTCCTCAAGGATTGCTCACAATTCATCAAAACCCAAAAGTTGCTAAATTAAGGTTTTGTAGGAAAAGTCAACTCAACTTTGACCAAGCATAACTTTCTCATACTTAATCGGAAATGACCCATCCAAATCTCATTTTGAAGAGGATGTGATTCCATACAATTAATCTTCATCTCCAAAGTTCAAAATATGCACTCACAAATATATATGAATTTTGACATTATAGGTCATTTTGGAAAGTCAACAAAAACACCTTTTGGGTCAAAGCTTCATACATGAACATGGAAGACTCAATTGAGATGAGACCAAAAGGGTTGCTTAGAGGAAATGCTAAGCTTTCTAAAAATTCCCAGAACACCTCTCTAGGGTCAAAATTGAGAGAGTTATGCATTGGCCAAGTTGACCATTTTTGCAAAATTGCCAAAAGACAAATGTGCTCAAATTTGCATTTTTTGCTAAATGGGCCCAACTTGTTATGCTTGCACCTCAATTATAATGTGTTCCACGACTCAAATACTTATCCACCAATTGTTTTCATCATTTTTCAATTTATTTTGATTTTTCATTAATTAAAAAGTGAATTAAATCAAATAAATGATGAAAATTAGCAAAGATTTGATTTGATTGGGTTTTTTGACTGGTTAGCAACCAAGATATGCTGAGCTTGCAAGATCAATTCGAATCAATGGCAATTGGAACAAAAAGAGCATGATTAGGCCAAATTTAGAAAGATATCATATGGCTAAAGAATCAAATCAAATATCATCAAAGCTTACAGATTGGATCTGTTTTGCAACCCTAATTCATTGAGGGATATATATTGAACAAAAACAAGGAAAGAAAAGGAGGTTAAAGTCGTTGAAAAGCTAGAACCAAACTTCAAAATTTCAAAGAAAAGTGGTGATTCAATTTCCATCCTAGAGGCCAATCCAATCCATTCTAACATTACCAACAGACTCCTCGACATCTCCAGAAGGGATCTCAATCAATTGCAAGCATTTTCACATCCGGAATCGTAAGTTACAGACGCCACGGTTCGCCCTAAAACTTGATTTCGATTTCATTGATTTACGCATCATTAGCATATTTGAATTATATATTCTTGTTCATCATTGAGTTTGCAAGCTATTGGTATTATTTAATTGCGTTTTTAGTACAAGAATCATGACATGCCATTGTTAGGGTTTTATGTTCTTGTTTAGGGGTTTTCAATGCAGGCAAAATTGGGCGTTGATTCTGGTACCATGATGCTCGTGAGGATGAGACGAGTTGATTGATACCAGCCATTGTCATTCATCTTGAGCATATGCAATTTTTGAGATGCACGGGTCTGTACCTATAGCGAGGTGTCTGTAGCTAAAAGTGTCCTAGGCTAAAACGACGAAGAGAGGAAGAAGAAGCTTGTGTGGCACAACATCATTGGCTCATCCAAACTGACGCGCGTTTTTCTTTTTGTTTTGACCACTAATGCATGTTTTCTTATATTATTCTTTGTTCTCATTATAATTACAACTAAGCATCACAGCTCAGTTGGCAGCGTGGTATTGGGAGCAAGCATAAGGGCCTGGGTTCGATTCCCATGTCCCAACCTTTGTTTCATATTATTTTTCATCATGTGATCAGGTGCAAACCTGTCCTATACGTCCACCATAGGCCATCCAAATTCAACCATCAGATCCACCAGCTAGCAAGATCCAATGCCTCATCATTGAAGGACCACCATGCGCCTCAAGTCAACACCTGCACCCAATCCAGCATGGTCAATACAGGCCTTGGAGTTTTGGGCCAAGAAAATCATATTCAAACCCCCTTTTTGCTAATGCTATCAGGCCCATCTCTATACTCTTTTATTTTATTTTCTTTTTAATTCTTTTAATATTTCTTCTAATTATTTTAATTAACAAAATTAATTATTATTTTCATAAAAAAAATCATAAAATCAAGATTCACAAAAAATTAGAATTAGATTTTTTATCAAATTTAATTTTGTTAAATTTAATTTAGTTTAACTTAGGGGAATTTTAATTTATTTTCACAAATAAAATCAAAATAAAAATTAGGTTAAGTTCTCAATTTAATTCTTTTATTTTTCTCAAATAAATAAAAATACAAAAATAGGTTTTTTAGAGTAAATTAATTTATTTTTCTTAATTTAAAATTAATTAGAACTTAGGATTTTCTTTTAATTTTTCATTATTTTCTTAAATAACCAAACATGACAAAACATTTTTTCTAATCAATCGCAATTAGGTTTAGTCAAGGGTCAAAACCCTAATCGCCTTGTATTTAATTCATCGCACGCTTGTTAATTATTTTGCCAATAATTTTGTAACTGCTCTTGGTTTGTAATAATTTAATTTAGGGTTTTATTTATTGTTAAATTCCCGGGTTTTTTTGACTATGTAATTAATCCCCCTCCCCGAAGCCTTGTAATAGCGTAGATTTACTTTCTCTCATTTTTAATTCCCGCAAATATTTAACTGTTTAGATGTATGCTAATAGGTTTGTGTGGCAAGAATGCATGACAAATTAATACAGTTAGAAAACCCTAATGTGCAAAGATAAATAACTGAAACAAATCACTCGCACATATCACTCTTGGGGTATACTCTCACTTTGGTTGCCTTCGATAAACGATCATTAAGCATAAGGTGCCTTAGTGGTTGCCCTCCTGTCTAAAAAGATCAAATGTCCCATTCGAATGTTGCCTCGGAAATGCTGCCTCGGAAATGTTGCCTCAGAAATGTTGCCTCAAATATGATCTTAAGACTCTAGGGTTATTACTAAGGTGTCCTAAACATTGCTTTAGTGATCGTACGTCCCTTTCGAATTGACCCTTATAATTCCAACGACGGTGCTACCTATTCCTCAATAGTAGGATAGAGCTGTCTAAAGGAAACAAGAATAGAAACGATCTTTTTTCGAGTAGGTAGATACTAGTAGGTACTTGCTCAAATTAAAACTTTTCACACTTACACTTTTCAAACAAATTTTCAAAACAACTTCGTTACACCTTTGAGGACTGATACAAGGGTTATCACGAAGTAAAACATTTCCAAAAATAAAGCACACACACAAGCAATTTAAAAATGAGCAAGTACCTAAGATCCCATGGAAAACCATGGATAGAAAGGGTGCTAACACCTTCCCTTTCTATAATCTACCTCCTGTACTCAGAATATCTCGAAAAATGATTTTTTTTGTACTTTTTTCCTTTCCGATTGGATGTAATAAAAGTCGGTGGCGACTCTTGCTTACCGCGACATTGTGCGAACACAAAAACGCAAAATGCAAACCAGTATTAAACAGTCGGTTCTGCCGCCGTATCACAGAATTGGTGACTCTGCTGGGGAATTAATAAGTGGGGTATACCTTAGGATCTAGGTCATCATAATTTCTTCTCTTGATTTCTTTGTTTGCTTTACTTTTAAGGGTTTTTGTTCGGGGTTACTATAGATCCTACACCCGGATCTGGGGAATACCTTTTAGGTAAGTAGCAATAGACTGTGAGGGAAATGTACAGCGTAGACCGATACGGTTGAAGCAGTATCTATGTTGGTGTGGCACTTTGGTTGGTACCGGTATCCCTTGTGGAGAAACGAGGAGAATACGGGGCCGCTACGTGGTGTCGTTAAGCATCAACTGACCTTAGAACCTTTAATTGCCCAACTTGGCCATTAGAAAGTAGTGATATAGCCGGCCTCGATGTAGAGCTGAGAACTGGTTGATACTCGATGCTACACTCATTAAGACCATACTCTCGGAATAATTTTGGCGGCAAGAAAAGATTGCGTGAGCTGAAACCATGACCGATGGAGGATGGTCAGTGATATTGAAATCCTCTAGAACCTGGTTACTTTTCTAGGACAGGTTGAACCAACTTAACTTCAAGAGGGTATTACCTTTGACATCATGTAAGCCTTAAACCTAAGGGCTTTGTGTGATTTGACTGTGTTTGTGATATTTGTGTTTCCTATACCTGTGGTTTATCATGAAATCATGCATCATAACATGGCATTCATGTTTCATTACACTAACCATTTCAAAGGCCAAGGGAAATTATATTTGTTCTGTTTTATAGATCATGGCTTCCATGCGCAGAAATACCATCTAAATCAACTTTCTGCAGATACCTGCCCAACTTAAAGAGCCAGCATCAAGAGTTTCTGAAACTTCTACTTTCATTAAGAGACACGGTCAACTTCTCAGCCTGGTTACTTAAAACCTTGATGAATAGATGATGAGTGTACTATTCCAGTTCTTCGATCCCAAGCATCACTGCTTCATCTTTCCAGATTACCAGCTCGTACCCACCTTGGAAGAATTCTCTCATTTATTGGGCATATCCATTCTTGAACAGGTACCCTTCACAGGTATGGAAGAAGTTCCTAGGCCAGAAGACATTGCCTTAGCCTTGCATTTAAAACGGGCCGATGTGGTATCCAATTGGGAAACTCGAAGCGGGGTCTGAATAATTTTGGCTGCAAGAAAAGATTGTGTGAGCTGAAACCATGACCGATGGAGGATGGTCAGTGATATTGAGATCCTCTAGAACTTGGTTACTTTTCTAGGACAGGTTGAACCAACTTAACTTCAAGAGGGTATTACCTTTGACCTCATGTAAGCCTTAAACCTAAGGGCTTTGTGTGATTTGACTGTGTTTGCGATATTTGTGTTTGCTATACCTGTGGTTTATCATGACATCATGCATCATAACATGGCATTCATGTTTCATTACACTAACCATTTCAAAGGCCAAGGGAATTTATCTTTGTTTTGTTTTATAGATCATGGCTTCCATGCGCAGAAATACCATTCGAATCAACTTTCTGCAGATACCTGCCCAACTTAAAGAGCTAGCATCAAGAGTTTCCGAAACTTCTACTTTCATTAAGAGACACGGTTAACTTCTCAGCCTGGTTACTTCAAACCTTGATGAATAGATGATGAGTGTACCATTTCAATTCTTCGATCCCAAGCATCACTGCTTCACCTTTCCAGATTACCAGTTGGTACCCACCTTGGAAGAATTCTCTCATTTATTGGGCATATCCATTCTTGAACAGGTACCCTTCACAGTTATGGAAGAAGTTCCTAGGCCAGAATACATTGCCTTAGCCTTGCATTTAAAACGGGCCAATATGGTATCCAATTGGGAAACTCGAAGCGGGGTCGAGGGTTTTTTAGCCAAATTTCTTATAGACCAGGCTCAACTATTTTGGGATGATTTAGATTTTCAAGCTTTTGAGGATGTCTTGGCTCTTCTTATCTATGGTTTGGTTGTCTTCCCTAATCCGGACTCCTTTGTAGATGTGAATACTGTCAAGATTTTACTTTCTCGCAACCCTGTGCCTACCTTGCTTGGAGATATCTTGCATGCTCTTCATACTCTTACTATGAAGAGAAGAGGGACTCTTATGTGTTGCATGCCGTTGTTGTCGAGGTGGTTTATTGCTCACCTCCCTAAGTCTGTGCTGAAGAACGAAGAAGGTTTGGGTTGGTTGCACAGAATAATGTCACTCGCTCATACGGATATTCTTTGGTGTTCCCGAGCTATGGAAGACACTGATGTTATTAACCATTGTGGGGGGTACCCTAATGTCCCATTACTTGGTATCAGAGGGGGTATAACTTACAATCCTTGTCTAGCTTTACGATAATTTGGTCATGCTCGAAGGGATGGTCCCCATGAGTTACTTCTCGAGGAAATTGCATTCGACTATAAGGATGATGTTAAGGAGCATCGCCGGAGGTTCACACGAGCTTGGGGCATGGTAAACAGATTTGAACCCGAAGAGTTGGGACCGAAGACTTCCCTTCCTATGCAGCCTTACCTCCAATGGGTCCGAGCTCGTTCCCAGAAGCTTATGGTGCCTTATGAGGCCGTATTACCAGTGATTGTGGAGACCACCAATGAAGAAGGCATTCCTTACACGGGTCTCTATCCTTACATGCCCACTGATCCTGGGGAGTTGCAGAGGTCTTGGATTCAGCTGAGGAATGAGCGGGATACTTACCGGTAACAGTTCCATGATCAAGAGAGGAAGGTTTTAAAGCTCACCAGGAAGCTCGAGGAAGAAAGAGTGATCAATGATTACATCGGCACAAATAGAAAACGTCCATAGGACTTTTGATTTTGCTTTTCTAGTTTTAGATTTCTTTTATCTACTTCTTTGTAACGCCTTAAAGGCATGTTGAACCCTTCAAGATTAAACTAATAAAGTTTTCGTTTATTTTGGTTTGCAAATTTAAATATCCCAAAGTCTTTGAAATCATTACATGCGCATCCCATTATCATGAACACCATTACAGGTACCATTACAGGTTTCTCATCTTCTTCGTTGTTTATTTCAGCAGAAATGTCTTCCGATCAAGCCATCAAAGATCTTCAGGCGCAGAACGCCCAGTTCCAACAGATGTTCATAAGTCTGGCTAAGGGGAAAGAGGATCTGAAGGCCTTTATTCTGAAAGAAAAGAAGAAGAAGAAAAAGAAGACTGGTATTCTGAATATGGGTAGAAGATTCGGAGAAAGGTTGAGGCAACAAACTAATCTGACCTCTTCATCCAAGGACGGGGAGAACCAAGAAAGGGAAATGGACCTTAGTCCTGCAATTTCTGACAATGATACTGATTACGACGATGAGTAGTATCCTCATGTTGAGGATAGGTACAAGCAGTTAGAAGACCGTTTGAGTGCTATGGAAGTTCAGAAGATCCCTGGTTTGAATTTCGGGGAATTGGGACTGGTATCAGGAGTGGTCATCCCTCATAAGTTCAAAGCTCCATTTTTTTCTAAGTATGATGGAGTGTCCTGCCCAAAACTCCATCTCCGCTCGTATGTCAGGAAAATCTAACCCCACACTGCTGATAGAAATTTGTGGGTGCACTTCTTTCAAGATAGCCTGTCAGGGACTCGGCTTGATTGGTTCTACCAATTGGTGGGAGCTAGTGTCCAAAACTGGGAAGATCTTGCTGCTGCTTTCTACAAGCAGTATCAGTACAACGTTGACCTTGCTCCTACTCGTACTCAACTCCAGAGTATGTCCATGGGTGCAGGTGAAGGTTTTAAAGATTATGCGCAAAAATGGAGAGACTTGGCTGGGAAAGTTCAACCCCTGTTGTCTGATAGGGAGTTAGTTGATATATTTTTGGGGACGTTGTTTGGTCCATTTTTCAATCACTTAATCGGCAACTCGCCCTCTGGTTTCACCGAGCTGATTTTAACTGGAGAAAGAGTAGAAGCTGGAATTCAGAGTGGTAAAATACAGAAGGATGCCTCCTCGTGTTCAGCAAAGAATCCTTTTACTGGTAAGAAGGAAGCCAGTGCAGTCTATAGCCTGAGGGCCCAAAACAGATCTGAACACCATCAAACGGTAAATGCTGTAGTGATACCAAGACCCGCAGTTGCTCCACAATGCAACAATCAACAAAGGGTGGAAAGACCACAACGGCAGTTTACCCGCATCAACATGACTTTGGCTGAAGTTCTTCCTCATATGTTAAAATCCAACTTGGCAACCTTGAGAGAGGCCCCCAAGAATCCAAACACTAACTCTCCCAGATACAATCCCAACGCGCGGTGCGCCTACCATTCTGAGAGTCCTGGCCACGATATAAATGATTGCTGGGCTCTGAGAAACAAAGTAAAAGACTTGCTCGAAGCCAAGGAGATAGATTTCGATGCTCCAGAAAAGCCGAATGTTATAACTTCTCCCATACCCACACATGGTCGTGGAGTTAATGTTGTTGACACTGATTTGTTTGTGACCTCGGTTGAAGATATTTCTACTCCCCTTATGACTGTTAAGAAGAATTTGTTATTGGTCGGTTTATTTTTGGGTTGTGGTGAAGGTTGCCACATGTGTTCGATTATAACTTCCGGTTGCCGTTTGTTGAAGTCAGGCGTTCAGAGCCTGATGGATAATAAAGAAATTTCGTTCGAGAAGACTATGATTCCTATTGTTCCAAACAAAGACGTTGCCATTATAACCATTTCCGCCAATCCTTCCAAGGTTTCCTCGAGATGACCTGTTAGGATTACACCTGTCCAAAGAATTGCTCCGCTGATAATCATTGTTCCTGGTCCCATCCCGTACGCCTCAGATAAGGCTGTCCCATGGCGTTATGGTGTTGATGTGTATTACCATGGCGTTAAGAAAAATCTGAAGAATGAAGAAGCTGATACTGATGTCAGTAATATTGTCGGGACTAGTAAGGTTACCCGAAGTGGAAGGGTTTTCTCTTCTGAGATCGCTCCGAAGATCATCAAGCCTATTGTTATTCAAACTGCTACTCCAACCAGCACTCCTGACATTTCTCTTGTTCCTACTCCAGTTATTACCCTTGCTTCTGAGCCATCTGGGACTCGGGGCAAGGAAATTATAGGTGAGCCTGCCCGGACGGAGGCACCTAAGAAAATCGTTGTGGAAGCCTCTAAACAAGAAATAGAGGAAATACTGAAAATTATCAAGAAAAGCGACTACAATATGGTCGAACAGCTGGGGCAGACCCCGTCAAAGATCTCCATGTTGTCTCTGTTGTTGTGTTCTGAAGCCCATGCGAAGGCTTTGATTTCATTTCTCAAGACTGCGCATGTGCCGCAGGAAACTTCAGCAGATCAGTTCAAAGATTATATGGCCAGCCTGACTGCTGACAATGGGATGGATTTCTCAGACGTGGATCTGACACCGAAAGGAAGAAATCATAACGATGCTCTGCATATCTTGATTGAGTGCAGGGGCATCACTATGGCGCATGTGTCGGTAGATACCAGGTCTTTGCTGAATGTTCTGCCTAAGAAAGCATTAGACCGTTTGGATTGTGAGGGTTTGACTCTAAAGCCTAGTAACATTGTGGTAAGGGCTTTTGACGGATCAAAAAGAATGGTGCACGGGGAGGTGGACATCCCTGTCAAAGTGGGTTCTCATACCTTTGGGTCCATCTTCTACGTAATGGATATCAGGCCGTTGTATTCTTGCTTGTTGGGTCGTCCTTGGATCCATAAGGCTGGGGCAGTTACTTCCACACTCCATCAAATGCTGAAGTATCACGTGAAGGGAAAGATTGTCACAGTGCGAGGTGAAGAAGAATATATGGTGAGTCACCTCAATTCCTTCTGCTACGTAGAGATGGACGGGGAATTCATAGAAACTCCTTGTCAGAACTTCGAAGAGGTCCCTCAGAATTTGGTATCAACTGAAGTTACTACCGACAAACCTCCGCTGAAGATGGCTTCTCTCAAGGACGCCAGAGCTGTAATTAAAGAAGGTGGGTGTACCATTGGGGTCAACTCCCTGATTTCACTCACAAAACTGACAAATTTGGGCTCAAAGGGATGTTAGGCGCGCACGGATTGGAAGACCTCCTCTACACATCAGCAATCGAGGAGTTAATGCAATTGAGGACAGTGAAGAGGATTCAGACATCGACAGCTGGATCTACCCAACAACCAACGGTGGACCAAATAACTGGACGGCGAGGGACTTCATACCTGTTTCTTTTATTCCGCAGTAATTGACTCATTTTTTTTAAGATTTGTAATAAACCGTTTGAAACTTTATGGCCCGGTGCCTTGCCCGAGGCACCTTGGCTTTGCTTGTGAGGGCTATTATATGTCATTTCATATATCATTAATAAAGCATTGGGCGTTTCTTGCATACAAATTTTGCGCTCCTTGTTTTTCTTTTTTGTCTCTCACTTTATCAAAACAGCTGTTCTCTTACACACACTCACGTATCATAATGCAGATCCATATCCACTCTGGATCCCATTGATAACAACTCTGCTACTGCCAGTTATCACTTTAAAAATCCGATCAACCAAGTCGAGGACGAAGGTGAGGACGATTGTGAGGTGCCTGGAGAACTTGCTAGACTATTACAGCAGGAAGAAAGGGCCATACAGCCTCATGAAGAGCCAGTTGAGTCAGTGAATTTAGGTACAGAGGAAGATAGGAGAGAAGTTAAAATAGGTACGAATCTGGAGCCTAGCGTCAAACAACGGTTAATACAGATGCTACATGACTATGTTGAGATCTTTGCCTGGTCCTATGAAGACATTCCTGGGTTGGACACTGTTATTGTGGTACATCGCCTGCCGACTAAAGAATACTGCCCTCCGGTAAAGCAAAAGGTCCGCCGTATGCATCCTGAAATGTCAAAGAAAATAAAGGCAGAGGTCATGAAACAGTTCGATGCAGGATTCTTAGTTGTCACTTCTTATCCGCAATGGGTTGCCAACGTCGTTCCGGTACCTAAGAAGGATGGTAAGGTACGAATGTGTGTGGACTACAAAGACCTGAACAGGGCCAGCCCCAAGGATAACTTCCCACTTCCTCACATTGATGTTCTAGTCGGCAACACCGCACAGCACAAGATCTTCTCCTTCATGGATGGTTTTTCTTGCTACAACCAAATCAAGATGGCTCCTGAGGACATGGAGAAGACAACCTTCGTTACACAGTGGGGCACCTTCTGTTACAAGGTAATGCATTTTGTGTTGAAGAATGTTGGGGCAACTTGTCAGCGCGCCATGGTCGCTTTGTTCCACGATAAGATTCACCACGAGATCGAGGTTTATGTTGATGACATGATAGCTAGGTCCCAGACTGAGGAAGAACAACTTGATCATCTCCAGAAACTATTTGACAGGTTAAAGATGTACAAGTTAAGGCTGAATCCGAACAAGTGTACCTTCGGGTTAAGGTCTGGTAAGCTTCTGGGTTTTGTTGTCAGTGATAAGGGTATTCAGGTGGACCCTGTAAAGGTAAAGTCCATACAAGAGATGTCGGTCCCCCGCACAGAGAAGGAAGTTAGAGGTTTCTTGGGACGTCTAAATTACATCGCCAGGTTCATCTCACATCTGACTGCTACTTGTGAGCCAATCTTCAAGCTGTTGAAGAAAGATCAAGTGGTAAAATGGAATGATAAATGCCAGACCGCTTTCGAACGAATCAAGGAATACCTTCAAGAACCACCAATTTTGATACCTCCAGTTGAAGGAATACCTTTGATATTATACTTGACAGTGCTATACAATTCAATGGGGTGTGTGCTGTGCAGCATGACGAGTCTGGTCGAAAAGAGCACGCCATTTTCTACCTTAGCAAAAAGTTTACCGATTGTGAGACCCGATACTCATTTCTCGAGAAAACTTGCTGCGCTTTGGCATGGGCTGCTCGCCGACTGAGACAGTATATGTTGACTCACACTACCTTGTTGATATCAAAGATGGATCCGATCAAGTATATTTTCGAGAAGCCCGCTCTCTCCGGAAGGATAGCCAGATGGAAGATGATCTTAACCGAGTACGACATCCAATACACAACCCAAAAAGCAATCAAGAGGAGTGTATTGGCGGATCGTTTGGCGCATCAGGCCGTGGATGACTACCAGTCAATGAATTTCGAGTTCTCAGATGAGAATATCATGTTGGTAACCGACTGCGAAGAACCTGGACCGGATGAAGGACCCGAGGAGGGATCCCGATGGTCTATGTATTTTGATGGAGCCTCGACCGCATTGGGTAATGGCATTGGCGCTGTAATTATATCTCCCGAGGGCTGTCATACTCCGTTCACCGCCCGATTATGTTTTAACTACACCAACAATATGGTGGAGTATGAAGCGTGTATCATGGGTCTTCGAGCTGCTATTGACCTGAGGATTAAGTTCTTGAGTGTATTCGGAGATTCCGCTCTGGTGATAAGTCAGATCAAAGGCGAGTTTGATACGAAGCACCCGAATCTTATTCCTTACAAAGATTATGTACTAACATTGCTCCCACACTTTGAGGAGATAACCTTTGAACATTTCCCACGAGAGGAGAACCAGTTAGCGGATGCACTAGCTACTATGTCTTCTATGTTCAGAGTTAGGTACGACAATGAAGCTCCCCAGATTACCATTGAGAGGTTGGATGAGCCCGCACACTGCTGCGAGATCGACATCGAAGAAGTAGCAGATAAACCCTGGTTTCACAAGGTAAAAAGGTATCTTGATGCTCAAGAATACCCCGAGGGGGCATCTGTTAATAATAAGAAGTTTTTGAGAAGGTTCGCTGTGAAGTTCTTCATCAGTAATGAAATCCTCTATAAGTGTAACCATGATTCAACCTTATTGCGGTGTGTAGACAAGAGCGAGGAAGAAAGGATCATGGCAGAGCTACATGAAGGAACTTTCGGAACCCATTCTAGTGGACATACCATGGCTAAGAAGATCCTACGGGCAGGATATTACTGGTCCATTATGGAAGCTGATTGTTATCAGCACTCTTGAACTTGTCATAAGTGCCAAGTCTATGCTGATAAGGTGCATGTACCTCCGGTTCCCTGAATGTTTTGACGACTCCTTGGCCTTTTGCAATGTGGGGCATCGACATGATCGGAGAGATCAGACCTGCTGCATCTAACGGGCATCGCTTCATTCTGGTAGCCATTGATTACTTTACAAAGTGGGTTGAGGCGGCTTCCTTTGCTACAGTAACCGAGAACGTCGTGGCGCGGTTCATCTAACACAATTTGATCTGTCGATATGGTGTCCCAGAGAGAATTATTACTGACAATGGTACGAATCTCAATAACACGATGATCATCGAGCTCTGCAAATAGTTCAAGATACAGCATCATAACTCTTCTCCCTACTGGCCGAAGATGAATGGAGTTGTCGAAGCGGCTAACAAGAACATCAAGAATATTGTGCAGAAGATGATGGTGACATACAAAGATTGGCATGAGATGTTACCATTCGCTCTTCATGGGTACCGTACCGCAGCACGGACGTCGACATGGGCAACACCCTACTCTTTGGTGTATGGCATGGAGGCGGTCCTACCCATCAAAGTCCAGATACCCACTCTCAGGATTATGAAGGATGCGGGTTTGAACGAAGACGACTGGATCCAAACCCGACTTGACCAGCTGAATATAATCAATGAAAAGAGACTTATTGTTATCTGTCATGGTCAGATGTATCAGAAGCGAATGATCAAGGCTTTTAACAAGAAATTCAGACGTAAAGAATATCAAGTCGGGGATCTAGTGATCAAACGCATCATACTACCCCAAGGTGATCCAAGGGGCAAATGGACCCCCACGCACGAAGGGCCATTTGTGGTTAAGAACATTTTCTCGGGAGGAGCTATGATTCTAACCACCATCGATGGTGACGACCTTCCTCACCCCGTCAATGCAGACATAGTGAAAAGATACTACGCATAATCTAAGACCCGCTAGGTTGACTGGCCTAGGAAAAAATAAGGGCTTCCCGGTGTCATACCCCAATTTTTGACCTAAGATCCCATTTTTATTTTTGCATTTTTATACAAAATTCAAGGTCAATAAATACAGTCGGTTTTAACCTCTCACCTTCGAGCATTGATTATGCAGAAATTGTCAAGTGTTTTGAACATTCTTAGCCTATGTATCACTAACTTCTAATCAAGCACGAAATGTGTGTTTTTTGTTTCTTTGATTTCATGTGCTGACAGGCCTCCTTCGATTCAACACCCTTCGATTGACTCTTAGTATCCTTCGAATGCAAGTTTAGGTACATCCTTGGTTTGGATTTGAAACCTCCTTCGATTCAGCCTGCTTCGACTGGACAAGTTTGCTGCCTGCAAGCCTGCTTCGACTGGACAAGTTTACTGCCTACAAGCCTGCTTCGACTAGACAAGTTTGCTTCCTGCAAGCCTGCTTCGACTGGACAAGTTTGCTGCCTGCAAGCCTGCTTCGACTGGACAAGTTTGCTGCCTGCAAGCCTGCTTCGACTGGATAAGTTTGCTGCCTGCAAGCCTGCTTCGACTGGACAAGTTTGCTGCCTGCAAGCCTGCTTCGACTGGAAAAGTTTGTTGCCTACAAGCCTGCTTCGACTGGACAAGTTTGCTGCCTGCAAGCCTGCTTCGACTGGACAAGTTTACTGCCTGCAAACATGCTTCGATTGGGAAACATTGCTTCCTTCGAACACGGGCTTTCGATTGGGCAATATGTTTGTTTCGATCCACATGCTTCAATTGGGCAACATTGCTTCCTTCGAACACGGGCTTTCGATTAGGCGATATATTTGTTTCGATCCAAGATTCGTTTGGGCACGTAGCTCCCTTCGTGCAAGTCTTTGTTTGAGCATTGACCTTTTTGTGTGCTTGCTTGGAGTCACAAAGTTTAGACCTCCTCCATGCAGGCTTCGACTATGTTTGTACTAGCTTCGACTGGACAACATTTCCCTTTAGTATGCTGCATTTCCATCCTTGACAAACATCAGCACATGGTTGATGGCCCCCTCAAAATAAATATAGTGGTGGACTTGAGGGGCATACATATGAGTCCCTGTCGAAGGGTACGCCTTACTAGTCCATTCGAAGCACATATTTGGCCCCTTCAAATGATGCACAAAGATGATTCATTCGAAGGACACTTGTTGGAGGAAAGTCAAACAATGTGTTGGAAGAAGAATCTGGTCGAAGGAGGGTCAAAATGAAAGGATAAAATATTCAAAGATGCTTGCTGCCAAGTTCAGACATGGTACACTGGCCAAAACTGCTGCATAGCAGTCCTGAAACACTGCCCCACTCTTGCACCGAAATAGCATACAAGCACTGTCTCTCGAAGGCTGCAAAGAGCAGTTTACCCAAAATTGTTCAAATTATTTTGTTTTCCCTCCAAAAGCTTCATCCAACTTTGCCTATAAATAAGAGGCTCCAACACATGTTTAAGCAGGATCTTTGGACCAGAGGAACGAATCTCCCAAATTTTCTCAAACACGACAAAACTCTCAAGTTCATCAACACTTGAGAAATCAAAACTCAGAATCCCAAACACTCATCTCTTTCGATTCTGAAGAACACCCCACACATAGAAGTTTGTTCAAACTCAAAGACAACCTTCTGTGACAACCCTTCGAACCAAAAGCAAACCCCCTGTGACTATTCTTCGAATTCCAGAAACGTCCAGGCAGTAGTTCAAGTTCGAACCCCACATCCATTCAAGGCCTGAAGCAAGGTAAGTTATTCTTACCTTTGAACTTTTCGTTTCATGACATAACATGTAAATAATCTTTTCGTTCGTTTCAAACATGTACATACCATTGTTCTATTTGTTTCCACCCTGTTAACATGTTTTTTTAAAAGTTAACCCTTTCGTTTTTCTTTCTGTTTACCTGAACTAGCTTTAATTCTGAAACTGTTCGAAAGATAAATACTAGCATGGCTTCAGGCCATGTTGTCATTTAATGCTTGAAATGAAAGAAACAGGAAACAGGAGTATGAAACGAAGCCTTTGGTTTCCACACTGACTTCCAGGCCCAGCCAGAGACACGCTCACACTGATTTAACTGGCCCAATTGAAGAAGGCAACAAGGCAGAAAGGCCCAGCTAGAGGCACACTTGCACTAAGTCCAGGCTCAGACGAAAGGCGCTCCCATGCTGGTGCCAGCCTCCAATCGAAGTACATGACCTGACTGGTGCCAAAGCCTAATCGAAAGACGTGACTTTGTTGTTGCCAGCCCCAATCGAAGGAGGCCAACATAATTCAAATCGAAGGGTGCTACTGCCTGGGTTGAAAAACACTCATTTTTCTTACTTTTATCTTATTTTTTCCTTCATATTTTTTATGCCTTTCGATACGGTTGTAATAGCGTAGGATTTTATCTTTCTGCATTTTATTTACTTTGTACAAATGCTAGTAATTAGGCGTTTATGGCAAGATAAAATCAACAAGTAAACAAACCAAAAAATCCAAAAAAAAACACTCTTTAATCCTTACTTGAATATATCTTAAAACTCGCAAAACACTCAACAAATCAAAACTCCCCCCAAGGGCATTTTATCTCTGTTCTACCGTGATACCGGCCGTGCCTATTGCTAGAATGCATGCGTTAATGTCGCCCACTAAAAAAACACAAACAAATCAACTTTTTTCTATAGGAACTACGGTGTTTTGATTCCTTCATTGGATACGTAGGCAAAGGGTCGCGAAACCCTCACGAACGCAATAATAAAAACTCATTTATTTCCCCTTAAGCAAACATAGTTGTAGATAAATACACCCTTGTATATAACAAACAATTTTAACCAAAAACAAATATTCCAAAAGGTTCCTGCGGAGTACCGCAGATGCATTGGGTGCTAATACCTTCCCATTGTATAACCAACCCCCAAACTCTTGATCTCTTTCAAAAACGCATTGTATTTTCATTACTTTTAAGTATTATTTTACATTGCATGTTTTAGGGTTTTATTTCGCTCTTTTCCCTTTTGCCTTGGAAATAATAAAGCGCGGTGGCGACTCTTGCTTTTGCGAGTCAAGTTAATTAATAGCTTGATCTCTGATTTTCACGGCTACAGAATTGGCGACTCTGCTTGGGAAAGATTGACCTCTTGCTGGTCCATCCCTAAGTGGGTTAAGCCTAGTTTGTTTTATCTGTTTTATCATTTTTTGATTGTTTGATTATATGTTTATATTGTGGTTATTTGGGTTTTTGAAAAGGACAAGTACTATACCTGGACTAAGTTACACCTAGGAATAGGACGGGCGGTATAGTCATGTTAACTTTGAGGGAGTAATCCCGAAGAAGGAGGCATGAAATCCCCCCACTCAGTGGAAGCCCCTTTGAACGTAGTATTTGTTTACCAAGTAATCGGGAAGATATTGTTGCTTTTGACTTGGGAGCCAGGGAAGCTGAGAACCGTAGAACCCTTAACCCATCTTGGCTTCTTAGGTGTAGGGCGGAGATTATAACGGAGTAATCCGGAAGTAGTTGTCATGCGATGCTGCACTCAGACGAGTTTCTCTTGAGAATATTGCTGATTACCGAGTAATTGGGACGTTGGTAATATCCGAAGGAGGAATGTAGACTCTGGGAACTTTTAGAACCATGTTTTACAGGTGTGATTAAACCTTTAGTACATACCTTGGGGATGTTTTTTACCTTTGACTCCATGCTCGTGACGTTGAACCTTTCAATTTTATTTGTGACCTTGCTTGTGGTTGTTGCATAGCCATGCCTCATGCATCCATGAAACCCTTTTCACTTGATTTTAAAGGAACTTGGAAGTCTTTCTTTGTAAACATCACAAGTTTCGTCAAGCTCAATGGATCTTGGGTGTTGATGGGGTGGAAACCCTAATCCACCAAAATGGATGATTGATCTTGATGATAACTTGATCAACGCTTTGATCCAATTTAAAATTCATCTTTTATCTTCATACTTTGATGTTTATAACTTAATATCTTAATATCTTGAAAATCAAATAAAAACTCTCTTTTACATTCACATATCATGCATCATTCTTTGTTTCACTTTCAAAGGTCATTTCCAAGTCTTATTTTTCCTTTGGTCTCACCAGTACAACACTCGCGCTAAGAGAACAATGGAGAATATCAAGCAAGAGGTTTCTGAACTCCGTAGAGAGATGACTAATTTGAAAGATAGTGTGGAGCACTTAACTGGCTTGGTTGAAATTCTGGTTGCCGCCCAAGTCAATCCTTCTAGGAGGGAGGAAGCGATGATAAAAGTCTTCACTGAAACTCTAAAATCATTCTCTCATGAGAAGGTGATGGTTAATGCACCTAATGATTTTCCTGACAAGGTGAATGTGGGAGTGTGTCTAGAAGAAGATGTTGGGAAGGGATGTTCATATTAAGATGGTAGCTCAGCTAATGGTGTGAAGAAGTTTGATAATAACTTTTCGAAGAAGAGAACCAGAGGAAGAAATAATCATCGTCAGAATCATCATGTTTCTCCTATTCATCAACAGAATCAGCAAGTTCCTAATCAAAGGAAAACCCAGTTTGATCCAATTACAATTACCTATACAGAGTTGTTCCCTATCCTGATGCAGAGGAATTTGGCTCAGACCCGACCTCCACCGAAGGTTCCTGATAAGATACATTGGTACTATAAAGCTGATTTGGCTTGTACCTTTCATCAAGGTGCTCCTGGGCATGACTTGGAGGGTTTCTTTGCTTTGAATATTGAGGTTCAGAAGTTGGTCAGAAGTGGTATCTTGTCATTCAAGGACGTTGGTTTTGAAGTTCAAATCAAGCATGTGTTGAAGAGTAAACACGATTGATGGTAACTTCGAGTTTTGAAGGATGTTTTCGGTGATTCAAGTCCAGATGGAAAGCCTTCCCAGATTATTAACTTATTTCTTCTTTTTTGTAATTTTTCTTGTTTATCAAAACATTGTTTGCATGTAAGAACTTGTTTGCATCTAAATGATTATCTTAATACAATGAGTATGTTTGTCTTGAAGAAATTCATTTGTTTCACTCATATTTGTTTTCAAATTTTAAATTTCTTTTTTCATTATGATACCAACTTGTTGCCCATTCTCTTGCCTATGCAGAGATTGAAGGGAGGATGATGATCTAAAAAACACAAAATCTCTGGTTGTATGCTTTTGGAATAAAATCTTGCTGACGATGTACAAGCATTGTTTCAAATCCCTAAACACGGAAGATATAAGGAAGATAATCCCTTGCTAACCCCTTTTGAGCCTTTGAAGTAGAAGTTTCTTTTCTATACGAAAAAACCCTCAAATTTTAACCTGGGGCGGGGTAGTTTTCAGTTAATCTGATTGAGTGTTCAAAATTCATAAGGAAGATATTTCTGAAGAGAAACTATGAAGGTTATCCTTCATGCATAATGAATCCAGAAGATGTGGAACCATAATGTTATCCCTCATTCATCAAGAAACGAGGCAGTCATAATCCTCTCAACAAGTAAAGACAAGCTAATGTCACACATTTTGTTCAAAAGTCAAAAATCAAGAAGAAAAAAAGCCTGCATAGTCGAAAACTTGAAAACGTGCGGCTTAGGCAAAAATTAGGGCATCCCACTGGACTATCAATTCAAAAGAATTAGTTCAGGCAAAAGTTAGGGAAAATAAAAATTTCAAAGAAAGGAATACAAAGTAAAGTCCTCAGCAAAGAACAAATTGGTGACTACAAACACGAAGACATAAGGGTGGTTTCTACTCCGAAAGAATCATCGTTTCCTTAACCGTCACAAAATCCTTTTGAGAGATGAACACTCATATTGAATTAACTGAACATAGGGGTAGAGAACATCATGAAGAATGGGCGGGCACCTATAAATTTTGAGCCTTAAAAATCTTTTTTCTAAAAAACCATTAACCAGGCCACGTTACAACCTTCAAAAGTCCTAATTGAAGCAAGGTTATTTTGAAAGCATATTTCAATGAGATAGTGTTCCTGACTCCCATGAATGTTTGTTAAATAGTTATGTTGGTATCATATGCTTTTGCTATACGAAAATTAATGGTGCTCTAACTCGCAAAATTTGTGCGATATCTTTTCAAAATCTTCAAGACTTACATAATTGTTGCATTAGAATTTTCATTCTCATAATAAACTTTTTCTAACTGCAAAACATTTGCTTGATATCAAGGAAGCTCACATATAAGCACTAGCGATGAGTTTATTCTTTTAAGGCCTAAAACTATGATTGAGTAATTGGCGAATCATTTCAAGAAAAAATCATATCCAGGGGCATGTCACCTGAAGACCTTAAGCATGGACATGTTGCTTTTCCCAGTTAATACTTCCCCAACTTGCTTACCCTTTTGGGAAAAATTTGAAGACTTTGTTGTGCCAACTACAGTCAATCCGGGGAAATCACGTCGAGATTCGACGAATTTCTCTAAGAGTTTGAAGACCCTAGAGCATGGCGATGCCAGGTCTTTTGTAAAATCCTCTTGAGACGATTTCTTCTCATCAACCATATAGCTTGGGGCATTTTAGAATTGAAGTTATTCGCAAGAATTGTCGTGCATCACGCAGCTTATCAGCAGTAAACTTGGGGCATCCAAAATCAGTCCCAGGGGCAATCCAGATTTGTCAAGATATGTGATATGTATTGCATACATTATCAGAGAGTGGTGTTCAAGTATCTCCAGCTAAACAAGACTTTTTTCTAGCTAAAACATTGTTTGTGTTGTTATCCTTTCAATGGATTGTCGGTGATAGAAGATTGGACTTTCAGTTTTCACCAAAAAATATCTCCCCCTCCAGAGATATTTAATCCTTGTAAAAGGACTTTTCTCCAATGATGGATTTCGTTCTATCTCCAGTAATGTTCCCATCTTGTTGAGATTAGCTGAGTATCTAGTTGTACTGTGAGGTCTTATCATCCCCAACTTATCTCTTCTATCTGTTTTGTCAAACATATACATGAGATTCATACATTCATTCACACTTGCATCATGCACGCACATTTTTATTTGTTGATGTCTTTGAGTTCGTATACCTTGGTTATGTCTATTCAAATAGCGTATTTGATCTTTCCAAATAGAGTGTCAACTTAAGCAGAAAGTGCGCCTCTTTTCTAATTCCCCACTGAGTTAACTCTCGTGGAAGAATCTTGCTTTAGCTTTCCTTTTCCATCTCTGGATAGGATAAATCCCTATTTGAGTTGTTTCCTCATTGGGTGGAGTCTTGTTTGACTGTTTTCTCTCCAGTTTACTCCTGGATTGAGCTTTGTCTCTTGTGAATGATACCCTGTGGATCTCTCTAGGTTATGAAACCTAGATGGAGAGTGCATTTATTTTGCAATTTAAATACCTGGTCTCCTCAGGAAGGATTTATTCATGGTTCCCCATTGAAGATGAACTTTATTCCCTAGTAGTGTTATCATAACCTTCTTCTGGAATATCGACGTGACAACAAGCGACTGACTCTTTATTTGAGCAGTTTGAGTATTTCTGAATTTCTTTATGTTATGACAAATGGCAGTCTCTTCATGAGCAGTTTGTCCATCCCCGATGAAATTATGTATTTCACCTTCGACAATATCTTCACGATATTTTGTTGGTATCTTTGAAAAATAGCAAGCGGCGGTCTCTTCATGAGCAACTTGTATGTTATTGTTACCTTTGAAAAAACAGCAAGCGGCGGTCTCTTCATGAGCAACTTGTATGTTAATGATACCTTTGAGAAAACAGCAAGCGGCGGTCTCTTCATGAGCAACTTGTATGTTATTGTTACCTTTGAAAAAATAGCAAGCGGCGGTCTCTTCATGAACAACTTGTGTGTCATTGTTACATTTGAAAAAACAACAAGCGGCGGTCTCTTCATGAGCAACTTGTATGTTATTGTTACCTTTGAAAAAACAGCAAGCGGCGGTCTCTTCATGAGCAACTTGTATGTTACTGTTACCTTTGAAAAAACAGCAAGCGGCGGTCTCTTCATGAGCAACTTTTGTGTTATTGTTACCTTTAAAAACAGCAAGCGGCGGTCTCTTCATGAGCAACTTGTATGTTATTGATACCTTTGAAAACAACAAGCGGCGGTCTCTTCATGAGCAACTTGTATGTTATTGTTACCTTTGGAAAAAAAACAGCAAGCGGCGGTTTCTTCATGAGCAACTTGTATGTTATTGATACCTTTGAAAACAGCAAGCGACGGTCTCTTCATGAGCAACTTGTGTGTTATTGATACCCTTGAAAAACAGCAAGCGGCGGTCTCTTCATGAGCAACTTGTGTGTTATTGGTAATTTTGAAAAAAAAACAACAAGCGGCGGTCTCTTCATGAGCAACTTGTGTGTTATTGATACCCTTGAAAAACAGCAAGCGGCGGTCTCTTCATGAGCAACTTGTGTGTTATTGGTAATTTTGAAAAAAAACAACAAGCGGCGGTCTCTTCATGAGCAATTGTATGTTATTGATACCCTTGAAAAACAGCAAGCGGCGGTCTCTTCATGAGCAACTTGTGTGTTATTGATAATTTTGAAATACAACAAGCGGCGGTCTCTTCATGAGCAACTTGTATGTTATTGACACCTTTGAAAGATAGCAAGTGGCGGCCTCTGTATTTGAGCAGCTTGTGTATCCCCAACAATTATGTTTACTCAGCAAACGACATCTTTTCGGAAAATTCGCGTGGGGAAGTTTGTATTTTATCCTTTCCAAGCGATATCTTGGTTGAAGAAGAAATGTGTTACCGTTCTTGGTATAATTCAGAAGTCAGAGATGTTTATTTCCAGTATCAGTATTGATGCCAATCATTTTCCAGTCACAGTGTTGAAGTCAATCATTTCCCTTCTCCAGTCTCCATACTGATGTAAACCATCCATTTCTTCCCTCAAAGTTATTCTCTAATAAGAGTCTCTCATTTGAAGTCTATGACTCTGTTTCCCCAGTGGAGTTATAATTTGTTCCCCTGTGGGATTACTGTATAATGTGCTTGGTTTCTCCAACAGTAGTTTGTCTCATGTGGCATCATTCCTCATTAAATTCAAAATATTACATTCATATCATATCATAAACATAATTGCGGTATCTTAAGGCCAAAAATTGTGTATTCTATATTTAAGTCCCTTCAATCTCGTCGAAATGAAGATTCCAAGCTTCATATCTCCAGATAGAAGAAACTTAAATAGGGGCAGCTGTCATACCCCAATTTTTTATCTAAGATCCCATTTTTATTTTTGAATTTTTATACAAAAGTCAAGGTCACTAAATACAATCGGTTTTAACCTCTCACCTTCGAGCATTGATTATGCAGAAATTGTCAAGTGTTTTGAACATTCTTAGCCTATGTATCACTAACTTCTAATCAAGCACAAAATGTGTGTTTTTTGTTTCTTTGATTTCATGTGCTGACAGGTCTCCTTCGATTCAACACCCTTCGATTGACTCTTAGTCTCCTTCGAATGCAAGTTTAGGTACATCCTTCGTTTGGATTTGAAACCTCCTTCGATTCAGCCTGCTTCGACTGGACAAGTTTGCTGCCTGGAAGCCTGCTTCGACTGGACAAGTTTACTGCCTACAAGCCTGCTTCGACTGGACAAGTTTGCTGCCTGCAAGCCTGCTTCGACTGGACAAGTTTGCTGCCTGCAAGCCTGCTTCGACTGGACAAGTTTGCTGCCTGCAAGCCTGCTTCGACTAGAAAATTTTGCTTCCTGCAAGCCTGCTTCGACTGGACAAGTTTGCTGCCTGCAAGCCTGCTTCGACCAGACAAGTTTGCTGCCTGCAAGCCTGCTTCGACTGGACAAGTTTGCTGCCTGCAAGCCTGCTTCGACTGGACAAGTTTACTGCCTGCAAACATGCTTCGATTGGGCAATATTGCTTCCTTCGAACACAAGCTTTCGATTGGGCAATATGTTTGTTTCGATACACATGCTTCGATTGGGCAACATTGCTTCCTTCGTACACGGGCTTTCGATTAGGCGATATATTTGTTTCGATCCAAGATTCGTTTTGGCACGTGGCTCCCTTCGTGCAAGTCTTTGTTTGAGCATTGACCTTTTTGTGTGCTTGCTTCGAGTCACAAAGTTTAGACCTCCTCCATGCAGGCTTCGACTATGTTTATACTAGCTTCGACTGGACAACATTTCCCTTTAGTATGCTGCATTTCCATCCTTGACAAACTTCAGCACATGGTTGATGGCCCCCTCAAAAGAAATATAATGGTGGACTTGAGGGGCATACATATGAGTCCCTGTCGAAGGGTACGCCTTATTAGTCCATTCGAAGCACATATTTGGCCCCTTCAAATGATGCACAAAGATGAATCGTTCGAAGGACACTTGTTGGAGGAAAGTCAAACAATGTGTTGGAAGAAGAATATGGTCGAAGGAGGGTCAAAATGAAAGGATAAAATATTCAAAGATGCTTGATGCCAAGTTCAGACATGGTACACTGGAGAAAACTGCTGCATAGCAGTCCTGAAACACTGCCCCATTCTAGCACCGAAATAGCATACAAGCACTGTCTCTCGAAGGATGCAAAGAGCAGTTTACCCAAAATTGTTCAAATTATTTTGTTTTTCCTCCAAAAGCTTCAGCCAACTTTGCCTATAAATAAGAGGCTCCAACACATGTTTAAGGAGGATCTTTGGACCAGAGGAACGAATCTCCCAAATTTTCTCAAACACAACAAAACTCTCAAGTTCATCAACACTTGAGAAATCAAAACCCAGAATCCCAAACACTCATCTCTTTCGATTCTGAAGAACACCCCACACATAGAAGTTTGTTCAAACTCAAAGACAACCTTCTGTGACAACCCTTCGAACCAAAAGCAAACCCCCTGTGACTATTCTTCGAATTCCAGAAACGTCCAGGCAGCAGTTCAAGTTCGAATCCCACATCCATTCAAGGCCTGAAGCAAGGTAAGTTATTCTTACCTTTGAACTTTTCGTTTCATGACATAACATGTAAATAATCTTTTCGTTCGTTTCAAACATGTACATACCATTGTTCCTTTCGTTTCCACCCTGTTAACATGTTTTTTTAAAAGTTAACCCTTTCGTTTTGCTTTCTGTTTACCTGAACTAGCTTTAATTATTAAACTGTTCGAAAGATAAATACTAGCATGGCCTCAGGCCATGTTGTCATTT
Source organism: Vicia faba (assembly GCA_948472305.1). Classification (NCBI taxonomy): domain Eukaryota; kingdom Viridiplantae; phylum Streptophyta; class Magnoliopsida; order Fabales; family Fabaceae; genus Vicia; species Vicia faba. The sequence continues at coordinate 854,748,676 of OX451739.1, forward strand.
AATGCTTGAAATGAAAGAAACAGGAAACAGGAGTATGAAACGAAGCCTTTGGTTTCCACACTGATTTCCAGGCCCAGCCAGAGACACGCTCACACTGATTTCACTGGCCCAATCGAAGAAGGCAACAAGGCAGAAAGGCCCAGCCAGAGGCACACTTGCACTAAGTCCAGGCTTAGACGAAAGGCGCTCCCATGCTGGTGCCAGCCTCCAATCGAAGTACATGACCTGACTGGTGCCAAAGCCTAATCGAAAGACGTGACTTTGCTGTTGCCAGCCCCAATCGAAGGAGGCCAACAGAATGCAAATCGAAGGGTGCTACTTCCTGGGTCGAAAGACACTCATTTTTCTTACTTTTATCTTATTTTTTCCTTCATATTTTTTATGCCTTTCGATACGGTTGTAATAGCGTAGGATTTTATCTTTCTGCATTTTATTTACTTTGTACAAATGCTAGTAATTAGGCGTTTATGGCAAGATAAAATCAACAAGTAAACAAACCAAAAAATCCAAAAAAAAACACTTTTTAATCCTTACTTGAATATATCTTAAAACTCGCAAAACACTCAACAAATCAAAACTCCCCCCAAGGGCATTTTATCTCCGTTCTACCGCGATACCGGCCGTGCTTATTGCTAGAATGCGTGCGTTAATGTCGCCCACTAAAAAAACACAAACAAATCAACTTTTTTCTAGAGGAACTACGGTATTTTGATTCCTTCATTGGATACGTAGGCAAAGGGTCGCGAAACCCTCACGAACGCAATAATAAAAACTCATTTCTTTCCCCTTAAGCAAACATAGTTGTAGATAAATACACCCTTGTATATAACAAACAATTTTAACCAAAATCAAATATTCCAAAAGGTTCCTGCGGAGTACCGCAGATGCATTGGGTGCTAATACCTTCCCATTGTATAACCAACCCCCGAACTCTTGATCTCTTTCAAAAACGCATTGTATTTTCATTACTTTTAAGTATTATTTTACATTGCATGTTTTAGGGTTTTATTTCGCTCTTTTCCCTTTTCCCTTGGAAATAATAAAGCGCAGTGGCGACTCTTGGTTTTGCGAGTCAAGTTAATTAATAGCTTGATCTCCGATTTTCACCGCTACACCCGGTGAACCAAAAGGGTTCGGGCAAAAGTAAGGGATCAAAATGAAAAAACTGTACACCCGGCAAGTCGAAAACCTGAAAAGGCGACTTGGGCAAAAAAAGGGTATCCAGGTGGACTGAAAACCCGAAAGGGCGGTCCAGGAAAAAATTAGGGATTGAAGCGTAACACTATGTCTCATTGGATCATCTTGCAACCAGACTTCGGTATCAACTATCAAGCTCAGACGGCGCCAATCCATCTGATCTACCTTCGGCCAAGTAGCAAAGTGATGAGACGCTTGAAGATATAAAGGAAATAGCAGAGTTGGAACCCAATGGGATTGTTTCACATAGCTGTTTTTCTTTCTTTTAAACAAATTGTAATTTCTATCTTTCGGTGGCGTTCTCCTACTAGAGCGTCAGCCTCTTTGTACAAAAATGTCTATTACAGGCCAATTGCAAAAATCAATACAATTCATTTTCACAAGAAATTTCAACTTGTTTTTCTTTTTTTTTGTTTTGTTTTACAAGAACGTCCAATGATTCATTCTTGATATATGCATTTGAAAATAATGGTTGCTCATAAATATTTACATAAGAAACAAAAGACGATTACTCGTAATTCCAGGAACAGGGACAAACAAGAAGTGCCCAAACCTTACAGTTACTCTGCCCATTAGGTACCGCGATAGAGCCAGCTTAAGAACATGAGCAGTACTACATACACTCCCCACAGAGTAAGAAGTATCCAAAGACAGTAATGGTAGCTTTCCCGAACAGGACATAACTCTCCCCAGCTGAGGTTCACAATCGCGAGTGAGTTGGTAAATTTTTCCCAAAGAAGAGTTTATTTCTCTCACAAGCAGCAATTTAATCTCCAACAGAATTCATTATCACCGGCAATGGAAATTCATCCCCAGGTGAGTTTTATTTCTCCAAATCAGCTGATCTATCAACAGAGTATCTCCTCTCCAACAGAGTTATTCTTCGTAGAGTCATCCTCAGACAGGGTCTCTTCCAGCAGAATATTCACCACCCAAGGGGGAAATCCTCAGCATGGTCATCTTTGTTTACCATCCCCAACAGAAGTGGAGGAACTATGGTTTTTTACAGTAGTCAAGAATAGCATTTCTCATACTCTCCAAACAGCAGTCAGGGATTTATTTTCTCGGACTCAGATTGTCACAATAGCATTTCATGTTTATATATCATAACATATGCATACATCACATATAACATAGTCTCATTTATTTTGAGAATTTCATCATACAATGCGTCTCATGCATCGCACATAACTAACTATGTATTTCTTTCAGGAAAGACAGTTATTATCAACAATTTCCAGCAAGTCCGTGATCAACACTCGAAGCTAAACAGAGTAGTCATCGGTGCGAAAAAAGCAACCTTACCCAGGTTCCCTCTGCAGTTTTACCCAAACTCATATTGAAGTAACCCTACTATCCAGGTTCCTTCTTACAGCCCTACTATCCAGGCTTTCATCCCGAAGTGACCCTACTATCCAGGTTCCTTCTCACAGCCCTACTATCTAGGCTTTCATATCGAAGTAACCCTACCATCCAGGTTCCTTCTCATAACCCTACTATCCAGGCTTTCATAACGAAGTAACCCTACTATCCAGGTTCCTTCTTACAGCCCTACTATCCAGGCTTTCATCCCGAAGTAACCCTACTATCCAGGTTCCTTCTCACAACCCTACTATCCAGGCTTTCATATCAAAGTAACTCTACCATCTAGGTTCCTTCTCACAGCCCTACTATCCAGGCTTTCATAACGAAGTAACCCTACTATCCAGGTTCCTTCTCACAACCCTACTATCCAGGCTTTCATCTCGAAGTAACCCTACTATCCAGGTTCCTTCTCACAGACCTATTATCCCGGCTTTCATAATGAACTAACCCTACTATCCAGGTTCCTTCTCGCAGCCCTACTATCCAGGATTTCATCTCGAAGTAACCCTACTATCCAGGTTCCTTCTCACAGCCCTACTATCCTGGCTTTCATAAAGAAGTAACCCTACTATCCAGGTTCCTTCTCGCAGCCCTACTATCCAGGCTTTCATCTCGAAGTAACCCTACCATCCAGGCTTTCATATCGAAGTAACCCTATTATCCAGTTTTCTTCTCAAACCCTACTATCCAGGTTCCTTCTCATAACCTTACTATCTGGTTTCTTCCTCTTTCATCCCCAGACAGCAGTCCACAACACTAAGACTGGGACCCGATCAAACACAATTGATTTCACATTTCCCTAGAAAGTCACGGCACAGTATATACCCCGACCAAACACACAAGTTCACTTCCGCTTCCCAAACCGGAATTATTCCCCAGTAGAGTAACGGACAACTGAAGCTCATAAAACTCTATTTCTCTCTCAAGACAAAGACCAGCATTCCCTAGCGAAGTATTCCTCAACAACAGGTATACGGGTTCTCGCAAAGGAATCTCTTATGCGATCGACACTTCTTTGGATGGAATCTTTAAGCCCATCTCCGATAATTCTCTAGAAACTACCAAATGGCATCTATAAGCCCATTCCCGATATCACAAATCAAGTATCACCTCATGCGAGTGCAAATTTCTGGGCACTCTAGTGTTCAATCCTCTTCCACCTTCAGAGCACGAAAGGCAGAACAGCCAATCTACATCCTCAGGTTTAAGAAGATTGAACAGGGGCAGATGTTGTACCCCAAATTTTCCCTCCCATATTTCTCAACACATGGCAAGTGAGGTCCCCAAATTGCTCAAGGAAGTTCAAGAGTTGACCAGACAAACTCTCTCCTAAGGCAGTCTATCTCAAATTAGGGTTTCCATTTTCATCAATATGTGTGGACCACAAAGGACTTAAATGCTCACCATTGTCCTAATATGTTCTCAAGATCATCCATGTCAAGTTTCAAGCCTTGCAGAGGAAGTTTGCTCAGTCAATTGCTCAAATGCCTGAAAATCAATTATACTAGGTCAAAAGTCAATTGTGGCCCATATACAGTCAAACCTCAAGATTTTTGGTCAACATCCTCATTTTGAAGTATTATTCATCATTTGATCATGGTTTTATCATGATTCCTCAAGGATTTCTCACAATTCATCAAAACCCAAAAGTTGCTAAATTAGGGTTTTGTAGGAAAAGTCAACTCAACTTTGACCAAGCATAACTTTCTCATACTTTATCATAAATGACCCATCCAAAGCTAATTTTGAAGAGGATGAAATTCCCTACAATGCATATTCAGCTCCCAAGTTCAAAATATACACTCACAAAAAGATATGAATTTTTACATTATAGGTCATTTTGGAAAGTCAACAAAAACACATTTTGGGTCAAAGCTTCATACATGAACATGTAAGACTCAATTGAGATTAGACCAAAAGGGTTGCTTAGAGGACATACTAAGATTTTTAAAAAGTCCAAGAACACCTCTCTAGGGTCAAAATTGAGAGAGTTATGCTTTGGCCAAGTTGACCATTTTTGCAAAATTGCCAAAAGTCAAATGTGCTCAAATTTGCATTTTTTGCTAAATGGGCCCAACTTTTTATGCTTGCACCTCAATTATAATGTGGTCCACGACTCAAATACTTATCCACCAATTGGTTGCTTCATTTTTCAATTTATTTTGATTTTTCATTAATTAAAAAGTGAATTAAATCCAATAAATGATGAAAATCATCAAAGATTTGATTGGGTTTTTTGACAGGTTAGCAACCAAGATATGCTGAGCTTGCAAGATCAATTCGAATCAATGGCAATTGGAACAAAAAGAGCATGATTAGGCCAAATTTATAAAGATATCATATGGATAAAGAATCAAATCAAATATCATCAAAGCTTAAAGATTGGATCTGTTTTGCAACCTTAATTCATTGAGGGATATATAATGAACAAAAACAAGGCAAGAAAAGGAGGTTACAGTCGTGGAAAAGCTAGAACCAAACTTCAAAATTTTCAAAGAAAAGTGGTGATTCAATTTCCATCCTAGAGGCCAATCCAAGCCATTCTAACATTACCAACAGACTCCTGGACATCTCCAGAAGGGATCTCAATCAATTGCAAGCATTTTCACGTCCGGAATCGTAAGTTACAGACGCCAGGATTCGCCCTAAAACTTGATTTCGATTTCATTGATTTACGCATCATTAGCATATTTGAATTATATATTCTTGTTCATCATTGAGTTTTCAAGCTATTGGTATTATTTAATTGCGTTTTCAGTACAAGAATCATGATATGCCATTGTTAGGGTTTTATGTTCTTGTTTAGGGGTTTTCAATGCAGGAAAAATTGGGCGTTGATTCTGGTACCATGATGCTCGTGAGGATGAGACGAGTTGATTGATACCAGCCATTGTCATTCATCTTGGGCATATGCAATTTTTGAGATGCACGGGTCTGTACCTATAGCGAGGTGTCTGTAGCTAAAAGTGTCCTAGGCTAAAACGACGAAGAGAGGAAGAAGAAGCTTGCGTGGCACAACATCATTGGCTCATTCAAACTGACGCGCGTTTTTCTTTTTGTTTTGACCACTAATGCATGTTTTCTTATATTATTCTTTGTTCTCATTATAATTACAACTAAGCATCACAGCTCAGTTGGCAGCGTGGTATTGGGAGCGAGCATAAGGGTCTGGGTTCGATTCCCATGTCCCAACCTTTGTTTCATATTATTTTTCATCATGTGATCAGGTGCAAAGTTGTCCTAACGTCCACCATAGGCCATCCAAATTCAACCATCAGATCCACCAGCTAGCTAGATCCAATGCCTCATCATTGAAGGACCACCATGCGCCTCAAGTCAACACCTGCACCCAATCCAGCATGGTCAATACAGGCCTTGGAGTTTTGGGCCAAGAAAATCAGATTCAAACCCCCTTTTTGCTAATACTATCAGGCCCATCTCTATACTCTTTTATTTTCTTTTCTTTTTAATTCTTTTAATATTTCTTCTAATTATTTTAATTAACAAAATTAATTATTTTTTTCATGAAAATAATCATAAAATCAAGACTTCACAAAAAATTAGAATTAGATTTTTTATCAAATTTAATTTTGTTAAATTTAATTTAGTTTAACTTAGGGGAATTATAATTTATTTTCACAAATAAAATCAAAATAGAAATTAGGTTAAGTTCTCAATTTAATTCTTTTATTTTTATCAAATAAATAAAAATACAAAAATAGGTTTTTTAGAGTAAATTAATTTATTTTTCTTAATTTAAAATTAATTAGAACTTAGGATTTTCTTTTAATTTTTCATTATTTTCTTAAATAACCAAACATGACAAAACACTTTTTCTAATCAATCGCAATTAGGTTTAGTCAAGGGTCAAAACCCTAATCGCCTTGTATTTAATTCATCGCGCGCTTGTTAATTATTTTGCCAATAATTTTGTAACTGCTCATGGTTTGTAATAGTTTAATTTAGGGCTTTATTTATTGTTAAATTCCCGGGTTTTTTTGGCTATGTAATTAATCCCCCTCCCCGAAGCCTTGTAATAGCGTAGATTTACTTTCTCGCATTTTTAATTCCCGCAAATATTTAACTATTTAGATGTATGCTAATAGGTTTGTGTGGCAAGAATGCATGACAAATTAATACGGTTAGAAAACCCTAATGTGCAAAGATAAATAACTGAAACAAATCACTCGCACATATCACTCTTAGGGTATACTCTCACTTCGGTTTCCTTCGGTAAACGATCATTAAGCATAGGGTGTCTTAATGGTTGCCCTCCTGTCTAAAAAGATTAAATGTCCATTTGAATGTTGCCTCAAAAATGCTGCCTCGGAAATTTTGCCTCGAATATGATCTTAAGACTCTAGGGTTATTACTAAGGTGTCCTAAACATTGCTTTAGTGATCGTATGTCCCTTTCGAATTGACCATTAAAATTCCGAGGACGGTGCTATCTATTTCTCAATAGTAGGATAGCGTTGTCTAAAGGAAACAAGAATAGAAATGATCTTTTTTCGAGTAGGTAGATGCTAGTAGGTACTTGCTCAAATCAACACTTTTCACACTTACACTTTTCAAACAAATTTTCAAAACAACTTCGTCACACCTTTGAGGACTGATACAAGGGTTATCACGGAGTAAAACATTTTCAAAAACAAAGCACACACACAAGCAATTTAAAAATTAGCAAGTACCTAAGAGCCCATGGAAAACCAGGGATATAAAGGGTGCTAACACCTTCTCTTTCTATAATCTACCCCCCAAACTCAGAATATCTCGAAAAAGGATTTTTTTTTTCTATACTTTTTTCCTTTCTGATTGGATGAAATAAAAGTCGGTGGCGACTCTTGCTTACTGCGACATTTTGTGAACACAAAAATGCAAAACGCAAACCTGTATTAAACAGTCGGTTCTGCCACCGTATCACAGAAACGTATTGGCAGATCATTTGGCTCATCAAGCTGCTGATAATTACCCTTCTATGAACTTTGACTTCCTAGATGAGAATATTATACTAGTAACTGACTGAGAGGAACCTGGACCATATGACGGACCTAAACAAGGATCTCGATGGACTATGGTTTTTGATGGGGCTTCCAACGCTTTGGGCAATGGAATTGGTGATGTGATTATTTCTCTTGAGGGTTTCCATACTCCTTTTCACTGCTAGATTGTGCTTCATTTGTACGAACAACATGGCTGAATACGAAGCCTGCATCTTGGGTCTAAAGGCTACCATTGACTTAAGGATCAAATTCTTGAACGTATTCAGAGATTCTGCTCTAGTAATCAGTCAAATCAAAGGAGAATGAGACACTAAGCATCCTGACCTTATTCCTTAAAAGGAGCTCGTATTAACCCTAATACCATACTTTGAGGAGATCACCTTTGAACATTTCCCTAGAGAAGAAAACTAGTTGGCTGACGCATTGGCAACAATGTCTTCCATGTTCAAGGTCAAATGGGACAACGAAGCTCCTATGATTACAATCGAAAGATTTGACGAACCTGCACACTGATATGAGCTTAACACTGACGAAGAGAAACCATGGTACCATGAAGTAAGGAGATATCTTGAAGCACAAGAGTATCCTGAAGGAGCTTCCATCAATGATAAGAAATTCTTGTGAAGATTCTCATCCAAATTCTTCCTAATCAATGGAACCCTGTACAAGCGCAACCATGATTCAACTCTACTCTAGTGTGTGGACAAGAAGGAGGCAGAGAAAATTATGGAAGACATGCATGATGGAATCTTTGGGACTCACTCTAGTGGGCACACTATGACCAAGAAAATCCTGAGGGCTGGTTACTATTGGTCCACAATGGAAACTGATTGTCATCATCACTCAAGGACTTGCCAGAAGTGTCAAATCTATGCTGACAAGGTCCATGTACCTCGTATTCCTCTAAATTTCATGACTGCTCCGTGGCCATTTGCAATGTGGGGGATTGACATGATTGGGGAGATCAAATCTAATGCCTTCAATGGACATCATTTCATCCTTATTGCCATTGATTACTTTACCAAGTGAGTTGAAGCTGCCTCATATGCCTCAGTTACCAAGAATTTTGTAGCCAGGTTTATCAAGCATAACCTCATATACTGTTACAGTATCCCCAAAAGGATCATCACAGACAATGGAACCAATCTCAATAATGTTATGATTACAGAACTTTGTACTCAATTTAAAATCAAGCGTCATAATTCTTCTTTGTACAGACCCAAGATGAATGACACAGCGGAAGCTGCCAATAAAAATATCAAGAAGATTGTGCAAAAGATGTTGGTAACGTATAAAGACTGGCATGAGATGTTACCATTTGCTCTCCATGGCTACCGTACTTCAGCTTGAACTTCAACTGAGGCAACCCCTTTCTCTTTAGTGTATGGCATGGAAGTTGTCTTGCCTATAGAAGTTCAAATTACTTCCCTAAGGATTATGAAAGAGACAGATCTGGGTGAAGACGAACGGGTGCAGACTAGGTTGGATCAGCTAAACTTGATCGATGAGAAGCGACTGGCTGCTGTTTTTCATGGTCAGATGTATCAAAGACGTGTGATCAAGGTGTTCAACAAAAAGATCAAGCCCTGAGTGTATCAGACTGGTGACTTGGTAATAAAGTGCATCATTCTCCCACAAGGTGACCCTAGGGGAAAATGGAGTCCCACTTACGATGGACCATTTGTTGTAAAGAAAGTTTTCTCAGGTGGAGCCATGATGCTGACTACTATGGATGGCGAAGACTTCCCACATCCTGTGAATGCAGACATAGTTAAAAAATACTATGCATAAAATGACCCGCTAGGTTGACATACCTAGGCAAAAATAAGGGAACCAATGAGGTTCGGGCAAAAGTTAGGGATATATGCAAAATATTGTACACCCGGCAAGTCGAAAACCCGAAAGGGCAGCTTGGGCAAAAATGGGTATCCTGGTGGGCTGAAAACCCGAAAGGGCGGTCCAGGAAAAAGTTAAGGATTAAAGAGTATGACTATGTCTCGTAAAGTCTCTACAGCTAGCCTTATTACCAAAGTCCAAGTTCAAATGGTCCAAGATCAATCCAATCAACTTCTATTCAACGACAAGGAATAATGTTCGAAGACATAGGGGCAATAGTGGGGTTGGAACACAATGAGATCACTTTGACATGGCTATTATTTTTTGTTTTCACTTTGTATTGTTTCCATTATTTCGACGATTTCCTCTTACTAGGATCTCGGTCTCTTTGTACAAAAATGCCTATTCATGGGCAAAACATCAATACAAACATACTTTGAAGTGCAAACTTTCTGTTTTTTCTGTTTTGAGTGCAAAAGTGTCCAATGACTAAAATTGAATGAACATATGCATATGAACATGATTAAACTTTTAACAAATGTATGCTTAAAAAACAGTGACAAGCATCTCCTTAAATGCATTTGAGATATCCCCAGAGTTATTTCATTAACATTATCCCCTCAGAGTTGGATTCATGAAATCCCCAGCCAGAGTTTCAATCTCTTGAAAACCCTCTCCCCAGCCGAGTTGGTCTCAAGAAAGAAGCCTTGTGGAGTTTCTTCCTAAAAAAGAAGTCACTTCCCCAGCAGTTCATCAAATATCCTCTTCAACAAGGTTAATTTCCCCAACAAACTACAGATTCCCCAGCTTGAGTTTTCCTCTCAGACTATTACAAATCAAGGGACCGTAACCCATAATCCCCAGTGAAGTCGCCAACAGAGTCATTGCTATCTCTGAAAGTTATTGTAAAGCCTGGAACCCGACCAGATAATAGTCAAATTCATCCTTTCAAGCAAGATACTACGAAGCCTGGACCCGACCAGATAATAATTTAACTTCATCCTACTCTCAACTTACTGTGAAGACTGGACCCGACCAGATAACAGTAAATCACAATTCCAAGTTACTAAAGCCTGGACCCAACCAGATAATAGTTTAACTTCTCAAATTGCTTAAGCCTGGACCCGACCAGTCAACAGTTCAAGCCTGGACCTGACCAGATACCAGTTAACCTCAAGTATAAATTGCTGAAGCCTGGACCCGACCAGTTAACAATTTAAAATTCTGAAGCCTGGACCCGACCAGATAACAGCTCCAATTTCTGAAACATGTACGCGACCAGATAATAGTGAATCTCAAATTTAGTTGCTAAAGCCTGGACCCGACCAGATAATAGTTTAACTTCTCAAATTGCTTAAGCCTGGACCCGACCAATCAACAGTTTAAGCCTGGAACTAACCAGATACTAGTCAACTTCAAGCAAGTTACTACGAAGCCTGGACCCAACCAGATAATAGTTCAACTTCTCAAATCATTACTGAATCCTAGACATGACCAGATAACAATTAATCTCAAATTCAAGTTACTACGAGGCCTGGACCTGACCAGTTAACAATTCGAGTTATTGAAACCTGGACCCGACCAGATAAAAGTTGATCTTAAGTTCAAATTGCTGAAGATTGGACCCGACCGGATAATAGTAAACCTCAATTTCAAGTGGCTAGAGCCTAGACCCGACCAAACAGTAACTTAACTTCTCCAACTAGTGCAAAGCCTGAACCCGACCAGTTAACAGTTCGAGTTGATGAAACCTGGACCCATCCAGATAACCGTTAATTCTTACAGAGCACTAATAAAACTCCTCTTCCCTAGTAGAGTTTGCCACTATCCCAGCGAGTTGCTGCAAAGCCTGGAATCTGACTAGATAACAGTTATCTTCTTTATCCCCAGCAAGTTATTGTAAAGCCTAGAATCCGACCAGATAACAGCTAACTTTCAAGAGATAATTCCCTACCAGAGCAATGGACAACTAAAACTCCTGAGTTCTGGTTCCCAAGCAGAAATCAACACTCTCCACAGAGTCTTCTCAAGCAAAGTCAATATTCCTTAGCAGAATTTCTTCTCAACAAAACAGGAATCCCCAACGGAAGCATTTTTTAACAAAATTTGAAGATACACATACTTTTCACCGCCAATAGCAATCCGAGATTTAACTTCTCAAAACTCCCCAGTATCTGTCAAGGATACGCTTAGACAACATGTCGCATTCATACATCATATAACATATAAAACATATACATACAACATAATCTCATTTATTTTGAGAACATCATTACACCATGCATACATTCGCATGCAACTAACCCCTTTGTTCCTTGCAGAAAAAAATCATTGATCTAAATACCTCTTCTGGATCAGAATTAATTCTTCCAGTTAAAGACAGGCAAAACACCTAGTTTTCAGCACGAATCGACCAAAGATTTATGCTGATTTTTCTCCTAGTTTCTACCATCGTCTCTCCAAATGGAATCTATAAGCCCATTCCCGAATCAATACATCATCGAGTGCAAATTTTTGGGCACTTTAGTGTTCAATCATCTTTCAACTTCAAGCCACGAATGGCGGATCCGCCAATCTAACTCTTCAGGTTTAAGAAGATTGAACAGGGGCAGCCGTTGTACCCCAAAATTTTCCCTCTCATTTTCTCAAGACATTTCACAAAAGATCTCCAGTGCTCAAGGATTCTCAAGGAATTGATCAAACAAAATCACCTTCGAAACACTGAGACCACAAATTAGGGTTTTTATTGAAAACGACTGATCATTGAATTTTGACCTAATACATGACTTATTGGTTTGAAACATGATCTCAAGAATTCAAATGCATCATTTTGACCTATTTGCGTATCTCAAGTCATTTCTCAAGATTAGTGGATTGATGGATGAAATTGAGTCAACTGATGAAAAAGTCAACTGCACACTGAAAAGTCAAACTTTGACTTTTTGGTCAACATTGAATTTCAAAGATCAAAATTTATCAATACATTCAAGAATATCAAGCTTGATCATTAAGAAGTCAAGAAAGTCAAAAGTTAATTTGAAAAGTCAAACTTTTCAAGACTTAGAAATTTTTCTAAGTGTTTTATGAAGGGGTAAGAAAACACTTAGAAGGGGGGGGTGAATAAGTGACTCTTTTCCTTTTCAATACAAAGTTCATATAATAATGGAAGAACACTGTTATTTTTATCCTGGTTCGTTTGAACTCAACTACTTCAGTCCACCCGCCAAGGTGATTTCGCCTTTCTCAACAAGGACTTAATCCAATATAATCAATTGATTACAAACACAAAACAACTGTTGTGACTAACAATGCACAAGTAATCTTACAAGTGACTAACACCACTAAGACTTAAATCTAGTCCTAGTCTGCTTGATAAATCTGACCAAACTTGGTCTCTCAAGGAACAAATACAGGAGTTTAATCTTTTACAGATAATGAAATAGAGTTTGCTTCTAATCAAGCTATATCACAACTGTGATTTTTCACTTAGAATATAATGCACAAATTGTATGAACAATGAGTTTGTGATCTTAGGATCTTTCACGTAGTTTCTTGCTTCTTTTTGAAAATTTGATTGGTTCACTTAGTAGTTGGCTTGCAATAAATGTCCTTCTATTCATAGTAGGAACAATAAGACCGTTGTTGCCTTCAGAAAAGTTGGAGAGCATTAAATGCTTGCAGGTTTCCTTGCAATATTCCATTTTCCAAGAAACTAGTTGTAGGCACTTGAGTGCTTTCAGCCGTCTTTGCATTAATGAGCAAACGACAGAATGTAAGAACATATTTCCTTCACTTTGACAAGACAAGTTAATCTTAACGTTATTTCAGAATTTTCTCCAATGTCTTTAAGTCAGAACATGTTTCACTCATCTTCTAGGCAGTGTGTTGCTTGCTAAGAACTTTGAATAGCGCTTGCTTTCAAGTTATCTTCTGAGCAAGGAATCAACTAAAAGTTAGAAGATATATTTAACAAATAAAGTGTCTTACCAGAGTCAGCAGATGCGCTTGAAGAAAAGGTTCTTATATCAAAGAACTTCTACATAATTTTTGCTTAGCACTTCAGAATGTTTTCTGTCAGAACATTAACTGAGACAATCAAGCACATTCATCAGAGTATAAATTATCTTAAATATAATTTAGTTATCATCAAAACTCTTGAGATAGGTCAGAACTAATCTTGTTTTTTCAATCTCCCCCTTTTTGATGATGACAAAAATTTATTTTAGATAAAGAAAAGAAACAGATTAAGAGATAAGAATCTCCCCCTGAAATGAATATTTCTATACATAAGACATCCTAAGATTATTTTATCTGAGTAATACACAGTCTTCTTGAATTTCTTCAGAACTTCTTCAAGAAGATAAAGCTTAGCTGGAATATTCTTTCAGAGTTAAAGTGATACCTGAAAAAAATCTTTTGCACAGAAGGAATTCTTGCATTTTGTTAGAATGTCTAAGACTTAGTCCCAAAACTGTTAAACAGTGATTAGTTCAAGAATGCACATTTTCTCCCCCTTTTTGGCATAATCAAAAAGTGTAAAAAAATAAATGAGAAATTTTAATAAAAAAGATTTCATAAAAAAGATTTCATAAAGAGTTAAAAATAAATATCCAGAAGAACAAACAAAACAACCAAACAAAAGACAAGAGACAAAAAAAACTAGGATCTTTTAGTAACAAGAGCCATCAGAAGATTCTTGATCTTAGAGGCAGATTCTTCTTGTTTCACCATCCAGTTCTTGATTTCTAGATTTGTTTGATCTTGCTTATCCAAGCGTTCATTTATGACTTCATTCTCCTTCTTTAGCTCTTTCAGAGTGTCTATAATGAGTGAGGTAGGAGCAGAGGATGATGAAGCTTCAGTAGAAACAGATTAGAAGCAGCAACCGTTGAGTCAGAATTCACGAAGGTGGAAAGCAGAGTGCCCAGATCCATTGCAAGAGTTGGCATAGGTTCAGGTCCAGCCTTAACAGAAGGTTAATTTAATAGAACAATAGCCAGAGGATTTGAATCTTCATAGGATTTTTCAGATTCATCTTCTGATATGTCCATCTTATCAGGTGGTGTATCAGCAATCATTAACAAAGACTTCTTATTCCAAGTGTCAGCAGCTTCTGTCTTGAAAGCATGCAAAAGTTTGGAAAAGTTGTCCAGCACCTGAAAATGGCATAAGTCTTGTAACTTCTGTGATTCAGCAACCAAAATTCTTCCGAAGGTTTCCCATAGAAGATCTGTTGCAGCTGGGTTCACGCTTCTGGAGCAATCTTCTTTCAGCGGTTGTAACCATGCTTGAACATTTGTTATAAAATTCTGAAACAAAGTATTTACATCTGGATGAACGGGTTTAGAGACAGCCTTCTTGTAAGTTTTGTTTTTCAAGAATTGTAGAGATTGAAAATCCACTACAGTTCTTAAAAAGCTATTGGGTTCAGGATTATTGGTAGGTTCAGGTTGGTCAACAAAAATAGAAGGTTCTGATATTTCATGAGGTACGGATGGTTCAGCAGTTTCAGTTTGTTCAAAAGGTTGTTGTTCTGGAATTTGAGGGGGTGAGAGTGTAGGTGAGATTGGTGTTGTATGTTGTGGTGAAGTGGGTGGAGTGACATCAGGCGAAATTATTATTGTATAATCAGGAGTGGGAATGGGATTTTGAGGTTGTGGTTGATTCATAGCAAAAATATTTTCATATGGTAGGTTGAAAGGAGGCTTTATGGTGGCTAGAGGTTCATTTATCCATGGAATTCTCCAAGATCCAGCATCATACCATCCAGTAGGTCTGGGTGATAGAGGTCTGGGAGGAGGTCTTGAAAAACGTTCAGCAGGAATGGGTTGAAAAACAGATGGTTCAGGGGGTTCTGATTGAGAGGGTTCTGATTGGCTGTCAGAATGTTCATCAGAGTCAAAATCACTTAAATCTGATAAAACCTGATTTTTACAAGGGTTGTCAGCAAGGGGTTCAGATGGTAAGGTCAGATCAATGTTAACATCTAAGTCTCCTAAGGTTTGGGAGTGTTCAGCAGATGTAGATACATTTACAGAATCATAAACAAGGATAGTTTCAGCATGTTTACCTGTCTTCTTTTCTTCTTCTGAGGAGTGTCAGAAGGTCCTTCTACAGCTTTTCTCTTCACAGATTCTTGGAGAACAACATCAAGAGCAGCTTGATTTTTTCCTTGAAGCCAAGATGGATCAATGGGTGATCATGTTTCTTTGCAGATCTCAAGATAGTGCAAGATGATACAAGGATGATCTCCTGAGTTGAACATAGGAAAGTCAGCAATAGGAATCCTTCTCCTCTTCACAACAGCTGACACACACGGAGTGGGTTCCACCAACAGCTTGTCAATAATTTTCCTTTTCAGCAAGTTCTTTCCAGTCATAGTCTTACCACAGATAGCTTCAAGCTCCCCCAGAATATTTTCTTCTTTTAGGTGAGCAATCAGACCATTCTCAGTCAGAATGTCTGATATTAACCTCCCCATAGGAATCCAATTCCTCTTGGATTTGGGGTTCTTCATCCTTTCAGCTTCTCTGGTCTCTTTTACATGGTTCCAGAGATGTTCAAATAGCAAGTAAGGCAAATCAATTTTGACATTGGTTCCAAGACAAAACAGCAAATATTGTTGATCAGCGTTGATGTAATCAGGAGAACTGGTGTCTTTCCTGTGGTGAATACATCCATGAATAATCCTTGCCCAAGTCTTGTATTTGTCTTTAAAATCCCTGACTTTGGAGGAACCTTGACCGTTTGTGAAAATCTATGAATATACCCTAGACATCTCCATTCTTCCACCGGGCATTCTTGTAACTCCAAGTCCTTTAAACCCCAACAACTTTCTGATTTGATTTTCTGTAATGGATATTTCCTTGCCCATTACAAAGGAGAGAATAACCTTGGGGGTTGCAATAGCGTGAATCCAGAATTCTTTCACCAGATGTGGAAAGACTGGACCAATGAGACGATCAAAGAAGCTTTCCCAACCTTGAAACTTCACAGCAGGGAACAAGTCAAAACCATTCTCTTTGAGATTCTCAAAGTCTACCATTAACTCACTCAAAACTTCCAAACTGTCTACCGGAATGAGAGTTGTCCTTTCAGGTACAATGTATTGCTCAGAGTGGGTAGAAGAAGAAGAAGCCATTGAAGTTCTTTAGAAATGAGAATTTGAAGAAAAGGGTTTTAAGAGAAAAGTACAGAAAAACGCTTGAGTTTGAAAGAGACAGTAAAGAATGAAAAGGGTTTTTTCAAAAAGTATTTATAGGCAAAAATTTCAGAAAATAGGTTTAGAATTAAAACTAAAATTATTTAAGACAAATTTAAAATAAAAATAAAAAGGATTTAAAAATGAATCTCATGATTACTTGCATTTAATGATTTGCTAAAAATAAGGGAAAACGTGGGATTATGGATAATCATTAACAGTTACCTAGAATGTCATCAGTAGCTTTTGCACGCGTGCCCTTTCAGAAACACACCACGTGTTCATCTCCTGAAGGATGCATGTAAAAGTTGTTTGTTCTAATGAATTTCTGAACTATACTTGGACATGGAGCGTTAGAACATTTCATAACTCTTCATATAGCTTCTGTTACAACTTCTCTTCTAACTTCTGAAGAGTTGTTGATCAGAGCATTCATTTCAGAATATTCTGAAGTCTATTACAGAAAATAAATATTATTTTATTTAGGACATAATTCCATACAAATATTTTTCAGAATGAAATTAAATCTATCTTCTGAAAGGGTTTTGGTAAAAATGTCAGCCCATTGATGGTCTGTTTTTACAAAAATTAAGTTTAAAATTCCCTTCTGAATATAGTCCCTTATGAAATGATATTTAATTTCAATATGTTTGGCTTTAGAATGTAAGATTGGATTCTTAGAAAGACAAATAGCAGAAGTATTGTCACAGAAGATAGGAATCTTACTTTCATAAAGGTTGAAATCTTCTAGTTGAGTTTTCATCCAAATCATCTGAGAGCTACATCCAGCAGCAGATATATATTTAGCTTCTGTGGTTGACAGTGCAATTGTTGCTTGCTTCTTGTTGTACCACGAGATAAGATTGTCACCCAGAAACTGACAGCTTCCAGAGGTGCTCTTTCTTTCAATTCTATCTCCAGCAAAGTCAGCATCATAATAACCTACTAGTTTGCAATCTTGTGATCTTCTGTAACACAGAACCAGATTAGTAGTACCTTTCAGATACCTAAGAATTCTCTTAATAGCTGTTAAGTGAGATTCTCTAGGATCTGATTGGAATCTAGCACACAAGCACACGCTAAATAGTATATCAGGTCTAGATGCAGTCAGATAAAGAAGGGATCCAATCATACCTCTATAGAGCTTCTGATCTACTTTCATACTTACCTTATCTTTACCTAGAATGCAGGTTGGATGCATAGGAGTCTTGGCATCTTTGCTTTCTGACATTTGAAATTTCTTCAGAAGTTCTTTAACATACTTCGTCTGATGTATGAAAGTACCTTCTAGAGTCTGCTTGATTTGAATTCCCAGAAAGAATTTCAATTCTCCCATCATGCTCATTTCAAATTCTGCCTGCATGGTCTTAGCAAATTCTTTTCCAAGGGAGATATTAGAGGTTCCAAAAATTATATCATCAACATAAATTTGACAAATTAAAATATCATTTTTAAATGTCTTTCTGAAAAGAGTTGTGTCCACTTTCCCTCTGGTAAAATCTTTTTCTAATAGAAAATTACTCAGACGAGCATACCAAGCTCTGGGAGCTTGTTGTAAACCGTACAAAGACTTTTTTAATTTAAAAACATGTTCTAGATGTTTTGAATCATTAAATCCATGAGGCTGATGGACATATACTTATTCTTCAATATAGCCATTTAGAAATGAACTTTTAACATCCATTTGATATAATGAAATATTATTTTGTACAACAAAAGAAATTAATAATCTTATAGATTCTAACCTGGCGACTGGGGTAAAGGTTTCATTATAATCAATTCCTTCTTGTTATCTATAACACTATGCAACCAGTCGTGCTTTGTTTCTGATTACTTCTCCTTGTTCGTTCAATTTGTTTCTGAAAACCCATTTGGTTCCTATAACATTGAATCCTTTGGGTCTTTGAACTAGATTCCATACATCATTTCTGGAGAATTGATTGAGTTCTTCTTGCATTGCTAAGATCCAATCATTATCTTTCAGAGCTTCATCAATGGTAGTTGGCTCAATCAGAGAGACCAAACCAAACAAAGATTCTTCATTCATTCTGAGAGAGGATCTTGTTCTGATGGGATCTTCTTTTCTTCCAATGATTACGTCTTCTTTGTGAGCTGAAGATATTCTAGGAAACCTTTTCTGAGTGGGTTGGTCAAAGATTCTGAGATTGTTCAGAGCATCGTCAAGAGGATGATCTGCAGAGTATTCTTTTGCTTCTGAACTTTCAGAGTTTAAGGGATGATCTTTTGTACCTACAGAAAAATCAATTTGCTTTGGCTGTTGCTGACCAAGCTTATCATCAAACCTGACTTTGATTGATTCTTCAACAATCAGAGTTTCTGTGTTGTATACTCTATAGCCTTTTGAGCGTTTAGAGTATCCAAGCAGGAAACACTTTTGTGCTTTGGAATCAAACTTGTTCAGAGTTTATTTGGTGTTTAGAATAAAACAAGTACATCCAAAAGGATGGAAATAAGAAATGTTGGGCTTTCTGTTTTTCCACAATTCATAGGGAGTCTTTTCAAGAATAGGTCTTATAGAGATTCTATTCTGAATGGAACACGTTGTGTTCACAGCTTCTGCCCAAAAGTGCTTAGCCATATTTATTTCATTGATCATGGTTCTGGCCATCTCTTGTAATGTTCTATTCTTTCTTTCTACAACTCTATTTTGCTGGGGAGTTCTAGGACAAGAAAAATTATGAACAATACCATTTTCTTTAAAATACTTTTCAAAATAATGATTTTCAAATTCACCACCATGATCACTTCTGACTTTTGTGATTTTAAAATCTTTTTCATTTTGCACTTGAGTACAGAAGTCAATAAATACAGAATGTGACTCATCCTTGTGTTTTAAAAACTTTACCCATGTCCATCTGCTGAAGTCATCAACGATGACTAATCCATACTTCTTGCCTCTGATGGATGCAGTTTTAACTGGCCCAAACAGATCAATATGAAGTAACTCTAATGGCTTAGAGGAAGAGACAACATTTTTAGATTTAAAGGAAGGTTTTGAAAATTTTCCTTTTTGGCATGCTTCTGAGTTGTACTTTAGATTGGGAAGTCCTCTGACTAAATTTAATTTATTTAGTTGAGAGATTTTTCTAAGACTGGCATGTCCCAATCTTCTGTGCCATACCCATTGCTCATTGCTAACAGACAAAAGGCATTTGACGTTTTGAGATTTAAGATCTGATAAATCAATTTTGTAAATGTTGTTCTTTCTCTTGCCAGAAAAGAGGATTGATCCATCTTTTTTACTTACAGCTTTACAGGAGTTTTGATTGAAGATAATGTCATAGCCATTGTCACTTAATTGACTTATGGACAATAGATTATGAGCTAATCCTTCTACTAATAAAACATTGGAGATAGAAGGAAGGTTATTGTTTCCTATGGTTCCAGAACCAATAATCTTCCCTTTCTTATTACCTCCAAACTTCACATCTCCTCCATCTTTAAGTTCCAGGCTTTGGAACATAGACCTTTTTCCCGTCATGTGTCGTGAGCACCCAGAGTCCAGGTACCATGACTGGTGTTTCAATTGAGCTGTTAAGGACATCTGCAACAAATATTATTTTATCCTTAGGTACCCATATCTTTTTGGGTCCTTTTGGGTTAGCATAAGAGTTTCCAGAATGTGATGTATATTTTATATCATGTGAGTGTCCAAACTTGAATTGTTTATTCAGAGGTTTGTAAGTGAAGGTCATTTTAGCAACAGGTTTTGGAATGTATGTCTCATTTCCTTTGGGAGGTTCATATCCAATTCCTCTTCTGTTTTTCCCACTAACTCCATAGATCATTGAAGCCATTTTGCTTCTGTCTATGCCTTTAGCTAGAAACGATTGAAATCTATAGTCGTATTCTTTCAGAATATCTTTTGAACTAGACACAGACTCTGAACTAAAATTCTTTTGAACATTTTGAATTTCCTTTTTAAGTTTAAAATTGTTTTCTAAAAGTTCAGATTTTTCTGTTTCAAGTTTCCCAAGATCGGATGCAAGACTCTTATTGAGTTTCTTGTATTTGATTTTGAGCTTACTATAGTTTTCCAGAAGTTCTGATAAACTATCAGCAAGTTCTTCTCTAGAAAATTCAGAAAATACCTCTCTTTGTTCTGACTCATAGTCTGAGTCATCTTCTGCGATAGCCATCAGAGCTAGGTTGGCATTTTAATCTTCAGAATCACATTCATCTTTAGAAGAATCTGAGTCATCCCAGGTTGCCATCATTCCTTTCTTCTTACCAAATCTCTTCTTTGGTTTTTCTTTTTGAAGCTTTGGACAATCACTTTTGAAGTGACCAGGTTCTTTGCATTCATAACAGATGATCTCTCTTCTATTTGAATTTTTGTGTCCAGAAGATTCTGGTTTATCTTCTGACTTCTTGAAGTTCCTGAACTTCTTTTGTCTGTGCTTCCACAGATGATTGATCCTTTTGGAAAGCAAGGATAGTTCGTCTTCTTTTGAAGATGATTCTTCAGAGTTTTCCTCTTCAGCCTAAGAAGCGTTAGTATCAAATTTCTTAATTGATTTAAGGGCTAGAGACTTACCTTTCTTCTGAGGCTCATGCTCATCTAGTTCAATTTCATGACTTTTGAGAGCGCTGATGAGTTCCTCCAGAGACACATTGTTCAGATCTTTTGACACTTTGAAAGCAGTGACCATTGGTGCCCATCTTCTTGGTAAGCTTCTGATGATCTTTTTCACATGATCTGCTTTGGTATATCCTATGTTCAAAACTCTCAGACCGGCTATTAGAGTTTGAAACCTAGAGAGTGTTGCTTCTATAGACTCACTCTCTTCAACTTTGAAGGCTTCATATTTATGAACCAAAGCCAGAGCTTTAGACTCCTTAACTTGAGCGTTTCCTTCATGAGTCATTTTGAGAGACTCAAACATACCATGCGCTATATCTCTATTAGTGATTTTTTCATATTCAACTTTAGAGATAGCATTTAGAAAAAATATTTCTAGCTCTATGATGATTTTTAAAATCAGCTTTTTGTTGTCTATCCATATTTTTTCTATCCACTTTGTTTCCTTCTGAATCTGTAGGATGTTTGTAACCATCCAAGACTATATCCCAAAGATCACTATCATGACCTAGAAAGAAACTTTCTAGTCTATCTTTCCAGTACTCAAAATCTTCTCCATCAAACACTGGAGGTTTGTTGTAACTATTATTGTTTTGTTCAGTGGCCATTGTGTTTTCTTCTGGATCTTTTCCTGACACGGTTAAGTGTTGTTCTCAGAGTCAAGCTATGATACCAATTGAAGGGGTAAGAAAACACTTAGAGGGGTGGGGGGGGGGGGGTTGAATAAGTGACTCTTTTCCTTTTCAATACAAAGTTCAAACAATAATGGAAGAACATAGTTATTTTTATCCGTGTTCGTTTGAACTCAAACTACTCCAGTCCACCCGCCAAGGTGATTTTGCCTTTCTCAACAAGGACTTAATCCACTATAAACAATTGATTACAAACACACAACAACTGTTGTGACTAACAATGCACAAGTAATCTTACAAGTGACTAACACCACTAAGACTTAAATCTAGTCCTAGTCTGCTTGAGAAATCTGACCAAACTTGGTCTCTCAAGGAACAAATACAGGAGTTTAATCTTTTACAGATAATGAAATAGAGTTTGCTTCTAATCAAGCTATATCACAACTGTGATTTTTCACTTAGAATATAATGCATAAATTGTATGAACAATGAGTTTGTGAGCTTAGGATCTTTCACGTAGTTTCTTGCTTCTTTTTGAAAATTTGATTGGTTCACTTAGTAGTTGGGTTGCAATAAATGTCCTTCTATTTATAGTAGGAACAATAAGACCGTTGTTGCCTTCAGAAAAGTTGGAGAGCATTAAATGCTTGCATGTTTCCTTGCAATATTCCATTTTCCAAGAAACTAGTTGTAGGCACTTGAGTGCTTTCAGCCGTCTTTGCATTAATGAGAAAATGACAGAATGTAATAACATATTTCCTTCGCTTTGACAAGACAAGTTGATCTTAACGTTATTTCAGAATTTTCTCCAATGTCTTTAAGTTAGGACATGCTTCACTCATCTTTTAGGCAGTGTGTTGCTTGCTAAGAACTTTGAATAGCTTGCTTTCAAGTTATCTTCTGAGCAAGGAACCAACTAAAAGTTAGAAGATATATTTAACAAATAAAGTGTCTTACCAGAGTCAGCAGATGCGCTTGAAGAAAAGGTTCTTATATCAAAGAACTTCTACATAATTTTTGCTTAGCACTTCAAAATGTTTTCTGTCAGAACATTAACTGAGACAATCAATCACATTCATCAGAGTATAAATTATCTTAAATATAATTTAGTTATCATCAAAACTCTTGAGATAGGTCAGAACTAATCTTGTTTTTTCAATCTCCCCCTTTTTGATGATGACAAAAATTTATTTTAGATAAAGAAAAGAAACAGATTAAGAGATAAGAATCTCCCCCTGAAATGAATATTTCTATACATAAGACATCCTAAGATTATTTTATCTGAGTAATACACAGTCTTCTTGAATTTCTTCAGAACTTCTTCAAGAAGATAAAGCTTAGCTGGAATATTCTTTCAGAGTTAAAGTGATACCTGAAAAAAATCTTTTGCACAGAAGGAATTCTTGCAATTTGTTAGAATGTCTAAGACTTAGTCCCAAAACTGTTAAACAGTGATTAGTTCAAGAATGCACATTTTCTCCCCCTTTTTGGCATAATCAAAAAGTGTAAAAAAATAAATGAGAAATTTTAATAAAAAAGATTTCATAAAAAAGATTTCATAAAGAGTTAAAAATAAATATCCAGAAGAACAAACAAAACAACCAAACAAAAGACAAGAGACAAAAAAAACTAGGATCTTTTAGTAACAAGAGCCATCAGAAGATTCTTGATCTTAGAGGCAGATTCTTCTTGTTTCACCATCCAGTTCTTGATTTCTAGATTTGTTTGATCTTGCTTATCCAAGCGTTCATTTATGACTTCATTCTCCTTCTTTAGCTCTTTCAGAGTGTCTATAATGAGTGAGGTAGGAGCAGAGGATGATGAAGCTTCAGTAGAAACAGATTAGAAGCAGCAACCGTTGAGTCAGAATTCACGAAGGTGGAAAGCAGAGTGCCCAGATCCATTGCAAGAGTTGGCATAGGTTCAGGTCCAGCCTTAACAGAAGGTTGATTTAATAGAACAATAGCCAGAGGATTTGAATCTTCATAGGATTTTTCAGATTCATCTTCTGATATGTCCATCTTATCAGCTGGTGTATCAGCAATCATTAACAAAGACTTCTTATTCCAAGTGTCAGCAGCTTCTGTCTTGAAAGCATGCAAAAGTTTGGAAAAGTTGTCCAGCACCTGAAAATGGCATAAGTCTTGTAACTTCTGTGATTCAGCAACCAAAATTCTTCCGAAGGTTTCCCATAGAAGATCTGTTGCAGCTGGGTTCACGCTTCTGGAGCAATCTTCTTTCAGCGGTTGTAACCATGCTTGAACATTTGTTATAAAATTCTGAAACAAAGTATTTACATCTGGATGAACGGGTTTAGAGACAGCCTTCTTGTAAGTTTTGTTTTTCAAGAATTGTAGAGATTGAAAATCCACTACAGTTCTTAAAAAGCTATTGGGTTCAGGATTATTGGTAGGTTCAGGTTGGTCAACAAAAATAGAAGGTTCTGATATTTCATGAGGTACGGATGGTTCAGCAGTTTCAGTTTGTTCAAAAGGTTGTTGTTCTGGAATTTGAGGGGGTGAGAGTGTAGGTGAGATTGGTGTTGTATGTTGTGGTGAAGTGGGTGGAGTGACATCAGGCGAAATTATTATTGTATAATCAGGAGTGGGAATGGGATTTTGAGGTTGTGGTTGATTCATAGCAAAAATATTTTCATATGGTAGGTTGAAAGGAGGCTTTATGGTGGCTAGAGGTTCATTTATCCATGGAATTCTCCAAGATCCAGCATCATACCATCCAGTAGGTCTGGGTGATAGAGGTCTGGGAGGAGGTCTTGAAAAACGTTCAGCAGGAATGGGTTGAAAAATAGATGGTTCAGGGGGTTCTGATTGAGAGGGTTCTGATTGGCTGTCAGAATGTTCATCAGAGTCAAAATCACTTAAATCTGATAAAACCTGATTTTTACAAGGGTTGTCAGCAAGGGGTTCAGATGGTAAGGTCAGATCAATGTTAACATCTAAGTCTCCTAAGGTTTGGGAGTGTTCAGCAGATGTAGATACATTTACAGAATCATAAACAAGGATAGTTTCAGCATGTTTACCTGTCTTCTTTTCTTCTTCTGAGGAGTGTCAGAAGGTCCTTCTACAGCTTTTCTCTTCACAGATTCTTGGAGAACAACATCAAGAGCAGCTTGATTTTTTCCTTGAAGCCAAGATGGATCAATGGGTGATCATGTTTCTTTGCAGATCTCAAGATAGTGCAAGATGATACAAGGATGATCTCCTGAGTTGAACATAGGAAAGTCAGCAATAGGAATCCTTCTCCTCTTCACAACAGCTGACACACACGGAGTGGGTTCCACCAACAGCTTGTCAATAATTTTCCTTTTCAGCAAGTTCTTTCCAGTCATAGTCTTACCACAGATAGCTTCAAGCTCCCCCAGAATATTTTCTTCTTTTAGGTGAGCAATCAGACCATTCTCAGTCAGAATGTCTGATATTAACCTCCCCATAGGAATCCAATTCCTCTTGGATTTGGGGTTCTTCATCCTTTCAGCTTCTCTGGTCTCTTTTACATGGTTCCAGAGATGTTCAAATAGCAAGTAAGGCAAATCAATTTTGACATTGGTTCCAAGACAAAACAGCAAATATTGTTGATCAGCGTTGATGTAATCAGGAGAACTGGTGTCTTTCCTGTGGTGAATACATCCATGAATAATCCTTGCCCAAGTCTTGTATTTGTCTTTAAAATCCCTGACTTTGGAGGAACCTTGACCGTTTGTGAAAATCTCTGAATATACCCTAGACATCTCCATTCTTCCACCGGGCATTCTTGTAACTCCAAGTCCTTTAAACCCCAACAACTTTCTGATTTGATTTTCTGTAATGGATATTTCCTTGCCCATTACAAAGGAGAGAATAACCTTGGGGGTTGCAATAGCGTGAATCCAGAATTCTTTCACCAGATGTGGAAAGACTGGACCAATGAGACGATCAAAGAAGCTTTCCCAACCTTGAAACTTCACAGCAGGGAACAAGTCAAAACCATTCTCTTTGAGATTCTCAAAGTCTACCATTAACTCACTCAAAACTTCCAAACTGTCTACCGGAATGAGAGTTGTCCTTTCAGGTACAATGTATTGCTCAGAGTGGGTAGAAGAAGAAGAAGCCATTGAAGTTCTCTAGAAATGAGAATTTGAAGAAAAGGGTTTTAAGAGAAAAGTACAGAAAAACGCTTGAGTTTGAAAGAGACAGTAAAGAATGAAAAGGGTTTTTTCAAAAAGTATTTATAGGCAAAAATTTCAGAAAATAGGTTTAGAATTAAAACTAAAATTATTTAAGACAAATTTAAAATAAAAATAAAAAGGATTTAAAAATGAATCTCATGATTACTTGCATTTAATGATTTGCTAAAAATAAGGGAAAACGTGGGATTATGGATAATCATTAACAGTTACCTAGAATGTCATCAGTAGCTTTTGCACGCGTGCCCTTTCAGAAACACACCACGTGTTCATCTCCTGAAGGATGCATGTAAAAGTTGTTTGTTCTAATGAATTTCTGAACTATACTTGGACATGGAGCGTTAGAACATTTCATAACTTTTCATATAGCTTCTGTTACAACTTCTCTTCTAACTTCTGAAGAGTTGTTGATCAGAGCATTCATTTCAGAATATTCTGAAGTCTATTACAGAAAATAAATATTATTTTATTTAGGACATAATTCCATACAAATATTTTTCAGAATGAAATTAAATCTATCTTCTGAAAGGGTTTTGGTAAAAATGTCAGCCCATTGATGGTCTGTTTTTACAAAAATTAAGTTTAAAATTCCCTTCTGAATATAGTCCCTTATGAAATGATATTTAATTTCAATATGTTTGGCTTTAGAATGTAAGATTGGATTCTTAGAAAGACAAATAGCAGAAGTATTGTCACAGAAGATAGGAATCTTACTTTCATAAAGGTTGAAATCTTCTAGTTGAGTTTTCATCCAAATCATCTGAGAGCTACATCCAGCAGCAGATATATATTTAGCTTCTGTGGTTGACAGTGCAATTGTTGCTTGCT
Source organism: Vicia faba (assembly GCA_948472305.1). Lineage (NCBI taxonomy): Eukaryota > Viridiplantae > Streptophyta > Magnoliopsida > Fabales > Fabaceae > Vicia > Vicia faba. The sequence goes on from OX451739.1 coordinate 854,775,523, forward strand.
TCTTGTTGTACCACGAGATAAGATTGTCACCCAGAAACTGACAGCTTCCAGAGGTGCTCTTTCTTTCAATTCTATCTCCAGCAAAGTCAGCATCATAATAACCTACTAGTTTGCAATCTTGTGATCTTCTGTAACACAGAACCAGATTAGTAGTACCTTTCAGATACCTAAGAATTCTCTTAATAGCTGTTAAGTGAGATTCTCTAGGATCTGATTGGAATCTAGCACACAAGCACACGCTAAATAGTATATCAGGTCTAGATGCAGTCAGATAAAGAAGGGATCCAATCATACCTCTATAGAGCTTCTGATCTACTTTCATACTTACCTTATCTTTACCTAGAATGCAGGTTGGATGCATAGGAGTCTTGGCATCTTTGCTTTCTGACATTTGAAATTTCTTCAGAAGTTCTTTAACATACTTCGTCTGATGTATGAAAGTACCTTCTAGAGTCTGCTTGATTTGAATTCCCAGAAAGAATTTCAATTCTCCCATCATGCTCATTTCAAATTCTGCCTGCATGGTCTTAGCAAATTCTTTTCCAAGGGAGATATTAGAGGTTCCAAAAATTATATCATCAACATAAATTTGACAAATTAAAATATCATTTTTAAATGTCTTTCTGAAAAGAGTTGTGTCCACTTTCCCTCTGGTAAAATCTTTTTCTAATAGAAAATTACTCAGACGAGCATACCAAGCTCTGGGAGCTTGTTGTAAACCGTACAAAGACTTTTTTAATTTAAAAACATGTTCTGGATGTTTTGAATCATTAAATCCATGAGGCTGATGGACATATACTTATTCTTCAATATAGCCATTTAGAAATGAACTTTTAACATCCATTTGATATAATGAAATATTATTTTGTACAACAAAAGAAATTAATAATCTTATAGATTCTAACCTGGCGACTGGGGTAAAGGTTTCATTATAATCAATTCCTTCTTGTTATCTATAACACTGTGCAACCAGTCGTGCTTTGTTTCTGATTACTTCTCCTTGTTCGTTCAATTTGTTTCTGAAAACCCATTTGGTTCCTATAACATTGAATCCTTTGGGTCTTTGAACTAGATTCCATACATCATTTCTGGAGAATTGATTGAGTTCTTCTTGCATTGCTAAGATCCAATCATTATCTTTCAGAGCTTCATCAATGGTAGTTGGCTCAATCAGAGAGACCAAACCAAACAAAGATTCTTCATTCATTCTGAGAGAGGATCTTGTTCTGATGGGATCTTCTTTTCTTCCAATGATTACGTCTTCTTTGTGAGCTGAAGATATTCTAGGAAACCTTTTCTGAGTGGGTTGGTCAAAGATTCTGAGATTGTTCAGAGCATCGTCAAGAGGATGATCTGCAGAGTATTCTTTTGCTTCTGAACTTTCAGAGTTTAAGGGATGATCTTTTGTACCTACAGAAAAATCAATTTGCTTTGGCTGTTGCTGACCAAGCTTATCATCAAACCTGACTTTGATTGATTCTTCAACAATCAGAGTTTCTGTGTTGTATACTCTATAGCCTTTTGAGCGTTTAGAGTATCCAAGCAGGAAACACTTTTGTGCTTTGGAATCAAACTTGTTCAGAGTTTATTTGGTGTTTAGAATAAAACAAGTACATCCAAAAGGATGGAAATAAGAAATGTTGGGCTTTCTGTTTTTCCACAATTCATAGGGAGTCTTTTCAAGAATAGGTCTTATAGAGATTCTATTCTGAATGGAACACGTTGTGTTCACAGCTTCTGCCCAAAAGTGCTTAGCCATATTTATTTCATTGATCATGGTTCTGGCCATCTCTTGTAATGTTCTATTCTTTCTTTCTACAACTCTATTTTGCTGGGGAGTTCTAGGACAAGAAAAATTATGAACAATACCATTTTCTTTAAAATACTTTTCAAAATAATGATTTTCAAATTCACCACCATGATCACTTCTGACTTTTGTGATTTTAAAATCTTTTTCATTTTGCACTTGAGTACAGAAGTCAATAAATACAGAATGTGACTCATCCTTGTGTTTTAAAAACTTTACCCATGTCCATCTGCTGAAGTCATCAACGATGACTAATCCATACTTCTTGCCTCTGATGGATGCAGTTTTAACTGGCCCAAACAGATCAATATGAAGTAACTCTAATGGCTTAGAGGAAGAGACAACATTTTTAGATTTAAAGGAAGGTTTTGAAAATTTTCCTTTTTGGCATGCTTCTGAGTTGTACTTTAGATTGGGAAGTCCTCTGACTAAATTTAATTTATTTAGTTGAGAGATTTTTCTAAGACTGGCATGTCCCAATCTTCTGTGCCATACCCATTGCTCATTGCTAACAGACAAAAGGCATTTGACGTTTTGAGATTTAAGATCTGATAAATCAATTTTGTAAATGTTGTTCTTTCTCTTGCCAGAAAAGAGGATTGATCCATCTTTTTTACTTACAGCTTTACAGGAGTTTTGATTGAAGATAATGTCATAGCCATTGTCACTTAATTGACTTATGGACAATAGATTATGAGCTAATCCTTCTACTAATAAAACATTGGAGATAGAAGGAAGGTTATTGTTTCCTATGGTTCCAGAACCAATAATCTTCCCTTTCTTATTACCTCCAAACTTCACATCTCCTCCATCTTTAAGTTCCAGGCTTTGGAACATAGACCTTTTTCCCGTCATGTGTCGTGAGCACCCAGAGTCCAGGTACCATGACTGGTGTTTCAATTGAGCTGTTAAGGACATCTGCAACAAATATTATTTTATCCTTAGGTACCCATATCTTTTTGGGTCCTTTTGGGTTAGCATAAGAGTTTCCAGAATGTGATGTATATTTTATATCATGTGAGTGTCCAAACTTGAATTGTTTATTCAGAGGTTTGTAAGTGAAGGTCATTTTAGCAACAGGTTTTGGAATGTATGTCTCATTTCCTTTGGGAGGTTCATATCCAATTCCTCTTCTGTTTTTCCCACTAACTCCATAGATCATTGAAGCCATTTTGCTTCTGTCTATGCCTTTAGCTAGAAACGATTGAAATCTATAGTCGTATTCTTTCAGAATATCTTTTGAACTAGACACAGACTCTGAACTAAAATTCTTTTGAACATTTTGAATTTCCTTTTTAAGTTTAAAATTGTTTTCTAAAAGTTCAGATTTTTCTGTTTCAAGTTTCCCAAGATCGGATGCAAGACTCTTATTGAGTTTCTTGTATTTGATTTTGATCTTACTATAGTTTTCCAGAAGTTCTGATAAACTATCAGCAAGTTCTTCTCTAGAAAATTCAGAAAATACCTCTCTTTGTTCTGACTCACAGTCTGAGTCATCTTCTGCGATAGCCATCAGAGCTAGGTTGGCATTTTAATCTTCAGAATCACATTCATCTTTAGAAGAATCTGAGTCATCCCAGGTTGCCATCATTCCTTTCTTCTTACCAAATCTCTTCTTTGGTTTTTCTTTTTGAAGCTTTGGACAATCACTTTTGAAGTGACCAGGTTCTTTGCATTCATAACAGATGATCTCTCTTCTATTTGAATTTTTGTGTCCAGAAGATTCTGGTTTATCTTCTGACTTCTTGAAGTTCCTGAACTTCTTTTGTCTGTGCTTCCACAGATGATTGATCCTTTTGGAAAGCAAGGATAGTTCGTCTTCTTTTGAAGATGATTCTTCAGAGTTTTCCTCTTCAGCCTAAGAAGCGTTAGTATCAAATTTCTTAATTGATTTAAGGGCTAGAGACTTACCTTTCTTCTGAGGCTCATGCTCATCTAGTTCAATTTCATGACTTTTGAGAGCGCTGATGAGTTCCTCCAGAGACACATTGTTCAGATCTTTTGACACTTTGAAAGCAGTGACCATTGGTGCCCATCTTCTTGGTAAGCTTCTGATGATCTTTTTCACATGATCTGCTTTGGTATATCCTATGTTCAAAACTCTCAGACCGGCTATTAGAGTTTGAAACCTAGAGAGTGTTGCTTCTATAGACTCACTCTCTTCAACTTTGAAGGCTTCATATTTATGAACCAAAGCCAGAGCTTTAGACTCCTTAACTTGAGTGTTTCCTTCATGAGTCATTTTGAGAGACTCAAACATACCATGCGCTATATCTCTATTAGTGATTTTTTCATATTCAACTTTAGAGATAGCATTTAGAAAAAATATTTCTAGCTCTATGATGATTTTTAAAATCAGCTTTTTGTTGTCTATCCATATTTTTTCTATCCACTTTGTTTCCTTCTGAATCTGTAGGATGTTTGTAACCATCCAAGACTATATCCCAAAGATCACTATCATGACCTAGAAAGAAACTTTCTAGTCTATCTTTCCAGTACTCAAAATCTTCTCCATCAAACACTGGAGGTTTGTTGTAACTATTATTGTTTTGTTCAGTGGCCATTGTGTTTTCTTCTGGATCTTTTCCTGACACGGTTAAGTGTTGTTCTCAGAGTCAAGCTATGATACCAATTGAAGGGGTAAGAAAACACTTAGAGGGGGGGGGGGGGTTGAATAAGTGACTCTTTTCCTTTTCAATACAAAGTTCAAACAATAATGGAAGAACACAGTTATTTTTATCCGTGTTCGTTTGAACTCAAACTACTCCAGTCCACCCGCCAAGGTGATTTTGCCTTTCTCAACAAGGACTTAATCCACTATAAACAATTGATTACAAACACACAACAACTGTTGTGACTAACAATGCACAAGTAATCTTACAAGTGACTAACACCACTAAGACTTAAATCTAGTCCTAGTCTGCTTGAGAAATCTGACCAAACTTGGTCTCTCAAGGAACAAATACAGGAGTTTAATCTTTTACAGATAATGAAATAGAGTTTGCTTCTAATCAAGCTATATCACAACTTTGATTTTTCACTTAGAATATAATGCATAAATTGTATGAACAATGAGTTTGTGAGCTTAGGATCTTTCACGTAGTTTCTTGCTTCTTTTTGAAAATTTGATTGGTTCACTTAGTAGTTGGGTTGCAATAAATGTCCTTCTATTTATAGTAGGAACAATAAGACCGTTGTTGCCTTCAGAAAAGTTGGAGAGCATTAAATGCTTGCATGTTTCCTTGCAATATTCCATTTTCCAAGAAACTAGTTGTAGGCACTTGAGTGCTTTCAGCCGTCTTTGCATTAATGAGAAAACGACAGAATGTAATAACATATTTCCTTCGCTTTGACAAGACAAGTTGATCTTAACGTTATTTCAGAATTTTCTCCAATGTCTTTAAGTTAGGACATGCTTCACTCATCTTTTAGGCAGTGTGTTTCTTGCTAAGAACTTTGAATAGCTTGCTTTCAAGTTATCTTCTGAGCAAGGAACCAACTAAAAGTTAGAAGATATATTTAACAAATAAAGTGTCTTACCAGAGTCAGCAGATGCGCTTGAAGAAAAGGTTCTTATATCAAAGAACTTCTACATTATTTTTGCTTAGCACTTCAAAATGTTTTCTGTCAGAACATTAACTGAGACAATCAATCACATTCATCAGAGTATAAATTATCTTAAATATAATTTAGTTATCATCAAAACTCTTGAGATAGGTCAGAACTAATCTTGTTCTTTCATTTTATACATGATAATTTCACTACTTCATGCCAATTTTTTACCAAGATGCATGATGATTCAAAGGAAACTTTTAACATGAAAGTTATAAGCCCATGAAGTCATGACATTTTCATCTAACACTTAGAGAAATTTCTAATAGATTTTGGTCAGGATTTTATCCCAACTTCTTGGCACTTTTTCACATAGTTCCAAGATGATTTTTTCAAAATGGACAACATGAAAGTTATAGAGGATGTTTAAAGCTTTCCAAAACATCCAAGAGCATGAATTTGTCATACTTGATCTAGGAGATTCAAGGGCCTGATGTTGGACATCCATTCTTGATTGCAAGTCATTTTGTTGAAGAACAAATAACCCAATTTGCATGATGTGCTGCATAATCTTACTTTGAAGGCCTTGTGACTTGAAAATCTATCCATAATTAGATGTTTACACAATTTATTGAACCATTATCCAAGTGATTCAAGTATTGTCCATTGCATCATTCCATTTATAGCACAAAGGCACCATTGCCATTCACATAAAGCAAGCTTTATGCAATTGTCAACTCCTTGAGCCTCTAAATTGTTTTCTCTACACATACATAATGTTAAATCAAGAAGAAACATGCCTAAAAGCCTCTAGCAACTTCAGACCATGCTTGTACCATGCATTGGAACACCAGTTTTCACATAACTTAGTTGTTTCATCTCAACCATACCAGAATTTTGACAATTTGTAGAACAAACTCTCTCATTCTCTAAAACCTCCTCTATAAATAGAGAGGCCATTTGCAAGATAAAAATCTAGAAGTTTTTGTTGTGTAGACAATTGTTGCACCCCAAAATTTACCCTCTTGATTTAGGCTTATGTTTCATCATGAACATCATAGTGCATTGCATTTATACATTGTGATAGGATCAAAGTACTTTGGTTACCAAGTTTTCCTCAAAGCTTTGAAGGTTGATTACATGGACAAGTTGCCCAAGAATTATCTTATCATCTAAACCTATTAATCTTTTGAGCTCAAAAGTTTTTTCATATCTCAAGATGCTTTATTCATCTCTTTGGACCCCTAGAGGATTGGAGCTGGTGTTTGATCACAAGTGGAATCACTCTTTGGATTCACCAGTCAAATTAGGGTTTTGTTTGAGCAAGGTTATTGGACAATATACAAGTCTTTATTTGGGGATCTATAACATCTCTTTGGTATCTAAGAGGTCCTTGTACAAGGAATTGGTCAAGATGCCCAGAGGATTTGAAGTTTTGAAGATGATCCATCAGTCTCCTAATGTATTGACCAAAATTAGGGTTTTGGTTTTCATCAGGTTTTCTTGAGAATTTTGAAGGGAAACTTTCCACATGGCCTTTATATTTTTGGAAGATCGTATTTTTGAAGTTTTAATCATCAATTTTGAAGGGAGGTGGATCAATTGATTCAGAGGGGCAAAATGGTCATTTTGGTCAAAATCAGTCAAAGTCAAGGTTGACCAAGTGAATTTTTGGCCAACCATCAATTCAAGGATGTACTTTCCATATTTCAAGTCCATTTTGGTCTTTGGTTCAAAGAGATTGAAGTTTGGGTTGAAACTTATTCTTGAAGAAACCCTAAAAGTTACTAATTTTGGAAAATGAGAACTTAATTTCAAAAATTCATATTTTATGCATCCTTGATCAAGAAGATGTAATTGAAATATGCTTGGAAAGCTAAGAGAATTATCTTTCACCTCCTTTTGTTCTCGTGTCCAAATTGGCAAGGAATCAAAAGTTATGGCCTTTTGAAGTTACAAAATTATAGGTCATTTTTCAAAATTAGTGAATTTCAATCCAAATTTTGGGAACCTTAATGGATTAATTTGCAAAAAATATAAACTAAGGGTTTGTAGATATTTTCAAGACCTTTCCAAATTGTGTCCATTTGTGCCAAAACTCAAAAGTATGAGCAAGTTATGAGTTTTGGAAATTTGAGGCATTTCATTGAAATTTGGCAAATGTGCAAAATGGCCATTTCTTGCAAACTCAAGTTTTAGCCATTCTTCTTGCTTCTAATCAAGCCCATTGGTAATTTGTGACATGCTAAGGCCCATCATACTCATTATTTCGTGCCCCATATGGTATTGCACATGTTGGAATCAAATAATGCAAAACTTGCTCAAAATGGCCAATTCACCAACACTTCTTCATCTCAAATGATTCTGAGCTGGCATTTTGGGAGTGTAATTCTGAAGTTATTTGGCTCACAAAATGCATAAGAGGTCGAAGAATGCACGAGCAAAACGCATGATTCACTATGCGCCTCATTTTTGGCCAAAATTCCCAATCCTACCCTCCAACGGATTTAAGGACAAACTTCCACTTCTAACCTTCTCTAAAAGCTCTATATAAGTGAAAGCAAGCAAAGAGAGAGAAAGAGAACGCGCCATTTGGAAGAATTCCAGATATGAAATTTTCTTCCATCTTCTGCAACTTGATTCGATTCTCTCAAATCCTTGGTGTTTTCTTCAAAATTCTTGTGTATTCTGCTTCAGCAAAGCAAATAGATCAAGCCAGCACCATTTGTTTGCATCTGGAGTGAAGGAGACAGTAGATCACTTTTCACCTTGAGGTAATGATTCCAAACTTTGACTCTTGAGATGCACTTGATTATTGAGATGTTTGAGCTTGAATTCATGTTCAATGATGTTAATGGAATGATTCTGAAGCTTTATAGCATTTAATTTGATGAATTATGCATGTTTGAATGTTCTGAAACTAGCAATTCATAATGTTTTTGTTCATGTTCATGACTTGATTGTTGATAATATGGTTGATGATTTGATTTGATTCGAATTGTTATGGATTCCTTGCCATGCTAGCTTTAATTTGCCTTTGATTTCATCAAAAATGATGCAAAATTGAGTGAGTTACACTGATCTGAAAGTGAGCCCTAATCCTAAGATATGTGCGCGTTTTTGGATGTCTAGAGGTTGAAGATGATGTGGTGGCACATCATGATTGGTCTGTTCAAATTTTTTGGATTATTTGAATTTTTGTTTTATAATTTTATTTCCATGATTTTATTTCTTGCTCAAAAATGATTGGAAAATTCTGGAAAAATTATCATAAATTCAAAACAATATTTCTGACTTTGTGTATTTTTTTGATATTTTTTTGGAATTATCTGATTGGTTAAAAAAATTTGTTAGGTTTAATTAATTAATTGATCAAAGATAATTTTTATTTTAATAGTTCCTTTGACCTAAAAAATACACAAAAATTATTTGAGACTCCCAAAATAATGTGAAAATTGATTCTGACTTTGGTTCATCATTTTTCTTATTTTTGATTAAAAATTTAATTTCAAAGGATATTTGTAATATTTGTTTGTTTTTTTTATTTTTTTAATACTTCTATTAATTCAAAAATTCCAAAAAAAAATCATGTGATCTTGTTTTTAATCATAGAACCTGATCATTTTTTTTTTGCCCTTTTTGTAATTTTTGGTTATATTTTTCATTTTCTTGCCCTTAAATAATAATTTCATTATTAATTGTTTGTTTTTTTGTTTTTTTTATATTTTCCTTTTATCCAAAAATTTACAAAAATTCAGGGATGTATGTTTTTAGCCCTAAATTTTGAATATAACTTTGTTTGGCCATTCTCCTGACTTTTGGATGTAAATATCATTTTGATATGTGGATATTTGTTAAATACCTAATTGTTTGAATATTAATTTCTTTCTTGTCTTTTCCTAATTCAAAAAAATATAAAAAAAATTATATTCTGACATTTAGGGTTCCTTGGTGATTTTTACGATCTTGACTCAATTTTTTTGAATTTTGATCTCATTTATACAATATTTGAGATAAAAAGTTAAAAAATTAGGGTTTTGTTGCTTATGATACAAGTTCATTTTCAAAATTCACTTTTCCTTGGTTTTTCTTGGGATGCAGGTCTTGATTATGGTTCATGGATGTATTGGGAATTTGAAAACTATTTTTCTTAAATTACTTGACTTGGTTTGCCATTTTTCCACAAGTAATTTTGAAAACTTGTCTAGTTTGGTAGTTTTGCCAACTAGTCTTGAATTTTGAATTTCATTTGACCTCTTCCCCAAACATTCATGAACTTAGGGCTTGTATTCTGACTTCTAAACACTTCCAAGATGTTGAGATATTTTTGGTTTGAATTATGGATCCTTGTTTCTATTTTTGGTACAATTTTGAAGTGAAGGTACCCAATTATGTTTGCATGTTTTGTTGCAATTTGTTTGATGGCTAATGATTCATTTCATTACAACTTCTTGTTTTTCATTAATTACAAGACATTCAGATTTTGAGAAGTTGACCTTGAATCCTAGATCACATAATTGACTGATACTAATGAGATTAGCAGTCAGGCCTTTTACCAATAGTACTTCATTCAGATTTGGAACTCCAGGGCAGTCCAAATTACCAACTCCTTTGATTTCACCTTTAGCACCATCTCCAAAGGTCACATAACTAGTGGTGTGAGGTTTAACATGATTGAGAATGTTCTTGATTCCAGTCATGTGCTTAGAACATCCACTGTCAAAGTACCAGTCTTCCTTTGCAGAGACTCTCAGGGAAGTGTGGGCTATCAGGGCAGTAGCCTTTTTCTTCCATTGAGGAGTATCTGGTACCCTTTTAGCCTTAGGTTTGACACCTGGGTTCTAATTAGGGTATCCATACAATCTGAAACAGAAAGGCTTTATGTGACCAAACCTCCCACAGTGGTGGCATCTCCATCTTTGGTACTTTTTCTTCATATTTCTCTGTTCCCGATGTTGAGTGTTATGTTGTGACATCTGCTTTGACATTTGTTTATCAGACCTGATCTTCTTGTCTGCACCAGATTTCTTTGCTTCCACAAATCCTAGTCCAGACTTATTTCCCACATTTTGTCCAACCTGAAGGATTTCATCCAATTTGTCAGTTCCATTTGTCAGCATCTTGACAGATTTGGTCATCTGGTTCAGTTGTGAGTTCAACAATTGAACTTCCCTTTCTAGATGACTTATAGTTTCAAGGTCTGCCCTTTTTTCAGCCTCCAACTTTATGATGAGCTTTGTTTGTCTCTCATTTTGCACACAGGCTTCAGCACTTCTGATACATAATTTCTTGTAAGTGTCAGCCAGTTCTTCAAATGTCACTTCCTCATCACTAGTGTCACTTTCAGAGGTACAAACACCAGTTAGTGCAGTAACTAGTTTGGCAGATTCTTCTTCAGAATTACTTTCTGAATCACAGTCAGACCAGGTAACAGTCATTCCTTTCTTTTGTTTCTTAAGAAAGGTAGGACATTCAGCTCGAATATGCCCATATCCTTCACAACCATGGCATTGAATTCCTCTTCCTTGATTTCCCTTCTCTTCTGACCTTGGTCTTCTGCTGGAACTGTCAATGTCAGAGGGGATGTTATGAACATTAGACCTTGACTTTGGATCTATTCTTTTGATGAGTTTGTTGAATTGTCTTCCAAGCATGGCTATGGCTTCTGAAATATTTTCTTCTTCATCCTCCTTGTTTTTATCTTCAGTGTTGGATACAAGTGTTATGCTCTTGTTCTTCTTGTCAACATTTTCAGTGATCCCCATCTCAAAAGTCTGAAGAGACCCAATGAGTTCATCCACTTTCAACTTGCTGATATCCTGGGCTTCCTCTATAGCAGTTACCTTCATTGCAAATCTTTTAGGCAAGGATCTGAGAATCTTTCTCACCAGTTTTTCTTCTGACATCTTTTCTCCCAATGCTCCTGAGGTGTTGGCAATCTCCAAGATGTTCATGTGAAACTCATGAATGGTTTCATCTTCCATCATTTTTAGATTCTCAAACTTGGTAGTCATCATCTGAAGCCTTGACATTTTTACTTTGGAAGTGCCCTCATGGGTAGTTTTGAGAGTGTCCCAAACTTCCTTTTCCAGTTCATATTGATGAACTAGTCTGAATATGTTTCTATCAATTCCATTGAACAAGGCATTTAAAGCTTTGGAATTACCCAGGGCTAACTCATCTTCTTCTTTACTCCATTCTTCCTCAGGCTTCAGACTGATTGTCCCATCTTTCTCAGTTATGGTGGGATGGTTCCATCCTTTGTCAGCAGCTCTCCAGGACTTTTTGTCCAGAGATTTTAAGAAGGCAATCATACGAGGTTTCCAGTAGTCATAATTTGATCCATCCAGAATGGGTGGTCTGTTTCCAAAAACTCCTTCTTTGTCCATAGTGCCAGAAAGTGATATCCCTAGATCTCACCCAGTAATACAGGCAGGGTGCCTGCTCTGATGCCAATTGAAATTCTGGCTGCAGATACTCAATGTCACAGTCAATGTTATGACACCGTATCTGACTTTCTATAAGACAGTAAATACAAAAACAGTAAAGAACACAGTCAATTGTTTACCCAGTTCAATGTGAAACAACACCTACTCTGGGGGCTACCAAGCCAGGGAGGAAATCCACTATAAGAGATATTAATTCAGGAATAAACCAACCAGTTTATCTCCTTCACTTAAGACCTACCCAATGCGACTTCAATCTAAGTTCTACTTAAACTTGAGTTCCTACTCACTCCCCCTCAATCACAGCAGTGATACTTAAAACAATTGACTAATGAATTAATGAAGACACTCTTCAAAACATACACTTGATTATGCTTCACAGCTTTTTAATCAAGTAACACAAACACTCTTGCTTCACAGCTTTGAGTGATACATAAACCTAACTTGACTTTGCTTCAAAGCTTTAGTCAAGAGACACAAAACACTCTTGCTTCAAAGCTTTGAGTGGTACAAAAACCCTTACAAAAAAAACCTATTCCAAGTCACTTATCACAATGATAATTTCTTGGATTACAGCAGTTAAAACTATACAGTTTCTGATTGATATTCAGTCCAAAGAGATATTTTCCAAACAGCAGTCCTGTTGAATATATAGTAGCTGTTTCTTCAGTTACGGTTTCCACAAAAATCTAGGGTTAATTAGGTTTAACCATAAGACTTGGTCACAAGACTTTATCAACCAGTTTAGGGTTGAGCTAGGTTAACCCAAAGATAACGGGAGATTCTGTTCTGGAAGGAATGAGCCAACTTCCTGAAAAATCTCAGAATTAACCAAACTGCACTACTGTTAGATCAGTACAGGATGTCTTAACATTTGTTATGACATCAGAATTCCTGTTTACTGATTTTGGTAGAAGGCAATAAATGTGATCTTTTGCAAAATGCTCAGATACACACTCATACACAGTAGCTACTGTATGCCATTATTTTTCTGCAAAGGTACCTAATAAACCAGTACCTAATAAACCAGAATGTTATGACATCAGTCATGACATTCACACACCTGGTTTTACCAAAAATACATGCCAATAACTAAACACCTACACGTTTTATTGATGTTTCACCATCTTTGCCATGATATCTTGTTATCTTGAAGCCGATGTTTCGCCATCGCACATGTTTGTTATCCTACTTTGATTCTCAATATCATTGTCAGGTGTGATGTTTTGTCATCCATTTAATCGATGTTTCGTCATCTTTGCCATGATAACTTGTTACCTTTTAGCCGATGTTTCTCCATCTCACATTTGTTTGAAGCCGATGTTTCGCCATCGCACACGTTTGATATCCTACTTTGATTCCCAATTTCATTGTCAGGTGTGATGTTTTGCTATCTCTTTTATTGATGTCTTGCCATTTTTTTTTGCCATTTTATCTTGTTAACCTTTACCCGATGTTTCGCCATTGCACATTTGTTTAAAGCCGATGTTTCGCCATCGCACATGTTTGCTTATCTAACTTTGACTCTCAATGTCACTGTTAGGTGAGTTATTTTACCGTTTGATGTTTCGCCATCTTTGACATGCTACTTTGTTATTTTGTTTTAACCGATCATTTACCATCTCATTTGTTTGTTTTATTTGATGTTTTGTCGTCTTAACTGTCTTTGTTTGTCTTAATTAAAAAACAAAAACCAACCAAAACACGTAAGCCGAACTACGGCTTCTCTGATTCCTTAAAAGGGATACGTAGGCATTGGGGTAGGGCCCAACCGAGCATATCTTTTTATTTTCCCTACATTATTTTCTTTTTCCTTTTGCATGCATTCCCTTTTCAGTGCTAAGCCATAGACGTAGGATTTGACCACACCCATTTAGATTAGACAACAAGAGTGGATACCGTAGAGTACTATGGACGTGTGGGGTGCTAACACCTTCCTCTCACGTAACAGACTCCCTTACCCGATATCTCGGTCGAAAGACCGTGATTTCTCCCTTTCCAGGTTTTCTAGATGTTTACCTTTCCCTCTCGGCGGGATAAAAGACGTTTGGTGGCGACTTCATTGATGTTTCATTAACATCCAGATGACAGGTCTTGGCCGGGTGGTTTCAGATGGCGACTTCACTGGGGACAGGTTGACCTTTTGCTGGTCCATCCCGGAGTCGATCCTAGCTCTTGTTTGTTTTCTTTTTTGGGTGTTTATTTTACTGCTTTGCATATTTATCTGTTTGCATTGCATCCTATGTGCGCTTTACTTTCTGCATACTGGATTTGGCTGGACTGTTTGGTTTCTGGATTTTCTTGATGGGTGGGTTGTTCCATGACGTAAAAGGCCTCGTACCTAGGCTATGAGTGAAATCCATAGGAACTAGGAATAGAGTGGCCATGGAAGCTATGAGGTGGATGCTTTATAGACCTGACCATGAGATCCATGACTTCGGAGGTAGTTCGGATAGGTGTTATCGTATGGTAATACCGACATTCGAGCACTCGTACTCTGATTTGGATTTTAACCTTACCTTGACCTAGACTACACCCGTAAGAGGGGGGGAACTTTTTCTTACAGGTACATGTATTGTTGGTGACTTTATGTTGTAAAGGTGACTCAGGTTCCCATGATTAGTTTTGAAGCTTCGAGATTCTCTTGTGATCTTGGGTGGTGTTGTTCTGTAATGGTCCAGCCACAATCCAATGTGAACTTTGATCCTGTCATGTTGCATCATAGCATATTTATTTCTAAAAAAATGATGTAAAAAAAATAACTAGCATGCGCATGTCATTTTCCAGGGACATTCAAGAGTCTTCTTTCCATCAGAGCTCACAGTTGAGTCCGATTCAGTTTGTGTTAAAGAGCTCACCAGGCATACTTTCTCTTATCAGATTCCTACCATTGATGTGGCCGAGTTGAAGAGGTTGGGTTCTTATTTGAAGGGTGATGTTCTGAGCAATTTCAACAAGAATTATGGCAACTTGTTACTAGTCCTTAACACCCCAGTTGACCTGATGGCTTTGATCACTCTCTTCCAGTTCTATGACAAAGAATTGTGGTGCTTTACTTTCCAAGATTATCAACTGGTTCCTACCCTAGAAGAGTACGCATACCTGATTAATATCAAGATGTCCGATGAAGTTCCTTTTGTCCAAGTACCGGAGAAGCCAAAGTTTGAAGTTATTGCTGAGATTCTTCATTTGGGTTGGAAAGAGGTGAAAGACAATTGGAAGTCCGGTGAAGGTACTACAGGGTTTTATTTGGATTTCCTAGTAAAGAAAGCTGAAGATTAGGCAAAGAAAGGGAATTGGAGTGACTTCAACTCTCTGTTTTCTCTCATGATATATGGGATCGTCCTCTTTCCTCGCAAAAGAAATTTTGTGGATTTGGCGGCCATTTGTGTTTTCAGAAACAAGAACCCGATACTGACACTCTTGGCAGATACTCTTTACACCATTCATTCCAGGCATGGAAAAGGCGGTAATGTAAGCTTATGTCATTCGATGTTGTATCAATGGCTTATGTTGCACTTACCAGTAAGTGGTCCTTTCATGGATATCAGGCATTCTCTCCAATGGTCATCAAGGCTCGTCAACCTTACTTCATTTGATATACGATGGAATTATGACATGGGGGAAGTACGAAGTATTATCACTAGCTGTGGAAATTTCCCTAATGTCCCCCTCATAGGAACTAAGTGGTGCATCAACTACAATCTTGTGCTTGCTTATCGTAAATTAGGATATGCAATGGATAGACCGCCAAAGGTTGAGGAGGTGTCTGAATCAATGTATTTTGATAGAGGGAATGATCCTGTGATGTTGAAAAGAATGGAAAGTGCTTGGAAGGGAATTCACAAGAAGGATAGAACTACTTTGGGCAAGAAGGTTCCTGTTTCTAGGGTTCCTTACTTGGAGTGGGTTAAAGCCAGGGTTAAGATCTTACGGTTACCATTTGCAAGGTCGGCTCCTCTATACGAGCAACCTCCTGCTATTCCAAGTAACACAATGCCTACTAAGATGTTCACCCAGGTCCATGTTGAGAACATTCAACTTCGTGCAAAAGACCGTGAGGCGGGGATGAAACTTTATTGGGCAGATCAAGAAAGGGCCGGCTTAGCTCGCAAACTCAAGGAAGCTCAAGGGGAAACTTCTGATGCAACCAGATTT
This sequence comes from Vicia faba, assembly GCA_948472305.1. Classification (NCBI taxonomy): domain Eukaryota; kingdom Viridiplantae; phylum Streptophyta; class Magnoliopsida; order Fabales; family Fabaceae; genus Vicia; species Vicia faba. Next base: position 854,791,486 of record OX451739.1, read on the forward strand.
AGGAAGAGATATCATGCTGAAATGGAAGAAGAATTGAGTAAGACTCGGCAAGAGTGTCGGAAGCTTCAGGTATCTGAAAATAACTACAGGAAGAAGATTCAGAACTTAGAGAAACAGCTCAAAGACAAAGATGCTCAACTTAAGAAGGAAGAAGCCCAGAGGCGTGTCGCAGAAGATCGGTTCCAAGAAAGTAAATTAGTCGCATCTCAACTTTTGAAGGATAAAGCCAGACTTGAAGAGTATTGTCAACACCTTGAAGCATGTCTAGTTCCGTAGATTTAGTTCTGTTATTTACTTTCGGTATATTTGGTCACCCCCAGAATTGTTGGAAGGGGCCAATTGATTATTGTTATTATTCAGTTCTTTTTACTTTTTATTAAGACATGTATTTAGTTGTTTATCATTTTTCTCTTAATTGTCCGAAGTCACTTAGACATCATTCCTTTTGTTTGTAAATAATTGAGGTGTTCATCCTATTATCCTTTCTCTTTTGATTGTATGGTTGCACGCCGTGACTGATGAACAAAAGGACTCTTGGATACTTGGAAATGACAAACATATCATGCACATCATGCATTTCATAACATTACAGGTTATCTCAAGACGGTTTTCATATTCTGCTGCTTTTCTTATTCAGAATTCAAGACGACTACTCATCGGTATTCCACCAGAAATAATTTTCCAAGACAGATGGAACAGGTTCAAGCAGAACTCGCTGAAATGAGGGCCCAGATGGCTACTCAGATGACTCAGTTCATGGAGGTCATCACCAATGTGAATCGTCGATAGGAAGAACTAGCTGCTATTATCAATAACCAGCGCCGCTATCCAGGGGATGGTGGAAATCAAGGGCTTTATCAGGACATTTCTGTAGGAATGGGGGACGTGTAAGATCAGCCTGCTGGAAATTTTCACGGGATGCCGGGAAACCCTTTTGTGTGCAACGTAGGGCAGTTTCCTCCGTCTCCTGGACCTCGTCTTGTGGGGAACAGAAGAGTTAATCAGGGTGGTGTAAGGAATTATCAGGATCAAGATTTTGACTTTGACCAGGATGAAGATCAGTTTTCTGTGCGGCGTTCAGAGCCGGGGGTTCAGATTGAGGACATGAAGTATCATTTGTTGGAAGAGCGTCTAAAGGTTGTGGAAGGACAAGGAGTCCTTGGTATGGATGCTAATGATCTTGGGTTGGTGTCTGGAGTGAAAGTTCCTCCAAAATTCAAGCCTCCTACATTTGAAAAGTACAACAGAACATCGTGTCCTATTACCCATGCAACTGCTTATTTCCGGAAGATGTCGGTGCATACCGAGGATCAAGGGCTTTTAATTCACTTTTTCCAGGATAGCCTGTCTGGGGCATCCCTGGAGTGGTACATGAAGCTGGAGAAAAATCATATTCGTTGCTAGAATGATCTTGCTCGGGCTTTTGTCAAACATTATCAGTACAATGTGGACATGGCGCCTAATCGTACTCAGTTATAGAATATGTCACAAGGGCCGAAAGAATCTTTCAAGGAATACGCTCAGAAGTGGCGTGAGTTGGCTGCGAGGGTTCAACCTCCACTCATGGAGAGAGAACTCATTGATATGTTTATGAGTACCCTGAAAGGGCCATTCTATGAGCACATGATAGGAAGTACTTCGGCAGGATTTGCAGACTTGGTTATGGCTGGTGAAAGAATTGAAGTGGGTTTGAAATTGGGGAAGATTCAGATTGGAGGTTCTAGCGGATCATCCGGGGGCAGTAAGAAACCATTCAAAAATTACCCTAAGAAAAGGGAAGGTGACGCAAGTGCAGTCTACTCTCATAGAGGAAGAAGAGAGGATCGTCAGCACCAACAAATCAATGATGTTTCTATTCCTGTTAATGCTCCTCCGCAACAAAGACCAAATGCAGTACCTCAGCAACAATGGCATCAAGATGCTCCCCGTCAGTATAATAACCAGCAACATAGACAACCCAGAAAATTTGATCCCTTGCCTGTAACTCTTACTGAAGCACTCCACCATCTGCTTGATTTAAAGTTGATCAATTTGAGAAATATGCCACCACCACCCGCAAGACTCCTTGTTAACTATGATGCTAATGCAAGATGTGAATTCCATTCAGGCGGGGTTGGTCATTCTACTGAAAATTAATTTGCATTGAAATGTAAAGTACAAGACTTGTTGGATTCTAAGGCGATTGAGTTTACCCCGGTAACTGGTCTGAATGTTACTCAGAACCCAATGCCTAGGCATGGAGGGGGCGTTGTTAACATGATTGATGATAATGGTGAAATGTTGAACTTAATCATGAATGTAGAACAAGTAACTACTCCGTTGAGATGTGTTAAGAGGTATTTGCTTGACATTTATATTTTCCCAGGATGTACTTCAGGGTGTGCCAAGTGTAGAGAACAACCGGAGGGCTGTGATGATTTAAAGGTCGGTATCCAGTTGATGATAAATGAAGGTTCCCTGCAGTTTGATAGAAAACCGAGTTACCACAATGTTACCAAAGAAGATATTGCTGTGATATCTATTCATTACACCCCTGCGCACATTCTTGTCCCATCAAGGGCACCTCCTCTGATGATTACAGTACCTGGTCCCAGGCCATACACCAGTGAGAAGGTTGTCTTATGGCATTACGGTGCTGATGTTTATTACCACGGGGTAAAGTAGGAGGTTAATGCTCGTTTGTCTGAAAAAGAATGTGCTGAAGGTGATAAAGAGGAAATCCATAACTTTTCTGGTGTGGGTCGAATGACTAGAAGTGGGAGAGTATTTGGGCCTTCCAATGTGCAAGATACGGCAGATGCTTCTGCAAGAGAAAAAGGGACACAACAGGTAATGATTGGTAATCCAAGGGTTACGCCAGCCAATGTGACTCAACCAATTCCGATACCAGAAGCTTCTTCAGTTCCCGGTGAGGTTGAATAGCTAATGTGAATTATCAAAAAGAGTGATTATAGCATAATTGATCATCTGAGCCATACTCCTACCAAGATGTCTATCTTGTCTCTGTTGATTTATTCAAAGCCTCACAGAAATTCTTTGATGATGTTATTGAAGAATGCGTTCGTGCCACATGAGATAACAGTCAATCAGTTTGAAAATGTCTGTGCTAATATATCTTTCGGGAATGGTTTGGGTTTCACAGATTTCGATCATCCTCCGGAGGGACCAGACCATAACAAAGCGTTGCATATTTTGATGGAGTGCAGGGGCACTACTTTATCTCGGGTTTTGGTAGATACAGGATCATCCTTAAATGTATTACCCAAGTCAGCATTGATGAAGATTGATTATTCTGGATTAAAGTTGCGCCCTAGCGATTTGATGGTGAAGGCATTTGATGGGTCTCGAAGGTCAGTATTTGGGGAGGTGGAGTTACCAATCAAGGTCGGTCCTCACACCTTCACGGCCACGTTTTTTGTGATGGATATACAGCCAGCATACTGTTGCTTGTTGGGGAGGTCGTGGATTCATAGAGCAAGAGCAGTCACTTCTACTCTTCATCAGAAACTCAAGTATCTTACAGAGGGAAAAGTGATAACTGTATGCAGCAAAGAAGAGTACATCGTAAGTTATTTGACGTCATTTCGTTATGTCAAAGTTGAGGGAGAGATTCATGAAACTCTGTTTCAGGCATTTGAGACAGTTCATGCCGTCAATCTTCCTCCTCCAGAGCAGAAAAAGAAGTCAGAAACTGTTATGTCTTCTCTCAAAGATGCAAAAGCTGTAGTGGAAGGTGGTAACCCTGAGGGTTGGGGTCAGGTGCTAGATGTTACTCCGAAGTTTGATAAGTTTGGTCTTGGTTTCAGCCCAGGTCAGCAGAGTGCAGCCCCCAGAGCATCCAGTTTATCTACTCCTATGAAGTTTTCCCGTCCTTGTGCTACTCGAGAAGGACACTTCAATGCAGTTGGCGACGATAGGGCTGATGGCTACAATGTTGAAGATTGGATTCGTGCAAGTATTCTAGGCCAGACACTCAACAATTGGACTTCTGTGGATGTTATCCAAGTTTCAAGCGCAGAGGAGTAATTTTCTTGTTTCTTTTATTATCATATCATAATTCCTACATTCTGCCCAAGGTGTAGTGGATCATTTGTGTAGGGCCACCATGTTTATTTTCAAGTTTATCATGAAATAAAGGACGTTTTTGCATTCAAAATCTTGTTTCTTTTTCTTTTTTCACTGCAATGTTTCTCTTTTCACACACTGTCACTAAAAAACGCCAAAATGTCATTCATGCAGATGCACTTCTACCACCGATTCTATCGATAACGACTCTGTTATGGCTCATTATGACTTTGATACTCCTATTTATCAAGCTAAAGAAGAAGCATATGAGGAGTGTGATCTACCTGAGGAATTAGCAAGATTGTTAAAACAAGAAGAGAAAGTTATCCAGCCGAATCAAGATTCAATTGAGGTGGTGAATATTGGCACAGAAGAGATAAGAAGAGAAGTCAAGATAGGTGCAGATCTCGAAGAAAGTGTAAAGGTCAGATTTATTGAGCTACTCTGTGAGTATTCTGATATCTTCGCTTGGTCTTATGAGGATATGCCTGGGTTGGATACAGACATAGTGGTGCATCGACTACCACTCAGAGAAGGTTGTTCTCCTGTCAAGCAAAAGCTCCGAAGAACTCATCCTGAGATGTCCAAGAAGATCAAAGAGGAGGTCTAGAAGCAGTTGGACGTGAATTTCTTAAAGGTCGTCAATTATTCGCCATGGATTGCAAATATTGTGCTTGTGCCCAAGAAGGATGGTAAAGTCAGGATGTGCGTGGATTATAGGGATTTGAACAGGGCCAGCCCTAAAGATGATTTCCCTCTTCCGCATATTGATGTGTTGGTTGATAATACTGCTCATTCTAAGGTGTTCTCGTTCATGGATGGCTTTTCGGGTTACAATAAAATTAAGATGGCTCCGGAGGATATGGAGAAAACAACATTCATCACGCCTTGGGGAACTTTTTGTTATAAAGTGATGCCGTTTGGTTTGAAAAATGTCGGGGAAACATATCAGCGCACTATGGTTACTCTCTTTCATGACTTGATTCACAAAGAGATTGAGGTATATGTAGACGATATGATTTCCAAGTCTGACACGGAAGAGAAACACCTTGTTCATCTGGAAAAATTGTTCGAGAGATTGAGGCAGTTCTTGCTAAGGTTGAATCCGAATAAGTGCACCTTCGGGGTGAGATCCGGCAAGCTGTTGGGTTTTATTGTAAGTGAAAAGGGTATCGAGGTGGACCCAGCTAAAGTCAAAGCGATACAGGAAATTCCTGAGCCAAGGACAGAGAAGGAAGTACGTGGTTTCTTGGGGAGATTAAACTATATTTCCAGATTTATTTCTCATCTCACAGCCACATGTGAACCTATGTTCAAGTTGTTGAAGAAAAATAAGACAGCGAAATGGAATGAGGATTTCCAGAAGGCCTTTGACAAAATAAAAGAGTATTTACAAGAACCTCCAATACTCATGCCGCAAGTGGAAGGAAGGCCACTAATCATGTATCTAACTGTGTTGGAGAGCTCAATGGGTGGTGTTCTCGGTCAGCACGACGAGACAGGAAAGAAAGAGCATGCTATTTATTACTTGAGTAAGAAGTTTACGGAATGCGAGTCGAGATACTCATTGCTGGAAAAGACTTGTTGTGCGCTTGCCTGGGCCGCCAAACATTTGAGGCAATACATGTTAACTCACACCACCTACTTGATATCCAAAATGGATCCAATCAAGTACGTTTTTGAGAAGCCAGCTCTTACGGGCAGGGTAGCCCGTTGGAAAATGATACTCACCGAATATGATATCCAATACACTTCTCAAAAAGAAATTAAGGGTAGTGTACTGATCGACCATCTTACTCATCAGCCCGTGAACGATTATGAACCGATGAAGTTTGATTTTCCAGATGAGGAAATTGTGTATATTTGGGATTGTAATATGCCAGACTCAGACAAAGGACCCGAGTCAGGATCGTGTTGGACGCTTGTTTTTAATGGTGCCGCTAATGCCATGGGTAACAGCATCGGAGCTATTATCACTTCCCCTGAAGGACACCATATTCCTTTCACGACTCGTATCTGTTTTGCTTGCACTAACAACATGGCCGAATATGAGGCTTGCATTTATGGCATTAAAGCGGCGATCGACCTACGCATCAAATTTTTGAAAGTTTGCAGGGATTCCAATCTTGTTATTATCCAGATTAATTAAGATTGGGAGACTCGCCATCAGAACCTAATTCCCTACCGTGAGCATGTTATGAAGCTAATTCCGTACTTCGAAGAGATCACGTATGAGCACATTCCCATAGAAGAAAACAATCTAGCTGATGCACTGGAAACCTTGTCCTTCATGCTCAAGGTCAAGTGGGCTAATGAGGCACCTTCCATTACTATCAGAAGTTTGAGTGAGCCAGCTTTCTGTTTTGAGGCCAGTTTGGAACCAGACGATAATCCTTGGTTTTATGATGTTAAGCGGTACCTCGAAGCATAAGAGTACCCTGAGGGGGCATCCGTCACAGATAAGAAGTTCTTGAGAAGATTTTCAGCCAGGTTCTTTCTCAGTGGTGGTGTGTTGTACAGAAGGCATCATGACGGTCTACTGCTTAGATGTGTTGACAAGAAAGAATCAGCTAGAATCATTGAGGAGATACATGAAGGTGACTTTGGGACCCATTCCAACGGGCACACCATGGCTAAAAAGATCTTGTGAGCAGGTTATTATTGGTCCACCATGGAGACTGACTGTTACAATCATGCACGGGTTTGCCACAAATGTCAAGTCTATACTGACAAGGTGCATGTGCCGCCAGTACCTTTGAATGTCCTGACCTCCCCTTGGCCATTTGCAATGTGGGGAATTGATATGATCGGCAAGATTGAACCGATTGCGTCCAACGGGCACCGTTTCATTCTGGTTGCTATCGATTATTTTACAAAGTGGGTCGAAGTTGCATCCTATGCCAATGTCACCAAGCAGGTGGTAACTCGGTTCATTAAGCACAACATTATTTGTCGCTACGGAGTACCTGAAAAGATCATTACTAATAATGTGTCTAATCTGAACAACAAGATGATGAAGGAGCTTTGTGAGTCCTTCAAAATCAAACATCATAATTCTTCCCCATATAGACCAAAGATGAACGGCACTGTCGAAGCGGCCAATAAGAATATCAAGAAAATTGTGCAGAAGATGGTGGTAACCTATAAAGATTGGCATGAGATGCTGCCTTTTGCTTTGCATGGTTATCGTACCACGGTGCGTACTTCGACTAGGGCAACCCCATTTTCATTGGTTTACGACATGGAAGAAGTACTGCCGGTAGAAGTCGAGATTCCTTCTCTTAGGGTCATAAGAGATGTTGAGCTAGATGAAAGTGAATAGGTACAGAATCAGTTGGATCAGTTGGAACTTATTGATGAAAAGAGATTGACGGCCGTATGTCATGGTCAGGTATATCAACAAAGGATGAGGAAAGCTTTTGATAAGAGGGTACGACCTCAGTGTTACAAGCCAGGTGACCTTGTGCTAAATAGAATAATTGTTCCCCAGGGAGATCCCAGGGGCAAGTGGGTTCCAACTTATGAAGGACCTTTTATGGTCAGAAAAGTTTTCTCTGGAAGAGCGATGATGCTCACGACTATGGATGGAGAATACTTCCCTCTCCCTGTGAATGCTGACGTAGTTAAAAAAATACTTTGCATAAAAAATAATAAGAGCCCGCTAAACTGAAAACCCGAAAGGGTGGTTTAGGCAGAAAAAGGGTGTCCTGGTGAATCGAAAACCCGAAAGGGCGATTCAGGAAAAAGTTATGGACTTAAAGCAAATGACTACGCTCAGCATGAGCCCTTTGTTTCTTTCCTTCGGTCCGTCCCCTGGCATAAGCTTGAAGCTAATCCGAGAACAATCTGTCTGAAAGAAGGAAGATGAGAGTCATAAAAGTCATAGCAGAGTCGGGACTTGATGGATATTTAATTTTTTACGTTGCCATTTGTAAACACTTGTTTGCTTTGATTTTGTAATTACTTGCTTCCAAATGTAAACGCCTTTTTCACAGGCTGATTACTCAAAATCAATAAAATATCTTCTTTCAAGTATACGTATGTGTTTCTTTTCCCCCTTTTTACCATTTTGTTTTCAAAAACGTCCAATATTTTTGATAAGCATGAGCATATAAACTTTGTAGCCCTTACATAGATATGGTAATCTAAGTCGTGGTTGGTCGATCGCTTGAAATACGGATAACAAACACCTCTATTACTGTGAAGGGTCATGTTTGTTTCTCTGTTTGGTGGACTTCTCTTTCACTCTGTTGGCGTTTGCCTTGCCATTCTGTTTCACAGATCTGGGCTGTTGGTAAAGAGTAGGGGTCAGGATAATATGAAGGTTACGGCAGATCAGCGGGACCGGTGAGCCTGGTCGGAGATACTTCTTCCCCATAATGACTTTCATTACATTTCTTTGCTGCACGCTCATGTGTCATCTTGATTGATTGCTTTAGCATTGTCTGCATATAGGATTTTGTTTAGGGCCGAATGTCAGTCTTGATGTGTTGAATGTTTTTGCCTTGAAATATTTTCATACAATATCACTCTTTAATCGTTTTTTCGGGCAGTTTGATACCAACGGTGCCAATTCTTTTGCTTAGCCAAGAGTTTGGAGGAAGAAGTTTAGTTAAAAATGGTGACTGTAGTGGTATGCTTTTAAGTAGAACCCTGTTGATGATGTACAGGCATTGTTTCAATTCCCAAACACTGGAGATATAAGGGAGTTAGACCCTTGATAACCCCTCTGAGCCTTCGAAGTAGGAGTTTTCTTTCTGTTTGAAAAATAGAAATAAACCTTTTTTAACCAGGGGCAGGGTAGATGTTCAGTTGATTTGCCCAAGCATTCAAATTTCAGAAGGAATGTCCCCTCTGAGGATCACTATAGTTTATCTTCCACATCACAAGATCAAAAATGTCTAAAACATGATGTTCATTTCCTCACAAAGCCCTAAGGTCGAGATCGAATCGATACAACAATGGATATCCCTCGCCGACCAAGGAATGAGGCATTGGTTTCCTTCAAAACAAAAAAAAAGGAGAAAAAGAAAAAAGTTCAAAGACCTAAAGTCACTTTGACTTGTTCAAAGTGGAAAGTATGAATATGAAAGAAACAAAAAGCTTCGCTAAGTCGAAACTTAAAAAAAAGCCACTTAGGCAAAAGTTAGGGCATCCCGCTGGACTCCCAAAATGGAAATTCAAGAGATGTTGTCCAGGCAAAAGTTAGGGAAAAGAAAAGCAAAAAAGGGGGAGAGATTATCCCTTTTTTTATCAAAGGAAGAACAATAATGTCAAAAAAAAAGGAGAGACTGAAGCAACAAAAGTTAAGCGACCATCATGTTGGAGAATTTGTCGTGATCACTCAACCATTATAAATCTTTTTGAAAAATGAATGCTTGTGATGAGTCAACTGAACTTAGGATAGGAGAATATCACGAAGGGGGTGGGCACCAAATAACTTGAGCCTTTGAAACTTTTTTTTCCAAAAAGAACCTCGAACCAGGCCATGTTACAACCTCTAAAAGTCCTAACTGAAACTGGGGTTTAACTTGAAAGCATACTACAATAGGATAACATTTCCTAAACTCCCAAATATGCGCTGCATATTCAGGTTGGTATCTTATCACCCGCATTTTGACTCATTTTTTTTATATAAAAAAAAGAAGGGGGAAAGAAAAGTTTTTTAAAAACATTTTTGCACTCTAGCCAGTGATTCATTCACAACAGAGATGCGACAGTTTGTTAAAGTTTTCAACTTCAAGGCTTAAATAATTATCGCATCAGGTCTATCATTCTCAATAAACATTTTTCTATATGCAAAACAGTTGTTTGACATCAAAAAGTTTACACGTTGAACACCTGTAAAGAGCTTAATGATGGTCAGGAAGGGAATGTTCGGCTTTCTTCTTCTGCTTATCCCTTGTGAAGTTTCGTTTCCCCAGTGGAGCTTCCTTTCCCCGGTGAAGTTTCATTTCAGCAGCAAAGTTTTATTACTCCAGGGATTTTCTTTCAAAGAGCCTCGTTCCAAGACCTAAAGTTTGGATATGTCGCTTATCCCCAATGGAGTCGTTAAGTTGGAATTTACATTCTGAAGAAGTTTCAACCCCCCTTTGAGATTGCCATTAGAGGTCCCTCGCCTTGACCCCTCATTTCCCAGCCAATCTATTGACCGGGGCATCTTTATGTTAAGGACCTTCCTTTGTTCCCCAGTAAAGTTTTGATACCGTGTGACTGTCTGTAGGATTCATCCTTTGGTCGCGTTCCAAGAGAATATCTCTCCAGCAAAATAGTTCTCAACGGAGTTCTATCTCCCCGGTGAGGTCTCATCTCTTCGGAAAGGCTTTATTCCCCCAGCAAAGGTTCTCGTCCCTTTCCAGAAGCTGCAGTGTCGATCTGATTTTCTCTAGGAGTTTGTAATTTATTTTTGCAGCTCCTCTCAATGTTTGTTGCCTGTTTGTTATTCTCCGTGAAGCTTCTTCTCTTTGAGGTTCCTTCCCCAGTGATTTCCCATATTCCCTCCTCTCTTCGGGATTTTGCAATTTATTTTTGCATAGTCATGTCAAATTCTGACTTCTTGGTCTTTGGCTTCTCAATTGGCTATTCCCCAGTGGAACTCTTAAGCATGCATCATTACATTGCATCTGCCGAAATGCGCAGCATTTCCATTATATGGAGCATTGCGCTAAAAAAAAGAAGAATTCAAACATGCATAGGAACATAAGCCATTATTATTTCCGTAATCCCCAGTGTTTTGCTAATACTTCGGATTTGATTCCCAGCGAGGTCTTCATCCTCATTATACACCCCATACCAATATCCTTCTGATGTCAATCTTTTGTTTAAATGACTACTCTTGACTGTAGCTCAGTTTCGCCCTGGCGCGGTCTTCTCGAGTTTAGTCTTCACTATCCTCTCCAGTTCATTCCAATGTCTATTGATGCACCTTTTTGAATACCAGTTTCATCCTGATATTTGCTTTCAGCGAATTTTAGGTGTACGCCATATTTTCCTTGCTTTGGGTTGAGCTCAGAGTTTCATCTCCTCACCTTGTGCATGAAATCCAGTTTCGTCCTGGTACTCATCTAGTTTAGTTTCGCCTAACTAGTTATTTAGTCGAGTTTTGTCTCGTCTTTGTTCTCATACCTTGGGACCTTTTGATGGTGTTCGTTTACCGAGTGCAGTGTTCGTACTGCGTCCCTGGTTTGAAATCAGTCTCTTTTGTTCCTTGGATTCTTCTATCAGTTTTCGTTACTATTTATCCATTGATCTGATACCAGCAAGTGTTTTGAGAAACATGCACTCTCATCACTTCGCTTTAGGTCGAGTTTCGCCTTGTTACCCGTGTGTGAAATCTAGTTTCGTCCTGATACTCATCTAGTTTAGTTTCGTATGACTGGTCTTTGATTTGGGTTTCGTCTCGTTGTTGTTCCTCATTTCTGAGATTCTGTCAGTTCCTTCATATTGTCTATCTTAGTTGAGGATGGCAAGTGTCCCTATAATCACGCACTCTGGCCAATTTGCTTTGGGTCGAGCTCAGATTTTCGTCTCCTCACCCGCGTACGTTTTCTGTTACGGAGCTTAGTTTCGTCTATACTCTGTTGGTTGAGTTTTGTCTCACCCCTTCCTTTTGAAGCCCATTTTTGCCCTGGCACATCTGTCCGGAAGTTTAGTTGTGTCTACTCTTCTTTGTTTTCGTTATGTCTCAGTCTGTGTTGCAGCTTCATTCTAACGCATGTCTCGGGAGTTTTCTGTTTCCGTTTCTTTCAAGAGTGTAAATTTTCGGGTTCTTTCGTATTCAAACATCTTCAACCCTGAACGCTCGAAAGTTATCACTTTTCTCACTTATCATGTTGGAGATATTTGAATAGGGGCAGCTTTTTCACCCCAAAATTTACCCTCTTGATTTAGGCTTATGTTTCATCATGAACATCATAGTGCATTGCGTTTATACATTGTGATAGGATCAAAGTACTTTGGTTACCAAGTTTTCCTCAAAGCTTTGAAGGTTGATTACATGGACAAGCTGCCCAAGAATTATCTTATCATCTAAACCTCTGAGTCTTTTGAGCTCAAAAGTTTTTGCATATCTCAAGATGCTTTATTCATCTCTTTGGACCCCTAGAAGATTGGAGCTGGTGTTTGATCACAAGTGGAATCACTCTTTGGATTCACCAGTCAAATTAGGGTTTTGTTTGAGCAAGGCTATTGGCCAATATACAAGTCTTGATTTGGAGAGCTATAACATCTCTTTGGTATCTAAGAGGTCCTTGTACAAGGAATTGGTCAAGATGCCCAGAGGATTTGAAGTTTTGAAGATGATTCACCAGTCTCCTAATGTATTGACCAAAATTAGGGTTTTGGTTTTCATCAGGTTTTCTTGAGAATTTTGAAGGGAAAATTTGCACATGGCCTTTATATGTTTGGAAGATCATATGTTTTAAGTTTTAATCATCAATTTTGAAGGGAGGTGGATCAATTGATTCAGAGGGGCAAAATGGTCATTTTGGTCAAAATCAGTCAAAGTCAAGGTTGACCAAGTGAATTTTTGGCCAACCATCAATTCAAGTATGTAATTTCCATATTTCAAGTCCATTTTGGTCTTTGGTTCAAAGAGATTGAAGTTTGGGTTGAAACTTATTCTTGAAGAAACCCTAAAAGTTACTAATTTTGGAAAATGAGGACTTAATTTCAAAAATTCATATTTTATTCATCCTTGATCAAGAAGATGTAAATGAAATATGCTTGGAAAGATAAGAGAATGATATTTCACCTCCTTTTGGTCTCATGTCCAAATTGGCAAGGAATCAAAAGTTATGGCCTTTTGAAGTTACAAAATTATAGGTCATTTTTCAAAATTAGTGAATTTCAAGCCAAATTTTGGGAACCTTAATGGATTAATTTGCAAAAACTATAAACTAAGACATTGTAAATGTTTTCAAGACCTTTCCAAATTGTGTTCATTTGTGCCAAAATTCAAAAGTATGAGCAAGTTATGAGTTTTGGAAATTTGAGGCATTTCATTGAAATTTGGCAAATGTGCAAAATGGCCATTTCTTGCAAACTCAAGTTTTAGCCATTCTTCTTGCTTCTAATCAAGACCATTGGTAATTTTTGACATGCTGAGGGCCATCACACTCACTATTTCGTGCCCCATATGGTATTGCACATGTTGGAATCAAAAAATGCAAAACTTGCTCAAAATGGCCAATTCACCAACACTTCTTCATCTCAAATGATTCTGAGCTGGCATTTTGGGAGTGTAATTCTGAAGTTATTTGGCTCACAAAACGCATAAGAGGCAGAAGAATGCACGAGCAAAACGCATGATTCACTATGCACCTCATTTTTGGCCAAAATTCCCAATCCTACCCTCCAACGGATTTAAGGACAAACTTCCACTTCTAACCTTATCTACAAGCTCTATATAAGTGAAAGCAAGCAAAGAGAGAGAAAGAGAACGCGCCATTTGCAAGAATTCCATATCTGAAATTTTCTTCCATCTTCTGCAACTTGATTCGATTCTCTCAAATCCTTGGTGTTTTCTTCAAAATTCTTGCGGATTCTGCTTCAGCAAAGCAAATAGATCAAGCCAGCACCATTTGTTTGCATTTGGAGTGGAGGAGACAGTAGATCACTTTTCACCTTGAGGTAATGATTCCAAACTTCGATTCTTGAGATGCACTTGATTATTGAGATGTTTGAGCTTGAATTCATGTTCAATGATGTTAATGGAATCATTCTGAAGCTTTATAGCATTTAATTTGATGAATTATGCATGTTTGAATGTTCTGAAACTAGAAATTCAGAAGGTTTTTATTCATGTTCATGACTTGATTGTGGATAATATGGTTGATGATTTGATTTGATTCGAATTGTTATGGATTCCTTGCCATGCTAGCTTTAATTTGCCTTTGATTTCATCAAAAATGATGCAAAATTGAGTGAGTTACACTGATCTGAAAGTGAGCCCTAATCCTGAGATATGCGCGCGTTTTTGGATGTCTAGAGGTTGAAGATGATGTGGTGGCACATCATGATTGGTCTGTTCAAATTTTTTGGATTATTTGAATTTTTGTTTTATAATTTTATTTCCATGATTTTATTTCTTGCTCAAAAATGATTGGAAAATTCTGAAAAAATTATCATAAATTCAAAATAATATTTCTGACTTTGAGTATTTTTTTGATATTTTTTTGGAATTATATGATTGGTTAAAAAAAATTGTTCGGTTTAAATAATTAATTGATCAAAGATAATTTTTATTTTAATAGTTCCTTTGACCTAAACAATCCACAAAAATTATTTGAGACTCCCAAAATAATGTGAAAATTGATTCTGACTTTGGTTCATCATTTTTCTTATTTTTGATTAAAAATTTAATTTCAAAGGATATTTGTAATATTTGTTTGTTTTTTTATTTTTTTAATACTTCTATTAATTCAAAAATTCCAAAAAAAAAATCATGTGATCTTGTTTTTAATCATAGAACCTGATAATATTTTTGTTTTGCCCTTTTTGTAATTTTTGGTTATATTTTGCATTTTCTTGCCCTAAAATAATAATTTCATTATTAATTGTTTGTTTTTTTGTTTTTTTTATATTTTTCTTTTATCCAAAAATTCACAAAAATTCAGGGATGTATGCTTTTAGCCCCAATATTTGAATATAATTTTGTTTGGCCATTCTCCTGACTTTTGGATGTAAATATCATTTTGATATGTGGATATTTGTTAAATACCTAATTGTTTGAATATTAATTTCTTTCTTGTCTTTTCCTAATTCAAAAAAATATAAAAAAATGTATATTCTGACATTTAGGGTTCTTTGGTGATTTGTATGATCTTGACTCGATTTGTTTGAATTTTGATCTCATTTAATCAATATTTGAGATAAAAAGTCAAAAAATTAGGGTTTTGTTGCTTATGATGCAAGTTCATTTTCAAAATTCACTTTGCCTTGGTTTTTCTTGGGATGCAGGTCTTAATTATGGTTCATGGATGTATTGGGATTTTGAAAACTATTTTTCTTAAATTACTTGACTTGGTTTTGCATTTTTCCACAAATAATTTTGAAAACTTGTCTAGTTTGGTAGTTTTGCCAACTAGTCTTGAACTTTGAATTTCATTTGACCTCTTCCCCAAACATTCATGAACTTAGGGCTTGTATTCTGACTTCTAAACACTTCCAAGATGTTGAGATATTTTTGGTTTGAATTATGGATCCTTGTTTCTGTTTTTGGTATAATTTTGAAGTGAAGGTACCCAATTATGTTTGCATGTTTTGTTGCAATTTGTTTGATTGCCAATGAACTTGAGTGAGGCCTATAATTGGGAACCTAATGATCATGTTGGTTCTGACTTGTCCATGTTAACTCAATCCATTCCACTTAGAAGCCTCATGTTTGAATATTTTGAACCATTTAATGCCTTATGTAGGTTTCATCTCCTATTGTATTCATGAAGTTGTGTTTGAATCAATTGTGCATGATTTAAATGTATTTGCTACTAACCTCCATGGTTCTTGTTCATATTATTCTCAAGCTCTTATGATCCTTGATTGACACTCAATTGTCAATTCAACATAGTGATAGTAAAGAGCAACATTCCTTTGATTCTTTTGACCTAATGTGTGCATATGCTTGTCTCCTCTTGCTTATGATGTCTAATATTTGATAATTGCCACCATGATTATTCTCACTTCTTGACCTTTTGGAATACTAACTTGGTTGTTGAATATGCGAGGTACTCTGAGAAAGTTGCCACTTTTGGCTTGAGGCTTTTATGTTCCACTTTATTTGTGGAACACAGTTTATTATATTGGCATTATTTTTTGTGTTTGGCATGCTTGATGGTTTATGCAGGATACACACATCTTCGATAGTGAATGTCACACTTTTCCCATGGGATTTGTTCATATCTGATAATTTGCTTACATCTTGATGGTGCAATTGCTGACTCAATTTGTCTACTGATGCCAGCTTGCTTGAAGTTTCTCTGGGTTTCTTTTATTTTTGCTTGACTGCTACAGATAGTTATCTGTTTGGTATTGTACTACCTCTTTTCTCCCATTTTCATTTTGCATGATTCTCTGATTGCATGATGGGATCTCTGTTGCTGATATATGTTAGGAGGCCCTCTGGTTTTTTTTATCTGATGCATGTGTTGTGATTGATTGATCGATGAGTCACTCTATTTAGATATTGAGATCACGACTTCGCTCTCATTGCATGTTCCATATAGGATGTTTATTTCTTTTCTTCTTTAATTGTTGATCGATGAGTCACTCAATTTAGACATTGAGATCACGACTTCGCTCTCATTGCATGTTCCCTATAGGATGTTTATTGCTTTTCTTCTTTAATTGTTGATTGATGAGTCACTCAATTTAGATATTGAGATCACGACTTCGCTCTCATTGCATGTTCCCTATAAGATAGTTTTGTTAAGCTTTCTTTGACATGCTGACTAAGGTAGGAATCCATGTATGCAAACATAGGATAGGATTTCCCCTTTATCCTCAACCTTAGGGTCAACCATTGTATGATAACCCTAGGGATAGTGCTAGGCTAGTCTCCCTTAGTTGTTTTTTTCTTTCTTTGCATCTTGCATCTTTAAAAAAAACCTGTTTTCTTGGCAAATCATAAGAACACCTCTAATGAACTCAAATTCTTCTTCAGAATAAAAGATACAAAGCAATTCTATTAGTTTGTGTGCCTTTTGGCTTTGCTTTTAAACCTGTTTTATTGATGTTTTGCCATCTCTGCCATGTTATCTCTTAGCCGATGTTTCGCCATCGCACATTTGCTTAAAGCCGATGTTTCGTCATCGCACATGTTTGTTATCCTACATTGATTCTCAATATCATTGTTAGGTGTGATGTTTTTTCATCCGTTTTATTGATGTTTTGCCATCTTTGCCATGATATCTTGTTATCTTGAAGCCGATGTTTCGCCATCGCACATGTTTGTTATCCTACTTTGATTCTCAATATCATTGTCAGGTGTGATGTTTTGTCATCCATTTATCGATGTTTCGTCATCTTTGCCATGATAACTTGTTACCTTTTAGCCGATGTTTCGCCATTGCACATTTGTTTGAAGCCGATGTTTCGCCATCGCACACGTTTGATATCCTACTTTGATTCCCAATATCATTATCAGGTGTGATGTTTTGCTATCTGTTTTATTGATGTCTCGCCATTTTTTTTTTGCCATTCTATCTTGTTAACCTTTAGTCGATGTTTCGCCATCGCACATTTGTTTAAAGCCGATGTTTCGCCATCGCACGTGTTTGCTTATCTAACTTTGACTCCCAATGTCACTGTTAGGTGTGTTATTTTACCGTTTGATGTTTCTCCATCTTTGACATGCTACTTTATTATTTTGTTTTAATCGATGATTTACCATCTCATTTGTTTGTTTTATTTGATGTTTTGTCGTCTTGACTGTCTTTGTTTGTCTTAATTAAAAAACACAAACCAACCAAAACACGTAAGCCGAACTACGGCTGCTCTGATTCCTTAAAAGGGATACGTATAGGGCCCAACCGAGCACATCTTTTTATTTTCCCTACATTATTTTCTTTTTCCTTTTGCATGCATTCCATTTTCAGTGCTAAGCCATAGACGTAGGATTTGACCACACCCATTTAGATTAGACAACAAGAGTTGATACCGTAGAGTACTACGGACGTGTGGGGTGCTAACACCTTCCTCTCACGTAACAGACTCCCTTACCCGATCTCTCGGTCGAAAGACCGTGATTTCTCCCTTTCCAAGTTTTCTCGATGTTTACCTTTCCCTCTCGGCGGGATAAAAGACGTTCGGTGGCGACTTCATTGATGTTTCATTAACATCCAGATGACAGGTCTCGGCCGGGTGGTTTCAACAAGTTCTCAAAATCCCCTCATACTCTCAAAAACCATAATTATCCACAAAACTTCCACTCTTGAGCTTTGAAGTCCAAATCTTTGAATCTCATACCTTACAAGTTTTTCCCAAACAAACCATCTAAATACTTCACATACACCATATAGAAGTTGTTCAAACATAAGAACAACTCATGTAACATCATTATCATCACCTTCCAAACTCAAAAACATTGTCTTGCAAGTTAACTTGGTTGGACAAATTCGAACACTTTCAGTACAAAGTAAGGATTGGAACAACTTTAAAAGGGTTCGAAGGAGCTCAATCAATCATCATATTGCAGCTGGAAACATCCATACACGTTTTGAGTTTTCACTTCAAGAGGTAAGTTTTCTCAAACTGTAATTTCCTTGTTCATACATCATTTTACTTTCGTTTTCAAAAGAATAAAATAGGACACATCAAAGTAGAAGAGTTGCAAACACTCAAAACCACAAAAAAATGATTCTGGAAGTCTGACACGGCCGACCGTGTCACCTGACACGGGCCATGTCAGGAAGAAAACAGGAAAAATGGCAAGACAGGATCCTGACACGGGTGCCCGTGTCAGCACAGCTGGGACAAAAAAAGACATGCATAATTATACAGAGTTCTGACACGGGTGCCCGTGTTACAGGACACGGCCCGTGTCAGCTTCAACATCAAAAATCTTGATTTTCTTAGACTTTTTTGCTATTATTTTTATTCAATTTGGTTGTAATAGTAATTAGGTTTTAATTGCTTTCATTCCCCATTCATAAACTTGTATCCTCATCCCCTAAATGTTGTAATAGCATAGGACTTTAATTTCCGCAATTTATCGCTTTCGAATAAAAATGCTAGTAATTAGGGTTTGTATGGAAAGATAAAATCAATACTAGAAAATCCTAATCCAAGATAAATCAAGCATGAAATATAAAACACTTGCACACTTGCACCTCTAGGGTTAACTCCACTTTGTTGCCTTAAATAAATGGTCATGATATGCATGTGAGACACTTTAGAAAAAACAATCAAAAATACAAGATCATAGTCCATCGACGACGCTTCGAATGTTGCCTTATAAATGATCTTACACCCTTAAGGAAATGCTAAGGTATCTCACAACATTGCATTTTATGACTATACGATGACCCACGTCCGTCCCTTTACATCCAAAGATAGGGCTTCTTACCAATCAATGGTAAGATAGCAATGTCAAATGAAGAGAGAAATGAATAAAAGACTTTTTGAGTAGGTAGAACGTTCTTAGTTGCTTGCTCAAAACCCATCTTCAAAAAACAAAACATCTTTTCAAATACACCAAACACTTTCAAAACATGAAATATTTTCAAAAAGTCCAACACTTTGTATGCATTCTTATAGAGACAAAAATCATTACAAAGTTTGCCTAAACTAAGGTGCTTTTCAAAAATACTTTCAAAAACCACCACAAACACATTTCAAGCAAAGCAATTTCAAAAGTGATCTAGCAAGCAACTAAGATTCCATAGTTAACTATGGATGAAAAGGGTGCTAACACCTTCCCTTTTCATAACCTACCCTCCGAACTCAAGAAAAAATCTCAAAGGTCTTTCCTGTTCTTTTCACCCTTTCCTTTATTGGATAAAAGAAAAGTCAGTGGTAACTCTTGTTATCCATAACAACTGCGATCAAACACAAAACACCCAAGTCAGTTCTCCCACCATATGACAGAGAGCTTTGATCTTTCTTGGGAGGTGTGCAGTTGCGTTTCTTGAAGGAAGAAACGTCGCGCTTCTCCCGTCTTGGCGGACGGCCATGTCTAGGTGGGGATTTTCTGGGGGAATCTTGTAGTCGGTGTCTCTGAGGAGGAGACTTTGATTTATTATTCTCCCAGGGCCCCTATATTTTTGTTTTACTACAAGATAAGGGCGTTAGTCTGGTTGAGGGAAACGAGCAATACTGCAATGTTCGGGTCGACATTATGAGGAATGTGAGCTGACTGTAGAATCTTCGGTAGTTCCTCGGAAGGTTTCTTGGGACGGTACTCGTCCAAGAATAGATGGTTTTCGTGTTGGCCGTCAATTGAATTTGGGGACGCAGTCCAGCTGTCGCGGAAGCCGAGGTTATCCTTAAGGTGAGGATGTTCTTGACTTTTGTAGGTCCTTATGCATTGGGGAAAGTGAAGCCTTTACAGTTAGGTGGTGATCATCACGGTCAGTCATGATTGATGAATGAGGAAGATCTTTGGTCTTCAGATTTCAGGGAACAGAAAATGGGGAAGATAGATCCGCACAATCGATGCTAGTGATCTTACCTATTGATAAGAACTTGCAAGATGGTCGGATGATGATCTTCGAACAGGCTGGAAAGTCGAGGAGGGAAAAAAGGGGGATTGTACCTGCAAGGCACTTCGACGATCAAGTAAGAGAGGGAGCAAAAGAGATACAAACAAAGTGTTAGGGTTTTAGTGATGAATAGTGGATATTTGATATATGACCCTCATATATGTGAGGGTTTATATAATGCCCCCGGCACTTGGCTATTGGTCCCTATTATTGAGCCTAGAGATATGAGTCCATAAAAATAGGTAACTGCCAGGACTCAATCAAAATGGGAAGGTATGCTCGTAACTAGCCGTTGGATCTGAGAAGGAGGCGGATTACAGGCAGATGGCCGTTTTGGACGTTTCTCAGTTGTCTGCTCGACTCGTGTCGGGATGGCTGGAGACAGTTGTCGTCTGGGTCAGGCGTGCATGTCGGGCATCGCTAGTCGTGTGTCCAGGGCGTGGTCGACCGAGATGTTTGGCCACTGTTGTTGGGCCGTGCTAAGGGTGAAAGTGGATTGGGCCAATTCTAGTCATTGGGTCAGTCCAAAACACTTTTTATTTTAATCAACCTTTATTTTATTTCTTCTTTTCAGCAATTGATTGAAAAAGACAGATCAAAGAGGTTGCTGCTAAAACAATAACTGCCAGCTAAAAAGCAGTTCAAGAAAATCCTATCAAAAAGTAATAATCAAAGGTTTTTCTCCAAATGATAACTCGATTTTCCAAGCAAACTCTAAACTTCTTTGATCTAACATTATCATTATTATTTCAGGTCACTCAGAAAGCACCTCCTAAACCCTTGAAACGCAAGAAGATTGATATTGTAACATAAACACAAGATCTTGAAAACCTTGAAGATTCATCCCCCGAACCTTCCAAGTTAAAGTAGAAAAAGAAGACCAAAACTTCAAAGACTGGACCTTAAAAGGAACCAAGTACCCCAAAAACTGCCCCCACCATAAAAACAAAGAAACAACAAGTTGATGCTCCAGAGATCGTCAAAGATGATCTGGACCACAATTCCCCTTCTGATCACGCTGAAAGAAACAACTTGAGTCCGGATGAAGATGCAACTAAGGTAAATCATTTCACCTCAAATTCTTCTTACACCAATTCCTTTGGATACTCACCAACTTTTCCTTTTCAGGAAAAACACACAGACACTGCTAGTTCTAGCATCAAGTAAGTCATACCTCGCTCCAGCAACTCTCTTTCTCTTAATCCAAAGTCGAACAAAAGTTCTACAAGAAAATTCATCCAACCACTCAATATTGTTCAATAATTCTCTTCGCTAGCTGTCGAGTGTCAACATTCTCAGCAATATTTCTCTGGCAGTGATGACGAAAACTTTGATCATGAAAAAACAAATAGCTCGGGTGAAGATATGTCTGACCAAAATAAAAACTCCAAAGATTCTCCTTTAGAGAACTCTGATGACAATGATGATCATGTCAACAATGCGTAAGAGGATTTGGATTTATCTGATTCTTGTAAAGAAGAGCCAGACAATAATGAGCCCATTAATGATAACGTTCACCAAGAGACTGCACCAAATGCCAAGAACACTTTCAGCACCATATTTAATGCCAAACCAGCTTCTACAATGACTACTACCTCTCTCTCACAAGAAGAACTAAACAACCTCAAAAAGAATAAATCTTTTGAGTGCCTAAGGCTGATGATGAACACCAGGATCAATTCATCTGAAAAATGTTCAAGTTATTCGACAACATCTAGTGGGAATTCCACACCAGAACCTACTAACAAACTCCTTATCCTACTAAAAGAACAAATCTTTGATGTAGATTTATTTTAGGTTTTGATGGACGACATCATGATTTTGAACAAGATAAAATACTTGCTCAAATAAATTGATAACCTCAATGCGTCTCCAGCCATTTCCCATAAAAGATTGTCATTGTTGAACTTGTGGAGGCTGATGTCCTAACAGGGGACAAAATCATCGTGTCTTCAGTGGTTGTACCAATTGGAATTTCTATAACATTTTGAGCATTGTTCTATGGTGGATTAGAGGTAGTGGTATTTGTGTTTGTACGCATCCTTTCGGGAAAATTTCTCCCACTCCTCAAATTCATGCATAAACTAACATTAATAATGTATTTTGCGAAACCACATACAGAGAAGTCAATGATTGTAAAATTATTTCAAAAACTAAGCACAATATTCCACTAGGTGTGCCAATTTGTTTACCTTGAAATTTGGTAAACACTGTTAGTCTCTTATTAAAGGTTACTTGCAAGACTGATTAGGGAGTATTAGAACAATGTGCATGAAATTTTCCAAAATATGTGTAGACAGTAAGAGTATGAATGATTTTGACGGTGGGAAAAATCACATTAATAATGTAAAACAAATTAAAGTTAAACCTGGATGGAAAAGTAAAGAGTTCGACAATGAGAAGAACGGGAAAGGAATGTAAATTCAAAAATAAAGCTTTACATAAATGTAAATTGGAGATCAATCGCACATTGCACTATTGGAACTCTGAGTTTTTTTAGTTTGATATTAAATTTGACACCCAAATTCTATTGTAAGAACCACTATTTTTACTGACATCTAAATAATTGCCAAGGGAGGGCTTTTCTCCACTAAATGACACGTCCTCTACTGCATGCCCCTTGCTTTGAAAAACTTTTTCCATGTGTCCCTTCAAACAAATAAGGCTCAAAAGGAGTTATTTAGCCACGTTGTACATGTCAACTGTCGTGGTCGAAATGTATGCACTTGCTGCTAGAAAAATACTAAGTCCAGAACTTCATTCTAGAGCAATCTTTCGACGCCTTCTTGCCAGCGTCTTTATGTCGAAAAATGTTCACACATTTGTCGGAACATACTTTCTAGATCACAAAATCTTCACTAAGAGTTCTCTTCATATTCTTTCTTGATATGTTGAGATTTGAGGATGCCGAAAATTTCAGCTAACATCTTCCCACACATGTGTAACAGCATGTTCAACATAGAAGAGGAGCAACAAGGAGTCATACGGGGCTCCTAGAAAACTATCAGAAACGAAAGTAGCAGCGGTAGGTTTCTCCTATTGGGCTTCAGAGGCTTTAAGGACTTCATAAGCTAGAGGGTCAGCAGAAGACATATGCCCTTTAGAGATCGATGCCAGAGACACGCAACCTTGTGAAGCCCGAGACACGAGATCAAGTAAAGTTAACACTTTTGTGTTAAACAAACTAGCACTAACTCGTGGCCTCGAGTTCATTGCCTCAGTACAAACATACGCATGTTAGAATACAATTGTGCCTCAATCTCTCCTGGTTTCAGCCATTATTCCTATAATAGAAACCAGGAAATCATATCAAAACCAATGGAAGTCAAATCTAGAGATGCATCGCCTTAAATAGGAAAGGAAAAAACTGGAGATACATCTCCGTAAAAAGTGTGATTTTGCAGAAAAACCAGAAACTCATCTATTATACCTTAAACACCAACAAGTGTGAATGCATGTTTATACATGCTACCTATTTTAAATGTAACTACAACCTAATGCATTTTAAACAACATATTTTAACCAATAGGTGCATCACAACTCAAAAACAGAAAGGAAATAAGAAACTTACTGATTGGGAGGGGTTATGCGAAAACTTGAATGAAGTGAATAAAATGTCTTGGAATTGATTTCAATAAAGTGGAAGTAGTGTTGAAGCTTGAAAAATGGCCTTGTTGGTTCTTGTTCACGAGCTCCAAAGTGATTTTGAAAGTTTAGAAAATGAAAAAGAAAGGGGAACGGTTCTGGCGCGAAGTATATCAAATAAACTCGTTCAGAGATGCATCTCTGTAAAATTCGCTAAAGATGAATTTTTAAATAAAAACAATTATAGAAATGTATCTTTGAATATATTTTTAGCCAAAATGAAATGACTTATTCACTAAAACGTTGAAAATTGTTATTTGAATGTGTTTGAAATTACATCTTTAAAATCTAGAGACTTTTTTGACTTTTCACCGTAATAAACTAACATCCCATACTATTTTCAAACTATGAGGGATAAAACCACAAACACTCAAGATGGATCAAGAAATAATATTCTTTTTAGGAGATTGATTTTTGAGATAAAACCACTTACACTCGAGATGGATCAGGAAATAATATTCTTTTAAGAGATTGATTTTTGAGATGCTAATTCAAGGAAGTCTGGTCACCAGATTGGAAAAGTATTATTATATTAGCTCGAAAATTTTAGGAAAGTTAGTTAAAAATATTTAATTTTCAATTTATCATATAAAATAAATATAAAAAATACCAAAACATTTTGGTTGACATTTAATAGATCAACTAATATTAAATATTTTTGAATTAAATAAGATAATACTACATATTAAGAAAGCTGGCATTAAATAGTTTAAAAGTTGTTTAATTTAATTTATACTAGTGATTAAAATTTGAAGTCATTTTTTTATTATACTATTAATAAGAGGGAGTATTCACCACCACTATAAATATAACTAAAAATATAAGGTGAACAATAATATCTAGAGAGTAATGCAAAAATAATATTCCCTTATTATTTTTTTAAATATCGTTATTTATTATCATTTTCATTTTCTTAACTACCGCATAAAACTCAAATGAGACACTTAATATGAGAAAGAGAGTATTAAATAGAGATATAGTTAAAAATAAATAATTAATATAATACTAAAATTAAAACTGATATTTATTTTTAAATACATTTTATTTATAAATAGATCAGATCATTCATAGTAAGAGGAGAGAATTCACAAAAGGATGCCCTACTATTTCATAAAAGAATACAAAACTTCTAACTTCCATCGGTCTGTCTGAGATAGAAATCATGCTACTTGTCCTAAGACTCAAATTTACAGCTATTGGGCAGGGAAGAGGCTGAAAGGCGTGATTCATTTGTCGGATCTAATGAGCATTTACTTAACATCGAAGAAAAAACAACTGTAAAGTAAATATGATGATAAAGAAAAAACACTAATGTTCTTTGAATCTTTATGTCTATGTTTGTAAGCAACTAGTCAAGCACTACAAAAGAAATTCAGTTTCCATAACGTTCTTTTGGTTTGATTCTCATCAGTAACAAATTCATCAAGGTGTAGTGACAAGGGTTTAGTATGAATTACGGAAGAAAAAAAATGTTAGTGACAGTGAAAATGGAATAATCGATCATCAAAACAGGAAATATAAATGTGAAATCATCAAAACAACAAAACTCAATTAGCAACATAGTTCAATGAACATGACACCAAACAAGCAAGAAGAGTTTATCAAACATTATGTGGAAAATTGTATAGCCATTCTAACAAATGATTAAGAATAGTCAATCAAGGTGATTGATTGGATAAAATTAACATAATAGAAGCAAAATTCAAATGAACAATAAATAATTCAAGGAAGTGACACTGAACAAGCAAGAAAAACCAATGTGGTAAAATGTATATAGCCATTCTTACAAATGATTAAGAAAAGCTGTTACTAGAGATAGTATCAATGTTTGTCCACCTTCTGAAAGCACAGGGCACAAAATTGAACTTGGACCTGAACATCGACCACCGGTTGTCGTTGTTATTGCTGGTTGAAGGAGAATCATCAATAATGTTTACTTCATTGTCAATTGGTGGAAAAGCCATGGTAGTTTCTTGAACTCCGACATCACTACCACTTCCATCCATTCCTTCAACTTGATTATGATCAAAATTAAACGCCAAAGAACTCCTCCTTACGCGCAGCCACCCCGCGACTTCAGCTGTAACTTTCACACACTTTCTCACCTTGAGTTTAACCAAATTGGGGCACCCAGAAGCAAATGCTGCAATGCCAACGTTTGACACAGGACAACCCTTGATGCACAATTTCTTAAGTGCCACACACTTAGCCGCAATACACTCGATATCAGCATCAGTAACGGTACCAATTCCACAAAGAGCAAACCTTTCCAAACCCTGGCAACTCGAAGCAATTTCAGCCAAACTCAACGATGTAGGATACATCGCAATCAGCACAAGCTCTTGCAACTTAGGACAGTTTTTCGCAACAGAAATCAAACCATCATCACCAATTCTGTTAGTCCTCCAGCCATCAATGTGAAGCTTTTTCAACATCTTGCAACGCTCAGCAACAGCAACAAGACCATCATCTGAACACTCGGGAGTTTTCACAAGATGCAAAGTCTCCAACTTCAAACACTTCGATACACCAACAAGACCCACATCACTTACCTGAACCTTCTCAAGATGAATCTCAACCAAAGTATTCAATTTCCCCACCGTTGCAAGCGTCGAATCCCAATTCCCCACACACCCAATCAGCTTCAGAGTTTGAAGCTTCTTAGAAGCAACAATCAACGGCATAAAACTCTGCCCGTTACCGAGCTCCTTCAAACAAATCGATTTCAACGAAGAACAACCATAACCATTTTCATTACCATAAACCGATTCAGCATCGTCATTGTTATCTCCTCGAAGCCTCTTCACAGAAAGCTCCTCAATAACATCACTATTATACACAACAGCATGAACACCCTTAACACCAAAGAAACACGAAACAATCGAAAGCTTCTTCAAATTCTTACAATTCTTCGCAAGCCCCAACATCCCAATCTCGGTAATCTCCTTACACCCGCGCAACTTCAAGCGCGTGAGATTCTTACAACGAAGCGAGATCAGAATCATCGCATCATCATTCACGCTCGTCGATTTCCGGTTGCAACGTAAGGCAAGCTTCGACACCGAATCGAAACGCGCGAACAAAGAAGGAACAAAATCCAACAGTTTCGCCTCCGCGTTTAGCGAAAGCCGCTGCCGACTCTCACCTTCCACGCGTAACCACCGACGTGAAACAACAGAGCAGCTTTTCCGATCTCCGGCATCCAGAAACTGGAAAACCCCAGCCAAGCACTCATCAGGAATCTCATCCGTATAATCACCCGGTGAACCTCCGTTAAAGTCACCGGAGGTATCACCGCAACCGAATCGGTTTAAGTTGGAAACATCGCAGCGGTTTATCTCCGGCGAGGGAACGGAGGTTGACGGCGACTGACCCATAAAATCGAAGAAAAATAATAATAGAGAAATAAGATTAAATTTAACGATATTGCAAAATGTGAGAATAGCACGAAATGAAAAGAGGGAGACACCCGTCAAAGGGTGAAGCGCGTGTCGTCTCAGTAACCACCAAGGATGACGAGTTTATACCGTATTTCATTCAAATCAAAATTAAGTATTGACTTCTAGAAATGTTGAAAAATGGTAAAATAATGAGTTTTATTACATGATGGACCTAGAATTAGAAATTGTTTTATTTTTGCTATAAAATTAAGCTAGAATTGATTGTGTACATTAATTTTAGGATTTAATTCAATGACTTCGTTCAACTTTAATATAAACTAAAATGGAGTAGTATTTAGTCTTAATTTAGACCCCATACACTGTGGTTCATATTGTCATATTTAATTGAATGTGGTTTATTAACAATATCAAACTTTTAATTGTTCCACTCTAGACTATTAAGATTTTCAAAAGACTTTTTTTTTTATATATATTCTCTCTGATTTTTATTATGAAAATAATATTTTTTAAATATATTAAATAATAAATATATCTAAATTATATATATGCATCAAATATGCTAATTATTTAATGTACATATATTATAACAACGGTTCAGAAAAAAGAAGTTTATGTTAAAAACATTATAAAAAATTTAACTATGCTTTATTTTTCAAATCAAATTGTTGTTACTTTTATCTAGAACTTTTGGTGCTAAAATTTGTTTATATCTAATTCATTCCATGTTTAAAAAAATTTAAGATTTTGGTGATGAATTTTTTATAATATTTTTAAAATAGAAACAAAAATCATTATAAAGTTTTAAAAAATAAATGATAACTAATTATATTTCATTTTAACAAAAGAAAATTGCTTACTAAATAATTTTAAAATCTAGTTGTTATGAAAAAATTATAAACAGACTAAAAATGAAATATTGAAATATTAAAAAACATTTAATATTCTTTCATTACTAATTAATTTATTATTTGTTAGTTTTTTATATATAATTTTTATCTTTGGTTAGTTTTTATATTTTATTTTTATAATATTTTACAAGTTCAAAATGCATATAAAGGTTACTAATAAAAGTTAATAAATAATTGGTTCATCTTATAAGTTATTGTTATTTTATCAAAACTTTTTAAAAAGGATTTAATTAACAATCTGATCGTGGATATTGTAAATAACAATTGGGACCTTTGACCTATCTTGGCTTTTTTCTCATAACTTGGCTGAAACCTTAGTAATATAATGCAATTTTTTGTTTTTGTCTTTGCCGCCATGTTTGAAGTATTTTTCCTTGACATGTCTACCCTTCTTGAGCACATCTCTACATATAGATTTGATGTAGTCCTGGTTGTCATATCCTGATTTTTACTTCTAAGATCTCATATCATTTTGATTTATTACATTATTATCAAGATCACAAACTTGGTTGCTTCATAACCTTCATCTCTCAGAGTCTTGCCCCTGTTGAGATCATCAAGCACCTCCTTTGTGTATCTTTCTCTTTTGTGTTTATATACTTTATGTTATACTAACCACTAATCAAAATACCAAAAAATATACCTTTTTCCTTTTGTTTATTGTGCAAGGAAGGTCTTGAATCAAGAACATCAAGCATGATTCCCTCAATTAGGGTTTGCTTCCTCAAAGTCAAAGTGTGGTCAATCATTGATTCACAAGGGCTTGATCATCAAAGCATAACTTTTAATCTTAAGGCATAAGGTCTCAAGCATCATTCAATCTCATCTTGATGAAGAGTACCTCAAAGATTCATAGCTTGTTTCTCAAGAAACTTCAAAGGTTCATGTGTTTATTTCCATGTCTTCTTCAACAAGTTTCCTCATGCTTTGGCCAATTTTAATCAAATAACATTCAAGGACACCTCATGTTGGGTACATATGATCATCAATGTGTGTTGAAGTACAAGAAAAGTCCAAGTTCACAATTTGATTCAAAGTGGTTTAACCAAAAAGTCAACATTTCAAGTCCAAGTTCAAAATAACACAACTCACTCATTTGTCAACATTTTTGAGTGATCCTTTGGGCATATTATTCTCCTTGACATCATCTACAACTTTTATTTACAAGTAAAGATCTAATTATGTTTGGAAGAACATCAAAAGTTTGAAGACATTAGAGGTCACTTTGTGGACTTAGTGAAATTTGACCTAATTTCAAGTGAATTTTGCCCAACTTTCCAATATCATAACTCTCTAAATTTTCAACATCTTTGAGTGGTTCTTTTTACTACTTATCATTTGTGATTCCTTCTACAAATTTTCTTTAAAGATCAAGATACAATTATGCTTGGAAAGCCATGTAAAATTGTATGACATTATAGGTCATTTTGAGAAATATTTTGACTTGTAACTTGAGGTCATTGTACCAACTTCACTTGGTCATAACTTTTTGTTCAGGTGTCCAAATCAAAACTTTTCTTCTGACATTGTACTCTTTGTGATTATGTGATCAAATTGAAAAAAGATTGAGCCATAAAGGTTGAGTATCCAGGTTGGCACATGAGCTTGAACATGGTTGAATGAAACTACATTTTCTATTTTGGCCAGAATTTTCCACTCAACAAAATTCAGTCTAATGACCAAATTAGCATGTTTTTTCCACTTAAACATGATTAGTGATGTCTCATGTAGAAAAACGACTCATAATGAACAAGAATTGGTTACGTTTTAATGCTCCTCAAGTCACACGTTTCTTACTTTCGATTGCAAACAAGTTCACACGAATTTGGATTCATTCCGCACGTACAAACATTGCATCACACTCCTTATAAATAGAGAAACCTATTTGCTTCATTTTCCAGCTTTAGAGAGCAAGAAAAACTCTGTTCAAATTCACTTCAGATCTCCCAATTGTGAGACTTCGTTTTCCTATTTCAAAGCTTTTTCAAGCTAATTTCTCATGTCCATTCGCTTCATTGTTCTTCTTTGAAGCTAAGGGAACAAGAATCAAGGTCTAAGGTGCTCTGAAACTCCCCAACCAACTGTTCTGATTTTCTCTTTCAACCACACTTCATTCAGGTAGTTTGAAGAATCCATTCATTTCAAACTTGATACAATGTAGTCCTTGACTCTCTGGTGCCCATGCTTCTTTTAGTTTTCATTTATCTTGTGTTTGGATCATTTAATTTTAAAATTTGTTTTTAAATTTTCACGAGTTTCTTCAAAATTCTCTCAACTGATTTTAAATAAATTTTTATGGTGGATATGATTGAGATGACGATGAAGAGACAGACACAATGGTGTTAGTCTCCGCTTCTCATGTTACCAAATGCAAAAACTCCAGTGAAGGTTAGCTGGAGAAGACAACCCGAGGAAGAAGGTGGTGGCTTGAGGTTGATAAAATGTTTCAACCAATGAGAGGCGGCCACTTAAAATGTTTTTATTGGTTGTTTTAAAATGTGATCCAGTGCGTTTTTCAAACTAAATTCCATCATGGTCCCTCACTTCTATGCCCTTGGATTTGCCACCCCATTTAATGAAATCTGACCCAACGCATCTGGATTTTTCTGATTTTATTTCTTTCTTCTTTTTTTATTTAAATTGATTTTAGTTTCTATAATTTATTTTAAATCTATTTTAACTCCAAAAATTATGAAAAAATTCACAATAATGCTTATGATTATTTTACACTTTGTGTAAATTTTTTTAGATTTTTATTTTACATTTTTCTATTTTATTTTAATTATCTCTTATTTTCTTTGCTTTAATTGGTCTAAAAATAGTTTTCTGATTCTAATAATATATAAACATTTTCTAAAAATACTTTGAATCATTTTTTATTTTTCTATGGTTTTATTTTCCATTTATTTGATGATTTGGTTATACTTTGTCATTTTCTCTTTTATTTTCATTTTTTAAAATCATTTTTAAAAAAAATTTCATGCATTTTAATTATTTGTATTGCATTTAATATTTGTTTGACATATGTTGACTGTTGTTGGCCTTAGATCTTGACACAATTGATCATAAGTTTCATCAAACTCAATGTATATTGGATGTTGATAGGGGTGAAAACCCTAATCCACCAAAATGGATGATTGATTTTGATGATAACTTGATCAATGCTTTGATCTAATTTGAGATTTACTTTTTGTCTTCATATATCCTCATCTATTTCTTCTTTCTTTTTCCTTTTGATCAATTGGATGATGATGATTCATCTTGGTTCAATTAGGTTTAGATTGATGTTTGATGAACTTTCATCATTTTAAATCTACCTCTAAGTGATCAATTGATCACTCAAGGTACTTTGGATTAATGATAAGTTTGTCTCAAGGTATCATGAAGGACTTGCTTGATGTTATGATCTCGTCTCCTTGACTTAGTCTTGATCACATTTCTCTTAAACAATGGTGTATTGTATGTAATAAACCTACATTATTTTGGCCCGGTCTCAAGTAGGTGAAACTTCTACATAAGTTCACTTACAATTTCTTAACATAACGCCAAAATTATCCCGATTCGAAATACTAATTACTAACATTAATAATAATTGTGCTAACATTTAATTTTTCGCACCTTTACAGTTATGTGATTTAAATTCTCGCAATACTGTATGCAATTTACTTTCAACATTTTATCATTCATGCCATTTTATTTTCATTGCCTTTTATTTTATTGTCTTTTTCTCTTTGCCCCTTGGACTTTTTCTTTTTCTTTTTAAAAGATATTAATAAATATTGAACCCTAAAAAACTTAATGGTTTACTTGGACTATGGTTACTATCCTTGGATTTGATTTAGACTTATGGACTTAGATTTAGGCTCTTTATCCTTTGATTTGGAGTTGTGACTCGAGACCTTGATTCATCTGATACCTTGATCCATCTGAGATCTTGGATCCTTCATATGAGACTTTAGGATTTTCATCTGATCATTGGGTTTTATTTGTCTATTTTCTTTTGTGTTTTTCAGCTGATGCAGGAACTTTCATCTGAGACATCAAGTTTTCATCTGATGCATAAGAATTTATGTACACCTTGTGGTTCATCTGATGTTGAGACCTTGAGCTTGCAACTGAGACATTAGATTTTTATCATATGCTTATAATGTTCATTTGATTACTTGCTTGTGTGTGTGTGTCGCTTAAATCCAAAAGGAATGAATGTATGGTTTGACTTATATCGAGATGATTGCTCTATCTTGGTAAGATCTTTTCTACCTTTGCTTTTATTTTATGCTTTAGGAAGTCCCTTCATCTCTTGCATGTCTTATTCAATTTTCAAAACTTCTCTCTTCTTCAAAAACCTTCTTGTTTTATCAAACTTAAACCACTTTCAATAAAAATCATGACTTTAAGTGCATTTTCAAACTTTTTTCTTAAATAAATGCTAAGACATCTTAATCATATTAAACACTTTAAAAAGACTTTAAAAACACTTTAAACTCATTCAAATATTTTGCCTCTTGGCTTTTCATTTTTAAATATTTTCTCAAAGATTAGACATGAGTCATTTCCATAGTTAATATGTAATTCTCCTATCCCCATAATATTGATTGGTATGGTGTTAATTATTTTCCACTTGAAAGAGATAGTGGCGTACTTGTTGATTTCTATCCAAGTTGGAGCCCTTCTTTCATTGTGATGCAAAGGTCTATCTTTCTGATGTTTATGGATGATTAGTTGAGCATTATCCTTAAGATGACAAAATATCTGTTTATTTAAAATCAATAAACAAATAAACGTTGTTCTTTTTTAGAAGAACTGCGTTGTTCTGATTTCTCCATTGCACATTGGAGGTACGTAGGCACATAGCTCTCAATATTTTTCCAGATAAAAATTATAAAAAGGCTTTTCTTTTCTCATCTCTACAATCTTTTGCAAACAACCATTTTTAGCCTTTAACACAAATTTTCAAGAGGTTCCATGGAGTACCATGGATGTTTAGGGTGCTAACACCCTCCCTTTGTAACACCCCGTTTTTGATTAAATGTTAATTCGGTTATTTGAAATAAAAATATTCATAATGATAAAATACTATTTTGAGTAATATTATTTTGGTGTGTATTTGGCTTCGTTTGATTTATCGGTATAATTTAGTTTTTATGGAATAAATATTAATTAAATGTAATATGGTTTTAATAGAATTATATGATATAATTTGAATTAAATAATTGTTGGGGCCAAATTATAATTTTAGAAAGATAGAGGGAGGAAAGTTAGTAGTAGAAGGATAGTTTTATAAAATAGAAAATGAGAGTTAGTAAGAGTGGTTGGGAAGAAGAGAAAGAAGAAAGAAAAGAAGAGAGAAAGAGGAGAAGAGAAGAAAGGAAGCTAGGTTTAGAGTTGCAACATCTTCATCATCTTGTTTCAAGAAAACCCACACCAAGGTAAGGGGTTTGATTCTCCATCTCATATTGTTAGGTTTTGATAGATATATTTTGGATTTGGGGGTAAAATTGATAGTTGATTTATAGGGTTTTGTTGATTGATTGTTGGAATGGTTTAGAAAAGTTGGATTAGGAGTATGGTTTGTGAGTGTATTAGGTGCTAGCTTGTAGAAATTAAGAGTATTGAATGGGAAAGAAAACCATGGTGGTAGAATGAGAAAAACTTAAAAGAATGAAGTTTTCACGTAGGTCCATCCACACGGGCCGTGTTGCTGCACACGGGTGCCCGTGTTGATGCTCTGACTTTGGCAATTTTTGCACGTTCTGGTGGCTTTTCCACACGGGCCGTGTTGATGCACACGGGTGCCCGTGTTGATGCTTCTGTAGCCTCCAAGATTCTGATTTTTCGCACTTCCTTTGGAACCCGATTGTGTTCCGATTTCGGTAGATTCGTCGATGGAGCAAGTTGCTCTGAATTCAAAGAAAATTGACGTGCTAGCATAATCCGACGTGTAGATTAACGTAGTGAAGTTCGTTTTGCGAAATTTCGACTTTTTAAGAATCGACCCGATTTTAGTACGAATGAAATAAGTTGAGTTTAATCCCGAATTTAACCGTTCGAGTTACATTCCGGTGACTCGATCGTGATGAGAAATATTGAGAGTAATGCCGGTTCATCGATAATGACTTTATGTTGAAATATACTTTCCGATTTGGAATTGTTGATAGTTGATGGGTTATGTTTTGGTTGAGTAAGTAACTTGTTTGTATGCATTTTACTTGACGTTGAGATTGTTAAATTATATGTATGCATGCATGTACAATAGTTGATGTTCCATTGGTTGGATTTGATGGTATGTGTATGTTAAGATTATTGTGAATCTTAATTGCATGAATTGGTTATATTGTACATTGCATGGCATGGTTGGTCTTGAAACAGAGACGGTGAAACTGTGGGTTCACATGATTTTATAGACGGTGACCCTATTATGGGAAAAGACGTAGTGACCTTGATCCGGAAGGGAAATATAGGTGGTGGAACATTGGGTCCACAATATCTAGACGGTGACCCTATTGTGGGAAAAGACGTAGTGACCTTGATCCGGAAGGGAAATATAGGTGGTGGAACATTGGGTCCACAATATCTAGACGGTGACCCTATTGTGGGAAAAGACGTAGTGACCTTGATCCGAAAGGGAAATATAGGTGGTGGAACCTTGGGTCCACGAGTCGGTACCGCATTCGCATACGTTGAGTCGTGTTGTGAGTCACATGTATATTTGTGCATGTTATGTATGTGTGTTGATGTGTTTGATTATGTGCCAATATTGTTGTTGTTTGAATTATGGTTATGTGCCAAGGATGTGAGTATTCGGATAATCGGTTTACATGGTTAATGTGTTGGAAATGGATTCCTTGAATAAGGATACTACAGGTGATAAAATGAACATGATCATTATGTATTGCTTTATTTATTGCCATTTCATTTACTTAAAATTACATGTTATATGATTATTGGAATTCATACCCTTTTGTTGGCCAATGCTTTTAATGGCATTGTGCAGGTACCGAGGACGGTAGCGCGAGGCGCTAGCTAACGGATGCATTGGATTGCAATCTGTTTTATTTTGATTAGAGTCGAGTCGATGCTCTGGTAGTAACACATGGGGGGGGATTTATTTAGTGTCGAACTTGATTATTTTGTATTTGGATTATGATGTATATAATCCTTATTCGTGTATATGATGTTTTGTATATGTGAGACTTGATAACATATGCTTATGTGAATTATGATGGCTTGATGCCTTGAATTATGTTTTGATTCCTCCATAAATGGAGATGATGTGAAATTATGAAACTCCGTTGCGTTTGCACGAGAGAATGAAGTAAATATTTATGGTATGTTTGTTTTGTGTTGGAATGCTTATACTTTCAAACATACCCTGTCCGTTTCTCCTTAAAAACTTTGGAATGTGATGTGTGTTGTGGCATCCCTTCCGTGCAATTTTATTTCTCTGATTTTAATCTTTACCTTTAATTGGGGTATTTAGAAGGGGTGTTACAATAGTGGTATCAAAGCAGGTCGGTCTATCGGCCAGGTTGTTTATGTGTTTAATCCCTTTTGGTACGCGACATGTGTGTGAAACACTGTCGGTACTTGATTGTTTCCTTTTCGTTGTCTGCAGAGGTACGTGTGAAATAAGTGGGGGAGAAGTTTCTTCTCTGAAGTTTTGTGCAAGAGGTTGGTTCAGTATACCGCCGATTGTAAGATGTAAGTATTGCCGAGCAGTTGATGCTTCAAGCATGGTTATGTTTAAGTAGCTTGAGGGGTAAGATTGAAGATGTTGTTGTGGTTTGGTAACGATGGTTAATGCCACCTCATGATTGTCGACTGTCTATTGACAAATTGAGGGACTGATCATCCTTAATCTCTTGTTGATAATAGTCGGGAATTGTGTTGTTTGGGATAGACTTGTCTTGCCAACTTATTAGTGTGTGAAGCAGATGAGTTGGCACAAGGAAGTGCATGGTTACTTGAGTTGTGGGCGAATTTGGATTTTGGTGAGAAATAAGATTTTTGGCAAGCGAGCTTCTTGTTGTGATTCTTCTGAAACCTTTTGTGGAAATGTGAGTGAATTACCGCTGTAGTGCGAGGTGAAGTTTTGATGGATTTAGTTTCTGGAACTAGTTGGGATTCGAAGTATCCTTAAGGGATGTTTGTTTCTGAATTAGAGTTGAAGAGTCAACTTGAATATTGGTTTTAGTAGAGTTTGTTTGTTTGAGTGGTTCGCCGTGAAGTGCGCCGATTGTGTTTTTCGAGAAGAGCAAAGGTTACCCAAGTTGGTGTGTCGTTTGTAGTCAAGGAACGAAGCAGATGTTGAGGACGAGTGTCTGCTTCGGAGGATTGATATTTAAGTGAAGCAGTTATTTGGAGTTTATGTGTTTAGTGAGATCGTTTTGAAGTTTGGCTGCCTATGGGTTAGTGTGAGGGTTGAAGATGTTCAGGCAATGCTTTTCAAGATAATGTATGGTCCGGGCGAGTATAAGCTGATGTCATTAGTGTGACTAATGCGTCAGGTAAGATTTTGGAATGTTCCAACAGTACTCTCATGAGTAGCTGAAGAGTTGTTTCATGTTCATGGATATTATTTGGTTTACATCAAGTTAAGGGATTGTGGCAAGCATCCGAGTGTTGCGTTATCAGTAGTGGAGTTAGATTGGTGCATGTTGAGTCCTCTAAAGAAGGAGTTTTGGAACTGTTGGACGTGAGTGTCTTAAGTAAGCAACTTAGACGGCAATATTTTGGACAGTTCCGCGAAGATTTATTTTGTGTCTTGTCGGAGACTTTAAGGTGCTAATTCATAGTTTAGAAGTTCTTTTGTTTTGGATGGTTAACTTTGTGAGTTTGATGGAAGATATTTTTATGAGTTGGTATTGATCGTGAGTATTTTAACCCGAAATGGTTGAGTCACTAATTGGACTTCGCAATGGGAAGCGAATTTGTTTTAGCCGGTGAAAAGTTTAGCGAATGCCTTGATTTTGGTTTTGTTTTGTACTGAAGAACCTGGTGCGACGTGTTGTGATATTTTGTTTTGGACGTAAGATGTATTTCGACATAGAGTTGGAAAAGTGTATTACTACCTTGGAACGATTTGATTTTTCTTATGGAAAATTATCGGATGTGGGAGTTAGAGTTTGATGCAGTTATGCTCATTGGAACCTTATAGGCACAGATGTTAACGACAAGGAGATTGGAATTGTTGAAGACAATTCAAGTTGAGTATGATCTATAAAGAGACTTCGTCTGTTGTTGAGTTTATTAAGTTGATATTGAGGATAACCCAAGAATATCTTATTTGAGATTTATTATTTTGAAAGAATGTTGCATGTTTGTTTTGAGACGCTTGTTGAGATTAAACTCAGAAGGTTATTAAGGATTCGTTCACTACTACCATATGGATTTCGCCGGATACTAATGGTCGCGGTGGATTATTAGATCACGACTAAAATAAGTCTTGACGGTAAGGAATTTGGTGATGGTTTGGTAACCACAGGTACTTAAAGATGATTGATGTTTTATAGAGGAAGATGTTCTATTTGTGACTGAAGTCGGTCGCGACGGTGTTCATGTTGGATTCCATAGAAATTGATGTTATGGTTCTAAGTCCAAACTATGTTGTAATTTCAGGAGTATGAGACGAAATTGATGAGTAGAGTTCTTGAGAGAGTGTTTGGTTTGGATTACCACTTTAGAAGATTGAAAGATATGAGAGATGTTTCGAATAAGAAACCAGTGTATTAATCGTTGCGACGATGCGAGGATGGTGATTACTTAATTAAACTTTGGGAATTGAATTGTTATAAGGGAAGACTTCGTGGAAGTCAAGTGTATACATCAAAGTTTCACAAGTGAAATATTTGGACAGTATTTGAAGAGGTCAAACTATGTCGTGTATTTCAGAGGATCAACGAACGTTGATCAATCGAGAATGAAAGAGTGATTCTTCGAGTTGATGAAGCTGATGTTGTGAGGTGTCTTGATGAGTGTACGCTTTGAACGTATCCATTTTGGGTGATTGGGAAGTTGAGGATTAACCAAGTTGTTTTACGGTTGGCATCTTATGCATAAAAGTGACACATCATGGTTTAGATATCGAGCATTGAGTTTTAGCGAGTATGTGGGATTGTTGGATTTGGGCTAGTGAGTTATAGTCGCAAGTCGTCAGTATACGTCCTAGGATGAGTGGTGTGTCGCAGTTCAGTTATGATTGGGTAACTTGTTATTGTTCAAGGGTGGTACGTTGGTAATCTACAAGGACGATGTGACCTTGTGATTTTTCTGGAATGAGAGCGATAACTGCAAGTGTAATTCTTGAGTTCGTACTTATGCGTGAATGATGGCATCTGTTCGTATTTGCGTAGCACGCGTGGTTTTATCCTTTCTGATTGTTTCAGTTTTGGTTTGTATAACCATTTTGTTGTTTTTGTTTTAGCGATGGTGTTGGTGTTGTGTCGTAGGACTTTATGTTCCTACCTTTGGTGACTCGTTTCCGAGGCGTCGGTTCGAGTGTATGACTAATTCTATGGTTGAGACGTTAGGATGGTATCGATCTTGTTTGTTTAGTTCTCGAGCGAACCGGTGTGTCTGCGACTTGTTTAGTTGTTGGGTGTTAGTTGATTGTCGAGTGCATTGTATGGGCTTCGCATCTCGGCATGGTTGTTCTTGTCTAAACGTTATGGCTAGGGAGATGCCCTTGTGTTAGGTGTATTTTGTATGTTGTTTAATTAACGCAAGGATTGAGTGGACGAATGCGTAGGCATGTCCCGATTTGTTCGTTTTGGTCAAAATTTTCGAGGCCGAAAATCTTTTAAGTGGGGGAGAGTTGTAACACCCCGTTTTTGATTAAATGTTAATTCGGTTATTTGAAATAAAAATATTCATAATGATAAAATACTATTTTGAGTAATATTATTTTGGTGTGTATTTGGCTTCGTTTGATTTATCGGTATAATTTAGTTTTTATGGAATAAATATTAATTAAATGTAATATGGTTTTAATAGAATTATATGATATAATTTGAATTAAATAATTGTTGTGGCCAAATTATAATTTTAGAAAGATAGAGGGAGGAAAGTTAGTAGTAGAAGGATAGTTTTATAAAATAGAAAAGGAGAGTTAGTAAGAGTAGTTGGGAAGAAGAGAAAGAAGAAAGAAAAGAAGAGAGAAAGAGGAGAAGAGAAGAAAGGAAGCTAGGTTTGGAGTTGCAACATCTTCATCATCTTGTTTCAAGAAAACCCACACCAAGGTAAGGGGTTTGATTCTCCATCTCATATTGTTAGGTTTTGATAGATATATTTTGGATTTGGGGGTAAAATTGATAGTTGATTTATAGGGTTTTGTTGATTGATTGTTGGAATGGTTTAGAAAAGTTGGATTAGGAGTATGGTTTGTGAGTGTATTAGGTGCTAGCTTGTATAAATTAAGAGTATTGAATGGGAAAGAAAACCATGGTGGTAGAATGAGAAAAACTTAAAAGAATGAAGTTTTCACGCAGGTCCATCCACACGGGCCGTGTTGCTGCACACGGGTGCCCGTGTTGATGCTCTGACTTTGGCAATTTTTGCACGTTCTGGTGGCTTTTCCACACGGGCCGTGTGTTTCCAGTGATTTCTGGTAAACAACCGCTAGTCTTCCAAACTATCGAATAATCTTTCTGACTGTTATTCAATTCCTCTGGTAACTCACAGGATCGACTAGATTGATCCTAGGACTCCTTGGATATTAAGGTTACTCTCACGATCGAACAGATATTCATGGTTGATATTGTATATGTGTTTGGCTTATTTCGATTTCTCTCTCTCTAAAAGTCTAAATATGTAATCAAAATGTGTGTGTGAAAACTAAGTTACATGAATAAATGCTAATTGTAAAGACATGTAAAATTGCATAAAAGTGAAGTAAATGGTTTCGACTTACAAAACAGTTAATATAAAGGATTTCTGGAACGTAAAAGGTTTGAAATATGAAGAAAGCGTTTAATGCAAGAAATCTTTAAATGACTTTAAGTAAAAATATGCGTTCGAAGGATAAGACTTGAAGGCAAAGGTATGGAAAATATGACAGTTTTCTGAGATATAAAGTGCTTGAAATATGAAGAAAACATTAAAATGTAAAACTTTGAAGAAGAGATTTCGAAGTGAAAAGACTGTAAATGAGAAAACTTGTAAATGTTATTTGACAAAAGGATAAAGGAAAGTGCTGGAAATGGTAAAAGGTTTTCATTAAATCAGAAATACATGGTGCTATCATACATACATTTCTCTTGCATTCGTTTCCCTTGCCATGTGGTAGTTTGAATGTTACTGAGTATTTTGTATAATAGATATGACACACGAAATCCTAATACTAAGACTTCTATTTATACTATTTCGACCATAACGGTCTTGCTATAGGATTATGCCACGTTTAGAACATGCAGGACAATGCCTCTTTCGTCTTTCCACGTGTCCCCAAATGCTCCAGCACATAACTTTCAAACTTCGAAAGTCCCGCTTCCATTTGAATTTAAAATGCTTTGGTACTTCTCCGTTTCGAACGCTCTTCCCAGACACAGCCTTGTTGTTATTTCGAGACTTCTTTAGATATGTTCCCATAATTGCCACTCGAAGCTCCAAGCTTTGACATACTTATTCGAAACATTGCTTCTGCTACTTCGAAACATGACGCTTTACCTCATTTTGATCAAAACGTTTAATTCATTTGGCTTCTAATAACATTATCAAAATCTTCAGCCAACAAATTGCCCCTTTAAAATATGTATTTCGATTCCTCTGAGAAATACCTATTTTAAACAACTACACAAGATTTTGATGGGACTTTCGAATCATCGTAACATTTAATGCATTTGACTCCAGTCACGTCAATCATAGCACCTTTTGGATTCCTTAACCACCTGGAGCCACTTCACAGCATGGTGCAGTTACAAATAATGATTATCTTTAAATCACGCCTATTACCCATGTTAACTTTACGCCACCTCTTCATCACACCAACCCATGATCTCCACGTATCACACCTTTATTCGGCGGATGCTTAAACTTCCCCATTATAAAACATCACCAACTTAATCTTTTTCTTTTCTTTTCACACTCTAAATCTTTTACCCTCCTTCTCTCGTAAAAAAAAATCCAAGCTTTCAACATCTTTCAAAAATGTCTTCTTCTACTTCATCCCAACTCAAGAAAGTCTCCAAGAAGAAAGGAAAAACTGCAGGAGCTACCATGGAAAGTAAAATCATCACTCACCAAGGTCAATCCGTTCTTGCCCCTCAGATGATTTCAAAAGAAAAAGAAATGATGTATGCGTCACAGGTACTCATTCCTACCAACGTTGCTGGTAAGAGGTTAGCTTTAAATGGCCCTCTTACGGTTTTTGAAATATTAAAAGACACCAGGACGATTTTCCCAGTTTGTTATAGCTTCAAACCCTTATTTAACAAAATGGACGCCCCTAAGGCAGTAGAATCTCCTAGTTCAAATACCATAGAAACCCCAACTGTTCCTCCTAAGGACCCCTTTGTTTTGGATTATGTAAAAAGTAATTTTAAGCCATTTCGATCTTGCCCCACCTCTGATATTGCTTATCAAAATTGGTTCACGAGAGTAGAAGCTAAGAAATCCCAGCAATGGGAAGAATTAGGCATCTATAACCTGATTAAGCTATCGAAGCCTGGTTTCACCTACAGCCACCCTCTGCTATTCGCGTCCCTTTATTTCTGGGACAGTACCTATAACACTTTCCATCTCCCAGGTGGAATGATCACCCCAACCTTCTTCGACATAGCGGCCATCACTGGGCTATCGCCAGTGGGAGAAACTTATATACCCGACAACGAAGAACACTCAAGCATAATTGACTTCGAAGTCAAGCTAGCCAATTTTTCCAAATTTATCAGTCATTACCATGCTGAGGGGGACAATGTGTCTGACGTAGAGCACATTGCTTTCTTAACCCTGTGGCTGTCAAGATACGTTTTCTGCAGTAGATCCCTACAGGTAGCTAGTAGGTTCATTCCTCTAGCTAGGGACTTGCATGAAAATCGAAAAGTGTGCCTAAGTGAACTGCTCTTAGTTGACCTCTATGAAAGCCTGAGGTCAGCTGTTTCGAGCCTCAAATCCCACACCTCCAAAAATATTCTATTGGCTGGCTCTTTTTGGTTACTCCAACTATGGCTAAATGCCATGTTCGAACCCTCCTTATCAACCGCCAACACCATTGATGAGCAAGATTCTGAGATAAATGATAGGATAGTCGAAGGCACTAGGCTTCGAAGATTAACTCCCAATGACGACAAAGATGACTTCAAAGTTCAATTCTCGAAGTACATCATGATATTCTCCAAAAGGCACAAGTTCGAAGAGAGCATGGCGCCTTTTGCTTCGAGGGCTCATGGACCTTCTTGGTTCACCATGGCTCTCTCAGAAGCTATCAAGAGCAAGGAGATTCA
Source organism: Vicia faba (assembly GCA_948472305.1). NCBI lineage: Eukaryota > Viridiplantae > Streptophyta > Magnoliopsida > Fabales > Fabaceae > Vicia > Vicia faba. The sequence goes on from OX451739.1 coordinate 854,834,139, forward strand.
GGATGTATGGAGAGCTTTTTTGCTTCCTAGACTCATTTCTTCAAGAATAACCCCAGCCAAGAACCAAATTTTTCTCTTTTCCTACCAACCAAACTTCGTTTCGAGGCAGCTTGGCTTATGCCAACTGATTCCTGAACCTTTATTTCAAACTAAGAGCGCTATCACTTCTGGACGAACTTTCAAGGCACGGGAAGCCAAAATACAGCAAGAACAATATCAAGGCTTTGCCCAATTTGAGCTGATAACCTTCGAACCTACCCATCTCACGGCTAAAGGATTTCTGGAATGGTGGACCAAGTTTTATCAAACTTATATGTTCGATACACTTACAATTCAACAGAAACTAATTGATGCCTTCGATGTGCAGGTACCAACAAAGAAAGGTATGTTTACTCATGCCAAAGAGATTAAAGCTTTCCAAAATTATTTTGAAACTACTTATGACCCCACGCGCTTGGACTCCACTGTGCATCAAGCAGCTGAGACCTTGAAGGAAAAATTTAAACAAAAAGTTTCTAAGTTAAAACTTCCTTCAGGGCTGTCACCTGAGGATAGGTATAGGTTGGCATTCGAAATGCATCCACCTAAATTTCCCAGATTACCTACCTCAGAACTGGCTCTGGCTTGGTTTCCCCCATATCCATGGTGGTTTACTTGCAAAGAGATGTTCAAATATCTTCAAAGGAAACCAAAGCCATCTGAGACTGTGACATGGGCTCGATACTGGCTTCATGATTTCCCAGGACACCTTCGATACGACCTTTCTGCCATGTCAATTAAATCTGATCAAGGCACAGGTGCGAATGCTTGGGAAAATCCCAAATGTCTTTTATTTTCCATATCTTTAACCTTTGCTTTAATTGTTTCGATTTTCAGCCATCAGGATAAAGACAGCTGCCTCGAAGTCGAAAGAAGGGAGTGCCTCTCAAGCCTCCATCGAAACTACTGACAAAGTGACTCCACCCGAAACAACCACTATTGCTGCAACCATAACAACAACAATAATACCAACAACAACCAGTGTTCCAATTCCAACGGTAATCACTTAGCCTTGATGTTTCGAATTCACTCATGCTTTATGATTTGCATCTAATTCTTCGTTAAAAATTCTTTCAGACCAACAAGCTTCCTCCTACTACTCCCAAGAAGCGGAAATCAAGCACCACTGGGGAAGACCCCAAGGCTGGAGGAAACTTAAATACTGCTTCGAAGAAGAAGCCAAAGAAAGATATTTTGAAAAGCACCGTTCCAACTAGTGTCTCTGGACTTGATTCCAGGGATGCTGCTCCCTCACCCAAATCCAAAAATCCACCTTCGACCTCCAACCCAATGTTGGAACGTATAGCTAGTAACCTCTCCTCTGAGAGTCCACAGGTAAATTGAACCTTAAAATTTTTTTACAATACTAACTTCTTATTACCTTGGTGAATGTTTTTTTCTTAACATTCTGTTGTTCCTTGCAGAACATCTTGAATCCAGCTTCCACTATTTCGAACTCACCACCCAGAGCTACTGCTCCGCTCAACTCCTCTCCTCAAGGAGATTCCAGCAACCTGGTTCAAAATAAAGGTTCCTCCAATATGGCGGTTCTGGCTGGAACTTCTGAACAACAGGATGATCAAGGTACCTCCATTCCTCTGAAAGAGATAAACGAAACAACACTTCAAACGTCTGCAGAGGATTTGCAAAGGGCTTCTCTTCAAAAGTCCCCTCTTGAAACTCTTCAAGAGGACCCAAAGGACACTCAAACTGAAGAAGAGAAAGTTGATTCTGGGCAAAGAGCCGAAGAATCTGCAGACGAAGAATCTGAGGAGGAGAATGCCAATGACGGTTCGACTGTTGGGACGGAGTCCAACGCAAATAGCAGTGAAAAGGATGGTATCGACGTGGTGGACTTGGATGAGGATGAAGAAGACCAAGAGCACGAAACAGATGAAGGGGATGGTAATGCAACCAACGAACCCATAGAGGTTGAAATGGACGTGGCTCCCCTACGTGTGGAACTCCCTCAATCCTCTCTGTCTCGAATGACTGACGAGGAACTGGCACTTCTGAGACGAAGTGACCCTATTGGGTACATGAAGGCAAAGTTGGCTCAGAGGGACGTCCCACTTGCTAGGGCTGGCACAAGTTCGACCAGCTATCCTCTTCCCACAGATGAAAGAATTGTTCTTCTTAATAAAATTAGGAAAACCATTCTCAATGTGGATATATTCAAAGTGCTTAAGCAAGATAGTACTGCTTGCTATACTATGAAGGAGCTGCTCACAAAGGTCAATCTTTCCACCTGCTCCTTGCCAGTTAGTACTCTCTTGTTCGATCTTCAGAATTTGCTGGACAACGTAACTGGTTACCTTCTCCAAGACGAATCTGCTGCCAAGAAGGTTCAAGAGAAACGCATTGCCATGGATGCCGCTTATGAACAAGCTTCGAAACTCTCTCAAGAAGCTGAGGATCAAGCTATGCATCTGAAGCAGGCGAAAACTGATTATGAGGCTCGAGCTGAGTCCATCCTTCTTTAGGAAAGGCAGATTCTGGAACTTCAACAGAAGGTTAAGGAGGCTAAAGAACAACAACTAGCCTTCGAAACCAATTCTGCTGGTAACCAATTCGAAGAGCTTCTCAACCAGGGGCTTGCGGAAATGGAGACTGCAGAACAACTTAAAGGAGAAGTGGAAACCTTGGAAGGAGCCAGGCGGTTTGCTCAGCAGAAACTTGAATCATTTCGAAGCACTTTTAATCGATTGAAAAATAATTCTTATTTCTAGATTTTGATGTTTATTTTGACTATAATTTTGGTTTCTTACATGTAATATTCGAACAACGCCATTTTGGCATTTTATCTTGCCATCTTGGCTTTTTATAACATCTTGTTTACGTTGTTACTATTCGAATCTCCTGCAGGCTTGGCTTATATTTCTTTAAATATTTCCCATTAACCTTTAGGACACGTTTATCATCCATGAGTTCTTCGATTTCGTATGCATTGTTTGAGAATACTTTTATTATTCGAAAAGGTCCTTTCCAATGAGGTGACCATTTACCTAACGCTTTATTCTTCTTGTCCATAGGCAATATGACTCTCCAAACCAAGTCATTAATAATGAATACTTTTTTCTTCACCCTTTTATTGTATGTTCTGGCCACTCTTTCTTTTTGCCTCATCAAAATTTCCAATGCATGTAATCTAATTTCGTCCAACTCAACTAATTCATTCATCATCATTTCCCAATATAATGCAGTTGGGATTTCGTTTTGTCTCTGAATTCGAACTGATTGTAGATGAATTTCTACTGGCAACACTGCATCATGACCAAATGTGAGTTGGAAAGGCGTAGTGTTAGTAGCTTCCTTAGGAGATGTTCTACAAGCCCATAATATTTGGTCCAGAGTTTTGTGCCAGTTTCTTGGCTTTTTGCCAATATGCTTCTTGATTAATCCTATTATTACTTTATTTGCTGCTTCGACTTGTCCGTTTGCTTGAGCATAATATGGCGTTGATGTTAGCAATCTAAACCCCATTTCTTGGGCAAATCCTTGCATCTTTCTACCAGTAAACACAGAGCCTTGGTCTGTAGTTATGCTCTCTGGCAATCCGAACCTATAGATAATGTGCTTTTGTATAAATTCAATAATAGCCTCTTGATCAGCAACTATCAGTGGTATAGCTTCGATCCATTTGGTAAAATAATCTATTCCCACCAAGATGTATTTTTGTCCTTTGGACGAAGCAGGATTTATTTCTCCTATCAAATCCAATGCCCATCCTCTAAATGGCCATGGTTTGATGATCAAATGCAACTCACTTGCAGGGGCATGTTGAATTCCTGCATGTTTCTAACATTCCTCACATCCTTTAGCAAAGTCTATGCAATCTTTGAGCATGCTAGGCCAATACAAGCCGTATCGAAATAACAACCATTTCATTTTATGGCCTGCTTGATGTGCCCCACATGCCCCATTATGGACTTCAGACAATGCTAAGTATGCCTCACTTTCTCCTAGGCATTTCAATAATACACCCTCTTGGGTCTTTTTAAACAATTCGTTCCCCATGAGGAGATATGACAATGCTCTATATTTTGTTTTTTTATCCACCTTTAGAGTTGGGTCTGCTAAATAACTCTTCAATGGACTTCGCCAATCTGCATCTGACAAAGTATTTATGGCTAATATTTCGAATCCCTGTTTCTCAGCATATCCCAATCTCATACTTTCCAGATCCGATGGTGTGAATCTAGTAGCCATAACTCTTCCCCTTAATTCGACCAAATCCTTGAAGTTCTTGGTAGACACTTTATAACCTGAAGCCAACTGCGCTAAGTCATTTGCTTCTTGGTTCTCTATTCTTGGTATGTGTTGAATATCCATGTATTCAAATTTCCTCAATAGCCTATTGACTATGACGAAGTATACCATTAAATTTTCCTTTATGCACTTGTATTCCTTTGTGATTTGTTTGACCACTAATTCAGAGTCTCCTTTAATTTCGACTCTGGTTGCCCCCAATTCCAACAAAGCTTCAAGTCCAACAATGAGCGCTTCATACTCAGCTTCGTTGTTAGAACAACGAGGACCATCTAATTTATACTTGAATTTTGTTGGAATTCCTTCAGGAGAAATCAGAAGGACTCCAACACCACTTCCATTCCTGTGGGTTGAACCATCAAAGTACAATTTCCATGGTTGCATTTCGACGTAACTCATGACCGTCTGCTCAACCAAAGAATGGTCCACAATGAAGTCATGGATCACTTGACCTTTCATAGCTTTTAAAGGCATGAAAGTCAACGAATATTCTGTTAAGGCTAAAGCCCACTTGCCAACTCTGCTATGCATTATTGGTTTTGAAAGCATATGTTTAATGACATCGAAATGAGATGAAACATAAACATCAACAGGTTTTATATAATACTTGAGTTTCATACAAGAGAAATACAAACAGAGACATAGCTTTTCTAAATTTCTATATCTGGTCTCTGCATCATTTAGCACTCTACTTAAATAGTATATGGCTCTTTCGACGCCATTGCTATCTTCTTGTGCTAGCATACTACCTATACTAACTTCAGAGGCAGATATGTACAATCTCATGGGCTTCCCCCATGAAGGTGGAGACAAAATAGGAGGATGAGAAAGGTATTCTTTTATTCTGTCAAACGCCTCCTGGTGAGCTTCGTTCCATTCGAAGGCTTGACCTTGCTTTAGACGAAGTAACGGAGAGAAAGCTTGGGTTCTTCCACTTAGGTTCGAGATGAATCTTCTGAGGAAGTTAATTTTCCCTAGCAGAGATTGCAACTCCCTTTTTGACGCAGGTGCTTTCGTCTCCATTATGGCTTTGGTTTTGTTCTGGTTGATTTCGATTCCTTTCTTGTGAACCACAAAACCAAGAAAATCTCCAGCCTGCACAAAAAATGCACATTTAAGGGGATTCATCTTTAAGCCATGTTTTCTCATTCGCTCGAATGATCAGCTTAAATGATGCAAATGTGTTTCTGCAGATATAGATTTGATGACTATATCGTCAATATACACCTGCATGAAGGTTTCAATGAAATCATGAAAAATTGAATTCATTGCCCTTTGATAAGTTGCCCCAGCATTCTTTAAACCAAAAGGCATCACCACCCATTCGTAGGTGCCTAAGGCTCCTGGGCAACGAAACGCCGTCTTTGCAACATCTTCTTCAACAATGAAAATCTGGTTATACCTAGAGTATCCATCTAACATACTCAAGTATTCGAACCCTGCAGAAGAATCTACTAGCATTTCTGCCACAGGCATGGAATATTCATCTTTAGGGGTTGCAGTGTTTAAATCCCTAAAATCTATGCAAATTCTTAAAGAACCATTTTTCTTAATAACAGGTACTATGTTTGCTAACCATTCGACGTACCTTGTTGTTCTGATGAATTTGCAACGCAGCAACCTTTCGATCTCAGCTTTAATTTTTGTGAGAATCGCTGGTGCGAATCTTCTGGGAGTTTGTTTGATTGGCCTCTTGCCATCTTTGATTGGCAGTCTGTGTTCGACCAACTCCCTCTTTAAACCAGGCATCTCGTCATAATCCCATGCGAAGCAATCTTTGTTTTCCTTAAGGACTTCGATCACTTCCTTCTTGAGGCCTGGGCTAAGTTTAGCACTTATGTAGGTTACTCTTTTCGTTTTTTCATCCCCTAAGTTGACTTCTTCGAGTGGATCCTGTGCCAACATTTTGGCACCTGAGTTTATGGGGTCCCTTTCGAAGCCTAAGGGTTCTTTATCATAGATGGCATCCAACCTTTGATCCATCTCATACTCTTTGAAGGGTGAGCATTTCGAACCATCCCCACTTACTTCGTCCGTCTTTATAGTTGATTTATTTATTTCAGCCTCTAAGGCCGCTTTTGATTCGTTCTCAGCCATATAGGCCGAAATCCTTTCGAAAAAGGTAGACTCAGTCATGGTTAAGGTTGTCGAAGTCCCAGCCTGCTGGCCGTTTTTGTATAGTACTTTCGACTCCCTCTTCTTCACTGATTATTGTTCTATCCCAATAAAGGCCATCATGACGAAGGGTCATGTAGTAGTGGGTGTTTCTAGTTTCATTAATCTCATCATTTGGAACACACGGAGCAATCTTTGCCAGATTTTTATCATAATCCCTCTTGTCAACTAAATTAACAGTTGACATAAAGTAACTCTGGTCTACTTCGATGTTTTCCACGATTCCATCATCTCTCCACAGAACTAGTCGCTGATGCATTGACGAAGGAACTGCCCCCACGCCATGGATCCACTCTCTTCCCAGCAGTAAGTTATAGTTGGCCTTGGCTTCGATCACCATAAACATGGTGGGCCTACAGCTTGAGCCTATTGTCAATTCCAACTGGACCACTCCCAGTGTTTTGCCCACTTTTCCCTCATAATTGGACAGAACCATATTATGGGGCTTGATGTCTCCTTCGCGGATCTCTAATCTTTTTAGCATGAAATGGGGTATCAAATTGACCGCAACACCCCCATCTACTAGAACTTTGTTCACCCCATGGACACCAACTTTCGCCCGAATGAAAAGTGGCTTGAGATGGTTCTTCATTGTAGGTTCTGGACGTTCGAAGAATGCATTTTGTTCCTCAACAGCCCCATTATCCATCACATAGTAGCACACGGGCCTATGTTTCATCAAATCTGTGGTGTCTTCCTCCTCATATTCATTGATTTCGGTTTCCTGCCCAAATTCGCAGGGAAGCACAGACACCACGTTACAGTTCAAGTTAAATGAAGACTCCCCCTCCGATTCGAAGTTATCTGTTATCATATCTTCGTCCTCTTCCGGGCCTGGAGTGTATTCCTTTGGTTCATCGCGTTGTTCTTCAGAGAAGAGCCTCCTATTGACTGGAGGTTTGTCTTCAGTTTGATTTTTTGGTTTGTTGGTGCTAGATTCACCTTGGTTTTTCGTTGAAGTAACCTCTTTGTTTGCCACAGCTTCTCTCTCAGCCTTTCGAATCCTTTGCTGTCTGCGCCACTGGGATCTTGACATGGGGTTCCTTCCTTTGTAATTTTCTAATCTCACCTCCTCCCTTTTTGCTGTGTTGAATTGCCTCCTGTATGTCACAGCATGGCGTGCATTTCGTTCAGCGTTTCTCCATCTATCTTTGCCTTTGTCATTTCTGACCTGTAACCATCTATCGGTTGACACTTCAGCAGGGAGTTTGAAAGTCACTCTTCGAGCAGCCTTGGGGTGAGGGCTATCAGGCCTTCGCTATTTGTGTCTGCTGTCGAAACGTGGGCCCATCTGGGCAGTTTCTTGATGGTTCCAGCAAGGGGCGAAGGGAATCGTTTCGAAGGCCCTGGCCATGCTTTGGTCATACACAGCAGAACACCTTGGGAAAATCAAGCACTTGGTTGCCCCTTTGTAGCAGCGAAACACAAATTCCAGCAAACTTTCTCCAGCCTTGGGATAACACCTAAAAAGCTGGTTATCCTGGCGCCAATTGTTGCCAGTTCGAGTCCTCTGTACCCTTTCGAAATTCGCAGCGATTCTTTGATTGCAGAGGATGCTGCACCTAGGGCACAATATCATGCCTGAATCTCCTTTGTGGCATGTCATGAGATAATCCTTGAGACTAGCATTTCCAGTGTGATTATCCCCCATTCTATACTTTTCTTTTTCTAAGTATTTTTCCACTTCCTCCATCTCAGAGCGAGGTCTTTCCATATCCACCATATTTATTTCAACATCTCCCCCTTTAGCTTCATCATCACCCCATCCTGTGGGCTTTATATCCTCAATCTGAACCTTCGAACTCTCTGGGGCAGAATATTTGACCAAATAGTCAAATTTTCCATTGGGTTCCCCTAGAGTGTCCCATATTTCCTTCTGAAGGGAAATTGGCTGCGTGATTTGGACTTTCTCTAATTCCAGCCTCAAGCCTTCAGTGACTTGTGTTAATTCTTGGTTTTGATTTCCCTGGCCTTCAGTAGCCTGGGTTTCTCTTGCAACAGCTACAGGTGCGTCAATCAGAGTCTCTGGCGTATTCTGGATGTCTTCAGTGACCTCCTCGCTGACTTCGACCATCACCCAGTTTTCAACTCCAGTACCCTTCTCTCCTGTTAGGGCGTCGCTTTGATCAGTTTCCACCATGTTGACCTCTCCAATGCATGCAGGCTCGGAGTAGTTGGTGTCTGCGACGTCCAAGGGATCTTCGTCCACTTTCATCTTCACCTTATCAGCAAACTTTAGTCTGCCATCTTTGATCGCGTTTTGAATCAGGTCCCTGAAAAGAAAACATTGTGAGGTTTTGTGGCCTAGGAAACTATGATATTTGCAAAATCCTCTCTTCTTTCTCTGATCCAAAGGAGGTATTTTGACATTTGATGGCACAATTAGTTGGCCATCTTTGACAAGTAAGTCAAAAATCTCATCACATTTAGTGACATCGAAGGTATAAACCTTCTTTGGAAATTTGTCACTTTTTTCATTTTCAACAATGTCTTTCCCTTTTGTGGGAACTAACAATTTGCAGGAATAAGGCGGGGCCTGTTTTAATTCAGCGAGGTCGATTTCGACCTCTTCGAATTCAGGATATTCTTCTGCTTCCTCAGTCCCAACATAGGAAATCCTTTCTTTCTTGCTATTCTTAAAGACTCTGGCTTTTTCGGCCTTTAGTCTTTCGACCTGTCGAACCCTATCGGCTAACTGAGCCATATCCCTCAAATACTGAGTGTCTAGTTTCTTTCGAATAGAATAATCCAAGCCACCAGCGGCCATTTCGACTAACTCATGTTTAGGCACTACTGTGTAACATCTGGATTTCAAAAGCCTAAATCTATTCAAATAATCATCTATGGGTTCGGTGAACTTTATCTTAACACTGGCCAATTCCTTCAAACTTATTTTCGACTGTCCCATGTAAAATTGTTCATGGAATAATCTCTCTAAGAGAGCCCAAGTGTCAATGGACCCAGGAGGTAAAGTGGTAAACCATGTGAAGGCGTTTTTTGTCAAGGAACTTGGGAAGTATTTGATCCTGAGATCTTCATTATTAGCTATATCTTTCGCTTCGGTTAGATATCTCGCTATGTGTTCGACTGTTGACTCATTGGTATCCCCAACGAACTTTATAAATTTAGGGACTTTATATCCCCTTGGTAAATCAGTATGCATTATGCAATCCAATATAGGAGAAGCGTAATTTGGCCTTCTCATTCCTGTGTTGAGGCCATTCTGGGCCATGACTCTCTCTATCATGGTGGTTAGGTTGTTTTCTGCCAAGATGTTATCGTTTCGAATTCTATGAACGACAGCATCGGCATCTTGATTTCGACCAACCAAAACAACTCCTCTAGGTTGTTCTTCTCGAAACTCTGGGGCTTCTAGCCTTTCGACCCTTGCCCCTGGTTCCATAATTTCCCTTTATGGGCCCGGGATTATTGGGGCTTCTAACCTTGGTGCCCTGGCCCCTAAGTTAACTTCTTCTCTGGGTGGTCTATAAATTGGGTCGTTAGCAATTTGTTCTATAACAGGCATGTTTGCTCGAAATCCCGCCTGATTCTGCCTACGCCTTTCTGGGGGAGCAAAGAAATCTGCTATTCGACTCATATTGTCAGTGTTTTCTCTGTTTGTCACAGTCACATTTTGCACTATTGGGGCAAATATATCCTGCATGGTTTGTGCTAACACCCCTATCATATTATGGTTACTTTCATCCATCAATTGCCTAAAAGCCAACTGGTTGTCTATGGTTAAGATAGGCATTGTGCTATAACCCACCGACCCTTGGTTATTCGTCATAAACTGATTCGCCCCAGACCCAGACCCTAGTTGTGGAGATGAATTCGATGTGGAATTGTGTAAACCTGCCATAAAAGATGTTGGCATTCCATAAGAGGAATTTCTGGTTCTATTCCCATCGAAATCGGGTGGTCTAGTTAATGGAGTGGCGAAATGGGATTGTGTCCCTGATGGTGGAACGAATCCCCCAGGGTAGCCAATGGTTCCAGTATTTCCTAAGATCGAACTATTAGTTGATATACCACTTACTCCATTGGTGGCTATGTTACTGGTCGAAGATGCAACAGACTGTGCATTTGAAGGGATTACATTAGATGTTCCGATCGAAGTGGACGCATTAGTGCCTGTTGTATGTGGGCCATTTTGGTCCCCTTGTTGATTGTCTGAATTAGACATTTTGTCCAAACGTTTTCTTCTGGATAAAGGTTGGTTGCTGTTGGTTATCTTACCACTTCTCAGGTTCATAAAACAACAAACTTCTTAGGTTCGAACGTTTTTGTAATGGTTATGTCTCAACAATCCTTATTTCTAATATCCAATTATTGGTCCCACCAGGTGTGCCAATTTGTTTCCAGTGATTTCTGGTAAACAACCGCTAGTCTTCCAAACTATCGAATAATCTTTCTGACTGTTATTCAATTCCTCTGGTAACTCACAGGATCGACTAGATTGATCCTAGGACTCCTTGGATATTAAGGTTACTCTCACAATCGAACAGATATTCATGGTTGATATTGTATATGTGTTTGGCTTATTTCGATTTCTCTCTCTCTAAAAGTCTAAAGATGTAATCAAAATGTGTGTGTGAAAACTAAGTTACATGAATAAATGCTAATTGTAAAGACATGTAAAATTGCATAAAAGTGAAGTAAATGGTTTCGACTTACAAAACAGTTAATATAAAGGATTTCTGGAACGTAAAAGGTTTGAAATATGAAGAAAGCGTTTAATGCAAGAAATCTTTAAATGACTTTAAGTAAAAATATGCGTTCGAAGGATAAGACTTGAAGGCAAAGGTATGGAAAATATGACAGTTTTCTGAGATATAAAGTGCTTGAAATATGAAGAAAACATTAAAATGTAAAACTTTGAAGAAGAGATTTCGAAGTGAAAAGACTGTAAATGAGAAAACTTGTAAATGTTATTTGACAAAAGGATAAAGGAAAGTGCTGGAAATGGTAAAAGGTTTTCATTAAATCAGAAATACATGGTGCTATCATACATACATTTCTCTTGCATTCGTTTCCCTTGCCATGTGGTAGTTTGAATGTTACTGAGTATTTTGTATAATAGATATGACACACGAAATCCTAATACTAAGACTTCTATTTATACTATTTCGACCATAACGGTCTTGCTATAGGATTATGCCACGTTTAGAACATGCAGGACAATGCCTCTTTCGTCTTTCCACGTGTCCCCAAATGCTCCAGCATATAACTTTCAAACTTCGAAAGTCCCGCTTCCATTTGAATTTCAAATGCTTTGGTACTTCTTCGTTTCGAACGCTCTTCCCAGACACAGCCTTGTTGTTATTTCGAGACTTCTTTAGATATGTTCCCATAATTGCCACTCGAAGCTCCAAGCTTTGACATACTTATTCGAAACACTGCTTCTGCTACTTCGAAACATGACGCTTTACCTCATTTCGATCAAAACGTTTAATTCATTTGGCTTCTAATAACATTATCAAAATCTTCAGCCAACACCGTGTTGATGCACACGGGTGCCCGTGTTGATGCTTCTGTAGCCTCCAAGATTCTGATTTTTCGCACTTCCTTTGGAACCCGATTGTGTTCCGATTTCGGTAGATTCGTCGACGGAGCAAGTTGCTCTGAATTCAAAGAAAATTGACGTGCTAGCATAATCCGACGTGTAGATTAACGTAGTGAAGTTCGTTTTGCGAAATTTCGACTTTTTAAGAATCGACCCGATTTTAGTACGAATGAAATAAGTTGAGTTTAATCCCGAATTTAACCGTTCGAGTTACATTCTGGTGACTCGATCGTGATGAGAAATATTGAGAGTAATGTCGGTTCATTGATAATGACTTTATGTTGAAATATACTTTCCGATTTGGAATTGTTGATAGTTGATGGGTTATGTTTTGGTTGAGTAAGTAACTTGTTTGTATGCATTTTACTTGACGTTGAGATTGTTAAATTATATGTATGCATGCATGTACAATAGTTAATGTTCCATTGGTTGGATTTGATGGTATGTGTATGTTAAGATTATTGTGAATCTTAATTGCATGAATTGGTTATATTGTACATTGCATGGCATGGTTGGTCTTGAAACAGAGACGGTGAAACTGTGGGTTCACATGATTTTATAGACGGTGACCCTATTGTGGGAAAAGACGTAGTGACCTTGATCCGGAAGGGAAATATAGGTGGTGGAACATTGGGTCCACAATATCTAGACGGTGACCCTATTGTGGGAAAAGACGTAGTGACCTTGATCCGGAAGGGAAATATAGGTGGTGGAACATTGGGTCCACAATATCTAGACGGTGACCCTATTGTGGGAAAAGACGTAGTGACCTTGATCCGAAAGGGAAATATAGGTGGTGGAACCTTGGGTCCACGAGTCGGTACCGCATTCGCATACGTTGAGTCGTGTTGTGAGTCACATGTATATTTGTGCATGTTATGTATGTGTGTTGATGTGTTTGATTATGTGCCAATATTGTTGTTGTTTGAATTATGGTTATGTGCCAAGGATGTGAGTATTCGGATAATCGGTTTACATGGTTAATGTGTTGGAAATGGATTCCTTGAATAAGGATACTACAGGTGATAAAATGAACATGATCATTATGTATTGCTTTATTTATTGCCATTTCATTTACTTAAAATTACATGTTATATGATTATTGGAATTCTTACCCTTTTGTTGGCCAATGCTTTTAATGGCATTGTGCAGGTACCGAGGACGGTAGCGCGAGGCGCTAGCTAACAGATGCATTGGATTGCAATCTGTTTTATTTTGATTAGAGTCGAGTCGATGCTCTGGTAGTAACACATGGGGGGGATTTATTTAGTGTCGAACTTGATTATTTTGTATTTGGATTATGATGTATATAATCCTTATTCGTGTATATGATGTTTTGTATATGTGAGACTTGATAACATATGCTTATGTGAATTATGATGGCTTGATGCCTTGAATTATGTTTTGATTCCTCCATAAATGGAGATGATGTGAAATTATGAAACTCCGTTGCGTTTGCACGAGAGAATGAAGTAAATATTTATGGTATGTTTGTTTTGTGTTGGAATGCTTATACTTTCAAACATACCCTGTCCGTTTCTCCTTAAAAACTTTGGAATGTGATGTGTGTTGTGGCATCCCTTCCGTGCAATTTTATTTCTCTGATTTTAATCTTTACCTTTAATTGGGGTATTTAGAAGGGGTGTTACACCCTTTGCATAACGAGCCCACGAACCTTGTTCTCTTTGTTTTATTAATTTTGTTCTAAAAAAATTTATGGGTTTTATTAGCTCTTTTCCCATTCCTTTGGAAATAATAAAGTGTGGTGGCGACTCTTGATTTCTGAGTTAAGTTAATCAATATCTTAATCTTAACTTTTCACTGCTACACTGATGACAAGTAATTTTCGTCCATTTCTAAGCTCCTTTGGAATTTCTGTTTGATTATCAATGTCTTTGTTATTACTAATAACATGCTCCTTGTTTTTCCTTGATGAGTAACCAGGGTGTTTGTCAGATGATTGTTGTTGGTATTATGCATCGGGTTACCGTTGTTTTCTTCATTTCTTGTTATTTCGTTGAAATTATGATTGGCATACATTTTGGTAAAATCAACTTGGCAACAACATGTTGAACAAAGAAGTCCCAACTTTCTATTTTAAACATGGCGAAGAAGATGGCCCAACCTGGTGGATAGGACATCACATCTGCAGTAACTGTTAGTGATGTTTCAGCTGATTTGTTAAGTTATTGAATATTTGGGAATATTCAGTTAGCTTATGTGGCATCCAAGATTGACAAATCAAAATATTTTATGTTGGTTTTCAAAGATCAACAAGGTTTCTAAATATGGATACATTTTATGAAACTAATGATTGAAGACCTATTATCTTGGAGAAGAATGTGCGGACTTTGTGCAGCCTCATTATTGCGGTTTTGAAGCCCAACCCAGTCTAGAATAATGTTATAAATAGACTGGTGTATACCTAGTTTTAGGTGGAACTTAGGTGTGTGTTTTTGTTAGGGTCTTAGAATCCTTATTGTTAGGTTGTAAGTTCTGTGTCATATGTTCATAAGCTTTTAAAAAATGAACATTTGTGTGTCATATGCTCATAAGCTATTAAGCATTAAGTATTTGTGTGACAATTCTCATAAACTTTTAAGCATTGAGTTTTATGTATCTTGGAAGAGTGACTTCCAGTTTTGTTATCTACTTATGGTTAGAGTTGATCTAATTATTGTCTATAATTGTAGAGGGATTTGAGGAGGGCCTCATTTATAGGTGTGTCTTAGGTAGAAGTTAAAGAAATGGTAGTGATTAAGTGTGTAGGCTGTGAACTATAATGTTTGCTGTGAGGTTTACAGATTGATATTATCTAGTTAATTTCATCCCTAGCTTGATAGTCCCTATAGTAGGTGTTGTTGTCACTGAACTGGGTAAACATATTTTGTGTTATTTACTTTCAGCACTATTTAATTTATCTATACATCTTGCTGTTGTGTGTGAAGGAGCATGCATCCTGCTCTGACTCTGGGTGAGATTTAGGGAAGTTACTTTCTGGTGCAATGGACAAGGATGGTAGATCTATGGTCAAAATATCGATTTTGGATGATACCAACTATGATAGTTGGAAACCTCGTATGGAAATTGTAACGCCCCAGACTGCTTTCAGGATTATCGACTAACCTCACAAACCAACACGGGTCTTTTCAGCATGATTTGTCCTCACTCACACACTTTCTAGGAAACTTCCCAAAAGGTCACTCATCCCAGAATTACTCCTAGTCAAGCATGCTTAACTGTGGAGTTCTTATGAATGACCCACCGAAAAGAAGATGCATCTTGTTCGTATAGGTAGTACTAATTAATCCTTATAAGCTTTCCTTCAACCATGTAGTCTCTTCCATGCACAACCTCAGGATCCCTCTCATTCTGATGTGGCGACCACCCTTTCCCTCTCCGACCTCAGATGTTACATGTGGTGCAACCACTCCTCGCCTTCTTCGGCCTCGAGTGTTACACACCCACCAGCTTCTGTATGGTTCATCCTCGAACCACATCGTACTGCAAGAGGTCTAGCTTTAGTACCATTTGTAACACCCCAAACTACTTTCAGGATAATAGATTAACCCCACAAACCAACACGGGTCTTTTCAACATGATTTTTCCTCACTCACACACTTTCTGGGAAACTTCCCAAAAGGTCACCCATCCCAGAATTTCTCCAAGTCAAGCACGCTTAACTATGGAGTTCTTATGAATGAGCTACCGAAAAGAAGATGTATCTTGTTGGTATAGGTAGTACCAATTAATCCTTATAAGCTTTCCTTCAAACATGCAGTCTCTTCCCTACATAGCCTCAGGATCCCTCTCATTCTGATGTGGCAACCACCCTTGCCCTCTTCGGCCTCAAGTGTTACATATGGTGCAACTACTCCTCGCCCTCTTCGGCCTCAGGTGATCTCTTCATAAAATCTTTGGGTGGCAGAGCTTGGAGAAATGTTGTCAAAGGATGGGATCCTCCAAAGGTTTTGGATGCAGAAGGGAAGGCCATTGATATGTTGAATCCTAAAGAAGATTGAAATGATAATGATGAGGCATTATCTCAAGGAAATTCCAAAGCATTGAATGCCATCTTCAATGGAGTTGATAAAAATATTTCAAGCTGATAAAGAATTGTAAACATGCAAAAGTTGCATGGGAAACCCTGAGGAAGATGCATGAAGGAAACCCTAAGGTTAAATTGGAAAAGCTTCAACTTCTCTCCACCAGATTTGAGAACTTGAAGATGAAGGAGGATAAAAGTATCCAGGACTTTCACATGACTATTCTAGATATTGCTAATGACTCAGAAGACATGGGAGAGAAGATATCATAGAATAAGCTGATCAAGAAGATGCTAAGATATCTTTCAAAGAGATTTTACATGAAAGTAATTGTTATTTAAGAATTCCAAGATTTAAGCACTATGACAGTAGATGAACTTGTAAGTTCACTTAAGACGTTTAAGTCTTCTATCAATGAAAGATCTAAAAAGAAGAAGAGCATATATTTTTCTTCTAGTGCTGAAGACTCATAGGAGAAAGGAAACATGAACTTAGAAGGAGTATCTAATGATCTCGTCCTGATGGGGAGACAGTTTAGCAGGGTGCTGCAGAAGTCTAGATTGGGTGCTAATAGCATGTCATCTGACATCAACAAAAACCAGGACCTGGGAAGAAAGTCAAGATTTGAAGAAAAGCTAAACCAGGGGAAAGGTGTTCAGTGTCATGAATGTGAGGGATATGGACACATAAGAACTGAGTGTGCCATCTATCTCAAAAGGAAAGGAAAGAACTTATATGTTTCATGGTCAGATGGAGAATCTGAAAGTGATCATGAAGAAGATTCATCCAAGCAGGTGATTGCCTTGACTAGAATTTGTGGGTCTGATAAAGAATCTTATGAATCTGATAAAGAATCATATATTGGAAAACTCACGGTTAGTGAATTAGCTACCGGGTTCACAGAGATATGCCTCAAGAATGAGAGAATGGGGAAAATAATATTGGAGCAAAAGATACGTATTGCTCAACTGGAGGCTGAGAAAGAAAAGCAAATATCTATCATTACAAATATTAGAGAGGAGTTAATATTACAAAAATAAAAGTTTAACAATATGAAAAAATCTGTGAGAACACTAAACAATGGAACTGCTATTCTGAATGAGATTCTTCAGACTGAGAATAATGTTGTAAATATGAAGGGTCTTGATTACAGTAACAAGCTGAGAAGAACCATAAGCAAGTTGTGGAGTTTTCTCCTCAAAGGATGAAACAAGAACAGAAGATGTCAAGGAACATGTCCTAACATCAACTGAGACATACGAGAAGATACTATAGTCCCATGTGTCAGCCATGAAGATGTCACCATTGTGGATTGCTTAGTCATTTAAAGTTCTTCTTCTATAAACTGTGTGGCTATTCCTACCATAGGACTCCCTACGGAAGGAAAATGCTAATATTAAGGCCAAGTCAAAAGGAGATCCTTATCATGATTCATACGGTCTTATAGCTTACACCTGATTCAAAGCCTCAACTAAAGAAGATTAGTATTTTGACAGTGGTTGTTCTAGACACATGACTGGTGTTAAGAAATTCCATGTGGACATTAAACCACAAACCACTAGCTATGTCACTTTTGGAGATGGGTCGAAGAGTAAAATCAAAGGCATGGGAAAGGTGTATTATGTTGGACAACCTAGTCTCGATAATGTGTTGTTTGTGAAAGGGGTAACATCAAATCTGATAAGTATCAGTCAACTCTGTGATTAAGGTCTCAAAGTTAACTTTACTCAATTTTAAAGCTTGATTACAAATGATAAGAATGAAGTGGTTATGAAGGGAACCAGGTCAAAAGATAACTACTACCTATGGAGTTCCCCAGAATGTCTCTCAGCATGCTTAATGTCAAAGGATAATGAACTAAATATATGGCATGAAAAGCTTGGACATCTACATCTAAAGGGTATGAAGAAGATCCTGTCAAAGGCAGCTATTAGAGATATTCCCAAGCTAAAAATTGATGAACAAAATGATTCTCGTGTCATTGAGAATGTATACAAAATTTTTGTTTTGAAAATATTTATTGAAAGGGAGTGTTATTTTTTAAAGTGTGAGGTGTGAAAATTGTTTGAGTTTGTGAGCAAGCGATTATGAGCGATCTACCTACTCAAAAAGTCTTTGTTCTTTTTCTCCTCCTTTAGATAGTGCTACCCTACTATTAGTTAGTAGGAAGCTCTATCATTGGATGTGAGGGACATGCGCGGGCCATCGTACAATCATAAAGGCAACTCATAGGATGCTTTAGCAATTTTATCGTAAGGGACTAAGATCGTTTACCGAAGGCAGCATCGAAGGGTCATCGCGGGACGATGATCTTTTAACCGAGGGTCTTTGCTAAAGCGTCCCATATTCGAGGGACATGATTGTTTTATCCGAAGACAACAAGCAAGGTTACCCTAGAGGTGAGTGTGTGAATTGTGTTTTGATTTCAGTTAATTTATCTTGGATTTATGGTTATCTAGCGTTTTGTTTTAGCTCTTGCTATACAAACCTATTAAACTAACAACAATAAGGAAAGTAGTAAATTAGGGAAATTAAAGTTCTGCGCTATTACAAGGCTTCGGGAATGGGGGTACAAATTTATGAATGGGGATAAAGTAAAAGCCTAATTAAACTATTATAAATCGTAAGTAGTTACAATAATTGGAAAAAAAGCGAAAATAGTAAAGTATGCGAAAATAAAAGGAAATTGTTTTTGTGATTTTATCAAGTTAAGAAATATTAAGAACATAAGGAAATTAAAACCTAACTATAATATTTTTGGAATTTTTATTTTGTTAATGACTTAGTGAATTATGTATAATGTATTGTGAATTATTTACGAGATAGCGAGATTGCATCGGGGAGAATCAGAATATGTACAAAGTTAGTGATTAGTGATTACCCTAACAAACTTAATTATAATACTAAATGAGTTATTTACTAATAAAACTGAGTACCCTAATAAAATTAGGTTATTTTAATAAAACTAATAATGAAATAATTTTTTTGTATTTATATATTTTTTATTATTTTTTTGATTTTTTTTGTTTGTGAAAAAAATTTGAAAAGAAAATAAAAACCTATTTTATTTAAATAAATGAAAATAATTGGTTAAATAAAAGAAAATAAATTATATATTTTGGGGTTTTTTTTATATAAAGAAAATTAAAATGATTAACAAAACAGGGGGGTGCGGGCAGAATTTCGGATGGGCTAGAAGTTGGAATGCAGAAGCGCTGGGCTCTGGATTAGGGTGAGGCCCAATAGTCACTTAATTATACAGCAAAATAAAGGGTGATATAGCAAGAGTTTGCGGATTGGGCTGGCAGCTTAAGCCGACTAGCAATAAAACAAAAAATGGATTAAAGTAAGAAAATAGAATAATGAAAAAAAAGCTCCCTACGGGTCTCAAACCCATGTCCTCACGCTTGAAATTCGCACGTCCTAGCCACTACACCATATTAGTTATTCATTATATTTCAGTTTCAAATAATACAAAAGACTAAATCTTACGAAATGGGTTAGGCTAGGCCCAAACACGGATTCTGGTTACTAAAAGGGAATGGAGGAAGTTTTGAAAACCCTAATTCAAAAGAAAGGGGCCGCAGATGTATATGGAAAATGAACAAATTAATTTTATTATTAATTTTGTTTTAATTTTCCAATTAACCCCTTAACTAAAACAGAGTTGCCTCTTCTTCTCTGTCACGCTCATCTTCTCTCTTTCAGAATCAGTCACGCCTCTCACAATCTCTGTTTCATCTTTTCTTGGCCGAACCAAAAGCAACAACATCACCATCTCTCTTCATCATTCTTATCCTTATCTCAATCTCTCACGATCTAGTCTCATAATCTTCTAAACCCTAACCAACAACCCTAATCAAACAATTGAAGTTAAAACCCTAAACATCAAGATTATTACCTCAACATGCTTTAGATGGAATCATGGACTTAGGGATACACTTTAATGGTTTTCATGATACGCTATAGTGTTTCAGAGAGTCTAGAAGAGATGAATATTGCTATGGAATCAGACTCGCCTTAGCTATGCTGAAGATGAAGGCAAAGGACGCGATGTGAAATCAAATCTTCACGTAAGTTTGTTTCCAACTTCTTCTACTTCCCTTCTGTGTATTTTCAGTTTTCTGTTGAATCTGTATATGTGAGTTACTGATGTTAACCTTTTGAAATCGTGATGTTGTTGCACTGTTGTGAAAGGTGGTGTGAAGGATATGGTGAAAGGTTAGCAGAACTGCAGTTTGAGGTTATGGCAGAAGGCTGAGGGTGGATTCAGAGGTAGTGAAGGGTTAATGTTGTTGAACAAAAATTTGTGGTGTATATTGCAGAGTGAAGGTGATGTAGAGAGGGTTTACAAGGTTGTTGGAGCGAGGTTGTTGTGTTTAGGTTTAAGGTTCTGTAAGTATTTTTTTCTTGTTTTTGTTTAACAAAACTCCTCCTTCTTCTGTAATCTGAAAATGGTTTATATAGGTGGGTTAATGGGTGTTTTTAAGGGGAAATGGGATGACATTTGAATATTTTGGCATATTATTTTAGCACTTTCTTGATGTAGTTTTATTTTTGTTATTCTTGTGCAATTGTTGGACTGCTACAATGCAGATTTTTGGACTGGTTATGGGCATGCTGGTTTACAGTGGTGTAGAGGTTTGTAATGGACTGGTTTTTGGTAGTAGGGCTTTGATGCAGGTTTGCAGGTTGGTTATGTAGGTTTTAGATCCGGTTTTGGAGTGACATCGGAGGCTGTTTTTGTAGCAGGATGTGGACAATATTGGGCTGTTTGTGGATAACAACATTACATTATGCAGGGCAACATCTTGGACAACAAGGTTTTGTTTGGTTATGGTATGGAGATTAGGATAAAACATTAGGTTTAGGTTTTTAAAAGACTTATGTAACTTTATTTGTAACTTGTGATAATTTTTTTTGTAAACTTGATAATGTAACTTGAAATTAGGTCATAAAACTTGAAAGTTCTTGGAAGTTTAAGCCATGACAAATTGGATTACATCTTTGTGACTTGAGAAATAATGTACCAAATTTCCACTTGTTATGTTTGGACCTAATCCAGCCTTTCACTTTTTTCGAACTTCGCTTGAGTTGTCTTGAGTAGTATGTTGAAACAAATTCAACCTTTCCATTTTTTTTTCAAATCATGAATGCATTAATCTTATGCTAAAGTGATGACGTAATTTGAAGTTTGGAACATAAGTCTTGAATGATTTTCTTGTAGTATTTATTTATTTGTATCCAAATAGTCAAAGTGGAACTTTGATGAATACTTCAAATTATCTTCAACTCAATAAAACCTTGACTCAAATCCTCGATACATGTTAACTTGTAATACAAGAAATGAACCTTAACTAATGATCTCCATGCAAAGCCAATGCCTTTGATAAAAACCTTTTGACGTAGATGGAACTTAAAGTATAGAAAGACCCCTTAATCAAATATTTATTGATGGGCATCAACAAACCCACACACAAAGATGAGAGATCCTAATCCAATTGCATTGGATGCACAATGATAAAAGATGACTGGAAATATAGATAGAAAGAAATGCAAGATATCCTAGAAATGAAACCCTAATCTTCTGATAAACACAGAGAGATAAACCTTAATTCAAGACCTTGGATGAAACCATTGATGAAACCTTGAGAAGATTCAAGTGACAAACCTAACATCTGTATTGATGGACTTCAACCAACCCATCCATGAAGGACGCAAGACCCTAATCTGCATGAGCTGCCTAAGAGAAAAAACCAGATGAGTCCACCTTTATTTTAACTGAAGGAATCTCAAACCAATGGAAACCCTACTTTCTGACTGAGTAACTTAGGAGATGGTAACTGAGGAGCATACCATGATTTGTAGTCACACATAGGGAAATAAACCCTAATCCAAGATCTTGACGAATTTGAATGAGAAATGACCTTTGAATGAGCCTGAAGAGGTGTCTTGAATTAACTGTCTTCAAAAATATGAGGGAAATTTTTTGGGTATAACAGCTGCCCCTGCTCAATCTTCTTAAACCCGAAGAGTTAGATTGGCATGTCCGCCATTCGTGACTTGAAGGTAGAAGATGATTGAACACTTAAGTGCCCAGAAATCTGCACTCACCTGCACGTGAAGTAACACTCAAGGTTTATTATATCAGGAATAGGTTTATAGATGCCATTTGGAGATGTGATGGAGAGTCGTTGGGGATGGGCTTATAGATGCCATCCAAAGGTAATCGTTGATAGAAGTATCTGAATGAGTCTACACTCGACTGTATCTGAAGAATGTTTTCCAGAATGAACCTTTGAGAAAGGTGTTTGAGTTGCTGCTTGTCATGAAGATAGTTGACCCGTCCTGTTTCGAGAATTGATCTACAATTTGCTTTGTTGGTAAAGCCGTCCTGTTTCGGGAATTCATACCATTGGTGATAAAGATAGTCGCCCCGTCCTATTTCGGGAATTGATCTTTATCTGACCATAAAGAGAGAAAGATATTTTCCCCGTCCTTTTTCGGGATTTAATCTTTGCTCGGTTCATGTAGATAGTCGCCTCGTCCTATTTCGGGAATTGATCTACAATCAGTTTCCCCAGATAGTTGCCCTATCTTGTTTTAGGAATTAATCTGTGTCTGGTCATACAGATAGTTGCGCTATCTTGTTTCAGGAATTAATCTGCAACCTGTCTGAAAATTGTTGATAATATTTGCCTGTTTGTAGACTTTACCTATAGAGATAAAGGGTTAGGTGTTTGCAATGTCATGATGTATGAAATGCATTATGTAATGATGCTCTTAAATAAATGAGAGTGTGATATATGCATTTCGTATGCATATGCCATGATGTTTGCAAATGATGTATGAATGTGAAATATCATTGAAGCGTATTTAATAGCTTTGTATAACATCTCGTTGGGGAAAAAGGATCCCTGACTGGTGCTGGGGATGAAGAATATGTGTGATCTTAAATCTTCGTTCAAAATGTTTCCGCTGGGGATGCTTGCTTCCAGTTTGAGGAAACTATGGTGGGGAATGTTGATTTTTGCTTGGGTTGAAGAGTTCAGGAACATTGGTCGTTCATCGCTCTACTGGGGAATTTAATTCTTATATACCCTGACTAGGGATAAAAGAGATGGAAAACTTTATGAGGTGCTGATTGATCGAGTTTTTGATATGGATGCCAACTCTTCTGGGGAGGATAAGGTTAAGAGATATTTGGTCTGGTTCTAGACTCAATAGCGACTCTCTGGGGATAATGGTTCAGACTTCTCTTTACTGAAGATGGGAATCTTGTCGGTGTTTAGAGAAATAGACTCACACTAGAGAGACTGAACTTTGCTAGGGAAATAAACCCTGTTGGGGAAATAAACCCTGTTGGGGAATGTGATAAGGTGGGAGAACTGACTTGAGGGTTTGCGTTTGTGTTTGCAAATGTTGCAGTTTAGCAAGATTCGCCACCGACTTTTATTTTATCCAAAAGGAAAGGTGAAAAAGCACAGGAAAGACCTTTGAGATTGTTTCTTGAGTTTGGGGGGTAGATTATGAAAAGTGAAGGTATTAGCACCCTTTTCATCCATGGTTTTCCATGGGCTCTTAGTTACTTGCTAGATCACTTGCTTTTTGTTTTGAAATTATGCTTTGTGTGGTTTTTGAAAGTATTTTGTAAAAGAGGCCATTGTTTAGGCAACCTTTGTAATGATTCTCGTTCGTAAGAATGTATACAAAGATGTTTGTCTTTTTGAAAATGTTTTCAATGTTTGTAAAATGTTTGGAAATGTGCGTGTGTTTGTTTTGAAAATAGCAAGGATAGTTGTTTGGAAATAGAGCAAGTAACTAGAAGTAATCTACCTACTCAAATGTCTTTCTTGTTCATTTTCTATTCCTTTGACATTGTTGGCTTACCATTAATTTGGTAAGCAACCCTATCTTTGGATGTAAGCGGGACGGGCGTGGGTCATCGTATAACCATGATTAGCAATATTGCAAAATATCTTAGCATTTTTGAGGGACCAAGATCATTTTTTAAGGCAACTTTGAATAGCATCATCGTGGGACTATGATCTTATACTTGTTTGTTTTACCAAGATACTTCGCATGCATAACATGGTCATTTTTTTATATAAGGCAACCAAGTGGAGAAACCCTAAGGGTGCTTGTGTACAAGTGTGTTATTTTCATGCTTTGATTTTGTCTTGGATTTAGGGTTTTCTATTTGATTTGTTTTTATCTTGCCATACAAACCCTAATTACTAGCATGGTATATAAAAGCAGTAAATTGCGTAGTTTAAAGATTACTACGCTATTACAACATTTTTATGGGAGGGGGAATACAAATTATGAATGGGGATTTGCAATAACGTAAATCTAATTAAGCTATTACAACCAAATCGAATATGCAACGAATATTTAAATAAATAAGATACACTATAAATTAAAAGTAATGTTATGTATATGCAAAAAAATATTTTTGTTTTATTTTTCATATGCAAAAGAGTTTTGACTTAAATCTAATAAACTTAAGAAAAAGAAATTAATTCTTGAAAACCAAAGTTAACCCTAATTTCTAATTTAAAAGAAAATAAAGTTCTTTAGGTATTATTTTTATGTATTTTTTTGTATTAAAAATAATAAATAATATCTTATGAAAATATTTAGTTTTTTATATGTCAAAATAAACATTTACAAGTATGAATAAAAAAGGAATAAAATAGTTAAACTAAATCTATTATATTTACAAGTTTATTTAAGAAAGAAATAATTAATATATAGTTTAATAAAAATATTTTTTCATGTGAAAATAAAATAAAATAAACAAAAATGCAAAATCATCATGTTTTATATTTTTTATCATTTTTATGTGTTAAAGAAAATATTTTAATAAAAACAAATATGAAAATAAAATAAATAATAAAAAGATTGGGCCAGGGGTGCTGCAAGTAAACAGGGGGGGGGGGGTAGTGTGTTAGAAAAAAATAGAAGGCCCAAGAACCAAGCCCATACTGCCAAAAATACCAAAACTGAAGCTGGAAAAAATAAGAAAAATGTAAAAGGTAGCATCAAGGTTTGAACCCATGACCCGGGAATTGTCAGCGCGCTACCTTGCCACTGGGGTGGCTGTACATCCGTTAGTTTATGTGAAACAATAAAAAAATAACGTAAAAAGCTTCCTTACCCTGTACTTCATCTTCTTCCTCAGGCTGGCCAGAAGCTCTGTAACTTTCTCATCTCTCCATGAAAATGGAAACTTCCAACATGAAAATGATAGTACTCTTTCCCACGATTTCAGACATGTAACTTATTAAAACTAACAATCAAAGATTAAAATGAATTTTAAAAGCCCTAATTTTAAACCTAATTTTTATAGAAATTTGAACTCCAAAATTCTCTACACATAATGAACAAAAATGGAATCTATGCACATGGTTGGCTTCAGCACTATAATATCTACATTTTTCTTTCACAAATCGTGGCCAATGGATGCCTGTATGAAGAGATAAAAGTTGGAATTCTTACCTCTTTCAGCTGAGATCGTGAATGGAGTTTGAGTGAGATTTAGGAAGGCCTGAAGGTTCCTTTAGCTTGCTTGAACCTCCCTGAGTGTGTTCCAATCCTTGCCTTACTTTGGAAGTGCCTGGAACTCTCTATCCAAGTCAACCTGCAAGCTTGGAAAACAAAAATGGCAGATGAAAAAGGAGGAGTTACAGTGCATGTATGATGGTCTGGATCACTTAGATATAAGGTAGGTAAAGTGTTTGAATGATTAAAACTTGAAACGCACGAGCAAATTTGTGGATTGCTATGCTTATGCTCAAACTGCAAGTTTTTGACAGGTTTTGGTGATAGGGAGTTTCAGGGTGTTTTTTGGCCTATTGCAATCGTGTTCTAAACTGTAATATGTTTGTGTATTAGTTTGGAAAAGGTTTCAAGTAAGCTCTTCAACAGATTTTTGAGTTGTAGGCTTTTTGCACACTTTCTCGCTTTTGAAGCAAAGTGAAGAGATAAGTCTCCTCGTGCTTGTACTGGCCTACTTAGAGTTGGTACAAACTCTATACAAATTTCTTTAGGTTTGTAGGACTTGTGTATGCAGAGAAAATAGGTCCAATGCTCAAGAATGTAAAGTTGCAAAAGCTATGCTTTTCTAAAATGGCAATGGCAACTTTGTGCCATTTATGGAATTACAACTTGGCCAAAGACTCTTGGGCTTGGATTAAGGCTTTGTCAACTGAATAAGCATTAAATTATGGAGTTAGAAACAAGTTTGGGATCTGTAAAGCATGGATTAGGCAGTATAGGTTCAGATTTGAATTTTGTTCTTCATGAAATGGCTTGAAATCAAAGTGAGAAATTGCCAATTTCATCTCTTTTATTCTCCCTACTCAAAAATGATCTCAAGGAGTTATTTGAAATTATAGAAAGCTTGCAATGTGCTCTATAACTAATATTTGAAATGCATTTCAAGATTCTTCTTGGAACTAGGTGAAAAATTGCCATGAAGTTGGGTCAAAAACCTACCTAAATTAGGGCAAAATTTCACTAAGTTATTTTAATTCATGGGCATGTATTCACAAAATTATATCTTGAGATCCAAGCATCTTTAAGGAAAAATGTATGAATCCAAGTTGTATATTTCATGGATATCTACAAATTTCATGTTGGGAATTTCCTTTGAATCATCTTGTATCATGGTGAAAAAATGGCTTAAAGTTGAGAAAAAAAAAGAAATTTTCTATACTTAGAAAAATTTCTAAGTTAAGAAAATTTCAAATTTTAAAACCAAATCTTCAATCTTTGATTCCTTGATGAAAAAGTTTCACATTTTGACATGTTTTGATGAATTATGATCCTTGGCACTTGATTTTGACCAAAAAAAGTCAAAGTTTGACTTTTCAGTATGCAGTTGACTTTTTGATCAGTTGACTGCAAATTTCATCTGTCAACCCAATGAAATTGCAATGTTTTGAACCATGCTATTAGGGAAAGATGATACAAATGAACCCATGAAATCATGCTTCAAATCAATTGGTCATTTGCTAGGTCAAAAATCAGAAATTGCCCTTCCTCAATCAAACCCTAATTTTGACCATTTTTCCCTTTTGATGATTTAATCAAATTTCTTGAGGAATTGTGATCCAAACTTGATAAAATGATACATATGAGTATAAAATGTTGACGTGGATAAAAAATTATGAAGTTTGACTGTAAATTGGCCATGGTTGACTTTTTCCCTAATACAACTGATTTTTAGGTCAACTGTCCAATTGACTGTTCAAAAATGTGGTTCAAGGCCTGAAACTTGTCATGAGTAATCTTAGGGGTCCATAATGATGTTTGAAATTCATATGAAGCATTGATAGTCCAAAAATCCTTGTACAGTCTCAAGGCCTAATTTTGGGTGATCAGTGCATGATGAGATGTCTTGAGCTAACCAAACCCTAATCCAGTCTTGAGTCAAAGAGATCTTGTGAGAAAAGTCTTGATAAATGAGAGGGCAAATTTTGGTGTACAATAGCTTCCCATGTTCAATCTTCTTAAACCTGAAGAGTTAGATTGGCGAGCTTTGCCACTCGTGACTCGAAGGTGAGAGAATGATTGGACACTAGAGTGCCTAGAAATTTTCACTCGACGATGTGTAGTTGAGGGAATGGGCTTAAAGATGCCATTTGGAGAAGTGATAGAATCTTGTTGGAGATGGGCTTGTAGATGCCATCCAAGAATGTTTGTTGAGTTGTAAGTTGTAAGCTGAAAGAATAAGTATCAGAATGACATCCGTGTCTAGAGCGTATCTGTACTGTATCTGAAAGTTGAATCTGAATGAATATCAGAATGGCATCCGTGTCTGGAGCATATCCGTACTGTATCTGAATGAGCATCAGAATGGAATCCGTGTTTGGAGCGTATCCGTACTGTATCTGAAAGTTGAATCTGAATGAGTATCAGAATGGCATCCATGTCTGGAGCGTATCCGTACTGTATCTGAATGAGTATCAGAATGGCATCCGTGTCTGGAGCGTATCCGTGCTATATCTGAAAGTTGAATCTGAATGAGTATCAGAATGGAATTCGTGTCTGGAGCGTATCCATACTGTATCTGAATGAGTATCAGAATGGCATCGTATCTGGAGCGTATCCGTATTGTATCCTGACTGCATATTGTTAATGGTAGCTGTTTAATCTTATCCTAAAAAGGGTAAAATGTTAGCCGAGACAAAGTTATATTGCATGAAATGTATGATGCAATGTAGTTGTTTTATCAATGTTTATGATATATGGGTGCAATGTATGCGCATGTGAGCTGATTTGCTGTATTGCTGTTTGATTAAGGAAAATAAATCCCTGAATGCTGTTGGGGATATGTTGAATTTTCCTATCTTGAAGTTGAAGTACTGGTGAACTTTTGTTGGGAGAAGTAAATTTTGTTGTGAGGACAACGCCATGTATTGCTTGTAAGATCTGCTTGAGGAATCCTGAGAAATTTGACAATTTCTACTGGGGATTAAAACTAGAAATTTTGTTCCGCTGGGGATTTAAATGACGTACTGTGGGGATTACTTATGGAATAGCCTAGAGACATTTTCCTGTCCTTTCAACCTATCAGTAATTTTTTTCTCATCTTGTTTATTTGTAAACAGTAATTATGTTCAAATGCATATGTTCATCAATGAATTATTGGACGTTTTTGCAAACAAAACACAATAGTAAAGAAAAGACAGGTAAATGTTTTTTGCACTTTCAAAGGGGTATCTTTGTATTGACTTTGAATAAGTATTTTATACAAAGGAGGCAATCATTCTAGTAAGAGAATGGTGCCATAAAATAAGAAAAATTTATACAAAGAAAGATAGCTATGTGTAATAATTCCATGGGGTTCCCATTCTGCTATAGCCTTTATATCTCCGAATATCCTGTCTATTTGTTGATTCGTCCGAAGATGATTGAATTGGTCAGAAACTCCGAGTTTGTCAGTGGAAGTAAAATGTTTTCCATTTTCAGTCCACCGGGAAACCCTTTTTTGCCCAAGTCGCCCTTTTGGGTTTTCAACTTGCCGAGTGTATAGATTTTTTTTATTTTATCCCTAATTTTTGCCCGAACCTTTTTGGTTAGCCGGGATGCCCTTGTTTTGCCTAGGTGTGTCAACCTAGCGAGTCTCTTATGTGTAGCATCTTTTGACTATATCCGCGTTCGCAGGGTGTGGAAGGTCATCGCCATCCATGGTGGTCAAGATCATTGCCCCACCGAAGAATATGCTTTTGATTACAAATGGTCCTTCATAGGTATGAGTCCATTTTCCCCTGGGATCACTTTGTGGCAAGATGATACGTTTGATCACTAGATCCCCAACTTGATATACTTGGCGTCTAACTTTCTTGTTGAAAGCCTTGATCACCCGTTTTTGATACATTTGACCATGTCAAACAGCAGTAAGTCTCTTTTCATCAATTAAGTTCAGTTGATCAAGTCGAGTTTGGATCCAATCGTCTTCATTCAAACCTGCATCCTTCATAATTCTTAGAGAGGGGATCTGAACCTCAATAGGCAAGACAACTTCCATGCCATAAACCAAAGAATAGGGTGTTGCCCCGGTTAATGTGCGAGCCGTGGTACGATACCCGTGGAGAGCGAATGGTAGCATCTCATGCCAGTCTTTGTATGTGACTGTCCTTTTCTATATGATCTTTTTAATGTTTTTATTTGCAGCTTCAACAACACCATTCATCTTTCCATAAACTGTACCAATGCCATAATCTCTAATGGATACTGGAATTCCGTTAGGTTGGTGACATTGCTGAGAAAAAGATCATATTCCTTTATTCTCTAGGGTGACTTGCTGGTGAGTACGATTAGCTTAACTCAGCCTCGCCAGGAATGTATCTTTGTTGAAAATGAGTTTGTGAAGATGACTCTGTGGGGGATAATCCCGTGAGGATCTTTCTGTGGGGATGCGTGGATGACTTGAACATTATCCCGACTCCCAGAAGTCTTGAGCAAATGCTTATTCCTGTTTTCATGCACATATTTGTTTAATAGTTAATCATATTCACATGCACATGTTCATTCGATTTAGTCATTGGACGTTTTGTGAACAAAATAGAAAAAGTAAAACAAAAATTTGAATTTTGAAATGGTATTTGTATTGATAATTTGCCTATAAACAAATAGTTTTTGTACAAAGAGACAGAAATCCTAGTAAGAGGAAATCGTCGTGAGATGAAAATAATACAAAGTGAAAACAAGATAATAGTTACGTGGGAATAATCTCGTCGAGTCTCAACTCTGCTATTGCCCCTATGTCTTCAAGCATCTCATCCCTTGTTATCGAAAGAAGTTGACTGGACTGATTTACACCATTTGAAATTGATGTTGGTACCAAAGCTGGTTGTGAGTGATCCGACGGGACATATTCGTACGCTTTTAATCCCTAATTTTTGCCTAGACCACCCTTTCGGGTTTTCAGTCCACCAGGATACCCTTTTTTGCCCAAGTCGCCTTTTCAGGTTTTTGACTTGTCGGGTGTATAATTTTTTATATATATCCCTAATTTTTACACGAACCCTTTTGGTTTGCCGGGATGCCCTTATTTTTTCCTAGGACAGTCAACCTAGTGGGTCGTTTTTATACGTAGAATCTTTTGACTATGTCCGCATTCACAGGGCGCAGAAGATCTTCACCGTCCATGGTGGTAATTATCATATCACCGCCTAAAAATATCTTCTTAATTACAAATGGTCCTTCGTAGGTGGGAGTCCATTTTCCCATGGGATCACCTTGTGGTAGAATGATGCGCTTTATTACCAAGTCAGCAACCTAATATACCCGATGCTTGATCTTCTTGTTGCATGCCTTGATCATGCATTTCTAATACATCTGACTGTGACAAACAACCGTAAGCCTTTTCTCGTCAATCAAATTCAACTGATCCAGCCTAGTTTGATTCCACTCGTCTTCATCTAAATCTGTGTCCTTCATGATTCTCAAAGAAGGAATCTGAACTTCGACAGGTAGTACAACATCCATACCATAGACCAGAGAGAACAGGGTTTCCCCAGTTGAAGTTCGTCTCGAAGTGCGATATCCATGAAGAGAAAAAAATAACATCTCATTCCAGTCTTTGTAGGTCGCAAACATTTTCTGTATAATCTTCTTAATATTCTTGTTTGCAGCCTCCACTGTGCCATTCATCTTTGGTCGATACAAAGAAGAGTTATTGTGCTTGATCTTGAACTGCGTGTAGAGTTCAGTGATCATAGTGTTGTTGAGATTAATACCATTGTTTATAATGATTCTCTCAGGGATGCCATACTGACAGATAAGGTTATGCTTAATGAACCAGGCCACGACATTCTTGGTAACAAAGGCGAACGAGGCAGCTTTAACCCACTTTGTAAAGTAGTCAATGGCGACCAGGATAAAGTGATGTCCATTAGAGGCAGTGGGTTTGATCTCTCCAATCATGTCAATGCCCCACATTGCATACGACCAAGGAGCAATCAAAATGTTCAGAGGTACTGGAGGCACATGTACTTTATCAGCGTAGATTTAGCATTTGTGACATGTCCTGGAGTGGTGATGGCAATAAGTTTTCATGATCGACCAATAGTAACCCACTCTCAAGATTTTCTTAGCCATAGTATGTCCATTGGAATGAGTACCAAAGATACCTTCGTGCATATCTTCCATAATCTTTTCTGCTTCTTTCTTGTCCACACAATGAAGAAGAGTCGAATCATGATTGCGCTTATATAAAACTCCATTGCTCAGGAAGAAGTTAGCTGAGAACCTCCGTAGGAATTTCTTGTCATTGATAGATGCCCCTTCAGGGTACTCTTGAGCCTCAAGGTATCTTTTCATTTCATGAAACCAAGGCTTTATTTCTATTCCGTCAGTATCAATTTCATAACACTGTGCCGGTTCATCTAATATTTCAATTGTAATTCTGGGAGCCTCATTGTCCCATCTGACCTTGAACATGGATGACATTGTAGCCAACGCGTCTGCCAACTGATTCTCCTCTTGCGGGATGTGTTCAAAAGTGATTTCTTTGAAATACAGAATCAAGGTTAGCACATGTTCTCGGTAAGGGATAAGGTTCAGATGCTTCGTATCCCATTCTCCCTTAACTTGATTGATTACTAGAGCTTAGTCCCTGTATATGTTTAAGAACTTGATTCTCAGGTCAATAGCAGCTTTAATACCCATGATTCTTGCTTCGCATTCAGCCATGTTGTTAGTACAATCAAAGCATAATATGAAGGTGAAAGGCATATGGAAACCATGAGGATAGATAACTACAACACCAATTCCATTTCCAAGTATGTTATAAGCTCCATCAAAAATCATAGTCCATCGAGATCCTGGCTCAGGTCCTTCATACGATCCAAATTCTTCATAATCTGTAACTAGCATGATGTTATCGTCTGGGAATTCGAAGTTCATAGACTGATAGTCGTCTATAGCTTTATGTGCTAAATGATATGCTAGTACACTTCCTTTGTTGCTTTTTGATTGGTGTACTGAATGTCGTACTCTGTTAGGACCATTTTCCATTGAGCTATTCTTCCGGAGAGAGCTGGCTTCTCAAATATGTATTTGATGGGATCCATTTTAGAGATCAAGGGAGTAGTATGAGTTAACATATACTGTCTTAGTTGACGAGAATCCCATGCCAAAGCGCAACAAGTTTTCTCGAGTAGTGAATATCTTGTTTCACAATCGGTAAACTTTTTGCTAAGATAGTATATTGCATGCTCTTTTTGACCAGACTCGTCATGCTGCCCAGTACACGCCCCATTGAATTCTCTAGCACTGTTAGGTACATTATTAAAGGTCTTCCTTCTAATGGTGGAATCAGAATTAGAGGTTCTTGTATGTATTTCTTGATTTTATCAAAGTCTATCTGACAATCGTCGTTCCACTTTACTACTTGATCTTTCTTCAGCAGCTTGAAGATTGGCTCACAGGTAGCAGTCAAATGAGAAATGAATCGGGAAATATAATTCAATCATCCTAAGAAACTTATGACTTCCTTCTCAGTACAAGGAGCCGAAATTTCTTGAATAGCTTTAACTTTTGCGGGATCAACTTCAATACCTTTACCACTGACGTTAAAACCTAGGATTTTTCCAGACCTCACCCCAAAGGTGCATTTGTTTGGATTCAACCTCAACTTGTATTTCTTCAATCTTTCAAATAATTTATGTAGATGATCAAGATGTTCTTCTTCAGTGTGTGTTCTAACTATCATGTCATCGACGTAGACCTCTATCTCGTGATGAATCATGTTGTGGAATAAAGCTACCATGGCACGCTGATAAGTTGCCCTAACATTCTTCAACCCAAAAGGCATAACCTTGTAACAGAAAGTTCCCCACTGTGTGACGGAAGTTGTTTTATCCATGTCTTCGGGTGTCATCTTGATTTGATCATACCCTGAGAAACCATCCATGAAAGAGAATACCTTATGCTGAGCGGTGTTGTAGACTAAGACATCAATATGTGGAAGTGGGAAGTCATCTTTGGGGCTTTCCCTGTTCAGATCCATGTAGTCTACACACATACGCACCTTTCCATCTTTCTTTGGTACTGGAATAACATTTGCAACACATTAAGGATATGACGTTACTACTAAGAAACCTACGTTGAATTGTTTCATAATATCAACCTTGATTTTCTCTGACATCTCGGGATGCATGCGACAAACCTTTTGTTTAATTAGAGAACATCCCTCTTTCATCGACAGACGGTGAACCACAATATCAGTATGGAGCCATGACATGTCTTCGTATGACCAAGCAAATATCTCAACATAGTCATGCAACATCTGAATCAATCTGTTCTTGGCACTATCCTCTAAATTGGTGCCCATGTTGACCTCTTTTCTGTCTATCTCAGAACCCAATTTTACCACTTTGATCAGCTTTTCATGCGGTTGGATAGCCTTTTCTTCTTGTATCAAGAGTCTGGCAAGTTCTCCAGGTATTTCACAATCTTCCTCACCTTCGTCTTCGGCTTGGTAGATCAGATTTTCAAAGTCATAAGCGGCAATAGAAGAATCGTTATCAACAAGATCCAGAGTGGTTATGGATCTGCAATGTAGTGTGTGGATGTGTGTAAGAACACATAGCTATTCGAAAGTGCAATAAAGTAAAAGAAAAATAGAGAGTGCAAAATTTGAATGCAAAACGTCCAATGTTTTCATTAAATAAAAATATGATATATGAAATGACAACCCTTAACAAATGAACCATTGTGCCCCGGGCAAGATACAAGGTTTAAAGTCATTTTTTTAAAAGAAATTACATAATCAAACTTCTTAAAGCAATAAAACAGAAATAGTTATTACTACTGACTAAAGGAGATTGAGATATTGTCTTCTGCCTTCCAGTTGCTGAGTTCGTTGCCAATGGTAGGAAAGATCCAGTTGTTGAAGTCACAATCACTGTCAGCGTCTTCTATAGCATTGACCCTGTTGTTGCTGATACAGAATGGAGGTCTTCTAGCCCAAGCGTGACGAATAATCCTTTGACCTTCTGCAGTAAATCCTAAACGGAACTTGTTAAATTTGTAGGTGATATCAGGAAGCTGACCCCAAGTAGTACAACAACCTTCTGCTACAGTAGATTTGGCATCCTTCAAGGAAGCCATCTTGTACGAAGCCCTAGTAGTCTTTGGAATTGCAGAAACTTCTTTAATAGCAGCAGGGGAAATCATTTCAAAAGTTTGACAGGGAGTCTCGATGAATTTTCCGTCCATCTCCATGTACTGGAATGAATTCAAATGGCTGACCATGTACTCCTTTTCTCCGCAGACAGTAAAAATCTTCCCTTTCACATGATACTTTAATTTCCGGTGCAAAGTGGAGGTAACAACACCTGCCCCATGGATCCAGGGGAATCCTAATAGACAAAAATAATTTGGTCGGATGTCCATTACATAAAAGGTCGATTTGAAGATTTGTGAACCCACTTTGATAGGAAGATCCACTTCTCCATGTACCATTCTTTTGGATCCTTCAAAGGCTTAAACTATAATGTCACTGGATTTCAGCATGATTCCTTCACAATCTAGTCTGTTAAGAGCTCCTTTTGGAAGAACATTCAGCGAAGATCCAGTATTAATCAACACATGATCCAACATAGTGCCCCTGCATTCTATGGAGACATATAGGGCCTTATTATGATTTCTCCTCTCCAGAGTCAGGTCAGCATCAGAAAAGACTAATCCATTATCAGTTGTTAAGCTAGCCACATAACTTCCAAATTGATCAGCCGACATCTCTTGTGGTACGTGAGCAGCCTTCGAGAATTTTACTAAAGCTTGCGCATGGGCTTCAGAACACAGCAGTATAGATAACATGGAGATCTTGGACGGGGTCTGCCCCAGTTGTTCAATAATTTTATAATCACTTTTGCGAATGATCTTCAAAACCTCTTCTAACTCTTGTCCAGAGGTGTCCTTGGTCGTGGTTTGTTTAGGTTCCTTCGTCTGGGTAGACTCTATCATTGGCTCTTTACCCCGAGCCTCGATAGTTGACTTGGTAACTGTAACTTGAATAGGTGTAACAAACTTTTTCAGAGAGATTTATAGGGAGAAAATACTCCCGCTTCTAGTAACATTGTTGGTCCCTGCAATATTGTCAACATTGGGGTCAACATCTTCAGTATCTTCATCATACAATTCTTGTTTGACGCCATGATAGTAGACGTCAGATCCATAGTTCCATGGAATAGCCTTTTTCGAGGAATATGGGATGGGTCCAGGTGTTGTAATGATCAAGGGAACAACTTTGGGATTGGCGGTAATCCTTACAGGACCTTTGGAAGTGATCCTGACAGGAGTACCGGATACAACAGACAAATCTCAACATACGGAATTTTCTCTATCAAAATTATGTGTTCATCCATCAGGCGCTACACGCCTTCCTTCAGTAACCCACAACCATTAGGTTGAACTACACAACAATAACATTCTTTAACACAACCTGGAAATAAACCGGCCTATAACAGATTCTTCTTGATTGTTGAGAGGGGAGTAACCAGATAACCTACAATGGTAACATACAAAACATCTTCAATAACACTTACGCCTTTGTCATGCTTCGCATAGGTGCAATAATCACGTTTGGAGTCTCCGGAGGATCAAACACAATTTCCTTGTTATCAATCATGTCCTGAATTTTGTTTTTCAGGGCTCAACAATTATTAGTGTCGTGCCCAGGACTGTTAGAATGATAGGCACACTTTGCGTTCAGATTGTTCTTAGGAGAGGATGTGTTGGGATTAAGAGGAGGATCTCGCAGTGTTATCAATTCTGCTTTTAGTAGATGTTATAATGCCTGAGACAATGGTATACTAATCCCGTTCAACTTCCTTCTCAGAGCATCTAACCTATGCTGATTACCCTGTTGTTGTGGTTGAACAGGTGCTGGATTAGAGATCAACACCGCTCCCACAGACTGATGGCGGTCATTTTTACTACGACTCTTCTAGCCATAGACATCATTGGTTTATTTTTTACCACCAAAAAGCTTCTTCACCGCATTAGAAGTTGCAGCCATTGGAATCTTCTCACTTTTAATACCACTTTCAACTCATTCCCTAATCAGAATTAGCTCAGTAAATCCAGATGAAGAACTCCCAATCTGATGATTAAAGAATGGGCCTGTCAGGGTACCCATGAACATATTAAATAATTCCTAGTCAGACAAGGGAGGTTGGACCCTTCCAGCTAAGTCTCTCCACTTCTGGGCATATTCCTTGAACCCTTCATTCGAGCCCATGGACATGTTTTGCAATTGTACATGAGTTGGTGCAAGGTCAACATTATATTGATACTACTTGCAATAATCAGCAACCAAGTCTTCCCACGTGTGAATG
The DNA here is from genome assembly GCA_948472305.1 of Vicia faba. Lineage (NCBI taxonomy): Eukaryota > Viridiplantae > Streptophyta > Magnoliopsida > Fabales > Fabaceae > Vicia > Vicia faba. The sequence continues at coordinate 854,871,092 of OX451739.1, forward strand.
TTGGTTCCTTCTAGCTTCTAGAACCATTCAAGTTGAGTGTCAGACAAGCTTTCTTGAAAGAAATGGACCCATAATTTCCCGTCAGCAGTATGAGGTTGGATTTTCCAAACACACAATCTCAGATGAAGTTTGAGATAAGAGACCCCATCATATTTAGAAAATATGGGGACCTTGAATTTATGAGGGATGACCACCTCCAGGATCAGACATAGTTCTCCAAAATCTAATCCAGGCACTCTCTGGCTTTCCATAGCTTTGAGACGGTCTTCCAACTGCTTGTACTTATTATCTGTAGGAGGGTACTGTTTATCGAAATAGTCTTCATCTTCAGGAATATTCTCAGAACCCTGGTTATTTCTACCTTCACCCCTAACACTTTTACCATCCTCCTCTTGGTTGTCATCTTCCTCAGAGGCAACATCATCCACTTGAACCGGCTGAGCAGGACCTTCGAATCTTCTCCCCATGTTGAGGATGATAACCAGCTTTCTAGTCTTCTTCTTCTTGGCGAGCAGCGGCATTATATCCTGTTGCTCCTTGGATAAGTTCAGGAGAGTCTCTTCAAATTAGGCTTCTGAGCTTGGAGTTCCTTAACAGTCTGTTTGAGGTCCATCTTTTACTGAAATAAATAGAAAGAAGATGAGAAAACCTGTATGGAAAACATGTTATGTAATGATGCATGATATGTAAATGCAATGTTTTCAAGGACCTTGGGAGATTTAAATTTGTTAAACAAGAGGATACATAAACAAAGATTTCATTAATAAGTTAAAAATTACAATTGCCTCATAGGCTTACAACGAAAACAAAAGGGCCTCAAAGAGACAACAATATGAACTTCTAAAACCTAAGACTCAAGTCTCCCACAAACGCTTCCTCTTCATGTTGATGTATGCATCCAGGCTTTGCTCCTCGTAAAGTTTCTTTGTGAGCTCCAACATTTTCTTTTCACTTTCATAGAATTGAGTTTCAAAGGTGTCCCGTTCTTCCTTGAGTTGAATCAAGGACTTCTGCAATTCTTCGAGGTCAGTGGGTATGTCTGGATGGAGGATGGTGCGAGAAATGTCTCCTTCACCAACAGGCTCTATGATCACTAGTAGAACAGCTGGATATGGCATCATGATGTTTTGAGCACGACCTCGTACCCATTTGAGGTAGGGCTCCAGAGGGATGAAGTTCTTCTGTCCTAAAGCCTTACTATCAATTTTTCTCACCATGCCCCAAGCATGTAAAAATTTCTAACGATAGCCTTAAGGATCATTTTTGCAATCGAACGCAATACCCAAAATAAGTGTTTCATGAGGACCATCTCTTCGAGCATAACCAAATTGACATAGAGCCGGGGAAGGGTTGTAAGTAATACCTCCCCTAATACCAAGGAGTGGAACATTAAGGAATTCTCCACATCGGTTAATAATAGTGATATCCTCATGAGATCGGGAATGCCAGTAGATGTCTATATAAGAAAGTGACATTATTCTTTGTGACCACCTCAAACCTTGTTCATTCTTCATTACTGATCGAGAAGGTGCAATGAGATCGGGAATACCAGTAGATGTCTATATGAGAAAGTGACATTATTCTTTGTAACCACCTCAAACCTTGTTCATTCTTCATTACTGATCGGGGAAGGTGCAAAGTAAACCACCTGGATAGCAGAGGTATGCAACATATAAGAGTCCCTCCTTTACTCATAGTGCGAGTGTGAAGAGAATGTAAAATATCTCCAAGCAAAGTAGGCACAAGGTTACGAGTGAGAAATATTTTGACGGGACTCACATCTATGAGTTGGTCTGGATTAGGGAATAACACCAACCCATAGATTAGCAAAACCAAGATTTCTTAGAAATCCTAGAAACTCATAGCATCCAGAAACAATTTTTTGAGGTTTTTCCAACAAAAATTTAGCCAGGAAACCTTTGACTCCACTTCTCGTTTCCTAATTAGATACAATGTCGGACTGCTTCAGATGTAAGGCTGCTGCAATATCTTCTGGTTTTGGAGCTTCCTCTAAACCGATGAAGGGTGTCTGGTCAAGAACGGGTACCCCCGGTAATTGAGAAAACTCCTCCATTATGGGTACCAACTGATAATCTGGAAATGTGAAGCAGTGATGTACATGGTCAAATAACTGGAATAAAACACTCATCATGTCTTCATCAAAGCCTGGGGTAACAAGACTGAGTAGTCGACCATGTCTTTTGATGAATGGAGAACCTTTGGGAACCCTTGAGACTAACTTTTTAAGCTGTGAAGGAACCCTTACAAAGTTGATCCGAATAGTTTTTCTGCGAGCGGAGGCCATAACCTACAAAACAGGATAAAGATAAATCTCTTAGTCCTTGAAATGGTTAGTGAAAATGATATGGTATGATGTCATGATGTCATGATGTCATATTCTAACAATTAATCATACACAAACAAAACACACAAGGCCTTAGGTTTAAGCTTGCATGGAGTTTGTAAGTAAGTACCCTCTTGAGTTTTAGTTGGCTCAATCTGTCCTAAAAGAAGTAACTGGGTTCTAGGAATTTCCATATCAGTGATCTTTCTCCCAGGCACTGTTTCAGCACAAACATCTGATTCTCTACCGAAATATCCCGAGAGTCCAATCTCAATGAGTGTAGTATCAAGCATCAACCAACTTTAGTCTGCACCAAAGCCAACCATCTCACTACTTTCTAATGGGTAATTTGTGTCAACTAAGGTTCTACGGCCAGTTAATGCTTATGACACCACACGACAACCCAATATTCTCATTGACTGACTCAAGGGACACCAACACCAACCAATGTGTCACACTAACATAGCCATCTCTTCAACCGTATCGGTATACGCTATACAATTTTCACAATCTATTGCTACTTACCTAAAATACCCCCAAATCTGGGTATATGATCTATACAAGAAATAAACCCAAGCATATCCCAAAATATAAAGCATACAAGGCAAACAAGTAAAGCGATAAAAGTGATCTAGCTCTAAAGGTAACCCCACTTTAAGTTATTTCCTTAGCAGAGTCGTCAGTTCTGTAATATGGTGGGAGAACTGACTTTTAGGTTTTACATTTTATCGCAAATGTTGCAGATAGTAAGAGTCGCCACAGACTTTTATTTTATCCAATAAAGGAAAGGGTGAAAAGAATAGGAAAAACCTTTGAGAATTTTCTGAGTAAGCGGGGTAGGTTATGAAAAGGGAAGGTGTTATAACCCTTTTCTTCCGTAGTTATCTACGGGCTCTTAACCGATAGCTCACTTTTGAAGTGCTTTGTGTTTGTGTATGTTTTCAAATATTTTGAAAATTCCTAAGTGCGGAAATTTTATAATGATTCTCGTATCATTGAGAATGTATACAATGTTTGTTTTAAAAATATTTATTGAAAGGGAGTGTTATTTTTGAAATTGTGAGGTGTGAAAATTGTTTTAGTTTGTGAGCAAGCGATTACGAGCGATCTACCTACTCAAAAAGTCTTTGTTCTTTTTCTCCTTCTTTAGACAGGGCTACCCTACTATTAGTTAGTAGGAAGCTCTATCATTGGATGTGAGGGACAGGAATGGGTCATCGTATATTCATAAAGGTAACTCGTAGGACACTTTAGCAATTTTATCGTAAGGGACTAAGATCGTTACCGAAGGCAGCATCGAAGGGTCATCGAGGGACTACGATCTTTTAACCGAGGGTCTTTGCTAAAGCGTCCCATATTCGAGGGACGTGACTGTTTTATCCTAAGTTAACAAGCGAGATTAACCTAGAGGTGCATGTGTGAATTGTGTTTTGATTTCATTTAATTTATCTTGGATTTATGGTTATCTAACGTTTTGTTTTAGCTCTTGCCATACAATCCTATTAAACTAACAGCAATTAGAAAAACAATAAATTGCAGAAATTAAAGTTCTACGCTATTACAAGGCTTCGGGAATGAGGGTACAAATTTATGAATGGGGATGAAGTAAAAGCCTAATTAAACTATTACAAACCGTAAGTAGTTACAATAATCGGAAAAAAATGCGAAAATAATAAACTATGCGAAAATAAAAGGAAATTATTTTTGTGATTTTTATCAAGTTAAGAAATATTAAGAACAAAAGGAAATTAAAACCTAACTATAATATTTTTGGCATTTTTATTTTGTTAATGACTTAGTGAATTATGTACAATGTATTGTGAATTATTTATGAGATAGCGAGATTGCATCAAAGAGAATCAGAATATGTACGAAGTTAGTGATTAGTGATTACCCTAACTAACTTAATTATAATACTAAATGAGTTATTTACTAATAAAATTAAGTACCCTAATAAAATTTGGTTATTTTAATAAAACTAATAATGAAACAATTTTTTTTGTATTTTTATATTTTTTATTATTTTTTTGATTTTTTGATTTTGTGAAAATTTTTTGAAAAGAAAATAAAAACCTATTCTATTTAAAGAAAATAAATGATTTATTAAAATAAAAGAAATTAAATTATATATTTTGGGTTTTTTTTTATATAAAGAAAATTAAAATAATTAACAAAACAGGGGGGTGTGGGCAGAATTTCAGATGGGCTAGAAGTTGGAATGCATAAGCGTTGGGCTCTGGATTAGGGTGAGGTCCAATAGTCACTTAATTATACAGCAAACAAAAAAAGCAAAACAAAGGGTGGTATATCAAAAGTTTGTGGTTTGGGCTAACAACTTAAGCCCACTAGCAATAAAACAAAAAATGGACTAAAATAAGAAAATAAAATCATGAAAAAAAGCTCCATACGGGTCTCGAACCCAGGTCCTCACGCTTGCAATTCTCACGCCCCAGCCACTGCATCATGTTACTTATTCATTATATTACAGTATCAAATAATACAAAAGACTAAATCTTAAAAAATGGGTTGGGCTAAGCCCAAACCTGGATTCGGGTTTCTAAAAGGGAATGAAGGAAGTTTTGAAAACCCTAATTCAAAGGAAAGGGGCTGTAGATGTATATGGAAGAGGAACAAATTGATTTCATTATTAATTTTGTATTAATTTTCCAATTAACCCCTTAACTAAAATAGAGTTGCCTCTTCTTCTCTCTCAGGATCATCTTCTCTCTTTCAGAATCAATCACGCCTCTCACAATCTCTGTATCATCTTTTCTTGGCCGAACCAAAAGAAACAACATCATTATCTATCTTCGTCGTTCTTATCCCTATCTCAATCTCTCACGATCTAGTCTCATAATCTTCTAAACCCTAACCAACAACCCTAATAAAAAATTTAAGTTAAAACCCTAAACATCAAGATTATCACCTCAATATGCTTTAGATGGAATCATGGACTTGGGGATACACTTCAATGGTGTTCATGCTACGCTATAGTGTTTCAGAGAGGCTAGAAGAGATGAAGATTGCTATGGAATTGGACTCACCTTAGCTATGCTAAAGATGAAGGCGAAGGACGCAAGGTGAAATAGAATCTTCACGTAAGTCTGTTTCCAACTTCTTCTGCTTCCCTTCTATGTATTTTTAGTTTTCTGTTGAATCTGTATATGTGAGTCACTGATGTTACCCTTTTGAAATCGTGATGCTGTTGCACTGTTTTGAAAGGCGGTGTGAAGGATATGGTGAAAGGTTAGAAGAACTGCAGTTTAAGGTTATGGCTGAAAGCTAAGGGTGGATTCAGAGGTAGTGAAGGGTTAATATTGTTGAACAAAAATTTGTGGTGTATATTATAGAGTGAAGTTGACGTAGAGAGAGTTTGCAAGGTTGTTGGCGCGAGGTTGTTGTGTTTAGGTTTAAGGTTCTGTAAGTATTTTTTTCTGGTTTTTGTTTAACAAAACTCCTCCTTCTTCTGTAATTTAAAAATGGTTTATATAGGTGGATTACTGGGTGTTTTTGGAGGGAAATGGGATGACATTTGAACTGTTTTAGCATACTGTTTTAGAAATTTCTTGATGTAGTTTTATTTTTGTTATTCTTGTGCAATTGTTAGACTGCTACAATGAAAATTTTTGGACTAGTTATGGGCAGGCTAGTTTTCCTTGGTGTAGAGGTCTGTAATGGACTGGTTTTTGGCAGCAGGGCTTTGATGCAGGTTTACAGGTTGGTTATCCAGGTTTTAGAGCAGGTTTTGGAGTGACATAGGAGGCTGTTTTTGTAGCAGGATCTGAACAATATTGGGCTGTTTGTGGACAACAACATTACATTATGCAGGGCAGCATCTTGGACAACAAGGTTTTGTTTGGTTATGGTATGAAGATTAGGGATAAAACATTAGGTTTATGTTTTTAAAAGACTTATGTAATTTTCTTTGTAACTTGTGATAATTTTTTTTTGTAAACTTGATAATGTAACTTGAAATTAGGTCATAAAACTTGAAATTTCTTGGAAGTTTAGGCCATGACAAATTGAATTACATCTTTGTGACTTGAGAAACAAATTTAACCTTTCTATATTTTTCAAATCATGAATGCCTTAATCTTATGCTAAAGTTATAACGTAATTTGAAGTTTGGCACATAAGTCTTGAATGATTTTCTTGTAGTATTTGTTTCTTTGATTCCAAATAGTCAAAGTGGAAACTTTGAGGACTACTTCAAATTATCTTCAACTTAATAAAACCTTGACTCACATCCTTGATCCATGTTAACTTGTAATACAAGCAATGGACCTTAACTAATGATCTCCATGCAAAGTCAATACCTTTGATAAAAAGCTTTTGACGCATATGGAACTTGAAGTAGAGAAAGAGCCCTTAATAAAATATTTATTGATGGACATAAACAAACCCACACACAAAGATGAGAGATCCTAATCCAATTGCATTGGATTCACAATGATAAAAAAATGACTGGAAATATGGAGAGAAAGAAATTCAAGATATCCTCGAAATGAAACCCTAATCTTCTGATAAACACAGAGAGATAAACCCTTATTCAAGACCTTGGCTTGAACCATTGATGAACCCTTGAGAACATGCAAGTGACAACCCTAACATATGTATTGATGGACTTCAACCAACCCATCCATGAAGGACGCAAAACCCTAATCCACCTGAGCTGCCCAAGAGAAAAAACCAGATGAGTCCTCCTTTATTTTAACTGAAGGAATCTCAAACCAATGGAAACCCTACTTTCTGACTGAGCAACTTAGGAGATGGTAACTGAGGAGAAAACCCTGATTTGTAGTCACACATAGGGAAATAAACCCTAATATAAGACCTTGAAGAATTTGAATGAGAAATAACCTTTGAATGAGCCTGAAGAGGTGTCTTGAATTAACTGTCTTCAAAAATAGGAGGGTCAATTTTGGGGTACAACAAAACCAAAAACATTTTTAAGAAGAACTACGAGTGCCCTGATCCCCTATTACATGAAAGGTGGTACATAGTATTGTACCCCAAAATTTTCCCTCTCATTTATCAAGAATTTTCTCACAAGATCTCCTTTGACTCAAGACTGCATTTGGGTTGACCAGCTCAAGACACCTCCTTAAGCACTGATGACCAAAATTAGGGGTTGAGATTGCACAAGGATATTTGAAATTCCAATGCCCCATATGAATTTCATGGATCATTCTGGACCCTCAATATTGCTCATGTCAAGTTTCAAGCCTTGGATCACACTTTTGCTCAGTCAATTGAGACGTTGACCTAAAAATCAACTGTATTAGAAAAAAGTCAACTATGGCCAATTTACAGTCAAACTTCATAATTTTTTATCCAAATCAATATTATAAACTCATATGTATCATTTGATCAAGAATGGACCATAATTCCCCAAGAAATTTGATCAAATCATCAAAAGGGCAAAATGATCAAAATTAGGGTTTTGATTGGGAAAGGGCAATTTCTAATTTTTGACCTACCAAATGATCAATTGGTTTAAGTCATGACCTCAAGATTACAATTGCATCATTTTGAACTAATGACATGGCTCAAAACATTGCTCAATTCCAATGGATCGACAGATGAATTTTCAGTCAACTAATCAAAAGTCAACAGTATACTAAAAAGTCAAACTTTGACTTTTTGGTCAAATTCAAATGTCAAAGATCACAATTCATCAAAACATGTCAAAATATGAAACTTATTCATCAAGAAATCAAAAATTCAAGATTTCATTTTGAAAAGTCAAAGTTTTCTAACTTAGAAATTTTTCTAAGTGTTTAAACTTCATGTTTTTTCATAACTTTAAGCCAAATTTTCACCATGATGCAAGATGATTCAAAATAAACTTCCAACATGAAAGGTTTAGATCTCCATGAAATATACAACTTTGATTCACACAACTCCTTCCAAAATTATTTGGATCTCAAGCTATAATTTTAAGAATACATGGTCATGAAACAAAAACACTTAGTGAAATTTTGCCATAATTTAGTCAGGATTTTGACCTAACTTCATGGCACTTTTTCATATAGTTCCAAGGGGAATTTTCAAAAGTGATTCAAAGATTGGTTGTAGAGAACATTGCAAGCTTTCCAAAATGTTCAATAACTCCTTGAGATCATTTTTGAGTAGGTAGAATCGAAGAGATGAAGTTAGGGTTTTATCACTTGAATTACAAGTCATTTTGTGATGAACAAGAATTCAATTTCAAACCTATGCTGCACAATTTTGTCTTGCAGGCATATAAACCTCAAGATCTATCCATAATTATAATATTACACTTGCTTTTGAGATATTATCCATTTGATTCAAGCATTGCCCTCGTAAATTTTCCATTAATGGAACAAAGTTCACACTTCCATTTTGGAAAAGTGACTTTAATCACAAAGTCAACTTGTATGGAGCTTTACACCTATTCTTTATGCACAAGCATGCTCTATAAACTCAGAACAAATATGTTTAAACTTTCAAGCCAACCTACAAGACATGTACCTTGCACTAAAACCATATTTTTCAAGATAACTTCAAAACAAGTCAAAAACTCATAACATGTGATCTTGGTTTTCTGACCTCCTCAAGTACTCTAACCTCTTCCATATAATTATACAAGTGAATTGCAAGATAACACATGATTGAACAAGTCCTAAAACTCCCCAAAACCAAAAATTGCCATACAAGCACAAAAACTTGTAATTTCTGATTTTTGAACCCAACCTCCAAATCCCCTCGTGTGTTTCTTGGCCAAACCATCCACAAAGCTTTTAATACACATATAGAAATTATCCCAACCCCTATTTTCAAACTGTAAAACCATTTACACCATTCTCCATTTTAAAAAACAAGGCATTTCACATTGACTTCTTCATCTTGATTCAAGAACTCTCAGCACAAAGTAAGCTTTGCAATAGCTTCCTGGAGGTGCAAGGAAGCTCATCCAATCATCAAAACCCTTTGAAAGTAGCTCTAACTCAAAAAACGATCTCCAGCTGCAATGCGAGTTTTCTGACTTTTCATCTCATTATTTAGGAATTGTTAGGTCTTGATTTGTGAAGATAAAATATAGATAACTTTGCCACGAAGTTGTACATATCCATAGTTTGCATTTATATGGCTCGAGCTTAGAGAATTTTAGAGTTGAAGTTTTCTGTAATTTTTAGGATTTGAATTAGGGCAATAAAAATTCTCATTCATCTTTGACTGTTAGCTTAAGTTACTTATATGTTTGGATTCGTGGGAAGAAATTCTACAAGTTTCATGTTTGAACTTTTCATTTTTGTTGAGAAATGAAGAAGATACAAGTCCTTTGGCTGGAGGTTGAAGATGAAGTGTATTCAGGGCGCGTTTTGTGTCATATATTTATTGTTTTGATTATATAAACGGATGTATAGCCACCCCAGTGGTAGAAGCGTGCACCTATGACTAGAGGGACCTGGGTTCGAGCCCCAGTGCTACCCTTTTGGATATTTTTACATTTTTTCATACATTCTGGCTTTTTTGGACAGGCGTTGGGCCTCTTTTGGGCCTTTTGTTTTTTTTTCTTACTTCTCACCCCCTGTATCACTTACACAGCCCCTGACCCATTTTTCTTTTTCTTTTTCTTATTTTTTATTTATTTTCTTAAATATTTTATTTAATATTAAAAAATCAGAAAAAATATAAAAATATTAGATTTATATTTTGACATAGTTTATTTATTTTTCTCACACAAAAATTATTTTATTTAATCATACTTTATTTATTTTGACTAATTGTTTTGTAAATTTAATTAAGAAACTAGGGGTTTTAATTATTTTCTTTTACACATTTTAATTATATTATTTTAATATTTAAAAAGACCAAAAATATTTTATAACACTATAAATTATTTTTAAGACAAAAACACCAAAAATATACTTTTCTTATAAACTTAATTTCTTTTTAATCAATTAATAGATTAGGGTTTTATTTAATTTCTTTTTCAAATAAATTTAGGTTTTACTTTTAATTAATTATTTTTCTTTTAGTTAATTAGGTTAAAACAAAACCCCTTTTCCTAAAAAAATCAAACAAAATATCCATTTACTTTACATTCACATCCTTGTATATTTATTCATTTGGTACATTATTTATTTCAATTCTTGTACAAATTCAATATGGTTGAAATAGATAATTAGGCTTTATTTTCTTGCAATCCCCATTCATAATTTGTACCCCCTCCCACAAGTATTGTAATAGCGTAGTAATTTTCAATTCCGCAATTTATCGCTTTATATACAAATGCTAGTAATTAAGGTTTGTATGGAAAGACTAAAACCAATCAATTAGAAAACCCTAATCAAATACAAGAACAATCATGAAAACAATACACTTGCACACAAGCACCCCTAGGGTAAATTCACTTGGTTGCCTTACTAAATGGCCATATTACGCATGTGAGGTATCTTAGCAAAAATAAGCAAAATACAAGTTCACAGTCCCTCGATGACGCTATCCATGTTGTCTTTCAAATGATCTTAGTCCCTAAAAAGAGAATGCTAAGATACCTTGCAACATTGTTAATCATGGTTATACGATGACCCTCGCCCGTCCCGTTTACCTCCAAAGATAGGGTTACTTACCAAATTAATGGTAAGATAACAATGTCAAAGGAAAAGGAAATGAACATGAAAGAATTTTGAGTAGGTAGAATGCTCCTAATTACTTGCTCAATTTCAAAACAAAACATCCTTGCTATTTTCAAAACAAACACCTACACTTTCAAAACATCTTACAAAACTTGAAAACATTTTCAAAAGATCAAACACTTTGTATACATTCTTATGAACGAGAATCATTACAAAGTTTGCCTAAACAATGGCCTCTTTACAAAATACTTTCAAAAACCGCACAAAGCATAATTTCAAACAAAAGCAAGTGATCTAGCAAGTAACTAAGAGCCCATGGAAAACCATGGATGAAAAGGGTGCTAATACCTTCCCTTTTCATAATCTACCCCCAGAACTCAAGAAAAAATCTCAAAGGTCTTTCCTGTGCTTTTTCACCTTTCCTTTTGGATAAAAGAAAAGTCGGTGGTGACTCTTGCTAACCGCAACATTTGCGATCAAACGCAAAACAATCGAGTCAGTTCTCCCACTGTATCACAGAACTGGCGACTCTGCTGGGGAAAATTCTAAAAGTGGGGTTACCTTAGGGTTAGATCACATTTACTTTCTTTCATTGTTGGACTTGTTTGCTTTACATTATGGTTCTTTGTTTGGGTTTGAATCCTCTACTCGAATTTGGGGATACCTTATAGGTAAGTAGCAATACGTTGTGGAAACTGTGCGGGGTATACCAACATGGTCTAAGCAATAGCTACATTAGTGCGACATATTTGTGGGTACCAGTAGCCCTTGAGTTAATCAAGGAGAATACGGGGCCGCTGAGTGATATCAAGAAGCATTAATGAACTTTTAGAACCTTTACTTGACCAACTTGGCCTTTAGGACGTAGTGAGATGACCAGCTTTGGTGCAGTCTGAAGTTGGTAGATACTTGATACTACACTCATTGAGGTTTGGTTTTTTGGGATATTTCGGTCGCCATTAAAGAGGCTTATGCTGAAACAATGACCAAGGAAACAAACCGGTGATATTGTGCTCCTTAGAACCCGGTTACTATTACTAGGGCAGGTTGAGCCAACTAAACTTCAAGAGGGTACTTACCTATAAAACTCCATGCAAGCCTAAACCTAAGGACTTGTTTGCTTTGTTTGTATATATTTACTTGTACATAACATCATGAACATCATAACATCATATTCATTCACTAACCATTTCAAGGATCTTGGGATTTATCTTTGTTCTGTTTTGTAGGACATGGATTCTATTCGCAGGAAAACCATTCAAGTAAATCTTGTAAGGATCCCTCCTCAACTTAAAGAGCTAGCATCAAGGATTCCTGAAAATTCTCCATTTACCAAAAGACATGGTCGCCTACTAAACTTGGTCACCTCCAACACTGATGAAGACATGATGAAGGTTCTCTTTCAGTTCTTTGATCCCTTACACCATTCCTTCACATTTCCCGTATTTTAACTTGTGCCAACGCTGGAAGAATTATCCCAACTCTTGAGGATTCCCATTCTCAATCAACTACCTTTCAACGGTATGAAAAGATACCCAAAGCCGGAAGATATTGCTCAAGATCTACACTTGCAATCATCTGATGTCATGACCAATTGGGAAACAAGGAGTGGTGTCAAGGGTTTCCTATCAAAGTTCTTGTTTGAGAAAGCCCAAAACTGTTGGAACTCTTTGGATTTGCAAGATTTTGAAGAAATTGTGGCTCTCCTCATCTCTGGGAAGGTTTTGATTCCAAATCCTGACCAACTCATAGATATGAATGTCGTCAAGATCTTCATGTCTCGTAACCCGGTGCCTACTTTACTAAGGGACATCCTACATTCTTTTCACACTCGCACTATGAGGAAAAGAGGTATCCTTATGTGTTGGACTCCTCTCTTGGCAAGATTGTTTATTTCGCATCTTCCCCAACCTGTATTGAAGAACGAGCAAGGTTCAAGGTGGTCATAAAGGTTGATGACGCTCAAACATTCAGACATTCATTGTGAAGTGGTGAAAAACACAAGAAGGGGGGGTTGAATTGTAAAACTGAAATCTAATGCAATGAACAAGATATTTTTATCCTGGTTCGTTTGATCTCAAACTACTCCAGTCCACCCGTCAAGGTGATTTCGCCTCTCTCCAACGAGGTCTTAATCCACTATATTCAACTGAATATTACAGACTGCTTTAACAACTGCTAAAGCCTTCTTGATCCAAACCACAACCCGTTTTGTCAAGGAAACACTTTCTTACAAAGAGATAAAACTAAGTGTGTGAATGTTTTCTACAAAACTGTATCACAACTGTGATGTATACACAAATTAAAGCTTAGAAACTATATTGCTAAACAATGATAGAATATCAGAATGTGTGGTGTTTAGCAAAACAGAGAGAAGGAAGATTTTGATCAGCTTTTATGCGTGTAGAGATTTGGAGAGCATTAGCCATTTCAATCTTCAAAGTCTTGTTTATATAGCACTGAGATGATGAACGTTGGATGCAATATTCTTGATTCAATGCTAATAACAAACTTTCCTTATTGAGCAGATCTTGTCTGGAATGAGGCCGTTGGTATTAATTTTCTTTCAATGCACAGTACCGTTGCTTACTTAATGCAAGTTCTGGCTTGGCTCATTCTGACTCTGCTTAGCTGCTGATGAACTGTTGTGTTTCTTTATTAGAGTGTTGAGCGCAGTCTTGTTCATCAGGCTTCAGCATATACGTGAGTTGATCATCTGATTCTGACATTCTGATATGGAAACTTCTGATGCTGGTGTCAAGAACCAAATTCTGATGCTGATTAGATGTGATCTTGCTTATATCAATCAGAGTATCTGCAAGTCAGAACATAATAATTTTAGGCAGCAGATAGTTCATACATGAATCTTATAAATAATATTTCTTTTCACTTTGTTATCATCAAAACTTAAATATATGGTAGTAGATTCAAACTTTGTTCTAACAATCTCCCCCTTTTTGATGATGACAAAAACTAGATATTTTAAATGAAAATAACGTGAAAAGGTATCAGAGATATGCATCAGAGTAAGAAGTACAAAGGATAAGGAGTAAAAAGATATCAGAGTTGAGAGATACTCCCCCTGAGTTTATTACTTCCCTTTGATTACACGTGTTCTTCAGGATCAGATCTTTTTGCCTTTCTTTGAACATCAGAGTGTCAGAGTCTTTGACTATCAGAAGCTTTAGATCAGCATGTCAGAGCAGAGCTTCAGAGCTTTTCTTGTCAGAGCTTTGCTTTGGATCAGAGTATCAGAGCGGATCAGAGCTTCATAGTGCTCAGAGCTTCTAATCTTCAGAGTGTCCAGGAGCTTCCTTGTACCTGTAGACTTTAAGCAAAACAGAAAAAACATTTTCAAGTAATAGAGTTAGAATGTTTGAGAATATCTGTCTAGTTAGCCGTTATTGTTTAAAATATCATTCTTGTTCTCCCCCTTTTTGTCAGCAATCAAAAAGTGTAAGTGATGTGCTGAAACAATTAAGATCAGAAAAGCTAGTTATATTAAAAGAGTGCAGAATCACAACATGAAAATAGTACAAAACATATTCAAACAGTACATCAGAAAATCAAAGAAAACATGAAAAGAACATGAATGAAAAAAAAAGGCTAAGGTTGAGGAGGCAAGCGTGTGAACAGGTTCTCCAGCATGGCTTGGATCTTTTCAGCAGTCTCATTCTGCTTGTGCACCATGCTGACAACAGTGTCAATCTTGCTATCCTGCACATCCATTCTTTCTTTCATCTTCTGGTCGTTTTCATCCATCCTCTGCTGCAGACGCATGTCATTCAGCCTTAGTTCTTCCAGAGTCTGCCTGTCCAAGGCAGCTTGAGAAGCATCAGAGGCAGGAAGCTTCTGAGAGCTTTCAGCAACATCTTCTGCTTGACTTTCTTCAGCTTGAATGGTCTTGTCTTCTTCTGATTTCACCTTTGAAGCTTGCTGTTTCTCAGACCAAGGTTCACTATCCAGAGGGAGCACGTCTTCTTTCAGAAGCTGACTTCCAACTTCATTCAGAAGCTTGCTGAAACTCTGTTGTGCCTGCTCATAGTTGATATCCTGCAACTTGAGGGCTTCAGCACGTACCCAAAGTCTGAATTGTGACCAGAGCTGATCAGAAGCAGCTGGGTCAATCATTCCAGGACAGACTTGCTTCAAAGAAGCAATCCATTACAGCACACCTGTTTCAAAATTCATAATACCAGAGCCAACATCTGGTTGTTTTGGTTTTGGGATGGCAATTTTATGTTTCAGATCAGCAAGACGCTCAAGACTGGTTAAGTCTATGAAAGTCCTGCTGGGGTTTTCGGAGGTTTTCTTGGCAGCTGTTTGTTTTGGAGAGGGAGTATCAGAATCAGAAATTATGATTGGACTGGGTGGTGTTTTGGGAGTATTTGGTGGTGTAGATTCTGATGAGGATGGCAATTGTGCTAAGGTGATAGTTGTTCCACCTGGCAGCTGGATTGCCAAAGGTGATGGTTGAGGTGAATGAGGTTCAGATGGTTGAGGAGAAGGAGTTTCAGAGTGATGAAACTCTGGTTGAGGTGATGGTGGATTGATTTCTGGTTGAGGAGAGGGAGGCGGAATTGCTGGTTGAGGAGAAGTTGTTGGAATTTCTGGTTGTTCAGGGATTAGGGGTTCTTCTGGAATTGGTGAGAGTGGTTGTTGTTGTTGTTGTTCTGGTTCTTCAGCAGATTGCTGTTGTTCTGGTTGTGGAGGAGGGACAATTTGTGGTTCAGAGTTTGGTTGATCAGAGGTGTGTTGATCAATGTCAGACAGCACTTGGTCAATTGCTGATGTTGTTGAGATTGTTGGTTGTTTGGGATGTTTGGTTCTGGGTCTTCTGAGTTTTAATGCCTCAGAAGGGTCCTCTTCTGGTACAGTTTCATCTATGGTAGGGATGGGAATTGAGATTCTATGAGAGGTTTGAGGAGGAATATATGCTGGAATAGTAGAAGAATTTAAAACAGAAGCAGCAGATAAATTACCTCTTTTCCTGGGTGTCTGCTGGGATGATCCTTCTGAAGATGCCTTCCTCTTCTTCGTCTTCTTCAGAGTCACTTCTTGCTGAGGTTGATGCAGAGCTTTGATAATCAGATTTGGATCTGAACCATCTGCCTTGCACGCATCCAAGTATCTGAGAACCACCTCTAGTTTGGATTCTATCTCAGAGAATAAAGGAAAGTCACTCAGAGGAACTCTTCTGCTGGTGATATCAGCAATAGGAGTGGCTCTGGGTTCCTTCTGAATATTCTCTATCAGCTTCATCTTCTTCAAGTTCTTTGCATTCAGAGGTTTCCCAACTGTTGGTTCAATAGTGCTTAGCTCTTGAGCTTCTATCAGATGCTCTATCAGCCTATTCTCTGTCAGAATATCTGATATCAACCTTCCAAAGGGTATCCAATCCATCTTGGTTCTTTCTTCTTCCCTGGTTTCCTTCACACTTGTTCTGAGGTGGTTGAACAGAAAATGAGCCAGATTGATTTTTACCTTCTGATCAATAAAGTAGATCAGAAACTGTTGATCCACATTTATGTAATCAGGTGAACTGGTTGGTTTCCTGTGGTTGAAGCACCCCAGAATTATCTTGGCCCAAACTCTGTAATGATCCTTCAGATCTTTGATCTTGCTGCTGGGCACCCCATGGGTGAAAATCCTTGCAT
Organism: Vicia faba; assembly: GCA_948472305.1. Lineage (NCBI taxonomy): Eukaryota > Viridiplantae > Streptophyta > Magnoliopsida > Fabales > Fabaceae > Vicia > Vicia faba. Next base: position 854,887,699 of record OX451739.1, read on the forward strand.
CTATCACACCCACATCAGCACATCTTTCAGCCATGTCCACACAACGGATGCCACCGCCACTGTAACCGATTAGCCTTGCAATGTGATCCTCTGTGATCACAATCTTCTTCCCCATAACAAAGGAGGTGACTAGATGTGTTGAAGCCTTGGCGTGAATTTAGAATTCCTTGACTAGCATAGGGAATGTTGGTCCAACCAACCTGTCAAAATACCTTTCCCACTTCTGTGCCCTAACTTCTTCAGTTAGGTCAAAATCGTTCTCCTTCAAGCTTCCAAAATCAATGATTAATTCAGAAAGCACTTCAAGATTCTTCACAGGAGTGAGGAGTGTTCTGAATGGCACTTGATATTGCTCAGGTGAAGCTTTCTTCTGAGGACCTGCAGAAGCACTGCTGGAGGTTGCCATGTTCACACTAAAAAGGTTTTGAGAATAAACTGAGGAAAAGGGTTTTGCAAGAGATGAACACAGAAATATGCAGAGAATGCTTGAGTATTAGTGAGAAAACGTAAAGAATGAGAATGAGAGATTAATGTGTTTAAATAGATTTTCAAAAATATTTTGAAAAGATAAACGTTTTTAAGAAAGAGAAAAAATCATGATTGCATTTTAAAAGCATGATTACTTTTCATTAAATGCTTGCTGATTTTGGGGGATTTGAGAAAGATACTTAAAAACGGTTACCAGACATGTGTCTCAATGCACCCAATCAGCGCTTTGCCTTCTCAGAAGCGTGCACGCGTTCAGCTTCAGAGATATGCTGATGATTGGATGACACTTGTTTGATGTAGTGATCAGCACGTCTGTCTTTGAGCTTAGACTCTCAGATCTTTAGACTTGCATCTGATACAATCTGCATGTTCTATATTTCTGAAAGAAGATTGATCAGAAGTTCACAGTAAAACAATTACATTCTGAAGGTAAATATATGGAATTAAAACATTTTCACTCTGGACAAACTTTCATGCTGAGATGTTTCTGAATGAAATTAAACCTATCTTCTGAAAGGGGTTTAGTAAAGATATCAGCCCATTGATGGTCTGTATCTATAAATTTTAAGTTCAAAATACCTTTCTGAATATAGTCCCTAATGAAGTGATGTTTTATTTCTATATGCTTAGCTCTAGAATGTAAAATGGGATTTTTACTTAAGCAAATAGCAGAAGTATTATCACAAAGTATAGGAATGTTACTCTCAAAAATCTGGAAGTCTTCAAGCTGACTTTTCATCCAGAGCATTTGTGTGCTACATCCTGCTGCTGCTATGTACTCAGCTTCTGTTGTTGATAGTGCAATTGTTGATTGCCTTTTGCTGGACCAAGAGATCAGATTTTCTCCCAGAAACTGGCAGCTTCCAGAAGTACTTTTACGTTCCACTCTGTCTCCAGCAAAATCAGCATCGCAGTAGCCTACTAAGCTGTAATCACTAGATTTTCTATAAAACAAACCCAGATTAGTAGTACCTTTCAGATACTTGAAAATTCGCTTAACAGCTGTTAAGTGAGATTCTCTAGGATCTGATTGGAATCTAGCACAGATACAAACACTGAATAATATGTCAGGTCTTGAAGCAGTCAGATAGAGGAGAGAACCAATCATACCTCTGTAGACTTTCTGTTCTACATTCTTGCTTACCTCTTCTCTTTCCAGAATGCACGTGGGATGCATTGGAATCTTTGATGGCTTACATTCTGAGAGGTCAAATTTCTTCAGAAGATCTCTGATGTATTTGCTCTGATGAATGTAAGTTCCCTCTGGAGTTTGATTGATCTGAATTCCTAGAAAGAATTTCAGTTCCCCCATGAGGCTCATCTCAAATTCTGCCTGCATACACTTAGCAAATTTTCTTCTAAGAGAAGGATTAGTAGAACCAAAAATAATATCATCAACATAAATTTGACAGACTAAGATGTCATCCTTAACTGATTTACAGAATAGAGTAGTGTCCACTTTCCCTCTGGTGAATTCATTTTCTAACAGAAAGTTACTTAGCCTTTCATACCAAGCTCTGGGAGCTTGTTTCAGACCATACAGTGACTTCTTTAGTTTGAAAACATGTTCTGGATGTTTTGTATTTTCAAAGCCATGGGGTTGGTGTACATAAACTTCTTCTTCTATATAACCATTTAAGAATGCACTTTTGACATCCATCTGATACAGAGTGATGCCTCTATTAACAGCAAATGAAATTAAAAGTCTGATAGATTCTAACCTGGCGACTGGGGCAAAGGTTTCTGTATAGTCTATCCCCTCTTGCTGACTATAACCTTGTGCAACCAGTCGTGCCTTGTTTCTGATGACTTCACCTTGTTCATTTAGCTTGTTTCTGAACACCCATCTTGTTCCAATGACGTTGAATCCTTTTGGTCTGGGAACGAGATCCCATACGTCGTTTCTGGTGAATTGATTCAGCTCTTCTTGCATTGCCAGAATCCAGTCATTATCCAGAAGTGCTTCATCAATAGAATAAGGTTCAATCAGAGACACAAGTCCCATAAGAGTTTCTTCAGAGTTTCTGAAGCTTGCTCTTGTTCTGATTGGATCTTCCTTTCTTCCTAAGATAGTCTCTTCTGGGTGATCCAAGTTGCTTCTGGGTAATCTCTTATGAGGTTGATCAGCAGCTGTTGTAGGATTGCTAGCAGTGCTCCTTTTAGACGTTGAAGGAATGTCTGTGTTGAGAGCTTCTGATGACTTGTCTTCAGAACCTGTAAATTCAATTTCTATACCTGCAAAAACTTCATTCTGCTTTGACTTTTCAGAGTCAAGCTTATCATCAAAACGAACACTGATTGATTCTTCCACAATCTGTGTTTCTGTATTGTATACTCTGTACCCTCTTGAGCGTTCAGAGTATCCTAACATAATACACTTCTGTGCTTTAGAGTCAAACTTGTTCAAATAATTCTTTGTATTTAATATAAAGCAAGTACATCCGAATGGATGAAAATATGAAATGTTGGGCTTTCTGTTCTTCCACAATTCATATGGAGTCTTTTCCAGAATAGGTCTTATTGAGATTCTATTCTGAATGTAGCACGCTGTGTTTATTGCTTCTGCCCAGAAGGTCTTAGCAACGTTTGTCTCATTGATCATGGTTCTGGCCATTTCTTGCAATGTTCTGTTCTTTCGTTCTACAACTCCATTTTGTTGGGGAGTTCTAGGACAAGAGAAATCATGCAGAATGCCTCTGTCATTAAATAATGACTCAAAATCTTTGTTTTCAAATTCTCCACCATGATCACTTCTGACTTTAACGATTCTAAGATCCTTTTCATTCTGAACTTGGTTACAGAAGGTAACAAACACAGAGTGTGACTCGTCCTTGTGTCTTAAGAACTTTACCCATGTCCATCTGCTATAGTCATCTACGATTACTAACCCATACTTCTTACCACTGACTGAAGCAGTTTTAACTGGTCCAAATAAGTCAATATGCAGAAGTTCTAATGGCTTAGAGGTAGAAACAACATTTTTGGATTTAAAAGAAGGTTTTGCAAACTTGCCTTTCTGACATGCTTCACACAGAGCATCTGAATTGAACTTCAAATTAGGAAGTCCTCTGACCAGATTGAGTTTGTTAATCTGAGATATTCTTCTCATACTAACATGCCCCAATCTTCTGTGCCAGATCCACTGCTCGTTGTTAACAGACAGAAGACATTTTACATTCTGACTCTTTAGTTCAAAAAGTTTGATTTTGTAAATGTTGTTTTTCCTCTTACCATTAAATAGGATAGTCCCATCTTTCTGACTAACAGCTTTACATGATTTTTGATTAAAGATTATATCATAACCGTTATCACTTAATTGACTTATGGATAACAGATTATGCATCAATCCATCTACTAGCAGAACATTATTAATAGAGGGAAGATTTCCATTACCTACAGTTCCAGAGCCAATTATCTTTCCCCTCTGATTGCCTCCAAAGCCAACGTGGCCTCCAGGTTTAAGTTCCAGGCTTTGGAACATATGCCTTCTTCCCGTCATGTGTCGTGAGCAGCCAGAGTCCAGGTACCATGACTGGTGTTTCTGACTTGCTGCTAAAGATATCTGCAACATGTATTATTTTATCCTTAGGTACCCAGATTTTCTTGGGTCCTGATTTGTTAGTTTTACCAAAACTCTGGTTTAATTTTGGTTTCACAGAGTGCTTACTGCTAGTGTATTTAATATCATGTGTGTGACCATATAGAAAATATGAATTCAGAGGAGTGTGTTTAATGGTTAAGTCCATGACATTCTTTGGTGTAGGAACCTTACCTTGGTATCCTATTCCTTTCCTGCCGTTTCTGCTAACTCCATAGATCATTGAAGCCATTCTGCTTCTATCTATGCTTTTAGCTAGGAACTTCTGGAAACTGTGATCATACTCCTTGATGATCTCATCAGCGTTGCTGGGAGTTTCAGAAATTGGTTCCTTCTGAGAGTTTTGTAAAGTGTTTTCTAATTTTGAAATCTTATTTCTCAGCTCAGAATTTTCCAATTTGAGACTCTCAGTCTTATTAGAGTCAGATTCAAGATTCCTTTTCAGGTCTCTGAATTTAACTCTAATTTGTTGATATCGTTCCAGAATCTCATTAAGGCTTTCAGCAAGTTCAGCCTTTGTAAAGTTAACAGCAAAGTTAGGAAATACCTCTTCAGTATCTGATTCTGAGTCTGATTCAGAAGCTTCACTATCTTCTGAGATGTTAGCCATGAGAGCTATGTTTTCCCTCTCATCATCTGATTCTGAGTCAGCTTCAGACGAGTCAGAGTCATCCCATGTGGCCATGAGACTTTTCTTCTTCTCTCTTCCAAACTTCTTTTTGGGCTTTTCCCTCTGAAGCTTTGGGCAGTCACTCTTATAGTGTCCTTGCTCATTACACTCATAGCAGATGATGTCCTTGGTGTTTGGCTTTTTGCTACTGGAGGAGCCTTCAGATCTTCTGTATCCAGAGGAAGAATATGTCCTTCTGTATCTGGAAGAAGACTCGTTCTGATCAGATCTTCTGGGATTCCTGAACTTTCTTTGTCTTTGCTTCCACAGTTGATTTACTCTTCTGGAAAGGAGAGAGAGTTCGTCTTCTTCTGATGAGGATCCATCAGATGTTTCTTCAACTGCCTGCAAAACTTTAGACTCAAATTTTTTGTTAGATTTTAATGCTAAAGGCTTACCTTGCTTCTGAGGCTCATCAGCTTCTAGCTCTATCTCATGACTTCTGAGGGAGCTAATAAGTTCCTCCAGAGTGATTTTGTTGAGATCTTTAGCTAGCTTCAGAGCTGTAACCATAGGTCTCCACTGCTTGGGTAAACTTCTGATGATTTTCTTGACATGGTCAGCAGTAGAGTATCCTTTGTCCAGAACTTTGAGACCAGCTACCAGAATCTGGAATCTAGAGAACATGGTTTCAATGGATTCAGATTCTTCCATTTTGAACGCCTCATACTTCTGAATGAGCGCCAGAGCTTTTGTTTCTTTGACCTGAACGTTTCCCACATGCGTCATTCTGAGTGAGTCAAAAATATTCTTTGCTGTGTCTCTGTTGGAGATCTTTTCATACTCAGTATAGGAGATGGCGCTGAGGAGGATGGTTCTGGCCTTGTGGTGATTCTTGAAGTCACGCTTTTGTTGGTCAGACATTGTTTTTCTATCAATCTTCTGACCGCTTGCATTCACAGGGTGCGTGTATCCATCTGTCACCATATCCCACAGATCAGCATCATGTGCCAGAAAGAAGCTTTCAATTCTGTCTTTCCAGTAATCAAAGTTTTCTCCATCAAAGACTGGAGGTTTGCCGCTGAATCTGTCTCTGTCCTCATTTTTGTCATTGCTGATGTGAGAATTGTTTCCTGCCATTGTGTTTTTCTGACGCTGGATCTTGTACTGACACGGTTAAGTGTTTTAGCTCAGAACCAGGCGCTCTGATGCCAATTGAAGTGGTGAAAAACACAAGAAGGGGGGGGGGGGTTGAATTGTAAAACTGAAATCTAATGCAATGAACAAGATATTTTTATCCTGGTTCGTTTGATCTCAAACTACTCCAGTCCACCCGTCAAGGTGATTTTGCCTCTCTCCAACGAGGTCTTAATCCACTATATTCAACTGAATATTACAGACTGCTTTAACAACTGCTAAAGCCTTCTTGATCCAAACCACAACCCGGTTTGTCAAGGAAACACTTTCTTACAAAGAGATAAAACTAAGTGTGTGAATGTTTTCTACAAAACTGTATCACAACTGTGATGTATACACAAATTAAAGCTTAGAAACTAGATTGCTAAACAATGATAGAATATCAGAATGTGTGGTGTTTAGCAAAACAGAGAGAAGGAAGATTTTGATCAGCTTTTATGCGTGTAGAGATTTGGAGAGCATTAGCCATTTCAATCTTCAAAGTCTTGTTTATATAGCACTGAGATGATGAACGTTGGATGCAATATTCTTGATTCAATGCTAATAACAAACTTTCCTTATTGAGCAGATCTTGTCTGGAATGAGGCCGTTGGTATTAATTTTCTTTCAATGCACAGTATCGTTGCTTACTTAATGCAAGTTCTGGCTTGGCTCATTCTGACTCTGCTTAGCTGCTGATGAACTGTTGTGTTTCTTTATCAGAGTGTTGAGCGCAGTCTTGTTCATCAGGCTTCAGCATATACGTGAGTTGATCATCTGATTCTGACATTCTGATATGGCAACTTCTGATGCTGGTGTCAAGAACCAAATTCTGATGTTGATTAGATGTGATCTTGCTTATATCAATCAGAGTATCTGCAAGTCAGAACATAATAATTTTAGGCAGCAGATAGTTCATACATGAATCTTATAAATAATATTTCTTTTCACTTTGTTATCATCAAAACTTAAATATAGGGTAGTAGATTCAAACTTTGTTCTAACACATTGGTGTTCCCGATCCATGGAGAATGTTACTATTGTCGACCGTTATGGAGAATTACCCAATGTCCCTTTACTTGGCATTATGGGAGGTATCACCTACAACCCCTGCTTAGCCTTAAGACATTTTGGTTACGCCCGAAGGGATGGTCCACATGAGATGCTCATTCAAGGTTTGGTATTTGACTACGAGAACGACAATCAAGGTCTTCGCCAGAGATTCATCTGAGCTTGGAGGATGTTGAACAAGGTAGATATCAAGACATTAAGGCATAAGAATTCCATCCCTCTTGAGCCTTACCTAAAATGGGTACGAACTCGCACTCAAAGTCTTATGATGCCTTATCCCTCCATTCTCCCGGTAATCATTGAGCCTGTTATGGAAGGAGATGTTCCATACACTATCCTACATCATGACATGCCCACCTCTCTTGAAGACTTACAAAGAGATTGAATACAACTCAAGGGAGAGCGAGACACCTTCAAAGCCCAATTCTACGCTAGCGAGAAGAAGGTTTTGGAGCTCACTAAGCAACTTTATGAGGAGCGGACTCTGAATGCCTACATCGCACCAAAGAGGATGCGTACTACCTTTTTATCTTAGAGTTTTTGTATTGTTTTTCCCAATGAGGCATTGATGTACCCAAGCTTTAATTTATTAATATAACGTGTGTTTCCTTTTTTGTCTAAAACAAATTTGAATCTCTAAAATCCTTGAAATCATTGCATATGCATCTACCATTCATCATAACTTAAGCAGGTTTCTTGCAACAAGTCTCCTCATCTTTCTACTGTTTATATTATTAAGATGGATCTCGAGCAAACGCTGAAGGACCTCCAAGCACAAAATGACCAGTTTCAACATATGTTCTTAACTCTAGCCAAAGGACAAGAAGAGTTGAAGACCTTGCTGGTTGAAGAGAAAAATAAGAAGACAGAGAAAATAACTGGAGTTATAAATATGGGAAGAAGATTCCAAGGACAAGCAAGAAGGACCTTAGACTTTGCAATGTCATCTGGTGAGAAAGACAATCAAGATGGGAAAGGCAAAGAAGAAGTTGTCCAGCCAGATTCAGAAGAGGAAGAGGAAGAAGATTATTCTGAAGAACAATATCCTTTAGCCGACGATAAGTATAAGCATATGGAAGAATGGTTAAGTGCAATAGAAATTCAAAAAGTGCCTGGATTGGACTTTAAGGAGTTGGGTCTAGTATCTGGGATTGTCATTCCCCCAAAATTCAAGGCACCGATGTTTGCCAAATATGATGGAGTTTCATGTCCCAAAATGCATCTCCAGTCCTATGTGAGGAAAATACAGCCTCACACTGCTGACAAGGATTTATGGGTACACTTCTTTCAAAACAGTTTGTCTGGAACTCAACTTGATTGGTTTTATCAGCTAGAAAGAGCCAATGTTCATAATTGGGAAGATCTGGCCGCTGCCTTTTACAAACAATACCAATACAATACTGATCTTGCTCCCACCCGTACTCAACTCCAGATTATGGCCATGGTTTCAAGTGAAGACTTTAAAGACTACGCGCAAAAATGGAAGGACTTAGCAGGAAGAGTCTAGCCTCCCCTATCTGAAAGAGAGTTGGTAGATATGTTTTTGGGAACCTTGTCTGGTCCCTTCTTCAATCACTCAATTGGGAGTTTATCAGTAGGTTTTACCGAATTGATATTGACCGGAGAAAGGGTGGAATCCGAGATAAAGAATGGGAAGATTCAAAAAGATGCATCCTCTGCTTCTGTAAGGAAACCGTTCATTGGAAAGAAATAAGTTGTTGTTGTATATCCTCAGAGAAATTAAGATAGGTTTGAACACCGTCCAATGGTGGGGGCTGTCATGATTCCTAAACCCGCGCCTGCTCAGCAAAGAAGCAACCAGCCAAGAACGGAAATACCAGTCAGACAGTTCACTTGAATTAACATGACACTATCTCAAGTATTGCCACATTTGTTAAGATCCAATCTAGTGATTTTGAAAGAAGCTCCAAAGAATCCTAACACAACCTCTCCTCATTATCATCCTAATGCCCGTTGTGCATACCATTCTGAGAGTCCCGGCCATGACACTAACAACTGTTGGGCTCTGAAAAACAAAGTACAAGACCTTCTTGAAGCCAAAGAGATTGAATTCGATGCGCCAGAAATTCCCAATGTAATCACTGCCCCTATGCCCAAGCACGACCGTAATGTCAGCGCCATTGAGGAAGATATGTTTGTTACTTTGGTTGATGAACTTGTGACTCCACTCCTGACTATCAAAAAGAACCTGTTGAATTCCAGTGTATTCCCAGGCTGTGATGAAAGCTTTCATTTCTGTTTATCCTCACCAACCAGTTGTCATTTGTTAAAAGCAGGCATTCAATGCCTAATAGATGACAAGGAGATTTTGTTTGAAAAGACTTCTACTCCAACTGTTTCTTATAATAATGTTTCCATAGTGACCATATCCGATAATTCTTCCAGGGTCTCCACCAAAAGACCCATTAGAATTACATCAGTTCCTAAAGTAGCTCCGTTGATAATTAGAATTCCTGGACCAATCCTGTATTCGTTAGACAAAACCGTCCCATGGAATTATGGAGGTGATGTCTACTATCACGGTATCAAGCAAGATTGGCCAGCTGCTGAAAATTCAAGTTCTGAGAAAGTTGACTTCGATATCAGTAATATCGCAGGGACTAGCAAGATAGCCTGCAGTGGAAGGGTATTCTCTCCCGAAATTGCTCCTCCAAAAGCTGTTTCTGAACCCGTAATCATTCCTGTTGTTGTTGCTCCTCAAAAAGTTGTTCCCAGTCCTGCAATCATCTCTGCTAATACTCCCGTTGACAAAACTATTACAATCCCTGTTATCACCCCTACTGACATTCCTACTGCCGAGTCGACCGAGACTCGAGGCAAAGGTATTCTGGTTGAGCCTGTCCAGACGAAGGCATAATCAGTAGCTATCCCTGAGACCTCCCGAAAAGAGATGGAGGAAATTCTAAAGATCATAAAAAGAAGCGACTACAACATAGTCGAGAAACTGAGGCAAACTCCATCAAAAATTTCCATGTTGGCTTTATTATTATGTTCCGAGGCTCATGCAAAGGTCTTGGTAAAGTTCCTTAAAACTGCCCATGTACCCCAAGAAACATCTGCCGATCAGTTCCAAGACTGCGTAGCCAGCTTGACCGAAGATAATGGTTTAGGTTTTTCAAATGCCGATTTAACGCCAAGGGGGAGAAAGCATAATGAGGCATTACATGTGTCAGTCGAATGCAGAGGCACGAATTTGGCTCATGTCTTGGTTGACACCGGTTCGTCTCTGAATGTGTTGCCTAAAAAAGCTCTTGATAGGCTTGACTATGAAGGATTGATCTTAAAGCCTAGCAACATAGTAGTGAGGGCCTTTGATGGCTCAAAAAGGATGGTGCATGGGTAAGTGGACATCCCCATAAAGGTTGGAACACAAATATTTGATTCAACTTTTTATGTAATGGATATTCGCCCTTCATATTCCTGCTTATTAGGCCGACTGTGGATTCACAATGCTGGTGATGTTACCTCTATGTTGCATCAACTACTGAAATATCCAATTCTAGGGAAAATCATCACTGTTCATGGAGAAGAAGAGTATATGGTCAGTCATCTAAATTCCTTCATGTATGTGGAATTTATTGAAACTCCATTCCAACACTTTGAAGAAGTCCCACAGACTGTGGCAGTAACCAAGGTTGTGTCTCAAGTCCCCAAGATTACTAGGCCTCCGCTCAAGATGTCGTCTTTGAAAGATGCCAAGGAAGTGATAGAAGAAGGTGGGTGCACTGTTTGGGGCCAACTCCCAGATATCCCATAAAAATCGGACAAATTTGATTTGGGTTTCACTTCAGGAGCCCAAAAAGTTGTACGACGCGCTCGTGCCGGATGACCACCCTTGAAGATCAGCAACCGCGAAGTCAACGCAATAGAGGATGATAAAGACAACTATGACCTGGATGATTAGATTTTCCCAACTGTCAGTGGAGGGCTCAGCAACTGGGAAGCTAGAGACTTTGTCCCGATCACTTTTATCCCACAGTAATTTGTCTTTGAATTTTGTCGGATCTGTAATATTAAATAATTCAGACTCTTAAAACCTTGTGTCTTACCCGAGGCACAATGGTCTATTTGTAAGGGTTATTATCTCATTTCCATATGATATCAATGAATCATGGACCTTTTTGCATAAAAAATTTATGCTCATTGTTTTTCTTTTTACATTTTCATTTCTTTCAAAGATGGCTATACTCTTACACACACTCACACTCACAATGCAGGCCTACATCCATTCGGGATCCCATGGGTAACGGTTCTGCTATGGCCTTTTAGGACTCTAAAAATCTAATCTACCAAGCCAAAGACGAAGGTGAGGAAGATTATGAAGTGCCAGGGAAACTCGCCAGGTTACTACAACAAGAAGAGAGGACCATTCAGCCCCACGAAGAACCAGTGGACATAATTAACCTAGGTACCGAAGAATACAAAAGATAAGTCAAAGTGGGTGCCAATCTGGAACCCAGTGCCAAAGAGCATCTGATTTAATTGCTACACGATTATGTTGAGGTCTTTGCTTGGTCGTATGAAGACATGCCAGGACTTAATGCAGATATCGTGGTACATCGTCTACCTACAAAAGATGATTTCCCACCAGTAAAGCAAAAGGTCTGTCGCATGCGATCAGACATGTCAGAGAAGATCAAAGAAGAAGTCATGAAACAATTCAACACCAGATTCATGGTCGTCACCTCTTATCCGCAATGGGTTGCCAATGTTGTTCCTGTGCCTAAAAAGGACGGAAAGGTACGAATGTGCGTGGACTACAAAGATTTGAATCAGGAGAGCCCTAAGGATGATTTCCCACTTCCCCACATTAATGTTCTAGTTGATAATACAACATATCACAAAGTGTTTTCCTTCATGGACGGTTTCTCGGGCTACAACCAAATCAAAATAGCGCCTGAGGACATGGAGAAAACAACCTTTGTCACACAGTGGGGCACATTCTGCTATAAGGTTATGCCATTCGGGCTGAAGAATGTTGGGGAAACCTATCAACGTGCCATGGTAGCTCTATTTCATGAAATGATACATCACGAAATAGAGGTCTATGTGGAAGACATGATAGCCAAATCTCAAACAGAAGGAGAGCATCTTGACCATTTACAGAAACTCTTTGAGTGAGGTCTTGAAGTCGTCAGCGGAAAAGGTATTGAAGTCGATCCTACTAAGGTGAAAGAGATACAAGAGATGCCTGCTCCTCGTACCGAGAAGAAAGTCAGAGGATTCTTGGGACGGTTAAACTACATTGCCAAATTCATTTCTCACTTGACAGCTACTTGTGAACCAATCTTCAAATTACTGAAAAAGGATCAAGTAGTCAAATGGAATGACGAGTTCCAAACTGCCTTCGACAAGATCAAAGAGTACCTGCAAGAGCCTCCTGTTTTAATGCCACCATTCGAGGAAAGACCCTTGATCATGTATCTAACTGTTTTGGAAAATTCAATGGGGTGTGTGCTGGGGAAGCATGACGAGTCTGGCCAAAAAGAGAATGATATTTATTACCTGAGCAAAAAGTTTACTGACTGTGAAACAAGATATTCACTGCTCGAGAAAATTTGTTGCGCTCTGGCATGGGCTGCTCGCCGGCTAAGACAATATATGCTGACCCATAATACCTTATTGATATCTAAAATGGATCTAATAAAATACATCTTCGAGAAATCTGCCCTCTCTGGGAGGATAGCAAGATGGCAGATGATCCTGACAGAATATGACATACAATATATCACCTAGAAAGCAATAAAGGGCAGTGTACTAGCTGATCACCTGGCTCACCAAGCTATGGAGGACTACCAGTCCATGAAGTTCGAATTCCCATATGAAGACATCCTGATGGTAAACAACTATGAAGAACTCAGACCATATGACGGACCTGAACAAGGATCCTGATGGACCCTGGTTTTTGATGGGGCGTCCAACGCACTCGACAATGGTATTGGTGATGTACTCATATCTCCTGAAGGATGTCATACTCCCTTTACAGCAAGACTCTACTTCAATTGTACAAACAACATGGCAGAATATGAAGCATGCATCTTTGGTCTCAAAGCTGCCATAAATTTGGGGATTAAATCCTTAAATGTGTTCGGAGATTCTTCTTTGGTCATCAGCCAGATCAAAGGAGAATGGGACACCAAAAACCCTAACCTTATCCCTTATAAAGAACATGTGCTGACATTGATGCCACATTTTGAGAAGATTACCTTCGAGCATTTCCCGCGAGAAGAAAATCAGCTAGCAGACGCACTAGCCACAATGTCACCCATGTTTAAACTTAAATGGGATAACGAGGCTCCCTAGATCACCATTGAACGAATGGATGAACTAGCTCACTGTCACGAGATTAATACTGAAGAAGTAGTGGACCAGCTTAGTTCCACAAAGTCAAGAGGTATCTCGAGGCTCAAGAATATTCGGAAGGAGCTTCACTCAATGATAAGAAGTTCTTAAGGAGATATCTTCTAAGTTCTTTCTTAGTAATGGCATTCTCTAAAAGCGCAACCATGACTCTGTTTTGCTCCATTTTGTAGACAAGGTTGAGGCAGAAAAGATCATGGCTGATCTACATGAAGGCACTTTTGGCACCCATTCCAGTGAGCATACGATGGAAAAGAAAATCTTATGGGCAGGCTATTACTGGTCTACCATGGAAGCAGATTGCTATCAACACTCTCGAACCTGCCACAAGTGTCAGATTTATGCTGACAAGGTGCATGTACCTCTGGTTCCTTTGAATGTCTTGACGGCTCCTTGGCCCTTTTCTATGTGGGGCATCGATATAATTGGGGAAATCAAACCAACAACCTCTAACGGACACCGCTTCATCTTGGTGGCCATTGACTATTTTACAAAGTGGGTTGAGGCAGCCTCTTTCGCTTCTGTTACTAAGAACGTTGTAGCCCAGTTCATTAAACAAAATCTCATATGTCGGTATGGTATCCCAGAGAGGATCATCACAGACAATGGTACGAATCTTAACAACACTATAATCACTGCCCTGTGCGAACAATTCAAGATCCAGCATCATAATTCTTCCCCTTACCGGTCCAAGATGAATGGTGTTGCCGAAGCCTCATATAAGAACATCAAAAAGATCATACAGAAAATGACAGTCACGCACAAAGACTGGCTGGGATGCTACCATTCTCTCTCCACGGGTATCGTACCACAGCGTGCATGTCAATCGGGGAAATACCCTACTCTTTGGTATATAGCATGGAAGCTGTCTTGCCTATTGAGGGCCAAATCCCCTCTCTGAGAATCATGAAGGATGCAGGGCTGAATGAAGAATATTGTATCCAGACTCGACTTGATCAACTGAACTTGATTGATGAGAAAAGGCTTACTGCTGTTTGTCATGGTCAGATGTATCAAAAACGGATGATCAAGGATTTCAACAAAAAGGTCAGACGCCAAGTGTATCAAGTTGGGGATTTGGTGATCAAATGTATCATACTTCCGCAAGGTGATCCCAGGGGAAAATGGACCCCTACCTACGACGGACCATTTGTGATTAAAAGCATATTCTATGGTGGAGCAATGATCTTGACCACCATGGATGGCGACAACATGCCGCACCCTGTGAACACGGACATAGTCAAAAGATACTACGCATAAGAGACCCTCTAGGTTGACACACCTAGGAAAAACAAGGACATCTCGGTGAACCAAAAAGGTTCGGGTAAAACATAGGGATAAAACAAAAAAAATATGTACACCCAGCAAGTTGAAAACCCGAAAGGGCGGCTTGGGAAAAAAAGGGTATCCCGGTGGACTGAAAACCCGAAAGGGCGGTCCAGGCAAAAGTTAGGGAATTAAAGCGTATGACTATGTCCTTTTGGATCACCTTATGGACAACCTGCAAACTTGACAATTATGATCAATTCAAATAGCTTCGGACAAGGCAACAAATAGATAAGATGCTCAGAGACACGGAGGCTATAGCAGAATGGGAACCCCATGGGATTAATTCACATAGCTATATTTTCTTTGTATCAAATTTTCATTTTTTACGACGGAATTCTCTTACTAGAATGTTTGTCTCATTGTACAAAAATACTTACTCAAAGTCAATACAAAGATATCCCTTTGAAAGTGCAAAGCTATTTGTTTTTCTTTACTCTTGTGTTTGTTTATGAAAACGTCCAATGATTTATTTTTGAACATATGCATTTGAACGTAACTACCATTTACAAATGAACAAAATAGAAAGACAATCACTAATGGCTTTAAGAGATAGGGCAATATCTTTAAGCTATTCCATAAAATCCCCTACAGTATGCAGTTTAATCCCCAGTGGAACAAAACTTCCAGTTATCACTCCCCGTTAGAAGTCGCCAAATTTCTCAGGATTTCCCAATAGGATGTCACAAGCAGTACACGGCGTTTCCCTTACAACATAGTTTATTTCTCTAAGCGGGAATTCATTAACGCTTCAAAACATGAAGACTTGCACTCCGTATCCTCAACAGCAGTCGGGGATTTATTTTCCACAATTCAAACAAGCAGTGCAGCAGATTAGCTCACATACGCATACATCGCATCCATATATCATAAGCACCGATAACACGAATGCATGCATCACAATATCATTACACCATGCATTTCATATAACATGACATTACATATTATCTAACATTTTACCCTTTTCAGGATATGATTAATCAATAGCTACCATTAACAATGTTCAAAGGCCTCTCAGATACAGTTCAGATACACTCCAGACACGGATGCCATCCTGATACTCATTCAGATTCAATCTTCAGATACAGTTCAGATACGCTCCAGACACGGATGCCATCCTGATACTCATTCAGATTCAATCTTCAGATACAGTTCAGATACGCTCCAAACATGGATGCCATCCTGATACTCATTCAGATTCAATCTTCAGATACAGTTCCAATACGCTCCAAACGCGGATTCCATCCTGATACTCATTCAGATTCAACTTTCAAATACGCTCTAGACACGGATGCCATCCTGATACTCATTTAAATTCAACTTTCAGATATAGTTCAGATACGCTCTAGACACGAATGCTATTTTGATACTCATTCAGATTCAGCTTACAAATATGGTTCAGCAATCATTTCTGGATGGAATCTACAAGCCCATATCCAACAACTTTCCATCATCCCTCCAAATGGCATCTTTAAGCCCATTCCCTATACCATCACCCATCACATCACCGAGTGCAAATTTCTGGGCACTCTAATATCCAATCATCTTCCACCTTCGAGTCACGAATGACAAAACTCGCCAATCTAACTCTTCAGGCTTAAGAAGATTGAACAGGGGCAGCTCTTGTACCCCAAAGTTTTCCCTCTCATTTATCAATCATTTTCTCACAAGATCTCCTTTGACTCAATACTGCATTAGGGTTGATCAGCTCAAGACACCTCCTTAAGCACTGATGACCAAAATTAGGGTTTAAGATTGCACAAGGATATTTGAACTTCCAATGCCCCATATGACTTTCATGAATCATTATGGACCCTCAAGATTTCTCATGTCAAGTTTCAAGCCTTGGATCACACTTTTGCTCAGTCAATTGAGCAGTTGACCTAAAAATCAGCTGTATTGGGAAAAAAATCAACTATGGCCAATTAACAGTCAAACTTCATAATTTTTTATCCACATGAATATTTTAAACTCATATGTATCATTTTATCAAGATTGGACCATAATTCTCCAAGAAATTTGATCAAATCATCAAAAGGGCAAAATGGTCAAAATTAGGGTTTTGATTGGGAAAGGGCAATTTCTAATTTTTGACCTAACAAATGATCAATTGGTTTAAGGCATGACCTAAAGAGTCTAATTGAATCATTTTTACCTAATGACATGGCTCAAAACATTGCTCAAGTCCAATGGATTGACAGATGAATTTTCAATCAACTGATCAAAAGTCAACTGTATACTGAAAAGTCAAACTTTGACTTTTTGGTCAAATTCAAATGTCAAAGATCACAATTCATTAAAACATGTCAAAATATGAAACTTATTCATCAAGAAATCAAAAAGTCAAGATTTCATTTTGAAAAGTCTAAGTTTTCTAACTTAGAAATTTTTCTAAGTGTTTAAACTTCATGTTTTTTCATAACTTTAAGCCAAATTTTCACGATGATGCAAGATGATTCAAAAGAAACTTCCAACATGAAAGTTGTATATATCCATGAAATATACAACTTTTCTTCCCACAACTCCTTCCAAAAGTGCTTGGATCTCAATTTATAATTTTAAGAATACATGGTCATGAAACAAAAACACTTAGTGAAATTTTTCCCTAATTTGGTCAGGATTTTGACCTAACTTCATGGCACTTTTTCATATATTTCCAAGGGGAATTTTCAAAAGTGATTTAAATATGGGTTTTAGATCACATTTCAAGATTTCCAAAATGTCCAAGAACTCCTTGAGATCATTTTTGAGTAGGGAGAATCGAAGATATGAAGTTAGGGTTTTTATCACTTGAATTACAAGTCATTTTGTGATGAACAAGAATTCAGTTTCAAACCTATGCTGCACAATTTTGTTTTGCAGGCCTCTAAACCTCAATATCTATACATAATTAGAAGATTACACTTTCTTTTGAGCTATTATCCATTTGATTCAAGCTTTGTCCAAGTAAATTTTCCATTAATGGAACAAAGTTCACACTTCCATTTTGGAAAAGTGACTTTAATCACAAAGTCAACTTGTATGGAGCTTTGCACCTGTTCTTTCTGCATAAGCATGCTCTATAAACTCAAAACAAACATGTTTAAAGTTTCAAGCCACCCTACAAGACATGTACCTTGCATTGAAACCATATTTTTCAAGATAACTTCAAAAACAAGTCAAAAACTCATAACATGTGATCTTGGTTTTCTGACCTCCTCAAGTCCTCTAACCTCTTCCATATAATTATACAAGTGCATTGCAAGCTAACACACGATTGAAAAAGTCTTAAAACTCCCCAAAACTATAAATTTCCATACAAGCACAAAAACTTGTCATTTTTTATTTTTGAACCCAACCTCCAAATCCCCTCGTGCATTTCTTGGCCAAACCATCCACAAAGCTTCTAATACACATATAGAAACTTTCCCAACCCCTGTCTTCAAACTGTAAAACCATTTACACCATTCTCCATTTTCAAAAACAGAGCATTTCACATTGACTTCTTCAGCTTGATTCAAGAACTCTCAGCACAAAGTAAGCTTTGCAATAGCTTCCTGGAGGTGCAAGGAAGCTCATCCAATCATCAAAATACTTTGAAAGTAGCTCTAACTCAAAACATGATCTCCAACTGCAAGGTGAGTTTTCTTACTTTTCATCTTATTATTTAGGCATTGTTAGGTCTTGATTTGTGAAGATAAAATGTAGATAACTTTGCCACGAAGTTGTACATATCCATAGTTTGCATTTATATGGCCTGAGCTTAGAGAATTTTAGAGTTGAAGTTTTCTGAAATTTTTAGGGTTTGAATTAGGGCCAGAAAAATCCTCATTCATCTTTGACTGTTAGCTTAAGTTACTTATATGTTTGGATTCGTAGGAAGAAATGCTACAACTTTCATGTTTGAACTTTTCATTTTTGTTGAGAAATGAAGAAGATATAGGTCCTTTGGCTGGAGGTTGAAGATGAAGTGTATTCAGGGCGGGTTTTGTATCATATATTTATTGTTTTGATTATATAAACTGATGTATAGCCAACCCAGTGGTAGAAGCGCGTGCCAGTGACTGGAGGGACCTGGGTTTGAGCCCCAGTGGTACCTTTTTGGATTTTTTTTACATTTTTTCATACATTCTGACTTTTTTGGACAGGCGCTGGGCCTCCTTTGGGCCTTTTGTTTTTTTCTTCTTACTTCTCACCCCCTGTTTCACTTACACAGCCCCTGGCCCATTTTTCTTTTTCTTTTTCTTATTTTATTTATTTATTTATTTATTTTCTTAAATATTTTATTTAATATTAAAAAATCAGAAAAAATATAAAAATATTAGATTTCTATTTTGACATAGTTTATTTATTTTTCTCACACAAAAATTATTTTATTTAATCATACTTTATTTATTTTGACTAATTGTTTTATAAATTTAATTAAAAAAACTAGGATTTTAATTATTTTCTTTTACACATTTTAAATATATTATTTTAATATTTAAAAAGACCAAAAGTATTTTATAACACTATAAATTATTTTTAAGACAAAAACACCAAAAATATACTTTTCTTACAAACTTAATTTTTAATCAATTAATAGATTGGGGTTTTATTTAATTTCTTTTTCAAATAAATTTAGGTTTTACTTTTAATTAATTATTTTTCTTTTAGTTAATTAGGTTAAAACAAAACCCCTTTTCCTAAAAAAATCAAACAAAATATCCATTTACTTTACATTCACATCCTTGTATATTTATTCATTTGGTACATTATTTAATTCAATTCTTGTACAAATTCAATATGGTAATAATAGATAATTAGGCTTTATTTTCTTGCAATCCCCATTTATAATTTGTACCCCCTCCCACAAGTATTGTAATAGCGTAGTAATTTTAAATTCCATAATTTATCGCTTTATATACAAATGCTAGTAATTAGGGTTTGTATGGAAAGACTAAAACCAATCAATTAGAAAACCCTAATCAAATGCAAGACCAAGCATGAAAACAATACAATTGCACACAAGCACCCCTGGGGTAAATTCACTTGGTTGCCTTACTAAATGGCCATATTACGCATGTGAGGTATCTTAGCAAAAACAAGCAAAATACAAGATCATAGTCCCTCGATGACGCTATCCATGTTACCTTTCAAATGATCTTAGTCCCTAAAAAGAGAATGCTAAGATACCTTGCAAAATTGCTAATCATGGTTATACGATGAACCTCGCCCGTCCCGTTTACCTCCAAAGATAGGGTTACTTACGAAATTAATGGTAAGATAACAATATCAAAGGAAAAGGAAATGAACATGAAAGACTTTTGAGTAGGTAGAATGCTCCAAATTACTTGCTCAATTTCAAAACAAAACATCCTTGCTATTTTCAAAACAAACATCTACACTTTCAAAACATCTTACAAAACTTGAAAACATTTTCAAAAGATCAAACACTTTGTATACATTCTTACAAACGAGAATCATTACAAAGTTTGTCTAAACAATGGCCTCTTTACAAAATACTTTCAAAAACCGCACAAAGCACAATTTCAAACAAAAGCAAGTGATCTAGAAAGTAACTAAGAGCCCATGGAAAACCATGGATGAAAAGGGTACTAATACCTTCCTTTTTCATGATCTACCCCCCGAACTCAAGAAACAATATCAAAGGTCTTTCCTGTGCTTTTTCACCTTTCCTTTTGGATAAAAGAAAAGTCGGTGGCGACTCTTGCTAACTGCAACATTTGCAATCAAACACAAAACAATCAAGTCAGTTCTCCCACCGTATCACACATAGGAACTAAAGGTTCGCAATCGCGATGGGAACACTAATAAAAACCTTCTTTTTGTATATATTTTGTATGCATTACCTTTTAGCATTAAGCTTTAGACTTATACTTTTTATACACCCTTAGATTAGAACAAACTTGAGTGGATACCGTGGAGTACCATAGATGAGAGGGGTACTAATACCTTCCTCTTACGTAATCGACTCCCTTACCCTTTTCTCTTGGTCGTGATACCATTCTCCTTTCTTTCCCTCGGGTTTAATCAGTGTGTCCTTCCCTCTCTTGGAATAAATAACATTGATGGCAACTCTTCTGTCTTTCGCCTATCATTCGCGTTTCGATGAAAATCCCAGACTCGATAAACATATCTTGTGTTATTTACTTTTAGCACTGTTTAATTTGTCTATACATCTTACTGTTGTGTGTGAAGTCGGATTCAGTGTCTTGACATCTCTTAGGACATCCGAGATCTGATAGCCAAAATTTCATCTTTTGTCTTCAGGTGTGTAAGACTGCATGTCTTTATTGTTATTATAATTTATGATGAAGTCTTTGGTCCTTTTTACATTGCACTGATCTTTCTTTTGTTGAATGTTCAACCAGTTTTCTTATCAATTTGAAGCCCCATTTTATTACACTGGTAGTTTTTGGTCTTGTTCTTTTTAATTTTTTCCTGAATTTGTTGTTGATTTTGTTTCTCCCTTCTTTAATTGTTTGTATATTCCTTTTTCAGTCGATAAACACTGGTAAAAGTTATTGTGATTTTGCATATCCTTTTGGATTGTCTCCGTAGCAAGTGTGTCCATAATATCAAATATATCTTTATTCTTTGCTTCCCATATCCCATATATGATGTTAATGCATATAGAAAGAGTAGATTGATTCATCTTTTGCATGTTACTTTCAACCAATCTATAAAATGATAGACTTGGTTGTTTATACAATTTAGGTTCAATTGGGATCTAAACCAAACATGACTTGCCCAATTGCAGTTATTGAAATAGTGGTCGGTGGACTCATATCTTAGATTATACCTAGGATAAAAAGGGTCACACAAAATATCTCTTTTATTGAGGTTTTCCTTGTTAGGTAAGCAGTTATTAAGAATTCTCCAAAGTAGAATGTGTTTCCTATGAGTTACCTTACTACTCCAAAGATTTTTCCACACTTCCTTTTCAATATTTTTACTAGAACATTCAATACCAAAATATTTCTGCCATTCTTTTACACAATAATACCCATAACTCACATTGTAGTTCTCATGCTTCTTAGTATTCCTATTGATGCAGTTTTCTTCCTCAAGCTTATATACATGGATTTTTGTATTCTTATTTATGTCTATAGGGATGAAAATTTGGTTGATAATATTTAGGTCCCAACAACCATTTTCTTGTCAATGAGGTCCCTAACTCTAATTGCCCTTGTTTCCAGGGGCTGTGTTATGATGTTTATTGTGAAAATGATGCCAAGAACAGAGTATAACAGGTTTCTTAACCGGCAAGAAACCCACAAGGGTAAGAAAAAGGAAAACAAGAAGAACACAATGAATTGGTTATAAACTGTTATTCTTTATTTTATCTTTGAAATAAGATTACAAGTGTTGCAGAATGACAAATAACCTCTCTCACCCTAATTAGGATTTGCATTGTGCAATAATGAGAGACTAATATGCTATTTATAAGAAAATTAACATACTAAACTAATGGGCTTTTATACACATACCCATTACAAGCTAATTTAGGGAACAAAATAAATTAAACAATTGGAATTTTATAAACAATCCCAATTTGACATGCTAACAATCCTAGAAAATATTGAGTAATGCATGTTAGAACAACTTCGGCTACAACACAAAATATTTTGGAAGCGAATAAGCTTTAACCTCAAGCTTAAATCCCATCGGACCAGAAGCTACCACTTTGACTATACTAGAGTTCGATTTAATATCTCATAATTTTAAACCTACACTAGTTTAGAATTCAATTGTCCTCCCAAATATTGATTTTATTTCTATTCCTCACTATCCAACAACCGTCCATTTTTAATGATCCATAGACTATTATAAATGCTTCTCCATAAGTAGTTAGGACTTCTTCTTAGTTTATGATTAAGAATGTAAGAGTCAAGATAATAAACTTTTAAAATTTCATCCATCAAGGATTGCTAATATGTATGCAGTCTCCAAGCTTGTCTGACAAACATAACATTGTTGAAATCTTCAAAACTCTAAATATCCATCTTCTGTTAGTTTTCTTTTATGTTAGAGTAGTTTTTGTTAAGGTAGTTGAGATCTTTGAGGTTTTTCATGACACATTTGAGTTTATTAATTTTTACAGTAGGGTCTATAAACTCTTTTTTCCCCCGATCCTAAAGATTTTCAAGGGTCATTTGCAGTTTACTATTGGGATCTTTATTAGGATAAAGGTTCCAGGTTTGTGTTAAATTGTAATTCATAGTAACGAAACTATGTGTGTCAAAGGGTTTAGAGGTGGATCGAAGCAGGTTGCTCGAAGGAAGCCATTGCCCAGTCGAAGAGCTTGTGGATTGAAGCAAGCTGCACACATATTAGATTTGTTTTAGATTTAGATAAATTTGATTTAAGTCTAAAATATAATAGATTTGATTTAGTACCAAAATAGGTATTTTGGGATTTTATAGTTTTGGGCTTAGGGAGTAAGCTAAATATATAAATAGAGGGAGTAACCCCTAATTTTGTAATTAAGACAATTAAGTCAATTAAGTTGTATTCACAGAATTTACAGTTGCAAGTGAATAACAAAGTTTTCCAGAGTTTGTGGGCAGAGAGAAACTCTAGAAAATAATTATCTTCTTTCTTTTCTTTTCTCATAATTCATTATCATTGTGTGGCGATATCAGTCTTAAGCTTCAAGATTGGTAGAAATTCATCATAGATATTTGGTGGATTTCTAACAACTGGTATCAAGAGCTCAATTTTAATTCAAGGGAAGTATCAGTCAAGAACAATTGAGGAAGAAAAAGAATTCACGATGGAGAATTATGGGAATGCAAATTATCCAGCAACTCTACCAATTCTGAAAGTAGACAAACTATGAGAATTGATGCAAACAGATGGGAATTTTGTTCAAGTGTCAAGGTCTTTGAGATCTTGTAAAAGATGGATTTGAAGCGCTTGGAGAAAATGCTTCAGAAGAAGAAAAGAAGAAAAACACAAAAATTGAGAAGCTGAGTTATAAAGCACTCTTTATAATTCATCAATGTGTGAGTCCAGAAATTTTGAAAAAGTGAGTGATTTAGAATCTGCAAAAGAAGCTTGGGATGTTCTTGAGAAGTCTTTTGGTGGTGCGGAAAAGGTGAAAGAAGTGAGGTTACAAACTCACAAGAGAACATATGAATTGCTTCAGATGGAAGATAGTGAGAGCATATATGATTTCTTCACTAGGGTTACAAAACTAGTGAATCAAATCAAGGTATGTGGAGAAAAATTAACAACAAGAGTTGTTGTTTCGAAGATCTTGAGATCTTTGTATCCTAAGTTCGACCACGCGGTGGTGGCTATAGAAGAAGGGAAAGAATTGTCGAAATTGAAAAAGGAAGAGCTTCAAGGGACGCTTGAATCTCATGAACAAAGAATAACTGAAAGAGCTGCAAGAAAATCAAAGAGTGATGTGGCTTTGCAGGAACATTCAGCAAAAGAAACCAAAGGCAAAGGAAAATGGTTCGACAGAGGTAGAGGCAGCTACAAAAAATTGAATGGTAGAGGAAACCAGAACGAAGGAAACATGTCGAATCAAAGAAGACCATACCAAGGAAACCAAAGAGGTGGTGTTGCAAATAAAGGAAGAGGTGGTGGTCGAAAACCTGAAAAGAGTCACATTCAATGTTACAATTTTTAGAAGTATGGTCACTATTCGAGTGATTGTCTAGAAGAGCGAAAGAATCAAGAAAGTGATACAAAGTTCGCAAAACATGAAGAAGAAGAGATGATGCCGATGGCCACAACAAGAGATGAAGATAGATTTAAGGACCAATGGTACTTGGATTCAGGATGCTCATCACATATGTCTGGAAGGAAAGTCTGGTTTATCAACATAAAGCCCTCAATGAAAAATATGGTAAAATTCATAAATGACAATACCCTAGCAACTGAAGGTATTGGTGATATAATGATTATGAGGAAAGATGGCAAGAGGTCAGTAATTTCCAATGTGTTGTACATACCAGGCATGAAGAGAAATTTGCTCAGTATAGGACATTTGGTTAAAAAGAATTATAAAGTGCCGATCAAAGATAAGATAATGAGAGTCTTCGATGCAAATGGAAGATTAAACTTGAAGGCTCTTATGTCTCAAAATAGAAACTTTAAGATCAAACTAAATATGATGGAGCACAAGTGCCTTTCGACTGCAGCTAGCAGAGATGAATGCATATGACATTATCGACTAGGTCATCTCAACTTCAGAGACATCAGAGATTTGAAGAGAAGAAATATGGCTTCAGGATTGCCAGAAACCGACATTCCAAATGAAGTATGTGAGGAATGTGTGCAGGAGAAGAAACACCAGAATTGCTTCAACAAGGATGCAAGAAGAAGGTCGAAGGCTATTCTTGAAGTTATATACTCTGATGTATGTGGACCAATCCAGGTAGATTTAATGGGAGGTAACAAATACTTTGTTACATTCATAGATGATTTCAGTTAAAAGTTGTGGACTTACCTGATCAAGAAGAAAAGTGAGGTGATCGAGGTATTTGCCAAGTTTAAGTCTATGGTCGAAAGACAGAGTGGTCGAAAACTCAGTTTTGAGAACTGATGGTGGTGGAGAGTATGTGTCAGAAGACTTCGACGGGTTATGTGAAAAGAAAGGGATTGTGCCACCCTATACTCCACAACATAATGGAACTGCAAAAAGGAAGAATCGAACCATCATGAATATGGTGAGAAGTATGTTAAAAGGCAAGAATTTACCTAAAGAGTTTTGGGGTGAAGCTGTTTTGACTGCAACATACATTTTGAACAGATGTCCTACGAATAAGCTAGAAGGAATTACTCCAGAAGAATGTTGGAATAGTGTGAAGCCTAGCTTGAGTCATTTGAAGGTATTTGGATCTATTGCACAAATACATGTGCCAGATCAGTTGAGAAGAAAACTTGATGACAAGTCAAGTCAAATGATTCTAGTTGGATATTATTCGACAAGAGGTTACAAGTTGTTCGACCCACTGAACAAGCAGATTGTGATCAGCAGAGACATGATCATAGATGATCTTAAAGAATGGGATTGGATTGAAAATGTCAAGAAAGATTCAGTGGGAATCCTACTTGAAGAACTAGAAACTCAAGTCGAAAGAGAAGTTCGACAAGAGGAACCAGCAATTATAGATCAACCAAGTACAAGCAGGCCTCAAAGAACAAGACGCATGCCTGTAAGATTGCAAGATTGTGTGATTACATCAGATGATGTGATAGATAATGAATGTGAGTTGGTACATTATACTTTCTATGCAGATGTTGAACCTGTCAATGCAGCTGAAGCATTGAAGGATTCAAAGTGGGTGAAAGAAATGAATGAAGAAGTAAAGTTTATCAAAGACAACAACACTTGGTCACTTGTTGAATTGCCTCAAGGAAAGAAGGAAATTAATGTCAAGTGGGTATACAAAGTAAAGATGAATCCCAAAGGGGAAGTAACTCGACACAAAACAAGACTTGTGGCGAAAGGATTTCTACAGAAAGAAGGAATAGACTTTGATGAAGTTTTTGCACATGTTTCTAGGATCGAAATAATCAGGTTAGTTATTGATCTAGCGGAAATAAAC
This sequence comes from Vicia faba, assembly GCA_948472305.1. NCBI lineage: Eukaryota > Viridiplantae > Streptophyta > Magnoliopsida > Fabales > Fabaceae > Vicia > Vicia faba. The sequence goes on from OX451739.1 coordinate 854,913,899, forward strand.
AGATGGCACATATGTCAGATGGACATGAAGTATGCATTCCTGAATGGATCCTTAGACGAAGAAGTCTGTGTTAAACAACCAGTTGGATTTGTGAAACATGACGAAGAGAGAAAGGTGTACAGGATGCATAAAGCCCTGTATGTATTGAAACAAGCTCCAAGAGCTTGGAATAAGAAAATTGATAGTTTCCTAAGGGAGAAGGAATTTGTGAAGTGCACAACTGAACATGGAGTATATGTAAGAAGAATCAATAGTGAATTGCTTATACCATGTCTTTATGTCGATGATTTATTGATAACAGGTAGCTGTAAAAGTGAGATCGAAGACTTCAAAGGTGATCTTAGCAAGCACATCGAAATGAGATTTCACTATCTTCAAGAGCAGGTAGCAGATGGGAACTTGAATTTGGAACACTGCAAAACTGAGAATCAAACTACAGACATCATGTCGAAGGGTGTACATGTCGAAGTATTTTGAAGACTAAGAACCATGATGAATATAGATAGTTTAGACACAATGAATTAGGCAGTGTATTAAATTGTAATTTATAATATCGAAACTATGTGTGTCGAATGGTTTAAAGGTGGACCGAAGTAGATTGCTCGAAGGAAGCCATTGCCCAGTTGAAGAGCTTGTGGATCGAAGCAAGCTGCACACATATTAGATTTGTTTTACATTTAGATAGATTTGATTTAAGTCTACAAAATAGAATATATTTGATTTAGTAGCTGTTTACAATGAATTCTAGTAAACAACCGCTAGTCTTCCAATTTATTGATTATTATTGGTTACTTGCAGGATCGACTAGATTGATCCTAGGACACATGTGTCATAACTCATTTCTATGTTCATACCCATTATCTTGATGAATTTATATTGTATGTTAATGTCGAATGTGAGATTCTTAAGAAATATCTCTAAGATTGTCTATAGAAATAAACTGACTGAATGTACAAAGGAAAGGCTTCGAATTAGACTTAAGATTTAATACTTGAATGTAAAGATAAGGAGTTTATGAGAATATAACAGTTTCTTGAAATATGAAGTGTTTGAACAAAAGGATAAAGTAAAAGTGAAGTTACTAAAGAGATAAATGTGTTTGAAAGCAAGTAAAACAAGGAAATAAAGGGAAATCGAAAGATTTAAGAGCAAAAGTACTGTAAAAGTGAAATAAATATAAAAAGGCTTGTATTGAAATTATAAAGAATCATGATGTTCAATACGTACATTTTGTCTTCTAACTCGTTTCCCTTAAGTCACGGTAATTTGAGTGTTTGAGACTTTTTAGTACACGAAATGAACACACCCAATTCTACCATTAAAACACCTATTTATAATATCTTGACCCTAATGGTCCTACTATAAAATCATGCCACGTTCGAAGCATGCAGGCTTCTTACGTTTACTGACTTCCATGCGTCTTCTAAGAATGGCGCTCTTATTTGAAATTTGAACCATGTGCCAGCGAAGTATTTTGCTAGTTTTCTTCAATTCGAATTAAAGCATTTGCCTGGATCGCTTCCAATTCTGGCACATTTGCACAAAGGAACTCTTTATATTTTAAACACTAAAAATCCCAAATCGAAATCCATCATCTATCACTGTAAATTGAAGAGTCCTTTAGAACAATGGTTCTATATTTCCCACCAATATTCATCATTGATATCAACCTCCTTATATGCTTATTCGAAATATTGTTTTGATATCCAATTATTCTTTATTCGAAATTGCCAGCTAACAAATTGCCCCTCGAGAACATGTATTTAGATAGATATAAAGAAATACTTGTTTTTGAATTATCCATGCAATTTCGAGAGTATCAAAACTCATGATGACAATACTGCACACGATGGCAGAGTAAGTGTCCAACTTTCTGCAAAACGTCCAATCATAAGCGAAGAGATCAAGGGGCTCGAAAGCGTCAGAAATGCCACCCAATGCAAGATCAACTTATGCAAGAGCAAGTTTGCTAAGTTGAAATGAAACGCCCCTTTCTGATTTTCGAATGTATTTTGTTAATGCTTTTTATTGTTAAGGATATTTATTATGTACTTTTGTAATTTGAACACAACCATTTTGGAATTTATGCAATACCATTTTGGCTTCAATATTTGTTTTACTTTTATTATTCTGTAGTGATTCGAACCTCTTGCAATCATGGCTTATACCTTTTTAAGTATTTCCCATTTACCTTCAAGATTCTTCTATCTTCTGCTAATTCCTCTATTTCATAAGCATTATTCGAAAATGTTTTCGAAACACGAAAGGGCCCCTCCCAATGGGGTGACCATTTACCTAATAATCTATTCTTTTTATCCATACGTAATATAACTTTCCATACCAGGTCATTGGTTGTGAACAACTTACTTTTAACTCTTTTGTTGTATGCTCTGGCTACTCTTTCTTTCTGTCTTCTCATAACTTCTAAAGCATGCAGCCTACCTTCATCCACGTCCACTAATTCATTCATCATCATTTCCTAATATTGGTCAGCTGGTATCTCATTTTGTCTTTGGATTCTAACTGACTGTAAATGTATTTCGACTGGCAGCACTGTGTCGTGTCCAAATGTAAGTCGAAACAGAGTAGTATTTGTTGCTTCTTTAGGAGATGTTCGACATGCCCATAAAGCTTGGTCCAAAGTTTTGTGCCAATTCTTTGGTTTTCGCCCTACATGTTTCTTTATCAACACTATTATGACTTTATTGGCTACTTCTACTTGTCCATTAGCTTGAGCATAATAAGGGGTTGACGTGAGTAACTTAAATCCCATTTCTTTTGCAAACTCTTGCATTTTTCGCCCTGTGAAAACTGAACCTTGATCTATTGTGATACTTTCTGGTATTTCGAACCTGTAAATTATTTGCTTCTGGACAAATTCCATTATAGCCTCTTGATCAACATTCACTAGAGGAATTGCTTCGACCCATTTTGTAAAATAATCTATACCCACAAGGATATATTTTTGTCCTTTGGATGATGTTGGTCGTATTTCACCAATTAGATCTAATGCCCATCCTCTAAAGGGCCAAGGCTTAACAATTGAATGTAACTCACTTGCAGAAGCATGTTGAATGCCTGCATGAATTTGGCATTCCTCGCATCCTTTAGCAAATTCTATGCAGTCTTTGAGCATAGTGGGCCAATACATTCCATATCAAAACAACAACCATTTCATTTTGTGACCTGCTTGATGTGCCCCACATGCCCCACTATGCACACTGGACAATGCTAAATATGCTTCGGTTTCTCCTAAACATTTGAGTAAGATTCCTTCTGGGGTTTTCTTAAAAAGTTCATTCCCTATTAGCACATAAGACAATGCCCTATATTTGATCTTTTTCTCTGTACTTACTGAAGGTTCTTTCAAGTAATTTATTATAGGACTTCTCCAATTTGTATCTTCCAAAGTATCAATATTTAGCACTTCAAATTCTTTCTGATTTGCATAACCAAGTTTCGAATTTTCTAAGTCTAATGGTGATAATTTGGTAGCCATTATTCTGCCTTTTGTTTCTATGAGGTATTGGAGTTTTTCTTTAGATGTCTTATATCCTGAGGCTATTTGAGCCAAGTCATTTGCCTCTTGATTATCAATTCTGGGAATATGTTTTATATCCACATATTCAAATTTCTTGAGTAATCTGTTAGCAATAACAAAGTACATGATCAAATTTTCTTTGATACATTTGTATTCCTTGGTTATCTATTTGATGATTGTTGTACCCCAAAATTTTCCCTCTCATTTCATCAACATTTCTCATCACAAGACTCTTGGAATTCAAGATCAAGCTAAGGTTTGCTCTGCTCAAGACACCTCCTTGCACTGTTGACCTAAATTAGGTTTGAGTTTGCACAGTGATGTTTTGACCTACAATGCGCAAAGTGACTTTCATACTTCATATTGGACTCACAAGTTTGTCCATACCAAGTTTCAAGCCTTGATTCAAATTTTTGCCCAATCAATTGGACAGTTGACCTAGAAATCAGCTGTATTGGGGAAAAAGTCAATTGTGGCCAATTGACAGTCAAACCTCATGAAATTTGACCCACATCAACATCATGAACTCATATGAACAATTTGGTCAAGTTTGTATCATAATTCCATAAGAAATTTGATCAAATCACCAAAAGGGCTAAATGGTCATTTTTAGGGTTTTGACTGTACAAAGGCAATTTTTGACTGTTTGACCTACCCAATGTCAAATCAAGCTCAACCATGGACTCAAGGACTCAATGAAATTGTCTTGACCCATTCAACAAGTTCAAAAGATCTCAAATGCCTAGGATTGACAGATGAATTTTTCAGTCAACTGATCAAAATTTGACTGTACACTGAAAAGTCAAACTTTGACTTTTTGGTCAAAATCAAGTGCCAAGGGTCATTTTTCATCAAGACATGTCAAATTATGAAACTTGTTCATCAAGAAACCCAAAAATGCAAATTAGGGTTTAAAATGGAAAAATTTCATAACTTAGAATTTTTCTAAGTTATAAAATTTTCTTATTTTTTCCTAACTTTGTCCCATTTTTTCACAAAGATGCAAATGGATTCAAACAAAACTTACAACATGAAAGTTGTAGTCCATCACAAAGTATACAACTTTTATTCATAAAGTTTTCTCAAAATAAGCTTGTATCTCAAGTTATTATTTTTGGAACAAGGGTACCTAAAACTTTTAACTTAGAGAAATTTTGCCCTAGTTTAGGTAGGATTTTGACCCATCTTCTTGGCCATTTTTCACATAGTTCCACTTGGAGTTTCAAGTTGCATTTCAAAGATGGATTATATTACATGTTTCAAGCTTTCCAAATTGTCCAAGAACTCCTCAAACACCTTTGTGGTTAGGGAGAATCGAATGCTTGAAGTTGGCAAAAACTCATGTTGCAACCATGGCCAATACATGTTCACACCACTTGCCAAATCTGACCAAGCTAGCTTGGTACACAACTACAGGCCTCTAAATCAGTTTGTACTCCATAATTTAATTCAAATCCATTGAGCTAATGCATTGTCTTGGTCATTAGGGTATTATACACAAGTTTAATCCCTAAATGGTAAAAGGCATATTTCCATTTTTGCAAAAGATTGCTTTATGTCAAACCATTAATCCTTGAGCGTAGAGCCAAATCTCTGGCAGCAAAAAAAATCCACTAATTAGAGGGGCCAAGAGGTTGGTATGCAGGGTGATAAGATGGCCTGTACAAGCCTGTAACCTCACTTCCACTTTCTTACTTCAAAAACAAGAAACTTGTCAAACACAAGGCATCTCACATATCTGATAAAACTAACTCAAGCAAAACACTTCAAACAAGTTTCATATACCCTAGCAAGCCAGAAACACGAGTCCTTGACCACTAAAACATCCTTGTGCACAAAATCCCTATTTTCTTGCAAAACAGGGTCAGTTCTGCATATTGCAAGCCACATTCAAATTCCCTCGTGCGTTTTGTCCAAAACTACTTCAAACACATTCCAATCAACCTACCTGAGCTATCCAGATCATTCACAAGTTGCTTTAACTCCATTAACACACATTGCCATTTTTGTTTGGAAGCTTTGCAAGTTGAGTTCTGTAGCACGATTCAGGCCACTTCAAAACGAACTAAGCATTGGGAAAGCTTCAGTGGACATCAGGCAAGCTCAAAAGAACCTCAAGCACCATTAGAAGTTGTTGCATTGTCCAGCTCGAAGTCAACTGAAACAGGTATTTCATGAACTTCTATCTCTCTATTTAGGAATAGTTAGACTTAGGTTTGTGAATGAAAGATGTTGTATTCATAGCCCTGAAACCATACATGTGCTTAGTTTTCATTTATATTAATCGTGCTAGGAGAATTTCATCCATGAACTTTCTGAAAAAACTAGGTTAGAAATTAGGGCCAGAGAAATTCTCTTTGGTCTTTGAGAGTTAGCTTAAGTTTTTTATATGGTTAGATTCGTTGTTTGATGCTCTACAAGTTTTATGTTTAGAGTTTTGTCAAAAAAGCACTGAATCAGGAGATACAAGTCTGTGTGGAAAACGCGCGTTTTTTGTGTTTGAACAGAGGAAGAAGATGAAGTCATTGGGCTGGGCTGGCTTATTCTACTTTTAACACCCTCTTTTCCAGTTTCATACCCCCTGGCCCATTTCTTTGTATATTTGTTATTTTTGCATTTTTATTTTATTTCTGACTTTATTATTATATTTTCTAACATAAAAAAATGCTTAAAAAATATTTTCATAAATTTTTATATTTATTTGGTATTTATTTTAATTATTTCCACCATTTAAATGATTAAATACTTTATATCATTTTGTTTAAATTAAAAAAATAATACAAAAAATACTTTTATTTTCATTTATTATTTTTATTCACATTTGAAAATATTTTCTTGAAATATATACATGTTTGTAAATAATTTATTTTATTTTTATACACTTAATATATTTAATACATATATATACATATATACTATATTTTATTAAATAATTAGAACAAAAAACACAAAAATAATACATTTTTATTTTTATTAATATTTTATACTAAAAATATCTTTTTTCAATATACTTTTATTTTTTTTGTACAAATTGATACGTTATTGTATATAAATAATAAATAATACTATTTATTTAAGAAATTAGGGTTTTTTCCCTAAAAACAAAAATAATTAAAATTGACTTTTTTTTATTTCTTTACATTTCACATTAAAAATACTTTTTACATACATAAAAAACTTTATTTTTTTTTACATAATACATTTTATTTAATATTTATTTATTGTATTTATTTAAATATTGTACATTTAAATATTATGCCTTGCAAATTCAATTTGGTTGTAATAATTTAGGATTTAATTTCTTGCAAAATAATCCCCAATTCAAATTTGTACCCCCCTCCCTATATCATGTTGTAATAGTGTAGAATTTAAATTCTCGCACCTTTAAAGCTTTCAATTATGCCATGATTAGACTTAGGGTTTGTATGCAAAAATCAAATTAACAAATAGTTTGACCTAATCAAAGACAAAAATGCATGAAAAAACAAACACAATGCACACTTGCACCCCTAGGATTACAATCCACTTGTTGCCTTCAAAAATGAGCCATGATATGCATGTCAAGTACTTTGGCAAAACAAAAACAAAACAAAGATCATAGTCTCTGGATGTCGCTATCTGAGTTGCCTAAACAAAATGATCAAGTCCCTCAAGAAAATTGCCAAAAATACTTGACACAATTGCTATCATGGTCTATACGATGACCCGCGCCTGTCCCGTTTAACATCCTAACACAAGGTTGTTCACCAAATACAATGGTGAAACAACATTGTCAAAAGGGTTAAAAACATTGGAAAGATCTTTGAGTAAAATAGGGTAGACAACTCTTAGTTACTTGATCAAAGCTTGCAAAAACATCCTTGCTATCTTCAAAACACACTTCACAACACAAATTTCAAAACCCTACTTTCAAAACATTGAAAATATTTCAAAAGACAAAAACACCTTTGTATGCATTCAAATAAGAATCATTACAAAGGTTTCCATAACGATGGCCTCTTTTCAAAACATCTTTCAAAACCACACACAAAGCACCATTTCAAACAATTGAAGAGCACCATTTCAAACAATTGAAAAGCAAAGCAAGTGATCTAAGCAAGTAACTAAGAGCCCATGGATAACCATGGATAGAAAGGGTGCTAATACCTTCCCTTTCTATAATCTACTCCCCGACCCCAAGAAAACATCTCAAAGGTCTTTCCTGTGCTTTTTGACCTTTCCTTAGGATAAAATAAAAAGTCGGTGGCGACTCTTGCTAAACCGAAACATTTGCGAACACAAACGCAAAACCCCAAGTCATTTCTCCCACCATATCACAATGACCATCTCTGAGTCTCCACTAATTTCGACTCTGGTTGCCCCCAATTCCAACAAAGCTTCAAGTCCAGCAATCAATGCTTCATACTCAGCTTCATTGTTCGAACAGGGAGGCCCTTCTAACTTGTACTTGAATTTTGTTGGAATTCCTTCAGGAGAAATTATGAGTACTCCAGCCCCACTTCCGTTTTTATGTGTTGATCCATCGAAGGATAATTTCCATGGGTGAATCTCAACATAATCTAACGCGAAGTCCTCACTCACAGAGTGATCCACTATGAAATCTGAAACTACTTGTCTTTTCATAGCCTTTAAAGGCTTGAAAGCTAAATTATACTCAGTGAGCGTTAAAGCCCACTTGCCAATCCTGTTGTGCATGATTGGTTTTGAAAGCATATGTTTAATAACATCAAAGTGAGATGAAATGTAGATATCAACTGGTTTAATATAATATTTAAGTTTTGTACAAGAGAAATACAGACAGAGACATAGTTTTTCAATGCTACTATACCTAGTCTCTGCTTTATTTAGGACCCTACTAATATAGTAGATGGCTCTTTCGACGCCATCATAGTTTTCTTGGGCCAACATACTACCTATAGTTACATTGGAGGCAAAGATATACAGTCTCATTGGCTTATCTTTAGAAGGGGGTGCAAGTATAAGAGGATGCATCAAATAGGCCTTGATTTTCTCGAATGCCTCCTGATGCTGCACCGTCCATTCGAAATTCCCTTGGTTGAGACGGAGGAGTGGAGAGAAAGCTTGAGTTCGCCCACTCAAATTAGATATGAATCTTCTTAAAAATTTGATTTTACCTAATAGAGATTGCAACTCTTTCTTTGTTGATGGAGGTTTCGTCTCCATAATAGCCTTCGTCTTGTTCAAGTTAATTTCGATCCCCTTCTTATGGACCACAAAGCCTAGGAAATCCCCAGCCTGCACAAAGAAAGCACATTTAAGAGGATTCATTTTTAAGCCATGTTTTCTCATTCTTTCGAATGACTGGCAAAGGTGAGTCAAATGATCCTCATCAGAAATAGATTTGACTACTATGTCATCTATATAAATCTGCATAAATGATTCAATGAAATCATGGAAAATGGTGTTCATTGCCCTCTGATATGTTGCCCCAGCATTTTTTAGTTCAAAGGGCATAACTACCCATTCATAAGTGCCTAAGGCGCCTGGACATCTGAACGCAGTTTTGGGAACATCATCCTCAGCAATAAAAATCTGATTATACCCAGAGTATCCATCTAACATACTCAGGTATTCGAAACCCGCAGCAGAATAAATCAGCATTTCTACTATAGGCATGGAATATTCATCTTTTGGTGTGGCGGTATTTAAATCCCTAAAATCTATGCAAATTCGTAAAGAGCCATTTTTCTTAATAACAGGTACAATATTAGCAAGCCATTCTACGTACCTTGTGGTTCTGATAAACTTGCATCGAAGGAGCCGTTCCACCTCTGCCTTTATTTTTGAGAGGATTGCTGGGGCGAATCGTCTAGGCATCTTCTTGATGGGCTTCTTGCCATCCTTGATTGGAAGCCTATATTCCACCAGTTCCCTCTTTAAACCAGGCATTTCGTCGTAGTCCCAGGCGAAGCAATCTCTGTTTTGTTTGAGCACTTCGACCACCTTGCCTTTTAGACTAGGACTGAGTTTCGCACTGATGTACGTAACTCTTTTTTCTACTCCATCCCCAATATCAACTTCCTCCAAAGGATCTTGCGCCAGCATCTTAGCGCTTGTTGACTCTAGATCCTTCTCGAACCCCAAGGGCTCTTGATCATAAATGGTATCTAGCCGTTGATCCACTAGTTCAGAAGTTTGTCCATCACAGGGTGGGGGTGAGTGGTTTCCCTCAGGATTTTCTATTTCTTTTTTTGTTTTTTGTTTTTTACCTATGGCTTCGACAACCATGTTTTGTATTTCGGCTTCGAGAGCCGTTTTTCGTTTGTTCTCAGCCAGATAGGCCGAAATCTTTTGGTAGTAACTTGACTCAGTCATAATGATCTTCGCTTCCCCAGCCAGTTGGCCGTATCGTCGAAGTCTCTCCATCTTCCTCAATCTCCTGCCCGTCCCACATGATTTCCCTATCCCATTGGAATCCATTGGGACGAAGGGTTAAAGAATAGTAAGCGTTCTCATTGGGCTCGAAATATTCCTCAGGCGGGTGACATGGCCCTATGTTGGCCATATTTCGATCGAAGTTTCTTTTGTCCACGTTGTTGATTTCTGTCATATAGTAACTTTGGTATGCTTTTATGTTTTCAACACCTGGAGGCCTAGTGGGGGTCGAATACCGTTGATTCCATACGTGTGGCACAGTTTGCATTGAGGACACGTTTGATGGCATTTCTAATGTATTTACTGGGACCGTATTCGAACTGCCAACATGGATGGTATTGGAGGCATCAATTGAACTTGAAACGATTGTTGCAGCCCCCTGTGGGGGATTTTGTCCCCTATCTTGGTTGGTTGTGTTAACCATTGTTTTGGTACGTTGTCTTCTGGGTATATGTGGATTATTATTCTTTATTTTTCCGTTTCGAAGGTTCATGTACCGAAACGCGCTCCAAACTCAGAAGATCCTAAAATTCTCTAATAGGTTTGATAAAACTTTTTGTTATGACACAGTCCCACCAGGTGTGCCAATTTGTTCACAGTGATTTCTAGTAAACAACCGCTAGTCTTCCAATTTATTGATTATTATTGGTTACTTGCAGGATCGACTAGATTGATCCTAGGACACATGTGTCATAACTCATTTCTATGTTCACACCCATTATCTTGATGAATTTATATTGTATGTTAATGTCGAATGTGAGATTCTTAAGAAATATCTCTAAGATTGTCTATAGAAATAAACTGACTGAATGTACAAAGGAAAAGCTTCGAATTAGACTTAAGATTTAATACTTGAATGTAAAGATAAGGAGTTTCTGAGAATATAACAGTTTCTGGAAATATGAAGTGTTTGAACAAAAGGATAAAGTAAAAGTGAAGTTTCTAAAGAGATAAATGTGTTTGAAAGCAAGTAAAACAAGGAAATAAAAGGAAATCGAAAGATTTAAGAGCAAAAGTACTGTAAAAGTGAAAGAAATATAAAAAGACTTGTATTGAAATTATAAAGAATCATGATGTTCAATACGTACATTTTGTCTTCTAACTCATTTCCCTTAAGTCACGGTAATTTGAGTGTTTGAGACTTTTTAGTACACGAAATGAACACACCCAATTCTAACATAAAAACACCTATTTATAGTAACCTGACCCTAACGGTCCTACTCTAAAATCATGCCACGTTCGAAGCATGCAGGCTTCTTACGTTTACTGACTTCCACGCGTCTTCTAAGAATGGCGCTCTTATTTGAAATTTGAACCCTGTGCCAGCGAAGTATTTTGCTAGTTTTCTTCAATTCGAATTAAACCATTTGCCTTGACCGCTTCCAATTCTGACACATTTGCACAAATGAACTCTTTATATTTTAGACAGTAAAAATCCCAAATCGAAATCCATCATCTATCACTGGAAATCAAAGAGTCCTTTAGAACAATGGTTCTATATTTCCCACCAATATTCATCATTGATATCAACCTCCTTATATGCTTATTCGAAATATTGTTTTGATATCCAATTATTCTTTATTCGAAATTGCCAGCTAACAGTAGCAAAATAGGTATTTTGGGCTTTTATAGTTTTGGGTTTAGGGAGCAAGCTAAATCTATAAATAGAGGGAGTAACCCCTAATTTTGTAATTAAGACAATCAAGTCAATTAAGTAGTATTCACAGAATTTGCAGTTGCAAGTGAATAACAAAGTTTTCCATAATTTATGGAGTGAGAGAAACTCTGCAGAATAATTGTCTTTTTTTCTTTTCTTTTCTTTTCTCATAATTCATTGTTATTATGTGGTAATATCGGTCTTAAGCATCAAAATTGATAGAAATTTATCATAGATATTTGATGGATTTCCAACTGTTTGACAAATCAACATTATAATTTATGTTTCGTGTTTGTTGCTCCACTAATTGAAATAATTATTTTCATAAAGGCGTAATATGGATGAAGAAAACAAAGATGTTGTTGAATGGACAAACAAGGTAAACACGTGGTTAACACACCAAAATAATTAAAAAATTACATAAGACATATGTAAGAATAATCCAACTAACTGAAGTAAGTATAAGAAAAATTTTAAGATTTACATTGGTTAAAGATAGAGCTCATAAAAATTTTATTTTTAATATTTCCGTATATTTTAAATACTAATGTTATAAGAATGAGTTAGAACAAACTTTAATAATAAGAGATATATTTTTCGGCCACAATGTTTTCACAAATATAATTAATTTTGCTACAAATATCTATTGTCTCTCATCATAATTTTATGTTTTGAGTTATAAAAAAACTCAATTCTATATTTAACATTTTCAACTAATTTTTAAATTGGACAACAACTCTTTTAAGAAAAGGAATCAAACTCACAAGTTACATCTATTCATTTCAACCCTATACGAACCGCCGCAAATGTCCCCTTCTGCATCGTAGTTTCGAGTACGCGTTGATAAGCCTGCTTGTTACTAGCGTGTGATACTTGTTATTATATTCACGTGTACCATTCAGATCGATGACTTTCATTTCAATGGACCCGGTTTAATAACAATAACAAATACTAATAAACGTATTAAAAATAATAATACTTATTGTGGGAACCACGTATGTTGCTTTTGCTGAATTGCTTCGGCGTTTGCATCAATTGATAATGGCTAGTTGCTTTTCACAAAGCACGATATGTGTTAGGACTTTAGAAGGTGATGACAGTGAAAGTGGAAATTTTGACTTGGACTTGGTCCCCTTTGTATACCTTTTACTTTGTTGTGTTCTTCATTTTTATTATATTTTTAGGCTTCAGCTTGGTTTTATTTTTCGGTTTTTGAGAAAGGAAAAAGTTTGAACTAGTTTTATTCTTTTTTTTTCCTCTCAATTTTATTATTAGTTTGAATGTTTGATACTACTTTTTCTTCCTTCTTTTGATAGGACTCGTTTGGTATTTTTCAAGTGTTAGATTGCATAGCGTGTATACGATGCTTGAGCAGTTTCTTGCAAGATTAAGATAAGGTTGGTTAATAATTTTTATAGATAAAATTTTAATATTATGGTTTATGATTTTGTACATATGAGAAATCAGGAATATAGTATTTAAGACCTCCCGAATTAATTGTATTTAAGAGAATGAAATACAGACTTAAGCGTTTTTCTCTTTTGGGTCTCACACTTGGGGAATTATGTACATTTAGGATATCACATCACGGGGATCAGGCGGTTTGCATCCCAATATTTATAAATATGGAAGTTCTTAAGTGCTTCACTCCTCTGGACCTCACGTTTGAGGGACTATGTACATCCCATATATCGAATCACGAGATTAGACAGTTTGCATCCCTGATATTTATAAATCGGGACGGCCGAGAAGCAACCTGTATGAGTACGTGCGAGAAAGCGCCTAGCATACATTCAAAGAGAAAAGAGCAACATTGGAAATAACATCAGAGGATGATTCTTTCCATTATCCTTCCGGACTAATGTGCGGTTAGACGAAAATGAGAGATCAACTATTAATGGTGGAAAGCAACATCCCGACCTAAATCATCACCAAAATTGATCACTTTGGAACTCCTCTCAAAGAAATGTTGACCTCTCACTGTTGCTCCCTCAAGATCTCATAGACGTTCCTCACTATTCCATCGACACTGAGGTTAGCCGTCGTTCCCATCTTCGTCAACAAATATCCCGACATGCTTATGATTGTCGATCTTGGTGGTATCTGTCATACTCCAAATTTTCCCTACCCTTTGTTTTATATTTAAAGTTTTCTTTTAAGAAAATTAAATTGTATTTCTTTACTTCCATAGGGGTGTCTTAAAATCAGAGAAGGTTTGTTTCGACTCAAAGTGGACCATTAATATCTGATGGCCCATTGAATTTTAGAAAGGAAGTGCATTTCAAGATTGGCATGTGAGGTTTTTCTTTTAATCAAAGTGTATAAAAACTAGTTGATTTTTTGATTGAGACTCAATAGTTATAACATAAGGCCCATTGAGTTTTGATTTGCTTTGAAGTTCTAAGTTGTTTTAAATATTGCAACTATAATTATTATTTTTCATTTTGACTTACTTATAAATATCAATTTGTTTTGTTTTGAGAAAAAGGTAATGATTAAAAACGAGGCCCAAACACTAAGCCCAGTTCAAACAGATTTTCTTTTTGTAACAATAAAAAAAATGCAGCCCAATCAAACATTTCTGGCCCATTTCAATTTTCTCTGTTTACTAGGCATCATTAAAATATTAATTTTATTAACATTGTATTAATAAAAAAAATGGTGTTGGGTTTTGTTAAAAGAAAAATTGTATGTTGAAAGTTATTTTGAAAACATGCAAGGCTCGGTACAGGTCAAAACAGACTGATCCATGTCCAAACCATTGCAGGACCCAAAACCAAAGTATTGCAAACAAGTACTGTTCAGATCATGAACATAATCAAACCTTTTTGTTGCCTTATTCAGAAGACGCTACACAGGGCAAGAATACATAAATGGAATTAAACATCGATCAAAACTTTGATACAGAAACAAAATATAAAAAGAAATAGAATTAAACATCATTCAAATCTTTATACAGAAATTAGACCAATTGCAGACAAACTTTCAAAAAAATTTCCTAAACCACAAACCCTAATTCAATTCTATAACTTAAATTACAGACAAGTTTGTTTCTTTCCTAATTTCTAATCCCTAAGAACACTATAAATACCTAAAAGAAATTCTAAGACGGTGTAGCGGTAGAAATGTTTAAGACTAAGTCATTGGATTGACTAGACTTACACATATCAAAATAAAAATCTTCACCACGCTTTATTGTTTCCAAAGGAATGAGAAAATAGTGAATAACCCAAAAGAGGGGAGAAAGATTCATGGTAAGAGTGTTGGTTATGTAAAGGGAAGATATTATCACCCTAAACATCTACGGTACTCCACAGGAACCTCTTTGTAAAAATCTGTATATTTTGGCTATAAAATGTTGTATAAAAAATAGATGGTGGAGGTGAGAAAAGAAGTATATTTTTTATGATTTTTGCACCCGCCACGGTTGGGAACCTTTAGCGCCTACGTACCACCTTTCGTGCAATAGGGGATCAGGGTACACGTAGTTCACCTTTTAAAAATTTTCAAACACAAATGTGTTGATTAATTTTATGAGATAAGACATCATTGTCATTATCCGTGTGGAAAGCATACTTACTACCCACAATCATGAGAAATGAGAATTTGCATCATCCCAAAGTGGAGGATATGGCTTGAATTTTAAAATCAACAATGCCTTACTCAATACCCGAGTGGGAAATATCGCACTTCACTGCATATTGTAGAAGTATAGTTGTTTTCATCACTACAAGGATTGACAAGAGTCTAATATTTTGAAAAAGATTTTAAAATAAAAAAGTCCAAAGTGGAAAAATAGTTCGAAATGAGATTGATTGACTTTTAGTCTTCTCATACAAAAATGTAAAAGTATTATTAAGTTGATTGAAGTTTGTTTATGAAAAGGCTCTGAAAATGCATGGACCTAAGTCCAAGTTTATTATGAAAGTGGTTCAAGTTTAAAAACAAGAAGAGTTTTCAAAAGGAGGAAGAAGACTTTTGAAATTAAAGAAGATGGGAGGAGTAGAAGAGACTATCCTAAAGCATAAGATAAAAAGCTAAAGATAAGAACCATCTAACCAACAAGAAGCCAATACTTGACATTATGAGTCAAGATAGAATTCTCATTCCTTAGATTGGAACCAAGCAAGCAAAGATACTAGACCTCTTGAGAGAACTAAACTTCAAGTGTACTAAGTCTTCACAAAAATTGGGCAGAGTAACGGCTGTATACGGGTGAATTCTATATTACAAACAAAGTATGTAATCACAATAACCTGCATACAAAATAAAAAAACAACCCAATGTCTTGAGGTAAACCTCAAGAGCTCCAGACAAAATATCCATTAAGATTACAAGGTCTCCAACATAGGCCAAGGTTTCTAATCCTAAGTTCAAGAAGTCCAATACTCCACAATGCCAAGGATAGTAACCAAATAGTCCAAGTATCATTAAAGCCTTTTTAGGGTTCATGTTGATTATTAGGTATCTTGAAAAAAGAAAAGAAAGGCTCAAGTGAGCAAAATAAAGATAACAAGGATATAAATGCTCAAGTGAGCAAAATACAAATAACATGAAATGTAATGCTTAAAGTAAATGGTACATGAAGCATAAAAAATAAAAGCATAAAGTGAAACAAATTAATAATTAGTGGTTAGTTGGATGACCATCTTGAAACTTGCATTTGGAAATCCTTAGAGGATTGGTAAAACCAAAGCCTCCACACAACAAGTTAGATTTGCTTTTTGTCAAGTATATCATCCACTTGGAATCCTAAAAAGTACCATTTAATGATCAACGATGTTTAAGTGATCCGTGTTGACCAAAAGTGTTGTAGATCCATTAGAGGATTGGTAGAACCAAAGCCTCCACACAATGAATCTCAAGGTTATTGGATCAAAGAGATCGAATTAACATACTTGGGCTTGCAAACATAGGTTTGGGCCACAAATGATCATTTATTTGAATCGGGACAAAATTTAGCGCTAGGTTAAGAAATCGTAAGTGGACTTATATAGAAGTCACACCTATTTTGAGGCTGTTCAATAGCAATTTATGCACCATTTATTTTGAGACATGATATAGAGATCATGCTCCAATAACACTTAGTGCAATAAGAAAGGGATACGATGAAGTGGGGTGGGGAAGAATATACAAACCACATTTGAATTAAATTTTAATCAAACTATTATTAAAATCATTCATCCATTTTTATGGAGTTAAACTCAACAACATGAATCCAATGATGTTAACAAAGTTCATAATAAAAAATTCAACCCAAGATTATCCAGAAAATAATCACAAAATAATATTGCATTTAATATATGCATTAAAAAGGTTTTAAAATAGAAATAAAAGAGAAAAATATCAACTATATTCAAATTAATCAAGAAATAAAAATTAAGACCATAGAAAATCAAAAAAGGACTCAAATATTTTTACAAAATTTTTGGTAATTTTTTTAAAATAAAAAATTATTTTTTTAAAATTAAAAGAAATGAGTAAAATAAACCAAAAATGATAAAAAATAACAAAGTTAGAAATAAAAAGTAAATGAGGTCACCAATATTTGTCACAATATCATTGGATCATTCCATATTTTTTTTCAGAATTTAAAAATGCATACAAATATTTTTAAACATTTAAAACAATTCAAATAAAGTGAAAAATTATAAAAAAATATCAAAACACAAAATAAAATTGTGAAAAAAATAAAAATTAAAAAGAGAAAAATCAAAAATATTTTCCATAATTTTTTCAGATTTTTTGGACTAAAAATGAATTTTCTATGATTTTTTGAAATTTAAAACAATTAAAATAAAAATCAGAAAATAAAATATCAAATCAAAAAAATATGGGCCATCTGATCAATGTCAAAACGCGTTAGTAAATAGATCAAGTGGACCTGGCGCGCTGTGCATGTTTTGGACTTTAATGAATAAAGCATTGAATCATTAATTAAATCAGTTTTCAAAAAAATAAGTGGCGCGCCCTCATTGGTTAGAAGATGACACGTTGGTCATCTTCAACCTCCAGCCAACATGAATTGCAGGTCTCTCAAACTATAAAATCAGAAGCTCAGACCTATGCCATTCACTTCGTCTCTTCAAGACGAAGACAACCACACATTCGCGACAAATTTATATAAACTGTAGCTCAAGCAATTTGAAAGGAAAGTTTTGAAAAGGGATTTGAAATTTCATAGTCAAAATGTGTTTCCAGATAAAAGTAAGTGTTGCGACTAGAACCAGGGTAATGAGAGGTTCACAATGATATCAAAGTTTTGAAGAATTGATGGAGAGATCTACCTATTGAAGTTGAGTTGCAGAGCTCTGAAACTGGACTTCTATGGAGCAATATAGGGCACGATTCTTGAAGGTAATTGTATGGTTAGCTTCAAGGAATATCAAGGAAGGTGGATTGATAGAAAAATTGGATTGGAAAAGGCTTGAACACTGATTACGAAGTTACAGAAAATTGAGTTATTGAGCAAGTTTGGCAGGGTGATTCTCTCTATTCAAGCTTGAGAAAATGAATGCGATAGCTCATTTATTTATAGGAGAAGCAAATGGGATCAAAAGGAAGAGTGAATGATGCATTTTGGAGGGAATTCGTGTGAACCTGATACACGAGTGAAGTGTGATCTCATTTTCACCAAAACTCATCCAATCTTTGCATTTTGAGGTGCTAAACACTTCTGGCAAGTTTATTAATCAAGTTTAAATAAAAAACACGCATAAATCTTTTGATTAGAGGCCACATTATGAATTTCAAAATTCTGACTTGGTGAGAAATTCAGTTCCAAGTTACCAATTTCACAACAATGGCATTTTCAACTCAAGGGGTCTTTGGGCTTGATTCTTGATGCTTTAGAAAGATGAGGTTACAAGCTTTGAAATGGAAAAAAATAATAGAATCAAATAGATGCTTGAGTTTAAAGTTGCATTGAGTCAAAGTTGTGGAAAAAAGGTTGACTTTCCATACAGAAATATTTTAAATTTTTCTTCAAAAGTGACCTATAATGTTTTGCATCCAAACATGGCCTTCCACTTGGAAATTGCTCTTGACCAAAAAAGATGGAATGAAATAGACCTCTTTAAAGACATGTTGAAACTTGACCCATTCAAAATCCCCCAAAATTGAGAGAGTTATGAATTGTTGAAGTTGGCAAAAAAATCATGAAATGACCTATAATCTTTTGCATCATTAGGGCATCTTCCATCCATTTTCTCACTTTGCATATAAAATAAGGAATAAAGTTCACATCCTCAAGATCATTATGGAAAAAGAGTGGGATAAAGGTGATAAAAATTGACCAAGTTATGATTATTTTGTAAAATCAAGCTTCTCATATAAGCTTTTGTTTTGATGAAGACAAACCATGGCTAACAAAGAAGGCAAAGATTTTGATCAAGCATCTAAGCATCTAAGGATAATATCTTCATTCAAAGCTCTCAACAACTTTAAAGGTATAATAATATTATCTACTTTGATCTTAAGATATAGAAGCTCAAAAATGAAAAAGAAATTGTTGTACCCCAAAATTTGCCCTCGCATTTTTTCCCAAGAAATATCAGCTTCAAACATTTCCTGACTTCTCAAACTGGCTCAAGAATCGGACAAACGGACTTTTCTTGACAGTCAAGCAAAATTAGGGTTTTTTACTGATTTTCAGAGCCTTGGATTGTTTCATACAGTTGGCTTAGGGTTTGGATGTTTTTGGTTCAATTTTGATCAGGCGAACGCTATTTGGCATTTAATCAGGAATTAAGGGTTTTATGGGCATGTTCTCAGCAAGATTAAAATTCCACAACACTTTGCAATTTATTCTGAGATCGGGGTTAAATTCGCATTATTTTGATTTAATCAGTGAAAGAGACAGTGGTTTGAATTCAGTTTGTTTTGTTTGGGCCAGTCAAAAGATATGTGCAGTTTAGAATTACAGTGCTGGAAGAATCAGTAAAAAAAAAAGGATTGCATCTGATTAAGTTTTTGTGTTCGACTGTGCGTTGCTTTGAATAATGGAGACATCCAGTTCATTTATTTTGATCAGCAAGGTTTAGTTGATTATTTATGGTTCTAAAAATTAAATACTTGAAATTTAACTTTCATTTTATTTAATTTAGGGAATTATAAATAACAAGTAAATAAAGAATTGAAGAGAATTAAATGTCAATGGAATTTTTTATTTCATATTTAATAAGTTGTTACAATTGTTATTATTTGGATACAAGTATTTATTACAAAGTATTTAAATAATAATAAGTGTACAAAAATTAAATTGAAAATAATATTCTATCCTATTTCTAATTCTTCATTCTTCACTCCGCTCCGGTGCTCCATTTTTTATCTGCAAAAAGAAGCAAGAAAAGTCAGAAAGCAGTTAATAGCAAAGACAGTTAAAATTGCTCATCATTAGGGGCCACTGACTGGGATCAGTTGACCCTCTCTGCAAATCACGGGATTTCTCCCGGTTCACAGAGAGGGAAGACTTTTATTCATGAAATGCAAATGTCAAATGCATAGTTTCTAAAAATTCAAGCTGCATAGAATCTCAATTTCCAGTTCAAACCATATAGTTCAAATCCAATCTCAAACTTTCCATCCAAAGCCAAGGCACTACTGTCAGTTTACTCAAAGAAAGAAAATCAAGAAAGTACTCAAAAGCTGTCAAAGAAGATTTTGGAAGGATATCAAAATACAAAGTCAAATCCCAAGATATCAAGGAAAAGAAAAAAAGCACACAAACTGTCAAAAGCTGGAGATAAAGATGCAGTAATGTATTATGCAAGAAATCTTTTCATCACTTCCCATCATAGCCCCTTCAGAACATAGTACAATAATAACATATAAAATTCTTTATTGTACTGTAAAGAGAGAAAAAAGAGAGATAAAGCAAGCATAGTTCAGGTTCAGCAGGCAGAATAGACAGTAGGAAAGGAAGAGAGAGGAATAGATACAAAACACACAACTCTACATAATATCCACAAGACAGTTCAGTGGCAGGCAGTTCAGAGTGAGATAGAAGAGATAATAGGAACATAGTTCAGGTCTAAAACATAAGCAGCAAGATAGCAAAAAAAAGATATACAAATCCAAGACAGTTCAGTAGCAGACAGGGCAGAAGTAAAGTGAGGAGATAGAAGAGAAAGATACAAACTCAGTTTAGCAACAAGCAAAGAAAGAGAGAAGAGAGAAGCATACAAACTGAGGAAGCAACAAAAGCCTCATTACTGTCATCAAACACCAATACCCTGCCCAACCAAGAGAACCTCATAAAAACCATAACTTGCAACCTATCAGACCTCACCCTGCCTCAACCTTCAAACACACATTCTCAAACACAAACATACTGAACATAACACACTGAAGCATAACCTGCAAAACTGTGAATCAAAAACCAGTTTAGCAACCTCAAGCTTCAAAAAAAACTGATAACCTGCTAATGCCTTAACCCTACTGTCAAATACAAACCCATTAGCAATCAAACCCATAACATAAAACATACTGAACCTGTCAAAGTTTAAACCTCAAACAACAATAATCTTCAAAGTCCAAACTTGCTGTCAAAACTTCACCATAACTGCCAAAGCCATTGCAAACACATAAACTGAAACCTAAGGTATCAAAACCATTCAAGGCCTCATCCTGCAATAAGCCTATCTCACCAAAAGCAAATCAAAGCATACAAAAGTTCCAGGCCCTCAGTATAACATCATTGGGCAAAAGCTTTAAGCATCTCAGAAGGCCATTCAAGGCAACACCAAGGCAGCCAATGTTCTAAAGTGTACAAGTATTCAAGAGCTAGCATTCAAGAAGCAGATTCCAATCAACACATAGGCAACACGAGAGAGGAAGAGCCAGCAAGCAACTCAAATCATTCAGAACAATAGCTCAAAAGCATAACTTGTCAAAACCTACTGTCAAGTACGAAACCAATCCCTAAGCCCTCAGTACAAGCATCATTGGGCATTAAATCTCAAAGAGGCATCCAGTCCAAGGCAATAACTGTTCAAAATCGTTCAAAAAAGCATTCAACAAATCAAAGGGACGAAAGTGGAAGAGGTAAAGATATCAAGGCAGCAATGTTCTAAATACTCAGGCAACAATTCCAAGAACATACAAAAATTCCCAAAGGCAACACGAGAGAAGGAGAAGCAGAAACAAATCAAGGCAACAGTTGCATGGAAGAAGAAGATAAAGAAGTGAGGAATTAAAGGGTTTCTCAGCACAAATCATCATCAAAACCATAGGCAAAAATATCAATCAGTTAAAAGATACCAGGAAAGCATCAGAGCCAAGGGAAAGCATCATCGTTCACTCCATCAGAGCCTCCTGAGCATCCCCCTCCTCTTCCTCCCCTCCATCCAGGTAGTTTTCCCTCTCCTCTTGATTACACCATATGCCTCAAGACACAACAATGAATTGGAATGGAAATCAATAGTTAAAAAGTCACAAATACGCAAAATCGTAAAAAACCCTAATGAAGTTAGAAGGCCGTTGGTACCTCAGATCAAATGTCCTAAACACCGCCGTTAGAGGGAGGAAGGTAGGATAATGCTGGTGGCTCTGCGGTGGACGATTGTACTCAGAAACGAGGAAGAGAACGTTGGACGAATGCACGACGCGCCGCTGCTAACCCTAATGCTTTCCCCAAACTGAACTAACAACCACTAACCCTAAAATTCGTTCAAGTTAAACATGGGCTTAACCCGTTCTGAAACTCCCTAAAGCCCATTAAAATTCTAAACCTACTTATACCAAGCAAACTCTTTATAAAACAAATTGTTTTCTTTTTATTATTAACTAACTTAACCACTTTTTTTAAACACTAACCATTCTTTTATTTTTATAAAAAAACAATATTTACTTCTTTATTTATTTCTTGTAAAATATTAACCCTTTTTTTTTATTTCATTTCATAAACAATGTTTTTTTATTCTTTCTAAAAATACTAACTTAATTAAAAATACATTTTTTTTATCATAAGGTTAAAACATTTCTTAAGTATATATTTGTACATAAAAATAAACAAAATACTTTTTATACATAATTAACTTGAAAATATTTCTTAATACACATTAAAATATACTTGTATATAAAATAATACATATCGTTTTTATCACACAATTAACTTGAAAACATTTTTAATATATATTGAAATACATTTGTATATATTATCTTTTCTTTTTTCATACATAATTAAAGTTGAAACTCTTTTTTTAGTTAACATTCTTTTTGTACATAATAACTTAAATACATTTTTCTAACATTGAAATTCACAAACATTTGGACTAAAATACTTTCCAATTAAAACTTAACATTTTAATCAAAACACTTCATTTTTCTTTTGTACATAATTAAACATACAAAAATCAAAGATTCATTTAAAATACATTTATCTAGGTCAAACCCTAATACGACTCAATTTCACATTTCGCACTTGTTACACAATTCACATACATATACACTTGTACACTTACACAAATACATTCACATTGCCCTATATACATTTTTATCTTATATTCGTATATTCGATATTTACATTTGATTGCGACATTCGATTTGGTTGTAACTTATTGGATACTATAAGTCTCATCCCCTTGTACATTTATACCCCCACTCCCGGACATTATTTTGTAATAGCGTAGATTTTATATTCCGCAATTTACAGTTTTCAATTATGCCATGGTTAGACCTAGGGTTTGTATGTACATAAAATCAAACGCTAGATAATCTAATACAAGACAAATACATATAATCAATACACAATCACACTTGCACCCCCTAGGGTAATCCCACATGTTGCCTTCCAAAATGGGCCATGCTTGCACGTCGAGTATCTTTGGCAAAACAAATCAAATGATCATAAGTCTCAAAGTGTTGCCTAAACGGAATGATCATAGTCCCTTCAAAGCGAATTGCCAAAGACACTTGGCATCATTGCATTCATGGTCCATACGATGACCCACGCCCGTCCCGAATAAACTTCCTAAACGCAAGATTGTCCATCAATTTCAATGGTGGAACAAAATTGTTAAAAGGGGTTAAAACACGACAAAAATCTTTGAGTACAATAGGGTAGACAAAACTCTTAGTTACTTGAGATCAAACTTGCAAAAACACTTGCCTTCTTTTCAAAAACCACGATCCACAACACTTTCAAACAAACTCTCAAAAACATTTGAAAACATCTTTTCGAAAAGATTCACACTTTTGTAAAACACTCAAACACGAGTCAAATACATTAGTTGCCTAAGACAAGGCATCTTTTTCCAAAACATTTTCAAAAAGCACCCACACACGCACCATTTTCAAAGCAATCGAAAAACAAGGCAAGTGATCTAAAAAACCAAGTAACTAAGAGCCCATGGATAACCATGGATGAAAAGGATGCTAACACCTTCCCTTTTCATAATCTACCCCCCGAACCCACGAAATATCTCAAAAGGTTTTTGCTGTGCTTTTTTAACCTTTCCTTTAGGATAAAATAAAAAGTCGGTGGCGACTCTTGCTAACCGCAACATTTGCGAATACAAACGCAAACCTCAAGTCAGTTCTCCCACCGTATCACAGAACTGGCGACTCTGCTGGGGATTACTTCTAAAAAAGTGGGGTTACCTTAGGGTTTAGATCACCTTTACTTTCAATTGATTGCTTTGTTTGCTTTACATTTGTGGGCTTTGTATCGGAGTTTTATAGATCCTAACCCGGATCTGGGGAAACCTTTTTTAGGTAGCATAATCTGCGAGGGACCTGTCCGGGGTATACCGACATGGGTGAAGCAGTGGCTACGTTGGTGTGGCGTCTTGGTCTGTACCGATATCCCTCGCGTCAGACGGGGAGAATATGGGTCTTCCAAGGAGTCATTAAGCATCAACCGACCTTAGAACCCTAAATTGACCAACTTGGCCATTAGAACAGTAGCAGTATGCTACACTCATTGAGGCTAAACTCTCGAGATGGTTCCGGCCGCGAGAAAAGGTTGCGATGCTGGAGTTATGACCGATTGAGGGTAGCCAATGATATGAGATCCTCTAGAACCCGGTTACTTTTGATAGGACAGGTTTTAACCAACAAACTGAAAGAGGGTAGTACCTGAGCCTCATGCAAGCCTAAACCTAAGGCCTTGTGTGCTTTGTGTGAATATTGTTTGCCTGTATATACACTTACTTGCTTGTGCATACATGCACATAACATCATGACATCATACCATAGCATTTTCAATAACCATTTCAAGGATCTCGAGGGTTCTGTTGATGCAGGATTACGTTGAACCAGACATCTATCAAGGGGCAAGAGGTCTCTCCTCTAACCAATCCAGTCAAAGTTCAAGTACAACAACTTGAATCAGTGGCTATGACCCACTCGACATGGTGAGCTTGATTCTCGTGGAAAGACTTCCACCAACACAAAGTTCTCCAA
Source organism: Vicia faba (assembly GCA_948472305.1). Taxonomy (NCBI): domain Eukaryota; kingdom Viridiplantae; phylum Streptophyta; class Magnoliopsida; order Fabales; family Fabaceae; genus Vicia; species Vicia faba. The sequence continues at coordinate 854,938,897 of OX451739.1, forward strand.
TCAAAGATCAAGTACAACAACTTGAATCAGTGGCTATGACCCACTCGACATGGTGAGCTCGATTCTCGTGGAAGGACGTCCACCGATGCAGAGATCTCCAATCCAAGAGCAGAGTTCAACCTCTAACATTTTCTTGTGTTTACCCCAAGAGATCCTTGGAAGCATGCATCCACATATCATGCATTGCATTTTGACAATCTTTCCTTTTTCAGGTTTCCTTACTCTCCTGCTGTTTATTTCAGCAAGAGATGGCTCTAGAAAGGTCTGTCAAAGACATCCAAGACCAGACTGCTCAGCTGCAGGAGATGTTCCTGAACTTGTCTCTGGGGAAAGAAGAGATGAAAGCTCTCCTCACCAAGGACTTGGGGAGTTCCAACAATGCCAGGAGTGATCAGATTGCGGAGCTGCAGTTTGATCTGACGACACTGAGGACTCAAATGATGGGACAGTTGGTGGGCCAGATGGCTCTCATCCAAGACCTATCTCAAAGACAAGAGGAACTCAGAGTTCTTGTCCGCCAACTGCTTCCAAACAACCGACTGGGGCAAACATCTGAGGTTGAAGAGCAAGTCACCGCTCAGCCTCCATCCACTCAAGAAGACAAGGGGAAAGCTCCTTTGCTAGCTTCAGGGTCACAATCTCATCAACAACCTCGCCGGCGTCAGCGGGGTAATCGGCGTAAGCAAGAAACGTCGGGAAGGCAGTTCACGGAGACTGACATACCGTCATCTCTAATTCTGGAGCGCTTGTTGGAGGTTAATCTGACTGCTTTGAGGGATCCTATCCGGAACCCAAATACCTCCGCTCCTGGCTATCATCCCGATGCATTTTGTGTTTACCACTCCTATAGCCCAGGACATGACACTGATAGCTGTTGGGCCTTGAAGAACAAGATTCAAGATCTGATTGACATTGGAGTGCTGAGGTTCACGACGGACGGCGAGATGAAGATCTTCCGTTAAAGGGTTCTCCGCTTGAAGTGACGAAGCTCGAAGCTCGAAGCTAAAAGACTTTTGCTTCTTTTTGAATTTTCAAAGTTGTAATTTCTTTTGCTGTCAAACAATTATTTGTTGATGTTAAACTCTGTTTTCATTAATGCATTGCATATGTTTGTCTTGAATTCATCCATTCGTTTCACTACTCTTATGCTTTTCTTTATGATATTTGACTCTTGATAAAAAGCTGCAAGCCTTTAGAGGGAGGATGACGAAACAATACCGTGATCGTATACAGTATGCTTTTGAACAGACCTTGCTGATGATGTACAGGCATTTCTTTCAATTCCCAAACACTGGAGTTATAAGGAAGTTAATCCCTAGTCAACCCCTTCGAGCCAAAGAAGTAGGAGTTTCCTGTTCTAAACAATCAAAACCTTTGATATAAACCCGGGGCAGGGTAGTATCTCAGTTAATTCAAAAGAAAATGCGCATTGAAGTCGCAAACTCTCAGTTCGTAATACAACGAACGACGTCAAAAAAGAAAGCGTTCCTTCGGAATCAAAAGACAAGGGTGGTTCCCTATCACATAGACAGTCAATCTCTCAAAAGAGAAAAGCCCACCAAGCCAAAACCTATGAAGGAGGCTTAAGAAAGCTGGGGCATCCCGCTGACAGTAATCCCGAAAACGGTAACAGTCAGGCAAAAGTTAGGGATAACAAATCAAAATCAAAATAGTGAGGTCACTACAAAATCCTCAACAACATGAAAAGTGTTGGAAAAAGAAAAAGGAGATGATGACTGTCTCCCAAAAATTCAAACTGGTGAACCATCGCCCAAAAGTCACTCAAAACAGAGTGCGACGCACTATTAACTGAGCTTAGGTTGAAGAACATCACGAAGAGCGGGTGGGTACAAATATACTTTGAGCCTTTTATCCTTTGTTTCTTAAACCATGAACCAGGCCACGTTACAACCCTTTAAAAGTCCTAATTGAAGCATGGGTTAGTTCGAAAGCATACTGTTACAAAGGGTATCCTGACTCCTGTAGGGCTTTGCTCTAAATCTCGTGTTAACTTATCTTATGAAAAGTTTTCTGCTAAAAACGCATTTTTCAAAATTTCAAAGACAAACATAAACTTTGCATTATTCGAATATCACTGTCTGCATTTGACCCTTTTGTTTGACAGCGAAGAAGTTCATACAGCGAATGTTCGGAGGAACGAAAACTCTCTCAGTAAGTCTAAATCACTTCAAGAGGATAACACTTCCATCAAATCTCCTATCAACAAGGGGCATGACATGTCGCAATTCAGTTAACCTGGGGCAGTCCAGTCAAGGTCCAACAGATCTTTCAAAGTTCAGTTAACCTGGGGCAGTCCAGTCAAGATTTCAAGAAATCTCTCAATATGCAGAGTAATCTGATTCAAGACTCCTTCACAACCACTTGGGGCATTCGAATGTCAAAAGTGTCCAACAAATCAACTACAACATCTCCAGATTCGATTCCTGTATCCAGCCAGGGCATATCTGTTAGCCATTTCCAGACTCGATTCCTGTATCTAGCCAGGGCACGTCTGAAGAGTTCGAAGATTCGATTCCTGTATCCAGCCAGGGCATATCTGTTGACGACTATTTCCAGATTCGACTCCTGTATCCAGCCAGGGCATATCTGTTGACCACGTTTCCAGATTCGATTCCTGTATCCAGCCAGGGCATATCTGTTGACCATTTCCAGACTCGACTCCTGTATCTAGCCAGGGCACGTCTGAAGAGTTCGAAGATTCGATTCCTGTATCCAGCCAGGGCATATCTGTTGACGACTATTTCCAGATTCGACTCCTGTATCCAGCCAGGGCATATCTGTTGACCACGTTTCCAGATTCGATTCCTGTATCCAGCAAGGGCATATCTGTTGACCATTTCCAGACTCGATTCCTGTATCCAGCCAGGGCATATCTGTTGACGACTATTTCCAGATTCGACTCCTGTATCCAGCCAGGGCATATCTGTTGACCACGTTTCCAGATTCGATTCCTGTATCCAGCCAGGGCATATCTGTTGACCATTTCCAGACTCGACTCCTGTATCTAGCCAGGGCACGTCTGAAGAGTTCGAAGATTCGATTCCTGTATCCAGCCAGGGCATATCTGTTGACGACTATTTCCAGATTCGACTCCTGTATCCAGCCAGGGCATATCTGTTGACCACGTTTCCAGATTCGATTCCTGTATCCAGCCAGGGCATATCTGTTGACCATTTCCAGACTCGACTCCTGTATCTAGCCAAGGCATGTCTGAAGAGTTTGAAGATTCGACTCCTGTATCCTGCCAGGGCATATCTATCAACCATCACCTTTCCAGATTCGATTCCTGTATCCAGCCAGGGCATGTCTGAAGAATTCCAGATCAACACCTGTAACAACCCAGGAAACATCTGTGAACGACCGATTGTAGACCAACACCTGTAATAAACCAGGAATTTATCTACATCACCACTTGGGGCATTCGAATGTCAAAAGTGTTCAAAACCCGATGCAGTTTTACACAAGCTCATCATCAGGGAGCCCTACACCGGTTCCTCTTCAAGACTTCTGAAACAAGTTTACGGATTCTTCCCAACAACGGACGCTAATCTACCGACTTGTTCAGATTCTCTTCAAGACTTCTGAAACAAGTTTACGGATTCTTCCCAACAACGGACGCTAATCTACCGACTTGTTCAGATTCTTCTCAAGACTTCTGAAAACAGTTCATGGATCCATCCCAACAACGGATGTTAACCTATCGCTTGTTCAGATTTTTTCTCAAAGCCAACAACCACGGAAGATCGCGCTCGCCAAGATTCTTCTTATCCCCAGCCAGGGAATCCCCCGGAATTCAATTCCCCTCAGAATTTAAGCTTCAGTATCCCCAGCGAAGCCAGACCATTGAACCCTCTCCCCGCAGAGTTTCGGGAGGACAAATCTTGAGTTCCCCAGTAAAGTCTCAGGGGTTACTTCCCATCAAGCTGACGATTCTCAAATCTGACCTCCCCAGCATGAGTCTACTAGTTGGAACTCCCCAGTAGAGGTCATCAGGAATTCTCTTCCCCAGCAACAGCCAAGGATTTATTTTCCCCGGCGGCAGTCAAGATGCTTATCTTCAGCCATCTCGGAATCATGTATCCTTGGCAAGATTAGCTCGCATGTGCATTCATTACATTCATATCATAAACATCAATGTCATGTATATTGCATCATGCATCATGACCTTGCATACAACTAACCCTTTGCCTTTTCAGGTAGGATCGGTCGACAGACACGGATCATCTCCTGAGATTCATCCAAAAATGGTTCAGATGTGACCCGGACACGGCGACATTCTAATACTTATTCCAGATTCATTCAGACGCATCAGCAGAAACCCTACACCGGTTCCTCTTCAACTTCTCAACTTCTGAAACAAGTTTACGGATTCTTCCCTACAACGGATGTCAATCTACCGATTTGTTCAGACTCTTCTCAACCTTTTGAAAACAGTTTACGAATTCTTCCCTACAACGGATGTCAATCTACCAACTGATTCAGACTCTTCTCAATTCTTGAAAATAGTTTACGGACGTGTCCCAACAACGGATGCTGCTCTGTTGCTTATTCAATCTCAGATAGTTTACAGATTCTCCAGACATGGACGTCAATCTGTTGCTTGTTCGGACCCCTAATTCCGAGATGTTCCAAAACAGGGATGCCTTTCTGACACTTATCCACTCACCATTGTCATACACTTCAACATCACCAGATGGCATCTATAAGCCCATCCTCCTACCAGCAGTCGTCAAATGGCATCTGTAAGCCCATTCTCAGATGGCATCTCTAAGCCCATCCCCCGACAAAATTCTCTCGCACCAGATGGCATCTTTAAGCCCATCACCAAATGGCATCTTTAAGCCCATTCACCTCCACCGTCACATCGACGAGCGCAAATTTTCTGGGCACATTAGTGTCCAATCTCCTTTTACCTTCAAGTCGCGAAAGGCAAACTTGCCAATCTAACTCTTCAGGTCAAAGAAGATTGAACAGGGGCAACTGTTGTACCCCAAAATTTGCCCTCGCATTTTTTCCCAAGAAATATCAGCTTCAAACATTTCCTGACTTCTCAAACTGGCTCAAGAATCGGACAAATGGACTTTTCTTGACAGTCAAGCAAAATTAGGGTTTTTTACTGATTTTCAGAGCCTTGGATTGTTTCATACAATTGGCTTAGGGTTTGGATGTTTTTGGTTCAATTTTGATCAGGCGAACGCTATTTGGCATTTAATCAGGAATTAAGGGTTTTATGGGCATGTTCTCAGCAAGATTAAAATTCCACAGCACTTTGCAATTTATTCTGAGATCGGGGTTAAATTCGCATTATTTTGATTTAATCAGTGAAAGAGACAGTGGTTTGAATTCAGTTTGTTTTGTTTGGGCCAGTCAAAAGATATGTGCAGTTTAGAATTATAGTGCTGGAAGAATCAGTAAAAAAAAAAGGATTGCATCTGATTAAGTTTTTGTGTTCGACTGTGCGTTGCTTTGAATAATGGAGACATCCAGTTCATTTATTTTGATCAGCAAGGTTTAGTTGATTATTTATGGTTCTAAAAATTAAATACTTGAAATTTAACTTTCATTTTATTTAATTTAGGGAATTATAAATAACAAGTAAATAAAGAATTGAAGAGAATTAAATGTCAATGGAATTTTTTATTTCATATTTAATAAGTTGTTACAATTGTTATTATTTGGATACAAGTATTTATTACAAAGTATTTAAATAATAATAAGTGTACAAAAATTAAATTGAAAATAATATTCTATCCTATTTCTAATTCTTCATTCTTCGCTCCGCTCCGGTGCTCCATTTTTTATCTGCAAAAAGAAGCAAGAAAAGTCAGAAAGCAGTTAATAGCAAAGACAGTTAAAATTGCTCATCATTAGGGGCCACTGACTGGGATCAGTTGACCCTCTCTGCAAATCACGGGATTTCTCCCGGTTCACAGAGAGGGAAGACTTTTATTCATGAAATGCAAATGTCAAATGCATAGTTTCTAAAAATTCAAGCTGCATAGAATCTCAATTTCCAGTTCAAACCATATAGTTCAAATCCAATCTCAAACTTTCCATCCAAAGCCAAGGCACTACTGTCAGTTTACTCAAAGAAAGAAAATCAAGAAAGTACTCAAAAGCTGTCAAAGAAGATTTTGGAAGGATATCAAAATACAAAGTCAAATCCCAAGATATCAAGGAAAAGAAAAAAAGCACACAAACTGTCAAAAGCTGGAGATAAAGATGCAGTAATGTATTATGCAAGAAATCTTTTCATCACTTCCCATCATAGCCCCTTCAGAACATAGTACAATAATAACATATAAAATTCTTTATTGTACTGTAAAGTGAGAAAAAAGAGAGATAAAGCAAGCATAGTTCAGGTTCAGCAGGCAGAATAGACAGTAGGAAAGGAAGAGAGAGGAATAGATACAAAACACACAACTCTACATAATATCCACAAGACAGTTCAGTGGCAGGCAGTTCAGAGTGAGATAGAAGAGATAATAGGAACATAGTTCAGGTCTAAAACATAAGCAGCAAGATAGCAAAAAAAAGATATACAAATCCAAGACAGTTCAGTAGCAGACAGGGCAGAAGTAAAGTGAGGAGATAGAAGAGAAAGATACAAACTCAGTTCAGCAACAAGCAAAGAAAGAGAGAAGAGAGAAGCATACAAACTGAGGAAGCAACAAAAGCCTCATTACTGTCATCAAACACCAATACCCTGCCCAACCAAGAGAACCTCATAAAAACCATAACTTGCAACCTATCAGACCTCACCCTGCCTCAACCTTCAAACACACATTCTCAAACACAAACATACTGAACATAACACACTGAAGCATAACCTGCAAAACTGTGAATCAAAAACCAGTTTAGCAACCTCAAGCTTCAAAAAAAACTGATAACCTGCTAATGCCTTAACCCTACTGTCAAATACAAACCCATTAGCAATCAAACCCATAACATAAAACATACTGAACCTGTCAAAGTTTAAACCTCAAACAACAATAATCTTCAAAGTCCAAACTTGCTGTCAAAACTTCACCATAACTGCCAAAGCCATTGCAAACACATAAACTGAAACCTAAGGTATCAAAACCATTCAAGGCCTCATCCTGCAATAAGCCTATCTCACCAAAAGCAAATCAAAGCATACAAAAGTTCCAGGCCCTCAGTATAACATCATTGGGCAAAAGCTTTAAGCATCTCAGAAGGCCATTCAAGGCAACACCAAGGCAGCCAATGTTCTAAAGTGTACAAGTATTCAAGAGCTAGCATTCAAGAAGCAGATTCCAATCAACACATAGGCAACACGAGAGAGGAAGAGCCAGCAAGCAACTCAAATCATTCAGAACAATAGCTCAAAAGCATAACTTGTCAAAACCTACTGTCAAGCACGAAACCAATCCCTAAGCCCTCAGTACAAGCATCATTGGGCATTAAATCTCAAAGAGGCATCCAGTCCAAGGCAATAACTGTTCAAAATCGTTCAAAAAAGCATTCAACAAATCAAAGGGACGAAAGCGGAAGAGGTAAAGATATCAAGGCAGCAATGTTCTAAATACTCAGGCAACAATTCCAAGAACATACAAAAATTCCCAAAGGCAACACGAGAGAAGGAGAAGCAGAAACAAATCAAGGCAACAGTTGCATGGAAGAAGAAGATAAAGAAGTGAGGAATTAAAGGGTTTCTCAGCACAAATCATCATCAAAACCATAGGCAAAAATATCAATCAGTTAAAAGATACCAGGAAAGCATCAGAGCCAAGGGAAAGCATCATCGTTCACTCCATCAGAGCCTCCTGAGCATCCCCCTCCTCTTCCTCCCCTCCATCCAGGTAGTTTTCCCTCTCCTCTTGATTACACCATATGCCTCAAGACACAACAATGAATTGGAATGGAAATCAATAGTTAAAAAGTCACAAATACGCAAAATCGTAAAAAACCCTAATGAAGTTAGAAGGCCGTTGGTACCTCAGATCAAATGTCCTAAACACCGCCGTTAGAGGGAGGAAGGTAGGATAATGCTGGTGGCTCTGCGGTGGACGATTGTACTCAGAAACGAGGAAGAGAACGTTGGACGAATGCACGGCGCGCCGCTGCTAACCCTAATGCTTTCCCCAAACTGAACTAACAACCACTAACCCTAAAATTCGTTCAAGTTAAACATGGGCTTAACCCGTTCTGAAACTCCCTAAAGCCCATTAAAATTCTAAACCTACTTATACCAAGCAAACTCTTTATAAAACAAATTGTTTTCTTTTTATTATTAACTAACTTAACCACTTTTTTTAAACACTAACCATTCTTTTATTTTTATAAAAAAACAATATTTACTTCTTTATTTATTTCTTGTAAAATATTAACCCTTTTTTTTTATTTCATTTCATAAACAATGTTTTTTTATTCTTTCTAAAAATACTAACTTAATTAAAAATACATTTTTTTTATCATAAGGTTAAAACATTTCTTAAGTATATATTTGTACATAAAAATAAACAAAATACTTTTTATACATAATTAACTTGAAAATATTTCTTAATACACATTAAAATATACTTGTATATAAAATAATACATATCGTTTTTATCACACAATTAACTTGAAAACATTTTTAATATATATTGAAATACATTTGTATATATTATCTTTTCTTTTTTCATACATAATTAAAGTTGAAACTCTTTTTTTAGTTAACATTCTTTTTGTACATAATAACTTAAATACATTTTTCTAACATTGAAATTCACAAACATTTGGACTAAAATACTTTCCAATTAAAACTTAACATTTTAATCAAAACACTTCATTTTTCTTTTGTACATAATTAAACATACAAAAATCAAAGATTCATTTAAAATACATTTATCTAGGTCAAACCCTAATACGACTCAATTTCACATTTCGCACTTGTTACACAATTCACATACATATACACTTGTACACTTACACAAATACATTCACATTGCCCTATATACATTTTTATCTTATATTCGTATATTCGATATTTACATTTGATTGCGACATTCGATTTGGTTGTAACTTATTGGATACTATAAGTCTCATCCCCTTGTACATTTATACCCCCACTCCCGGACATTATTTTGTAATAGCGTAGATTTTATATTCCGCAATTTACAGTTTTCAATTATGCCATGGTTAGACCTAGGGTTTGTATGTACATAAAATCAAACGCTAGATAATCTAATACAAGACAAATACATGTAATCAATACACAATCACACTTGCACCCCCTAGGGTAATCCCACATGTTGCCTTCCAAAATGGGCCATGCTTGCACGTCGAGTATCTTTGGCAAAACAAATCAAATGATCATAAGTCTCAAAGTGTTGCCTAAACGGAATGATCATAGTCCCTTCAAAGCGAATTGCCAAAGACACTTGGCATCATTGCATTCATGGTCCATACGATGACCCACGCCCGTCCCGAATAAACTTCCTAAACGCAAGATTGTCCATCAATTTCAATGGTGGAACAAAATTGTTAAAAGGGGTTAAAACACGACAAAAATCTTTGAGTACAATAGGGTAGACAAAACTCTTAGTTACTTGAGATCAAACTTGCAAAAACACTTGCCTTCTTTTCAAAAACCACGATCCACAACACTTTCAAACAAACTCTCAAAAACATTTGAAAACATCTTTTCGAAAAGATTCACACTTTTGTAAAACACTCAAACACGAGTCAAATACATTAGTTGCCTAAGACAAGGCATCTTTTTCCAAAACATTTTCAAAAAGCACCCACACACGCACCATTTTCAAAGCAATCGAAAAACAAGGCAAGTGATCTAAAAAACCAAGTAACTAAGAGCCCATGGATAACCATGGATGAAAAGGGTGCTAACACCTTCCCTTTTCATAATCTACCCCCCGAACCCACGAAATATCTCAAAAGGTTTTTGCTGTGCTTTTTTAACCTTTCCTTTAGGATAAAATAAAAAGTCGGTGGCGACTCTTGCTAACCGCAACATTTGCAAATACAAACGCAAACCTCAAGTCAGTTCTCCCACCGTATCACAGAAATGTTTAAGAATCATTACTCAAGCTTTTCAAAGATAAAATTTCACTTTTCTTCTGCATGCAATCGATTTACATCTTAGTGAAATTGATTGCACACTTCAAAATTTCAGATCTTTTGCTTCTGTTTCTTTGTGCAATCGATTTACATTCCTATGCAATCGAATGCATACTTAAAATTTTCAAAATATTTGCTACTGACTTTGCATGCAATTGATTACATTGTTAGTGCAATCGATTGCACTCAATTAATTTTTGCTACTGACTTTGCATGCAATCGATTACATTGTTAGTGCAACCGATTGCACTCTTAAATATTTTGAAAAAATAGCTGTTAAAAAACTTGTGCAATCGATTTACACCAAGGGTGCAATCGATTGCATACTACACAAATTTGAAAAATAACAGCTTTGTTCATACCTTTTGATCATGCCTTTTCATTACATCTTTTCACTCAAACTTGGCATTTGTTCATGATACATTTCCAGATCTTCATAATGTTTCAAAAGGGTGTTATGAACATATAAATATTCAATTTCAAATCTAGATATAACAACTTATTTCATAAATATTTTATGAACTTTCAAAATACAAACTCAAGCATTTTTCATTTTCATGCATAAGTTTTTTGCACATTTTCATACATTAAAAAACAGAAAACTTTGAGCAAATATATCTTGAGTCTTTGTACAATATTATTATTGAAAGAAGAAGATTATACATTGTCAAATCACTCTAAGTGATCAAAATTACTCTACTCACTCAAACTCACAAATTGATATTTACTTACTTATTTTCCAGGATTGTTGGAATTAAGTTTAAGTGTTTTTGTTGAAATCTTGTTTTTCCAAGTTGTTGGATACAAGTGTAGGTACATTGAGAGGATTGTTCTCATAGGTAACTTAGTGAAAATCCAAGAGGATTGTTATTGTTCCAAGAGGACTGTTCTTGGTTTGGTTGGTAGTTCTTGTTTAAGTTTTTCACAATAAGGAAATCTCTTTCATGTTGAAAGGGGACTAGAGTACTCTCGGACTGTGAAGGGAACCAGGATATATCGCCCGTGTCTCTTTATTTTTATGCATTTTTAAGCTTTCCTAAACTCACTTATAACCATAAAAATAAGAACCATCATCACTAAAAACCAGAATTTTTAAAGTACCTAATTCACCCCCCCTCTTAGGCACACTTCGTACTTACAATTGGTATCAGAGCAAGTTATAGGTAACCTGCTCCTAAAAGATCCAGAATAGCTTCCGCAAATCATAATCCCGTTTTCAGAGATGGTGGTAGTAACAACAAGCCTCCTCTATTTTGTGGTGAATATTTTGACTTCTGGAAAGTACGCATGAAGGCGCATCTAGAAGCACAAGGAGAAGAAATATGGGATGCCATCGAAAATGGTCCATTTATCCCTATAACAGTAATCAATGGTGTTGGCTCATCAAAGCCAAAAACTGCATGGGACGATGATGATAAGAAGAAAGTTATCTATGACAAAAAGGCAATAAACCTTCTTCAAGGTGCACTTAGCATGGACGAATTCTTCTGTGTCTCGGCATGCAAAACAACAAAAGAAATATGGGATACATTGGTACAAACTCATGAAGGAACAGTTGAAGTAAAAAGATCAAGACTAAATACCCTAAGTCAAGAATATGAATTATTTCAAATGCAGCCCGGAGAAACCATTCTTGACTTACAAAAGAGATTTGTGCACTTGACAAATCATTTAAGTGCTCTTGGTAAAACTTTGACGAATGATGAATTGAATCTGAAAGTACTTAGGTCCTTAACTAGGGAATGAAAACTAAAGGTAACGACAATTTTAGAAAAGAAAAGTCTCTCCAACATGACATCCACGACATTATTTGGAAAACTTCAAGAATATGAAACGGAACTCGGAAGACTCGAAAAGCATGAAAATCAAGAGAAGAAATCCAAGAATAATGCTTTGAAGATAGACTCCAAGGAAGTTGAAAAGGAAAACAATCCAGAAGAAGATGAAAAATTCATGCTTCTTGTTAAAAGGCTTGGTAAGTTCTTCCGTAGAAATGACAAACCTTTTTCTCATTCAAAAGGAAAGAAACATTTTCAGAAAAAGGAAGGCTCCATATCAACACAAGAAATCACATGTTATGAATGTGGTAAGCAAGGTCATATCAAGCTGGATTGTCCAAAACTCTCCAAGAAAGGTGGCTTCAAAAGAAAGAAGGGATTCAAGAACAAAAAGGCTTATGTCGCATGGGAGGACAATGAAATAAGTTCCTCATCCGATTCCGATAGTGATGAAAGTGAAAATCTAGCATTGATGGCCTCACACCATTCCGATGATGAAGACAATGAGGTTAGTAATGAATTTTATCTTTTTGATAGTGATGTACAAGGTGCTATAGATGAACTATTGAATGAATGTAAAATTCTGTATAAAACCATTTCATCACAAAAGAAACAAATTTCATCCTTAGAAGAAAAATATGTTTCAATGGAAAAAGATTTCAAAGAAGAAAAACAAAAATCAAGTGATGAACAAAAACAGAATTTTGTATGCAAAAATTGTGATTCACTCTCTTTCCAAATTGTCCAATTGAAAAGAGTCATTGAAAGATATGAAAAAGGGAAAATTGGATTGGAAGGTGTTCTTAGCCAACAAAGATACTCCAATGATAAAAGTGGACTTGGATATTCAAAGTTTTCAAAACCAAGTTCTAACAAAACTATCTTTGTTAAGGCAAGTGATCAATCTTCCAAAGAGAAAGTGAACAAACCTAAAATAGTTCGTCACTATCCAAAAAAGAAAACATTTTCTAAGAAGAAATCTTATCCTTCTAGATATATAAGTAACTTTGAACCTACTTGTTTTTATTGTGGTATTAAAGGCCATACACCTAATGCTTGCTATGTTAGAAACTTCAGTGTGGCAAGTGGACATTATGTATGGGTAAAGAAAGGCACTAATTATGAAGGACCCAAAGCAAATTGGGTACCTAACAAAACCTAATTTGTTTTGCAGGTATGCTTGAAGACCACATGCAATCTTTGGTATCTTGATAGTGGTTGTTCAAAGCATATGACAGGAGATATAAACCAATTTTCACATCTAGCGCTAAAGGCCAAGGGTTTTATCACTTACGGAGATAATAATAAGGGAAGAATCCTAGGCAAAGGAAAATTTGGTGCTCCACCTTTCACATCCATTGAAGATGTTATTTATGTTGAAGGACTAAAGCACAATATTCAAAGTATTAGCCCACTTTGTGACAAAGGCTTCAAAATCAAGTTCACCAAAGATGAATGTTTGATAGAAGACGAAGTAACTCATGAGGTTATACTTAAAGGTAAGAGAATCAATAATATATTCATGATTTCCCTTGATGATCCATCTTTGAAGGTTAAATGTCTCATGGAGAACAATGATGATTCATGGCTTTGGCACAAAAGAATTGCTCATATTCATATGGAACACTTGAATAAATTAATCAAGCATGATCTTGTCATTGGATTGCCTAAGAGAAATTTCGTCAAAGATAGACTATGCGATGCTTGTCAAAAAGGGAAACAAACTAGATCAACTTTCAAATATAAGAATGTGGTGTCCACTACAAGGCCACTACAATTGTTACATATGGATCTATTTGGTCCATCGAGAACAAGGAGTTTAGGAGGTGATGTATATGCTTTGGTTATTGTTGACGATTTCTCTAGATATACTTGGACTTTCTTTTTAGTGCAGAAAAGTGATGCATTCAAGGCGTTCAAGAAGTATGCTAAACAAATTCAGAATGAGAAGTCTCTAACAGTTGCCTCAATAAGAAGTGACCATGGCGGAGAATTCCAAAATTCTCTATTTGAAGAATTCTTTGGAGAACATGGAATATCTCAAAACTTCTCGGCACCGAGGACTCCACAACAAAATGGAGTGGTTGAAAGAAAGAATAGGTCTCTTGTGGAACTTGCTAGAACAATGCTTAGCGACTCAACCCTTCCAAAATAATTTTGGGCGGATGCGGTGAGCACGACATGTTTTGTTAGCAATAGAGTTAACATTAGACCAATCTTAAAGAAAACTCCATATGAACTATTCAAAGGGAGAAAACCAAACATTGCTTTCTTTCATATCTTTGGGTGCAAATGCTTTGTCCTAAACAATGACAAAGATAACTTGGGTAAGTTTGATGAGAAATCCGATGAAGGTATTTTCCTTGGTTACTCACTCTCTAGTAAAGCATATAGAATTTACAACAAAAGAACTTTGTCTATTGAAGAATCTATGCATGTTTCTTTTGATGAATATAACCCCTCCAAGGAGGATAATATTGTTTATGATAATGATGATGAATTTTAGAAGGTCCTCAAGAAAATTCTTCCGAGGATCAACCCATTCAACTAGAAGAATCATCTCAACAAGAATCGTATCTCAATGATCTACCAAAAGAATGGAGAACTCATAGAGATCATCCTATTAATAAAGTGATTGGTGATATAAGTCAAGGCGTGTCTACAAGATTAAATCTCAAGGATGCTTGCCTAAACATGGCGTTTGTCTCTCAAATTGAACCTTCCAAAGTTGATGAAGCTTTAGGCGATGACCAATGGATCATAGCTATGCAAGAAGAATTGAATCAATTTGAAAGGAATCAAGTTTGGGAACTCGTTCCTAGGCCAAGCAACAAACACATTATTGGAACAAGATGGGTGTTCAAAAACAAACTTGACGAGAATGGAATAATTGTTCGCAACAAAGCAAGATTGGTAGAACAAGGCTATAATCAAGAAGAAGGAATAAACTTTGAAGAAAATTTCGCTCCAGTTGCAAGGTTAGAAGCTATTCGTCTCTTACTTGCCTATGCTTGTTCATTAAATTTTCAGCTTTTCCAAATGGACGTCAAAAGCGCATTCTTGAATGGATATATCACTGAAGAAGTATACGTTAAGCAACCCCCGGGTTTCGAAGACTTCAAGAATCCATCTCATGTATTTAAATTAAGAAAATATCTCTCTATGGACTGAAACAAGCACCAAGGGCATGGTACGATCGTTTAAGCAACTTCTTATGCGAAAAAGGTTTCGAAAAAGGCAAAGTTGACAAGACTCTATTTATCAAGAAAATCAAAGACGACACTTTGCTAGCACAAGTCTATGTTGATGACATCATATTAGGTTCTTCAAATCAAGAAATGTGTGAAGAATTCTCATCAATGATGCAAGGAGAATTTGAAATGTCCATGATGGGTAAAATGAACTATTTTCTTGAACTTCAAATCAAACAACTAAAAGATGGCATCTTCATCAACCAATCCAAATATTGTAAGGAACACTTGAAAAGGTTTGACATGGATAACTGCAAGGAAATGTATACACCAATGGGTTCTGGTTCTTATGTTGATCAAGATGAATCAGGTGTTTCCATCGACATCACTAAATATCGAGGTATGATTGGCTCCTTATTATATTTGACGGCAAGCCTTCCTGACATAATGTTTAGTGTTTGTCTCTGTGCCCGCTTTCAAGCTAACCCAAAGGAATCTCATCTCACAGAGGTAAATAGGATCATGAAGTATCTCAAAGGAACAACAAATGTCAGATTGTGGTATCCTAAAGGTAGTGTCTGCAACTTAATTGGTTATTCTGACGCGGATTATGCAGGATGTAAAATAGATAGAAAGAGCACAAGTGGAACTTGTCACATTCTTGGTAATGCATTAGTATCATGGGCCTGCAAGAAATAAGCATATGTTTCTCTAAGCACGACCGAAGCTGAATATATTGCAGCAGGTAGTAGTTGCGCTCAAATTTTGTGGCTTAAACAACAACTTCGTGACTACGGACTCGATCTAGGGTGCATTCCTCTAAGATGCGACAACACTAGTGCAATCAACATCACAAAGAATCCCGTCATGCATTCAAGGACTAAAAATATAGACATTCAACATCATTTTCTCCGTGATCATGTTCTTCAAGGAGATGTCGAGGTAACCTTCATAGATACTCATAATCAGCTTGCCGATATCTTCACCAAACCTTTGGCAAAAGAACCTTTCTATAAAATTCGTCGAGAGCTCAGAATACTTGACGAACGTGACTTATAAGGTGCATTCTACCCTTGATATAACTTTTATATATGTTTTATACATGCTATATATGAATCTATGTTATGTAATACTTATATTTTCAAGAAAAAAATTGGTTTTGGACAATTTTTGTTGGTGCAAATCGATTGCACAAAGAGTGTAATCGATTGCACAAAGAGTTTTTTTTTTCAATTCTGTCCATTTTGTTTCTTGTGCAAATCGATTGCACCTTTAATGCAATCGATTGCACTATGTGCGTTTTGCTTAATTTTTGATTCTGTTTGTGTGCAAATCGATTGCACATGGTATGTCAATCGATTGCACGTACTGAAAGTAGCTTTTATGACAGAAAATTAATGTTGGTCAGAATTCCTCTCTCATACTCCCAAGCCAAATACACTTCAATTATAATAACTCATTCCCTACCTACCCAAATCACTTCCAAATCTCTCACACAAAATCTTTCTCTCTCACAAAAACTAAAAACCCCAAAACCCCAAAACTCCATATCCACGGCTTCAAGAACAAAGAGAAAGGCTTCAGTTTCAGATAAAGGGAAAAAGAAGATTGATTCAACATCCAATCCACTGCTTTCAACTCTCACCAAAGAGCAAGAAGTCAGATTTATCAAAGACTTTCAAATGAAAATTGTATCCAACCCCAAGTATGGTATACTCTCCTCCTTTCCTCAAGAATGTTTTACCTTTCAGAATGATCTAGCTGCTTATGGTCTGGAACCCTTGATTTCTTCGTACGGTCCATACTACCCGGATTTGGTAAGAATGTTTTTCAGTAATCTAACACCCCAAAAAGGAAAAATAGTCACATATGTGCTAGGCACTCGTATCTCTCTGACTCCTCAGGTTGTTGGTGAGATCTTGCATATTCCTTTTACTGGAAGCTCCCTATATGATCCTGAAAACGAGATATGGGATGGCTATCAGAAAAATGGATTCTTTTACAGCATTGGGCGGTTAAGTGAAGCTGAATTTCACGCCAAACGGATTCGTGGTCTTGGCGGAGTGATTCCATCCAGAGACTCCTGGAGTGCAGGTAACCTCCATATAGACGATTGCTCATATCATTATTTTTTGGTCTATATACTGTTCCCAAGAGCTGGAAACCATTGCACAGTTACCGACTTCGAGATGCAGCTTATTTATTCAAGGAAGAAAGGAGTAAATGTAAACTGGGCAAGAATGATCATGATGCATATGCTGAGAGTGGATGAAAAGTATAAATTCCTTCCATATGCTTATTTTATCACTTTGATTGTGGAGGAATTTGGTGTGGATTTTCGTGGTTTTGAAAAGGTGGATATGGATCCTAATCTAAACAAAATTTCAATTGAAGATGTTAATTCAAGAATGGGTGTACATTTTAATCCGGAGACAAAGACCATCACCTACATTGGTGAAGATGTTGTTGGCAATGAAGATAATGACCAAGAAGTTTAAGGCGGTGAACCTATGCCTCCTCCTCCTACTGCTCCCTCTGGTCCAAGCAATCAAGAGCTCATGGATAACATGTCTCAACAGTTTTCTTCTATGAATACCAAAATCAACAATCAATGGAGTGCAATCAATGACTCCACTACAACCCGGATAAATGATTTTCGCTCGGATGTGAACCAACAATTCTCGTACCTTTATTCTCACCTTCATATCCCACCATACGACCCCAATAACCCAGCTGCACCTCCTCCATATTACACAGAACCTCCACTTCAACAACAATTCCCGAACCAAGGCTCATGGTCTTACAACCATCCAGACATTCATCACCCTTAATGTTCTGGATGACTATTTTTTTCTGTTATGTTATTATCTTGCTCTTTCAATGTTTCGTTTGTTCAATTTTCTGTATAACTATTAAACAATGTGTGTTAATGTTTTAATTCTATAATTTTTGTCAATATATTGCTCTATTATTATTTGCTTTAGGCATCTTTCCCTTCTTTTTGATAATGTCAAAGGGGAAGAAAGATGTATGGTACTTTATGCTTGTATTTCCTGTGTCTTAATTTTCAAGGTACTCTCCAATCAATATGAAGAATTACAAAGGATTCCAACCCTCTCCTACATAGGGGGAGTTTTGCATCTTAGGGGGAGAAGCTCTTCCGAAAAGTACATCGCATAAAGAAAGATTGTTTGTCATCATCAAAAAGGGGGAGAATGTAAAATCAAGCTTCTCATATAAGCTTTTGTTTTGATGAAGACAAACCATGGCTAACAAAGAAGGCAAAGATTTTGATCAAGCATCTAAGCATCTAAGGATAATATCTTCATTCAAAGCTCTCAACAACTTTAAAGGTATAATAATATTATCTACTTTGATCTTAATATATAGATGCTCAAAAATGAAAAAGAAATGTTTAAGAATCATTACTCAAGCTTTTCAAAGATAAAATTTCACTTTTCTTCTACATGCAATCGATTTACATCTTAGTGCAATCGATTGCACACTTCAAAATTTCAGATCTTTTGCTTCTGTTTCTTTGTGCAATCGATTTACATTCCTATGAAATCGATTGCATACTTAAAATTTTCAAAACTTTTGCTACTGACTTTGCATGCAATTGATTACATTGTTAGTGCAATCGATTGCACTCAGTTAATTTTTGCTACTGACTTTGCATGCAATCGATTACATTGTTAATGCAATCGATTGCACTCTTAAAGATTTTGAAAAATAGCTGTTAAAAACCTTGTGCAATCGATTTACACCAAGGGTGCAATCGATTGCATACTGCACGAATTTGAAAAATAACAGCTTTGTTCATACCTTTTGATCATGCCTTTTCATTACATCTTTTCACTCAAACTTGGCATTTGTTCATGATACATTTCCAGATCTTCATAATGTTTCAAAAGGGTGTTATGAACATATAATATTCAATTTCAAATCCATATCTAACACCTTCTTTCATAAATATTTTCTGAACTTTCAAAATACAAACTCAAGCATTTTTCATTTTCATGCATAAGTTTTCTGCACATTTTCATACATTAACAAAAAAAAAACTTTGAGCAAATATATCTTGAGTCTTTGTAAAATATTATTATTGAAAGAAGAAGATTATACATTGTCAAATCACTCTAAGTGATCAAAATTACTCTACTCACTCAAACTTACAAATTGATATTTACTTACTTATTTTCCAGGATTGTTGGAATTAAGTTTAAGTGTTTTTGTTGAAATCTTGTTTTTCCAAGTTGTTAGATACAAGTGTAGTTACATTGAGAGGATTGTTCTCATAGGTAACTTAGTGAAAATACAAGAGGATTGTTATTGGTTTGGTTGGTAGTTCTTGTTTAAGTTTGCCACAATAAGGAAATCTCTTTCATGTTGAAAGGGGACTGGAGTACTCTCAGAATGCGAGGGGAACCAGGATATATCGCCCGTGTCTCTTTATTTTTCTGCATTTTTAAGCTTTCCTAAACTCACTTATAACCAGAAAAATAAGAACCATCATCACTAAAAACCAGAATTTTTAAAATACCTAATTCACCCCCCCCCCTCTTAGGCGCACTTCGTACTTACATATTTGAGGTTACACATGAGAAAATGGGGGTTCATCTAGAGGACTTGTAATCTTTCTTCACAATTAAGTTTCTTCCATGTGAAAACTCCTTGAAACTTTTGAAGTGATTTGTTAATAACCCTTTGAAGAGTAATATGTCTTTTAAATCACTCAAAAATACCAAAAGATGAACAATATATCCTTTTTTGAAGTTCAAAACACTAGCTCCTAGATCAAGAAAATGCTTTGAGGAACTTTGACAATTTTGAACGACCTTCTTGTACCAACACTCTTGCTTTGTAAATAGAAGTTGTCGAGGATGATAATGAGAACTCATAGCAACCAAAACCACTTCCATATCTTGATAATTGAGAGAAATATGCACTTGTGACCAATGGGAATAAAGCCTTGTCCAATCATGACAACCTCTTCCATCAATCCCTTGTACTTTTGAATCAATTTTGATAACTTTGAAATATGGTGAACAAAAATAACCTTGCCATGCCATTTCTTCCAAAACAACTTCAATGGTGAGGTTTGAATTTTTCAAGAAAATGATTAGGGCATGGAAATAAACTCATGAACCCATGAAGCAACTTGCTAAACCTCATTGCCTTTACCTACATTATTAACAAGTAAGACAAAACAACATTTCATTTTATTAATTAGAAATAAAATCAAGACAAAATATTCATGATCACAAAAGAAAAAAAGTCAAGGTACTTGGGGATTCCTCAAAGAGCAAAGCTAAAGATAGGGAGAAGAACCAAAAGCCCTAATGTGATCTTGTTGTGATTGAATCAACATGGTATGATGAAGGTATCTTAGGGAAAAAAATTGGGGTACAACAACTGCCCTTATTTAAGTTTCTTCTATCCGGAGATATGAAGGTTAAAAATATTCGTGTCTATGCGATCGAAGATACTTAAATATAAAACAAACCCTATTTTTGGCCCTAAGATGCCATGGTTATGAATGCATATGAACAAAATAAAAGAGACGAAAAACACCACTACATATGTAACAAAGGAAATAAAGAAACAAAAGAAAAACCCGACCAAGAAAATAAATCACTGGTGGATCAAAAGACCCGACTCATAGAGGATGGTAAAAGGTCAAAGGATACACCAACTTCTAATGAAGGCGAAACTACCAACGTTCACTGAAGATAGAAAGAGGAAAGAAATAACAACACCGACGTTTACTGATGGTGAGCTACCAACATTTACTGAAGGTAAAAGGAAAAGAAATATCATAGCACCGCCGTTCATTGATGATGAACTACCAACGTTCACTAAGGGTAGAAAAAAGATAACAATCAACAACTTTCACTGAAGGTGACCTACTGATCGCACTAAATCGCACTATGTTTCTGGCTCAAATATCACATGTTTTCCTTAGTTTTTATTGTCATTTTCTCGTATTATGTTCCTTTTTCCTTTGTTTTCAGGATTCTTGTCATTTCAGAGCCTCCTGTGAAGAAACGAGCCAAAACGCCAAGAAATTAGGGTTTTTCAAGATATTCTACACTTATGGCGTTCAGCACCGCGCTGGCTACAGGGAACGCGATGACGTGGCCCACTTTCACCCAGAGATCAACTGCCACGTTCCCATGATGTGGCGGTTCCAGGCACCGCGCCCGCGGCCACCCTCACCGCGCCCGCGGCCTTCATAAAAAGGTTCCCGCTCAAAAGAAGTTAAGGGGCATGCTGGTCCTTACGCACCTCAAAGTTCCTCTATAAATAGCTTTCGATTCTCATTCTTTAGTTTCATCCAAGCTTAGTAAAATCTTAAGCCATATACTATCAGTTTCTGTAAAGTAATAATCTCTTCACATCGGGGAGTTATTGCGGTGTAGATTGAGTTGTAATCGAGTCTTGGAGCACTTTGGTTGAAGTTCATCATACCAGCCTTACTTTTCCGTAGATTTGTATCAGATTCAAGTCTCCGACTGGAGCAAGGTTCTATTTTATTGCATTTCTTTATTTTATTGCTCTTACCATAGTCTACACGTTTTATAGACTTTAAATGCTCTTACCATAGTCTACACGTTTTATAGACTTTAAATGCTCTTACCATAGTCTACACGTTTTATAGACTTTAAATGCTCTTACCATAGTCTACACGTTTTATAGACTTTAAATGCTCTTACCATAGTCTACACGTTTTATAGACTTTAAATGCTCTTACCATAGTCTACACGTTTTATAGACTCGCACTTATTATGTCTGGCTAAACTATAAAGGTTAGGATGTAATGTTTGTCGTCATGGTCGTGTTCCAGTTATCATGCTAGTGAAAATACTCTGGGGATGTTTTGCTTCTAACTTAAGTCAATTGTGTTTAAATGTTTATTGGGTAAGATCGAAAGTCGTCCAAACTAATGATACGACTTGATTATTATTTAACCAAACAAAAAGAGCGAAAGCCGTTGATTGGTTAAATAGGAATCATTGACCTTTTTAGAAAACGATTTTGAAACTATTTTCGGACGCGTTTGTAGGTTTGAAATCTGACTCTTGGTCAAAAGCCAAAAGTCTCTTTAAGTTAATCTTTCCAAGTAAGATCACTTTTCTGTTAAGTCAAAACTATCGATTTCTTAAAAATAGGTTTACCTCTTTAACGCGGAAGGCACCCTTTATATGTGACAATAAAGGAATTTAATTTAAAGAGTAAACTCGGTTCTTAGTAGTCAAAAGCTACAAGTTCCCGTTAAACTGATTCTTTGCTATCAATAGAAAATACTGCCCCATGAGTAGGTTCATCTACGCATGACCGGACCAATATCTGATTACATGATTTACATTCCAACCTGTCTTTTAAACTGTTATTTACCTCGCTCATTTACTTTGTACACTGCACTCACATCAATATTCTTGTTCGCCTTAGATAAGCACCTTAGCAATAGAGTTGATAGATTGACAATTGGTCTCTGTGGTTCGATAATCTTATATATTACTTCGATAGGCTGTACACTTGCAGTACTACATTTAGGCTATACGTTACAGATTAAACCCCATCAAGTTTTTGGCGCCGTTGCCGGGGACCAACTTCGTCAAATTTCGTACCCTATTGTTATCCCGTTTAGACTAAGGCTATTCTAGCCGGTAGATGCGTAGAAATCGTAGCACCGGCAACCTAATAGATCCTTTAGTAGAACCTGAATGTTACGCTCGTGCCCGTCTTTTTATTCTCAAGATAAGAAGAGCTATGGCAGAAGATCGTAACCAAAGACCGCTCAAGGAATTCGCCCAACCATCTAACGAGGAACCTAGTTCTAGTATAGTAAACCCTGCTATAACTACCAACAACTTTGAACTAAAGCCCTCGTTACTACAATTAGTACAACAAAACCAATTCACTGGTCTCGCTACCGAGAACCCGAACCAACATTTAAAGGTATTTATCCAGTTAGCTGACACCCTTAAGGCAAATGGAGCCACACCCGAAGCTATCCGATTAAGACTATTTCCTTTTTCCCTTAGAGGTAAAGCTCACGACTGGTTAGACGCCCTTCCAACTAACTCAATAACAACTTGGGAAGACCTTAGGAGAGCTTTTCTTGTGAGGTATTTTCCACCAAGCAAGACCGCTGTTCTTAGGAACCTGATCACTTGTTTCACCCAAAACCAAGGCGAATCACTTTTTGATGCCTGGGAGAGATATAAAGAACTTTTAAGAGCCTGTCCGCACCATGGCCTAGAGCAATGGTTAATCATACATACCTTCTATAATGGACTCCATTACAACACAAAGATGTCCATAGACGCTGCCGCTGGCGGAGCGTTGATGAACAAACCTTACCCTGACGCTTGTGCCCTAATAGAGGACATGGCCCAAAACCACGCCCAGTGGGGATTAGAACGAGCGACAGTAGAGAAAAAGGAGAGCCATGGAGGAAAGCATGAGGTAAGTTGCATGGACATGATTAATGCCAAGATGGACGCCCTAGCCTTGAGAGTCGAGAACATGTCTCAAAACCCAACCACAGTAGCAGCAATCCAATCGGAGTGCGAACTCTATGGAACTCAAGGACATCAAACCGTTGACTGTAACCTTTTGAACGAATCAAGCTCAGACCAAGTTAACTATACTCAAGGGAACCCTTTCTCGAATACCTACAATCCTGGATGGAGGAACCACCCGAATTTCTCTTACAAAAACAACAACCCTATCCAAAATCCCGGACCTTCGAGACCTCAAGGATTCCAAACGCAAAAACAAAACCAACCTATGCAAATAGTACCCCCAAGACCAAACCTTAAAGAAACCATAGACACCTTTATTCAGGCTCAAACCCAGCAAAATAAGGAGTTTATGAACCAACACATTCACACGAACAAACTAGTTACTCAACTAGCAACCAAGTTTGACCAGATAATAACCCACACCAAAATGCTTGAGACTCAGATTTCCCAAGTAGCACAAAACACCTCTGTACAAGTTGCACCTGGAGGACAATTCCCTGGACAAACTCAACCAAATCCAAAAGGCCAAGCAAATTCTATCACCTTAAGAAGTGGAACTGCTTATGAAGGGCCTAGAAATCCTAACTTAAGCACATCAGAAAAACCTATGGAAGATGCTACGCCCAAAGACCAGGTGGAGGAACCAGAGAAACCAGAAAAGCAATCAAAACCAGAGGTAGAGAAAAACACTCAACAACTTTATAAACCACCTATTCCATTCCCACAGAGGATGAAAAACACCAAAGTAGAAAACCAGTACCAAAAGTTTATTAAGGTAATAGAGAAACTCCATGTTGAGATTCCTTTTACTGAAGCTATAACCCAGATACCATCATATGCTAAGTTTTTGAAAGATATTTTGACCAATAAACGGCGACTCGATGATCCCAAGCCTTTAGAATGTCATTTTATATCCGAAAATAAACTCGCCAAGAAAGATAAAGACCCTGGAAGTTTTTCTATCCCTTGCATCCTAGGTAACCATATGATAGACAAAGCATTTTTAGACCTAGGAGCAAGCGTAAGTCTGATGCCTCTGGCCGTCTGTAAGAGGTTAAAATTAGGAGAACTTCAACCTACTAAGATGTCCTTACAACTAGCTGATAGATCTGTCAAATATCCCATGGGTATTTTAGAAGACATACCTGTCAAGATTGGTCAGTTGTACATTCCGACCGACTTCGTCGTAATGGATATCAAAGAAGATGAAGACATCCCAATCCTCTTAGGAAGACCCTTCCTATCGACCGCCGGAGCTATAATAGATGTTAAGAAAGGGAAACTGACTTTCGAGGTAGGAGATGAAAAGATTGAGTTCATTTTATCAAAGTTTCTAATGGCACCAGTGATAGGAGATGCGTGTTATGCCATCGACATCATTGATGAATGTGTAAATGAGCTCGAACAAAACGAATTCTTAACCAAATTACCATCAACCCCTATTTTAGAGGATGACGGATTTGAGAGTATCGAACCGTACATTGACGACAATCTTTTCGAATGCTTAGCTCTTACCCATGACCTTATGCCACGTACTGAGAAAACCACTATAGAACTTAAGGAACTACCCAAGAATCTAAGATATGAGTTTTTGGATGAGGAGATGAATAGACCTGTTATAATTAGCGCCACTCTAAACCAAATAGAAACAAATTAACTATTAGATACCTTGCGAAAATATCCCTCAGCTTTAGGGTATAAAGTTTCAGATTTAAGAGGTATAAGCCCATCCGTATGCATGCATCGGATTATGCTAGAAAAAGATTCAAAACCCTCAAGAGAACATCAAAGGAGAATAAACCCTATCATGAGTGATGTAGTCAAGAAAGAAGTTCTTAAGTTATTAGAAGCTGGTATCATATACCAAATTTCGGATAGTGAATGGGTAAGCCCAGTCCATGTGGTACCCAAGAAAGGAGGTATCACTGTTCTGAAAAATGAGAAAGGTGAGCATGTGGCAAAACGAACAGAAGGAGGATGGCGTATGTGTATAGATTACAGAAGGTTGAATAAGGCAACGAGAAAAGACCATTTCCCTCTCCCATTTATAGATCAGATGCTTGAACGTCTAGCAAGACACTCATGTTTCTGCTATCTTGATGGGTATTCGGGGTTTTTCCAAATCCCTATTCACCCAGAGGACCAAGAAAAAACCACATTTACCTGCCCTTATGGAACATTCGCTTATAGACGAATGCCCTTTGGACTCTGTAATGCACCTGCCACTTTCCAACGTTGTATGATGTCAATTTTCGCAGACTACCTAGATGGAATTATGGAAGTATTTATGGACGATTTTTCAGTGTGTGGGTTTGATTTCAAAAACTGCCTCTCGAACATGGAGAAAATCTTAAAAAGATGTGTGGAAGTAAACCTTGTGTTGAATTGGGAAAAGTGCCACTTTATGGTAAGTGAAGGGATAGTCTTGGGACACATTATTTCTGAAAGAGGTATAGAAGTAGATAAGGCCAAGATAGAAGTTATAGAAAAATTAAACCCACCTAAGACCGTTAGGGAAATAAGAAGTTTCCTAGGACATGCCGGGTTCTACCGACGTTTCATCAAGAATTTTTCCGCAATAACTAAACCTTTAACTAACTTATTGATGAAGGATGTCGAGTTTGAATTCGACCAAAAATGTCTTGAGGCCTTTGAAGTTTTAAAGCAAGCTCTTATTTCAGCACCTATCATAAGACCACCTGATTGGACACAACCCTTTGAAATCATGTGCGATGCTAGTGATTTCGCTGTAGGAGCTGTACTAGGGCAAAGAAAAGACAAAAAACTGCATGCAATTTACTACGCTAGTAGAACACTAGACGCTGCCCAGCTAAATTATACAACCACAGAAAAAGAATTGCTAGCCGTAGTTTTTGCTATTGATAAATTTCGATCTTATTTGGTGGGAGCAAAAATAATAGTATACACAGATCATGCAGCAATCCGGTACTTGTTAAGTAAGAAAGATGCTAAGCCTAGATTGCTCAGATGGGTACTTTTACTCCAAGAATTTGACTTGGATATTAAGGATAAAAAAGGAGCTGAAAACTTAGTAGCTGATCATCTCTCTAGGTTAGAACACCTTAAGCCTGAACTTATACCTATAGACGATCACTCTACTTATGAAAGATTAATAGCTGGGATAAACTCAACTGAAGAAAAGACCTATGAGGAAATCTCAACCATGAACAACATACCATGGTACGCAGATATTGTGAATTATCTAGCCGCTGATATCATACCCCCTGACTTAAGCTACCAACAGAAGAAGAAGTTTTTTAGAGATGTTAAACACTTCTTTTGGGATGAACCCCTCCTATTCAAAAGAGGAATAGATAATATATTCCGACGATGTGTGCCGGAGGAAGAAGTAGGCAATGTCATTAAACATTGTCATGCTTCACCTTATGGTGGACATGCAAGCACGTCTAAAACATGCGCCAAAATATTTCAAGCAGGTTTTTATTGGCCTACTGTATGGCGCGATGTCCACACTTACATTACAAAATGTGACCGATGCCAACGCACTGGGAACATCTCAAGACGTGATGAAATGCCTTTAAGTAACATCCAAGAAGTGGAAATATTTGATGTCTGGGGTATAGATTTCATGGGACCTTTTCCTTCCTCAATGGGTAACAAGTATATCCTAGTAGCTGTCGACTATGTCTCAAAGTGGATCGAAGCTGTTGCATCACCCACAAACGATACCAAGGTAGTTATCAAACTGTTTAAGAATATTATTTTTCCTAGGTTTGGAACCCCGAGGTTAGTCATAAGTGATGGAGGATCGCATTTTATATCTAAGATATTTGATAAGCTTCTAAGTAAATACGGAGTAAAACATAGAGTAGCATCACCATATCACCCGCAAACCAGTGGCCAAGTAGAGGTATCGAATAGGGAGATTAAGCAGATCCTAGAAAAAACCGTATCACTATCCAGAAAAGACTGGTCTGGAAAACTCAAAGACGCCTTATGGGCTTATAGAACAGCTTATAAAACCCCTATTGGAACAACTCCTTATCAATTGGTTTATGGAAAGTCCTGTCATTTACCCTTCGAACTAGAACATAAAGCCTTTTGGGCCATTAAATCCTTGAATCTAGATTACCTGAAAGCCGGAGAAAAACGTATCCTGGACATTCACAAGCTAGAAGAGCTTCGCTTGAATGCCTATGAGAATGCCATCATATATAAGGAAAGAACCAAGATGTGGCATGATAAAAAAATCATCAAGAAAGATTTCAACATTGGTGATCCTGTTCTCCTATTTAACTCAAGGTTACGACTTTTTCCTGGTAAGCTTCGTTCAAGATGGACAGGTCCATTTGAAGTGTCGAAAGTTCTAAAGTCTGGAGCAGTAGAAATCAAAAACAATTCATGCGCTCCATTTGTGGTGAATGGACAAAGACTGAAGCTCTACAAAGGAGGCGATTTGCCTGTTGACTACTCTAGTCATATTCTTATAGACCCACCAATACCCACATAAAGTAAGATCTAATCGTCAAGCTAAACGACGTTAAACAAGCGCTGCATGGGAGGCAACCCATGGTTTATTCTTTATTTTATTTTATTTTATTTTAGTAATTTATACATTTTATCTGGACTAATTTCTTGTGTTTATATTTTCAGGATGCATTACCCCGATGGTATGGTTGTGATTTTCAGAGATGAAGCACAAAAGGCCCGATTTGCTACCTTATCTGCTAGACCTATGGTACCCACTAGGTACCCCGATCAGAGCTGCATGGAGGCACTCAGGATTGAGCCAAGTATTCGGTATCTATGCAACCAACTTAGCTGGGATTCTTATGCTGATGATGTCCACAAAACCTACAGGAACCTTACTCTGGAGTTTCTTAGCTCTATGGACTATAACCCACGAGTGGGTGAAGGAGATGAGCGAGGATGCCTAAGTTTCAGATTGTTTGGCACCGAGTATACCCTGACTACCAAAGAATTTGGGGATTTGCTTGGTTTCCAAACTGGACCGACCGCTATCACTGAGTTCCCATTGAGTTGCTACATGGACAGAGATATTGATAAATTTTGGCAGGACATTACTGATAGAGCCAGCCTTGACCCCTCTACCCAGCTGTCCCGGAAGATCCATAACCCGACCTTCCGATACTTCGAGATGATCCTGTGCCACACTTTCTTTGGGAGGAGTTACTGTGACCAGTTGGTCACCGCTGAGGAGATCCTTTTCCTATACTGTGCTAGTCAGTCCAGACCTATAGCTAGTGGAGGTTTTCTGATAGAGAGCCTCGAGCAGACTGCTCGATCCGCTGTAGGGCTCATTCATTCCGGAGGGAATGTGACACATATAGCTTCTTCTTTGGGTTTGGACAGTATGATAGCACAGCTGACCCCATACTGTGGATATACTTTTCTGGATTTAGACTTTTGCATGGATCGTGGATTCATGAGGAGGGCCTCTTTCCACCCATATCGGTACAGATTGCTTATCAATGACCAGACAGTTTACACCTTCACAATGCCAGACCCTCAGATGACTTGTGTTTCCAACTCTGCTAATTGGAACTATTCTGTAGAAGGTTGGGGTGAGATATCAGAGTACACTCCAGAATACACTCCTGCTTCCGAAGATCTCACTCCAGATTACACCCCTGCTTCCGAAGATCCCACTCAGGACTACACTCCTGCTCCCGAGGACTCCACTCCGGATCACACATCCCGACCCGAGGTTACACACACTACTGTTCTTACTAATAACCTCAGCTTGCAGGAACCTGATATTCGCACTCTATTGACTGCTATGCGCACTGAGATAACCACTCTCCGCAATGAGGTGGCTGACCTTCATTTGCAGCTGGAAGTGAATGATGTTACCTTTGCTGGTGAGTTAGATGAATTAGCTCACGAGGTGGCAGAGATTCGACGCCAGCTGACTGAGCTGCGTGGCCCAGGCACTCCTGCAGAGCATCCTACCGGTTGACAATAGATCTGTATTGTTCACAAGATATCTAGTTTCAGTATTATTAGTATTATGTTGATTTCCTTTTCAGACTCATTTTTATTTTGCATTCTCTGTTTCCTGCGTTGTTGATATTTATTTTGATGACCCAATGTCCGTACCTATATCTATATATATATATGCATATGTTTTATTTATTTACTAATGTTTTTGTTTTTTCTGGTCACCATAGTTTTAATATAAAAATAAAATAAATATACATGTGTATATGTATTCACGTACATATATGCACATTTATAAGAAAAATAGGTACACCTCCAGAAATTGAAGCTAATGGCGAGGAAGAAAAAGCCCAATGGAAAGAAAGCCAGGCCAGCCCAACTGACCTCGACCTCACCGCGCCCGCGGTAGGCCCTGCCGCGCCCGCGGTGACGCAACGGTCACCTAACGGCTAGTAGCTCGTTTTTCCCCCCATTTTACCACTTTTTCTATTTCCAATCCCATTTTCTTCCATTTTTAACCCACTTTATTACCCATACCAACCCACTACATTTATTTCCATTATTTTCATCATAAATATTTACAACCACCATTTTCTTTCTTCCCTTCCTATAAATACCCCCCACTATTTCATTTTCTTCCTCACACCTTCATTACTTCTACATCCCATTCTTTCTCTCTATTCATCCACAAGAAAATCCTATGGAATATCACGGTTACATTTTGCGTGGTGGTCAAGCCGGAGAAAGGCAACTAAAGCGGCTTGAAAAATTGCTGACAACACCAATACACTCTACCAGGTATATCGATGAAAACTGTCTATATTCATTAGGTATATACCATAGTGTATTCTTCCTTCTAGATAAAATAGGTATGCATGATTTTTTTGCTACTCAAGCACCAACCTACCCTAGGCTGACGTTCGAGTTTTTAAGTTCTTTAATTTATAACGTCTCCCCTAACACTGCTAGCACCGTAGGTGGAGTCAAATTTAGAATGTTTAATGTCGAATATGATTACTCCACTGACGGTCTAGCCGCCATGTTAGGATTGCCTTATGGGGATGGTGCCATTTGTGAAGCACCTTTAGACACGGATTGGGCATTTGAAGCATTTTGGGCCAGAATTACTAAACAAAATGCAACATCTTTTGATGGCCTTCTTGCTTCTCACATCCACAATCCTGCCCTTCGTGTCTTTAGATTTCTTTTAGCATCCACCATCTTTGCTCGGGAAAACCCAAACAAGGTGAATGCTAAATAATTAATTATCACGCAGAGCTGCCTCACATACACCAAAGTTAATCCCGTCCCATTCATGATTGCCCACATGCACCATGTTTTAAGAAAAGGTGGGCCGATTTCCTTTGGTGGACTGATTACCACTATTGCCCGTGCCATAGGATTGGATACGGAACTTGCTACCCTAGAACCACTTCCTCCTCGGATTGCAAATCTTAAATTTTTCAGGGATATGCGTTTATGCAAGACGAGGAAGGAAGGTGGTTACTTCCTCATGGTTGGAGGTGCTGCTATACCCAGTATTGTTATGCCTTGCACCCGTCGTACTGATATTAGATTTGAGCGTAACTGGACCTACGATCTCAACGCTCCTGCTTTTATTGGTTCGTTACCCCCAAATCTACCTTTAAATGAGGGTAACAACACTGATGATGAGTACGATTTCCAAACAGAGGAACCACCCCATTTTTCACCACCACACACGACACCTTCTACCTCTAACCCACATGCAGGTACAGCTCCTAGTTTCCATGTCACTGAGGACATGTGGCGTGAGCATATGGCCCGAGAGGCCCAGAGGGACACCCTCCTTGCTACCTTGCAGCAACAGGCGGCCGACAACATGGCCTTCATGCAAGTGTCCCAAGAACAAAATGCTAGCTCTCTGCGCACTATTATGGAAAGTCAGCTGGCTTTTCAGAGAGAACAGCACCTACACCAGACCACATACGCTCGTCACTTCCAATTGATGGAGGCAACCCAAGGCACCCTCATTGGTAGGACCCAAGAGCTACAGGCGACAAATGCCGCCTTGTCAGAGCGATTGGAGCAACTTGTTTTGGACCGAGATAGCCGCCGTCGCAGCCGTAGCCGCCGTTCCGGTCGTACCAACCAGGATGATGAAGGTCCTAGTGGCCCCCACTAGTGTTTTCAGGTACCTCCTCCTACCTTATTTTGGAACATTGAGGACAATGTCTGATTTAAGTGTGGGAGGAGCATTTATCGCTTTTATTTCCCGTTTTTCGCTTTTATTTTTCGCTTTTATTTCTCGTTTTTACTGCTTTTATTTCCCTTCCGCATTTTTCTTTTTATATATTCGTAGTTAATAAAATGCGTGTGATAGGCGAGTCTTTCTGCGTAGTGTACCCCTTCATTTCCCCCATCCTTTAGACTTACAAATTTTTCGCTTTTCAAAGATTTATGGTTGTTTTTTAGGATTTAGGCTATGAGACAGGTCTTAGATAGGGTCTGTTTCTCGGACACTCACTTTTTGAAAAATTCGTTATCATTTTTACACCATAAGCTTTTTTTTTTATATATTTAGATTAGATCCTTTCTCCTCAATATGCTATGATTTTGAATAAAACTGTACAAATAGGTCTTCAAGTAGTTTATCTTAGCAGTCAGCTCCGGCCTAAGCATGCTCTAAGTGTGGGATTGATGAATATAAGTGGATGATCTCTATTTTGCCTTAAAAGTTATAAAATAAAGTATGAATACGACTACGAGTTGGGTGATCCTCACAAAGATTACTCAACTCAAGAAAGTTGTAAGCACTAACAAAAACAAAGAAAAAATATATATAAGGCATATCTATTGTAGTTGGTTCAGAGGTATCTGGTGCTGAACTTGGTAGGGCGGACTACGGTCCGATCCCCCGCAACTGCAAATGGGTAAAATAAAAAGGGATTAAACCAACTCTTGTACCAGAATCCCATCACTTGAGATCAGAGTCACTAACCGGTCACTACACCATGAGTATGTACGGATAACGGGCTTAATGTGATTGCGCCTGAATG
Organism: Vicia faba; assembly: GCA_948472305.1. NCBI lineage: Eukaryota > Viridiplantae > Streptophyta > Magnoliopsida > Fabales > Fabaceae > Vicia > Vicia faba. The sequence continues at coordinate 854,971,482 of OX451739.1, forward strand.
AAAAAGGACCTCGTAAAAAAGGGAAGTCTTAGCATAGTAAGGATATTAGGATCGATCTGTATACTTCTGAGGTTTATGTCCGCATTTCTGCAAGTAGTGTAATTACGATACCTTTGATTCAGATTGTCAGTGCCTGACAACACACCCTTACTCGGACTTAGAAGCCCTCTTTGCCCAAAACCTGTATACACCATAATTTTCTTTCATCTACTTTTAAGAGTTATTGCTTGAGGACAAGCAAAGGTCTAAGCGTGGGAGGATTTGATCGCACTAAATCGCACTATGTTTCTGGCTCAAATATCACATGTTTTCCTTAGTTTTTATTGTCATTTTCTCGTATTATGTTCCTTTTTCCTTTGTTTTCAGGATTCTTGTCATTTCAGAGCCTCCTGTGAAGAAACGAGCCAAAACGCCAAGAAATTAGGGTTTTTCAAGATATTCTGCACTTATGGCGTTCAGCACCGCGCTGGCTACAGGGAACGCGATGACGTGGCCCACTTTCACCCAGAGATCAACTGCCACGTTCCCATGATGTGGCGGTTCCAGGCACCGCGCCCGCGGCCACCCTCACCGCGCCCGCGGCCTTCACAAAAAGGTTCCCGCTCAAAAGAAGTTAAGGGGCATGCTGGTCCTTACGCACCTCAAAGTTCCTCTATAAATAGCTTTCGATTCTCATTCTTTAGTTTCATCCAAGCTTAGTACAATCTTAAGCCATATACTATCAGTTTCTGTAAAGTAATAATCTCTTCACATCGGGGAGTTATTGCGGTGTAGATTGAGTTGTAATCGAGTCTTGGAGCACTTTGGTTGAAGTTCATCATACCAGCCTTACTTTTCCGTAGATTTGTATCAGATTCAAGTCTCCGACTGGAGCAAGGTTCTATTTTATTGCATTTCTTTATTTAATTGCTCTTACCATAGTCTACACATTTTATAGACTTTAAATGCTCTTACCATAGTCTACACGTTTTATAGACTTTAAATGCTCTTACCATAGTCTACACGTTTTATAGACTTTAAATGCTCTTACCATAGTCTACACGTTTTATAGACTTTAAATGCTCTTACCATAGTCTACACGTTTTATAGACTCGCACTTATTATGTCTGGCTAAACTATAAAGGTTAGGATGTAATGATTGTCGTCATGGTCGTGTTCCAGTTATCATGCTAGTGAAAATACTCTGGGGATGTTTTGCTTCTAACTTAAGTCAATTGTGTTTAAATGTTTATTGGGTAAGATCGAAAGCCGTCCAAACTAATGATACGACTTGATTATTATTTAACCAAACAAAAAGAGCGAAAGCCGTTGATTGGTTAAATAGGAATCATTGACCTTTTTAGAAAACGATTTTGAAACTATTTTCGGACGCGTTTGTAGGTTTGAAATCTGACTCTTGGTCAAAAGCCAAAAGTCTCTTTAAGTTAATCTTTCCAAGTAAGATCACTTTTCTGTTAAGTCAAAACTATCAATTTCTTAAAAATAGGTTTACCTCTTTAACGCGGAAGGCACCCTTTATATGTGACAATAAAGGAATTTAATTTAAAGAGTAAACTCGGTTCTTAGTAGTCAAAAGCTACAAGTTCCCGTTAAACTGATTCTTTGCTATCAATAGAAAATACTGCCCCATGAGTAGGTTCATCTACGCATGACCGGACCAATATCTGATTACATGATTTACATTCCAACCTGTCTTTTAAACTGTTATTTACCTCGCTCATTTACTTTGTACACTGCACTCACATCAATATTCTTGTTCGCCTTAGATTGACAATTGGTCTCTGTGGTTCGATAATCTTATATATTACTTCGATAGGCTGTACACTTGCAGTACTACATTTAGGCTATACGTTACAGATTAAACCCATCACCTACCAACTTTCACTGAAGGTAGAGAGAGAATATATAAAAGTATCACCGCTCACTGAAAATGAAATATCAACGTTCACTGATGGTAGAAAAAAGATAACAATCACCAACGTTCACTGAAGGTGACCTACCAACTTTCACTGAAGGTAGAAAGAGAATATATCATAGCATCACCGTTCACTGACGATGAACCACCAACGTTCACTGAGGGTAGCAAAAAGATAACAATCACCAACGATCACTAAAGGTGACCTACCAACTTTAACTGAAGGTAGAAAGAGAATATATCATAGCACCGCCATTCATTAACGATGAATTACCAACGTTCACTGAGGGTAGCAAAAAGATAACAATCATCGATGTTCACTGCCGATGACCTACCAACTTTCACTGAAGGTAGAAAGAGAATATATCATAGTACCACCGTTCACTGACGATGAACTACCCGTTCACTGAGGGTAGCAAAAAGATAACAATCACCAATATTCACTAAAGGTGACCTACCAAATTTCACCGAAGGTAGAAAGAGAATACATCATAGCACCGCTATTCACTGGTGATGAACTACCAATGTTCACCGAGGGTAGCAAAAAGATAATAATCATCGACGTTCACTACCGATGACCTACCAACTTTCACTGAAGCTAGAAAGAGAATATATCATAGCACCGCTGTTTACTGACGATGAACTCACAACGTTCACTAAGGGTAGAAAAAAGATAACAATCATAGATGTTCACTTTCGATGACCTACCAACTTTCACTGAAGGTAGAAAGAGAATATATCATATCACCGCCGTTCACTGATGATGAACTACCAACGTTCACTGAGGGTAGCAAAAAGATAACAATCATCGATGTTCACTGTCAATGACCTACCAACTTTCATTGAAGGTAGAAAGAGAATATATCATAGCACCACCTTTCACTGATGATGAACTACAAACATTCACTGAAGGTAGCAAAAAGAATAACAAGTTTCTCCAAAATTATGGCGTTTCACCTAGAACGGGTCTCAACTTCTTCTTTAACCAAGGCATTCTGCCTGAAAATGGTAATGTATAAGCTGTCTCAAATAAAGAGACTACAACTTACAAAGATTTATTAACGAACTGTCTCTACGATATTGAACGACTGGCCATCCACTAGAATAATTTGACAACAAACTGCAAACTATCCACTCATAGACAAGATAGCAAAAAAAAGTAACGTCGACATTTACGGGGAAGTATAAGTTACTCAAATAAAGAGACCTTCTACTTACTGTTATAGGAAGGATTGTAAAATGACTCCCTAGGGAAAACAATATGGCTTCCTTGGGGAATAGATATGACTTCCTGGGGAAATGCCACTATATTCCCGATGAGGAGATAAAATATTCTCGTGTAAAATAAATGCACATTCTCAAACCAAAACTCGAAGCTTGCAAAAATACAAAGTAATAATATTATTGGGAAACAAAGATTCAAACTAGAAATAAACTGGAGTAAAACAATATACCAAAACACATTCTTTGAGAAATAAATTCAAGAGGGAAACCGAAATCATCCAGATAAAGAGCTGTGTAGGAAGGCTGAAGAAAAAAATCTTCCACGAGGGATAACTCAGTGGGGAAATTGAAAGAATATACACTTTCTGCTTATGGCTGATACTCTATTGGGGGAGAGGATAATACAACTCTGCAAAACAGGGTAATATGTCAACAAAATATTAACGAATGTGAATGAGCAATGATTTGCTAAATTTAACTATGTATGATGTACATATGAATGTATGAGGGTTATCATGCATATGCCGACCAAACAAACATATAATACTGGGGATAAACAAACAAAACTAACTTAGGCGCACACAACACTCAGCTAAATCACATCCCAGACGATCATTCTGAAAGATAATAAGCACCAACTGAGGAAACAAAGTCCTACTGCATGGCTTAAATTTACTGGATAGAAACAAACATAGCGACAAAATAGTACAGATACAGGGATATACATCCTTCTTCAGGCTTCACCAGGGAATATCACTCAGACTTCAACGGGGAAATAAATGTTTTCAAGTGTAGCACTTCTACTGGAGATTGCAGAACTGATTTCGAATAAGGCAAATGGAAACCAAATCGTCAAAACATTCACTAGGAAATTCAGACCAACTTTAAAGTAGAAAGAACATACAGACTCCACTAAGGGAGATAATGCTTAAACATCAAAACATCAACTGGGGACTTCGTGCTGACTTCATTGGGGAGGTCAACACCACATCATCAAGGGGAAACCAATATACGTTCTTCACTGGGGAAACCGGAGATACGTGTTCTTCGAGAGTAATTATTTTACAAACTTCTATGGGGAGAAAGGACTTCTATCAAATGAGCGAAGCCTTCACCGGAGAATCTTGAATTGAGTCTTCATATCATGCAAAGTCAAAAATGAAAAAAAAATGAACCAAGACTTGACTGGGGACACTGGAGTCACAAACCCAATACAGCAAAAATGTCCTGAGAAAACCTTCCCCGGGGGAAACAAAACTTCTCAAAACTACTGGAGTTCATCCATTCCTGGGATCACCACTTTTGTTTTCCTCTTGAATCACAAAATCTAAGTAAAAGTAAATTGCAAATTCTTTTTGAAAAACAATTTTGTTATTTAATCTCTTCGCTTTTAAAATTATTATCAATAGTAAATGGAGTTTTTGCAAGCTAAATAAAGTAAGGAATACAAAGAATTGGGTAAAAGCTCAAATTTTATTGATAGAATGGTAGTCTGCGATTGGGGAGACTCCATGGATGATTACAAAGTTCAGAAAATGGTAATATATAATGGAAAAGATACATTGAGATACAATGACCACTATCCCCTCTAACAACTTTTGAAATCCTGAGCAGCAGCTTCCGTTGAAGTATGGTGATGATCCAAGAAGATTGTTGCTTCAATGATCAAGTCTTGTCTGATGTAGTTACTTGCCAAGAAAGTCTTTAACTTTTGCCTAAGCTGACCTTGCGCGTTTTCAACTTAGTGGGAAATTTTATTCTGTTTATGTCTCTAATTTTTGCCTAGACTGCCCTTTCGGGTTTTCGGCTTACTGAGACGCTCTTTTTTTTTCCTAAGATGCCCTTTCGGGTTTTCAACTTAGCGAGTTGTTCTTTTATTTATTTAGGCAAAGTATTTCTTGACTACATCAACATTCATGGAACGTGGGGACTCCTCGCCATCCATAGTTTTAAGAATTAATGCGTCGCCAGAGAAAGCTTTCTTGATAACATATATGCCTTCAAAATTGGGAGTCCACTTGCCCCCAGAATCAGCGTTAAAAGACAAGATCTTCCTGAGCACGAGGTCACCTTCTCTAAATTCACGAGGTTTGACCTTCTTATCAAAAGCTTTCTTCATCCTCTTCTGATATAACGACCCATGACACAAAGCTGTCATTCTCTTCTCCTTGATCAAATTCAATTGGTCAAACCTGTTCTGGACCCATTCAGCCTCTGACAACTTGGTTTCCATTATCACACACAAAGAGGGAATCTCAACCTTGATTGGGAGTACCGCTTCCATTCCATACACAAGGGAGAATGGGGTTGATCTTGTTGAAGTGAGGACATATGTCCGATATCCATGTAAAGCAAATGGGAGTATTTCATGCCAATCTTTATAGGTAACAACCATCTTCTGGATGATCTTCTTGATATTCTTATTAGTAGCTTCAACAACCCCATTCATCTTCGGCCTGTACAAAGAGGTGTTGTGATGGAAAATCTTGAATTCTTCACAAAGTTCTGTCATCATTTTGTTGTTCGGATTTGAGCCATTGTCGGTGATAATTCTACTTGGCACACCATATTGACATATAAGATTATTCTTAATAAAGCGTACAACCACCTGATTGGTAACGTTAGCATATGAAGCAACTTCCACCCATTTGGTGAAGTAATCAATTGCTACCAAGATAAAACAGTGTCCATTCAAAGCTTTGGGTTCTATCATCCCAATCATGTCAATACCCCATATAGAGAAGGGCCACGGGGAAGAAATAACATTGAGAAGTGTCGGAGGCACATGAACCTTGTCCTCATAAATCTGGCATTTATGACACTTCTTTGCAAATTTGTAACAGTCAGATTCCATTGTCAGCCAATAGTAACCCGCCCTTAGCATCTTTTTAGACATCGAATGTCCATTGGCATGAGTGCCGAATGAACCTTCATGAATATCATCAATCAACATGTCTGCTTCATGTCTATCCACGCATCTGAGCAAGACCATGTCATAATTTCTCTTATACAACACATTTTCACTGAGGAAGAAGTTGCCATCCAATGTTCTCAATGTCTTTCTATCTTTATTCGATGCACCAATCGGGTATTCTTGAGTCTGAAGAAAATGCTTGATGTCGTAATACCAAGGTTTCTCATGTGCTACCTCTTTTGTTGTAAACACATGAGCAGGCCTATCTTTGTAAGGGATCAAGCCGGGGTGATAAGTATACCACTATCCTTTAATCTGATTTATTACCAAAGCTGAATTGCCATACACATCTAGAATTTTAATTCTGAGATCAATAGCTTCCTCGAGACCCATAATGCAAGCCTCATATTCTGCCATATTATTAGTACAATCGAATGTCAACCTTGCAGTGAAAGGAATGTGCGATCCATGTGGAGTGACAATCACAACACCAATTCAATTACCATAAGCATTCACAACTCCATCAAATATCATACTCCATCGAGATTCAGGACCAGGACCTTCTTCAGGAAACGGTTCATCACAATATTTCACTTTTAGAAACATTACATCCTCATAAGGGAAATCATACTTCACAGACTGATAATCATCAACTGGCTGGTGAGCAAGATAATCATCTAACATGCTGCTTTTAATAGCTTTTTGAGTGCGGCATTCGATACCATATTCAGATAACAACATCTGCCAGCAGGAAATTCTTCCAGTAAGAGCAGGCTTTTCAAAAATGTACTTGATTGGATCCATTTTGGAGATCAACCAAGTAGTGTGATTCAACATATACTACCATAAACATTTTGCCGCCCAAGCCAGAGCACAGCATGTCTTTTCCAACATGGAATACCGTGATTCACAATCAGTAAACTTTTTACTGAGATGATAAATGGCATACTCTTTCTTCCCTGTGTCATCTTGTTGTCCCAGAATACAACCCATGGAATTATCTAACACTGTCAGATACATAATCAATGGTCTTCCTTCAACAGGAGGGAGCAAGATAGGAGGTTCAAGCAAATATTCTTTAATACTTCCAAATGCCCTTTGACAGTCATCTGTCCATATACAACCTTGATCTTTCTTTAACAACTTAAAGATCGGTTCACACATTGCAGTCATATGGGAAATGAATTTGGAAATATAATTCAAACGCCCGAGGAACCCTCTGACTTGCTTTTCAGTTCTCGATGATGGAATTTCTTGAATTACTTTGACTTTGTCAAGGTCAACTTGAATTCCTTTCTGGATAACAATGAAACCCAACAATTTCCCTGATCGAACAACGAAGGTACATTTATTTGGATTCAAGCGGAGACGATACTTCCTCAAACGCTGAAACAACTTCAACAAATATTATACATGCCCTTCTTCAATCTGGGATTTAGCAATCATATCATCAACATATACCTCAAATTCCTTGTGCATCAGATCATGGAATAGGGTTGTCATAGCCCTCTGGTACGTTGCACCAACGTTCTTCAACCCGAGGGCATCACTCTGTAACAAAATGTTCCCCAGGGTGGGATAAACGTTGTTTTTTCCATAGCCTCAGGCACCATCCTTATTTGATTATACCCGAAAAATCCATCCATGAACGAGAAAACTTTGAATTTTGTTGTGCTATCCACTAACATATCAATGTGTGGCAATGGAAAATCATCTTTTGGACTAGCTTTATTGAGATCTCTGTAATCTACGCACATGCGAACTTTTCCGTCTTTCTTCGGTACTGGGACAATATTGGCAATCCAATGAGGGTACACTGATGTCATAAGAAAACCGACATTAATCTACTTTAGAGCTTCCTCTTTGATCTTAACTTCCATATCTGGGTGAGTTCTTCGCAACTTCTATTTTATTGGCGGACACTCTGGCTTTAGAGAAAAATGGTCCATATACTCTTGGTAAGACCAAGAAAAAATGGTCCACAACTTCTACAATATCTGTGTCTAGACCAGGCATATCTTGGTAAGACCAAGCAAAAATATCCACATACTCTTTCAACATCTCAATCAACCTGCTCTTCACATCAGGATGCAACAATGCTCCGATCTTGACTACTTTCGGATCTTCTTCTGAATCTAAATTGATTACATCCAATGGCTCTTTATATGGCTGAATGGCATTTTCCTCGCGCTCAAGTAACCGTGAGACCTCTTCTGGAATCTCATCATATTCTTCTTCTTCAGCCCCATACACAGGACATCCAAAGTTGGGAGAGGGTGCAGGGTCATTGTATTCAACATGTTTTTTAATTAATCTGCACATATGATTTATGATTGTTTTTAGAAACTGACATATATAACAAGTGATAATGTAGATTGAATTTAAGTTATTATTTATTTTGAAAGGTTTTTTCTGATTACCATTTTCCAAGAAAAAGCAAAAAATAAAAACATAATTTGGGAAACAAAGACAACTTTTATTATTGATTTTAAAAGTCACAACAAACAAATAAGCCCATACAATATTAATACTTTCACCTTGGGCAGAGTGAATTTTTTTTCAAAAAGATTAACAAAACAAATTACTTTGAAACATGTATGCAAGAGGGAACATCAATGGTAATCCAGTTCTGAACCCTAACTCCGTGCGTCACATGATTTGGCATTTCTGTCTCTAGTTCATCTTCCATAATGGCATTGATCCCGAAAACAATTGGATGAAGATAACCCCCGCTACAGAAGATGTCTTGATACTTGCCTGCAACAGACTTTGACTTCATTCCCTTTCCTTTATCATTCTTCACAGAGAACCCCAAGCTAGCTCTATTCTTGTTTACAGGTGGATCGACAATCTGTTCCCATACTTCACTATGGCCTTTATGCATAACCTGCTGCGCATCCTTAAGGGACACCATAGAATTCTCATTTCCTCTTATGTTATCAATGGATAAATCTTGGAACTGAGTTCCAACAATAGCTTAATCCGCCTCCACACTACTGAAAGAGAACAAATGAGATATCAATAATGCCTATTCTCCATTTATGATTACCACCTTTCCTTCACGTACAAACTTTAGCTTCTGGTGTAAATCCGAAGTGACAGTTCCTGCCTCATGTATCCACGACCGTCCCAGCAAGCAACTATAAGCGGGTATAATATCCATGACCTGGAAAGTAATCTAAAACAAATGTGGGCCTATATGAATAGGCAAGTCCACTTCACCAATAACTGATTTTCTCGATCCATCAAATGCTTTCACAATAATGTCACTTGGGCGCATGGGCGTCTCTTGATATTTCAACTTCATAAGTTTGCTCCTTGGTATAACGTTCAATGTAGATCCATTATCAATCAACACATTGGATAGTGAATCATTCTTGCAGTTCATAGAGATGTGGAGGGCCAGATTGTGATTCCTTCCTTCATCAGGCAGTTCATCATCATAGAAACTCAGGTTATTACATGATGTAATGTTCCCTACCACACTGGAGAATTGGTCTACAGGCATATCTCTTTCCATAAAATCTTGGTTCAATACCCTCATCAAAGATTCTCTGTGAGCAGAGGAGTTCATCAATAAAGCCAAGATAGATATTTTTGAAGGAGTCTGCAATAGCTGATCTAAAATTCTGTAGTCGCTCATCTTGATTATCTTCAAAATATCATCCACTTATTTTTCTAGTGTAGCTCCACTAGATTCACCCACTGCCTTCTTGGGTTCAACAGTTTCAACAATTTTATTTCTAGTACTAACATCTCCACGAACAACTGGTGCAAATACACGACCGCTGGGGGTCACCCTGCTAGTCTCAAAAATATTTCCAACATTAGGCATTGGCTGGATGGGAACTTCCACACCATCCTCTAAGATTGTAGCATTATATTTGTAGGGTACAACCTTGTCTGACTTGTAGGAGACAGGACCTGGAAAACTAATCACCAATGGAGTAATAGCTGGCTTACCATGATATTCAACTTCAAAATGGGTGGGTGCACCAAAACAAGGCACAATAACATTTACTCCCTCTTCAACACATTCAATTATTACAGAGTCATCTCTGGAAAACAGATCTTCATTTAAGGAGAAGAACTCATCCGCAAAGGCACACTCATCATCTGACTCTTCTTCAGCCAAACAAACCTCAATCTCATTAACCTCATGGTAATCATCCCTTTGGCCTGTAACCTTGATATCTACATTATACAATAACAACTAAACACCTTTCCTTACAATTGAACATCCTCGTGAGTCCCGATAGCAAATTCGGCAAGATCCATACTGATGTTTCACCTGACCAACCATGTGAAAGAAAGTAGCATGAAATTGTACAAGATCCTCATTCATATATTCCACATCAAATATTCTGAACTCTCAAGGACATCTAAAAACCATGTTTACTTCCTCTTCATACTCTGCCCTAGGCCTGATTATGTGGATGAGGCCCTCATCCATCATCTCTTGCAAATCAGCTTTTATCTTGTCACAACCCTGTATATCTGTACTGCAAATAGCACAACCGGCATAGTCATGCGTATAATAGCTAGATTCACAGAGGTCTGCATGAATTTTTACCAAATCTCCTCTAACCAAATTAATATCGAAAATTCGGAAGTCTCCTGGACAACTGGCCACCATGTTCACAACATTTGCTCTTTCATGCTTGGGCAAAGGATTATCTTTCACATTGGGGATAACATATTTGAAGGACAAGATAACAGACTTCACCAATTTTTGTACTTCAATTTTCAAAGGATATCAGTTCTCAACATTGTGCTCTGGTGCTCCCTGATGAAAAGCACATGTTTGGTCTGCCTTGTAATACCAAGGCAACGATGATGGTATAGCGGTAGGTGGTCGGGTATGAACCAAATTCTTTTGAATTAACGCAGGGAGTAATTCTATGTAGCTCATAGGGATAGGGTCATAACTCTCCCTTCTCCGATTATACCATTGATTCCCCTGATGGGATGGTCTTTGATAAAAAATAGTGGTTGGAGCTATACCAACAACTGGAGTTACTGATGCGACTTGTTGATGATGCTGATAATTTCTTCTAAGAGGATTAACCCTCCTCTCTTGCATAACAGCATTTGTATCCCATTCCTTCTTTTTGGCAAACCCATAGGATGGATTCTTCGTACTTCCATAACTTTCACTTTTTGTTCAACGACCCTCTCTTACAGCCTCTTCCAAACAAATACCCATGCCTACCATTTCAATAAAGTCACTTGGCGCAATCACTGCCATTATCTTGTAGTAGAAAGCACCCAGAGTCTTCAGGAAAATCTTAGTCATCTCCTTCTCTTCCATGGGAGGAATCACTTGGGCGGCTACCTCACGCCATCTCTGTGCATACTCTTTAAATTTTTCCCTGTCTTTCTGGACCATGGCCCTGAGTTGATCACCGTCAGGCGCCATGCCCACGTTGTGTTTGTATTGTCTGATAAATGCTTCTCCTAAGTCGTTGAAAGCATGTATATTGACATTGTCCAAACTCATATACCACTTCAACGTAGAACCAGTCAAACTATCCTAAAAAAAGTGAATCAATAGACGATGATCATCAGTATGGGTAGACATTCTTCTTACATACATCACAAGATGAGCACGAGGACAAGTGTTGCCCTTGTACTTCTCTAATTCCGGGACTTTAAACTTCGCAGGTATCTTGACATTTGGGACCAAGTATAAATCATTCACATTCTGCCCGAACAATTACTTTCCCCCGAGGGCCTTCATCTCCCTCTGCATCTTGTCAAACTGATCTTGAAAGTCATCCATTCTATCATAGAGACCCAATCCTTCACTTGGTGGAGGAAAAGGAAGACACATACTATCATTAGTAAATCGGACCATATTCACTTAAGGAGGTGCAGCAGGAGTAGCATGCACCACAAGAGGTGCAGGAGTAACAGTAGTCTGAACAACTAGAGTAACTTGAGGACCAAGATTGAAACCTTCAGGCACAAAGTTCTTTGGAATTCCCCATGGATAACCATGAGGCATGCGATTCTAAACAACAACTGGAGTAGCAGACATAGGAACAATCAGAGCTTCAGTAGTAACCCTTGTATGTTGAGGTTGATCACTCGGTGGCTGATTTTGAGCATCCATTAGAGATTCCATCAGAGTAGTGAGATTGGCCATGCCAGCCTTCAGAGCAGAAACTTCCTCGCGCAGCTCGCGATTCTCTTGTTCTAAGTTGTCCATCTTCCTTCTGAAATTGGCTCGAGTGTTATAGTGGTGACGGAGAGTCGTCGGAGATGGGCTTAAAGATGCCATCTAGAAGACTGTTGATTTCATGAGATATTCCTTTATGGGAATCCTTATTCATGTTTTTGAGAAGGACTCTGTTGAGGAATTTTGTTCTCTGTCTTGTAGCATTGAGTTTTAGGAGCTTCAGTTGACCGTTACTCTATTGCAGAGTCATCTCTTGATTGAAGAGACTAAAGTGGACTACTATCTGGTTAGGACCCAGGCTTCACAGTGGCTTACTTAGGAAATGAGATCAAACTGTCATCTGGTCGCACCCAGGCTTTGTAGTTTGAAGAAATTAAGTTGTTATCTGGTTGGGTCCAGGCTTCAAATTGAATCTGAGTTATACTACTATCCAGTCAAATCCAGACTTCATAGTAACTGACATAGTAAACTGCTATCTGGTCTGATTCCAGGCTTCGCAGCACCTTATACTGTTATCTGGTCAAAATACAGGCTTCACAGTGTCTTGAAGAAGTGAACTACTATCTGGTCAGATTCCAGGCTTCGCAACACCTTATACTGTTATCTGGTCAAAATCTAGGCTTCACAGTTTCTTTGAAGAAGTGAACTAATATCTTGTCGCATTCCAGGCTTCACAGCACCTTATATTGTTATCTTGTCGAAATCCAGGCTTCACAGTTTCATTGAAGAAGTGAACTACTATCTGGTCGAATTCCAGGCTTTGCAGCACCTTATATTGTTATCTGGTCGAACTCCAGGCTTCACAGTTTCTTTGAAGAAGTAAACTACTATCTGGTCGAATTCCAGGCTTCACAGCACCTTATACTGTTATTTGGTCAAACTCCAGGCTTCACAGTTTCTTTGAAGAAGTGAACTACTATCTGGTCGAATTCCAGGCTTCCCAACGCCTTATACTGTTATCTGGTCAAACTCCAGGCTTCACAGTTTCTTTGAAGAAGTGAACTACTATCTGGTCGAATTCTAGGCTTCGCAGCACCTTATACTGTTATCTGGTCGAAATCCAGGCTTCATAGTGTCTTGAAGAAGTGAACTACTATCTGGTCGAATTCCAGGATTCGCAACACTTTATACTGTTATCTGGTTGAAATCCAGGCTTCACATTGTCTTGAAGAAGTGAACTTCTATCTGGTCGAATTCCAGGCTTCACAACACTTAAACTGTTATCGGATCAAAATCCAGGCTTCATAGTGTCTTAAATTGTTGACTGACTATTATCCGGTTGGCATATGGGCTTCATAGTAACTGACGGGGTAAAATGTTATTTTGCCGGATTCCAGGCTTCACAACACCTTATACTGTTATCTGTTCAAAATCCAGGCTTCACAGTTTCTTCAATTGGAACGGAAATCAGAGAGATCTTAGTGTCGATCTGACTGAACCAGAGAAGGTCTTGGGAGGACATTTTTCTGAGGAAATTTCTGAAATAGCCCTTCATCAGACGTAGCTTTGATTTGGTCTTTTCCCTGAAAAGTAAAGAGTTAGTCGTATGCAATGTCATGATGTATGAAGTGCATTGTGATGATGCTCTCAAAATAAATGAGATTATGTTGTATGTGATGTGTATGCATATGCCATGATGTATGAAATATGGGATGTTATTGAGATGTTTCCTAGTCTAGGAAAATAAATCCCAGACTACTGCTGAAGACTATTGGGAAGTTGAATCCTTCATTTCCGCTGGGGATGATGAATAAAGATGACTCACTGGGGATTTCCTCTTTCTGTTTGAGGCTAACCTGTTGGGGATTGACTCTGCATGAGAATTGATTCTGTTTGAGAATTGATTCTGCTTGAGAATTGATTATGCTTGAGAATTGATTCTGCTTGAGAATAACTCTGTGGAGGGAGGATCCTTTATTGGAAGATTCTGCCGATGTAGAGAAATAAACTCTATTGGGGAATAAACTTCCACAGTTTGAGAAATAAACTTTACCCAGGGGGGAGGTTTTATAATTGTTTGAAATTATAAAACTTGGCTGGGGAAAACATACTTCAGTTCGGAGAAGGTAATCTCTGCTTGGAGAAGAAGAGGGAAAAACTCTGGTTGTTTCTACTATGTGGGGAACATAGATGTCACTGACGTATGCTGAGGATACAAAGATGATTTTGCATCAGGATGTTTCTGCCCCTGTGTCTGCTGGAGATTTTGTGGATGGATCTATGTCATGATTGTACTTGAACATGTATTGAATGAGTGTCATAATGACGTTCGTCTTTGGATCGTATCTACACTGTACTGAACTGTTTCTAAGAGATAATCTGGACTAAGTATCAGGATGACATCCGTTTTGGATCGTACCTGAACTGTTGCTAGAAGATGATCTAAATAAGTATTAGGATAACATCCATCGTACCCGAACTGTTTCTAGAAGATAATTTGTACTAAGTATCATGATGACATCCGTCTTGGATCGTACCTGAACTGTTGCTAGAAGATAATCTGGACTAAGTATCAGGATGTCATCCGTCTTGGATCGTAATTGAACTGTTTCTAGAAGATAATCTAGACTAAGTATCAGGATCACATCCATCTTGGATCATACCTGAACTGTTGCTAGAAGATAATCTGGACTAAGTATCAGGATGACATCCGTCTTGGATCGTACCTGAACTGTTGCTAGAAGATAATCTGGACTAAGTATCAGGATGACATCTATCTTGGATCGTACTTGAACTATTGCTAGAAGATAATCTAGACTAAGTATCAGGATGACATCTATTTTTGGATCGTACCTGAACCGTTTCTAGAGGATGATTTGAATAAGTACCAGGATGATATCCACCTATGGATCTTACCTGAACTGTTTCTAGATGAGAATTTGGAGTAGGTGTCAGGATGACATCCGTTCTCGGATCGTACATGAACCGTTCCTAGAAGAGAATCTGGAGTAAGTGTCAGGATGACATCCGTCTTTGGATCGTACCTGACCTGTTTCTATACGAGGATATTGAAATAAGTGTCAGAATGACATCCATCTCTGGATCGTATCTGCATTGTACTAGGAGAGAATCTGGAGTGGATGTTAGGATGACATCTGTTCTTGGACCGTACCTGAACCATTTCTAGATGAGAATCTAGAGTAAGTGTCAGGATGACATCCGTCTTTGGATCGTACCTGAACTGTTTCTAGATGAGAATCTAGAGTAGGTGTCAGGATGACATCTGTTCTTGGATCGTACCTGAACCGTTTCTAGATGAGAATATGGAGTAAATGTCAGGATGAAATCCGTTCTTGGATCGTACCTGAACGTTTTTGAGATGATAATCTGCTTTATTCATAATGTTTCTGTCGGGAATTCTTGTTTTGTTGTTTTGAGAAGAAATCCGCTGTGGAACATGATTTTGCTTGATTGCACGTGATTCGTTGTTGGAATTCCTGTCTAATTCCCCAAGTGATTCAGATGGAGATCTGCCCCTGGCTATTTGGAATCTTTGAGGGATTCCTTGAATCATGACTTGACTTCCCCCAAATGACGGACAATGATCATGCCGTGACCCTTGGTTGGAAGTGTTTTTCCACTTGAGGTGATATTGTCCATTGAGAAGATTTCTGTTCATCGAATATTCGTCGTGCGAATTTCTCTGCTGTTTGAACAAATAGTCATATGCAAATAATGATATTCGAATAATGCAAAGTTTATGTCTGTCTTGAAGTTTGAAAATATTTTTTTTAGTAAAACAAATTTCGCAAGAGAGTGATATCAACTCAGGATTTATAGCAAGTCCTACAGGAGTCAGGATACCTTTTGTAACAGTATGCTTCCGAACTAACCTATGCTTCAGTTAGGACTTTTAAGGGTTGTAGCGTGGCCTGGTTCACGGTTTAATAAACAAAGGATAAAGGCTCAAAATTTATTTGTACCCACCCATTCTTCGTGATGTTCTTCATTCCTATACTCAGTTAATTGTGCATTTCAAATCCTAATTCAGTTTGGCATCTTGTCCTTGGTATTCTGGTGATGGTTCAGAAATTGAACGTTTGTTTAAGAAGGCAGTCATTTTTGTAACCTTTTCTTTTTATTAAGGATTTGTAGGACCTCTTTCTTTTTGATTTTGTTATCCCTGTCTTTTTCCTGAACTATTTCTTTTGTGATTACAGCCAGCGAGATGCCCCATTTTTTTCTTCTTAAGTCTCCTTCATAGGTTTTGACTTAGCAGACTTTTATGGTGATAGGTAATGACTGTCTGTCTTGAAGATTATGTGGAACCATCACCGTCTTTTGATTTGGAAGGACGTCTTCGATGCCATTCATTGTGTACGAAGCGGAATATTGCGACTGAATGCGTGTCTGAATTAACTGAGAAACTACCTTGTCCCAGGTTATGATTAAGGGTTTTAATTTGTGTGAAAAGAAAAACTCCTACTTCTTTGGCTCAAAGGGGTTGACTAGGGATTATCTTTCTTATAACTCCACTATTTGGGATTTGAAACAACGCCTGTACATCGTCAGCAAGGTCTGTTCAAAAGCACACTGTACGGATTGTGGTATCGTTTTTGTCATCCTCCCTCTAAAGGCTTAGAGCTTTTTAACCAGGAAGTAAGAAAGCAGTTTAAGCAGGATGAAAACTAATTAATTCAAGACAAACATGTGCAATGCATTGATGAAATAACAAGGTTTGATATGAATAAATGTTCAAACAATCAAAAGAAAATTACACATTGAAAATTCTAATGAACGAAAAGTCTTCTTGTGAGAACTTGTCACTTCAGATGGTGTGCCTTGGAGGAATGGAAGAATAGTTCCAGATGACCATATTATGCGAATTCTAGTGCTCCTTCATCAATCAGGCCTTGAATTTTATTTCTCAACATCCAACAGCTGTTGGTGTTATGTCTAGGAATGTTGGAGTGGTACGCACATCTTGCATTTGGATTGTACCTTGGGGAGGCTGTGTTGGGATTCTGAGGAGGGTCCCTTCACGTAACCAGCTCGGCCTCCAACATGCATTGCAATGCTTGAGCCAATGACATGTTGATTTCGGTGAAGTGTCTTTCAGATGTATTTCACTTACGGTGATTGCCCTGTTGTTGTTGGAGAGGTTGTGGTTGGGCTCTTGGCATAACAGCCGTCTGGAAAGGCCTGCTCTCCAAGCTAACTTTTTGTCTCATCAGGGGTTGGTAAATGACTTGATCCCCAACCTTGACCATTTTTTTCACGCGGTTGCATCCGTCTTGAGGAAGTTTGCTGATAATGGCTCTCAGCTCTTCTTGTCCCCGGGCTAGGCCTTGGATAAAAGCCATCTTCCCCAACATATGGGTTCTCATTGCTTCTACCTCGGCTTGCAGTTGTTCCAACCTTCTTCCTTATTGTCTTCAAGACTTTTCTTGGCCAGGTACCTAGCAAGGAGTGCTTTCAACTCTTCCCGCCCCTGATTCAGAGTCAGGAACATTTATGGGAATTGAGCGCTTTTAGCTTGAAGGTCTTTGATTGTTTGTTCAAGAGCCATTTCTTATTGCTTGCTGAAATAAACAGCGAATAAGATGAGGACCCTGCTTTGAAACCCTTTTATGCAATGATATGTATGATATATGTATGCAATGTTTTCAAGGATCTCGCGGGGTAAACTAGAAGATGTTAGTAGTTAAACTTTGTAGCTTTGATTGAAGAACTTTCATGTCGTTGAACGTCCTTCTACGAGAGTCAAGCTCACCATATCAAGTGGGTCATAGCCCCTGACTCAAGTTGTTGAGTTTTGATCTTTTAACGGCATTGGCTAGAGGAAAATAAATCCCCTTGCCCCTTGCTAGACGTCTGATTTATCATAACTTGCATCACAAACCCTTGAGATCCATGAAATGGTTAAGGAAATGTTGAGGCATGATGTTATGATGTGTGTGCTATGCGTTAAGAAAAAATGTAAGGTGATGTAAGCAAGTAAACCCTACAAGAAATCCAAGTTATTGGATAATGACTGTGAATAAATCCTGCAAGGAAATCATGTTGTTAGATAATAAAATCCTGCCAGTAATTTAAGTTGAAAGAAAACCAATCACACAAGAAGCCTTAGGTTTAGGCTTGCATGAGGTTTATAGGTAAGTACCCTCTTGAATGTTCAGTTGGCTCAACCTATCCTATGAATAGTAACTAGGTTCTAATGAGCCTCAATATCACTGACCTTCCCTTCAGAAATTGTTTCAGCTCCGCACTGAAGTATTGCGGCTGAAAAATCCTGAAAGTCCAGCCTCAATGAGTGTAGTATCGAGTATCAACCAATCTTCGGTCGGAACCAAAGCCGGTTATCTCACTACTTCCTAATGGCTAGGATGAGTCAATTAAAGGTTCTAAAGGTCAGTTAGTGCTTAGTGACACTATGAGGAAGCCTAATGTTATCCTTAACTTACTCAAGGAACATTAGTACAATCCAAAGCATCGCGCTAACATAGCCACCACTTCGTCTGTATCGGTCTACGCCGTACAACCTCCATGGTTTATTGCTACTTACCTAATAAGGTGCCCCAGATCTGGGTGTAGGATCTATAGTAACAACCCAAGCAAACCCTTAAAGATAAAGCAAGCAAAACACACAATGTAAAGCATATTAAATATGAACTAAGCTCTAAGGTAAACCCCACTTTTTACAAATCCCCAGCAGAGTCGCCCGTTCTGTAACACGGTGGCAGAACTGATTGTTTATATACTATTGGTTTTTTTGTTTTTTGTTCGCAGATGTGTGGTAAGCAAGAGTCGCCACCGTATTTTCTTTTATCCAACAAATGAAAGGGTGAAAAGAACAGAAAAATACCCTTTCGAGATGTTTTATGAGTAAGGGGGGTAGGTTATGGAAAGGGAAGGTGTTAGCACCCTTTCCATCCGTGGTTTTCCACGGGCTCTTAGAGGTTTGCTCATTTTTAAATGCTTTGTGCTTTGTGTGTTTGAAAATGTTTTGAAAGATGCCTTAGTGCGGAGATTTGCTTTGTGTTTAACCCTTGTATCGATCCTCAAGAGTGTTAACAAAGCAAATGTTTTAAAATTGTTTTTGAAAAGTGGCATTTGTGTGTAAGTGCAAAAAGTATTTTTGAACAAACTTCTAACAACTATCTACTTTTATACTCGAAAAGGTAGTTCTTTTACTCTTTTCCTTTAGACAGTACTATCCTACTATTAGTGAGTAGGTAGCCTTGTCGTTGGATGTTTTGAGGGACAATCGAAGGGACGTTACAGTCACGAAGGCAATTATAGAGATGCTTTAGCAATTCTGTTTTAGGGACTAGATCATTTACCGAGAAGGCAACTGTAGGGTCATCGAGGGACTATGATTTTTTTTCATTTTTGCGAGTCTTTGCTAAAGCATTCCTGCTTCATGACTGATTTTTAAAGGCAACCAAAGTGGGCGTACCTTAGAGGTGCTTGTGTGCAATTGTGTTGTGTTTCTGTTATTTTTTCATCTTTTTGTTAAGTTTGTTAGCGTTTGATTATTAGTCTTATCATACAATCCTAATTACTAGCAGTTAATAAGAAAAGCAGTAAAATGCATAATATAGAGGTCATACGTTATTACAAGGCTTCAGGACAATTACATAAAAATGCGAGAAACTAAAAGTGCGGAATTTTAAATCTAGAGCTGTTACAACTATGAGCAGTCACAATAAAATAGAATGCGCACGAATTAAGAAAACGTCTAAAAATCCTAAGAATAAAATCTTTTTGTTGTTTAATTTTAATTTTTGGAAAATGTTAAGATAATTAGATGATTAATTAATAAAATTAGTTTAATAGAAAAAAACTATCCTAATGTTTTTATGGTTTTTTTGATTAATATTAATGTTGATTAAAAAAAAGAAATAAAATAGCTAAAAAAACAAATTGAGATCGAAGGGAACAAGTAGTAAATCGAAGAGGAAGTAATCCTGGGGGGGCTGGATCGAAAGAGACTTGGGCTGTCTTTCGATCCAGCGAAGAGGCCTGATCGAAGATGCATGTGGGGGCTGCCCTTTGGGGGTGTTTGATCTGGACGTGTTGGCTTTCGATCTGAGATCCTTGAATCTAGTTCGAAGCTGAGCTGCTTCGAAGCTCTGAAGAAGATTCTGGGAAGATGTTCCCTTCAAAACGAAACAAACGTTAGAGACCCAGGGGGGACTTTACCCCCCCTGATTCGAATCTCCTCCCAATTCGACCCCTTCCTCAATTCGAATATCCCGAGTCTAGGTATGGGTCTAGGTTTGCTTTGTCCTGAGATTCGAAGGAATGAATTGTGACTCTGGGTGTGGAGATGTTTGCTTAGGAGTTGGGGTGGAATCCTGGATGAGGGAACAAGGCTCTGGTCTTTGTTTGGGCTGACGATGCCTGCAAAAAGGGTGTTTCAATTTGCAATATGGCGGCATGATCTGTTCGTGTGCAAAAGTATACGTGTTTGTTCTCTCTTTCGTTCGCCCCTTTTGTCTCTTTCGTTCGCTCTTTCCCCCCTGACATTGTAAGCTTGCCCTTGTATTTATAGGAGAATGATGGTGTTTTGTAATGGTAAGAGACAACCATTTAAACATGCTTTTAAGACCATGAGACAAGAATCAGACATATTAAAAGCATTCCCTTTTTGAAATGTTCATGTCTCTTTAGAGATCTTAGAATGAACCTGGACACTAGACTCTGTCGAACACCCTCCTGTCATTCGAAGATCCTTTGCCCAAATACCACTCGAAGGGTATTTATTAAAACGTTAATCAAAGGGTCTTGTCAAAATTCCAATTGAAGGGTCTTGCCAAAAGTCCAATCGAAGGGTCTTGCCAAAAGGCCAATCGAAGGGTACGTGGTTAACATTCTTGTCGAAGCTGCCTTGTTTGAGATGCTAAACCAAAAGATTCCTTGCCATGCCAATCGAAGGGCTTGGCCATGAGGCCAATTGAAAGGCCTTGTATCCATGCCAATCGAAGGGCTTGGCAATGAGGTCAATCAAAAGGCCTTGTATCCATGCCAATCAAAGACTTTGTTGAAATGCCAATTGAATGATACTTTGTTAAAATTCCAATCGAAAGGCCTTGTTAACAGGCCAGTCGAAGGACCTTTGTCCATGCCAATCGAAATGACTTGTTAACAGTCCAATTGAAGGACCTTTGTCCATGCCAATCGAAGAGCGCTATGCAAATGCCAATCAAAAGGCATTTTAGAGATGCCAATCGAAAGGCATTTTGCAGATGCCAATCGAAAGGAATTTTGGAGATGCCAATCGAAAGGAACTTTGGAGATGCCAATCGAAAGGCACTTTAGAGATGCCAATCGAAAGACACTTTGACCAACTTCAAAATTTGTTATTTTTCTTCAAGCAAGTGTTTGTGACCACCCATGTAAGATAAGATTTTGTAAAAAGTGAGAGGGAAAATTTTGGGGTACAACACCTCAGATGTGCACTCTTGATGAGTTCTAAATTCTTGATCAGATTAACTGAAATCTACCCGCCCCAGGGTTAAAATGAGGGTTTTTTCTGAACAGAAAAGAAACTCCTACTTCGAAGGCTCAGAGGGGTTAACGAGAGTCTATCTTCCTTATATATCCGATGTTTAGGAATAGAAACAAGGCATGTACATCGTCAGCAGGGTCTTACTCAAAAGCATACCAACCAGAGATTTTTTTTGATTTTTAGATTATCGTCATCTTCCCTCCAATTTTTACCTAAGCATAAGACTTGGAGACTTGGCATCAATATGCAAGTAAAACATTTAAATAGTGATAACGAATGGATAAATAAAAACAAAAGAACACTTCAAGACAAGCATACTTATTGCATTAAGATTTTCATTCAGAAATAGACAAGTTACTATATACAAGCAATGTTTAAACAAACAAGTAAGAATGTAAATGAAAATGCAGTAAAGAAACCAATGATTGCCATTGTTGAGGAGACTTGACGCCGTATAGATTTCCTGATTCTGACGACTTTCTGCAGTCTTGATGCTTAAATGGGCGAGAGAATTCCCCTTTTGATCTAATTTGGACACCACAGTCTCTGGATTGGTTCCATCTTGGACCTTGTCTCTGGATGACATACTATCTTCAATCGAATGGCCAGGTGCCTGTTGGCTGAAGATTTTGATGATATTGTTCGAAGCGAAGCAAGTTGGATGTTTCGATTGGAATAAAGCAAGATGTCATGTTTCGAAATGGTAGAAGCAGTGCTTCAAATGGGCATGTCAAAACTCTGAGCTTCGAGTGACAGTTATGGGGATATATTCAAAGAAGTCTCGAAATGATAACAAGGCTGTGTCCAAGAAATGAGTTCGAAACGAAGAGTGCCAAAACATTTGAAATTCAAACGCAAGCGGGATGTTCGAAATTTAAAATATATGCGCTGGAGCATTTGAAGACGCGTGGAAGCTAGAGAGGGGCATTGCTTTGCATGTTCTGAACGTGGCAGAATCTTATAGCAAGACTGTTATGGTCGAAGTAGTATAAATAGAAGTCTTAGCGTTAGGATTTCGTGTGTCATATCTATTGTACAAAAATTCAGTAAACATTCAAAATACCACATGGCTAGGGAAACGAATGCACGAACAATGTACGTATGATAACATCAAATGTTTATGATTCAATAAAAATCTTTATCATTTCCAGTATTTTCCTCTATCTTCATGTAAATATCATTTAAAAGCCTTTACATTAAAATATTTTCATTCGAAGTCTTTTTACTGATGTCTTACATTTAAATGTTTTCTTTCCATTTCAAATCCTTTACATTTCAGAAACTTTTGTATATTTCATGCCTTTATCTTCATGCTTTTATCATTCGAATACCTTTTTCATTTAAAGTCATTTTACTGATTTCTTGCATTTAAACGCTTTCTTCATATTTCGAATCTTTTACATTCCATAGAATCTTTTACATTACATGCTTTTATAATTCGAAGTTATTTACTTGTATTTGTGCATTTTTACATGTCTTTACAATTGAACCTTTATTCATGCAATTTAGTTTCACACGTATTTACTTGATCGTGTCATTAGATCTTTAATAGCGTAATCGAAATACGTTGAACACCTACACAACATTCTAAATACCAACCATGAACATCAGTTCTATAATGAGAATTATCCAAATGACCAATACATCCTAGGATCAATCTAGTCGATCCTGCAAGTTACCAGAGAGATTAAATAACAGTCATTAAGATTATTTGATAGTTTGGAGGACTAGCGGTTGTTTACCAGAAATCACTGTAAACAAATTGGCACACCTGGTGGGACTCGTCATTGGTCATTACGAAATTTAGAACAAAGTAAAAAATTGTTGAGACGTAACCATTGTAAAAGTACTCTCTGAGTGATAAGTTTGTTGTTTTATGAACCTTAGAAGTGGTAGAATAACCAATAGCAACCAACCCTTATCCAGAAGAAAACGTTTAAACAAGATGTCTAATCCAGACAATCAACAAGGGGAACAAAATATCCCACATACAACAGACACTAATATGTCCGCTTCGATGGGAACATCTAATGCAATCCCTTCGAACGCACAGTCTGTTGCATCCACTACCAGTAGCGTAGCCACTAATGGAACAAGTGGCATATCAACTAACAGTTCGATCCTAGGAAATACTTGAACCATTGGTTATCCTGGGGGATTCGTCCCACCACCAGGGACACAAACCCATTTCGCCATCCCACTAACTAGACCACCCGGTTTCGATGGTAACAGAACCAGAAATTCCTCTTATGGAATGCCAAAATCTTTTATGACAGGCTTACACAATTCCACATCGAATTCATCACCACAATTGAGGTCTGGGTCTGGGGAAAATCAATTTATGACAAATGACCAAGGGTCAGTGGGTTATAGTGCAATGCCTATCTTAACCACAGAAAATCAGTTGGCCTTTAGGCAATTAATGGATGACAGTAACCATAATATGATAGGAGTGTTAGCACAAACTATGCAGGAAATCTTTGCCCCAATAGTACAAAATGTAACTGTGACAAACAGAGAAAACATAGATAACATGAGTTAAATAGCAGATTTTTTCGCTCCCCCAGAAAGGCGTAGGCAGAATCAGGCGGGAGTTTGAGCAAACGTACCTGTTATAGAACAAGTTGCTAACGACCCACCCTATAGACCAGCCAGAGAGGAGGTTAATTTGGGGGCAAGGGCTCAAAGGTTAGAAGCCCCAATGATTCAAGGCCCACAAAGGGAAATTATGGAACCAGGGGCAAGGGTCGAAAGGCTAGAAGTCCCAGAGTTTCGAGAAGAACAACCTAGAGGGGTTGTCATGGTGGGTCGAAATCAAGATGCTGATGCAGTCGTTCATAGAATTCGAAACGATAACATCTTGGCAGAAAATAATTTAACCACCATGATAGAGAGAATCATGGCCCAGAATGGCCTCAACACAGGAATTAAAAGGCCAAATTATGCCTCCCCTATATTAGATTACATAATGCACACTGATTTACCAAGGGGATATAAAGTCCCTAAGTTTACAAGGTTTGTTGGGGATACCAATGAATCAACAGTCGAACACATAGCCAGGTATCTAACCGAAGCAGGAGATATAGCCAATAATGAAGACCTTAGGATCAAATATTTCCCAAGTTCCCTGACTAAGAACGCTTTCACATGGTTCACTACTTTGCCTCCTGGGTCCATTGATACTTGGGCTCTTTTGGAGAGATTATTCCATGAACAGTTCTACATGGGGCAATCAAAAATAAGTCTGAAGGAACTAGCCAGTGTCAAGAGGAAGTTTACTGAACCCATAGATGATTATCTGAATAGATTCAGGCTCTTGAAATCTGGATGTTTTACAGTAGTTCCTGAACATGAGTTAGTCGAAATGGCTGCTGGCGGCCTGGATTACTCTATTCGAAAGAAATTAGACACTCAATACTTGAGGGATATGGCTCAATTAGCCGATAGGGTTCGACAGGTCGAAAGGTTAAAAGCCGAAAAGGCCAGAGTTTTTAAAAATAACAAGAAGGAAAGGGTCTCCTATGTTGGAAATGAGGAAACAAAAGATTATCCTGAATTCGAATTCGAAGACGTCAAAATCGACCTCGCTGAATTAAAACAGGCACCACCTTACTCCTGCAAATTATTAGTTCCCACAAAAGGGAAAGAAATTGTTGAAAATGAGAAAAGTGACAAATTCCCAAAGAAGGTTTATACCTTCGATGTAACTAAGTGTGACGAGATCTTTGATTTACTTGTCAAAGATGGCCAACTCATTGTGCCATCAAATGTCAAAATACCTCCTTTAGATCAAAGGAAGAAAAGAGGATTTTGCAAGTATCATAGTTTCCTAGGCCACAAAACCTCACATTGTTTTCTTTTCAGGGACCTAATTCAGAATGCAATTAAAGATGGCAGACTGAAATTCGCTGATAAAGCAAAAATGAAAGTAGATGAAGATCCTTTGGATGTCGCAGACACCAATTACTCCGAGCCTGTATGCGTTGGAGAAATTAACGTGGTGGAAGCTGATCAAAATGACGCTCCAGTAGGAGAGAAAGGTACTGAAAATGAAAGCTGGGTGTTAGTCGAAGTCAACAAGGGGGTCACTGAAGACGTCCACAAGCAACCAGAGACTTCAATCGAAGCAACATCTTTAGCTGTTGCAAAAGAAATCCAGGCTACTGAAGGCCAGAAAAACCAAAAGCAAGAATTGACACAGGTTACTGAAGGCCTGAGGCTAGAATTGGAGAAAGTCCAAATCACGAAGCCAACCTCCCCTCAGAAAGAAATATGGGATACTTTAGGGGAGCCCAGTGGAAAGTTTGACTACTTGGTCAAATATTCTTCCCCAGAGAGTTCAAAGGTCCAAATTGAAGATATAAAACCTACAGGATGGGGAGATGATGACACTAAGGGGGAGGATGTTGATGTAAACATGGTGGATATGGAGAGACCTCGCTCTGAAATGGAGGAGGTGGAGAGATACTTAGAAAAAGAAAAGTATAAAATGGAGGATAATCATGCTGGGGATGCTAGTCTTAAGGATTACCTCATGATGTGCCACAAAGGAGATACGGGAATGGTACTATGCCCTAGATGCAGCATCCTCTGCAACCAGAGAATTGCTGCAAACTTCGAGAGGGTACAAAGGGCACGAACTGGCAACAATTGGCGCCAGGATAACCAGCTATTCAGGTGTTATCCTAAAGCTGGAGAAAGTTTGTTGGATTTTTTGCTTCGCTGCTACAAAGGGGCAACCAAATGCTTGATATGCCCAAGGTGTTCCGCTGTGTATGATCAAAGCATGGCCAGAGCCTTCGAAACAATCCCTTTTGCCCCTTGCTGGAACCACCAAGAGACTGTTCAGATGGGCCCACGTTTCGATAGCAAATACAATCAATGAAGGCCTGATAGTCCTCATCCCAAGGGCGCTCGAAGAGTGACGTTCAAAATTCCTGCTGAAGTGCCAACAGACAAATGGCTGCAAGTCAGAAATGACAAAGGAAAAGACAAATGGAGAAACAATGAACGAAACGCACGCCATGCTATGACATATAGAAGGCAGTTCAACATAGCGAAGAGGGAAGAAGTGAGATTAGAGAACTACAAAGGAAGAAACCCCATGTCAAGATCTCAATGGCGAAGGCAACAGAGAATTCGAAAGGCTGAAAGGGAAGCTGTGGCAAATAAAGGGGCAACTTCAATAAAAAACCAAGGTGAATCTAGCACCAACAAACCCACACCAAAAAATCAAACTGAAGACAAACCCCCAGTTAGTAGGAGGCTCTTCTCTGAAGTACAACTAAATAAACCAAAGGAATACACTCCAGGTCCTGAAGAAGACGAAGATATGCTAACGGACAACTTCGAATCAGAGGGGGAGTCTTCGTTCAATATCAATTGCAACGTGGTATATGTGCTTCCTTGTGAGTTTGGACAGGAAACTGAAATTGACGAGTATGAGGAAGAAGATACCATAAATCTGATGAAGCATAGACCTGTGTGCTACTACGTGATGGATAACGGAGCTGTCGAGGAGCAGAATGCTTTCTTCGAGCGTCCATAAGCAGCTATGAAAAATCATCTGAAGCCATTATTCATTCGGGCAAAGGTTGGTGCCCATGGCGTAAATAAGGTTTTAGTGGATGGGGGTGCTGCAGTTAACTTAATACCCCATTTGATGCTGAAAAGGTTAGAAATACGCGAAGGAGACATCAAACCACACAACATGGTTCTATCCAATTATGAAGGGAAAGTAGGCAAAACACTGGGGGTGGTTCAATTGGACTTAACGATAAGCTCAAGCTGTAGGCCCACCATGTTCATGGTGATCGAAGCCAAGGCCAACTACAACTTGTTGCTGGGAAGGGAGTGGATCCATGGCGTAGGAGCAGTTCCTTCGTCAATGCACCAGCGATTAGTTTTATGGAGAAAAGATGGGATCGTGGAAAACATCAAAGCGGACCAGAGTTACTTCATGTCAGCAGTCAACTTAGTTGACAAGAGGAATTATGACAAACATCTGGCAAAGATTGCTCCTTGTGTCCCAAATGATGAAATCAACGAAACCAGAAATGCACACTACTATATGACCCTTCGCCATGATGGAATATATTGGGATAGAAGAATAATCAGTGAAGATGAAGGAATCGAAGGTACTATGTGTTGGCTGAAGATTTTGATGATATTGTTCGAAGCGAAGCAAGTTGGATGTTTCGATTGGAATAAAGCAAGATGTCATGTTTCGAAATGATAGAAGCAGTGCTTCGAATGGGCATGTCAAAACTCTGAGCTTCGAGTGACAATTATGAGGATATATTCAAAGAAGTCTCGGAATGGTAACAAGGCTGTGTCCAAGAAATGAATTCGAAACAAAGAGTGCCAAAACATTTGAAATTCAAACGCAAGCGGGATGTTCGAAATTTAAAATATATGCGCTGGAGCATTCGAAGACGCGTGGAAGCTAGAGAGGGGCATTGCTTTGCATGTTCTGAACGTGGCAGGATCTTATAGCAAGACCGTTATGGTCGAAGTAGTATAAATAGAAGTCTTAGCCTTAGGATTTCGTGTGTCATATCTATTGTACAAAAATTCAGTAAACATTCAAAATACCACATGGCTAGGGAAACGAATGCACGAACAATGTACGTATGATAACACCAAATGTTTATGATTCAATAAAACTCTTTATCATTTCCAGTCTTTTCCTCTATCTTCATGTCAATATCATTTAAAAGCCTTTACATTAAAGTATTTTCATTCGAAGTCTTTTTACCGATGTCTTACATTTAAATGTTTTCTTTCCATTTCAAATCCTTTACATTTCAGAAACTTTTGTGTATTTCATGCCTTTATCTTCATGCTTTTATCATTCAAATACCTTTTTCATTCAAAGTCATTTTACTGATTTCTTGCATTTAAACGCTTTCTTCATATTTCGAATCTTTTACATTCCAGAAACGCTTTTACATTACATGTTTTTATGCTTCGAAGTCATTTATTTGTCTTTTCTGCAGTTTTACATGTCTTTACAATTGAACTTTATTCATGCAATTTACTTTCGCACGCATTTACTTGATCATGTCATTAG
The DNA here is from genome assembly GCA_948472305.1 of Vicia faba. NCBI lineage: Eukaryota > Viridiplantae > Streptophyta > Magnoliopsida > Fabales > Fabaceae > Vicia > Vicia faba. The sequence goes on from OX451739.1 coordinate 855,000,242, forward strand.
ATCTTTAATAGAGTAATCGAAGTAAGTTAAACACCTACACAACATTCTAAATACCAACCATGAATACCAGTTCTATAATGAGAATTATCCAAATGACCAATACATCCTAGGATCAATCTAGTCGATCCTGCAAGTTACTAGAGAGATTAAATAACAGTCATTAAGATTATTTGATAGTTTTGAGGACTAGCGGTTGTTTACCAGAAATCACTGTAAACAAATTGGCACACCCGATGGGACAAGTCATTGGTCATTACGAAATTTAGAACAAAGTAAAAATAGTTGAGACGTAACCATTGTAAAAGTACTTTCTGAGTGATAAGTTTGTTGTTTTATGAACCTTAGAAGTGGTAGAATAACCAATAGCAACCAACCCTTACCCAGAAGAAAACGTTTAAACAAGATGTCTAATCCAGACAATCAACAAGGGGAACAAAATATCCCACATACAACAGGCACTAATATGTCCACTTCGACGGGTGCATCTAATGCAATCCCTTTGAACGCACAGTCTGTTGCATCTTCTACCAGTAGTGTAGCCGCTAATGGAACAAGTGGCATATCAACTAACAATTCGATCCTAGGAAATACTGGAACCATTGGTTATCCTGGGGGATTCGTCCCACCACCAGGGACACAAACCCATTTCGCCACCCCACTAACTAGACCACCCGGTTTCGATGGTAACAGAACTAGAAATTCCTCTTATGGAATGCCAACATCTTTTATGGTAGGCTTACACAATTCCACATCGAATTCATCACCACAATTAGGGTCTGGGTCTGGGGCAAATCAATTTATGACAAATAACCAAGGATCAGTGGGTTATAGTGCAATGCCTATCCTAACCACAGAAAATAAGTTGGCCTTTAGGCAATTAATGGATGACAGTAACCATAATATGATAGGAGTGTTAGCACAAACTATGCAGGAAATCTTTGCCCCAATAGTACAAAATGTAACTGTGACAAACAGAGAAAACACAGATAACATGAGTCGAATAGTAGATTTCTTCGCTCCCCCAGAAAGGCGTAGGCAGAATCAGGCGGGAGTTCGAGCAAACGTACCTATTATAGAACAAGTTGCTAACGACCCACCATATAGACCAACCAGAGAGGAGGTTAATTTGGGGGAAAGGGCACAAAGGTTAGAAGCCCCAATGATCCAAGGCCCACAAAGGGAAATTATAGAACCAGGGGCAACGGTCGAAAGGCTAGAAGTCCCAGAGTTTCGAGAAGAACAACCTAGAGGAGTTGTCATGGTGGGTCGAAATCAAGATGCTGATGCAGTCATTCACAGAATTTGAAACGATAACATCTTGGCAGAAAATAATTTAACCACCATGGTAGAGAGAATCATGGCCCAGAATGGCCTCAACACAGGCATTAGAAGGCCAAATTATGCCTCCCCTATATTAGATTACATAATGCACACTGATTTACCAAGGGGATATAAAGTCCCTAAGTTTACAAAGTTTGCTGGGGATACCAATGAATCAACGGTCGAACACATAGCCAGGCATCTAACCGAAGCAGGAGATATAGCCAATAATGAAGACCTTAGGATCAAATATTTCCCAAGTTCCCTGACTAAGAACGCTTTCACATGGTTCACTACTTTGCCTCCTGGGTCCATTGATACTTGGGCTCTTTTGGAGAGATTATTCCATGAACAGATCTACATGGGGCAATCAAAAATAAGTCTGAAGGAACTAGCCAGTGTCAAGAGGAAGTTTACTGAACCCATAGATGATTATCTGAATAGATTCAGGCTCTTGAAATCAAGATGTTTTACAGTAGTTCCTGAACATGAGTTAATCGAAATGGCTGCTGGCGGCCTGGATTACTCTATTCGAAAGAAATTAGACACTCAATACTTGAGGGATATGGCTCAATTAGCCGATAGGGTTCGACAGGTCGAAAGGCTAAAGTCCGAAAAGGCCAGAGTTTTTAAAAATAACAAGAAGGAAAGAGTCTCCTATGTTGGAGCTGAGGAAACAGAAGATTATCCTGAATTCGAATTCGAAGAGGTCGAAATCGACCTCGCTGAATTAAAACAGGCACCACCTTACTCCTACAAATTATTAGTTCCCACAAAAGGGAAAGAAATTGTTGAAAATGAGAAAAGTGACAAATTCCCAAAGAAGGTTTATACCTTCGATGTAACTAAGTGTGACGAGATTTTTGATTTACTTGTCAAAGACGGCCAACTCATTGTGCCATCAAATGTCAAAATACCTCCTTTAGATCAAAGGAAGAAAAGAGGATTTTGCAAGTATCATAGTTTCCTAGGCCACAAAACCTCACAGTGTTTTCTTTTCAGGGACCTAATTCAGAATGCAATTAAAGATGGCAGACTGAAATTCGCTGATAAAGCAAAAATGAAAGTGGATGAAGATCCTTTGGATGTCGCGGACACCAATTACTCCAGCCTGCATGCATTGGGGAAATTAACATGGTGGAAGCTGATCAAAATGACACTCCAGTAGGAGAGAAAGGTACTGAAAATGAAAGCTGGGTGTTAGTCGAAGTCAACAACGGGGTCACTGAAGACGTCCACAAGCAACCAGAGACTTCGATCGAAGCAGAATCTTTAGCTATTGCAAAAGAAATCCAGGCTACTGAAGGCCAGGGAAACCAAAAGCAAGAATTGACACATGTTACTGAAGGCCTGAGGCTAGAATTGGAGAAAGTCCGAATCACGAAGCCAACCTCCCCTCAGAAAGAAATATGGGATACCTTAGGGGAACCCAGTGGAAAGTTTGACTACTTGGTCAAATATTCTGCCCCGGAGAGTTCAAAGGTCCAAATTGAAGATATAAAACCTACAGGATGGGGAGATGATGACACTAAGGGGGAGGATGTTGGTGTAAACATGGTGGATATGGAGAGACCTCGCTCTGAAATGGAGGAGGTGGAGAGATACTTAGAAAAAGAAAAGTATAAAATGGAGGATAATCAGGCTGGGGATGCTAGTCTTAAGGATTACCTCATGATGTGCCACAAAGGAGATCCGGGAATGATAATATGCCCTAGGTGCAGCATCCTCTGCAACCAGAGAATTGCTGCAAACTTCGAGAGGGTACAAAGGGCACGAACTGGGAACAACTGGCGCCAGGATAACCAGTTATTCAGGTGTTATCCTAAAGCTGGAGAAAGTTTGTTGGAATTTGTGCTTCGCTGCTAGAAAGGGGCAACCAACTGCTTGATATGCCCAAGGTGTTCCGCTGTGTATGATCAAAGCATGGCCAGAGCCTTTGAAACAATCCCTTTCACCCCTTGCTGGAACCACCAAGAGACTGTTCAGATGGGCCCACATTTCGATAGAAAATACAATCAACGAAGGCCTGATAGTCCTCATCCCAAGGGCGCTCGAAGAGTGACGTTCAAAATTCGTGCTGAAGTGCCAACAGACAAATGGCTGCAAGTCAGAAATGACAAAGGTAAAGACAAATGGAGAAACAATGAACGAAACACACGCCATGCTATGACATATAGAAGGCAGTTCAACATAGCAAAGAGGGAAGAAGTGAGACTAGAGAACTACAAAGGTAGAAACCCCATGTCAAGATCTCAATGGCGAAGGCAACAGAGAATTCGAAAGGCTGAAAGGGAAGCTGTGGAAAATAAAGGAGCAACTTCAATAAAAACCCAAGGTGAATCTAGCACCACCAACAAACCCACACCAAAAAATAAAACTGAAGACAAACCTCCAGTTAATAGGAGGCTCTTCTCTGAAGTACAACTAAATGAACCAAAGGAATACACTCCTTGTCCAGAAGAAGACGAAGATATGCTAACGGACAACTTCGAATTAGAAGGGGAATCTTCGTTCAATATCAATTGCAACGTGGTATCTGTGCTTCCTTGTGAGTTTGGACAGGAAACTGAAATTGACGAGTATGAGGAAGAAGATACCATAGATCTGATGAAGCATAGGCCTGTGTGCTACTACGTGATGGATAACAGAGCTGTCGAGGAGCAGAATGCGTTTTTCGAGCATCCAGAACCAGCTATGAAAAATCACCTGAAGCCCTTATTCATTCGGGCAAAGGTTGGTGCCCATGGCGTAAATAAGGTTTTAGTGGATGGGGGCGTTGCAGTTAACTTAATACCCCATTTCATGCTGAAAAGGTTAGAAATACGCGAAGGAGACATCAAGCCACACAACATGAATCTATCCAATTATGAAGGGAAAGTAGGCAAAACACTGGGGGTGGTTCAATTGGACTTGACGATAGGCTCAAGCTGTAGGCCCACCATGTTCATAGTGATCGAAGCCAAGGCCAACTACAAGTTGTTGCTGGGAAGGGAATGGATCCATGGCGTAGGAGTAGTTCCTTCGTCAATGCACCAGTGATTATTTTTATGGAGAGAAGATGGGATCGTGGAAAACATTGAAGCGGACCAGAGTTACTTCATGTCAGCAGTCAACTTAGTTGACAAGAGGAATTATGAAAAACATCTGACAAAGATTGCTCATTGTGTCCCAAATGATGAAATCAACGAAACCAGGAACGCACACTACTATATGACCCTTCGCCATGATGGCATATATTGGGATAGAAGAATAATAAGTGAAGATAAAGGAGTCGAAGGCACTATACAAAGACGGCCAGCAGGCTGGGAATTCGACAACCTTACTCATGACTGAGTCCTCCTTTTTCGAAAGGATTTCGGCCTATATGGCTGAGAACGAATCAAAGACGGCCTTAGAGGCTGAAATAAATAAACTGGTTGTAAAGATGAACGAAGTAAATGTGGGTAGCTCGAAAGGCTCACCCTTTGAAGAACTTGAAATAGATCAAAGGCTGGACGCCATCTATGATAAAGAACCCTTAGGCTTCGAGAGGGACCCCATAGACTCAGGTGCCAAAATGTTGGCGCAGGATCCACTCGAAGAAGTGAACTTAGGGGATGAGAACACGAAAAGAATAACCTACATAAGTGCAAAACTTAACCCAGGCCTCAAGAAGGAAGTGATCGAAGTTCTCAAGAAAAACAAAGACTTCTTCGCGTGGGATTATGATTAAATGCCTGGTTTAAAGAGGGAGTTAGTGGAACACAGACTTCCAATCAAGGATGGCAAGAAGCCCATCAAGCAAACTCCTAGAAGATTCGCACCAGCGGTTCTCACAAAGATCAAAGCTGAGATCGAAAGGTTGCTGCGTTGCAGATTCATCAGAACCACAAGGTATGTCGAATGGTTAGCAAATATAGTGCCTGTTATTAAGAAAAATGGTTCTTTGAGAATCTGCATAGATTTTAGGGATTTAAATACTGCAACCCCTAAAGATGAGTACTCCATGCCTGTGGCAGAAATGTTAGTAGACTCTGCTGCAGGATTCGAATATTTAAGTATGTTAGATGGATACTCTGGGTACAATTAGATCTTTATTGCTGAAGAAGATGTTGCCAAGACAGCATTTCATTGCCCAGGAGCCTTAGGCACCTATGAATGGGTGGTGATGCCTTTTGGTTTAAAAAATGCTGGGGAAACTTATCAAAGGGCAATGAATTCGATTTTCCATGATTTCATTGAAACTTTTATGCAGGTGTATATTGATGATATAGTCATCAAATCTATATCTGCAGAAACCCATTTGCATCATTTGAGACAATCATTCGAACGAATGAGAAAACATGGCTTAAAGATGAATCCCCTTAAGTGTGCATTTTTTGTGCAGGCTAGAGATTTCCTTGGCTTTGTGGTTCATAAAAAAGGAATTGAGATCAACCAAAATAAAACCAAAGCCATAATGGAGACGAAAGCACCTACGTCAAAAAGGGAGCTGCAATCTTTGCTAGGGAAGATTAACTTTCTCAGAAGGTTCATTTCGAATCTTAGTGGAAGAACCCAAGCTTTCTCTCTGTTGCTTAGATTGAAGCAAGGCCAAGCCTTCGAGTGGAACGAAGCCCATCAGGAGGCATTTGACAAGATAAAAAGATATCTCTCTCAGCCTCCCATCTTGTTTCCACCTTCATGGGGAAAGCCCATGAGATTGTACATATCTACCTCTGAAGTTAGTATAGGTAGTATGTTAGCACAAGAAGATAGCAATGGCATCGAAAGAGCCATATACTATTTAAGTAGAGTTTTGAATGATGTAGAGACTAGATATAGCAATATAGAAAAGCTATGTCTCTGTTTGTACTTTTCTTGTATGAAACTCAAGTATTATATAAAGCCTGTTGATGTTTATGTTTCATCTCATTTCGACATTATCAAACACATGCTTTCGAAACCAATAATGCACAGCAGAGTTGGTAAATGGGCTTTAGCCTTAACAGAATATTCTTTGACTTTCATGCCTTTAAAAGCTATGAAAGGCCAAGTGATTTCTGATTTCATTGTGGACCATTCATTGGTTGAACAGACTGTCATGAGTTATGTTTAAATGCAACCTTGGAAATTATACTTTGATGGTTCGACCCACAGGAATGGAAGTGGTGTTGGAGTCCTTATAATTTCTCCTGAAGGAATTCCAACAAAATTCAAGTATAAATTAGATGGTCCTCGTTGCTCGAACAACAAAGCTGAGTACGAAGCGCTTATTGTTGGACTTGAAGCTTTGTTGGAATTGGGGGCAACTAGAGTCGAAATTAAAGGAGACTCAGAGTTAGTGGTCAAGCAAATAACAAAGGAGTACAAATGCATAAAGGAAAATCTGATTATATACTTCGTCATAGTTAACAGGCTACTTAGAAAATTCGAATACATGGATATTCAACATATACCAAGAATATAAAACCAAGAAGCAAATGACTTAGCACAGTTGGCTTCAGGTTATAAAGTTTCTGCCAAACACTTTGAGGATTTGGTTGAAATAAGAGGTAGAGTTATGGCTACTAGATTCATACCATCAGATCTAGAGAGTATGAAATTGGGTTATGCTGAGAAACATGGATTCGAAATATTAGCCATAAACATTTATCAGATGCAGATTGGCGAAGTCCACTTGTGAGCTATTTAACAAATCCAACTTCGAACGTTGATAGGAAGATAAAATACAGAGCATTGTCATATGTCCTCATGGGAAATGAATTGTTCAAAAAGACCCAAGAAGGCGTATTACTGAAATGCCTAGGAGAAAGTGAGGCATACTTAGCATTGTCAGAAGTCCAAAATGGGGCATGTGGGGCACATCAAGCAGGTCATAAAATGAAATGGTTGTTATTTCGATATGGCATGTATTGGCCCAACATGCTCAAAGATTGTATAGACTTTGCTAAAGGTTGTGAAGAATGTCAGAAACATGCAGGGATTCAACATGCCCCTGCAAGTGAGTTGCATTCAATCATTAAACCATGGCCCTTTAGAGGATGGGCATTGGATTTAATAGGAGAAATAAATCCTGCTTCGTCTAAAGGACAGAAATATATCTTGGTAGGAATAGATTATTTTACCAAGTGGATCGAAGCAATACCATTAATAGTTGCTGATCAAGAGGCTATTATTGAGTTCATACAGAAACGAATTATCTATAGGTTCGGATTTCTAGAGAGCATAAACACAGACCAAGGTTCTGTGTGTACTGGTAGAAAGATGCAAGAATTTGCTCAAGAGATGGGGTTTAAATTACTGACATCAATGCCATATTATGCTCAAGCAAATGGTCAGGTCGAAGCAGCTAATAAAGTGATAATAGGGTTAATCAAGAAACATATTGGAAAAAAGCCAAGGAACTGGCACAAAACTTTGGACCAAATACTATGGGCCTGTAGAACATCTCCTAAAGAAGCTACTAACACCACACCTTTCCAACTCACGTTTGGTCATGATGCAGTTCTACCAGTAGAAATTCATCTGCAATCAGTTCGAATTCAAAGACAAAACGAAATTCTAGCTGCATTATATTGGGAAATGATGATGAATGAGTTAGTTGAGTTGGATGAAGTTAGATTGCATGCATTGGAAATCCTGATAAGACAAAAGGAAAGGGTAGCCAGGGCATATAACAAAAGGGTGAAAGGAAAAGCATTCCCTATTAATGCCTTAGTCTGGAAAGTCATATTGCCCATGGATAAGAAAAATAAAACGTTAGGCAAATGGTCACCTCATTGGGAAGGACGTTTTCGAATAATAAAGATATTTTCAAACAATGCATACGAAATCGTAGAATTAGCTGAGGATAAGCGAATCCTAAAGGTTAATGGGAAATATTTAAAGAGATATAAGCCACGCCTGCAGGAGATTCGAATAATAACAACGTAATCAAAATATCATAAAAATGCCAAAATGGTAGTATGGGATTGCCAAAATGGCGTTGTTCAGGTATTACAGAATTACAAAATTAATTAGAACTAAGTTTTAAAAATAGATATTGTTCTTCAATCTGTTAAAGGTACTTCGAAAATACTCAAGCCTTTGTTGAGTAAAACGTCTTGGTCCCTCTAAGGTGGCCACTTCTCCCTTGAGTTGTTCTGCGGTTTCCATTTCTGCAAGCCCTTTGTTGAGGAGCTCTTCGAATTGGTTTCCAGCAGTATTGGTTTCGTAGGATAATTGTTGTTCTTGAGCCTCCTTAACCTTCTGTTGAAGTTCCTGAATTTGCCTTTCCCAGAGAAGGATAGACTCAGCTCGAGCTTCATAATTAGTTTTTGCTTGCTTTAGATGCATGGCTTGATCCTCAGCTTCTTGAGAGAGTTTCAAAGCATGCTCGTAAGCAGCATCCATTGCAGTTCGTTTTTCTTGGACCTTTCTGGTAGCAAATTCATCTTGGAGAAGGCACCCAGTCACATCGTCTAGCAGAGATTGAAGATCGAACAAGATAATGCTAACTGGCAAAGAGCAGGTAGCAAGGTTGACTTTTGTAAGTAGCTCCTTCATAGTGTAGCAAGCTGTGCTATCCTGTTTGAGCACTTCGAACAAATCCACATCAAGAATTGTTCTCCTAATCCTGTTAAGAAGTACAATTCTATCATATGTGGGCAACAGATGGCTAGTCGAACTTGTGCTAGCCCTAGTAGGTGGAATATCCCTTTGAGCTAGCTTCGCCTTCATGTACCCAATTGGGTCATTTCGTCTCAGGAAAGCAAGCTCCTCTTCAGTCATTCGGGATAGAGACGGTTGAGGGAGTTCCACGGGCAAGGGAGTCACATCCATTTCAACTTCCATGGGTTTATTGGTTGCGTCACCGTCACCTTCACTCGTTTCCTGCTCGTTGCCTTCTTCATTATCATCCAAGTCCACCACTTCGATATCTTCGTTCTCACTGCTATTTGCATCTGACTCTGTCCCAGCAGTCGAACCATTGTTGGCATCTTCTTCCTTAGACTCTTCCTCTGCAGATTCTTCATTTCCTTGATCAGAATCAGCTTTCTCTCCTTCAGCGTGAGTGTCCTTTGGATCCTCTTGAAGGGTTTCAAGAGGGGACTTTTGAAGAGAAGTCTTTTGTAAAGTCTCTGCAGATTCATGAAGCGTTGCTTCATTTGTTTCTTTTAGAGGGGGAGAAGTGCTCTGGTCATCTTGCTGCTCCGAAACCCCAGTCAGAACCGCCATATTGGAGGACCCTTTGTTCTGCACTAGGTTGCTGGAGTCCCCTTGAGGAGAAGAGTTGATGGGAGCAACAGTCTTTGATGGTGAAGTCGAAGTGGTAAGAGCTGGATTCAAAATGTCCTACAGAGGCAAAGAATATTAAGAGCATGCACCAAGGTAATGAATAATCAATTTGTTAAGAATTAGAGTTCGATTTACCTGTGGACTCTCAGAAGAGAGGTTGCTATCTATACGTTCCAACATTACGTTGGAGGTCGAAGGTGGATTTTTGGATTTAGTTGAGGGAGAAGCATCTCTGGAATCGAGTCCAGAGATACTAGTTGGTGCAACACTTTTGGAAATTTCCTTCTTTTGCTTCTTCTTTGAAGCAGCTGGTGAATTCCCTCCAGCATTGGGATCCTTCCCAGTGGTGTTTGTTTTTCTTTTCTTTGGAGAGGTTGGCGGGAGTTTTGTTAGTCTGAAAAGATTTAAACATGAGTTAGATACAAATCATGAAACATTAGTGTATTCGAAACATCAAGGATAATTGATTACCTGTGGAGTTGGAGCACTGGTTATTACTGGTGTTATTGTTGTTGTTGTTGTAGCAGTTGTTGTTGGTTTGGATAGAGTCACATTATCAATGGTTTAGACAGATGCCTGAGAGGCGTTTCCCTCTTTTGACTTTGAAGCAGCAGTCTTTATCCTGATGGCTGAAAATCGAAACAATTAAGGCAAAAGTTAAAAATATAGAGAGTGAGAAACATTTGGGATTTTCCCAAGCATTCGCACCTGCGCCTTGATCAGATTTAATCGACATGGCAGAAAGGTCATAGCGAAGATTCCTGGGAAATCGTGGAGCCAATGTCGAGCCCATGTCACAGTCTCAGATGGCTTTGGTTTCTTTTGAAGATATTTGAACATTTCTTTGCAAGTGAACCACCAAGGGTATGGAGGAAACCAAGCCAGAGCCAGTTCTGAGGTAGGCAATCTAGGAAATTTAGGTGGATGCATTTCGAATTCCAACCTATACCTATCCTCAGGTGACAACCCTGAAGGAAGTTTTAACTTAGAAATTTTTTCTTTAAATTTTTCCTTCAAGGTCTCAGCCGCTTGATGCACAATGGATTCCAAGTGTGTGGGATCATAAGTAGTTTCGAAATAATTTTGAAAAGCCCTAATCTCTTTGGCATGAGTGAACATACCTTTCTTGGATTGTACCTGCACATCGAATGCATCAGTTAGTTTCTGTTGAATAGTGAGGGTACCGAACATATAAGACTGATAGAACTTTGTCCACCATTCCAGAAAACCCTTTGCTGTGAGGTGTGTAGGTTCGAAAGATATTAGTTCAAAGTGGGCGAAGCCTTGGTATTGTTCCTATTATAGTTTGGCTTCTCTTGCCTTGAAGGTTCGCCCAGAGGTGATGGCACTTTCTGTTTGGAATAGGGGTTCAGGGATTAGTTGGCACAAGCCAAATTGTCTCGAAACGAAGTTGGGTTGATAAGCAAAAAGGAAGATTTGATTCTTAGCACGAGTAATTCACGAGGAGATTAATCTGGGAAGCAAAAAGGCTTTCCATACATCTTGAATTTCTTTGCTTTTGATTGCTTCTGAGAGAGCCATGGTGAACCATGATGGTCCATGAGTCATTGAGGCAAAGGGCGCCATGGTCTCTTCGAATTTGTGTCTCTTGGAGAAGATCATTATGTATTTTGAGAAGAGAACTTTGAAGTCATCCTTATCATCGTTTGGGGTAAGTCTTTGCAGTCTAGTACCTTCGATGATTCTGTCCGTTATTTCCGGATCTTGTTCAGCAATAGTATTGGCAGTTGATAGTGAGGGTTCAAACATGGCAGTGAGCCATAACTAGAGTAACCAGACGGGGCCAGCTAGCAGGATGTTTTTGGAGGTGTGGGATTTCAGACTCGACACAGCTGATCTTAGACTTTCGTAAAGATCAACAAGTAGCAGTTCGCTTAAACACACCCTCCGATTCTCATGTAAATCTCGAGCTAGAGCAATAAACCTACTGGATATCTGTAGGGACCTGCTGCAAAAGACATACCTTGATAACCATAAGGTAAGGAAAGCAATGTGTTCCACATCTGACACACTGTCTCCTTCAGTGTGATAGTGGCTAATGAACTTTGAAAAGCTGGCTAACTTGACTTCGAAGTCAATAATGCTCGAATGCTCTTCATTGTCAGGAATATAGGTTTCTCCTATTGGTGATAACCCAGTAATAGCTGCTATGTCAAAAAAGGTGGGTGTAATCATCCCCCCAGGGAGATGGAAGGTATTGTAAGTACTGTCCCAGAAATATAAGGACGCAAATAATAATGGGTGGCTATAGGTGAAGCCTGGTTTCGATAGTTTAATCAAGTTGTGAATGCGTAATTCTTCCCATTGCTGGGATTTCTTGGCTTCTAATTTAGTAAACCAGTTGTGGTAAGCTGTGTCAGAAGTGGGGCAGGATCAAAACGGTTTAAAGTTACTCTTTACATAATCTAGCACAAAAGGGTCCTTAGGGGGAATGATTGGAGTTTCCACGGTGGTCGAATCAGAAGACTCCCCCATCTTAGGGGTATCCATTTTATTAAACAAAGGTTTAAAATTATAACAAACAAGGAAAATTTTTCTGGTGTCTTTTAAGATTTCAAAGACTGTTAGAGGGCCCATTAAAGCTAACCTCTTGCCAGCGGCGTTAGTGGGAATTAGTACCTGGGATGCATAGAGCATTTCCTTTTCTTTTGAGATCATCTGAGGAATAAGAACAGATTGACCTGGATAGGTGCCAACCTTGCTTTCCATTATGGTTCCCGTGTTCTTTCCTTTCTTTTTGGAAGCTTTTTTCAGTTGAGATGATGTTGAAGAAGACATTGTTTTAAGAGTTTTGGAAGTTTTTTTTTAGGGTTTCGGTGAGAAGAGAGGAAGAAAAGATTCAGAATGTGGGAAGAAAAAATAAAAGACTAAGTTGATGGGTTTTTATATTGTGGAAGTTTAAACATCCACTGAGTAAGATTGTGATACGTGGTAGTCGTGGGTTGGATTGAGAAGGAGGTGGCGTAAAAGTTAATATTGGTAATAGGCGTGATTAAATAATAATCGTTGTTTTGTAACTGCACCATGCTGTGAAATGGTTCAAGGCGGTTAAGGAATCTGAAAAGCGTCATGATTGATGTGACTGGAGTCATATGCAATAAATGTTACGATGATTCGAAGGTCGCATCATAATCTTGTATATATGTTTAAAATAGGTATTTCTCAAAGGAATCGAAATACATATTTTAAAGGGGCATTTTGTTGGCTGAAGATTTTGATGATATTGTTCGAAGCGAAGCAAGTTGGATGTTTCGATTGGAATAAAGCAAGATGTCATGTTTCGAAATGATAGAAGAAGTGCTTCGAATGGGCATGTCAAAACTCTGAGCTTCGAGTGACAATTATGAGGATATATTCAAAGAAGTCTCGAAATGGTAACAACGCTGTGTCCAAGAAATGAATTCGAAACGAAGAGTGCCAAAACATTTGAAATTCAAACGCAAGCGGGATGTTCGAAATTTAAAATATATGCGCTGGAGCATTCGAAGACGCGTGGAAGCTAGAGAGGGGAATTGCTTTGCATCTTCTGAACGTGGCAGGATCTTATAGCATGACTGTTATGGTCGAAGTAGTATAAATAGAAGTCTTAGCGTTAGGATTTCGTGTGTCATATCTATTGTACAAAAATTCAGTAAACATTCAAAATACCACATGGCTAGGGAAACGAATGCACGAACAATGTACGTATGATAACACCAAATGTTTATGATTCAATAAAACTCTTTATCATTTCCAGTCTTTTCCTCTATCTTCATGTCAATATCATTTAAAAGACTTTACATTAAAGTATTTTCATTCAAAGTCTTTTTACTGATGTCTTACATTTAAATGTTTTCTTTCCATTTCAAATCCTTTACATTTCAGAAACTTTTGTGTATTTCATGCCTTTATCTTCATGCTTTTATCATTCGAATACCTTTTTCATTCAAAGTCATTTTACTGATTTCTTGCATTTAAACGCTTTCTTCATATTTCGAATCTTTTACATTCCAGAAACGCTTTTACATTACATGTTTTTATGCTTCAAAGTCATTTATTTGTCTTTTCTGCAGTTTTACATGTCTTTACAATTGAACTTTATTCATGCAATTTAGTTTCGCACGCATTTACTTGATCATGTCATTAGATCTTTAATAGAGTAATCGAAGTAAGTTAAACACCTACGCAACATTCTAAATACCAACCATGAATACCAGTTCTATAATGAGAATTATCCAAATGACCAATACATCCTAGGATCAATCTAGTCGATCCTGCAAGTTACCAGAGAGATTAAATAACAGTCATTAAGATTATTTGATAGTTTGGAGGACTAGCGGTTGTTTACCAGAAATCACTATAAACACTATGCAAAGACGGCCAGCAGGCTGGGAATTCGACAACCTTGCTCATGACTGAGTCCTCCTTTTTCGAAAGGATTTCGGCCTATGTGGCTGAGAACGAATCAAAGGCGGCCTTAGAGGCTGAAATGAATAAACTGGCTGTAAAGATGAACGAAATAAATGGGGGTAGCTCGAAAGGCTCACCCTTTGAAGAACTTGAAATAGATCAAAGGCTGGACGCCATCTATGATAAAGAACCCTTAGGCTTCGAGAGGGACCCCATAGACTCAGGTGCCAAAATGTTGGCACATGATCCACTCGAAGAAGTGAACTTAGGGGATGAGAACACGAAAAGAATAACCTACATAAGTGCAAAACTTAACCCAGGCCTCAAGCAGGAAGTGATCGAAGTCCTCAAGAAAAACAATTATTGCTTCGCGTGGGATTATGACGAAATGCCTGGTTTAAAGAGGGAGTTAGTGGAACATAGACTTCCAATCAAGGATGGCAAGAAGCCCATCAAGCAAACTCCTAGTAGATTCGCACCAGCGGTTCTCACAAAGATCAAAACTGAGATCGAACGGTTGCTGCGCTGCAGATTCATCAGAACCACAAGGTATCTCGAATGGTTAGCAAATATAGTGCCTGTTATTAAGAAAAAATGGTTCTTTGAGAATCTGCATAGATTTTAGGGATTTAAATACTGCAACCCCTAAAGATGAGTACTCCATTCCTGTGGCAGAAATGTTAGTAGACTCTGCTGCAGGATTCGAATATTTAAGAATGTTAGATGGATACTCTGGGTATAATCAGATTTTTATTGCTGAAGAAGATGTTGCCAAGACAGCATTTCGTTGCCCAGGAGCCTTAGGCACCTACGAATGGGTGGTGATGCCTTTTGGTTTAAAAAACGCTGGGGCAACTTATCAAAGGGCAATGAATTCGATTTTCCATGATTTCATTGAAACTTTTATGCAGGTGTATATTGATGATATAGTCATCAAATCTATATCTGCAGAAACCCATTTGCATCATTTGAGCCAATCATTCGAACGAATGAGAAAACATGGCTTAAAGATGAATCCCCTTAAATGTGCATTTTTTGTGCAGGCTGGAGATTTCCTTGGCTTTGTGGTTCACAAGAAAGGAATTGAGATCAACCAAAATAAAACCAAAGCCATAATGGAGACGAAGGCACCTACGTCAAAAAGGGAGCTGCAATCTTTGCTAGGGAAGATTAACTTTCTCAGAAGGTTCATTTCGAATCTGAGTGGAAGAACCCAAGCTTTCTCTCTGTTGCTTCGTTTGAAGCAAGGCCAAGCCTTCGAGTGGAACGAAGCCCATCAGGAGGCATTTGACAAGATAAAAGGATATCTCTCTCATCCTCCCATCTTGTCTCCACCTTCATGGGGAAAGCCCATGAGATTGTACATATCTGCCTCTGAAGTTAGTATAGGTAGTATGTTAGCACAAGAAGATAGCAATGGCATCGAAAGAGCCATATACTATTTAAGTAGAGTATTGAATGATGCAGAGACTAGATATAGCAATATAGAAAAGCTATGTCTATGTTTGTACTTTTCTTGTATGAAACTCAAGTATTATATAAATCCTGTTGATGTTTATGTTTCATCTCATTTCGATGTTATCAAACACATGCTTTCGAAACCAATAATGCATAGCAGAGTTGGTAAATGGGCTTTACCCTTAACAGAATATTCTTTGACTTTCATGCCTTTAAAAGCTGTGAAAGGCCAAGTGATTTCTGATTTCATTATGGACCATTCATTGGTTGAACAGACTGTCATGAGTTATGTTGAAATATAACCATGGAAATTATACTTTGATGGTTCGACCCACAGGAATGGTAGTGGTGTTGGAATCCTTATAATTTCTCCTGAAGGAATTCCAACAAAATTCAAGTATAAATTAGATGGTCCTCGTTTCTCGAACAACAAAGCTGAGTACGAAGCGCTTATTGTTGGACTTGAAGCTTTGTTGGAATTGGGGGCAACTAGAGTCGAAATTAAAGGAGACTCAGAGTTAGTGGTCAAGCAAATAACAAAGGAGTACAAATGCATAAAGGAAAATCTGATGATATACTTCGTCATAGTTAACAGGCTACTTAGAAAATTTGAATACATGGATATTCAACATATACCAAGAATAGAAAACCAAGAAGCAAACGACTTAGCACAGTTGGCTTCAGGTTATAAAGTTTCTGCCAAAAACTTTGAGGATTTGGTTGAACTAAGAGGTAGAGTTATGGCTACTAGATTCATACCATCAGATCTAGAGAGTATAAAATTAGGGTATGCTGAGAAATAGGGATTCGAAGTACTAGCCATAGACACCTTGTCAGATGCAGACTGGCGAAGTCCACTTGTGAGCTATTTAACAAATCCAACTTCGAATGTTGATAGGAAGATAAAATATAGAGCATTGTCATATGTCCTCATGGGAAACAAATTGTTCAAAAAGACCCAAGAAGGCGTATTACTGAAATGCCTAGGAGAAAGTGAGGCATACTTAGCATTGTCAGAAGTCCACAATGGGGCATGTGGGGCACATCAAGCAGGTCATAAAATGAAATGGTTGTTATTTCGATATGGCATGTATTGGCCCAGCATGCTCAAAGATTGTATAGACTTTGCTAAAGGTTGTGAAGAATGTCAGAAACATGCAGGGATTCAAAATGCCCCTGCAAGTGAGTTGCATTCAATCATTAAACCATGGCCCTTTAGAGGATGGGCATTGGATTTAATAGGAGAAATAAATCCTGCTTCGTCTAAAGGACATAAATATATCTTGGTAGGAATAGATTATTTTACCAAGTGGATCGAAGCAATACCATTAATAGTTGCTGATCAAGAGGCTATTATTGAGTTCATACAAAAACAAATTATCTATAGGTTCAGATTGCCAGAGAGCATAACCACAAACCAAGGTTCTGTGTTTACTGGTAGGAAGATGCAAGAGTTTTCTCAAGAGATGGGGTTCAAATTACTGACATCAATGCCATATTATGCTCAAGCAAATGGTCAGGTCGAAGCAGCTAATAAAGTGATAATAGGGTTAATCAAGAAATATATTGGAAAAAAGCCAAGGAACTGGCACAAAACTCTGGACCAAATACCATGGGCCTGTAGAACATCTCCTAAAGAAGCTACTAACACCACACCTTTCCAACTCACATTTGATCATGATGCAGTTCTGCCAGTAGAAATTCATCTACAATCAGTTCGAATTCAAAGACAAAACGAAATTCCAGCTGCATTATATTGGGAAATGATGATGAATGAGTTAGTTGAGTTGGATGAAGTTAGATTGCATGCATTGGAAATCCTGATGAGACAAAAGGAAAGGGTAGCCAGGGCATATAACAAAAGGGTGAAAGGAAAAGCATTCACTATTAATGCCTTAGTCTGGAAATTCATATTGCCCATGGATAAGAAAAATAAAACGTTAGGTAAATGGTCACCTCATTGGGAAGGACCTTTTCGAATAATAAAGATATTTTCAAACAATGCATACGAAATCGAAGAATTAGCTGATGATAAGCGAATCCTAAAGGTTAATGGGAAATATTTAAAGAGATATAAGCCACGCCTGCAGGAGATTCGAATAATAACAACGTAATCAAAATATCATAGGAATGCCAAAATCGTAATATGGGATTGCCAAAATGGCGTTGTTCAGGTTACAGACAAAGACCGAATTACAAAATTAATTAGAACTAAGTTTTAAAAATAGACATTATTCTTCAATCTGTTAAAGGTACTTCAAAAACACTCAAGCCTTTGTTGAGTAAAACGTCTTGCTCCCTCTAAGGTAGCCACTTCTCCCTTGAGTTGTTCTGCGGTTTCCATTTCTGCAAGTCCTTTGTTGAGGAGCTCTTCGAATTGGTTGCCAGCAGTATTGGTTTCGTAGGCT
Organism: Vicia faba; assembly: GCA_948472305.1. NCBI lineage: Eukaryota > Viridiplantae > Streptophyta > Magnoliopsida > Fabales > Fabaceae > Vicia > Vicia faba. The sequence continues at coordinate 855,018,076 of OX451739.1, forward strand.
AATTGTTGTTCTTGAGCTTCCTTAACCTTCTGTTGAAATTCCTGAATTTGCCTTTCCCAGAGAAGGATAGACTCAGCTCGAGCTTCATAATCAGTTTTTGCTTGCTTTAGATGCATGGCTTGATCCTCAGCTTCTTGAGAGAGTTTCGAAGCATGCTCATAAGCAGCATCCATTGCAGTTCGTTTTTCTTGGACCTTTCTGGTAGCAAATTCATCTTGGAGAAGGCACCCAGTCACGTTGTCTAGCAGAGATTGAAGATCGAACAAGATAGTGCTAACTGGCAAAGAGCAGGTAGCAAGGTTGACTTTTGTAAGTAGCTCCTTCATAGTGTAGCAGGCTGTGCTATCCTGTTTGAGCACTTCGAACAAATCCCCATCAAGGATTGTTCTCCTAATTCTGTTAAGGAGTAAAATTCTATCATCTGTGGGCAACGGATTGCTAGTCGAACTTGGTCCAGCCCTAGCAGGTGGAATATCCCTCTGAGCTAGTTTCGCCTTCATGTACCCAATAGGGTCATTTCGTCTCAGGAGAGCAAGCTCCTCTTCAATCATTCGGGATAGAGACGGTTAAGGGAGTTCCACGCGCAAGGGAGTCACATCCATTTCGACTTCCATAGGTTTATTGGTCGTGTCACCGTCACCTTCACTCGTTTCCTGCTCGTTGCCTTCTTCATTATCAACCAAATCCTCCACTTTGATATCTCCGTTCTCACTGCTATTTGCATCTGACTCTGTCCCAGCAGTCGAACCATTGTTGGCATCTTCTTCCTCAGACTCTTCCTCTGCAGATTCTTCATTTCCTTGATCAGAATCAGCTTTCTCTCCTTCAGCGTGAATGTCCTTTGGATCCTCTTGAAGGGTTTCAAGAGGGGACTTTTGAAGAAAAGTTCTTTGTAAAGTCTCTGCAGATTCATGAAGCGTTGCTTCATTTGTTTCTTTCAGAGGGGGAGAAGTGCTTTGGTCATCTTGCTGCTCCGAAGCCCCAGTCAGAACCGCTATGTTGGAGGACCCTTTGTTCTGTACCAGGTTGCTAGAGTCCCCTTGAGGAGAAGAGTTGATGGGAGCAGCAGTTTTCGATGGAGAAGTCGAAGTGGTAAGAGCTGGGTTCAAAATGTCCTACAGAGGCAAAGAATATTAAGGGCATGCATCAAGGTAATGAATAATCAATTTGTTAAGAATTAGAGTTCGATTTACCTGTGGACTCTCAGAAGAGAGGTTACTGTCTATATGTTCCAACATTACGTTGGAGGTCGAAGGTGGATTTTTGGATTTAGTTGAGGGAGCAGCATCTCTGGAATCGAGTCTAGAGATACTAGTTGGTACAACACTGTTGGAAATTTCCTTCTTCTGCTTCTTCTTCGAAGCAGCTGGTGAATTCCCTCCAGCATTGGGATCCTTCCCAGTAGTGTTTGTTTTTATTTTCTTTGGAGTGGTTGGCGGGAGTTTGTTAGTCTGAAAAGATTTAAACAATAAGTTAGATACAAATCATGAAACATTAGTGTATTCGAAACATCAAGGCTAATTGATTACCTGTGGAGTTGGAGCACTGGTTATTACTGGTGTTGTTGTTGTTGTTGTTGCAGCAGTTGTTGTTGGTTTGGATAGAGTCACATTATCAATGTTTCGACAGATGTTTGGGAGGCGCTTCCCTCTTTTGACTTTGAAGCAACAGTCTTTATCCTGATGGCTGAAAATCGAAACAATTAAGGCAAAAGTTAAAAATGTAGAAAGTGAGAAACATTTGGGATTTTCCCAAGCATTCGCACCTGCGCCTTGATCAGATTTAATCGACATGGCAGAAAGGTCATAGCGAAGATGTCCTGGGAAATCGTGGAGCCAATGTCGAGACCATGTCACAATCTCAAATGGCTTTGGTTTCTTTTGAAGATATTTGAACATTTCTTTGCAAGTGAACCACCAAGGGTATGGAGGAAACCAAGCCAGAGCCAGTTCTGAGGTAGGCAATCTAGGAAATTTAGGTGGATGCATTTCGAATGCCAACCTATACCTATACTCAGGTGACAACCCTGAAGGAAGTTTTAACTTAGAAATTTTTTCTTTAAATTTTTCCTTCAAGGTCTCAGCCGCTTGATGCACAGTGGATCCCAAGTGTGTGGGATCATAAGTAGTTTCGAAATAATTTTGAAAAGCCCTAATCTCTTTGGCATGAGTGAACATACCTTTCTTGGATTGTACCTGCACATCGAACGCATCAGTTAGTTTCTGTTGAATAGTGAGGGTATCGAACATATAAGACTGATAGAACTTTGTCCACCATTCCAGAAAACCCTTTGCTGTGAGGTGTGTAGGTTCGAAAGATATTAGTTCAAAGTGGGCGAAGCCTTGGTATTGTTCCTGTTGTAGTTTGGCTTCTCTTGCCTTGAAGGTTCGCCCAGAGGTGATGGCCCTTTCTGTTTGGAATAGGGGTTCAGGGATTAGTTGACACAAGCCAAATTGTCTCGAAACGAAGTTGGGTTGATAAGCAAAAAGGAAGATTTGATTCTTAGCAGGAGTAATTCGTGAGGAGATTAATCTGGGAAGCAAAAAGGCTTTCCATACATCTTGAATTTCTTTGCTTTTGATTGCTTCTGAGAGAACCATGGTGAAACATGATGGTCCATGAGTCCTTGAAGCAAAGGGCGCCATGGTCTCTTCGAATTTGTGTCTCTTGGATAAGATCATTATGTATTTTAAGAAGAGAACTTTGAAGTCATCCTTATCATTGTTTGGGGTAAGTCTTCGCAGCCTAGTACCTTCGATGATTATGTCCGCTATTTCCAGATCTTGTTCAGCAATAGTATTGACAGTTGATAGTGAGGGTTCAAACATGGTATTAAGCCATAACTGGAGTAACCAGAAGGGGCCAGCTAGCAGGATGTTTTTGGAGGTGTGGGATTTCAAACTCGAAACAGCTGACCTTAGAATTTCGTAAAGATCAACAAGTAGCAGTTCTCTTAAACACACCCTCCGATTCTCATGTAAATCTCTAGCTAGAGGAATAAACCTGCTGGCTACCTGTAGGGACCTGCTGCAAAAGACATACCTTGATAACCATAAGGTAAGGAAAGCAATGTGTTCCACATCTGACACAATGTCTCCTTCAGTGTGATAGTGGCTAATGAACTTTGAAAAGCTGGCTAATTTGACTTCGAAGTCAATAATGCTCGAATGCTCTTCATTGTCAGGAATATAGGTTTCTCCTACTGGTGACAAACCAGTAATGGCTGCTATATCAAAAAAGGTGGGTGTAATCATTCCACCAGGGAGATGGAAGGTATTGTAAGTACTATCCCAGAAATATAAGGACGCGAATAATAATGGGTTGCTATAGGTAAAGCCTGGTTTCAATAATTTAATCAAGTTGTAAATGCCTAATTCTTCCCATTGCTGGGATTTCTTGGCTTCTACTTTAGTAAACCAGTTGTGGTAGGTTGTGTCAGAGGTGGGGCAGGATCGAAATGGTTTGAAGTTACTCTTCACATAATCTAGCACAAAAGGATCCTTTGGGGGAATGATTGGAGTTTCCACGGTGGTCGAATCAGAAGACTCCCACGTCTTAGGGGTATCCATTTTATTAAACAAAGGTTTAAAATTATAACAAACAGGGAAAATTTTTCTGGTGTCTTTTAAGATTTCAAAGACTGTAAGAGTGCCCATTAGAGCAAGCCTCTTGCCAGCGGCGTTAGTGGGAATTAGTACCTGAGATGCGTAGAGCATTTCCTTCTCTTTGGAGATCATCTGGGGAATAAGCACAGACTGACCTTGATAGGTGCTAACCTTGCTTTCCATTATGGTTCCTGTTTTCTTTCCTTTCTTTTTGGAAGCTTTTTTCAGTTGGGATGATGTTGAAGAAGACATTGTTTGAAGAGTATTGGAAGTTTTAGGGTTTCGGTGAGAAGAGAGGAAGAAAAGATTCAGAATGTGGGAAGAAAAAATAAAAGACTAAGTTGATGAGTTTTTATAGTGTGGAAGTTTAAACATCCACTAAGTAAGATTGGGATACGTGGGAGTTGTGGGTTGGATTGAGAAGGAGGTGGCGTAAAAGTTAATATTGGTAATAGGCGTGATTAAATAATAATCATTGTTTTGTAACTGCACCATGCTGTGAAATGGTTCAAGGCGGTTAAGGAATCTGAAAAGCGTCATGATTGACGTGACGGGAGTCTTATGCAATAAATGTTACGATGATTCAAAGGTCGCATCAAAATCTTGCGTATATGTTTAAAATAAGTATTTCTCAAAGGAATCGAAATACATATTTTAAAGGGGCATTTTGTTGGCTAAAGATTTTAATGATATTGTTCGAAGCGAAGCAAGTTGGATGTTTCGATTGGAATGAAGCAAGATGTCATGTTTCGAAATGGTAGAAGCAGTGCTTCGAATGGGCATGTCAAAACTCTGAGCTTCAAGTGACAGTTATGGGGATATATTCAAAGAAATCTCAAAATGATAACAACGATGTGTCCAAGAAATGAGTTCGAAACGAAGAGTGCCAAAACATTTGAAATTCAAACGCAAGCGGGATGTTCGAAATTTAAAATATATGCGCTGGAGCATTCGAAGACGCGTGGAAGCTAGAGAGGGGCATTGCTTTGCATGTTCTGAACGTGGCAGAATCTTATAGCAAGACCGTTATGGTTGAAGTAGTATAAATAGAAGTCTTAGCGTTAGGATTTCGTGTGTCATATCTATTGTACAAAAATTCAGTAAACATTCAAAATACCACATGGCTAGGGAAACGAATGCACGAACAATGTACGTATGATAACACCAAACGTTTATGATTCAATAAAACTCTTTATCAATTCCAGTCTTTTCCTCTATCTTCATGTCAATATCATTCAAAGGCCTTTACATTAAAATATTTTCATTTGAAGTCTTTTTACTGATGTCTTACATTTAAATGTTTTCTTTCCATTTCAAATCCTTTACATTTAAGAAACATTTGTATATTTCATGCCTTTATCTTCATGCTTTTATCATTCGAATACCTTTTTCATTTAAAGTCATTTTACTGATTTCTTGCATTTAAACGCTTTCTTCATATTTAGAATCTTTTACATTCCAGAGAATCTTTTACAATACATGCTTTTATACTTCGAAGTTATTTACTTGTATTTGTGCAGTTTTACATGTCTTTACAATTGAACCTTTATTCATGAAATTTTGTTTCGCACGTATTTACTTGATCGTGTCATTAGATCTTTAATAGAGTAATCGAAATAAGTTGAACACCTACACAACATTCTAAATACCAACCATGAACATCAGTTCTATAATGAGAATTATCCAAATGACCAATACATCCTAGGATCAATCTAGTCGATCCTGCAAGTTACCAGAGAGATTAAATAACAGTCATTAAGATTATTTGATAGTTTGGAGGACTAACGGTTGTTTACCAAAAATCACTGTAAACAGTGCCCCAGTATAGAAGATTGTTTTAGGAGAGAGAATGAATGCTTTACCAAGCGAATCGACATAAACTGCACCGCCAAGCATATTACGTCATATAGAAATAATACACTTCATCTTCTATCAGAACAACAACAGAGACATCCAGCTGGTGATAAAGACTCTTACAATTGGCCAAATAGGAATTAGACTTTTGGAAGAGACGCCAGACAGGTGCTCGACTTTATACTTTGACCCCTTTACATTCTTTGATATCAAAACTAGGTGCCTCAGAATAGTAGACACATCTAGCATGTGTATTGTAATCAGAAGAGATGTTTGTGGAAGGAGGACCCCAAAGATTAGAGCATTTTCAATTGAACTTCCACCAGGAAAGGAAATAACTGGATGTAATGCACTGGGATCGCATCAACATGCTCATCAGGCTTCTTCTGTCTTTGCATAAAAGCTTTTAACATGAATTCACTTGGGGAATAAAGATTGGTTGTTGCTGAACAGACCAGGGAACACAAATCTATTAAGAGTGCCCCTGATTGAATAGTCAGATGCCCCAGCGTGGCAACCACATCTGACATTGGTTAACAAGAATGAAGCACTAATTTAAGATCTCATAGTAAATGGGAACCATATGCTGATAAGATATTCCAAGAAATCAAGATTGTGTAGCACTCCATCGTTGAAAGAAATTTCCAAAAGATGATGAGAAGAGAGAACATACTGTGACAGTAAGTGTAATATTGTTGACATCATCATCAGAGCTTTCATGATCTGGCTCATATGAGTCTTCAATCGATTGTTTCTTCGAAGAATTTCTGATGACGGGCCAAAGCTTGCATATACCACACAGAGTTATTCCATAATTGACCTCTGAGCACGTGACAGTAAGAAATAAAATTTTAATTTCTGAGGAGAACACCTGGTCTGAATAAGAATCCCCAATCTTAGAATACCTGTTATGGATGCATGAATATGCATGGGGTGCATGAATGGATTCCATGTCATGTTCCGTCATTTCCAAGGAACTTACATGCCTTGATTTTGATTTTACGCAAGTAAGGAATGGAAAAGTTTAGCACAAGGCTTACAAATATGATTCTCTGGAAATAATAGAACATGTATGTTAGGCATGTGGTTAACCATGTTATGTATGCAAAGACAGGAAACAAAGCTCCACCACTTCTGAATATGATTGCTGCACTGTTCTGAACCATATGGATATTACCAGATCAAAGGCTTGGCATAACTTCTGCACATACAAGAACCAAGTACCATGTAAATCTTTCATTGTACGGGATCAAGGCTTCTGGAACATCAGATACTGTTGAGCCTTTTATGAACATGCAGGGAATACCCAGATCGAAGGCCCGAATGAGACTCCAAGTAAATAAGTCAGGAACTCAGAAAATAAATATGAGAACCATACAGTCACTAACATAATATAGAGTCTCAATAAGTCACCAACATTATATAGCATCTGAATAAGTCACCAACAGTATATAGCATCTGAATAAGTCACCAACAGTATATAGCATCTGAATAAGTCACCAATAGGAATCTAAAACATAATCATTAGAACCAATAGTCACCGTCTGAGCATAGTCACCATCTGAACATGAGTAACCATCTGAACATAGTCACCATCTAAGAATAATCACCATCTGTACCTGTGATAATAATATTCCTGCCCCACTCACGGGTGAAGTCTAAGTCAGGGTAAGGCAACGGTAACTCAAAATCACGGGTTCTATTGAAAGTACTATCATCGTACATCTACGTGATAATGATAGCACCTCATTAAAACCTCATCTGAGCATGGACGACACAACCGTCTAGGGTAACCTACATCCCTTATCCGTTGTGTTCCACTCTATTCCTAGTGTTCCTGTGGTTGTCACTTGGCCTGGGTATTGGGCCTTTTACCTCTGGTAACACCCACCCAACAAGAAACAGATCCATACAAAATAAAGGAGAAAAGAATGTAGGGAAAATAAAGTTGTACTCGCTTGGGCCCTACACCAATGCCTACGTATCCTTTTTGAGGAATCAGAGCTACCGTAGTTCGGCTCACATGTTTTTGTTTGTTTTATGTTTTTTATGGACAATGTTAATTCCACCTTCTGCCACAGCTCGACTTTTGGAGAATTATGCGTTGGCACAGAAGTAAACTAATCATGTCTGTTGTACCCCAAAATTTGCCCTCCCATATTTCTCAAGATATTTCAAGAAAGATCCTCAAGTTGCTCAGGGTTGCTCAAGGATTGGTCAGACAAGCTCTCTCCTAAGGAAGTCTACCCCAAATTAGGGTTTCATGTTGCATCAAGATCCTTGAGTCCAAGTGACCCCAAGTGCTCACCAATGTCCTAATATGTTCTCAAGATCATCCATGTCAAGTTTCAAGCCTTGTAGGAAAAGTTAACTCAACTTTGACCAAGCATAACTTTCTCATACTTTATGAGAAATGACCCATCCAAAGCTTATTTTGAAGATGATGCAATTTCCTACAATCCATCTTCAGCTCCCAAGTTCAAAATATGCACTCACAAGAAGTCATGAATTTGGACATTATAGGTCATTTTGAAAAGTCAACAAAAACACATTTTTTTATCAAAGCTTTTAACTTGAGTATGGAATATCAAAATGAGATGAGACAAAAAGGGTTGATTAAAGGACATCTCAAGCTTTCTAAAAAGTCAAAGAACACCTCCAAAGAGTCAAAATTGAGGAAGTTATGCATTGTTGAAGTTGGACTTTTTTGCACAATTTCCAAAAGTCAACTATCCCCAAAACTTCAAATTTTGCCAAATGGGCGCATTCTCTTTCACTTGTTTTGAGTTGGAATTGTAGCCCACGCGATCCAGCTTTGGCCATGTGTCCATATCACGTTTTTATTAATTATTTTGATTTTATTTGAATTAATTTGATTTAATTCAAAATAAATCAAATAAAAATCCAAAAGCATTAATAACAAAGATTTTGTCGTGATTTCAGGTTTCATTATACAGCTTGCCATCATCAAACTCGTATCAAGGCATAAGTGTACAAAAAGATGGGATTTGGATCAAATTTGGAAGTTTGTTAAAGGAAAATCAAATCCACATCAAAATCATTGAAAGAAGGAGATTTGGACAGGGTATTCAAACCTAATACATTGTGCAATACATAAGGGTCGTGTGGATACCAAAATAAGGGTTGGAGATCAGTTATAGAGCACAAACAGAATTTGCAAAAATCAAGAAAAAGTGTGAGTTCGAAATCAATCCTAGAGGCAGTTTCAAGGCTTGGTGTTTGTCTCAATCTCTTCCTGGTAATCTCCACAAGCGAAATCAAGCAAAACCACGCGTTTTCAAGCCTCCCAGTGCACTGTAAGTCATCCACGGATTCACTATATTCTTGAAATCGAAAAGCTTTATTCTTACGTCCATTGTGTAAAATATTAGCATATTCTTAATCTACACATCATTTGCAAGCTTTTGGTATTACTTGATTTCATTTATCTGACCTATATCATGGATCACCATTGCTAGGGTTTTGCGTTTGTTTTTAGGGCTTTTTGTTTCAGGAAAAATTGGCCCTAATAATGGCCATGTTTAAAATCAGGAGGATGAGATAACCTCAACCATGGTCTTAGAATCCATTTTCATGGCCTGTACGAGATTTTTGAATGGACACGACTTGTAGTGACGGCCAGCGTCCGTAGGTATAAGTGTTACAAATTTTTAGCTTCAGAGGGAGGACAGGGATGATGCGTTGGCACTCCCCCATTTGTCCATTCAAACTAGCGCGCCTTTTTTTTTATTTTTGTCCACTATATTTCATTTTCTTTATATTATGAATGTTTTGTATTATATTAACAATTGAAAGCAAGTGGCCTAGTGGTAACCACATCAGCGCTCAAGGATCCAAAGGCTGGAGGTCAGGGGTTCGATCCCTACCTCCAGCAATTTGCCGTTTTTCTTATTTCTTTCAGGAAATCCAGTGTATGCGCATGCCAAGAGACCATCATGCTCCCTCACTAGCCAATGTGCCAGATGGCCAGATGGCCAGATCTGGTGGCCATCATTGGAGGTGCACCCAAGGGCTAAGTCAATGCTTGCATACAGGATCCAAAAAGTCACATGGGTCAACACAATTGAGCCTATATTCTTGCTTTCTGCACCTCCCAAATCAGGCCCATTCCCCTACCTTTCTTTATTTTATTTATTTACATTTAATTTGTTTAATTAATTATTAACCAATAGAACAATTTTCTTTTTATAAAAAAAAATCACCAAAAATATTTTTTACCCAATTAAATTTTAGAACTTTATTTTTTCATTAATAATTATTAACTAATTTAATTAGGATATTAATTACGCAACTTGAATTTATTTTTGCAAATATTTAAAACCAATTAGAAATTAAATAGGTTTTAACTTTAATTTAATTATTTTATTTTCTTTCCTAAAATATCAAAAACTCCAAAAATATGTCATTAATTATTTTTCATTAATCAATTTATTTAATAATTAATTTAGAATTTAATTTTAGGATTTAATTTCTTTTCTTAAAAATAAAAACAACAAAGCATTTTCTTTAACTAGGAGGGTCAAAACCCTAGTTTCACATTCGATCCAATTCACTCGCGCGATTTATTTTTCGTTATTCAATTATTTATGTATCTGCTCCCGGCTTGTAATAGTTTTAATAGGACATTTATTTATTTTTCCGCTTTTAAATTTCAAAGGGTTGCTTTTGGCAATGTAAATACCCGAAACCTTGTAATAGTTAATTTAAATTCCGCATTTAAATTCCGCAAATTATACAACTGTTAGATGTTTGGTAATAGGGTTTGCATGACAAGAATGAATGCTTAATCTTAAAATTGTTAGATCACCCTTAACATGTGCAAAGATAAGAATAACTGAAATCAACACACTCGCACATGCGCACTCCTAGGGTACACCCCACTTGGTTGCCTTCGTACATGGTCATTGAGTATAGGTTGTTTTAGAGGTCGCCCTCTTGTCTAAAAGATCATAGTTGCCTCAAAATGGTTGCCTCGGATATGGTTGCCTCGAATAAATGATCTAAGACATTAGGGTTACCACTAAGACATCCTAACATTGCTTTAGTGATCGTATGTCCCTCATTCGAATTGACCCTCAAACTCCAACGACGGTGCTACCTACTCACTAATAGTGGGATAGAATTGTCTAAAGGAAATTAGCATAGGACGATTCCTTTTTCGAGTAGGTATATTAGTTCTTAGATACTTGCTCATCCAAAACAAAACTTTTTCTCACACTTACACTTTTATAAACAAGTATTCAAAAACACTTCATTACACTCTTGAGGACATAAGCAAGAGTTTAATCGAAGTTAAAATAAAAACTTTTTCAAACCCACCAGCACAAAGAAAATAATTTTGAAAATGATGAGCAAGTACCTAAGATCCCGTAGATAACTACATATAGAAAGGATGCTAATACCTTCCCTTTCTATAATCTACCCCCGTACTCAGAAATATCTCGAAAAAGGAATTTTTCTATGATTTTTTCCTTTCTTTGTTGGATAAAATAAAATTCGGTGGCGACTCTTGCTTACCGCGACATTTTGCAAAAACAAACGCAAAACACAAACCAGCATTCCAAAAAACAGTCAGTTCTTCCCACCGTATCACAGAACTGGCGACTCTGCTGGGGACTTAATAAGTGGGGTGTACCTTAGGATTAGTTCATAATGTTTTCAATTGCTTGATTTGTATGCTTTATCTTTGTGGGTTTGAATCGGAGTTACTATAGATCCTAACCCAGATCTGGGGATACCCTTTAGGTAAGTAGCAATCGACTGTGAGGGAACTGTACGGTGTAGACCGATACAGTTGAAGCAGTAGCTACGTTGGTGTGGCACTTTAGGTTGTACCGTTATCCCTTGTGGCGCAACGAGGAGAATATCGGTCTGCTAAGGGGTCATTAAGCACCAACTAACCTTAGAACCTATAATTGACCAACTTGGCCATAGAAAAGTAGCAGTATGCTACACTCATTGAGACCAAACTCTCGCGATGATTCCGGCCGCAAGAAAAGGTTGCCAAACTAGAATTATGACCGATCGGGGGTGGTCAGTGATATTGAGATCCTCTAGAACCCGATTACTATTACTAGGACAGGTTGAACCAACTAAACTGAAAGAGGGTAGTACCTAAACTCCTTGCCAGCCTGAAATATAAGGGCTATCTGTGTGACTTGTTTGCCCTTATCATGTTTTCTATCTGTGAATACGTGTGATGTGTTTCTATCATGACATCATGCATCATGACATTGCATGCATATTGCATTGGACTAACCATTTCAAAGACCGATGAGATTCATCTTTGTTCTGTTTTGCAGATCATGGCATCTATGCGTAGAAACACTATTCGGACCAGCTTTGTACATATTCCTACTCAGCTTAAGGATTTGGTTTCCAAGGTTCCTGACATTTCCTCTTTTGACAGAAGACATGGGCACCTCCTCAGTCTAGTCACCTCCAAGTTGGATGAACAGATGATGAGTGTCTTATACCACTGCTTCACTTTTCCGGACTACCAATTGGTCCTTACTCTGGAGGAGTTCTCTGATCTACTTGGTATCTCTATTCTAGAGCAGACCCCATTTACATGTTGGGAGATAGCCCTTAAGCCAGAGGATGTTGCTACAATCCTACATCTGACAAAGGCTGAGGTAATGTCTAACTGGGAGACTCGGAGTGGGACAAAAGGCTTCTTGGCTAAATTCTTGGTTGATCAGGCTAATCAGTTCTGGGACAGTTTAGACTTTCAGGCTTTTGAAGACATCCTGGCTCTTCTCATTTATGGTTTGGTTCTGTTTCCAAATTCAGATTCCTTTGTTGACGTGAACGCGGTGAAGATTTTCATGTCCCGTAATCTAGTTCCCACTCTCTTGGGTGATATTCTGTACACTCTCTATGCCCGTACTGCTCGGAAGAGGGGAACCCTTATATGTTGTGCACCATTGCTGGCGAGGTGGTTTATTTCTCACCTCCCCAAATCAGTTTTGAAGAACAAGGAAGGCATGGGTTGGGCCTACAGAATTATGTCCCTTGCTCACACATACATCATTTGGACTACCAAAGACATGGAAGACGTAGCTATTATTGATCGTTGTGGGGAGTACCTCAATGTTCCATTGATGGGAATCAGAGGAGGGATCACCTATAACCCTTGTTTGGCCTTACGACAGTTTGGGCGTGCTAGGAGGGACGAGCCTCATGAGTTGCTACTTCCAAGCATTGTCTTTGACTTCCAAGGGGATAGTGAGGGACACTGCCGCAGGTTCATACGAGCTTGGAACAGGGTGCACAGGTCTGATCCGTACGAGCTAGGCGTGAAGACCTCTCTTCCAATGGAACCGTATCTCCAGTGGGTTCGTACACGTGCTCAAAAGTTGGGAATGTCGTACGAAGCCGTCTTACCAGTAATTATTGAGAGTGCTGATGAAGAAGGGGTTCCTCCTACCATCCTCCATCCATACATTCCTACCGGCATTGGAGCATTAAAGAGGTCCTGGATCCAGCTAAGAGAAGAACGTGATACTTACAGAGAAAAGTATCATGAGCAGGAGCGAAAGATCCTAAAGCTTACAAGGCAGCTGGAGAATGAGAAGGTCCTCAACGACTATGTCAGCACCAACGGAAAATGACCATGGGAGCGCTGATGTCTTTTGCTATTTCTAGCTTTGATTTACTTTTCAGTTTTTCTTTTTGTAAAGCCTTAAAGGCATTTGTCAAACATTGTTTCAAGTTCTTAATCTAATAAAAGTGTGTTTCATTTTGGTTTACGAATTTGAATCCTTAAAGTCTTTGAAATCATATCATATGCATTCCATTCCCATGCACCTCATTACAGGTACCCTTACAGGTCTCTTATCTTCTTCGCTGTTTATTTAAGCATATCATGTCTTCTGAAACATCAACTGATCAAGCTATCAAGGCTCTGCAAGCTCAGAACGCCCAGTTCCAGGAAATGTTCATGAACTTGGCCAAGGGTCAGCAAGATCTGAAGACTCTTATCTTGAAGGATAAGAGGAAGAAGAAGAAGAAGACGGTCCTCCTGAACATGGGTTACAGGTTTGGGAACAGGTTAAGATAGGATGTTGATTCATCTCACTCATCTAGAGGGGGAGAAAATCAAGAAGAAAGGAGGGCACCTAGCCCCGTGGTTTCTGACAACGAGGCTGATTTTGATGAAGACCAGTATCCTTCGGCTGAGGATAGGTTTAAGCAAATCAAAGACCGGTTGAGCGCAATGGAGGTCCAGAAAGTGCCTGGTCTGGACTTTGGAGATTTGGGTTTGTCATTTGGGGTGGTGATTCCCCACAAGTTTAAAGCACCAGTCTTTGCTAAATACGACGGGGTCTCCTACCCAAAGATGCACCTCCGCTCGTATGTTAGAAAGATTCAACCATACACTACTGATAAGAACCTTTGGATCCATTTATTTCAAGATAGTCTTTCAGGGACTCAACTTGAATGGTTTTACCAACTGGAAGGAGCTAGCGTCTGTAATTGGGAAGACCTTGCTGCTGCTTTCTACAAGCAGTACCAATACAATGCCGACCTCGCTCCCACGTGTACCCAACTTCAGGGTATGTCTATGGGTGCGAGCGAAGGTTTCAAGGACTACGCTAAGAAGTGGAGGGACCTTGCGGGAAGAGTACAACCCCCTCTAGCTGACATGGAGTTAGTAGATATGTTTCTTGGGACCTTGTCTGGTCCGTATTTCAACCATCTGATTGGAAGTTCATCGTCCGGGTTTACTGAGGTGATTATGACCGGGGAAAGAGTTAAGGCCGGTATCAAGAGCAGTAAGATACAGAAGGGTGCTTCATCAAGCACTGAAAAGAATCCTTTTAAGAAGGAATCCAGCGCAGTTTACAGCTCAAAGAGCCATAACCGACCTGAGCTCTGCCAAGCTGTCAATGCCGTTGTTATATCAAGACCCGTTGTTGCCCCATAACGCAAGATTCAACCAAGAGCCGAGAGGCCGCGAAGACAATTCACTCGGCTCAGTATGACCCTATCTCATATTCTGCCGCAGTTGTTAAAGACCAACTTGGTGATTCCGAAGGAAGCCCCGAAGAATCCCAATACAACATCACTGCTATACAATCCGAACGCCCGTTGTGCTTTTCACTCCGATAGCCCGGGGCATGATAGGAATGACTGCTGAGTCTTGAAGAATAAAGTACAGGATCTGATTGATGCTAAGGAGAAGGAGTTCGAAACGCCGAAAAAGCCTAATGTCATAACGGCACCCATGCCCAAACATGACGCGGGAGTGAATGCGATTGAAGATGATGATGAAGAGTTTGATATTGACAGCTGGATATACCCGACTGCTGATGGTGGACTAAGCAATTGGACAACAAAGGATTCTATGCCCGTTTATGTTATTACACAATAATGAGACTTTTGTTTTGAATTTATAATAGACAATTTTTAAACTTTACGGCCCAGTGTCTTAGCGGGGGCACCGTGGCTTTGTTTGTGAGGGCTTTAAATATGTCATGAGCATATATCATTAATAAAAGCATTGGACGTTTCTTGCATTTCAAATTATGCGCTCCTTGTTTTTATTTTCTATCTTGTAAAATAGCTATTTTACACACCCTCACATATACAGGTCTACATCCACTCTGGATCCTACTGATAATGACTCTGCTACTGCTGGTTATGACTTGGAAAGTCCGATCAACTTAGCCAAAGACGAAGGTGAAGATGACTGCGAAGTGCCTGGTGAACTTGCTAGGTTGCTACTTCAGGAAGAGAGGGCCATACAACCGCATGAGGAGCCCATGGAAACAGTAAATCTGGGTATAGAGATAGACAAGAAAGAGGTCGAGATCGGTGCAAATCTGGAGTCTAGTGTTAAGCAACGACTGATTCAGATGCTGTGTAACTACGTTGAGATATTTTCTTGGTCTTATGAAGATATGCTTGGGTTGGATACCGTTATTGTGGTTCATCGCCTGCCTACCAAGGAAGACTGTCCTCCAGTGAAACAGAAAGTTCATCGAATGCGCCCAGAGATGTCTGAGAAAATCAAGGCTGAAGTAATGAAACAATTTGATTCCGGTTTTCTAGCAGTTACTTCTTACCCACAGTGGGTGGCCAACGTGGTTCCAGTGGCGAAGAAGGACGGTAAGGTTCGAATGTGTGTTGACTATAGGGATCTGAACAGGGCAAGCCCCAAGAAAGATTTCCCTCTACCTCATATCGACGTTCTGGTTGACAACACTGCACAATATAAGGTCTTCTCCTTTATGGATGGTTTCTCCCGTTATAATCAGATTAAGATGGCTCCCGAAGACATGGAGAAGACAACCTTCGTTACTCAATGGGGTACCTTTTGCTACAAGGTCATGCCCTCCGGATTGAAGAATTCTGGGGAAACGTATCAGCGCGCCATGGTCGCTTTATCCATGACATGATCCATCATGAGATTGAGGTATACGTCGACGACATGATTACAAGATCCGAGACTGAGGAAGAACATCTTGACCACCTTAAGAAGTTATTTAACAAGTTGAGGTTGTACAAGCTGAGGTTAAACCGGAACAAGTGCACCTTCGGGGTGAGATCTGGTAAGCTGCTGGGTCTCATCGTAAACGATAAAGGTATTCAAGTGGATCCTGCAAAGGTGAAGGCTATACAGGAAATGCTAGCTCCCCGAACAGAAAAAGAAGTCATAGGCTTTCTGGGACGTCTGAACTACATTGCCCGATTCATCTCACACCTGACTGCTACTTGTGATCCAATCTTCAAGCTACTGAAGAAAGATTAAGTGGTAAGATGGAAAGATGAATGTCAAGCTGCTTTCGAAAGGATCAAAGAATATCTCCAAAAGCCACCCATTCTGATGCCTCCAGTTGAAGGGATACCTTTGATCTTATACTTGACAGTACTCGAAAATTCAATGGGGTGCATGCTGGGGCAGCATGACGAGTCTGGTCGAAAAGAGCATGCTATTTATTACCTTAGCAAAAAGTTTACCGGCTGTGAGACCCGATACTCACTGCTTGAGAAAACTTGCTACGCTTTGGCATGGGCTGCTCGTCGGCTGAGACAATATATGCTGACTCACACTACTCTATTGATATCAAAGATGGATCCAATCAAGTATATCTTCGAGAAGCCTGCCTTGTCCGAAAGAATAGCAAGATGGAAGATGATCTTGACTGAGTATGACATCCAGTACATGACCTAAAAAGCAATCAAGGGAAGTGTGTTGGCAGATCATTTGGCACATCAGGCAGTGGATGACTACCAATCTATGAACTTTGAATTCCCGGATGAGAATATCATGACAGTAGCCGACTGTGAAGAACCTGGACCGGATGAAGGACCTGAGCAAGGATCCTTATGGTCTATGTACTTTGATGGAGCTTCGAACGTTTTGGGTAATGGAATTGGCACCGTGATCATATCTCTTAAAGGCTCTCATACTCCGTTCATCGTCTGACTATGTTTCAACTGCACCAACAATATGGCGGAGTATGAAGCGTGCATCATGGGTCTTCGAGCAACAATTGACCTAAGGATTAAGTTCTTAAGTGTATTTGGAGATTCCGCTCTCGTGATCATTCAGATCAAAGGCGAGTGGGATATGAAACACCCAAATCTTATTCCCTACAAGGAGTATGTATTGACGTTGCTTCCACATTTCAAAGAGATAACCTTTGAACACTTCCCTAGAGAGGAGAATAAGTTGGCGAACGCGCTAGCTACAATGTCTTCTATGTTCAAAGTCAATTGGGACAACGAGGCTCCCCGGATTATCATTGAAAGGTTTGACGAACCTGCACATTGCTGTGACATTGAGACTGAAGAGGTAGTAGATAAACCCTGGTTTCACGAGGTAAAGAGGTATCTTGAGGCTCAGGAATACCCTGAGGGTGCATCTATTAATGATAAGAAGTTTCTGAGGAGGTTCGCGGCAAAGTTCTTCATCAGTAATGACATCCTTTACAAGCGTAACCATGATTCGACCTTATTGTGATGTATGGATAAGAACGAGGCAGAAAGGATCATGGTAGAGTTACATGAAGGTACTTTCGGAACTCATTCCAGTGGACATACCATGGCAAAGAAAATCCTTCGGGCAGGGTACTATTGGTCCACCATGGAAGCCGACTGTTATCAGCATTGTCGGACCTGTCACAAGTGCCAAGTCTATGCTGATAAGGTGCACATACCTCTAATTCCTATGAACGTCTTAACAGCCCCGTGGCCTTTTGCAATGTGGGGCATTGATATGATCAGCAAGATCAGACCTACTGCGTCCAATGGGCATCGTTTCATCCTGGTAGCAATTGATTACTTTACAAAGTGGGTTGAAGCAGCTTCCTTTGCTACTATAACCAAGAACGTCGTGGCACGGCTTATTCGGCACAATCTGATATGTCGATACGGTGTATCAGAGAGGATCATTACGGACAATGGTACTAATCTCAACAATAAAATGATCACTGAGCTCTGCAAGCAGTTCAAGATACAGCATCACAACTCTTCTCCCTACCGGCCGAAGATGAATGGGGCTATTGAATCGACTAATAAGAACATCAAGAAGATTGTGCAGAAGATGACGGTGACATTTAAAGACTGGCACGAGATGTTACCATTTGCTCTTCATGGGTACCGTACCTCAGCACGGACGTCAACAGGGGCAACTCCCTATTCCTTGGTATATGGCATGGAAGCTGTCTTGCCCATCGAATTTCAGATACCCTCTCTTCGGATTATTAAGGATGCAGGTTTGAGCGAAGATGACTGGATTCAGACCCGACCTGATCAGTTGAACTTAATCGACGAAAAGAGACTTACTGCTATTTGTCATGGTCAAACGTATAAAAAACGGATGATCAAGACATTTAAGAAGAAATTTAAACGACAAGAGTATCAAGTCAGGGATTTGGTGATCAAGCGCATCATCCTGCCTCAAGGTGATCCCAGGGGCAAATGGACCCATACTTACGAAGGGCTATTTGTGGTTAAGAACATTTTCTCAGGAGGAGCTATGATTCTAACCACCATGGATGATGACGACCTTCCTCACCCCGTCAATGCAGACATAGTGAAAAGATACTACGCATAAATCAAAGACCCGCTAGGTCGACTGGCCTAGGAAAAAATAAGGGCTTCCCAGCAAACCAAAAGGGTTCGAGCAAAAATAAGGGATGAAAATAAAAAAAACTGTACACCCGACAAGTCGAAAACCTGAAAAGGCGGCTTAGGTAAAAAAGGGTATCCCGGTGGACTGAAAACTCGAAAGGGCGGTCCAGGCAAAAATTAGGGATCAAAGCGTAACGCTATGTCTCGTTGGATCACCTTGCAACCAGAATTTGGTATCGACTATCATGCTCGGACGACACTAATCAATCTGATCTACCTTCAACCAAGTAGCAAAGTGATGAGATGCTCGAGGACATAAGGACAATAGCAGAGTTGGAACCCAGTGGGATTGTTCACATAGTTGTTTTGTTTTTTTCACAAATTGTATAAATTCTATTTGTTCGGCGGTGGTCTCTTACTAGGACGTCAGCCTCTTGTACAAAAATGCCTATTTACAGGCCAAACTTCAAAATCAATACAATTCATTTTCAGAGAATTTCAAACTGTTTTTCCTTTTTCTGTTTTGTTTTGCAAAGAACGTCCAATGTTCATTTTTGATATATGAATTTGACCTTAATTGCTGCTCATGAATATTTACATGCGAAACAAAAGACGATTACTCATAATATCAGAAACAGGGGCAATAAGAATTGTCCAATCTTTACAGTTGCTCTGTCCACCAGGTACAAGGTTAAATTCAGCTGAAGAGTATGGCTAAGGTACATTCACTCCCCACAGAGTAAGGAAAATATGGTAATGTTAACTCTCCCCAGTTGAGGCTCGCAATTGTGAATGAATCGGTAATATTCTCCCCAAGCAGAGTTTATCTACTATCAGCACTAAAAGGTCTCAATATTCCCCAGCGGAGTATAAAAATATTCCCCAGCGGAGTATATAAAATATCCCCAGTGGAGTTTGGAATTTTCCCGAGCGCAGCCTGAAAAAGCTTCCCCAGTGGAGTGTGGAGAATCATCCCCAGTAGACTTTGGAAGATTGTCCCCAGTAGAGTCTAAAAGGTTATCCCCAGCGGAAACAAAGAATTCAACTCTTTTCTCCAGCAGCTATCCGGGATTTATTTTCCCCAACTAAAAGCATCACATTTTCATACATCATGACACATGCATATACGCATCATACAACACAATCTCATTTATTTTGAGAACATCGTTGCTTGATACATATCATGCATTACATACAACTAACCTTTACCTTTCAGGAAAGATACGGTTAAATTCTCACAAAATTCAAAGCTATGAAGCTTGTTCCTCCATTGAATTACAGACAGGTTCCTAAATCTCAGCAGAGAAGTTTTCTCAGTTGAATTACGGGAAAGTTCTTAAATATCGACGAGGATGTTTCCCCCCAGTTGAATTACAGGCAAGTTCCTAAATCTCGACACCTCAGTTGAATTACGGGCCAGTTCCTAAATCTCGACACCTCAGTTGAATTACGGGCCAATTCCTAAATCTCGACACCTCAGTTGAATTACGGACGAGTTCCTAAATCTCGACACCTCAGTTGAATTACAAACGAGTTCCTTTCTCTCAACAAAGATTAGACTTTCCCAACGGAATCTTCCTCAACGACAGGTATACAAGCTCTCGCTAAGGAATCTTTTATGCGATCGACACTCCTTCAGATGGCATCTTTAAGCCCATCCCCTCGTCAGCAATCTCCAAGTGGCATCTGTAAGCCCATTCCCTACATCACAAGACAACTACCACTTCATGCGAGTGCAAATTTCTGGGCACTCTAGTTTTCAATCCTCTTCCACCTTCGGATCACGAAAGGCACGAAAGCCAATCTATATCCTCAGGTTTAAGAAGATTGAACAGGGGCAACTGTTGTACCCCAAAATTTTCCCTCCCATATTTCTCAAGATATTTCAAGAAAGATCCTCAAGTTGCTCAGGGTTGCTCAAGGATTGGTCAGACAAGCTCTCTCCTAAGGCAGTCTACCCCAAATTAGGGTTTCATGTTGCATCAAGATCCTTGAGTCCAAGTGACCCCAAGTGCTCACCAATGTCCTAATATGTTCTCAAGATCATCCATGTCAAGTTTCAAGCCTTGCAGGAAAAGTCAACTCAACTTTTACCAAGCATAACTTTCTCATACTCTATGAGAAATGACCCATCCAAATCTCATTTTGAAGAGGATGAAATTTTCTACAATCCATCTTCAGCTCCCAAGTTCAAAATATGCACTCACAAGAAGTTATGAATTTGGACATTATAGGTCATTTTGAAAAGTCAACAAAAACACCTTTTTTTGTCAAAGCTTCTAACTTGATCATGGAATATCAAAATGAGATTAGACCAAAAGGGTTGGTTAAAGGACATCTCCAGATTTCTAAAAAGTCCAAGAACACCTCCAAAGAGTCAAAATTGTGGAAGTTATGCATTGTTGAAGTTGGACTTTTTTGCAAAATTGCCAAAAATCAACTATCCCCAAAACTTCAAATTTTGCCAAATGGGCCCATTCTTTTTCACTTGTTTTGACGTGGCATTGTAGCCCAAGTGCTCCAGCATTGGCCATGTGTCCATATCATATTTTTATTAATTATTTTGATTTTATTTGAATTAATTTGATTTAAATCAAAATAAATCAAATAAAAATCCAAAAGCATTGATAACAAAGATTTTGTGGTGATTTCAGGTTTCATTATACAACTTGCCATCATCAAACTCGTATCAAGGCATAAGTGTACAAAAAGATGGGATTTGGATAAAATTTGGAAGTTTGTTAAAGGAAAATCAAATCCACATCAAAATCATTGAAAGAAGGAGATTTGGACAGGGTATTCAAACCTAATACATTGTGCAATACATAAGGGTCGTGTGGATTTCAAAATAAGGGTTGGAGATCAGTTATAGAGCACAAACAGAATTTGAAAAAATCAAGAAAAAGTGTGAGTTCGAAATCAATCCTAGAGGCAGTTTCAAGGCTTGGTGTTTGTCTCAATCTCTTCCTGGCAATCTCCACAAGCAAAAGCAAGCAAAACCACGCGTTTTTAAGCCTCCCAGTGCACTGTAAGTCGTCCACGGATTCACTAAATTCTTGAAATCAAAAAGCTTTATTCTTACATCCATTGTGTAAAATATTGGCATATTATTAATCTACACATCATTTGCAAGCTTTTGGTATTACTTGATTTCATTTATCTGACCTATATCATTGATCACCATTGCTAGGGTTTTGCATTTGTTTTAAGGGCTTTTTGTTTTAGGAAAAATTGGCCCTAATAATGGCCATGGTTGCAATCAGGAGGATGAGACGACCTCAACCATGGTCTTAGAATCCATTTTCATGGCCTGTATGAGATTTTTGAATGGACATGGCTTGTAGTGACGTCCAGCGTCCGTAGGTATTAGTGTTACAAATTTTTAGCTACGGAGGGAGGAAAGGGATGATGCGTTGGCACTCCCCCATTTGTCCATTCAAACCAGTGCGCCTTTTTTTATTTTTGTCCACTATATTTCATTTTCTTTATATTATGATTGTTTTGTATTATATTAATGATCGCACTAAATCGCACTATGTTTCTGGCTCAAATATCACATGTTTTCCTTAGTTTTTATTGTCATTTTCTCGTATTATGTTCCTTTTTCCTTTGTTTTCAGGATTCTTGTCATTTCAGAGCCTCCTGTGAAGAAACGAGCCAAAACGCCAAGAAATTAGGGTTTTTCAAGATATTCTGCACTTATGGCGTTCAGCACCGCGCTGGCTACAGGGAACGCGATGACGTGGCCCACTTTCACCCAGAGATCAACTGCCACGTTCCCATGATGTGGCGGTTCCAGGCACCGCGCCCGCGGCCACCCTCACCGCGCCCGCGGCCTTCACAAAAAGGTTCCCGCTCAAAAGAAGTTAAGGGGCATGCTGGTCCTTATGCACCTCAAAGTTCCTCTATAAATAGCTTTCGATTCTCATTCTTTAGTTTCATCCAAGCTTAGTACAATCTTAAGCCATATACTATCAGTTTCTGTAAAGTAATAATCTCTTCACATCGGGGAGTTATTGCGGTGTAGATTGAGTTGTAATCGAGTCTTGGAGCACTTTGGTTGAAGTTCATCATACCGACCTTACTTTTCCGTAGATTTGTATCAGATTTAAGTCTCCGACCGGAGCAAGGTTCTAATTTATTGCATTTCTTTATTTAATTTCTCTTATCATAGTCTACACGTTTTATAGACTTTAAATGCTCTTATCATAGTCTACACGTTTTATAGACTTTAAATGCTCTTATCATAGTCTACACGTTTTATAGACTTTAAATGCTCTTACCATAGTCTACACGTTTTATAGACTCGCACTTATTATGTCTGGCTAAACTATAAAGGTTAGGATGTAATGATTGTCATCGTGGTTGTGTTCCAATTATCATGCTAGTGAAAATACTCTGGGGATGTTTTGCTTCTAATTTAAGTCAATTGTGTTTTAATGTTTATTGGGTAAGATCGAAAGCCGTCCAAACTAATGATACGACTTGATTTTAACCAAACAAAAAGAGCGAGAGCCGTTGATTGGTTAAATAGGAATCATTGACCTTTTTAGAAAACGATTTTGAAACTATTTTCGGACGCGTTTGTAGGTTTGAAATCTGACTCTTGGTCAAAAGCCAAAAGTCTCTTTAAGTTAATCTTTCCAAGTAAGATCACTTTTCTGTTAAGTCAAAACTATCAATTTCTTAAAAATAGGTTTACCTCTTTAACGCGGAAGGCACCCTTTATATGTGACAATAAAGGAATTTAATTTAAAGAGTAAACTCGGTTCTTAGTAGTCAAAAGCTACAAGTTCCCGTTAAACTGATTCTTTGCTATCAATAGAAAATACTGCCCCATGAGTAGGTTCATCTACGCATGACCGGACCAATATCTGATTACATGATTTACATTCCAACCTGTCTTTTAAACTGTTATTTACCTCGCTCATTTACTTTGTACACTGCACTCACATCAATATTCTTGTTCGCCTTAGATAAGCACCTTAGCAATAGAGTTGATAGATTGACAATTGGTCTCTGTGGTTCGATAATCTTATATATTACTTCGATAGGCTGTACACTTGCAGTACTACATTTAGGCTATAAGTTACAGATTAAACCCCATCAAGTTTTTGGCGCCGTTGCCGGGGACCAACTTCGTCAAATTTTGTACCCTATTGTTATCCCGTTTAGACTAAGGCTATTCTAGCCGGTAGATGCGTAGAAATCGTAGCACCGGCAACCTAATAGATCCTTTAGTAGAACCTGAACGTTACGCTCGTGCCCGTCTTTTTATTCGCAAGATAAGAAGAGCTATGGCAGAAGATCGTAACCAAAGACCGCTCAAGGAATTCGCCCAACCATCTAACGAGGAACCTAGTTCTAGTATAGTAAACCCTGCTATAACTACCAACAACTTTGAACTAAAGCCCTCGTTACTACAATTAGTACAACAAAACCAATTCGCTGGTCTCGCTACCGAGAACCCGAACCAACATTTAAAGGTATTTATCCAGTTAGCTGACACCCTTAAGGCAAATGGAGCCACACCCGAAGCTATCCGATTAAGACTATTTCCTTTTTCCCTTAGAGGTAAAGCTCACGACTGGTTAGACGCCCTTCCAACTAACTCAATAACAACTTGGGAAGACCTTAGGAGAGCTTTTCTTGCGAGGTATTTTCCACCAAGCAAGACCGCTGTTCTTAGGAACCTGATCACTTGTTTCACCCAAAACCAAGGCGAATCACTTTTTGATGCCTGGGAGAGATATAAAGAACTTTTAAGAGCCTGTCCGCACCATGGCCTAGAGCAATGGTTAATCATACATACCTTCTATAATGGACTCCATTACAACACAAAGATGTCCATAGACGCTGCCGCTGGCGAAGCGTTGATGAACAAACCTTACCCTGACACTTGTGCCCTAATAGAGGACATGGCCCAAAACCACGCCCAGTGGGGATTAGAACGAGCGACAGTAGAGAAAAAGGAGAGCCATGGAGGAAAGCATGAGGTAAGTTACATGGACATGATTAATGCCAAGATGGACGCCCTAGCCTTGAGAGTCTAGAACATGTCTCAAAACCCAACCACAGTAGCAGCAATCCAATCGGAGTGCGAACTCTGTGGAACTCAAGGACATCAAACCGTTGACTGTAACCTTTTGAACGAATCAAGCTCAGACCAAGTTAACTATACTCAAGGGAACCCTTTCTCGAATACCTACAATCCTGGATGGAGGAACCACCCGAATTTCTCTTACAAAAACAACAACCCTATCCAAAATCCCGGACCTTCGAGACCTCAAGGATTCCAAACGCAAAAACAAAACCAACCTATGCAAATAGTACCCCCAAGACCAAACCTTAAAGAAACCATAGACACCTTTATTCAGGCTCAAACCCAGCAAAATAAGGAGTTTATGAACCAACACATTCACACGAACGAACTAGTTACTCAATTAGCAACCAAGTTTGACCAGATAATAACCCACACCAAAATGCTTGAGACTCAGATTTCCCAAGTAGCCCAAAACACCTCTGTACAAGTTGCACCTGGAGGACAATTCCCTGGACAAACTCAACCAAATCCAAAAGGCCAAGCAAATTCTATCACATTAAGAAATGGAACTGCTTATGAAGGGCCTAGAAATCCTAACTTAAGCACATCAGAAAAACCTATGGAAAATGCTACGCCCAAAGACCAGGTGGAGGAACCAGAGAAACCAGAAAAGCAATCAAAACCAGAAGTAGAGAAAAACACTCAACAACATTATAAACCACCTATTCCATTCCCACAGAGGCTGAAAAACACCAAAGTAGAAAACCAGTACCAAAAGTTTATTAAGGTAATAGAGAAACTCCATGTTGAGATTCCCTTTACTGAAGCTATAACCCAGATACCATCATATGCTAAGTTTTTGAAAGATATTTTGACCAATAAACGGCGACTCGATGATCCCAAGCCTTTAGAATGTCATTTTATATCCGAAAATAAACTCGCCAAGAAAGATAAAGACCCTGGAAGCTTTTCTATCCCTTGCATCCTAGGCAACCATATGATAGACAAAGCATTTTTAGACCTAGGAGCAAGCGTAAGTCTGATGCCTCTGGCCGTCTGTAAGAGGTTAAAATTAGGAGAACTTCAACCTACTAAGATGTCTTTACAACTAGCTAATAGATCTGTCAAATATCCCATGGGTATTTTAGAAGACATACCTGTCAAGATTGGTCAGTTGTACATTCCGACCGACTTTGTCGTAATGGATATCAAAGAAGATGAAGACATCCCAATCCTCTTAGGAAGACCCTTCCTATCGACCGCCAGAGCTATAATAGATGTTAAGAAAGGGAAACTGACTTTCGAGGTAGGAGATGAAAAGATTGAGTTCATTTTATCAAAGTTTCTAATGGCACCAGTGATAGGAGATGCGTGTTATGCCATCGACATCATTGATGAATGTGTAAATGAGCTCGAACAAAACGAATTCTTAACCAAATTACCATCAACCCCTATTTTAGAGGATGACGGATTTGAGAGTATCGAACCGTACATTGACGACAATCTTTTCGAATGCTTAGCTCTTACCCATGACCTTATGCCACGTACTGAGAAAACCACTATAGAACTTAAGGAACTACCCAAGAATCTAAGATATGAGTTTTTGGATGAGGAGATGAATAGACCTGTTATAATTAGCGCCACTCTAAACCAAATAGAAACAAATCAACTATTAGATACCTTGCGAAAATATCCCTCAGCTTTAGGGTATAAAGTTTCAGATTTAAGAGGTATAAGCCCATCCGTATGCATGCATCGGATTATGCTAGAAAAAGATTCAAAACCCTCAAGAGAACATCAAAGGAGAATAAACCCTATCATGAGTGATGTAGTCAAGAAAGAAGTTCTTAAGTTATTAGAAGCTGGTATCATATACCAAATTTCGGATAGTGAATGGGTAAGCCCAGTCCATGTGGTACCCAAGAAAGGAGGTATCACTGTTCTGAAAAATGAGAAAGGTGAGCATGTGGCAAAACGAACAGAAGGAGGATGGCGTATGTGTATAGATTACAGAAGGTTGAATAAGGCAACGAGAAAAGACCATTTCCCTCTCCCATTTATAGATCAGATGCTTGAACGTCTAGCAAGACACTCATGTTTCTGCTATCTTGATGGGTATTCGGGGTTTTTCCAAATCCCTATTCACCCAGAGGACCAAGAAAAAACCACATTTACCTGCCCTTATGGAACATTCGCTTATAGACGAATGCCCTTTGGACTCTGTAATGCACCTGCCACTTTCCAACGTTGTATGATGTCAATTTTCGCAGACTACCTAGATGGAATTATGGAAGTATTTATGGACGATTTTTCAGTGTGTGGGTTTGATTTCAAAAACTGCCTCTCGAACTTGGAGAAAATCTTAAAAAGATGTGTGGAAGTAAACCTTGTGTTGAATTGGGAAAAGTGCCACTTTATGGTAAGTGAAGGGATAGTCTTGGGACACATTATTTCTGAAAGAGGTATAGAAGTAGATAAGGCCAAGATAGAAGTTATAGAAAACTTAAACCCACCTAAGACCGTTAGGGAAATAAGAAGTTTCCTAGGACATGCCGGGTTCTACCGACGTTTCATCAAGAATTTTTCCGCAATAACTAAACCTTTAACTAACTTATTGATGAAGGATGTCGAGTTTGAATTCGACCAAAAATGTCTTGAGGCCTTCGAAGTTTTAAAGCAAGCTCTTATTTCAGCACCTATCATAAGACCACCTGATTGGACACAACCCTTTGAAATCATGTGCGATGCTAGTGATTTCGCTGTAGGAGCTGTACTAGGGCAAAGAAAAGACAAAAAACTGCATGCAATTTACTACGCTAGTAGAACACTAGACGCTGCCCAGCTAAATTATACAACCACAGAAAAAGAATTGCTAGCCGTAGTTTTTGCTATTGATAAATTTCGATCTTATTTGGTGGGAGCAAAAATAATAGTATACACAGATCATGCAGCAATCCGGTACTTGTTAAGTAAGAAAGATGCTAAGCCTAGATTGCTCAGATGGGTACTTTTACTCCAAGAATTTGACTTGGATATTAAGGATAAAAAAGGAGGTGAAAACTTAGTAGCTGATCATCTCTCTAGGTTAGAACACCTTAAGCCTGAACTTATACCTATAGACGATCACTCTACTTATGAAAGATTAATAGCTGGGATAAACTCAACTGAAGAAAAGACCTATGAGGAAATCTCAACCATGAACAACATACCATGGTACGCATATATTGTGAATTATCTAGCCGCTGATATCATACCCCCTGACTTAAGCTACCAACAGAAGAAGAAGTTTTTTAGAGATGTTAAACACTTCTTTTGGGATGAACCCCTCCTATTCAAAAGAGGAATAGATAATATATTCCGACGATGTGTGCCGGAGGAAGAAGTAGGCAATGTCATTAAACATTGTCATGCTTCACCTTATGGTGGACATGCAAGCACGTCTAAAACATGCGCCAAAATATTTCAAGCAGGTTTTTATTGGCCTACTGTATGGCGCGATGTCCACACTTACATTACAAAATGTGACCGATGCCAACGCACTGGGAACATCTCAAGACGTGATGAAATGCCTTTAAGTAACATCCAAGAAGTGGAAATATTTGATGTCTGGGGTATAGATTTCATGGGACCTTTTCCTTCCTCAATGGGTAACAAGTATATCCTAGTAGCTGTCGATTATGTCTCAAAGTGGATCGAAGCTGTTGCATTACCCACAAACGATACCAAGGTAGTTATCAAACTGTTTAAGAATATTATTTTTCCTAGGTTTGGAACCCCGAGGTTAGTCATAAGTGATGGAGGATCGCATTTTATATCTAAGATATTTGATAAGCTTCTAAGTAAATACGGAGTAAAACATAGAGTAGCATCACCATATCACCCGCAAACCAGTGGCCAAGTAGAGGTATCGAATAGGGAGATTAAGCAGATCCTAGAAAAAACCGTATCACTATCCAGAAAAGACTGGTCTGGAAAACTCAAAGACGCCTTATGGGCTTATAGAACAGCTTATAAAACCCCTATTGGAACAACTCCTTATCAATTGGTTTATGGAAAGTCCTGTCATTTACCCTTCGAACTAGAACATAAAGCCTATTGGGCTATTAAATCCTTGAATCTAGATTACCTGAAAGCCGGAGAAAAACGTATCCTGGACATTCACAAGCTAGAAGAGCTTCGCTTGAATGCCTATGAGAATGCCATCATATATAAGGAAAGAACCAAGATGTGGCATGATAAAAAAATCATCAAGAAAGATTTCAACATTGGTGATCCTGTTCTCCTATTTAACTCAAGGTTACGACTTTTTCCTGGTAAGCTTCGTTCAAGATGGACAGGTCCATTTGAAGTGTCAAAAGTTCTAAAGTCTGGAGCAGTAGAAATCAAAAACAATTCATGTGCTCCATTTGTGGTAAATGGACAAAGACTGAAGCTCTACAAAGGAGGCGATTTGCCTGTTGACTACTCTAGTCATATTCTTATAGACCCACCAATACCTACATAAAGTAAGATCTAATCGTCAAGCTAAACGACGTTAAACAAGCGCTGCATGGGAGGCAACCCATGGTTTATTCTTTTTATTTTATTTTTATTTTAGTAATTTATATATTTTTTCTGGACTAATTTCTTGTGTTTATATTTTCAGGATGCATTACCCCGATGGTATGGTTGTGATTTTCAGAGATGAAGCACAAAAGGCCCGATTTGCTACCTTATCTGCTAGACCTATGGTACCCACTAGGTACCCCGATCAGAGCTGCATGGAGGCACTCGGGATTGAGCCAAGTATTCAGTATCTATGCAACCAACTTAGCTGGGATTCTTATGCTGATGATGTCCACAAAACCTACAGGAACCTTACTCTGGAGTTTCTTAGCTCTATGGACTATAACCCACGAGTGGGTGAAGGAGATGAGCGAGGACGCCTGAGTTTCAGATTGTTTGGCACCGAGTATACCCTGACTACCAAAGAATTTGGGGATTTGCTTGGTTTCCAAACTGGACCGACCGCTATCACTGAGTTCCCATTGAGTTGCTACATGGACAGAGATATTGATAAATTTTGGCAGGACATTACTGATAGAGCCAGCCTTGACCCCTCTACCCAGCTGTCCCGGAAGATCCATAACCCGGCCTTCCGATACTTCGAGATGATCCTGTGCCACACTTTCTTTGGGAGGAGTTACTGTGACCACTTGGTCACCGCTGAGGAGATCCTTTTCCTATACTGTGCTAGTCAGTCCAGACCTATAGCTAGTGGAGGTTTTCTGATAGAGAGCCTCGAGCAGACTGCTCGATCCGCTGTAGGGCTCATTCATTCCGGAGGGAATGTGACACAGATAGCTTCTGCTTTGGGTTTGGACAGTATGATAGCACAGCTGACCCCATACTGTGGATATACTTTTCTGGATTTAGACTTTTGCATGGATCGTGGATTCATGAGGAGGGCCTCTTTCCACCCATATCGGTACAGATTGCTTATCAATGACCAGACAGTTTACACCTTCACAATGCCAGACCCTCAGATGACTTGTGTTTCCAACTCTGCTAATTGGAACTATTCTGTAGAAGGTTGGGGTGAGATATCAGAGTACACTCCAGAATACATTCCTGCTTCCGAAGATCTCACTCCAGATTACACCCCTGCTTCCGAAGATCCCACTCAGGACTACACTCCTGCTCCCGAGGACTCCACTCCGGATCACACATCCCGACCCGAGGTTACACGCACTACTGTTCTTACTAATAACCTCAGCTTGCAGGAACCTGATATTCGCACTCTATTGACTGCTATGCGCACTGAGATAACCACTCTCCGCAATGAGGTGGCTGACCTTCATTTGCAGTTGGAAGTGAATGATGTTACCTTTGCTGGTGAGTTAGATGAATTAGCTCACGAGGTGGCAGAGATTCGACGCCAGCTGACTGAGCTGCGTGGCCCAGGCACTCCTGCAGAGCATCCTACCGGTTGGCAATAGATCTGTATTGTTCACAAGATATCTAGTTTCAGTATTATTAGTATTATGTTGATTTCCTTTTCAGACTCATTTTTATTTTGCATTCTCTGTTTCCTGCGTTGTTGATATTTATTTTGATGACCCAATGTCCGTACCTATATCTATATATATATATGCATATGTTTTATTTATTTACTAATATTTTTGTTTTTTCTGGTCACCATAGTTTTAATATAAAAATAAAATAAATATACATGTGTATATGTATTCACGTACATATATGCACATTTATAAGAAAAATAGGTACACCTCCAGAAATTGAAGCTAATGGCGAGGAAGAAAAAGCCCAATGGAAAGAAAGCCAGGCCAGCCCAACTGACCTCGACCTCACCACGCCCGCGGTAGGCCCTGCCGCGCCCGCGGTGACGCAACGGTCACCTAACGGCTAGTAGCTCGTTTTTCCCCCCATTTTACCACTTTTTCTATTTCCAATCCCATTTTCTTCCATTTTTAACCCACTTTATTACCCATACCAACCCACTACATTTATTTCCATTATTTTCATCATAAATATTTACAACCACCATTTTCTTTCTTCCCTTCCTATAAATACCCCCCACTATTTCATTTTCTTCCTCACACCTTCATTACTTCTACATCCCATTCTTTCTCTCTATTCATCCACAAGAAAATCCTATGGAATATCACGGTTACATTTTGCGTGGTGGTCAAGCCGGAGAAAGGCAACTAAAGCGGCTTGAAAAATTGCTGACAACACCAATACACTCTACCAAGTATATCGATGAAAACTGTCTATATTCATTAGGTATATACCATAGTGTATTCTTCCTTCTAGATAAAATAGGTATGCATGATATTTTTGCTACTCAAGCACCAACCTACCCTAGGCTGACGTTCGAGTTTTTAAGTTCTTTAATTTATAACGTCTCCCCTAACACTGCTAGCACCGTAGGTGGAGTCAAATTTAGAATGTTTAATGTCGAATATGATTACTCCACTGACGGTCTAGCCGCCATGTTAGGATTGCCTTATGGGGATGGTGCCATTTGTGAAGCACCTTTAGACACGGATTGGGCATTTGAAGCATTTTGGGCCAGAATTACTAAACAAAATGCAACATCTTTTGATGGCCTTCTTGCTTCTCACATCCACAATCCTGCCCTTCGTGTCTTTAGATTTCTTTTAGCATCCACCATCTTTGCTCGGGAAAACCCAAACAAGGTGAATGCTAAAGAATTAATTATCATGCAGAGCTGCCTCACAGACACCAAAGTTAATCCCGTCCCATTCATGATTGCCCACATGCACCATGTTTTAAGAAAAGGTGGGCCGATTTCCTTTGGTGGACTGATTACCACTATTGCCCGTGCCATAGGATTGGATACGGAACTTGCTACCCTAGAACCACTTCCTCCTCGGATTGCAAATCTTAAATTTTTCAGGGATATGCGTTTATGCAAGACGAGGAAGGAAGGTGGTTACTTCCTCATGGTTGGAGGTGCTGCTATACCCAGTATTGTTATGCCTTGCACCCGTCGTACTGATATTAGATTTGAGCGTAACTGGACCTACGATCTCAACGCTCCTGCTTTTATTGGTCCGTTACCCCCAAATCTACCTTTAAATGAGGGTAACAACACTGATGATGAGTACGATTTCCAAACAGAGGAACCACCCCATTTTTCACCACCACACACGACACCTTCTACCTCTAACCCACATGCAGGTACAGCTCCTAGTTTCCATGTCACTGAGGACATGTGGCATGAGCATATGGCCCGAGAGGCCCAGAGGGACACCCTCCTTGCTACCTTGCAGCAACAGGCGGCCGACAACATGGCCTTCATGCAAGCGTCCCAAGAACAAAATGCTAGCTCTCTGCGCACTATTATGGAAAGTCAGCTGGCTTTTCAGAGAGAACAACACCTACACCAGACCACATACGCTCGTCACTTCCAATTGATGGAGGCAACCCAAGGCACCCTCATTGGTAGGACCCAAGAGCTACAGGCGGCAAATGCCGCCTTGTCAGAGCGATTGGAGCAACTTGTTTTGGACCGAGATAGCCGCCGTCGCAGCCGTAGCCGCCGTTCCGGTCGTACCAACCAGGATGATGAAGGTCCTAGTGGCCCCCACTAGTGTTTTCAGGTACCTCCTCCTACCTTATTTTGGAACATTGAGGACAATGTCTGATTTAAGTGTGGGAGGAGCATTTATCGCTTTTATTTCCCGTTTTTCGCTTTTATTTTTCGCTTTTATTTCCCGTTTTTCCTGCTTTTATTTCCCTTCTGCATTTTTCTTTTTATATATTCGTAGTTAATAAAATGCATGTGATAGGCGAGTCTTTCTGCGTAGTGTACCCCTTCATTTCCCCCATCCTTTAGACTTACAAATTTTTCGCTTTTCAAAGATTTATGGTTGTTTTTTAGGATTTGGGCTATGAGACAGGTCTTAGATAGGGTCTGTTTCTCGGACACTCACTTTTTGAAAAATTCGTTATCATTTTTACACCATAAGCTTTTTTTTATATATTTAGATTAGATCCTTTCTCCTCAATATGCTATGATTTTGAATAAAACTGTACAAATAGGTCTTCAAGTAGTTTATCTTACCAGTCAGCTCCGGCCTAAGCATGCTCTAAGTGTGGGATCGATGAATATAAGTGGATGATCTCTATTTTGCCTTAAAAGTTATAAAATAAAGTATGAATACGACTACGAGTTGGGTGATCCTCACAAAGATTACTCAACTCAAGAAAGTTGTAAGCACTAACAAAAACAAAGAAAAAATATATATATAAGGCATATCTGTTGTAGTTGGTTCAGAGGTATCTGGTGCTGAACTTGGTAGGGCGGACTACGGTCCGATCCCCCGCAACTGCAAATGGGTAAAATAAAAAGGGATTAAACCAACTCTTGTACCAGAATCCCATCACTTGAGATCAGAGTCACTAACCGGTCACTACACCATGAGTATGTACGGATAACTGGCTTAATGTGATTGCGCCTGAATGAAAAAGGACCTCGTAAAAAAGGGAAGTCTTAGCATAGTAAGGATATTAGGATCGATCTGTATACTTATGAGGTTTATGTCCGCATTTCTGCGAGTAGTGTAATTACGATACCTTTGATTCAGATTGTCAGTGCCTCACAACACACCCTTACTCGGACTTAGAAGCCCTCTTTGCCCAAAACCTGTATACACCATAATTTTCTTTCATCTACTTTTAAGAGTTGTTGCTTGAGGACAAGCAAAGGTCTAAGCGTGGGAGGATTTGATCACACTAAATCGCACTATGTTTCTGGCTCAAATATCATATGTTTTCCTTAGTTTTTATTGTCATTTTCTCGTATTATGTTCCTTTTTCCTTTGTTTTCAGGATTCTTGTCATTTCAGAGCCTCCTGTGAAGAAACGAGCCAAAACGCCAAGAAATTAGGGTTTTTCAAGATATTCTGCACTTATGGCGTTCAGCACCGCGCTGGCTACAGGGAACGCGATGACGTGGCCCACTTTCACCCAGAGATCAACTGCCACGTTCCCATGATGTGGCGGTTCCAGGCACCGCGCCCGCGGCCACCCTCACCGCGCCCGCGGCCTTCACAAAAAGGTTCCCGCTCAAAAGAAGTTAAGGGGCATGCTGGTCCTTACGCACCTCAAAGTTCCTCTATAAATAGCTTTCGATTCTCATTCTTTAGTTTCATCCAAGCTTATTACAATCTTAAGCCATATACTATCAGTTTCTGTAAAGTAATAATCTCTTCACATCGGGGAGTTATTGCGGTGTAGATTGAGTTGTAATCGAGTCTTGGAGCACTTTGGTTGAAGTTCATCATACCGGCCTTACTTTTCCGTAGATTTGTATCAGATTCAAGTCTCCGACCGGAGCAAGGTTCTAATTTATTGCATTTCTTTATTTAATTGCTCTTATCATAGTCTACACGTTTTATAGACTTTAAATGCTCTTATCATAGTCTACACGTTTTATAGACTTTAAATGCTCTTATCATAGTCTACACGTTTTATAGACTTTAAATGCTCTTATCATAGTCTACACGTTTTATAGACTTTAAATGCTCTTATCATAGTCTACACGTTTTATAGACTTTAAATGCTCTTACCATAGTCTACACGTTTTATAGACTCGCACTTATTATGTCTGGCTAAACTATAAAGGTTAGGATGTAATGATTGTCATCGTGGTTGTGTTCCAATTATCATGCTAGTGAAAATACTCTGGGGA
Organism: Vicia faba; assembly: GCA_948472305.1. Classification (NCBI taxonomy): domain Eukaryota; kingdom Viridiplantae; phylum Streptophyta; class Magnoliopsida; order Fabales; family Fabaceae; genus Vicia; species Vicia faba. Next base: position 855,052,901 of record OX451739.1, read on the forward strand.
TGTTTTGCTTCTAATTTAAGTCAATTGTGTTTTAATGTTTATTGGGTAAGATCGAAAGCCGTCCAAACTAATGATACGACTTGATTATTATTTAACCAAACAAAAAGAGCGAGAGCCGTTGATTGGTTAAATATGAATCATTGACCTTTTTAGAAAACGATTTTGAAACTATTTTCGGACGCGTTTGTAGGTTTGAAATCTGACTCTTGGTCAAAAGCCAAAAGTCTCTTTAAGTTAATCTTTCCAAGTAAGATCACTTTTCTGTTAAGTCAAAACTATCAATTTCTTAAAAATAGGTTTACCTCTTTAACGCGGAAGGCACCCTTTATATGTGACAATAAAGTAATTTAATTTAAAGAGTAAACTCGGTTCTTAGTAGTCAAAAGCTACAAGTTCCCGTTAAACTGATTCTTTGCTATCAATAGAAAATACTGCCCCATGAGTAGGTTCATCTACGCATGACCGGACCAATATCTGATTACATGATTTACATTCCAACCTGTCTTTTAAACTGTTATTTACCTCGCTCATTTACTTTGTACACTACACTCACATCAATATTCTTGTTCGCCTTAGATAAGCACCTTAGCAATAGAGTTGATAGATTGACAATTGGTCTCTGTGGTTCGATAATCTTATATATTACTTCGATAGGCTGTACACTTGCAGTACTACATTTAGGCTATACGTTACAGATTAAACCCCATCAATTAACAATTGAAAGCAAGTGGCCTAGTGGTAACAACATCAGCGCTCAAGGATCCAAAGGCTGGAGGTCTGGGGTTCGATCCCTGCCTCTAGCAATTTTCCATTTTTCTTATTTCTTTCAGGAAATCCAGTGTATGCGCATGCCAAGAGACCATCATGCTCCCTCACTAGCCAGTCTGCCAGATGGCCAGACCTGGTGGCCATCATTGGAGGTGCACCCAAGGGCTAAGTCAATGCTTGCATACAAGATCCAAAAAGTCATATGGGTCAGTACAATTGGGCATATAATCTTGCTTTCTGCACCTCCCAAATCAGGCCCATTCCTCTACCTTTCTTTATTTTATTTATTTGCATTTAATTTGTTTAATTAATTATTAACCAATAGAACAATTTTCTTTTTATAAAAAAAAATCACCAAAAATATTTTTTACCCAATTAAATTTTAGAACTTTATTTTTTCATTAATAAATATTAACTAATTTAATTAGGATATTAATTAGGCAACTTTAATTTATTTTTGCAAATATTTAAAATCAATTAGAAATTAAATAGGTTTTAACTTTAATTTAATTATTTTATTTTCTTTCCTAAAATATCAAAAACTCCAAAAATATGTCATTAATTATTTTTCATTAATCAATTTATTTAATAATTAATTTAGCATTTAATTTTAGGATTTAATTTCTTTTCTTAAAAATAAACACAACAAAGCATTTTCTTTAACTAGGAGGGTCAAAACCCTACTTTCATATTCGATCCAATTCACTCGCGCGATTTATTTTTCCTTATTCAATTATTGATGTATCTGCTCCCGGCTTGTAATAGTTTTGATAGGACATTTATTTATTTTTCCGCTTTTAAATTTCAAAGGGTTATTTTTGGCGATGTAAATACCCGACGCCTTGTAATAGTTAATTTAAATTCCGCATTTTAATTCCACAAATTATACAACTGTTAGATGTTTGGTAATAGGGTTTGCATGACAAGAATGAATGCTTAATCTTAAAATGGTTAGATCACCCTTAACATGTGCAAAGATAAGAATAACTGAAATCAACACACTCGCACATACGCACTCCTAGGGTACACCCCACTTGGTTGCCTTTGTACACGGTCATTGAGTATAGGTTGTTTTAGAGGTCGCCCTCTTGTCTAAAAGATCATAGTTTCCTCAAAATGGTTGCCTCGGATATCGTTGCCTCAAATAAATGATCTAAGACATTAGTGTTACCACTAAGACATCCTAACTTTGCTTTAGTGATTGTATGTCCCTCATTCGAATTGACCCTCAAACTCCAACGACGGTGCTACCTAGTCACTAATAGTGGGATAGAATTGTCTAAAGGAAATTAGCATAGAACGATTCCTTTTTCGAGTAGGTAGATTAGTTCTTAGATACTTGCTCATCCAAAACAAAACTTTTTCTCACACTTACACTTTTATAAACAAGTTTTCAAAAACACTTCATTACACTCTTGAGGACAGAAGCAATAGTTAAATCGAAGTTAAAATAAAAACTTTTTAAAACCAACAACACAAAGAAAACAATTTTGAAAATGATGAGCAAGTACCTAAGAGCCCGTAGATAACTATGGATAGAAAGGGTGCTAATACCTTCCCTTTCTATAATCTACCTCCCGTACTCAGAAATATCTCGAAAAAGGAATTTTTATGTGCTTTTTTCCTTTCCTTGTTGGATAAAATAAAAGTCGGTCGCGACTCTTGCTTGCCGCAACATTTTGCGAAAACAAACGCAAAACGTCAACCAACATTCCAAAAAACAGTCAGTTCTTCCCACCGTATCACAATGTCTGTTGTACCCCAAAATTTTCCCTCTCATTTTATCAACATTTCTCAACACAAGACTATTGGAACTCAAGATCAAGCTAGGGTTTGCTCTTCTCAAGACATCTCCTTGCACTGTTGACCTAAATTAGGGTTTGAGTTTGCACAGGGATTTTTTGACTTACAATTCCCAAAGTGACTTTCATACTTCATGTTGGACTCATAAGTTTATCCATACCAAGTTTCAAGCCTTGAATCAAATTTTTGCCCAGTCAATTGGACAGTTGACCTAGAAATCAACTATATTGGGGAAAAAGTCAACTGTGGCCAATTTACAGTCAAAACTCATGAATTTTGACCCACATCAATATTATGAACTCATATGAACCATTTGATCAAGTTTGGACCATAATTCCACAAGAAATTTGATCAGATCACCAAAAGGGCAAAATGGTCATTTTTAGGGTTTTGACTGTACAAAGGAAATTTTTGACTTTTTGACCTAGCCAATGGAAATTCAAGCTCAACCAAGGACTCAAGGGCTCAATGGCATCATATTGACCTATCCAACAAGTTCAAAAGATCTCAAATGCATGTGATTGACAGATGAATTTTTCAGTCAACTAATCAAAACTTGACTGTACACTAAAAAGTCAAACTTTGACTTTTTGGTCAAAATCAAGTGCCAAGGGTCATTTTTCATCAAGATGTGTAAAATTATGAAACTTGTTCATCAAGAAACCCGAAATTGCAAATTAGGGTTTGAAATTGAAAAATTTCATAACTTAGAATTTTTCTAAGTTATGAAATTTTCTTAATTTTTCCTAAATTTGCCCCACGTTTTCACCATGATGCAAATGGATTCAAACCAAAACTTACAACATGAAAGTTGTAGTCCTCCAAAAAGTCTACAACTTTGATTCTCAAAGTTTTCTCAAAAGAAGCTTGGATCTCAAGTTATGATTTTTGGAACAAGGGTCCCTAAAACTTTTAACTTAGTGAAATTTTACCCTAATTTAGGCAGGATTTTGACCTATCTTCTTGGCCATTTTTCACATAGTTCCACTTGGAGTCTAAATTTGTATTTCAAAGATGGATTATAGAGAATGTTGCAAGTTTCGAAATTGTCCAAGAACTCCTCAAACACATTTGTGGTTAGGAATAATCGAATGCTTGAAGTTGGCAAAAACTCACGTTGTATCCATGGCAAATTCATGTTCACTCAAGTGGCATTTTCAAACCAGCATGCTTTGTACTAGTTTGCAGGCCTCTAAACCATTTCACACTCCTTAATTTAATGCAAATCCATCAGTCTAATCTTTTGTTTTGGCCATTTGGATATTGTACACAAGATTAGGCCTTAAGTAGAAAAGGCAAATTCCCATTTTTGCAAAAGTGTGCTTTATGTCAAACCATGATCTTTGAGTATAGAGCCAAGATCTCAGAAGCCAAATCAAATCCACAAATTGCAGGGACCAAGAGGATTGTATGCAGCATATTTGATGGCTTGTACAGGCCTGTAATCACAACTTCCATTTTTCTTGCTTCAAGAAGAAGAAACAACTTGAAAACCAGTCCATGCTAGCTTACACAAACATTTCAAACATCTCTCACACAACCCTTTGAGCCAGAAACACGAGTGCTTGAGCCTCAAAACCTCCCATAGCCAGAAATCACACTTCTTTGGCAAAACAGGGCAGGTGCTACAACTTGAGTGCCATAGCTCATTTGGCTCGTGCGTTTTGCCCCTTTTTACTTTAAACACCTTCCATTCAACTCACTCAAGCTATCCCAAACCTCCATTAACAACTGTAACTCCATTTACAGTGTTCACCATTTTCATTTCAAGCTTGTGCTGGTTGAGTTCTAGAGGCTGATTCAGGGATATTCAAGGCAAGCTAGCTATTGGAAAAGATTAAGTGAAGTTCAGGCAAGCTACCAGACACCTCAAAACTTGTTGAGAAGCACTGCATTGCCCTACACGAATCCGACTGAAACAGATTTTCTTCACTTTCTATCTCTATTTAGGAACATTTAACCTTAGGTTTGTAAATAAAAAATGTAGTATTCATTGCTAGGAAGCCATACATATGCTCAGCTTTCATGTATATTAAGTGTGCTAGGAGAATTTCATCCATGAACATGCTGAAAAAACTAAATCAGATTTTAGGGCCAGAGAAATTCTCTCTGGTCTTTGAGAGTTAGGATTAGTTGTTTATATGGTTAGAATCGTATTGAAATTCTCTACAAGTTTGATGTTGTGAGTTTTTGCAAAAGATCACGTATACAAGATCTAGCATTTAAACCAGGCGCGTGCGTTTTTCAGTCTGGAGGAAGAAGATGAAGTTAGCTTGGCCTGGGCTTGGCCTGGCTTGCTTCTAACACCTCCCACTTTCATTTTTGTACCCCCTGGCCCAATTTCTTATATTTTTACATTTTTGCATTTTTGTTTTCTTTTCTGATTTTGTTTATTTATTTCCAAATATAAAAAATACCTAAAAAATATTTTCATAATTTTTTACATTTATTTAGCATTTTATTTTAATTTTTTAAATATAAAAAACATTTTAAATACTTTTGTATTATTTACTTAAACTTGAAAATAATATGTAAATCATACTTTTATTTTTATTTCTTATTTTTATTCACACTGAAAATATTATTAAAAATATAATTTATTTTTGTACATATATAATTTTATTTTATTAAATACTTAGAATAAAAATACAAAAATATTACATTTTTATTTTTATTATTATTTATACTAAAAAATGCTTTTTATAAGTATATTTTATTTTTACACATATTAACATATTTTATTATATATAAATAATATATAGTATTTATTTTCTTAAAGAAATTAGGGTTTACCCTTAAACAAATAAAATTAATTTTTTATATATAATTTTTACATTAAAAATACTTTTACATACATAGATAAATAAAAAGCTTTTTGCATAATTTATTTATTTATTTGATATATTTATTTATTTTGATCATTTAAATATTGTCCATTTAATATTTATGCAATTAAATTCAATTTGGATGTAATAGTAAACTAGGGTTTATATTTCTTGTCAAATACCCCATTCAAAAATTGTACCCCCATCCCCATAATCATGTTGTAATAGCTTAGAATTTAAATTCTCGCACTTTACGCTTTTAATTATGCCATGATTAGAGAATTAGGGTTTGTATGCAAAAATCCAAATTAACAAGTAGCTTGACCTAATCAAAGACAAAAATGCATGAAAATCAAACACAATACACACTTGCACTCCTAGGGTTACAATCCACTTGTTGCCTTCAAAAATGGGCCATGTTATGCATGTTGGGTACTTTGGCAAAACAAAAACAAAACAAAAGATCATAGTCCCTCGATGACGCTATCTTGGTTGCCTAAACAAAAATGATCAAGTCCCTCAAGAAAATTGCCAAAGATACTTGACACCATTGCTATCATGGTCTATACGATGACCCACGCCTGTCCCGTTTAACATCCTAACACAAGTTTGTTCACCAAAATGCAATGGTGAAACGACATTGTCAAAAGGGTTAAAAACATAAGAAAGATCTTTGAGTAAAATAGGGTAGATAGCTCTTAGTTACTTGATCAAAAAGCTTGCAAAAAAACATCCTTGTTATTTTCAAAACACACTTCACAACACAATTTCAAAACATTTCCCAAAAAAAAACATTGAAATCTTTTCAAAAGACAAAAACCCCTTTGTATACATTCAAACAAGAATCATTACAAAGGTTGCCACAACGATGGCCTCTTTTCAAAGCATCTTTCAAAACCACACATAAAGCACAATTTCAAACAATTGGAAAAGCAAATAAAGTGATCTAAACAAGTAACTAAGAGCCCATGGATAACCATGGATGAAAAGGGTGCTTGCACCTTCCCTTTTCATAATCTACTCCCCGAACCCAAGAAAACATCTCAAAGGTCTTTCCTGTGCTTTTTGACCTTTCCTTAGGATAAAATAAAAAGTCGGTGGCGACTCTTGCTAAACCGAAACATTTGCGAACACAAACGCAAAACCTCAAGTCAGTTCTCCCACCGTATCACAGAACTGGCGACTCTGCTGGGGAAAATTCTAAAAGTGGAGTAACCTTAGGGTTTAGATCACCTTTGCATGCTTATCTTGTTTGCTTTGATTGCTTTACATTTGGTTCTCTTGTTTGGGCTTGAAATCCTCTACCCGGATTTGGGAAACATTCATAGGTAAATAGAAATACGTTGTGGAACTTGTGCGGGGTATACCAACATGGTTGAAGCAATAACTATGTTAGTGCAACATATTTGTGAGTACCAATAGCCTTTGAGTCAATCAAAGAGAATACAGGGCCGCTGAGTGATGTCATGAAGCACTAATGAACTCTTAGAACCTTACTTGACCATCTTGGCTTTATTAGGGGTAGTGAGATGACCGGCTTTGGTGCAGTCCGAAGTTGGTAGATACTCGATACTACACTCATTGAGGGTTGTTTTCTTGGAATATTTTGGTAGCCAGTTAAGTGGCTAAACCAAAACAATGAACACAGAAAATAATCCAGTGATATTGAGCTTCTTAGAACCCAATTACTATTTATAGGACAGGTTGAGCCAACTAACTTCAAGAGGGTACTTACCTATGAAACCTCATGCAAGCCTGAAACTAGGATCTTGTGTGATTTGCTTGTACATGTGCTTGTGCATACATCATGAACATCATAAAGCATCATATGCATTCACTAAACATTTCAAGGGTTCGGATCTTCATCTTTGTTCTTGTTTTGTAGGTCATGGAATCTCTTCGTAGGAAAACAATTCAAATCAACCTTGTGAGAATCCCTCCTCAACTCAAGGAGCTTACTTCCAAAATTCTAGAGAATTCTCCTTTCAGTGAAAGACATGGTAGACTTCTCAACTTGGTCAACTCCAACATTGAAGAGGACATGGTGAAAGTTTTCTTCTAGTTCTTTGACCCCCTACACCATTGCTTTACATTCCCTGATTACCAACTAGTACCTACTTTGGAGGAATTTTCTCAACTCCTGAGAATTCCTATTCTCCATCAACTACCCTACAACGGTACGGAAAGAGAACCAAAGCCTGAAGATGTTGCTCAAGCATTACACTTGCAACCATATGATATCAAAGTACATTGGGAAACCAGAAGTGGTGTCAAGGGTTTCTTGGAAAAGTTTCTGTTTGAGAAGGCACAAGACTGCTGGAATTCTCTAGATCTACAAGCTTTTGAAGAGATTGTGGCACTCCTCATCTATGGGTTAGTCTTGTTTCCAAACCCTGATCAGCTTATAAATGTGAACGCTGTCAAAATTTTCATATCTCGGAATCCTATGCCTACATTGCTTGGGGACATCCTACACTCATTTTACACACGAACAATGAGGAAAAAAGGTGTTCTCATGTGTTGTACTCCTCTTCTAGCAAGGTGGTTTATTTCTCACCTTCCCCAAACAGTTTTGAAGAATGAGCAGGGTTTAAGGTGGTCACAACGGTTGATGACCCTCACACATTCTGATGTTCATTGGTGTCCTCGATCCATAGAAAATGTCATCATCATTGATCGTTGTGGAGAATTACCTAATGTCCCTTTAGTTCGCATTACGGGAGGCATTACCTACAACCCCTGTTTAGCTCTAAGGCAGTTTGGATATGCCCGGAGGGGTGGCCCTCATGATATGCTGATTCCTGACCTAGTTTTTGACTTCGACAACGATGCGCAAGGGCTTCGACAAAGGTTTATCCGAGCTTGGAGGATTCCTAACAAGGTGGATAGTAAGACACTGGGGCACAAGAATTCCATCCCCCTTGAGCCTTATCTCAAGTGGGTACGAACCCGCGCCCAGAGTCTTATGATGCCATACCCCCACATTCTCCCTGTGATCAAAGAGCCTGTTATGGAAGGAGAGATTCCATACACCCTCATACATCCAGACATGCCAACATCATTGGAAAAATTACAAAAGAGTTGGATCCAGCTCAAGGAAGAACGAAATACTTTTGAAGCCAGCTTCTATGCAAGTGAGAATAAGGTTTTGGAACTTACCCTCCCACTTCATGAAGAGGAGACTCTCAACACTTACATCGCGCCAAAGAGGATGCGCAATGTCTTTTTACATTAAGAATTTTGTAATATTTTGCCCATGGGGCATTTATGTACTAACAAATTTCTTCTTAATATGACGTGTGTTCTTTTTGTTTGCAACAAATTTGAATTTCTGAATCCTTGAATGCATTACATGAATAACATATCATTCATCATATGCATAAACAGGTCTTCACACCAGGTTTCCTTATCTTTATGCTGTTTATTTCAGCAAGATGGATTTGGAGCAGACGGTTAAGGATCTGGAAGCACAAAATTCGCAATTCCAGCAACTCCTCATGACCTTTGCAAAGGGTCAAGAGGACCTTAAAGCACTGTTGGAGAAAGATAAAGAGAAAAAGAAGAAAAGGACCGGTATGGCCACTATGGGAAGAAGGTTTGAAAACCAGGCTAGAAAAGTTCTCGAGTTCCCCTCGACGTCTAATGAAGGGATTGGTAAAGGAAAAGGAGCTGCGATGCCTTCCGAATCTGAAGTTGAAGAAGAGGAAGAGGAAGAGGATGAAGATTACTCCGAACAACAATATCCCCCGGCGGATGATAAGTATAAAAATCTTGAGGATCGGTTGGCAGCCATGGAGTTGCAAAGGGTTCCCGGGTTAGATTTCTAAGAACTAGGGTTGGTCGCTGGGATCGTCATTCCTCCCAAGTTCACAGTATCTACATTTGCTAAGTATGAAGGTTTGTCCTGTCCAAAGATGCATATGAGATCCTACGTCAGAAAGATCCAACCTCACTCCTCTGATAAGGATCTTTGGGTCCACTTTTTTCAAGATAGCTTGTCAGGCACACAATTGGTCTGGTTCTATCAACTTGAGAGATCTGATGTTCACAACTTGGAAGACTTAGCTGCTGCTTTCTACCGACAATACCAATACAATGCAGATTTAGCGCCTACTCGTACTCAGTTACAAAGTATGGGTATGGCCTCTAATGAGGGATTTAAGGAGTATGCCCAGAAGTGGCAGGACTTGGCTGGAAGGGTGCAACCACCATTGTCGGATAGAGAGCTGGTTGACATGTTTTTAGGGACTCTGTCAGGTCCATTCTTCAATCATTTAATCGGGAGTTCATCTGCAGGATTCACCGAATTAATTTTGACCGGTGAAAGGGTCGAAGCTAGCATTAAAAGTGGTAAAATTCAAAAGGATGCCTCTGATTCCACTGCTGTTAAGAAGACCTTCCCAGCCAAGAAAGAAGCTTCTACTGTTTATTCTCAGAAAAGTCAAGGAAGAACGGAGCACCGACCAACGGTGGGGGTTGTGATGATCCAAAACTCTTCAACCGATCAACCTCACACCAATCAACCAAGAGTTAATCAGCAAAGGGTAGAAAGGCCACAACGATAATTCACCCGAATTAACATGACACCCACTCAAGTCCTCCCTCATCTGTTAAAGTTGAACCTTACCAACTTGAAAGAAGCGCCGAAAAACCCTAATACCTCTTCTCCTTATTATCACTCCAATGCAAATTGTGCATACCACTAGGATAGTGTAGGGCATGATACCAACAACTGTTGTGCTCTTAAAAACAAGATCCAAGACTTGATAGACGCCAAGGAGGTAAAATTTGATGCGCCCAAAAAGCCGAATGTGATTTCTGCCCTAATGCCGAAGCACCGTCATAATGTCCATGCCGTTATGGAAGATCTTCATGTCACCACCGTTAATGAATTAATGACTCCGTTACCAGTGATTAAAGTGAATTTGATGAAAGCCGGGATATTCCCAGGTTGTGTAAAAGACTGTTACTTCTGTTCAAACTTGTAAGCTGATTGCCCACTATTAAAATCAGGCATCCAACGCCTGATGGATACCCAAGAGATCCTCTTTCAAAAGACTCCTGTTGATACTATCACTCATGTTACTCCTGATGCCTTTGATACTCCAACCAATGACATTGCCATAATAACCATCTCCGACGATCTTTCCAAGACCTGCAAAAGGCCTGTTAAGATTACGCCTGATCCTAAGTTTGTGCCATTGAAAATTACCATGCCGGGGCCTGTCCCGTATAAATCTAACAAGACAATACCATGAAACTACGGAGGAGAAGTCTTCTACCATGGTATCAAGCAGATTGAATCAGTCCAAGAGAATTCCGATGATGAAACCCCTGATATAGGGAATATTGCGGGAACGAGCAAGATAACTTGCAGCAGAAGGATCTTCTCTCCGGAGATTGCTCCTCCACGAGAAGTCTTCGGACCCTCGAGAGTTTCTGTGCCTGTCAAGCCATCTGTGCAAAGCCCGGTAATTGAAGAACTTGATGCTCCTGAAGTTAGACCCTCTGATGTTACTACCAAAGGTAAGGGGATACTAGAAGCGCCTGTCAGGACGAAGGCTCAAACTGTGGTTATCCCCGAAACCACCCAGAAAGAGATGGAAGAAATCTTAAAGATAATCAAGAAGAGCGACTACGATGTCGTGGAGCAGCTAGGGCAGACCCCTTCAAAAATATCCATGATGGCTCTCTTACTCTACTCTGAGGCTCATGCTAAAGCCTTGATCAAATTTCTAAAGACGGCACACGTGCCTCAAGAAACTTCTGCTGACCATTTTCAAGAGTGCGTGGCTAGCCTTACTGCCGATAATGGCCTTGGTTTTTCTGACGCTGATTTGACTCCTAAGGGAAGGAAGCACAACGACGTGCTGCATGTCTCGGTAGAATGCAGAGGGACCACACTTGCCCATGTTCTGGTTGACACTGGTTCATCTTTAAATATGCTACCAAAGAAGGCATTGGACATACTGGACTGTGAAGGTTTGACCCTAAAGCCCAGTAACATCATTGTTAGAGCCTTCGACAGTTCTAAAAGGATGGTTCACGGAGAAGTGGATATTCCAATCAAAGTGGGCACAACAATTTTCAACTCTACCTTTTATGTGATGGACATCCGTCCTTCATATTCATGCTTGTTGGGAAGGCCGTGGATCCACAATGCTGGGGCAGTCAGTTCCTCTCTGCACCAAATGCTAAAGTACCCAGTTCAGGGTAAGATTATAATGGTGCACAGTGAGGAATAGAACATGATAAGTCACCTTAACTCCTTCCGCTATGTGGAGTTATATGGCGAATTCATAGAAACGCCTTTCCCACATTTTGAAGAAGTTTCTTCCGAAGTCGCGGTTGCGAAGACAATGATTGATGTGCCTATCGTTTCCAAGCCTGTGTCTAGAATGGCATCCCTCAAAGATGCCGAGGCCATAATCAAAGAAGGAAGGAGTACAGTGTGGGGGCAACTGCCTGATTTTCCTCACAAGACGGACAAGTTCGAATTAGGTTTTACTGCTGCTGGCCAGAAAGCTGTGCGTTGCTCCCGGGCTGGAGGACCACCCTTAAAAATCACTCACCATGGAATTAATGCCTTATAAGATGATGATGAAGAAGGCAACTTTGAAGATTGGATCTTTCCAACCGTTGAAGGAGGATTAAGAAACTGGGAAGCGAAAGAATTCATTCCCATCACTTTCATCAACCAGTAATTTATCTTTGAACAATTTCCTATTTTGGTCTGTAATAATTAAACAATTCGTACACTATTTTCACCTTATGCCTTACCCGGGGCATATAGGTCCATTTGTAAGGGCTTGATTTCTTCATTATCATATGCCATTTTTAAGTGAATCATTGGACGTTTTCATCTATAAACTGTTGTGTTCATTTTCTTTCCTTTTACATTTTGTTTTGTTTAAGGATGGCTATCCCTTACACACACCCACACTCATAAAATACAGGTACCCATCCATTCCGGATTCCATGGGTAACTATTCTGCTTTAGCCTTCGGTGACTCTGAAGATTTGGTCAATCAAGCCGAGTACGAAGGTGATGAAGACTGTGAAGTTCTTGGAGAGTTAGCCAGACTTTTGCAACAAGAAGAGAGGGCTATTCTGCCCCATGAGGAGTTGCTAGAAACCATCAATCTAGGAACAGAGGAAGACAAGAAAGAGGTTAAGGTGGGTGACAACCTGGAGCCAAGTGTCAAAGAGCGTCTAGTTCAGCTGTTGAACGAATATGTTGAGATCTTTGCCTGGTCCTATAAAGACATGCCGGGACTAGATACAAATATTGTGGTTCACCGTCTCCCTACAAGAGAAGACTGTCCACCGATCAAATAAAAAGTCCGCCGGATGAGGCTCGACATGTCTGAAAAGATTAAAGCTGAGGTAATGAAGCAATTCAATGTTGGCTTTCTGGCTGTTACTTCCTATCCACAATGGGTTGCTAACATTATGCCCGTGCCTAAGAAGGACGGCAAAGTCAGAATGTGTGTGGACTATCGGGACTTAAACAAGGCTAGCCCTAAAGATGATTTTCAACTACCACACATTGACATCTTGGTTGACAATACAGCTCAACACAAGGTATTTTCCTTCATGGATGGATTCTCGGGATACAACCAGGTCAAAATGGCCCCCGAAGACATGGAGAAGACTACTTTTGTTATGCAGTGGGGTACCTTCTGCTACAAAGTGATGCCATTTGGACTGAAGAATGTCGGGGCAACCTATCAGCGAGCCATGGTAGCTTTGTTTCATGATATGATACATCATGAGATCGAAGTCTACGTAGACAACATGATAGCTCGTTCACAGACAGAAGAAGAACACCTTGATCATCTGCAAAAGCTGTTTGTCAGATTGAAGGAATATAAGCTCAGAATGAATCCTGGCAAGTGCACTTTTGGAGTCAGGTCTGGTAAACTTTTGGGATTTATCGTCAGCAATAAAGGCATTGAGGTTGATCCTTCTAAAGTCAAAGCTATACAAGAAATGCCTGCCCCCCGCACTGAAAAGGAGGTTAGAGGTTTCTTGGGACGCTTAAACTATATTGCGAGGTTCATCTCTCACCTAACATCTACCTGTGAGCCAATCTTCAAGCTATTGAAGAAAGATCAGGTGGTTGAATGGAACAATGATTGTTAAGTTTCTTTTGATAAAATCAAGGAGTATTTGCTGGAACCTCCTATCTTGATGCCACCCGTCGAAGGAAGACCTTTGATTATGTATCTGACTGTTTTGAATAACTCAATGGGGTGCGTACTGGGCCAACATGACGAGTTTGGTCGAAAAGAGCATGCCATTTATTACCTTAGCAAAAAGTTTACCGACTGTGAGACTCGCTACTCACTGCTCGAGAAAACTTGCTGGGCTTTGGTATGGGCTGCTCGTCGGCTGAGGCAGTATATGTTGACACATACCACTTTGCTAATTTCTAAAATGGATCCAATTAAGTATATCTTCGAGAAGCCTGCTTTATCTGGAAGAATCGCTAGATGGAAAATGATCCTGACTGAGTATGATATCTAGTACACAACCCAAAAAGCTATAAAGGGGAGTGTACTAGCTTACCATCTAGCTCATCAAGCCGTCGAAGATTACCAATCTATGAGATTCAACTTCCCTGACGAGGACATCATGACATTGGACAACATTGAAGGTAACATACCGTATGACGGACCTGAACAAGGATCCCGATGGACCATGTACTTTGATGGTGCTTCAAATGCACTTGGCAATGGTATCGGCGTGGTACTTATCTCCCCAGAAGGTTTCCATACGCCTTTCATTGCAAGACTCTATTTCAGTTGCACCAACAATATGGCCGAATACGAAGCTTGTATCTTTGGTCTCAAGGCTGCAATTGACCTAGGAATCAAATCTTTGGTCGTATTTGGGGACTCAGCTTTGGTTATCAGTCAAATCAAAGGAGAGTGGGATACTAAACATCCTAATCTTATCCCATACAAAGAACATGTCTTGACATTGTTGCCTCATTTCGAGCAGATTACTTTCGAGCACTTCCCGCGAGAAGAAAATCAGCTAGCAGATGCTCTGGCTACAATGTCTTCCATGTTTAAACTCAACTGGGATAATGAGGCTCCCCAGATCACCATCGAACGAATGGACGAACCTGTGCACTGTCATGAGATTAATACCGAAGAAGTAGTGGAACAACCCTGGTTTCATGAAATCAAAAGGTATCTCCAGACTCGAGAATACCCTGAAGGAGCTTCCGTCAATGACAAAAAGTTCTTAAGGAGATTTGCTGCCAAGTTCTTCCTGAGCAATGGTATCCTATATAAGCGCAACCATGATTGTGTTCTACTTCGTTGTGTGGACAAGGTTGAAGCAGAGTTGATCATGACCGAAATTCATAGTGGCACATTTGGCACCCACCTAAGCGGACATAGGATGGCTAAGAAGATTCTAAGGGCAGGCTACTACTGGTCAACCATGGAAGCTGATTGTCATCAACATTCCCGTACTTGTCACAAATGCCAAGTTTATGCTGACAAGGTACATATTCCTCCTGTTCCTCTCAACGTTCTAACGACTCCTTGGCCATTCGCAATGTGGGGAATCGACATGATTGGAGAGATTAAGCCCATAACATCCAATGGACATTGCTTCATCTTGGTGGCTATTGATTATTTTACCAAGTGGGTCGAAGCCGCTTCCTACGCCTCCATTACAAAGAATGTGGTTGCCCGTTTCATCAAGTAGAATCTCATATGCCGGTATGGTATCCCTGACAGGATAATCACGGAAAACGGTACAAACTTGAATAACACAGTGATCATCGCTCTTTGCGAGCAGTTCAAGATTCAACATCACAATTCATCTCCCTATCGGCCAAAGATGAACTGTGATGTTGAAGCCGCGAACAAAAATATCAAGAAGATCATTCAAAAGATGACAATCACCTACAAGGATTGGCATGAGATGTTGCCGTTTGCTCTGCACGGATATCGTACCACGGCGCGTACTTCGACTGGGGTAACCCCCTTTTCTTTGGTATATGGCATGGAGGCCGTTTTACCTATGGAAGTTCAGATTCCTTCCTTAAGGATTATGAAGGATGTTGGATTAAGTGAAGACGATTGGATTCAGACCCGGCTTGATCAACTTAATTTGATCGACGAAAAGCGACTTACTGCTGTTTGTCATGGTCATATGTATCAAAAACGGATGATCAAGGCTTTCGACAAGAAAGTCAGGCATCAGGTATATCAAGTTGAAGATCTTGTAATCAAGCGGATTATCTTGCCGCAAAGTGATCCCAGGGGAAAATGGACTCCTACTTATGAAGGACCATTTGTGATCAAGAACATCTTTTCTGGTGGGGCAATGATTCTGACCACCATGGACGGTGACGACTTGCCGCACCCTACGAACGCAAACATAGTCAGAAGATACTACGCATAAAATGACCCGACAAGTAGAAAACCCGAAAGGGAGACTTGGGAAAAAATGGGCATCCCGGTGAATCGAAAACCCGAAAGGGCGGTTCAGGCAAAAATTAGGGATAAATAAAAAAAATATGTACACCCGGCAAGTTGAAAACCCGAAAGGGCGACTTGGGCAAAAAAGGGTTTCCCGGTGGATCGAAAACTTGAAAGGGCGATCCAGCAAAAGTTAGGGAATCAAAGCGTATGACTATGTCTCGTCGGATCACTTTAAGGATAATCTCTTCACCAACAAGCTCCAAGCTTCTGATCAATCCAATCATCGGAGGACTAAGAAGCGAATGGACAAGATACTTAGAGTTGTGAAGGCTATAGCAGAATGGGAACCCCATGGAATTATTACACATAGCCATCTTTCTTTTTGTATAAATTTTTTCAACATTCTCTTACTAGGATGTCTGTCTCCTTTGTACAAAGATACTTACAAAAGTTAATACAAAAATACTTCAAAGTGCAGAAATTTGCTTGCCTTTACTTTCTTTTTACACTTATGTTTTATTTGAAAACATCCAATGGTTTGTTAAATAGGCATATGCATTTGAATATAATCACTGCTTACAAATAAAATGAAATGAGAAAGGATAATTACTGGTAGGTCGAAAGGGTAGAAAACATATTTAGGCTATTCCAGAAGAAATCCCCTACAGTATGTCATTCAGATCCTCAACAAAGCTAAAACCTTGAGGTACGTATCCCCAATGGAGTTAAATTTTAAAATTCCCATCAGAGTTAAGTCTCTAAACTCCCGATCCCCAGTGGAGCCCGAAAACTTTAAACTACGGACCCTCAACAAAGATGAAACCTTCTTCTCCAGCGGAGTCAAATTTCCAACTATCAATCCCCAGCGGGAACCATTCAGTTTTCCCCAACTTCCCCAGCAGGTTACCTTAAAAAGTCTAAGAATTAACCAGATAACCGTTAACTTTTTGTCTCATCCCCAACTAAGAGGGATCCCCAGTAGATTGGCATACACCCAAGCTCCTGATTTTCCCGGCAAAATAAACACTCTTCCCACAGAGTTATTTCCCAACAGAACAAAGATTCTAGTTCTTGTTTCTCCATTTGAAGCCTCCCAGATTTTAATTCCCCAGTAGAGGTCGTCAGATTTTTCCTTATTTCCCCAGGAAAGTCATGAAGGATTCTCATTCCCCGCAAAAGTTGTCAAAGCTCTTGTTAATCCCCACAAATCACCAAGGATTTTCAATCCCCGGCAATGGTCCAAGGATTTCTCATTCTCAACAATCAAAAATTTTTGGAATCCCCAACATCGGTCAAGGATTTACTTTCCAGGGCAGCAATCAAAGATTTCATTATCTCCAGCTATTAAGGATTTATTTTCCTCAGCAAGACAGCTAATCAGCTTACATGCATATCCATTACATTCATGGAACACATTTTATTGCATCATACATATCATGCAACATAACTTTGTGTTTTAGATAACATTTTACCCTTTTCAGGATAAGATTAAAAAGCTATCTTTAATAACTATTCAGAGATTTCAGATACAATATGGATACACCCCCAGACACGGCGGTCATTCTATCACTCATTCAGAATTTCAAGTCAAGATGCAGTGTGGATACACCCTAGACACGGTGGCCATTCTATTTCTCATTCAGATTCAACTATCAACTTCAAGTTCAGATACACTCCAGACACGGAAGTCATTATGTCACTTGTCTAGATCCCAGTTACAATACAGATATACTCCAGACACGGAAGTCATTCTGCTACTCATACAGATCTCAACTTCAGATACAATCCAGATACGCTCCAGACACGGTTTCCATTCTGTCACTCATTCGGAATTTATCCCCAGCACATAGATGCTCCATACACAGATCTTTCTCTGTTACCCATTCAGAATAGAGATACACTCTAGACACGACAATCATTCTGATATTCATTCAAGAATCAATTACAGTTACAGCTCGGATAAGCTCTAGACACGGACGCCATTCCCTTGCTCATACGAAACCAGTCTCCAGATACAACTCATATACGTTCCAAATACGGATACCATTCTGATGTTCATTCTAATAATTTTCAACAAATATTTTTTGGTTGGCATCTCTAAGCCCATCTCCAGCAAGATTCTACCATCTCCAAATGGCATATTTAAGCCCATTCCCTCAGATACATTTTGGACGAGTGCAAATTTACGGGCACTTTAGTGTCCAATCCTCTTTTACCTTTGAGTCACGAAAGGCAAACTTGCCAATCTAACTCTTCAGGTTCAAGAAGATTGAACAGGGGAAGCTGTTGTACCCCAAAATTTTCCCTCTCATTTTATCAACATTTCTATCCACAAGACTATTGGAACTCAAGATCAAGCTAGGGTTTGCTCTTCTCAAGACATCTCCTTGCACTGTTGACCTAAATTAGGGTTTGAGTTTGCACAGGGATTTTTTGACTTACAATGCCCAAAGTGACTTTCACACTTCATGTTTGTCTCATAAGTTTGTCCATACCAAGTTTCAAGCCTTGAATCAAATTTTTGCCCAGTCAATTGGATAGTTGACCTAAAAATCAACTGTATTGGGGAAAAAGTCAACTGTGGCCAATTTACAGTCAAACCTCATGAATTTTGACCCACATCAACATTATGAACTCATATGAACCATTTGATCAAGTTTGGACCACAATTCCACAAGAAATTTGATCAGATCACCAAAAGGGCAAAATGGTCATTTTTAGGGTTTTGACTATACAAAGGAAATTTCTGACTTTTTGACCTAGCCAATGGAAATTCAAGCTCAACCAAGGACTCAAGGGCTCAATGGCATCATCTTGACCTATCCAACAAGTTCAAAAGATCTCAAATGCATGGGATTGACAGATGAATTTTTCAGTCAACTGATCAAAACTTAACTGTACACTGAAAAGTCAAACTTTGACTTTTTGGTCAAAATTAAGTGCCAAGGGTCATTTTTAATTAAGATGGGTCAAATTATGAAACTTGTTCATCAAGAAACCCAAAATTGCAAATTAGGGTTTGAAATTGAAAATTTTCATCTTAGAATTTTTCTAAGTTATGAAATCTTCTTAATTTTTCCTAACTTTGCTCCACATTTTCACCATGATGAAAATGGATTCAAACAAAACTTACAACATGAAAGTTGTAGTACTCCATAAAGTCTACAAATTTTATTCACAAAGTTTTCTCAAAAGAAGCTTGGATCTCAAGTTATGATTTTTGGAACAAGGGTCCCTAAAACTTTTAACTTAGTGAAATTTTACCCTAATTTAGGCAGGATTTTGACCTATATTCTTGGCCATTTTTCACATAGTTCCACTTGGAGTATCAAGTTGTATTTCAAAGATGGATTATAGATAATGTTTCAAGCTTTCCTAATTGTCCAAGAACCCCTCAAACACATTTGTGGTTAGGGAGAATCGAATGCTTGAAGTTGGCAAAAACTCACTTTGTATCCATGGAAAATTCATGTTCACTCAAGTGGAATTTTCAAACCAGCATGCTTTGTACTAGTTTGCAGGCCTCTAAACCATTTCACACTCCTTAATTTAATGCAAATCCATCAGTCTAAGATTTTGTTTTGGCCATTTGGATATTGTACACAAGATTAGGCCTTAAGTAGAAAACGGCAAATTCCCATTTTTGCAAAAGTGTGCTTTATGTCAAACCATGATCTTTGAGTATAGAGCCAAGATCTCAGAAGCCAAATCAAATCCACAAGTTGCAGAGACCAAGAGGATTGTATGCAACATATTTGATGGCTTGTACAAGCCTGTAATCACAACTTCCATTTTTCTTGCTCCAAGAAGAAGAAACTTGTCAAAATCCTCACAACTTGAAAACCAGTCCATGCTAGCTCACACAAACATTTCAAACATCTCTCACACAACCCTTTGAGCCAGAAACACGAGTGCTTGAGCCTCAAAACCTCCAATATCCAGAAATCACACTTCTTTGGCAAAACAAGGCATGTGCTGCAACTTGAGTGCCATAGCTCATTTGGCTCGTGCGTTTTGCCCCTTTTTGCTTCAAACACCTTCCATTCAAGTCACTCAAGCTATCCCAAACCTCCATTACCAACTGTAACTCCATTTACAATGTTCACCATTTTCATTTCAAGCTTGTGCAGGTTGAGTTCTAGAGGCTGATTCAGGGACATTCAAGGCAAGCTAGCTATTGGAAAAGATCAACTGAAGTTCAGGCAAGCTACCAGACACCTCAAAACTTGTTGAGAAGCATTGCATTGCCCTACACGAATCCAACTAAAACAGGTTTTTCTTCACGTTCTATCTCTCTATTTAGGAACATTTAGCCTTAGGTTTGTGAATAAAAAATGTAGTATTCATTGCTAGGAAGCCATACATATGCTCAACTTTCATTTATATTAAGTGTGCTAGGATAATTTCATCCATGAACATGCTGAAAAAACTAGGTCAGATTTTAGGGCCAGAGAAATTCTCTCTGGTCTTTGAGAGTTAGGATTAGTTGTTTATATGGTCAGAATCGTATTGAAATTCTCTACAAGTTTGATGTTGTGATTTTTTGCAAAAGATCACGTATACAAGATCTAGCATTTGAACCAGGCGCGCGTTTTTCAGTCTGGAGGAAGAAGATGAAGTTGGCTTGGGCTGAGCTTGGTCTGGCTTGCTTCTAACACCTCCCACTTTCATTTTTGCACCCCCTGGCCCAATTTCTTATATTTTTACATTTTTGCATTTTTGTTTTCTTTTCTGATTTTGTTTATTTATTTCCAAATATAAAAAATACATAAAAAAATATTTTCATAATTTTTTACATTTATTTAGCATTTTATTTTAATTTTTCTAATATAAAAAACATTTTAAATACTTTTGTATTATTTACTTAAACTTGAAAATAATATGTACATATATACTTTTATTTTATTAAATACTTAGAATAAAAATACAAAAATATTACATTTTTATTTTTATTATTATTTATACTAAAAAATGCTTTTTATAAGTATATTTTATTTTTACACATATTAACATATTTTATTATATATAAATAATATATAGTATTTATTTTCTTAAAGAAATTAGGGTTTACCCTTAAACAAATAAAATTAATTTTTTTTTATATACTTTTTACATTAAAAATACTTTTACATACATAGATAAATAAAAATCTTTTTGCATAATTCATTTATTTATTTGATATATTTATTTATTTAGATCATTTAAATATTGTCCATTTAATATTTATGCAATTAAATTCAATTTAGATGTAATAGTAAACTAGGGTTTATATTTCTTGTCAAATACCCCCCATTCAAAAATTGTACCCCCATCCCCATAATCATGTTGTAATAGCTTAGAATTTAAATTCTCGCACTTTACGCTTTCAATTATGCCATGATTAGAGAATTAGGGTTTGTATGCAAAAATCCAAATCAACAAGTAGTTTAACCTAATCAAAGACAAAAATGCATGAAAATCAAACACAATACACACTTTCACCCCTAGGGTTACAATCCACTTGTTGCCTTCAAAAATGTGCCATGTTATGCATGTTGGGTACTTTGGCAAAACAAAAACAAAACAAAAGATCATAGTCCCTCGATGATGCTATCTTGGTTTCCTAAACAAAAATGATCAAGTCCCTCAAGAAAATTGCCAAAGATACTTGACACAATTGTTATCACGGTCTATACGATGACACACACCTGTCCCGTTTAACATCCTAACACAAGTTTATTCACCAAAATGCAATGGTGAAACGACACTGTCAAAAGGGTTAAAAACATAAGAAAGATCTTTGAGTAAAATAGGGTAGATAGCTCTTAGTTACTTGATCAAAAATCTTGCAAAAAAACATCCTTTCTATTTTCAAAACACACTTCACAACACAATTTCAAAACATTTCCCAAAACAAAACATTGAAATCTTTTCAAAAGACAAAAACCCCTTTGTATACTGTAAGTGTTTAGTTATTGGCATGTATTTTTGGTAAAACCAGGTGTGTGAATGTCATGACTGATGTCATAACATTCTAGGTTATTAGGTACTTTATGCAGAAAAAGAATGGCATACAGTAGCTGCTCTTCATGAGTGTGTATCTGAGCATTTTGCAATGATCACATTTATTACATTCTACCAAAATCAGTAAACAGGATTCCTGTTGTCATAACCAATGTTAAGACATCCTGTACTGATCTAACAGTTATGCAGTTTGGTTAATTCTGAGATTTTTCAGGAATTTGGTTCATACATTCCAGAACAGAATCTCACGTGGACTTTAGGTTAACTTAGCTCAACCCTAATCTGGTTGATAAAGTCTTGTGACCAAGTCTTGAGGTTAACCCTAATTAACCCTAGCTTTTCGTGGAAGCCCTAAATGAAGAAACAGCTGCATATATATTCAACAGGAAGGCTGTTGGGAAAATCAACACTTTTAGACAGAAGATCTACAAGGAGCTGTATAGTTTTAACTACTGTAATCCAAGCAAGTATCATTGTGATAAGTGACTTGGAGTAGGTTTTGATTGTAAGGGTTGTGTATCACTCAAAGCTTTGAAGCAAGAGTGTTTGTGTCACTTGATTAAAGCTTTGAAGCAAGGTCAAGTTAGGTTTATGTATCACTCAAAGCTTTGAAGCACGAGTGTTTGTGTTACTTGATTAAAAGCTGTGAAGCATAATTAAGTGTATGTTCTGAAGAGTGTCTTCATAATTTCATTAGTCAATTGTTTAGTATCACTGCTTTGCTTGAGGGGGAGTGAGTAGGAACTCAGGTTTAAGTTGAACTTAGATTGAAGTTGCATTGGGTAGGTCTTAAGTGAAGGAGATAAACTGGTTGGTTTATTCCTGAATTAATATCTCTTATAGTGGATTTCCTCCCTGGCTTGGTAGCCCCCAGAGTAGGTGTTGTTTCACACTGAACTGGGTAAACAATTGATTGTGTTCTTTACTATTTTTTTATTTACTGTCTTATAGAAAGTCAGATACGGTGTCATAACATTCACTGTGACATTGAGTATCTGTTGCCAGAATTTCAATTGGCATCAGAGCAAGCACCCTGCCTGTATTACTGGGTGAGATCTAGGGATATCACTTTCTGGCACTATGGACAAAGAAGGAGTTTTTGGAAACAGACCACCCATTCTGTAACTCTGATAGTGATTCTAGTGATGAGGAAGTGACATTTGAAGAACTGACTGATTCCTACAATAAATTATGTATCAGAAGTGCTGAAGTCTGTCAGCAAAATGAGAGACAAACAAAACTCATACTTAAGTTGGAGGCTGAGAAAAGGGCAGCCATTGATACTATAAGTCATCTAGAAGGGGAAGTTCAAATGCTAAACTCAAAACTGGACCAGATGACCAAATCTGTTAAGCTGCTGACAAATGGAACTGACAAATTGGAAGAAATCCTTCAGGTTGGACAAAATGTGGGAAACAAGTCTGGTATAGGATTTGTGGCAGCAAAGAAATCTGGTATAGACAAGAAGATCAGGCCTGATAAACAAATGTCAAAGCAGATGTCACAACATAGCACTCAACATCATGAATAGAGAAATGTGAAGAAAAAGTATCAAAGATGAAGATGTCATCATTGTGGGAGGTTTGGTCACATAAAGCCATTCTGTTTCAGATTATATGGATATCCTAATCAGAACCCAGGTGTCAAACCTAAGTTTAACAAGGTACCATATACTTCACAGTGGAAGAAAAAGGCTACTGCCCTGATAGCTCACACTTCCCTTAGAGTCTATGCAAAGGAAGACTGGTACTTTGACAGTGGATGTTCTAAGCACATGACTGGAATCAAGAACCTTCTCAATAATGTTAAACCTCACACCACTAGTTATGTGACCTTTGGAGATGGTGCTAGAGGAGAAATCAAAGGAGTTGGAAACTTGGACTGCCCTGGAGTTCCAAATCTAAATGAAGTATTGCTGGTAAGAGGCCTGACTGCTAATCTCATAAGTATCAGTCAATTATGCGATCTAGGATTCAAGGTCAACTTCTCAAAATCTGAATGTCTTATAACTAATGAGAAACAAGAAGTTGTAATGAAAGGAGTCAGATCTAAAGACAACTTCTACTTGTGGGAGCCTGAGAACACTAATTACTCTACTGTGTGTTCTATTGCCAAAGAAGAAAAAGAAGTGAAACCGTGGCACCAAAAACTTGGCCATCTACATCTAAGAGGAATGAAAAGGATTATATCCATGGAGGCAGTCAGAGGGATTCCAAGACTGCAAATTGATGAAGGGAGAGTATGTGGTGAATGTCAGGTTGGTAAGCAGACTAGGATGTCACATCCAAAGTCAAGACATTTGACCACCTCTAAGGTTCTAGAACTTCTACATATGGATCTGATGGGACCAATGCAGGTGGAAAGTCTTGGTGGAAAAAGATATGCCTATGTTGTTGTGGATGATTTTTCCAGATTCACCTGGATTAACTTCATTAGGGAAAAATCTGATGTATTTGAAGTTTTTAAAGAACTGTGCAAAAGAATTCAAAGAGAAAAAGAAGGATGCATTGTCAGAATCAGAAGTGATCATGGCAAGGAATTTGAAAACAGTAATTTTAATGAGTTCTGTTCCTCAGAAGGAATTAATCATGAATTCTCTTCTCCTATAACTCCTCAACAAAATGGAGTTGTAGAAAAGAAAAACAGGACCATACAGGAATATGCCAGAGCAATGATACATGCCAAAAGACTTCCTATTCATTTTTTGGCTGAAGCTATGAATACAGCCTATTATGTCCATAACAGGGTCACCTTGAGAAAGGGAACCTCATCCACCATTTATGAACTCTGGAAAGGAAGAAAGCCAACAGTGAAGTACTTCCATGTATTTGGTAGCAAATGCTATATTCTGGTAGATCGTGATCAAAGGAGAAAGCTGGACCCTAAAAGTGATGAAGGAATATATCTAGGATACTCCACCAATAGCAGAGCTTATAGGGTATTCAATTCTAGGACCAAAGTCATGATAGAATCAATAAATGTCATAGTTGATGATTATCATGAGGAAACAGATGTCCCTTGTAATGTTGAGACATTCTTTGAGACTTCAACTCAACAAAATGACCTACCTAACACCACTGCAGCAGACTCTGAATCCAAGGAAGCTAGCAAAATCCCTTCCATCAGAATTCAGAAAGATCATCCTAAAGAACTCATCATAGGAGATCCTAATAGTGGAGTCATTACAAGATCTAGAGAAATCATCTCAAACTCTTGCTTTGTGTCTAAAATTGAACCAAGAAATGTTAAGGAGGCTTTAACTGATGAATACTGGATTGGTGCAATGCAAGATGAATTGAACCAATTCAAGCAACATGAAGTATGTGAGTTAGTTCCTAGACCAGAAGGAACAAACATCATTGGCACAAAATGGATATGCAAGAACAAATCAGATGCTGAAGGAGTTGTCACCAGGAATAAGGCAAGACTTGTTGCTCAAGGATACACTCAAGTTGAAGGGGTTGATTTTGATGAGACCTTTGCCCATGTAGCCAGACTGGAATCTATCAGACTCCTATTGGGAATTTCTTGTCTCCTGAAGTTCAAGTTATTTCAGATGGATGTAAAAAGTGCCTTCCTAAATGGGTACTTAAATGAGGAAGTTTATGTGGAACAACCTAAAGGTTTTGTGGATCCAAACTACCCTGATCATGTCTACAAATTGAGGAAAGCTTTATTTGGCTGAAACAAGCTCCTAGAGCATGGTATGACAGGTTGACAAAATTTCTCTCTGACAAAGGATACAAAAAAGGAGGCTTGGATAAAACCCTCTTTGTCAAAAATGAAGGAGGAAAGATAATGGTAGCTCAAATCTATGTTGATGACATAGTGTTTGGGGGAATGTCATATAAAATGGTTAAACATTTTGCTGACCAAATGCAGGCTGAATTCGAAATGAGCCTCATGGGAGAATTGACCTACTTTCTTGGACTGCAAGTCACACAGATGGAAGACTCAATTTTTCTGTCTCAAAGCAAGTATGCAAAGAACATTTTCAAGAAGTTTGGTATGGAGAATGCCATCCACAAAAGGACTCCTGCACCTACTCATTTAAAGCTATCCAAAGATTCAAGTGGGGTTAAGGTGGACCAAAGCCTGTACAGAAGCATGATAGGAAGTCTGCTATACTTAACAGCCAGCATACCTGACATTGCTTTTGCAGTTGGAGTATGTGCAAGATACCAAGCTGATCCCAAAGTCAGTCATATCAACCAAGTGAAGAGAATTTTGAAGTATGTAAGTGGAACTTACAACTATGGCTTGCTGTACTCTCATGGTTGTGAACCAACTCTGACTGGTTACTGTGATGCTGATTGGGCTGGAAGTGCTGATGATAGAAAGAGCACTTCTGGAGGATGGTTCTTCTTAGGAAATAATCTGGTCTCCTGGTTCAGCAAGAAACAGAACTGTGTGTCTCTCTCTACTGCTGAAGCTGAATACATTGCAACTGGTAGTAGCTGTTCTCAAATGATCTGGATGAAACAGATGCTTACTGAGTATAATGTCACACAAGATGTTATGACATTGTACTGTGACAATCTGAGTACAATAAACATTTCCAAGAATCCTATTCAGCATAGCAGGACCAAGCATATTGACATTAGACATCATTTTATCAGAGATCTTGTAGAGGAGAAGACGATTAAACTGAAACATGTTGCCACTGAACTACAGCTGGCTAACATTTTTACCAAAGCACTTGATGCAAATCAATTTGAAAATTTGAGGGGCAAGTTGGGTATTTGCCAACATGAGGAAATGTAGCAATTAATTTTGCTTAAAACAAGGGATTAAGGAGTTTTTTGTGTTAAGTCTATTTTGATTGGGTTAATCATATGTTTTCCTATTTCTTTCAAAATTGTTAAGAAGTTGAATAGACACTCATTTACCTCCTTCCTCTCTCGGCTCTGCAACAATCCTCATTCTCTCAATCAAAGATTTCTCTCTCGTTGTTACTGGTTTTCTAAGACTCTCAAAATGTCTCAACTATCCATGACATCATCCTCTTCCAAGACGACTGTTTCATCCGCATCCTCTGATCGAGATCCTAGGGCAATCACAACATGCATGGATTCTGAAGTCTTGGAGATTACTCCTCTTAGAGAACTGGAAACTAACCCCTCTAAGGTTAAAAAGCTGAGAACAAGGCATGCAAGAAGGTCTCAAGCTACTTCATCTGGTAATCCCTCTAAACCATCATCTTCTGTTCCCTCAGGAATAACAAATAGGGAAGGCACAACTTATGTTCATCAAGCAATATCTAGACTTGTTACAAGAATTCTGAATGAGAACCACTCTGTACCTGGCATTTTTGTTCCTTTAAATCAAGAATCTGCTAGTCCAAATGTTGAAATAAATCTAGATGTCTCTAAGAATGTTGAGACACCGGATGACAACATTCAGAAAACATATGAAAATCTTGATGATATCCAGAACCCTTCAGAGAAGGATGTTGAACCCCCGGTTATTGATGTGGATGAAGAATACTCTGACAATGACCTAATTGCAAATATCAACTCTAGCATATCTAGGAGGATGATGAACAGAAAAGGTAAGTAGGATGCTGCAAAATGTCTGACCAAAGAGAAGACTGATGATGTTGCTCATAAGAAAACCAGGTCTGAAGGCAAGAATGGTGTAGAAACTGTGAAGACTGGATTGTCCAAAGGGAAGGTGAAAACCCGAGTACATGCTGGTAGTCTCTCAAAGCCTGTGAGACAACCAATAGAAAAGAAAAGGAAAGAGCCTGAACCTTCTGATTCTGATGAGGAATCAGAATTTGAAGTTGATGCTGAAGACATCTCTCTCAGAAGGAAACTCCCTTCAAGCAAAATGGCTAAAGTTCCTGAAGTCCCCACTGACAACATTTCTTTTCACCACCCTGAAAATGCCAACAGATGGAAGTATGTTTGTTTAAAAAGAATAGCCTTGGAAAGAGAACTGAACAATGGTGCCATGGAATGTAAGGAGATCATGGACCTAATCAAAACTGCTGGACTAATGAATACTGTGGTAAAGTTTACCAACTGCTATAAAAATCTTGTCAAAGAATTCATAGTGAATTTATCTGATGGATATGTTGATGGAAGGTCAGCTGACTTTAAATGTGTCTATGTGAGAGGAAGAAAAGTTAATTTATCTCCCTCTGAAATAAACAAATTCCTTGGAAGACCAGATGAGGCTTGCCCTGAACTAGAGGTTACTGACAACCAAGTATGCCAAACCATCACTGCAAATCAAGTCAAGAGCTGGCCCTTAAAAGGCAAGCTGAATGCAAGCAAGCTAAGCATGAAATTTGCCATCCTGCACAAGATTGGTGCAGCCAACTGGGTTCCTACCAACCATAAATCAACCATCTCCACAGGATTGGGAAGATTCATTTATGTTGTTGGAACCAGGACAGAATTTGACTATGGCAGGTATATCTTTGATCAAACTTTAAAACATGCTGGAAGCTATGCTGTTAAAGGCCCTATTGCCTTTCCCTCCCTCCTATGTGGTATTGTCCTTGCTCAGTATCCTGACATTCTAGTGGAAAGAGATATTGTATGCAAAAGAGCCCCTGCTCTTGGGTTGCACTATAAGCTATTTCAGGGAACTCATGTTCCTGACATTGTCATGACATCAGCTGAGACATCAACTGTCAAAACTCAATCCAAGAAATCTGATGTTATAGCTATGCTGAAGGAAACCTGCAAAGAGCTGGAGACAAGGAAAAGGACTCTTGAGAACCTAATTTCCAGACTAGAACAGGAGGAGACTGAAGTATAAAGAAGGGAAGAGGATGCTGTTGAAGATCAGCTTAATGTTGAAGATAGTGCCTCCTCTGAAGATGACAGTGCTTGAAGATCAGTGGAGTGTCAAGCTTGCTGCTGATACCTGTTGCTGCAAGTGATTTCAGACTTTTTGTAGTTTTTATTATTCATTTTGGATGACTTTATAACCTAAAAGTACTTGTATCTTTGGCCTATTTATGGCTAAAGAGGGGGAGAAGATTATGTGTTAATTATTCTTGGTAGACATTAATTTTTTTCTGCAGACATATTATTTCTGCTGCTCTCTATTCTCTGATTGTTTAGGGGTTTTAGCCAAAAATTTGCCAAAGGGGGAGTTTGTAAGTGTTTAGTTATTGGCATGTATTTTTGGTAAAACCAGGTGTGTGAATGTCATGACTGATGTCATAACATTCTGGGTTATTAGGTACTTTATGCAGAAAAAGAATGGCATACAGTAGCTGCTCTTCATGAGTGTGTATCTGAGCATTTTGCAATGATCACATTTATTACATTCTACCAAAATCAGTAAACAGGATTCCTGTTGTCATAACCAATGTTAAGACATTCTGTACTGATCTAACAATTATGCAGTTTGGTTAATTATGAGATTTTTCAGGAATTTGGTTCATACATTCCAGAACAGAATCTCACGTGGACTTTAGGTTAACTTAGCTCAACCCTAATCTGGTTGATAAAGTCTTGTGAGCAAGTCTTGAGGTTAACCCTAATTAACCCTAGCTTTTCGTGGAAGCCCTAACTGAAGAAACAGCTGCATATATATTCAACAGGAAGGCTGTTGGGAAAATCAACACTTTTAGACAGAAGATCTACAAGGAGCTGTATAGTTTTAACTACTGTAATCCAAGCAAGTATCATTGTGATAAGTGACTTGGAGTAGGTTTTGATTGTAAGGGTTGTGTATCACTCAAAGCTTTGAAGCAAGAGTGTTTGTGTCACTTGATTAAAGCTTTGAAGCAAGGTCAAGTTAGGTTTATGTATCACTCAAAGCTTTGAAGCACGAGTGTTTGTGTTACTTGATTAAAAGCTGTGAAGCATAATCAAGTGTATGTTCTGAAGAGTGTCTTCATAATTTCATTAGTCAATTGTTTAGTATCACTGCTGTGCTTGAGGGGGAGTGAGTAGGAACTCAGGTTTAAGTTGAACTTAGATTGAAGTTGCGTTGGGTAGGTCTTAAGTGAAGGAGATAAACTGGTTGGTTTATTCCTGAATTAATATCTCTTATAGTGGATTTCCTCCCTGGCTTGGTAGCCCCAGAGTAGGTGTTGTTTCACACTGAACTGGGTAAACAATTGACTGTGTTCTTTACTGTTTTTTTATTTACTGTCTTATAGAAAGTCAGATACGGTGTCATAACATTCACTGTGACATTGATTATCTGTTTCCAGAATTTCATATACATTCAAACAAGAATCATTACAAAGGTTTCCACAACGATGGCCTTTTTTCAAAACATCTTTCAAAACTACACACAAAGCACCATTTCAAACAATTGGAAAATAAAAGCAAGTGATCTAAACAAGTAACTAAGAGCCCATGGATAACCATGGATGAAAAGGGTGCTTGCACCTTCCCTTTTCATAATCTACTCCACGAACCCAAGAAAACATATCAAAGGTCTTTCCTGTGATTTTTGACCTTTCCTTAGGATAAAATAAAAAGTCAGTGGCGACTCTTGCTAAACCGAAACATTTGCGAACACAAACGCAAAACCTCAAGTCAGTTCTCCCACCGTATCACAATGTCCTTACCTGAAAAGGGTTTTAGAGAAAAGGTGCTCGAGCGCACGAAATGGTTTGAATTGGTTTGTGTTTTGTTACCTTGAAAAAGGGTTTAGGTATGATTAGCATGTTTTTAATTTAGTAAGAAAAGAAGTTTTAGTTTTAGATGCATATGCAAAAAGGGGAAGAAAAGATTTTAAGGGAGACTGGCCTATTTCTAACCTAATGTTATCATACAATGGTAGCCCTGTGTCAAGGATAAAAGAGGAAATTTCTACCTAATGTTAGCATGCATGGTTTACAACCTAAGGTCTAACTAGCATTCGAACGGAGCAAGCGCATCCTAAGGGAACATGATATGTACAAGGATAAAGCAAACAAGCTAATAAGCTTAAGAGAGCACACCTAGAGAGATCCTATCTAGATTAGCATACCAAAGAAAGTCTAAAAAAACTATCCTATAGGGAACATGCAATGAGAGAGAAGTCGTGATCTCAATTTCTAAATTGAGTGACTCATCGATCAACAAGAGATAAATGAAAGCGATAAAATCCTATAGGGAGCATGCACTGAGAGCGAAGTCGTGATCTCAATTCCTAAATTGAGTGACTCATCGATCAACAACCAAAGAAACAAACACAAGCACAACACATATAACAAATGAAGTGCGGAATTCCCACTACAGGTCTTTAAACAGCAACTTCGAGCGCACGCTCTTTATTTACCAATTCTCATGGTATCTAGAAAAGCGGTAAAGAAATTCAATAAATTTAGAAAATAAGGAATAAAATAAGGTCACGATGATACCGAACGGAGATGGTCCGTTGGTTCTTCGAAACCATGCAAGCAATAAGAAAACTCTACCAAAATCTCCTTGAATTTCCTTGATAAAAATTATGCTCTTGGCTAGCTTTAGAGCTTCGTGAAATCTTCACCTAAATCTATTTTATTCAATCATATCCACATAATTGTAATAATATTATATCACAATTTCATGGCGAAAGGGTAACAACAAATGATTGCCAAATAATTATCAAATAATTACGATCCATAAAAACTAAATTCTAAAGAATTTCTAGGAAGGTCCTCAAGAAGATTATCATTATTTTCACTAATTTATACCAAAATGTCATGAAAATAAAATAATAGAAAAAGGGTTTAGAACTCCAAACAGGGGGTAAGGTTCTGAATTGGGGAGTATGTCCAGCAATACTGCCTGGAGTTAAGGCCCATCACCAAATGAGCCAGAAAGCCTTTTTTATATTCCAAATTCAAGCTCACAGACATGCTCCTTGGGCTTGATGGTGAGAAGGGTTCGGCTCAGCTAGCTAACATGAGAAGTAGGAAATAAAGAACCTTTCCCTTTTGGGTCGTGAATTCACACGATAGATACTCCACTATCGTCGATTTTACCCATCGTGTTTACCTTTCTCTTGGATCATAGATCATATGCCGATCTTTACCCATTTTATTTACCTTTCCCTTTTGGGTCATGAATCCTATACGATAGATCCTCCGCTTTCGTCAATTTTACTCGTCATCTTTACCTTTCTCTTGGGTCATAGATCATATACTGATCTTTACCCATTGTCTTTACCTTTCACGTGGGTCATAGATCATACGCCGATCTTTACCTGTTGTCTTTACCTTTATTTTTGGGTCGTGAATCCTGCATGATAGATCCTCCCCTATCTTCGATTTTACCCGTTGTCTTTACCTTTCTTTTGGGTCGTGAATCCTACACGATAGATCCTTCGTTGTCGTCGATTTTACCCATTGTCTTTACCTTTATTTTTGGGTCGTGATTCCTACACTATAGATTCTCCGCTGTCGTCGAGTTTACCCATTGTCTTTAAGTTATCATGTTGTCATTGATCCTACTTTCAGGCACCACGACATCATCAACCATATCTTTTTAGTCACTTTAAAAACCCACTTCCCCCGAGAACCTTGTATTAGCACCGTTACCCCATTACGATTCATCACTACTCAACTACATTTATCCATCATAACCACTTCTCCAGAAACTGAATTTTTATCCCCAGCAGACATCACAAATAATAACACTTACACCATCTAGGACAAATTTCACGTCTTGGTATTTAATCTTCTTCAAACTTAAATGATCGAAAGGCTGACGCCAAGCCACTTCAAACTTCAAACCACTTCCAAAGGCTCCTTATATGGCTTAATGGTATTCTCCTCATGCTCAAGCAAACGTGAGACCTCTTCTAGAATCTCATCATAATCTTCTTCTTCGGCCCCAAACACAGGACATTCAAAGTTGGGAGAGGGTGCAGGGTCATTGTATTCAATAGGTTTTTTAATTAATCTGCACATATGATTTATGATTGCTTTTAGAAACTGACACATATAACAAGTGATCATGCAAATTAATTTTCAGTTATTATTTATTTCGAAAGGTTTTTTTTATTACCATTTCCCAAGAAAAAGGCAGAAAATACAAGACATAATTTTGGAAGCAAAGACAACTTTTATTAATGATCTTATCAATTATAGAAAACAGATAAGCCCTACAACATTAATACTTCCACCTTGGGCAGAGTGAAAGCTTTTCAAAAGAAAGAAACAAATTAACAAAACAAATTACTTTGAAACATGTATGCAAGAAGGAACATCAATGGTGACCCAGTATGAACTCGAACTCCATGCGTCACATAATTAGGTGCTTCCTGCTCTACTTCATCCTCTTCAACAACATTAACTCAAGAACCAATCAGATGGAGGTAGCCTCCGCTGCGGAAAACATCACGATAACTGTTCACAGAAGACTTTGACTTCAAACTTTCGCTTTTTCCATTCCTCGAAGATAAACCTAAACCAGCTCTATTTTTGTTCACGGGTGGATCCACAAGTCGTCCCTAAACTGCATTATGACCATTGCGTACAACCTGCTGCGCATCCTTCAGAGAAACCACATAATACTCATTCTTCCTTATGTTGTCAATGGATAGGGCTTGGAACTGGGTTCCAACAGCAGCCTCATCCTCTTCTACAATACTGAAAGAGGATAGATGGGATATCAACAACGCCTGCTCCCTATTTATGATCACTACCTTCCCTTCACGCACAAACTTTAGCTTCTGATGCAGAGTTTAAGTGACATCCCCTGCTTCGTGTATCCATGGTCGTCTAAGCAAACAACTATATACGGGAATAATATCCATTACCTGGAAAGTTATCAAGAATAAGTGTGGTCCTATATGGATGGGCAAGTCCACTTCACCGATGACAGATTTTCTCGACCCATCAAAAGCCTTCACAATGATGCCACTCGGGCGCATAGGTGTTCCCTGATACTTTAACTTCATGAGGGTAATTCTTGGTATAACATTCAACGCAAATCCGTTATCAATTAGCACATTAGATAGCGAGTCATTCTTGCAGTTCATAGAAATATGGAGGGCCAAGTTGTGATTCCTCCCTTCATCTGGTAACTCATCATCACAAAAACTTAAATTGTTACATGACATAATGTTTCCAATTACGCTGCTGAATTGATCTACGACATGTCATTCTCTACAAAAGCTTGGTCTAGTACTCTCATCAATGATTCCCTATGAGTGGAGGAATTCATCAGTAATGCCAGGATGTATATCTTTGAAGGAGTCTGCAATAGCTGATCTACAATATTGTAGTCGCTCATCTTAATTATTTTCAAGATATCATCCACCTCTTTCTCCAATGTGGCTCCACTAGTCTTTCCTGCAGTCTTTTTCGGTTCATCATTCTCAACAATTTTCTTTCCAGCAACAACATCTTTTCGAATAACCGGCGCAAACACACGACCACTACGGGTCACCCTGCTATTATCAGCTATATTTCCAACATCTGGAATTGGCTGGATGGGAACTTCCACCCCATCTTCCAAGATTGTAGCGTTGTATTTGTAAGGCACCGCCTTATCCGATTTATAGGGAACAGGACCTGGCAGAGTAATTACCAATGGGGTGACAGCTGGTTTGCTATGGTACTCCACCTCAAGGTGAGCGGGTGCACCAAAATAAGGTACAATGACGTTTACACCTTCCTCAACATAATCAGCCCTCAAAAGGTCATTTCCGGCAAACAAATCTTCGCCTGAAGAAAAATACTCATCCGCAGAGGCATACTCTTCCTCTGACTATTCTTCCATCAAACAAAATTCAACCATATCAATCTCGTGATAATCATTTCTTTGTCCTGTGATCTTAATAGTCCCATTGTCCAACAACAATTGAACACCCTCTCTCACAATAGAACATCCTCGGGGGTTTTGACAACAAACTATGCAAGATCCATATTGGTGTTCCACCTGACCAGCAGTACGGAAAAAGGTAGCATGCAACTGTATGAGATCTTCATTCAAATGCTCTACTTCAAAATTTTTGAATTCACCCGGACATCCAGAAACCATATTTACTTCCTCCTCATATTCTCTCCTAGGCCTGATTATATGGATTAAACCTCCATCCATCATTTCCTGCAAATCATCCTTTATCTTCTCGCAACCCTGTATATTTATACTGCAAACAACACAACCGGCATGGTCATGCGTATAATAACTGAATTCACAAAGGTCTGCGTGCATTTTCACCAAATCCCCTCTAACCAAATTAATGTCAAAAATCCGGAAGTCACCTGGACAACCGGACACCATATTTATAGCATTCACTCCCCCGTGCTTGGGTAGAGGATTGTCCTTCACATTAGGTCCCATATCTTTAAAAGATAAAATTCCAAACTTCACCAACTTTTGTACTTCAGTCTTCAAAGGGTAACAGTTCTCAACACTATGTCCTGGTGCTCCCTGATGAAAAGCACATGTCTGGTCTGCTTTGTAATACCAAGGCAATGGAGATGGTATCGTTGGAGGTGGTCGTGTCTGGACCAACTTCATCTGAATCAATGCTGATAGTAGCTCTGCATAACTCATGAGAATAAGGTCATAGTTCTCCCTTCTCTGACTATTCCCTTGGTTCCCCTGCTGGGACTGTCTCTGATACGCAACGGTGGTTGGAGAGACATTCATAACAGAAGTAACTGAAGCAACTTGCTAGTGACGCTGATAATTCCTTCTAGGAGTGTTTACCCTCCTCTCTTGTATGATAACATTGGTATCCCCCTCTTTCTTCTTTGTAAACCCATAAGATGGATTCTCCATACCTCCGGATCCTTCACCCTTTGTCAAACATCCTTCTCTTACTGCCTCTTCTAGGCGGACACCCATTCCTACCATCTCTATAAAATCACTTGGGGCACTTGCTACCATTCTTTCGTAGTAGAAAGCGCCTAACGTCTTCAGAAAAATTTTAGTCATTTCTTTTTCCTCCATAGGAGGAATCACTTATGCTGCCACTTCGTGCCATCTCTGTGCATACTCTTTGAACGATTCTCTGTCTTTCTGAACCATGGCCCTAAGCTGGTCACGATTGGGTGCCATTCCACATTGTACTTGTATTTTTTTATGAATGCTTCTCCCAAATCATTAAAGGTATGGATGTTGGCCCTATCTAAACTCATGTACCATTTCAATGTTGCGCCGGTCAGACTATCCTGGAAAAAGTGAATCAACAGACACTGATCATCGGTGTGGGTAGACATTCTCCTTACAGACATCACCAAGTGAGCACGAGGGCAAGTGTTGCCCGTGTACTTCTCAAACTCAGGGACCTTGAACTTAGCAGGCACTTTAACATTTGGGACCAAACACAGCTCATTCACGTTCTTCCCAAATAACTCTTTTCCCCTAAGATCCTTCATCTCTCTTTGCATTCTATCAAACTGCTCTTGGAAATCATCCATTTTGTCATAAAGACCCAAGTCTTCACTCGGAGGAGGGAAAGGACGACACACATCTTCGTTAACAAACGGAACTAAATTCACTGAAGGAGGTGCAGTAGGAACAGTATGCACCATATGAGGTGCTAGAGTAACAACATTTGGAACCACTGGTGTATCTTAGGGGCCAAAATTGAAACCTTCAGGTGTAAAATTCTTCAGCATTCCCCACGGATAACCCTGAGGCATACGGTTCTGAACAACAATCGGAGTGGCAGATACGGGAACAACAGGAACTTCAACATTTTCCATTGTTAGTTGAGGTTGAACACTCGGTGGCTGATTCTGAGAAGCCACCAGAGCTTCCATCAGAGTAGTCAAATTGGCCAAGCCAGCCTTCAGCGTAGAAACTTCTTCACGCAACTCGCGATTCTCCTATTCCAAATTTTCCATCTTCTTTTTGAAGTTATCCCGAGTATTGTAGTGATGAGTCAGCTTGCTGAACGAAGCAAAGAAGCTGGGGAAGGCACCTAGGTGTGCATAATAAATGCAAGAAATATGTGCAATATGATGCATGTCACGCAATGCACATGATTATTTTTATTCCATCATTTTAATATTTCAAGGGATTTACGATTTATAGACATATCGCAAACATCAAAACAATAATGCATTTGAAATACTGAAATTTTTATTTATTATAATAACTCCAAAATGGATTTCAAGTTTCAATGATCCCAAGTACAGGATGAAGATACAATCTAAAAATCCTGAGAGAAAGAAACTGATAGAGATCAATTTGTACGCTGGCGCTTCCCTATGAGTCTGGAAATCTGAGTCCTCAACCTCTGGTTTTATTCCACCTGTCTGATGGAAACCTACTTCCAATCATCTGAAGCAGGAAGTGAGTAATTAGCACCTGTTTAAGGCTTAGGAGAAAATAAATCCCCTTTCCTATCCATAGACTCCACCGCTCGAATCTCAAGGATCTCGATCAAATCATCAATCTCCTTCAAGTAGGCCTTGTAGGAACTCTCTAAAGTCTGGAACTTGTTCTTCCAAGCATCCCTTTCCTGTTGCATCCTAACCAAAGTGAGATGCAGTTCCTCTAGATCATCTAATAATAGAGGAGTGGTTTTCACAAACAAATCATGCATGGGTGTCTCCCGAGTATACGGAATTTTCAATTTAATGGCTCTCGATCAGACCCACTGAA
The DNA here is from genome assembly GCA_948472305.1 of Vicia faba. Lineage (NCBI taxonomy): Eukaryota > Viridiplantae > Streptophyta > Magnoliopsida > Fabales > Fabaceae > Vicia > Vicia faba. The sequence continues at coordinate 855,090,260 of OX451739.1, forward strand.
GATATGGCTCTAAAGAAACATCGCCCCTAGGCCCCAAATCCTTCCCCCTCTTCTTATGAATATGACGCCAGGCCTTTGCAATCTTCTCCTTAGATTCCTTGTGGTCTTCTCCCTCCTTTAGAAAGAAACTACTCAAATGAATACTGTTCGGTTTATCCCTCATCGGATAACCAAGCTGGCGCCGTGCAAGAATAAGGTTATAGTTAATTCCTCCCTTTGTTCCAAGAAGAGGTACATTGGGGAAACTGCCACAACTGTTAACAATCTCTATATCATGATAAACTCGATGATACCAATCAATATCCGAGTGTGTAAGTGCCATGATCTTAGGAGCCCAACGGGGTTCCTTCTTGTCATCCCAAAAGGCATCAAACTGAGGCATATGAGAGATGAACCATCGGTACAACAAAGGAGTGCAATAGATAATCATTCCTCCATGATAAGAACTCCGAAGATGAACAGAGTAATAAGCATCACCCAAAAGTGTAGGAACCAGGTTTGCAATCATAAAAATCCTGATAGCGTTAATGTCGACAAACTTGTCCACATTAGAAAATAAGAACAATCTATAAGCAAGTAAAGCAAAGATGGCCTCAAAAGCAACCGTACTCTTTATTCTGGAAAAATAATGAGCTTTCTCCAATAATAACTGAGCTGGTAATCCTCTAATCCCTCCTTTAGTAGTCATATGGGCTTCCACCTCAGACTTCCCTAGATGAATCAAAGCAGCAATCTCATGTGGTTTTGGCTCACCCTCCAAACCAGTAAAAGGAACACGATCGGTAATAGGTAAATCTAATAGATGAGAATACTCCTCTAGTGTAGGCATCAACTGATAATCGGGAAAAGTAAAGCAGTGATAGACCAGATCATAGAACTGGACCAAGGTCAAGAGAATACCCTCCTTCATCTTCAGCTTCATGAGAGGAATAATGGATCCATACTTCTTCCGAAAGTCAGCAGGACACTCAATCTCTGGAATCAGACTGATTAGCTCATCTATCTTGGGATCCTTGAAACTGTATTTATCGGTCTTTCTCTTTCCAGAATCCATGGTTAAAAGTACCTGAGATATTCACAAATAGTCAACCTGTAAATCCCTTGAAATATTATTTTCTCCAAAAGATGCTTATGAGTGCATGGATGCATGATGCAATAATCACACACAATATCACATATATAGGGTTCATAGGTTCAACATCACGAGTATGAGGTCGAAGGTACTACCCATAAGGTGTTGGTCTAAGAGTTATCACCTGCCGAACAAGGTTCTAGAGGTTCCCAGAGTCTACATCCTTCCTTCAAATATTACCAACTTCGCGATTAACTCGGTAATCAGTTATATTCTCAAGAAAGACTCGTCTGAGCATAGTATCGCGTGACAACTATTTCTGGATTACTCCGTCATAGCTTCTGCACCACACCTAAAAGGCCAAGATGGGTTTGGTATTCTACGGTCCTCAATTTCAGCAGGCTCCCAGGTCGAAAGCAGTACGTCTTCCTAATTACTCGGTAAACGACACTACATTCAAAGGGGCCTCCACTGAGTGGGGGATCTCATACCTCCTTTTTGGGATTACTCCGTCAAAGTTAACATGACTATACCTCCCGTCCTATCTTAAAGTTTGCCCAAGTCTGGGTATAGGACTTACGAGTAATCACCAAGCACCCTGAAAACTAGGAAAAATCCAGACAAACATATATACAAATTATAACACATAAACAACAATAGCACATATACAGATATAAACAAAGATAGGCTTAACCCACTTAGGGATGGACCAACAAGAGGTAAATCTTTCCCCAGTGAAGTCGCCATTTTTCTGTAGCGGTAGAAATTTTCAAGACTAAGCCATTGGATTGACTAGACTTTATACAAATCAAAATAAAAATCGTCACCGCGCTTTATTGTTTCCAAAGGAATGGGAAAAGAGCGAATAACCCAAAAAGAGGGGGAAAGATTCAAGGTAAGGGGGTTGGTTATGCAAAGGGAAGGTATTAGCACCCTAAACATCTGCAGTACTCCGCAGGAGCCTCTTTGTAAAATCTGTATATTTTGGCTATAAAAAAAAGTGTTGTATATAAAATGGATGCTGGAGGTGAGAAAAAAATATATTTTTATGATTTTTGCACCCTCCGTGGTTGCGAACCTTTAGTGCCTACGTACCACCTTTCGTGCAATAGGGGATCAGGGTACACGTAGTTCCTCTTTTAAAAGATTTGAATCATAAGTGTGTTGGTTAATTTTAAGAGATAAGACATCATCGTCATTGTCCGTGTGGAAAACATACTTACTACCCACAATCATGAGAAAAGAGAATTTGCATCATCTCAAAGTGGAGGATATGGCTTGGATTTTAAAATCAACAATGCCTCACTCAACACCCAAGTGGAAAATATCTCTCTTCACTACATATTGTAGAAGTATAGTTGTTTGCATCACTACAAGGATTAACAAGAGTCTAATCTTTTAAGAAAAAGTTTAAGGGTAAAAGCCAAAGTGGCAAAATGGTTTGAAATGAGATTGGTTAACTTTTAGTCTTTTCATAAAAAAAAATGTCAAAGTATTATTAAATTGATTGTGGTTTATTTATGAATTTTTTTTGAAAATGCATGGACATAAGTCCAAGTTTATTATGAAAGTGTTTAAGTTTCAAAACAAGAAGAGTTTTCAAAAGGAGGGAGAAGATTTTTGAAATTAAAGAAGATGGGAGGAGAAGAAGAGACTATCCTAAAGCATAAGGTAAAAGCTAAGGGTAAGGACCATCTAACCAACAAGAAGCCAAAAACTTTACATTATGAGCCAAGGTAGAATTTCCATTCTTTGGATTGAAACCAAGCAAGCAAAGATACTAGACCCTTCAAGTGTATAAAGTCTTCACAAAAATTGGGCAGAGTAACGGCTGTATACAGGTGAATTCCAGATTACAAAACCAAGAGTGTAATCACAAAAACCTGCACACAAAAACAAACAAGCAACCCAATGTCTTGAGGTAAACCTCAAGAGCTCCAGACGAAATAATCAGATAAGATCACAAAGTATCCAAGATAGGCCAAGGTTTCTAATCCTAAGTCCAAGAAAAGTCCCATGCTCCATCATGCCAAGGATAGTAACCAAATATTCCAAGTACCATTAAGAGTTTTTTAGGGTTTATGTTGATTATTAAGTATCTTAGAAAAAAGGAAAGGAAAAAAAAGAAAAGCTCAAGTGAGCAAAGTAAAAATAACAAGGAAATAAATGCTCAAATGAGCAAAGATGAAAATGGCATGAAATGTAAAATGCAAAAAAAAAAAAATAGTACATAAAGCATAAAACAATAAGAAGCGTAAAATAAAACAAGTTAATAATTAGAGGTTAGTTGGATGACCATCTTGAAACTTGCATTTGGAACTCATTAGAGGATTGGTAGAACCAAAGCCTCCACACAACAAGTTGCATTTGCTTTTTGTCAAGTATATCATCCATTTGAAATTCTCACAAGTACCATTTAATGATCAACGATGTTTAAGTGATCCGCGTTGACCAAAGGTGTTGTAGATCCATTAGAGGATTGGTAGAACCAAAGCCTCCCCATAATGAATCTCAAGGTTATTGGATCAAAGAGATCAAATTAACATACTTGGGCTGACAATCATAAGTTTGGGCCACGAATGATCATTTATTTGAATCGGGACAAAATTTAGCGCTATGTTAAGCAATCGTAAGTGGACTTATATAGAAGTCGCACCTATTTTGAGGTCGGTCAATAGCAATCTATGCACCATTTGTTTTGAGACATGATATAGAGATCATGCTCCAACAACACTTAGTGCAAGAAGAAGGGGATGAGATGAAGGGGAATTAGGGTGAAAAAGAAAACCACATTTGAATTAATATTTAATCAAACTATTATTAAAATCATACATCCATTTTTTGTGGAGTTAAACTCAACACCATGGATCCAATGATGTTAATAAAGCCATGATCAAAAAATCAACCTAAGACAGCCAGAAAATATTCACAAAATAATAATATTAAAAAAAAGTTTAAAAAATGGTAAGTAATGGGGAAAAAGTCAATTATATTCAAATTAATCAATAAATTAAAGATAAGAACATAGAAAAATCAGAAAATAGGTCAAGTAACTATACAATTTTTTTGGGAATTTTTAAAAGTCAGAAATATTTTTAAAAATTAAAATAAATGGGTAAAATAAACAAAAATGGTAAAAAATATTAAAGTCAGAAACAAAAATAAAATAAAGTCACCAATATTTGTCACAATGTGATTGGATCATCCCATAATTTTTTCAGAATTAAAAAATGTGTAAAAGTATTTTTAAACATTTTAAACAAATTAAATGAGTGTAAAATTCATAAAAAAATATCAAAACATAAAAATAAATTGTGAAAAAATAAAAATCAGAAAGAGAATAATCAAAAATATTTTTCATAATTTTTTCAGATTTTTTTGACTAAAAATGAATTTTCTATGAATTTTTGAAATTTAAAACAATTAAAATATAAAAATCTGAAAAAGAAAATAAAAGAAAAAGATGTGGACCATTGGATGAGAGTCAAAACGCGTTAGTAATCAAATCCAAGGGATCTGGCGTGATGTGCATATCATGGTCTTTACTGAATAAAGCACTGAATCAAATGTAAAATCAGAAATTCAAAAAATACAAATGGCACGCTTTCATTGGTTAGAAGGTGACACGTTGGTCATCTTCAACCTCCAGCCTCACGAATTGCAGATCTCTCAAACTGTAAAATCAGAAGCTCAGACCTATGCCATTCGTTTCATCTCTTCAAGACGAAGATAACCATACCCTCACGCCATTTTTATATAAACTGTAACTCAAGCAATTTGGAAAGAAAGTTTTGAAAGGCGATTTGAAAATTCATGGTCAAAACGTGTTTCCAGATAAAATTAATTGTTGCGACTAGAACCAAGGCAATGAGAGAAACACAATGGTACCAAAGTTTTGAAGAATTGATGAAGGAATTTACCTATTGAAGTTGAGTTGTAGAGCTCTGAAACTGGACTTCTATGGAGCAATGTAGGGCACGATTCTTGAATGTAATGGTATGGTTAGGTTCAGGGAAGATCAAGGAAGGTGAATTGATGGAGAAAATGAATTGAAAAAGGCTAGAGAATAGGATTCGAAGTAGCTGAATTCTAAGTTATGAAGCAAGTTTGGCAGGGTAATTCTGGCTATCTAAGCTTGAGAAAATGAATGGGATAGTACATGTATTTATAGGAGAAGAAAATGGGATCAAAAGGAAGAGTGAATGATGCGTTTTAGAGGGAATTCGTGAAAACCTGATGCACGAGTGAAGTGTGATCCAAACTTCACCAAAACTCATCTAATTCTTGCGTTTTGATGCACTAATCCACTTGGGAAAGTTGGCTAATCATGTTTAGACCCAAAACACATGCTAATTTGAGGTTTAGAGGTTGTAACATGAAATTCAAATTCTGACTTGCAGGGAAACTTCAATTCTAAGTTACCACTTTTGAAACAATGACATTTCCACCTCAGGGAGTCTCGAGGCATGATTCTTGATGCTTTGGAAAGATGAGGTAACAAACTTTGCAATGGAAAAATAATGGAATCAATTGGAGGCTTGAGCTGAAAATTACATGGAGTCAAAGTTGGGGGAAAAGAGTTGACTTTTCATAGTTAGAAATATTTCAAATTCTTCTTTAAAAAATGACCTACAATCTCTTGCATCCAAACATGGCTTTCCACTTAGAATTTTCTCTTCACCCAAAAATATGGAATGAAGTAGATCTCTTGAATGACATTTTGAAATTTGAACCACTCATAATCTCCAAAAACTGACAAATTTATGACTTGTTGAAGTTGGCCAAAAATCATGAAATGACCTATAATCGTTTGCATTCTTAAGGCAACTTCCATCCATTTTCTTACTTTTCACATAAAAGAAGGCATGAAGTACACATCCTTAAGATCATCATGGAAAACTAATGGGCTCAAGGTGATAAAAATTGACCAAGTTGTGACAATTTGAAGTCACATATAAAAAAATTAGGGATTCAACTGGATGACTTGTAATCTTTCTTCTTCACCAAGTTCCTTCCAAATGAAAACTATTTGGAAATTTTGAAGTGATTTGTTGGTAACTATTTGAAGAGAATAATGTTTTTGGAATCACTCAAAAATAACAAAAGATGAGCAAGATATGCCTCTTTGAAGTCCAAAACCCTAGCCTCTAGATCAAGAGAATGCTTGGTGGAACTTTGCCAAGTTTGAACAAACTTTTTGTGCCAATATTCTTCCTTTGTGCATAGAAATTCGTTGAGGATGATGATGAGGACCTATGGCCACCAAAAAAAAATTTCATATCAACTTCAAAACAACTTCAATGGTGAAGTTTGAATCTCTCAAGCTTTGACTAGGGCATGGAAATAAACTCATGAACCCATGAAGCAACTTGCTAAACCTCATTACATTTACCAACATTATCAACAAGTAAGACAAACAAATATTGCATTTTATTAATTAGAGAGAAAAAATCAGAGTACAATATCTATGATAACAAAAGCAAAGAAATCAAGGTGCTTGGTAACTTCTCAAAGAGCAAAGCTAAAGATAGGGAGAAGAACCAAAGTTCCTAATGTGATTTTTATGGTGATTGAAACAATGTGGTATGATGAAGGGATCTTAAGGGAAAAAATTGGGGTACAACACTCCTTCATCGGGATTACTCCATCAAAGTTAACATGATTGTACATCCTGTCCTAATCCTATGTGTAACCCAAGTCCGGGTATAGGACTTATCTAATGTAGTCATCCAACCCAACATCACAGCATATCCAGAATATGTGAGTAGCAACAATATAATGCAATATATACAAAAGTAAATAATAAAGCAAAGAAATTAAGCGGTAAAGCAAATAAATACACACCCAAAGAGACAAATAAACAAAACTAGGAGAGACTGGCAAAAATTCCCCAGCAGAGTCGTCAGCTGAAGCTACCGGCAAAAAACACAGAGCCGCCACCAAACTTTATTTATCCCGAAGGAAGGGGAAATATCGAGAAAACTACAAGAGGATGGATAAGATGGTCCCGCAACCAAGAGAAAGGGTAATCGAGTCGATTATGCGAGGGGAAGGTATTAGAAAACCTCACATCTGTTGTACTCAACATGATCCATTTTATTTGTTTGCTTCTAAGGGTGTTTTATCTATAACTATACTTGCTAAGGGGAAAGAAAATGGTTTTTTATTAGTGCGTTCGTGAGGGTCTCGCAACCATTTGCCTACATATCCAATGAAGGAATCAAAATACTATAGTTCTTTTACAAAAATGTTGGTTTGTTAGTGTTTTTTTAGTGGGCAACGTTAACGCATGCATTCTACCAATAGGCGCGGCCTGTATCACAGTAGAACAGAGATAACATGCCCTTTTTTTGGAGAGATTTGATTGGTTGAGTGTTTTGCGAGTTTTAAATGAATTTGAGTAATGATTAAATGTTTTTGTATTTTTTATTTGTGAATGATATGTTTTAATTTAATTACAAGATAAAAATCTAAAGGAGGAAGTTTATCCTAATGTTGTTATGTACAAAGGGACCTAAAGTTGAATGTTTGAAAGGGAAATTTCTAACCTAATTAGTTATCATGCTTTGATTAAAAAAAACCTAAGGTTTAATTAATTAAATTTAATCAACGATTAAATTTAATCAACGATTAAATTTGAACTAAAATCCCCTAAGGGTCATGGCAATATCACACAAGCAAACAATCATCGAAATAAAGGAAGATTAAAATCTATTCTAACATTTTTTGGGATTTTTTCTTTTAAAATATTGAAATCAAAGGGAAAATAAAATCACGCATAAATAGAAATGGTGTAACAAATTAACTAACCAAAAATATTAACTAAAACAAATACTAAACTTAATTTATAACTAAACTAACTAATTTGTCTAATTAAAACCCCAAAAAAAATTTACTATAAAAACAACATCCAAAATTAGTTTCTATTAACAAAAATTGGAATCAATTAAGATGAGACAAAAATAAATGAATCACATGGGCTGGAAATTTAGCAAATCAGGGGTGTTTAGTAATGAAATTCGGAATGGGCTAGAAGGATATGAGGCCCAAACAGAAAATAACACTAATCCGAAAAAATAAAAACAAAAAAACAAACCAAAAGAAGGGATTGGACTGGACCAAATTTGCTGGATCAGGTCAAAACCCAACCGATAATGCATGGTGACCAAACCCTAAAATGATCTAAGAGTATCCGCTGTACATACTGGAATTTGTTCCATAATGATCTCAATTAATTTTCAACAAAACTCGATTAAATGCATATTAGAACAAAAATTGGAACAAATCTCTATCTCTCTCTCTCTCTGAAACAACCGTACCCTCCCCCTCCCCCTTCCAACTCTCTATTTCGATCATCTCGCTTTCTCTGTCTCAACCCTTGATTCACATTTCCAATCGGCCATGGAAGAAACACAAAACAACAATGATCAAGTGGAATACGTTTAACCCCCAATCAAAACCCAGACCACATATTTGGACACGTTCAGTGATTTACAAAAGCAGGAAGTTGTAATGAAGATAAATAAATGAAACACTGAGAAATCAACAAAAGAAAACTACACTAATGAAGGTATGGTGACTCTTGCTCTTCACATTCGATTCTTTCTTTTGTGTCTGCCTATAGAACTGTGAAATAATTGTTGGTTTTGCTCATGCAGTTCCGAAGGATAAGTCGAGGTCACCTCGAGTGTGGGTTCGATGATAATGAGGACAATTGTTTGAAAATTCCTATTCGTTGCTTACCGCTCCAAGATGAAGTTAATTGATAGGCACAATTTTAATGGAATATGGAGAATGCAGGTTCAGTAGAGTTTTAGAGGAGATAAAATCTTGTGGTATGAGTATTATACTTGTTAATTTTTTATGAAAATTATGGATTCCCAATAATGTCATTTTCACACGGTCTTTAAACAGAAAAAAATTTATTTATGAAACTTTTGGTTTTTGTTACAGCAAATATTTATTATTCTGTTTTCTCTGTTTTAGCATTAGTTCAAACATTGTTTCAAATCTGATTACATGATTATATTCAATGCAAGCTTAAAAAAATGGATATCACACATGTGATAGAGATGTTACTTGGAGTTGTCTTGAATATGCGAAACAGAAAAACCAGAGGCGAGATTCCAATCAGGTATAATTATTCTTTAATACTCGATGTTGATCTTCTTCTTCTTTGTATTCCTATTCTGCCGAATTGATGACTATAAGAGTGTTATAGTTGCAGGTTCTTTTTACTTCTTCTTCTCTTTCCTATTGAAATTTTTCATCCCCTTTTGCTAACAGTAACAAGGTTATGGAATGAAATAAGTTACAGGTTGTGATTAATGAGAGGGCTGTTAGAGGTGTTCGATTTAGAAACTGTATATTTGCAGTGTGTTTTTTTTCTTCAGTTTTTTCTTTCCCCTTTGCTGTCATTGTAGGCTCTTTTTATAGTGAGACAAGGGTGGAAATTAGGGGAAATATGGTGAGGTTTAAACAATTCAGGTATGCTGACTTTGTGATTTAAGATGCAGGTCATGTTTGGTTAACCTTTATGTAATGTCACAGGTTTTTTAGAGGCTTGTGGCAACTGAATAGGGATGACATCAAGGCTATTTGGTGCATACTTGGCAAGGCTGGATAATATAACAGCTAGTCTGCTGGTTTTGCTTAGGTGATGCCCTTCTAATCTTAATCTTTTCCTCTTCTTTTTCTGTGATGCAAAGCTATTATGCTTTTCTCAAAATTCTGAAGGGTTTGTATTTTAAGGGAAATGATGATACAATTAGGCTTTAACTACTTGATTGCTTGCACTGTTTTTATGAACTGCTGCTGTTTTGCTAGTATTGCTGCTGTTTTGTTTGGTTATGGATATTGTGCTATTGTTTAGCAGTTTTGTAGCTTCTGTTTACTGTTTGGCTTGTTGATTGCAGCTTCTTGCTATTCTATATTTGTTTCTTTGCTGTTTTAGGTTTCTTTGTTTGCAGCTGTTGTTTGCCTGTTTTGTTGTTGTTTTGGGCTTTCTGTTTTCCTGTTTTTCTTGTAGCTGCTTGCTGGCCAGTTTGGATGTTGTTTTGGGATTTCTGTTTGCCTATTTTACTTGCAGCTATTGGCTGACGGGTTTAGTGTAAGCTGAGACTGTTTCTTTTACAGAAATAGGCAGGGCAGCAAGCCTGACTTTTGGCAATGCTTTTGACTGACTTTGTTTTTGCAGGAATTTTTTTTTTGTAAATTTCTTTTTCTTTTGTGAACCAAAACCCAAACTTTTGTGATTTTCAAAATAGGAGAAGTTAGCCCATGATTGAATCAACCCCTTTAAATTTCTGATTCCGAATACAAACCCTAATGATGAAATGGAAATTCTCTTTTAACAATTTGTTCTCGTTTGGAATCTTATTCAAATTACGATGGTTGGCTAACTCTTTCCCTATTTCTTGTTTCGTGAGCAATGAGGATTGGATGGCAAAAAAAAGGTTGAAAGATGAAGAGGCCGTGGCTAGCAAGGAGCTTGGAATTCTCTTGAAGAAGAAGCAAAGAAACTTGAAGAACACTTGTCTTCTTTTTTTTGTAAACAAAATATTTGTAGCTTGTATTCCAAATTGTAACCCGCTTTGTAAATTGCCCAAAAAAATGTAATGAATAGGAAACTTGAATGATATTTCTTTCAACTCATGAATGATGAACTTGTTGTATGGAAATTATACAATTCTTGAATCTTGGTTGAAATTTGACATTTCCCCCTTGAATGGTTTGAATGATACCTCTTGCTTTTGTAATTTGAACTTCAAGAAATCACGGATGACATTTGTAACTTGTAACTTTAATCTTCATATCATGTCCAAGTCAAACTTGCACTCTTAATGATAACCTTAACCTTGATGTCCAAACCAGAAGTGACTTATAACTGAAGTAACAACAACATGCCTTGATCATCATACGAGTTCACAACATCATCTCTTGTTTTATGGCTTAAATACTTGTAATATTAGTCACAAACCCTTGACCATAATTTTCAATTATTTAACAGGCCCAAATATGATGATGCACATTAATGAAGAAAGATCTCGAAGTGTTGAAGATAATAGAAACCCTAATCTAGGACTTTGAAGAATATCCCTGTGACTTGACGAAGAAGGAAACCCATGATACCTCAGAACATCATTCCACCATCCACTGCTCAAGAACGAAATGAACCTGTTTTTACCTGGTGAAGAAACTTCAAACAAAAATTAAACATAAGGATGGAACAACCCTAATGCTTTACACCAAAGTGCCTGATTTCCTGAGATGCATGATATGCAAACGACTTAGTGATAATGATGCAAATGGGATGCAAAGTCTAAGCCAGATAAAATTAAAAGGTAGGGAAAATTTGGGGTACGACATTGCGGATCCATGAGGCAGGGGCTATTACTTCAAATTTGCACCAGAAGCTGAAGTTTGTTCGTGAAGGAAAAGTGGTCATCATAAATGCATAGCAAGCTTTATAAATATCTCATTAATCCTCTTTCAGTGTTGTGGAAGCCGATGAAGCTTCTGTTGGAACTTAGTTCCAAGCTTTATCCATTGATAATGTGAGGAAAAATGAGTATGTATACATATTTTCTTGGTCATATCAAGACATGCCGGGATTGAATACTTATATTATGGAACATCATTTGGCGCTGAAGCCAGAACGCCCGCCAATCAAGCAAAAATTACGAAGAACTCACCCTAATATGGCATTAAAGATTAAAGAAGAAGTTTAAAAGCAGATTAATGTCAGTTTTCTTGTGACATCAGTGTACCCTTAGTGTATTGCCAATATTGTCCCAGTACCAAAGAAAGACGGATAAGTTTTCATGTGCGTAGATTATATTGATTTAAACAAAGCTAGTCCAAAAGATGACTTTTGATTGCCACATATTGATATGTTGGATGATAGTACAACTATATTCAAAGTATTCTCATTCATGAGGATCTTCTGGATATAATCAAATCAGAATGGCCCTTGAGGACATGTAAAAAATAATGTTTATCACACCCTAGGGAACATTCTGTTACAGAGTGATGCCCCTTGTGTTGAAGAATGCTGGTGCAACGTACTAGAGGGATATGACAACCTTGTTCCATGATGTGATGCACAAGGAAATTGAGGTATATGTTGATGATATGATTTTTAAATCCCATACTGGAGAAGGGCATATAGAATATTTTTTGAAATTGTTTCAGCATTTGAGGAAGTATCATCTCCGCTTGAATCAAAATAAATGCACCTTTGGTGTCCGATTAAGAAAACTGTTTGGTTTCATTGTCAGCCAAAAAGGAATTGAAGTTGACCCCGATAAAGTTAAATCAATTCAAGAAATGCCAATGCCAAGAACTGAAAAGAAAGTTAGAGGCTTCCTTGGGCGGTTGAATTACATTTCCAGATTTATCTCCCATATGAATGCAACATGTGAGAAGATCCTTAAGTTGTTAAAGAAAGATCAAGGTTGTGTATGGACAGATGATTTACAAAGGGAATTTAAAGTATTAAAGAGTATCTTCTTGAACCTCCTATCTTGCTCCCTCTTGTTGCAGGAAGACCATTGATTATGTATCTGACAGTGTTAGATAATTCTATGGGCTATATTTTGGGACAACAAGATGAAATAGAGAGAAAGGAATATGCCATTTATTATCTCAACAAGTAGTTTACTGACTGTGAGTCACGATATTCTATGTTGGAAAAGACCTGTTGTGCTTTAGCTTGGGTAATAAAACATTTGTGGCAATATATGTTGAATCATACTACTTGGTTGATTTCTAAAAAGGATCCAATTAAGTATTTTTTTGAAAAGCCTGCTCTTACTGGAAGAATTTCCCGTTGGCAGATTTTGTTGTCTGAATATGATATTGAATACCGTACTCAGAAAGCTATAAAAAGTAGTGTGCTAGCAGATTATCTTGCTCACCAACCAGTTGATGATTACCAGTCTATTAAATATGATTTCCCTGATGATGATATGATGTTTTTGAAAATAAAAGATTGTGATGAACCTTTGACTGGGGAAGGTCCTGATCCTGAATCCCGGTGGGGTATGGTGTTTGATGGAGTTGTGAATACTTATGGGAAAGTAATTGGTGTTGTGATTTTCACTCCTCATGGGTTGCATATCCCTTTTACTGCAAGATTGGCATTTGATTGTACCAATAATATGGCAGAGTATGAAGCTTATATCATGGGTCTCGAAGAGGCTATAGATCTCAGAATCAAAACTCTAGATGTATATGGCGATTCAGCTTTGGTAATAAATCAGATTAAAGGAGAATGACATACTCGTCACCCTAGCTTGATTCCCTACAAAAACTATGCTAGAAGATTATTACCCTTCTTTAATAAAGTTGAATTCCATCATATTCCCAGAGATGAAAATCAGATGGCGGATGCGTTGGCCACTCTGGATTCTATTTATCAAGTAAATACTTGGAACGATGTGCCTCGTATCACAGTGTGATATCTGGATAGGCCTGCTCATGTGTTTGTAGCAGAGGAAACGTCAGACGAAAAACATTGGTATTATGATATCAAGCATTTTCTCCAGACTCAAGAATACCTGGATGGTGCATCAAACAAAGATAGAAAGACATTGAGAAGATTAACAAGCAGCTTTTTCCTCAATGAAGATGTGCTATACAAAAGAAATTATGACATGGTCTAGCTCAGATGCATGGATAGACACGAAGCAGACATGTTGATGCATGAAATCCATGAAGGCTCCTTTGGCACTCATGCCAATGGACATTCGATGGAAAAAAAGATACTTAGAGAAGGTTACTATTGGCTAGCAATGGAATCTGACTGTTACAAATTTGCAAAAAAGTGCCATAAGTGTTAGATTTATGCTAACAAAAATCACGTGCCTTCAACACTTCCCAATGTTATTTCTTCCCTGTGCCCTTTCTCTATGTGGGGTATTGACATGATTGGAATGATTGAACCTAAGGCGTCAAATGGACATCATTTTATCTTGGTGGAAATAGACTACTTCATCAAATGGGTAGAAGAAGCTTCATATGCTAATGTTACTAAGCAGGTGGTAGTGCGCTTTATCGAGAACAATCTTATATGTCATTATGGTGTGCCAAGCAGGATCATCACTGACAACAGCTCGAATCTAAATAACAAGATGGTGACAGAACTTTGTGAAGAATTCAAGATTATCCATCACAATTCATCTCCTTAAAGGCCAAAGATGAATGGGGTTGTTGAAGCTGCTAATAAAAATATCAAAAAGATCATCCAGAAGATGGTTGTTACCTATAAAGATTGGCATGAGATGCTCCCTTTTGCTTTGCATGGGTATCCTACATTCTCCCGCACTTCGATAGAGGCAACTCAGTTCTCTCTTGTGTATGGTATGGAAGCAGTGCTTCCCGTTGAGGTTGAGATTCCCTCTTTACGTGTAATAATGGAAACCAAATTGTCAGAGGCTGAATAAGTCAAAAATAGGTTTGACCAATTGAATTTCATTGAAGAAAAGAGAATGACGGCCTTGTGTCATGGACAGTTATACCAGAATAGAATGAAGAAAGCTTTTGATAATAAGACCAAGACTCGTGAATTCAGAGAAGGCGACCCCGTGCTCAGGAAGATCATGTCTTTTAACATTGATTCCAGGGGCAAGTGGACTCCCAAATTTTAAGGCCCATATGTTGTCAAGAAAGCCTTCTCTTGTGGTGTATTGATTCTTAAAACTATGGATGGCGAGGAGTTCCCACGTCCTATGAACGCTGATTCAGTCAAGAAATACTTCGCCTAAAGAAATAAAAGAACAACTCGCTAAGTCGAAAACCCGAAAGGGCGGCTTAGGCAAAAAAGAGTGTATCGGTAGCTTGAAAAGCCGAAAGGGCAGACTAGGCAAAAGTAAGAGACACAAAAAGAATAAATGTTCCCGCTAGGTTTAAAACCTGCAAGGACAACCTAGGAAAAAGTTAGGGATTTTCTTGGTAAGTAACTGCGTCAGATAAGACTTGATCATTGGAGCAACAATCTTCTTGGATCCTCACCACACTTCAACAGAAGTCGCTGCTCAGGAATTCAAAATTGTTAGGGAGAATAGTGGTCATTGTGTTTCAATGTATATTATCCAATGTATTACTGTTTTCCAAACGTTGTAATCATCTATGGAGTCTCACCATTTGCAGACTACCATTCTATTAATAAAGTTTGAGTTTTCATCCAATTCTTTGCAATTCTCATTTTATTCTGCTTACAAAGACTTCATTTATTATTGATAGTAATTTTCAAAACAAAGAGATTTAATAATAAAATTGTTTTTGAAAAGAATTTACAAATTACTTTTTACTTTAAATTTTGTGACTCAAGAAAAACACAAATATTGATTCCAAGGATGGACGAACTCTGAAATTTTGGAAGTATACACCCCCCAGGAGAGTTCTTTCAAGTTTCTTTTGCGGATATGTGCATGGTCTCTTGTTGTTTCTCCAATAGTTGGAGATGATACCAATTGATGTATGGTGAAGTGTTAGGATTGTGATCTCATTTTCCCTAGTCCAGTCTTGGTTCGGTTTTTCTCTCCAGGTTAATTATTTTGATTTCAGGTTTGCATGGTATGAAGCCTCTATCCTAGATTCCCCAGTAAGGTCTTCGCTCTTATGACGAAAGTCCATTCTCCATTTGTGTTTTGAGTTAGAATCATTTGAAAAACATTTCCCCATGTAGTGATGTAATTATTGTTGTTGTTTGTTTCCCATGCAACTAGACAAGGACATTATCTGTTCTAAGAAGTGTTGAAACAATTGTCAAACTTTTTTGGGTTTTCTCCCGCCAAGTGTTGGGTTTGATTTTAAATCCCCATAATCTTAACTTTTTTCTATGTTGTTTTACTTCTTCAATCCCCAAGTAATGTTGAGATAACGTCTCTCTCTCTCTGAAAGTTGTTATCCCCATGTGGTTTCATAATTTCTCCCCAGGGAAGTTTATGTAATTATCTCCCTTGGTATTGAAAAATTTATTTTGGTTTCCCCTCGACAATGTGGTGTTGTCCCCCCCATTGAAATCATCACGAGATCCCTGTTTAAAGTCTCGACAATGTGGTTTCCATCTTCCTTAGTGAAGTCGGTATTATAATTTCTAGTGGAAGTTCATACATTGTTACATTGTTTTCCCCGTTGAAGTATGTGTGATGTTCCTCGGTAAAGCCTGGAGGAGTATGTTATATCCCTGTATTTGTACTAATTTATTGTTTTGATTTGATTACTTTAATATTGTGTTTCTCCCCAGTGAAGTTAAGCCGTGAAATGGGAATTTGTTTCCTAAATTGGTGCTTACTTTCTTGTGAAATTTTCCTCCTGGATGTGAGTTACATGAGTGTTGACTTTACCCAAGCTGGTTTTGTCTTGTTATTCCCAGTGTTGTATGTCTGTGTTGTCAGCATACACATGATAACATTCATACATTCATACATACATCATGCATAGCTAAAATTAACATTTATTGCTCATTTCCATTCACTGATGTTTTTATGGGCATATTGTCCTATCATGCAGAGTTATGTTACCCTCTCTCAAATATAGTGTCGACCTTAAGAAGAAAGTGTATATTCTTTCAGTTTCCCCAATGATTTATCCTTCGTGGAAGAATTTTGCTTCAGCCTTCCTATTAAGCTCACCGTCTGGCCTTGAGCCCTGATTTGAGAATGTGCATTTATTTTGGCACGAGAAGACTTTATTTCCTAAGTAGGAATATATTGGCATTTCCCCAAAGAAGTCATATTTCTTTTGCCAACGGGGTTTCTTTTAACAACAAGTGAAAGGTCTCTTTATTTGAGCAACCTGTACTTGCCAAGTAAGTTTGTTAGTTCCCAGAGAAGATTCATGATTTGTTACTCCAATGAATGGTAGTCTCGTCATTATGGGAGATAGTTAGTTGTTGAGATTTTTTACTCCAATAGATGGTAGTCTCGTTATTATGGGAGATAGTTCATTGTTGAGAATTTGTTACTCCAATGGATGGTCGTCTTGTCATTATGGGAGATAGTTTATTGTTGAGATTTTGTTACTCCAATGGATGGTAGTCACGTCATTATGGGAGATAGTTCGTTGTTGATATTTGTTACTCCAATGGATGGTAGTCTCGTCATTATGGGAGATAGTTCGCTGTTGAGGTTTTGTTACTCTAATGGATGGTAGTCTCATCATTATGGGAGATAGTTCATTGATGAGATTTTGTTACTCTAATGTATTGTAGTCTCGTCATTATGGGAAGTAGTTCGTTGTTGAGATTTTGTTACTCCAATGGATGGTAGTCTCATCATTATGGGAGATAGTTCATTGTTGAGATTTTGTTACTCTAATGGATGATAGTCTCATCATTATGGGAGATAGTTTGTTGATGAGATTTTGTTACTCCAATGGATGGTAGTCTCGTCATTATGGGAGATAGTTAGTTGTTGAGATTTTTTTACTCCAATGGATGGTAGTCTCGTCATTATAGGAGATAGTTCATTGTTGAGATTTTGTTACTCCAAAGGATGGTAGTCTCGTCATTATGGGAAATAGTTCATTGTTGAGATTTTGTAACTCCAATGGATGGTAGTCTCGTCAATATGGGAGATAGTTCGTTGTTGAGATTTGTTACTCCAATGGATGGTAGTCTCGGCATTATGGAAGATAATCTGTTGTTGAGATTTTGTTACTCCAATGGATGGTAGTCTCGTCATTATGGGAGATAGTTCGTTGTTAAGATTTTGTTACTCCAATGGATGGTAGTCTCGTCATTATGAGAGATAATTTGTTGTTGAGATTTTTTACTCCAATGGATGGTAGTCTCATCATTATGGGAGATAGTTTGTTGTTGAGGTTTTGTTACTCCAATGGATGGTAGTCTCGTCATTATGGGAGATAGTTCGTCATTGAGATTTAGTTTTGCTCTAAGGAAGTTCAAATGTTACCAGTCACAAGTACCGATGCTGGCCATTTGTGACCTACCCTAATATTGGTGTTTGTTGGTATTATCCTACTATTTCTTTCCCCCTATGGTTCGACGTTATCTTTTTTTCTATCTTCTCAGCGAGTGCATAGTTCGCAGCTATCCGTCGATCACGATTATCCTTTATTATTTCCCTTCAATATTTGAATTGGTGATGCTTTATCTCCTTCTTGGGCTTTACCCCAATATAATCGATTCTTCTGTTGACTAGTGATTTATTTTTCTGGTCGAATTTTCTTTTGATATTTATTTTCTGTTTCCCCAGCGATGTCCTGTATCAGCTTTGGATATGTTTGTTTGCAAGCATAATCATAAGCATTACATGGTATCTTAGGGAAAAAATAGGGCTTTTTTTAATATTTAAGTATCTTCAATCGCGTCGACACAAAGATTTTAACCTTCGTATCTCCGGATTGAAGACACTTAAATAAGGGCAGATGTTGTACCCTAATTTCCCCCCTAAGATTCATATATTATCTCATATCAACTCAATCATATCAAGATCATACTAGGGTTTTGGTTCTTCTCCCTATCTTTAGGTTTTCTCATGAGGAATCACCAAACACCCTGATTTGTATATTATGGATATATATGTTTTGTATTGATTAACTTTTAACTAACAAATATAATGAATGTTTGCTCTAATTTATGATACTATAGGTGAGGGCACAACACATTTCACCAGGTTGATTCATAGGTTCATGAGTTTATTTCCATGCCTTCTTCAACAAAGCTTCATTGAGATTCAAGCTTCATAATTGAGGATGATTTAAAGTAATATCATGAAAAGGTCTAATATGATTCATCATGGCTCAATTTTTCAAAGGAAGTCAAAAGATGCAAGAATTGATTGAAGAAGTTTAACCTAATTGGACAAGTTCTTGATTCCTTGATCATAAGTGCATAACTCTCTAATTTATTAATATTTGGAAGTGGTTATTGTTTCTATCGATCCTTGTTATCATCCACAAAAAATTCTGTTCACATGGAAAAAGTAATTGTGCAAGAAAGTATGTCAAAGTTGAAAGGGGTTCCAAGCCATTTTGGTGCTTTAGGAGCTAGGATTTTGGACTTCTTAGGGGTATATCTTGCTCATCTTTTGATATTTTTGAGTGATTCTAAAGAAATTCTTCTCTTTAAATGGTTATCAACTAATCACTTCAAGAGTTTCGATAAATTTAGTGTGGAAGGTTCCTAATGATTGAGAAAGATTACAAGTCCTCTAGATAGGCCGTCAAATTCCCTTATGTGACTTCAAAAGATCATAATTTGGTCAATTTTTATCTACTTAAGGCCATTAATTTTCCACAATGATATTAAGGATGTGAACTTCAACTCTTCATTTATGTGTGAAGCTTGAAAATGAGTGGAAGATGCCCTAAGAACTTAAAAGATTATAGTTCACCTCATGAATTTTCACCATTTTTACAAGGCCATAACTTTTTCAATACTTGGTATTTTTGAGTGATTCAAGTTTCAAAATTATATTTGGAAAGTCTAATTTAATATAGAACAAATGATCAAAGCTCAATTTTAGAGAAATACCTTGTTTGAACTCAAAACATTATAGGTCTCTTTTGAAGAAAAACATAGAATTTTTCTAGGTATAAAAAGTCAACATCTTTTTCTCAACTTTGACTCATCACAACTCCTAGCTTAAGAATCCATTTGGTATCATTCTTTGCAAATTGTAAATATTGTGATATTATCTTTCAAATTCTTCAAGAATCATGCCCTAGGACCCCTTGAGCTATGAACACTGTGGATTCAAAGATGGTACCTTGAAACTGAAGTTTTCTCCAAAGTCAGAATTTGAAATCCATAATACAACTTCTAAACACCAAATTAGCACGCGTTTTTGATCTAAACATGTTTAAAAAACTTGCCAAAGTGGATTAGAGACTTGAAACACAAAGTTTGAGTGAGTTTTGATGCTAAGAAATTCACACATTTTTCATGTCCACGGATTCTCACGATTTCCCTCCAAACTCCACTAATTCTTTCAATTGTAATTCCCATTTACTTCCCTATAAATAGCTGACCACATTGCACTCCTTTACATAAGTTTTGAGAGCTAAATACACCTTGAATAATTTAATTCACAACTCAGAAATTTGAAATTACATCTCACAATTTCAAGCTCTCTCTTCACAATTTCTGTACATATTCATCATCTTCCATAAACACACAAACTCTCCAACACTTAAACCAAGCAAATCGAGCCATATTTTGAGTTATAGAAGTTCACTTTTAGAGCTATTTTTGTGAGCCTTGTTCAAGTAGATTTCTTAACCAAATCGTTCCAAATAAAAGCCTATTCTACTCTACTCATCCTTCTGATCCTTGTGCTTCTTACAATATTTAAAATCGTTGAGAATTGAGTGAGAAATCCTAACCTAAAGTGCTCGCTATTATTTTTGGCTTTCTGCATTTTTCTCTTTGTTCAATTTATATAAAATTTTCGCGAGGGTGAGTTTAGGATCGTCTTGAAGAGATAAATCCAATGGTATTAGTCTGAGATTCTAATGTTTCCGTTTGAAAAAGCTCAGAAATTCCCGCGCATATGATGTCTTGAGGTTGAAGACGACCTACGTGTCATTCTTCAACCAATGAACATTGGACATTCGTTTTACTATTATTGGTTGTTTGTTTTTTGATTCAACGTGTTTTGGCTGAGGGTCCATCATATGTACAATGCGCCAGGTCCTTTGGATCTGTTTACTAACACCTTTTGACTTTTCATCCAATGGACCACATTTTTTCCTTTTATTTTATTAAAATCTGATTTAATAATTGATTTGGTGTGATTTCCAATAGTGACCATATCATGCACATCGTGTCAGATCCCTTGGATCTGCTTACTAACACGTTTTAACAATCATCCAGTGGTTCATATTTTTTTGGCTTTATTTTATTTTCTGATTTTTATATTTATTTATTTTGAACTTTAAAAATTCATAAAAAATTCATTTCTGGTCAAAAAATTATGAAAAATTCAAAATTTTTTTTAGAATATTCTCTTTCTGATTTTTATTTTTTCATGATTTTATTTTTTAGATTTAATATTTTTTATAATTTTGTCCTTATTTTGACTTGCTTCTAACTATTTAAAAATACTATTTGATATTTTTAAATTCTAAAAAATTTTATAAAAATAATTTTCCTTATTTCTGAAATTTTTCTCGAATTTTATTGAGTTCTCTTATTTTTGATCTTTTTTTCCACTTATTTGAGTGATTTTAATAAGTTTAAAAATGATCTTCTGTTTTAAAAATTACCAAAAATTTAATAAAAATATTTGAGATCACTTCTTATTTTTCTATGGTCTCGTTTCTTTGATACTTTGAATATAGTTTTCTATTTTGCCTTTTATTTTCATTAAAAAAATCAATTTTCTTTTTTATTTTATTCATTAAATGCAATTAATTTTTTTAAATATATTCTGGCTATGTGATTGTTGATCATGAACTTCATTAACATCATTGGATCTTGGGTGTTGAATTTAACTCCACCTAAATGGATGGATGATTTTAATGATAGTTTGATTAAAATTTTTGATTCAAATATTTTCCTTTCCTCTTCATCTTATCCTTTTCTTACATGTGCTACATGTTGTTAGAGCATGATCTACATATTATCTCTCCAAACATATGGCACATAGATTATTATTGACCGGCCACAAAATAGGTGGGACTTATATATAAGTCCACTTACGATTGCTTAACATAGCGCTAAATTTTTGTCACGATTCGAGAAATGATCATTCGTGTCCCAAACCTATGTTTGCAAGGCCAAGTATGTTTAATTTTAAACCTTTGATCGAATGACCTTGAGATTCATTGTTAGGAGGCTTTGGTATTATCAATCCTCTAATGAATCTTCATAAGTTTTGGACTAAGTGAATCATTTAAGCATTGTTGATCATTTATTATCGCCTTGAGAATTTGAAATGAATGATATACTTGACAAAAAGCAAATGAAACTCGTTGTTGAGAGGCTTTGGTTTTAGCAATCTTCTAATGAGTTTTCAAATGCATGTTTCAATATGGTCATTAAACTAAACTCTAATTCCTAACTCATTAAAATTGAATTTTATTTTTATGCTTTTACTTTACGCCTTTAGTTTTACGCACCATTTATTTTATCATTTTACATTTCATGCTATTTTCATCTTTGCTCACTTGAGCATTTATCTTTATGCCATTTTATTTTGCTCACTTGAGCTTTCATTTTATTTTTGAAGATACTTAATAATCAAATTGAACAATAAAAAAACTTTAATGGCACTTGAACTATTTGGTAACTATCCTTGGCATGATGGAGTTATGGACTTCTTGGACTTAGATTAGAGACCTTGATCTACCTTTGGACCTTGTGACTTCTATTGTTATTTTGTCTGGAGTTCTTGGGGTTTACCCCGAGACATTAGGTTGTTTGTTTTCTCTGTGTGTAGGTTATTCTGATTATGTGCTTTGTCTGTGATTGAGAGTTCATTTGTATACAACCGTTACTCTGCCCAATTTTTGTAAAGACTTAATGCATTTGAAGCTAGGTTTTCTTAACAGGTTTATTATCTTTTCCTGTTTGGTTTCAATCCAAAGGATGAGAATTCTACATTCACTCATTATGTCAAGTGTTGGTTTCTTGTTTGTTAGATGGTTCTTTTCCCTAGCTTTTACCTTATGCTTTAGGATAGTACCTTCATCTTCTACCATCTTATTTAATTTCAAAAATATTCTCCCTCCTGTTCAAAATTATTCTTGTTTTCTAAACTTGAACAACTTTCACAATAAACTTGAACTTAGGTCCATGCATTTTCAAAAATAATTTCTTAATCAAACTTTAACCAACTTAATCATACTTTGACATTTTTGTGAGAATACTAAAAGTTAAACAATCTCATTCAAACCATTTTTCCACTTTGGCTTTTTACTTTAAAACCTTTTCTAAAAATATTAGACTCTTGTCAATCCTTGTAGTGATGCGAGCTACTATACTTCTATGATATATAGTGAAGTGAGATATTTTCCACTTGGGTTTTGAGCGAGGCTTTGTTGAATTTAAAATCCAATCCATATCCTCTACTTTGAGATGATGTAAATTCTCCTTTCTCATAATCGTGGGTAGTAAGTATGTTATTCCACTCAGATAAGACAATGATGTCTAGTCTTTTAAAATTAACCAACACATTTGTGTTTTAAAATTTTAACGGAGAGCTACAAGTACCCTGATCCCCTATTGCACGGAAGATGGTACATACGCATTAAAGGTTCATAACCGCGATGGGTGCAAAAATTTGTAAAAAATTCTTCTTTTCTCAACTCCACCATCAATTTTTTTATACAAAATTTATAGCCAAAATACACAAATTTTCAATGAGGTTCCTATGGAGTACCATAGATGTTTAGGGTTCTAATACCTCCCCTTTGCATAACCAACCCCCGTACCTAGATTCTCTCCCCCTATTTTTTTTGGTTATTCGCTTTTTTCCCATTTCTTTGGAAATAATAATGTGCGGTGGCGATTTTTATTTGATTGGTTCCAGTCAAGTCAATCCAATGGCTTAGCCTTAACATCTCTACCGCTACACTCTCTTCTCTCGTGAGTCTTGCAGGTTTAATGATGAAGATGCAAGCGGCAATTTGAAGGTGGAAACTCGAAGAGATCTTAGGGTTTAAGATGTTGAAACCCTAGATCTAGGATGAGACGGTGACCTCTATGTGACGAATCTATCCTCTGTAATCTCTCTTCCTGTAATTCTTCGTTTTATTTTTTGTTTTCTGTCACAATTTCTCTTCTGTCCCTTTCTCTATAATCTCTTGTTTGTATTATAGTGATTTAGGATTAGTAATTTAGGAATAAACTTAAATTTGTTTAATTATGTTCTTTTAGAGTTTTAGGAAAGGATTGAAATTGTCTGTAAGTTAGTATTTCAGAATTGGTTAGGGTGTACGTATTAGAAATTTTTATTTGAATCTTTTTCTATAATATCAAGAGCATTATACATGTTTCTGTTTTTGTACTGATTTTGTATTCAGTTTTTTATTTATGTTTTGATTAGTACAACATTAGTTTTTTTATTACATGCACTTTTCTTTAATTAATCTGTACAACAACTATTCTTAGATCTTGGGACACGCGCTTGTGGGCTTTTAACGGATCATCTGATGGCCCTTTTCTTTAAACTCATTTTTTCCTCAATTTTGATCATAATATAATAAAAACATATTATGCAATGTGTGATACGGTGGGAGAACTGACTTGGTTGTTTTGCGTTTGATCGCAATTCTTGCGAATAGCAAGAGTCTCCACCAACTTTTATTTTATCCAAAAGAAAAGGCTGAAAAGAACAGGAAAGACCTTTAGATATGTTTCTTGAGTTCGGGGGGTAGATTATAAAAAGGGAAGGTATTAGCACCCTTTTTATCCGTAGTTATCTACGGGCTCTTAGTTGCTTGCTAGATCACTTTCTTTTGTTTGAATGTGTGTTTGTGGTGTGGTTTTTGAAAGTATTTTGAAAATGTCTTTGTAATGGTTCTCGTTTCTATAAGAACGCGTACAAAGTGTTGTTTCAAAAACAATTCAAAGAGGTGTTTGTGGAATGTGTTTTTGAAAGAGATTTTGAAAAGGTTTCTTCTTTGTAATGTCTCTCGTTTCTATAAGAACGCGTACAAAGTGTTTGTATTTTGAAAGTGTTTCAAATGAGTGTTGGTGTATAAAATGTTTTTGTTGTGAGTAAGCGAGCAACTAGGAGCGAATCTACCTACTCAAAAGGTCTTAAATGTTATTTTTATCCTCCTTTAGATGTTGCTATCTTACCATTGTTTTGGTAAGAAGCCCCATCATTGGATGTGAAGGGACGGGCGTGGGACGTTTGGTTAAGATGTGCAGTAAGGGAATGTGGTTCGTTCAAAATGTTTTCTAGTGTGAGTGAAGGGTTAAATCCTATATCAAAATCATCAAAGGTTTGTAGTGAAAGGTCTTCTGTTGGTTTCAGAGAGGAGGGGGTTTCAGATGTTGATAAAATCACTGATTCTACAATAGAAATAAAAGAAGAATTACCTTTCTTCTTAGTAGCTTTTGGTGCCTTCTGAGAAGATCCTTCTATTGTAGTTTCCTTTTTCTGGATTTTTTAAGAACAACTTCTGGAGCCTGTTGACGTAGATCATAAATGTTTAATTCTGGATTAGTCCCATCCATTTTTCATGCTTCCAAATATCTGACAATGATTTTTGGAGAAGCATTTATTTAAGAGAATAGATGGAAATGCTTTAGAGGAACTCTTCTTGATGTGATGACTTCTTTGGTTTCAATAGTTGGATCCTTCTTAATGCTATCAATGATTTTCATCTTCTTCATATTTTTCGCATTGAGAGGTTTTCTAGCACATGCTTCCAGAGTGTTGATCTGCTGAGCTTCAGTCAGATATTCTACCAATTTGTTTTTAGTCAGAATATCTGATATCAGCCTACCTAGAGGTATCCAGTCTCTCTTAGTCCCTTCTTCTTCTCTAGTTTCTTTCACACTTGTCTTTAGATGATTAAATAGATGACGAGGAAGATTTATCTTTGCCTTGGTTACAATGAAGTACAACATAAATTATTGGTCAATGTTGATATAATCAGGAGAGCTTGTGGGCTTCCTGTGGTTGATGCAGCCCAAGATAATTTTTTCCCAAAACTAAAGTAGTCCTTCAGATCTTTAATTTTGTTTGATGGCTGCCCAAAAGTAAAAATCTCTCTTCATATTGTTTTTAGGTCAGAACATTTTTCTGCCATGTCGCTGCAACAGATTCCTCCACCGTTATAACCTATTAACCTTGTAATAAGATCTTAAAAAATTTCAATCTTATTCCCCATCACATACTAAGTAACTTGATGGTTTGATGTAGTGGCGTAAATCTAGAATTCTTTGACCAATTTTGGAAAAAATGGTCCAAATAGAAGATCAAAATATTTGGTCCACTCTTGAAATTCCACATCGGGGGTATGATCATAGCCATTTTCCTTCATACCTTCAAAATCTATAATGAGTTCGCAGGGAACTTCTAATGAATCAATAGGGGTCAGTAAAGTTCTTGAAGGATCTTCATATCTTTCTGCTGTTGAAGAAGAAGAGCCAGGAACACATTGAGCGCTTGAAGAAGCCATTGTTCACACGGACTTTGTGAAGGATTTTGAAAGAATGTTTCACACAGACAGTAGAGAGAAAATAGTAGATAGAACAAGTGAAAGTGAGAGTGAACATTCTGTATATAGTGAAATATAAAACTTAATTAGCAAGAAAAGAGTGAAAAATAATGATTACATAGCATTAATGAATCCTGAAAATAGGGAGATAGCGTGGAGATATAGAACAGTTACCAATATAACACGAGTCTCAATGCATCCAATCAAAGCTTTAGTACTTTCAGAATTTGAATACATGTTCAGCCTTAGAAGAACGCTTGTGAGAGGATGACAGATGTTGATGATGTGAACTACATGCTTATATCTTTGAAATGAACCGTTTGAGAATTGTTCAGATCTTCTTAGATAGATCCTGATACAACTGTCCTTCTAACTTCTAAAGAATTATTGATCAGATGCTCACAAAAAATATAAACTTCTGAGGGTTAAAGAATACATAAGTAAATCTCTTATTCTGGACATAATTTCATGCTGAGATGTTTCAGAATGAAATTAAACCTATCTTCAGAAAGGGTTTTAATGAAGACATCAGCCCATTGATGGTCTGTGTCAATAAATTTTAAAGAGATAATTCCTTTATGAATATAGTCCCTAATAAAGTGATGTTTTATTTTTATATGCTTAGCCCTAGAATGTAAAATGGTATTTCTAGATAAACAAATTGCAGAAGTATTATTACAGAGTATATGAATGTTACTCTCAAATATATTGAAGTCTTCAAGTTGACTTTTCATCTAAAGCATTTGTGTGCTGCATCTAGCTGCTGCTATATATTCAACTTCATTGGTTTATAGTGCAATTATGGATTGCCTCTTGCTGGACCATGAGATCGGATTTTCTCCCAAAAACTGGTAGCTTCCAAAAGTTCTTTTTCATTCTACTCCGTCTCCGGCGAAGTCAACATCATAATACCCTACTAATTTGTATTCATTGGTTTTTCTATAAAACATCCAAAGATTAATAGTACCTTTCAAATACTTGAAAATTTGCTTAACAACTGTTAAGTGAGATTCTCTAGGATCTGATTGGAATCTGGCACAGAAACATACACTATATAGAATATCAGGTCTTGAAGCTGTAAGATATAGGAGATAACCAATCATACCTCTGTAGATCTTATGTTCTACCTTTTTACTTACCTCTTCCTTCTCCAGAATGCATGTTGGATGCATTGAAGTTTTGGCTGGCTTACATTCTGATAAGTCGAATTTCTTCAGAAGTTCTTTGACATATCTGCTTTGGTGGATGTAAGTTCCTTCTGGAGTTTGATTGATCTGAATGCCCAGAAAGAACTTGAGTTCCCCCATCAAGCTCATTTCAAACTCTTCCTGCATAGACTTAGCAAATTCTCTTCCCAAAGAGGCTTTAGGAGATCCAAAAATAATATCATCTACATAAATTTGAAAAACTAGAATATCATTTTTAAATGACTTACAGAATAAGGTTGTGTCCACTTTCTCTCTGGTAAAATCATTTTCTAACAGAAAACTGCTTAGTCTTTCATACAAAGCTTTGGGAGCTTATTTCAGACCATATAGTGATTTCTTTAGTTTAAATACATATTCTGGATGTTTTGAATTTTCAAAACCAGGGGGTTGGTGCACATAAACTTCTTCATCAATGTATCCATTTAAGAATGCACTTTTGACATCCATCTGATAGAGAGTGATGCCATTATTTACAGCAAAAGAAATTAAAAGTCTGATAGATTCTAACCTGGCGACTGGAGCAAAGGTTTTTGTATAGTTTATCCCCTCTTGTTGACTATAACCTTGTGCAACCAGCCGTGCTTTGTTTATGACGACTTCTCCTTGTTCATTTAGCTTGTTTCTGAATACCCATTTGGTTCCAATGATGTTGAATCCTGTTGGTTTGGGAACCAGATCCCACACATCATTTCTGGTGAGTTGGTTTAATTCCTCCCGCATTGCAAGTATCCAATCATTGTCCAAGAGAGCTTCATCAATGGAAGTTAGCTCAATCAGAGACACAAATCCCATGAGAGATTCTTCTGAGTTTCTTAATGTGGATCTTGTTCTGATTGGGTCTTCTTCCTTTCCTTGAATTTTGTCTTCAGGATGAGTTAAGCTGCTTCTGGATTGTCTTTTCGGGAGAGGTTCTTCAGATGTTGCTATAATATTTATGACATCTTCTTCTGGTGTTTTCTGTGATTATCTATGAGGAACTTCTAATTCAATGTCTTCAGTAGCTATAAATTGGGCTTCTATATCTGCAAAGGATTTATCTAGCTTTGACTTTTGAGAGTCAAGCTTATCATCAAATCTAACACTGATTGATTCTTCTACAATTTGTGTTTATATGTTGTATACTCTATAGCCTCTTGAGCGTTCATAGTATCCTAACATAATACACTTTTGTGCTTTTGAGTCAAACTTGTTCAGATGTTCTTTAGTATTAAGAATAAAACAAATACATCCCAATGGATGGAAATACAAGATGTTGGGCTTTATGTTCTTCCATAGTTCATATGGAGTCTTATCCAGAATAGGTCTTATGAAGATTCTATTTTGAATGTAACACGATGTGTTAATTACTTCTGCCCAGAAGTTCTTAGCAATGTTAGTCTCGTTGATCATGGTTCTGGCCATTTCTTGTAAGGTTCTGTTCTTTCGTTCTACAAATCTATTTTGTTGGGGAGTTCTAGGATAAGAGAAATCATGAGAGATTCCATTCTCATTAAAAAAATAGTTCAAATTTTTTGTTTTCAAATTCTCCACCATGATCACTTCTGACTCTAACAATTCTAAGATCTTTTTCGTTTTGGACTTGGTTACAGAAGGAAAAGAACACAGAGTGTGACTCGTCGTTGTGTCTTAATAACTTTACTCATGTCCATCTGCTATAGCCATCTACGATCACTAATCCATACTTCTTGCCACTAATGGATGCAGTTTTCACTGGTCCAAATAGATCTATATGCAGAAGTTTTAATGGTCTAGAGGTAGAAACAACATTTTTTTGCTTTAAAAGGGGTTTTTTCAGACTTTCCTTTTTGAAATGCTTCACACAGAGCATCTGAGATGAACTTCAGGTTAGGAAGTCCTCTAACCAGATTGAGTTTGTTAATCTGAGATATTCTTCTCATACTAACATGCCCCAATCTTCTATGCCATACCCATTGTTCATCATTAACAAACAATAGGCATTTTACATTCTGACTTTTCAGTTCAGAAAGTTTTATTTTGTAAATGTTGTTCTTTCACTTTCCATTAAAGTGGATAGATCCATATTTCTGACTAACTGCTTTACAGGACTTTTAATTAAAGATTAGATCATAACCGTTATCACTTAATTGAAATATGGATAACAAGTTATGCATTAATCTATCAACTAGCAGAACATTAGTAATAGAAGGAAGATTACTGTTACCAATTGTTCTAGATCCAATGACCTTCCCATTCCGATTGCCTCCGAAACCTATGTACCCTCTAGATTTAAGATCCAGGCTTTGGAACATATGCTTTCTTCCCGTCATGTGTCGAGAGCATCCATAGTCCAGGTACCAGGATTGGTGTTTCAGTCTTGCTGTCAAAGATATCTACTACTACATAGACAATTTTATCCTTAGTTACCCATATCTCTTTGGGTCCTTGTTTGTTAGTGTTACCAAAATTCTGTTTGAATTTTGGTTTAGCAGATAAATCATTACTAGTATATTTTAAATCATGTGTATGCCCATAGGTAAAGTAAGAGTTCAAAGGAGTGAGTTTAATGACCAAATACTTTACTTTCTTAGGTTGGGATACTTTACCTTTGTATCCTATACCTTTTCTTCCATTTCTGCTAACTCCATAGATCATTGAAGCCATCTTGCTTCTATCTATGTTTTTAGAAAGGAACTTCTGAATGCTGTGGTCATATTCCTTTATGATCTTATCAGGGTTACTAGGAACATCTGAGATAGTTTCCTTCTGAGTATTTTGTAAATCAGTTTCAAGTTTTGAAATATTTTCTTTTAGCTAAGAGTTTTCCAATCTCAGATTCTTAGTTTCTTCAGAGTCAGAAACTAGATCCTTTTTCAGGTTCTTGTATATGACTTGAAGTTTCTGGTACCTTTCTAGAATTTTTGACAGACTCTCTTCTAATTGAGATCTAGAAAAGTTAGAAAATACCTCTTCTGCCTCTGAGTCTAATTCAGATCCAGATGATTCAGTATCTTCTGATATGTTGGCCATTAGGGAAATGTTAGCTCTTTCATCTTCTGATTCAGTGTCTGCTTCTGAAGAGTCTGAGTCATCCCATTTTGCCATGAGGCTTTTCTTCTTCTCCTTGACAAACTTCTTTTTAGGTTTCTCCTTCTGAAGTTTTAGACAATCGCTTTTGTAGTGCCTTTGTTCATTGCACTCATAACAAACAATGTCTACGTTTCTTGACTTTCTGTAATCAGAAGATGGTTCAGACTTTCTGTATCCAGATGATGATTCATACTGATTCCCTATTCTTCTGGAATTTCCGAACTTCCTTTGCTTGTGCTTCCACATCTTATTTACTCCTTTGGAGAGAAGGGATACTTCATCTTCTTCTGATGAGGAACCACCAGAGTTTTCTTCTATTGCCTGCAAAACTTTGGAATCATTTTTTTATTTATTTAAGTGCTAAAGGCTTACCTTGCTTCTGGGGTTCATCATCTTCTAATTCTATCTCATGACTTCTGAGAGAGCTGACAAGTTCTTCTAGAGATATTATATTCAGATCTTTTGCCAGTTTGAGAGCAGTGAACATTGGTCTCCATTTCTTTGGTAAACTTATAATGATCTTATTTACATGATCAATGAGTACCCTTTGTCAAGAACTTTTATCCCATCAACCAAAATTTGAAATCTTTAGAACATTGTTTCAATGGTTTCATCTTTTTCCATTTTGAAGGCTTCATACTTCTGAATAAGTTCAAGGGCTTTGGTTTCTTTGACTTGCGTGTTGCCTTCATGCGTCATTCTCAATGAATCAAACACGTGCTTTGTTGTCACTGTGTTTATGATCTTCTAATACTCTGAGTATGAGATGGAACTCAAGAGAATAGGTTTGGCCTTGTGATGATTTCTGAAGTCTCGCTTTTGATGATCTGAAATTCTTTTTCTGTCAATCTTCTGACCACTTTCATCAATAAGATGTATGTACCCATCAATCACCATATCCCAGAGATCAACATCATGAGCCAGAAAGAAACTTTCAATTTTGTCTTTCAAGTAATAAAAGTTCTCTCCATCAAATATTAGAGGTTTGTCGCTGATTCTATCTTTCTCATCATGGTAGTCATTGCTGATGTTCTGACTTGGTCCCACCATAATGTTTTTCTTAGCTTGGATCTTTTACTGACATGGTTAGGTGCTTTGAACTCGGAACCACGCGCTCTGATACCAATTGAAGAATGGAAAAACACAATAAGGGGGCGGGGGGGGGGGGGGGGGGGGGGGGGGGTTGAATTGGGATTTTAAAACTTAATGAAAAGAACACGTTGATTTTTATCCTGGTTCGTTTCAACTCAAAATAGTCTAGTCCACCCGCCAAGGTGATTTTGCATCTCTCCAATGAGGTGTTAGTCAACTAATCAATCTTGATTACAAATCTACTTTGACAACTGCCAAAGTCTTCTTGAGTATAACCACAACACAATTTTTCTCAAGGAAATTCACTAAAAAATGTATGAATAAAGAGTGCACAATAGTGTTTCTAATTAAACAGTATCACAAGACAGTATTGTTTTACACAATTTGAAAATGTTGAACGTTTGAGGATGAGAGATGATAGTAGCATTGTTGTGCGTGTGTAAAATCGTGAATGATTTATCCTCAAGGCTTGTTTAAATAGGCGAAGCATGGATGATCATTTGGAAACTTGATTAATGACAATTAAGGCGCTTTCCAAAAATAAAGATCCTTGTTCCCTTCCAGCCGTTACTCTTGAATTGCAAATATTTAATTTGTAACGCTTCAGAACATTGAAGTATCCAGTGCTGCTTGCTTCAGAACTTAGGAGATCAGAGCCATGAAATCCTATTTGCAGCGTTAGAAATTCTTTCAAATAGTTTTATAATCAGAGTTGAAACATCCTTTTAGTGCATCTTCTGATCTTCTTTCATCCGAACTTTTTGAGAGATGTTTACAATCACAGCAGAAACCGCTTTGTAACTTATCTTCTGATCTTCTTCCATCAGAACTTCTCTACAAAACTGAATATAATTTTAGGGAGCATAAATGTTCTTTGCTTTTGTTATCATAAATGTTCTTTGCTTTTGTTATCATAAATGTTCTTTGCTTTTGTTATCATAAAAACTCTATGTTCTAACAAATATATCCCAAATTCACGATGAAATCAGTTGTGTCACCCTCAACGACAACTATCAACGAGAAGAACACCAAATCCATGATGAAGTTGGTTGTGTCGTCCTCAACCATAACTATCAACATGAGGAAAATATACCCCAAATTCACGATGAATTCGGTTGTGTCGCCCTCAACCACAACTATCAACGTGAAGAACACAAAATTCATGATGAAGTTGGTTGTGTCATCCTCAACCACAACTATCAACATGAGAAAAATAAACACCAAATTCGCAATGAAGTTGGTTGTGTTGCCCTCAACAATAACTATCAACATGAAGAACACCAAATTCATGATGAAGTCGGTTGTTTCGTCCTTAACCACAACTACCAACATTAAGAAAATATACCCCAAATTCACAATGAAGTCGGTTGTGTCGCACTCAACCACAACTATCAATGCGAAGAATACCAAATTCCTGATGAAGTCGGTTGTGTCATCCTCAACCACGACTATCAACATGAGAAAAATAAACACCAAATTCACGATGAAGTTGGTTGTGTCGCCCTCAACCATAACTATTACCGTGAAGAACACCTAAATTCATGATGAAGTCGGTTGTGTTGTCCTCAACCACAACTATCAACATGGAGAAAATATACCCCAAACTAACGATGAAGTCAATTGTGTCTTCCTCAACCACAACTATCAACATGAAAAACACTAAATTTTCTTAAAGTTTGAACTATAACGTTTGCACAGATAAGCATGCTAATGATGAACCCCTAGAAAATTTGTAATTCTAACCAAAGTAGCTCTGCAAGATGCACCGCATGCATAATGTCCGAAATTGATGGGCTAAGTGTGATGTATGCCTCAAACGTTTACAATGTGTATGTATAAAAATACTTATGTGCTTATGCCCAAATGTTTGTATGTGTATGCCCCAAGCATGTTTAATCCCCAAATATTTGTGTATGCTCCAAGTATCTGTATGCCCCAAATGTATGTGTATGCCCCAAGTGTATGTATATGCTTTTGATAAATCTCTTTTGTTAAACCACCGGGTTCTCATTGTGACCAACTTCCCGATGGTGTTTTTTGCTAATTGTTGTATCTCTAATTGGATTTGGATTTGGTCAAAGATGTTAGCGAGATCTTGATGTTTTTATCATAGGCGCAGGCGTAGGCATGGACGTAAACATGGATTTTGGCGTAGACATTGTCATAGTCATAGACGTAGGCGTGGGCGTAGAGGTATGCATGGATGTGGACGCAGGCGTGGATTTTCTTTCAATGTTTTTCTAACCAAAATTATTTTCTATGTTTTATCAAATGTTTTTGTTGGTATGCCAATTCCCCAAAATAATTTCGAACAATATTCACCAAAAATAATCGTAGTATTTTGCAAACAAGTCTAAAAAGAAAGAACCTCAATTGAAAGATTTGATGAAAACTTCAGTCTTTTTATTGATAAATATGCCTCTGAACAGGAAAGCATACAAGATGCAATCCCTAGAAAGAGGTAATTACATAAAGTTTTGATAAAAAGCTGTAAATGGAAATGAAAATGATAATTTCTACTGCTATTTTCCCCAATTTTCTTTTGATAGCTCCAATCTTCTTTACTTTCGAGTCGGATGATTTAGACCAATCCCTTCCTTCATAGTTCGTATCAGCGGTTCTCAGATCGGAGTCTTTTTGTTCTTTATTTCTTTGAATGAAATCCTTAATTTTTGCACGGATCTCCCTTTCGGGTTTTCAATCCACCGAGATATTTTTTGTGTATGTTCCTAATTTTTGCCTGAATCGCCCTTTTAGGGTTTATAATCCACTGTGACGCTCCTCTTTGCCTAAGTCGCCTTTTTAGGGATCAAGCTTAGCAAGATTTCTTATACATAGTATTTTTTGATTGCGTTTGTATTTTCCGGATGCGGTAAGTTTTCCCCATCCATTGTTGTGAGGATAAGGCCACCACAAGAGATCGTTGCTTTTATCACATATGGATCCTCGTAATTGGGTGTCCATTTACCACGTGAATCAAGACGGGGGTAGCAGGATCTTTTTAAGCACTAGATCTCCTTCTCTAAATACGCGAGGACAAACTTCCTTGTTGAAGGCTTTCTTCATCTGTTTCTTATATAATTGACCATGGCATACAGTTGTCATTTCTCTTCAATGAGGTTGAGCTGATCAAGTTGTGTTTGAATCCACTCAGCTTCTTCGAGCTTTGTTTCCATTAGCACTCAGAGTGATGGAATTTCTATCTCAATTGGGAGTACTTCCTCCATGACGTATACCAATGAAAAAGGAGTTGCACCTGTTGATGTGCGTATAGAGGTACAATAGCCATGTAAAGCAACGAGAAGCATTTCGTGCCAATATTTGTATGTCTTCACCATTTTCTGTATGATTTTATTGATATTTTTGTTTGTAGCTTCGACAGCCCCGTTCATCTTTGGCCGATGTGGTGAGGAATTATGATGATCGATCTTGAAATCGTCGCATAATTCTTTCATCATTTTGTTGTTCATATTAGACTCGTTACCAATTATGATCCTGTTTGGAACCCCATATATGCATATGAGATTTTGCTTGATAAAACAAGTGACCACTTGGCTTATCACATTTTCATATGATGCAAGTTCTACCCATTTGGTGAAGTAATCGATGAAGATTAGTATATCGGTGTCCATTAGATGCCTTCAGTTCGATCATACCTATCATATCAATTCCCCATATTGAGAACGACCAAGGAGAGCTCATGACATTTAGAGGAGTAGGTGGTACATTCATTTCGTCGGCATAGATTTGGCATTTGTAACAGATTTTTGTATAATGATAGCAATCTACTTCCATTGTTAACTAGTAATACCCTGCCCGTAGAATTTTTATTTCCATAGCATGCCCATTTGTATGGGTT
The DNA here is from genome assembly GCA_948472305.1 of Vicia faba. NCBI lineage: Eukaryota > Viridiplantae > Streptophyta > Magnoliopsida > Fabales > Fabaceae > Vicia > Vicia faba. The sequence goes on from OX451739.1 coordinate 855,125,685, forward strand.
CCAAAAGTACCTTCGTGGATTTCCCTCATAAGTGTATTCGCTTCTTGTTTCTCCACACACTTGATTAGTACCATATCGTAATTTCTTTTGTACAATACATTACCACTCATAAAGAATTTTGATGCTAGATTTGCAGAGTTCATTTGTTGATGATAGAGGCATTTCCTGGATATTCTTGCTTTTCAAGATACCTCTTGATTTCACAAAACTAGGGCTTGTCATCCGGCCCTTCTTCAGTAGCGAAACAGTGTGCAGGCTCTTCAAAATGTCTGATAGTAATGTGCCGCTCATGGTTAGGCCAGGTTGCCATTTTGATTTGATTATAACTTGAGAAGCCGTCCATGAATGAGAATACTAAAGCTTTAGTCGTATTGTCCACAAGCACATCTATATGAGGTAGCGAGAAATCGTCTTTAGGACTTGCTCTATTTAGATCCCGATAATCCACACATATACGTACTTTTCCATCCTTCTTGGGTAGAGGCACGGTGTTAGATATCCAAGGTGGATAGTCTACCACTAGCAAGTACCCTGCATCAAATTGTTTGAGAACCTCTTCCCAAATTTTGCTGGACATATATGGACGAGTTTTCCTGAGCTTTTGCCTGACCAGGGGACAACTTTCTTTGAGAGGTAGTCTGTGTACCACGATGTCTGTATCCAACCCTGGCATGTCTTTGTAGGACCAGGAGAATATATCCACATACTCGTCTAACAACTTGATCAGCCTATCTTTGACGATTTCTTCTAATGCTGCCCCTAGCTTGATCTCTTTTGGATCCTCTTTTGTGCCAAGATTAATGGTCTCAATAGGCTCTTGAAATGGTTGTATACTGTCAGCCTTATGTTCTATGCTTCTTCCCAATTCTTTAGAAAGTTCAAGATCGTCAACATCTTCCTCTTCAGCTTGATGGGAGCATCAAAATCATATCGGATAGTAGCAATAAGATTATTGGTGATTTTGGGCATGGATCTGCACATTTATCATGTTTTGGTGTAGTGTTTTTTTAGTATATGAATTTGGAAAATGCATATGAGAGAAAGTATTGCCATTTTAAAATATATATATTATAAATGCAAAAGAAAAACAAAGATCTTAATTGAATACAAAACACATTTTTATTAATAATGAATATTAATTTAAACACACGGGGGACCCATGCAAACAACCCCTATGCCTCGGGCTTGACATAGGTTCTTTCAAAAACAAAGAAAATTACTTTGGAAAGTAAATTTTAGGAATCTCCACAACTGTCCAATTCTTCAGCTCTTCGCCTGTAATTTGATGCCCTTTTAATGTTGTTTTTGTGGGACACCATTGCCACTCTTTCGCCATGTTCTACCCGTTTGCTGATGAAGGTTTCCTGGATTGGTAGAAACCGTGCTTTCCCTTTTAGAGTAGCCTTTGATGATTCATAACCCAAACCAAAACGGTTCTTCTTCTCAAATATTTTGGGGAGCTTTCAACAACCTTTCGAGTCACCATTCTCCATTGCTATTTTTAAGGCTCTCCATGAGCTCACAGTAGGATTTTTAACCTTTTATATCGGTAAGGTTATCATTGAAGCAACCTCTAATACTTAAAACAGTGTAGCTATGCAATCTTCGTCAGCATTGATATACCTGTAGGACTCAATGTGACTTATGAAGATGTCTTCTTCTCTATAAGTTATGAACAATCTTCCTTCAATAAAGAACTTTATTTTTTTATGTAAGGTTAAAGTGACTGCCCCTGCCGCATGGATCCAACTCCCTACGAGTAAACATGTATACGTCGACTCTATATCCATGACTTGAAAGGTGATATAGAACTTGTATGGGCCGATCTTGACGGGAAGGTCTACTTCTCCGAATATTATACTTTGAGAACCATCGAAAGCTTTAACTATCGTTGAACTCGGTCTTATCACAACACCGTCTAGTGTTAACTTCATCAGGCTAGATTTGGGTAACATATTGAGGGCTGAACCGGTATCGGTAAGTACCCTGGATAGACTCGTATTACCTATCTGTTTTGAAATGTGTAATGCTTGATTGTGAGCTCGGCCTTGTGGAGTTAACTCACTGTTGTTGAAACCCGAATAGGACCCAGACGTTAGATTTGCTGCCACATTATCAAATTGGTTCCAGTGATTTCTTCTGCAACATCAGAAGAACTTAAGACTTTCATCAAAGAATCCCGATGCACTTCTGAATTGATGAGCAACGATGTGTATGGAAATCTTCGCTGGAGTTTGGTGAAGTTGGTCCACCACCCTATAGTCACTTCTCTTAATTATCTTCAAGAATTTGTCGGCCTTCTGGTCAGTGAGGCTTTTGCTTAGAGGCTCTTGATTCACCTCTATTACCGCTTTTCCTTTCTCTTTTGTCAACAATTCATTTTTATTTTTCAACACATTGTCATTCTTCTCCAATGGTTTACTTACGAACACCCGGGCCACTACGAGTTATTCCCCTTGTCCCTGTTATATTTGAAATTGCCGGTTCTTACTTAATGATGGCTCACATTCTTGTTTCGAGCCATTGACATGTACAACCAGATCATAACTCCATGGTACTGCCTTGTCACTTTTGTAAGGGATATGAGATGGCCCTTTAATTACCATCGTAGTCTTTGGCGCTACTGGTATTTTTAGAGTTTGTTTTATTGTAGGGGTTTTTGTTGACTCTCCCCACGGGATCATGATAGTTTTCTTGTCATGATTTGGCCTTTGATAAGAAATTTCCAATGGTTTCTTCACACTTCCTTCAATTGCTGCTATATACTTAACCTCAGGGTATGGTCCGAATTGGACTATCCCCTGATCCAAAAATTATTTTAAGGTCTTTTTGAAAGCTTCATTATGTTCAAGAAGGAATCCAAATTCCAACAGATATTATTTCAACAGATTTATCGGAGGCTTTGCTTGTTTGCCCGCCTCACAATCAGTGACTACTTTGATCTCATTTATTGTCGGACCACCATGCAGAGGCATGGGGTTTAATTTGATGTTCGGTTTTTAAAGGTAATATCTTGGGCCTCCAATAAGTCTTGAACCTTATGCCTAAAGGCCTAACATTTCTCTAGGGTATGGCCTGGAGATTTTGCATGATACTCACATCTAGCGTTGGCATAACATCTTGGTGGGAGTGCCCCAACCGGTGGAGCTAGAGGTTTGAGCTCTACCAAAGACGCTTTGACTAAGTGCTGTAATAGTTGGCTATGTGGCATAAGGAGGGGATCAAACTTCCTCGAAGGTCTGTTAAACTCGCTTTGTTGCCGCTGCTCTCGTGGAATCATCAATGGTTGTTGTGCTCTTGGTTGTGAAGTCACAACATTAACTTCCCCTTCCTTCCTTTTTGTGAAATAAGGGATTGATCTCTTTGTATTGAAAGGGGTATTTGATGACCCCCCTTGAATCTTTCCATTCTTTATTCTTGTCTCAATCCTTTCTCCAATGGTCACTAGGTCAGAAAATCCCGAGGAGGTGCTTCCTACCATCTTTTAATAGTATACCCCTTGTAGGGTTCCCTTGAACATGTCGACTAGCTCTTTCTCTAGAAGTGGTGGTTGCACATGAGACGCCATCTCTCTCCACCTTTGATCATACTCTTTGAAGGACTCTTCCTTCTTCTTGAATAAGTTCTGGAGTTATGTGCGGGTAGGCGCCATATCCAGGTTACATTTATACTGCTTCAGGAATGCATTGGCAAGATCTGCCCATGTTTTTATGTGCGTCCTTTCCAACTGCGTATACAAATCTAGAGATTCCCCACTCAAACTTTCTTGAAATCAATAAATCATTAACTTCTAGTTCTGAGCGTAAGCATGCATTTTTCTACCGCACATGCGCAAGTGGTTTCCCGGACAAGTGAGTCCTTTGTATCTTCCAAAGTCATTTACTTTGAATTTCGGCGGGATTATTACATTCAGAACAAGACCCATCTTGAGGGCATCGACATCAAGAGCATCATATCTTTCCACAACTTTTAACCTTTCTTCTAGATCTTTGTATTGATTCAATGCCAATGGGGTTTTAGCAACAGGGGTGTTAGTCACTTTCTGAGGTGCCTGATTAACATCCTCTAGATCGTGATCTCCATATTGTAAGTCTAAGTAATTGTCAACATGATTAACAAAAATTTGCAGGGTGTGAGATGCCCCTGCCTTTGGTGGGGTGGGATAAACCATTCAGTTTCTTGTCTTGTCTCGTGTTGAGCCATGACAGATTTCTATGGCCTTGTCTCCAGTCCTTTTTTCAGTTGGTGACCACTTGATGCACCAATAGCTTGGGCTTTTTCCTCGAAGGCTACTCTGGGAATTTGTTCTTGTCTATCAATGATGTTCTTCAAAGCTAGAAGAACCTGACTCATATCTCCCCTTATTGAGTTGACGTTGCTCTTAACTTGTTCCAGATCCACTTTGAAAGCTGCTTGATTCTCTTTTATTTGTTCTATGGCTCTCAGTTAGTGAACTTGTGTTTGATATGGAGGCCAAAGAGGTGGTGGTTTCCTTCTACCAATGGTTCAACTGGAGAATATTTTGAAAAATGAGTTTTTCTTAGTGGCGAATTTATGAGATGAGAATGTTTTTATGAACGCATGTTTATGTATGAATGATGTTAACATTTATGCTTTGTGTGTCTTATTCACTTGGGTATATATATTTTTATTATAATATCACGTATATCTTTTTTTTAGGTTTTTCTATTTATTATTATTTGGTTAGTATCTAGAAAATGAATACGCAAACAAGATAGGAAACACAATGCTTTTATTAAAACACCAATTGTCTTTAAGAGATAATACATTTCAGATACTGAAAAATATTACAATTCTAAAACAATAAATTTGCTGGAAGGAAAATAAACAGAAGGAAAACAGTCTTCTAAGCCCGTTTGTGAATGTCATCTCTGAAACGATCGATCATCGTCCTCCAAAGCTTGAGAAAATTTTCAACGTCCTCTGGGAGAGGGGCCATTACACTTTTTGCGTCCTTTAAGCTTCCGGGAATGTCTTCAATGAGGTTGTTGGCCAAGAAAGCGAGATTCTCATGTTTATCTTTGTAGTATCGGTATTCTCAGTAGAGGTTGGGAATTATTTTATGGTTATCCCTTTCTGCCTGGGAAATCATTTTATACTACTTTTCCCAATATGTCTTTTCGGCTCTCAACTCCGTATAAAGTTTTCGTTGTATCAGGAAGTCCTTTCAGAGGCCTTCTAGCTCAAGGCATACTTGCTCGTACTCCTCAGTTTTCTGGGACAAATGTCTTTCTTCCCTCATTTTGGCAAGGCGCTCTCTAACTTCTGATTCTTCGCTATCCTGAAGCCTAGTGGTGAGGTATTTCAACTGTTCTTCCTGATCTAAAGACACTTGGGCCAAGCTTTGGATTTGAGCCCTCAACTCTTCCTCTAATACTTTATTTTCTTGCACGGATTTTTCATACAATCTGTTCAACTTTCCGGTTTCATTAGCAGTATCTTCCAGCCTCTGATTATGGGAATCCAGATTAAAAGTAACACTTAACAGCCCTTCGGTCGAACACTTCCTTTTAAAACTTTCCTTTTCAAATGCTTCATGTTATTTGTGTATTTGTTGGTCTTTTAATTCGAGTATACGTTGCATTTGTCTTTTCTCTTTTGGTCAAGTTAAGGAGATTGAGCTCTAGCTCTTCCTTCTCCCTCTAAGTCTGTTTTAGTGCTTTTTTAAAATGATCCACCTCTTCTAAAGACATAGGAGGAGTCACTGGGACCTATTGCTTGTATTCAGGATCTATATCAAAAGGAAGCTTGATAATTTGCACACTGTTTAGAACCCATTGAGTGTAAGGTTCTTTTGCTACCTCATTCTTTCTTTCCGATTTTCTCTTGTTGACCCTACTCGAAGCACGAATAATTTTGTTGATTAACTCTCAGTCATTTCTACCCATGTCATGGACGACCAACGACATGAGTTGTCCATCCAAAGGTTTGTCTTTTAGAGGATACCCCAGTAATCGTAGGGCCAAGGTGGGATTGTAATTGATACATCCTTGTGACCCAATTAGTGGAACATTAGGAAAATCCCCATAAGTATAGACAATATCACCAATATCTAACATCCTGGCATACCACAATACAGATCTAGTAGTGAGAGACCTTAACTTCTGAGGCCATTCATACCTTGTTAGACTCGGTACCAAGTGATTTTCCTTGTAAAGTTGAGTCATGAATCAGGAGTATAGCAATGGAATACAACAATTTAGGGCACCTCTTTTCTTTTCGTACCCCGTGTGAATGGTGTAGTAGATATCAATAAGAAGAGCTAGAGTTGGGTCTGTATTAAAAGTCTTTGTACCCCAAAATATACTGATGGCTGCAGGGTCAGTATAGTCTATAATGCACAAAAACAAGACAACACCAAATGTAAGCAGCCCTAGACAATCGACACAATCGACCAAATGCATGCGGAGCCAACTGAAAATCTTGAAATGTGAAGCATCTTAACGAAGGATCGTACAACTGTACTAGAGAAGAAATAACATCCAACTGTACTTAGACTTTGGTTAAGTCCAAAGTATCCCCATAGCAATGAGTAAACGTTTTCAGAGCCCTTTCAGATAATCTTTCCCTTATAGCTTTGATTTGGGTCACATCTGGCTTGGCAGCATTGATATGGACTAGCTATTTTCCTTTAGTATTCATTTCCATATACTCACAAACCTTTGATTTTTTTAATATAGATTTCTTTTTACCTTGTTAATAAGACAACCACAAGCAAACGATGGATGATAAACATGTGGAATGTAAAGATGTGTGAATGTATGAGTAAAAGGCTAAATGATAAGATTTGATGAACAATAATCCTTAGAGGGTAGGCTCTTAGCTTTGGCCTATGGAAATTCTATCCCCCCCATAGGTGGCTTCCTAATGGGTATCATGAATAACACTAGAGGGAAAGGCACAAAGGCCTCCCTTATGTGGAGTCTATTTGCATACCGAAACTTTGGTCTCTAGGTCGTGAAAGGTCTCATCATGAGATTTTAGTTTGAGGTTTGTACAAAGAGCCATAGGCGTCATTCTAAAGTCCTACCCTCCAAGAGGACGTCTCTTGAGACGTATTTCTTTTGTGGAATTCCACCAATTCTAGGCGAAGTCGTCGCATAAACTCATAGGGATGATGTATCCCCTTGGCTAATAGATGAACCTTTTTTCTAAAAGTTTTTTTTTGAAAATATTTTTTTTTGAAAAATTATAAATCCCACCACAGATATATAAATATAATGAATCATAAAAATAATCAAGAAAATAAACAAGTAATTAAATAAGAAATAATAAAACCCAAAAGAAATAAGAAAAAACCCTAAAACCAAAAGAGGAGGCTTCTAAACATAGGGTTGAGTCCCCAGCAGAGTCGCCAACTGTTGCAACTGGTTTTTAAATTAGAGTTGTCACCCTTAATTTTTATCCTAAAGGAAGGGAGTATAAAGGAATAACCCTAAAGTTCAGAGATTCTAGATTTTTGGACTCAGTTCTACATGAAAGGGAAGGTGTTAGGCACCCTTCATCTACCTTGTTCGTAAGGATACTAGGTTTAGAAGCACGTTTTTAGGAAATAGGGTTTTAATTATTAATCAGGGGGAATGCTTTGAATTTTAGTCGGGGAACTCGCCACGATTTTAATCGTATGCCTACGTATCCTATTATGAGGAATCAGAGTCCCAATTTGTAGTTCGCGGTTGGTTTATGTTTTTTATGGACTGTAAAGATATTTGAATTCCCCGTACATTTAGTCTAGGCGTCATAAATATTAGAGATTGTTATAATAAATGTACGGTCGATTCGAATAAACTCGCAATTCCTTTTTGAAAATTTATTATTCAATTGATTTAACTTTAAAAATGACTTTGTAATATGTTAAGTATTTTTAATAGATTAATTATTTAAAAGAGAATTCTATTTAAGTGCATGCATAAAATAAGCTTTAACACAATTAACAAAAATAGTGTTTTAATGAATTTAGAAAATAATACAATTTAAAACAATTAAAAAAAATGAAAAATAATAAAAAATATCAAATCCCAAAATAAAATTGTGAAAAAATAAAAATCAGGAAGAGAAAAATCAAAAGTATTTTTGAGAATTTATTCAGAATTTTAGAAGTTGAAACGAATTTCTTAATAATTTTTGAAGTTTAAAACCATAAAAAATATAAAATCAGAAAATAAATATAAAACAAAAATATATATAGACCATTGGATCAATGTCAAAGTGTGTTAGTAATAAAATCCAAGGGATCTAGCGCGTTATGCATATCATGGTCATTAGTGAGTAAACCACCGGATCATTAATTAAAAAAACTGATTTGGAAAAATGTGTGACACCATATCATTGGTTGAGAGATGACACAATGGTCATCTTCAACCTCTAGCCATGCGTGATATGTAGGTCTCATAAACTGTAAAATCGAAATCTCAAACTGGTGTCATTCGCTTCGTATCTTCAAGACAATTTCAATGGTACCCTCGTAAAAAATTTATATTAACCACAGCTTAGTCGATTTGCAAAAAACCAGAAGGAAACAATTGAAAAGGGATTTGAAAATTCATGATCAAAACTTGCTTCCAGTTAAAAACCAATGATGCATTGAGTATCACAGTGATGAGAGCTACATTGTAGTAACAAGTTTGGAGAGAATTGATGGAGGAATCTACATGTTGAAGCTCAACTTCAAAGCTCTAAAACATGACTTGGCTAGCACAATTTAGGGCACTTCAAGGCTTGGTTGTTCTTTTGTTAGCTTTAGTGAAGTTCAAGGATGATGAATGAGAAAAGAAATTAAATTGAAAAATGATTTAAAACCAAATTTGATGTTTCAAAATTTAGAGGTATGGAGGAAGTTCAACAAAGGTTTTGGCTCTCTAAAGCTTGTAAAATGAAGTAGAGGGGGTTTCTATTTATAGGATAATGTGATGCAGTGTTGAGACAAGGTGAATGATAAGCAATCAAGTGAAATCGTGTGCACCCTGATCATGACAAAAGTGTGACTTCTAACTCATTGAAACTCAGCTAATTCATGCATTTCAATCTTTAATCTAGCCTTAGAAACTCTCTTAAACTTGCTTAAGTGGAAAACACACACAAAATTGATCATTAGAAGCTACATTAGTTAATTTGCAATCTGATTGTAAGTGAAACTCCAGTTCTAAGGTACCAACTTTAAGGCATGATTCTTGAGGTAGTTGAAAGACAAGGTCACAATCTTTAAAATGTGACAATAAATATTCCATTTATATAATTGAGAAGGAAGTTATGTCCTCTTGAAATTGTGAAAAACAAACTGATTTTTATACTTCGAAAATTTTCTAAGTATGGGACCTCAAAATGACCTATAATATTCTTCAAAATTACACAACTTTCCCCTCAAAATTTGATCTATATATCTGAAGATAACATGAAGTAGACCTCTTGAATTGAATTTTTGAATTGAGATCCATCAAAAATCATGAAAATTGAAAGAGTTGTGGTCTTTGGAAGATGATGAACAAATTTTGGGAAATTCACAAAAGACCTATAATATTTTCAATTCTTCAACCACTTTCCAATCATTTTCAAGTCTTGCACACTAAAACAAGGTTGTAGTAGACATCCCGAATATTATTTTTGAAAAATGATGTGCTCAAGGAGATAAAAATTAACCATGTTATGATCATTTGAAGTCAAACCCTAAGATTCAAAGGCTTTTCAAGAAGACTTGTAATCTTTCTCAACCATTAGTGATCTTCCATTTAACATTTGCCTTATGTCTCTGAAGAGAACTTGTTAAAGAACCTTTAAAGAGAATCATGTACTTGGAGTCTATCAAAAATCTCAAGAAATGAGCAAGATATGTGTTGCACCCAAAAATTTGCCCTCTTTGTTTTAACATTGATTGGCTTATACTTTGTTTGCATATACACATGCATGCATATCATTAGTTATGTATTCATGGAATCAAGGTATTTGATCAACACGACAAAGCTCTCATAATTTTTCAACGCATGTTTGAGTTGTGGAAGATTTGGGTGTTTTCAGTGAATTTAAAACTGTGTGAATTGGAAATAGTGTTTTGACTAATCTGAGTTTGAAAATTTGTATTTCCAGCTTGGAATATGGTTTTGGGTTGATTATTGAGGTTTTGAAACTGTCTCGATGTTCTCTTTAATTTTCTTGTTCGGACCAAAAGCTAATTCTCAAAGGAAAGTCTCCGAATGCGCGGTTCTTCTAGAAGTTATATGGTGAAAAATACAAAGAAAAAGGTGCTGAAAGTGCAGTTTCGGCGCACTAAAAATTCATAACTCGAAGACCATTTATCATTTTGAACCTGTTTTGGTGGATAAACATCCATTTTAATGTTATCTACATTTCGTATCTCATGGCCGAAAGCCAGTTCTACTCAGAGAGTCTTCGAATATATGAATTTATCAAATATGTTCGCACAAGAAAATTGTGACAAGTGTTCGCCTGCTTCATATTCAGAAAATCATACCTCGATCGATTCTTATCGTATCAAGCTAGTTCTGGTGCCATTAGTTTAAAATTTGAGTTGGCTAAATATTTATTTTAGCTTTACAATTCGACTGGTATCCCAAAAGGCTTTTATTTTTGGTCCGAAGTGCGCTCAACGCGTTTGAAAATCATGAACCAAGAAATATTTTCATCTGAGATGAAACTTCAAAAAATCATAACTAAATCACCGCTTATGCGATTAAGTCCATCTTCGGACACGACGTTGTTCTCGAAGTTGGATAAATATCAGTTTCACATTTCAACTTTTAAAATTGCACCGAGATTCCTGTGAATTTTCCCGGAACGTGTCGCACTCAAGTGAATTAAAATTCTACATTAGTATTTATGGATATTTGAGGCCCATTAACCAAATCCACTCACATAAACCCATACTATATATTCTTTTTACTCCAATTTTTCTCGTAACTCACCAATCTCCACAAAGAATTAAAACTTTTCTCTCAAAGATCAAATCAAGGTTCCTACACCTTTTTCATCAAGAATACAACAACAACTTCATCAAGATCCAAAAGTCAAAATCAAGAGAAATTATTCTTTGATTAATGACCCATTTGTGGCGATATCTATACCTAAGTCTCCTCTTCACTTCTATCGGTGAGTTTTCTTGAATTAAGCGCTTTTTGAATTAAGCGCTTTTTGGAATAAGTGATTTTTCTTGGTTTTGTGTTGATTGAGGTTTTAATTGTATAATTGAGGCTTAATTGTTGAGAATTGATTTGAAATGAGGATAATACCATTTTATTGAATTTCTTATTGAAATAAGTGATTAATTGAACTTGAGAAGTTGATTTTGGTTGTAATTTGAAGTTGACATAGTGTTGTTGTGTTGATTTTTAGCCATAGGTGTAGTTACACTATAGTGTTTAGGTTGAATTATCTATAGAAAACTAGTTAGCACTAACACTAGTTTGAGATTTTAAACTCTTGATTAGATTAACACTAGTTCCTAATTCTTAATGTAGAATTTGTTAATAGTTTAGATTAGGTAGATTCTAACACTAACTTTGATTTAAGTGTTGTAACATAAATTAACAATTAGTGTAGTTTAGGCCTAATCTTTGATTTTCAAGCTTCACTACATGTTTCCAATTATTTTTGGTTGATGATCATTGATATTTTTGTGCATTTGAAATGAATTTTTGCATATAATCTCAAATTACTAATTCTTGACATAAACTAATCTTTTACCAATTTTTGGTTGATTACTTGTTGCTTTCCATTTCAATGAGTTGAGGTAATTTCTAATGGACTCAAATGCCATTGTTAAACATTTTTGAAGTAAGTTTGATTGAGTTTCATAGAAAATATCTCAATACTTGGTAATTGGAAAAGTTTGACATAATTGGTGTTTTTGCTCTAACTTTTGATCCGTATTGAGTTTTTCTGACTTTCTTTAATGAAAACTAATTTTATTGAGCCATCCAGAATCTCTCGTGTGAGTATTTTTTTGATTCGGAAAAATTTCGCTCCACTTTTTATGCTACTGTAGTAGTTTCGAAAATCATATTTCGGAGCGGAATTTGGCCGAACCGAGTTAATTTTTGGAACCGTTGCCATGTTTCCATGTCACCTTAATTTTTGCGGTTGATTTAGGATGCTTTTCAATTAATTTTCTAACTTTTTGGTTCAAGTTTTTTTGCATATTATGTTGTGTTTCATTGTTGAATTGTGATACTTTTTGTGTGTTAACTCATACTTTGATGTCAAGTAATATCATTTGGTTTTAACTGATTGTTTGAGAACTTTGTGAATTTAGCGTATCGGAATACATTTTGATTCACAACTTTTGCGTTTGACAAATTGGGAGTTGATTCCTATTCATCACACTTTTAGCATAAATACTTAAACTCGTGAATTGGAGTTAATTTGCAATTTATTGATTAAATTCTGATACATTAAATTCATGTGGATTTAAGATATTAATTCTTGATTTTTAGATTAATCTTGAGGTCACATGTTATTGTGAAAGTTCCGAAAAACCATCTCATGCTAATATTCAAGATTAATGCACTTAAACTTTGATTTCCAAATCGATTCATGATGAATTTCAAAATGTGTGTAATGCTGTTCAGAACTTGTATTTCGCATTTGCATTGAGTTTTAGTTCGTGAATAATACATTGTTATACTTATTTGAGCATTTTTTCGATATTGGTAGCAAGTTTGGATGTTTCTAAACCGGTTTTTGCACCTATTTTCATGAGTACGAGGTTGCTTTCTGGAATGCTATGTTATGCTCCCTTTACTTGTTTGTTTTGTCTTGTAAATATTCATACTTCATTTTTGTGCATATTGCTAATTGTCATTATCGCATTTAGTTTTGTTGTTATCTACTAACAAATTTTATGAGATGTGCATACTTTGAGAAGAAATTTGGATACCATTCGCTTTGGTGACAGATACATTTTGCTTGCATATGTTGTTCACGCTTCTAACGCTATTTGTTGTTGATGCTAGTTTGCGGCACTCTCCGAGCTTTCGCCACGCTTTGATTTGGTTTTTGCAGATTTTTATTAGACGTTTAGTATGGTTTCAGACCATATGTTATAATATTACATTTACCGCTTTCTTGAGATCATGTATAGTAGGGGCATTCATCGATTTCTAGAGATCATGAGAATTAGGAAGCAGGAAATAAAGAGCGTGCGCTCGAAGTCGCTGTTTAAAGACCTGTAGCATACATTCCATACTTTATTTTCTATATATTGTGTGCTTGTGTTTGTTTCCTTGGTTGTTGATCGATGAGTCACTCAATTTAAAAATTGAGATCACGACTTCGGTCTCAATGTATGCTTCATATAGGAGTTTATTGCTTTCCTTGATTTCTTGTTGATCGATGAGTCACTCAATTTAGAAATTGAGATCACAACTTCGCTCTCAATGCATGCTCCCTATAGGATTTTATCTCTTTCCTTGATTTCTTTATGATCGATGAGTCACTCAATTTAGAAATTGAGATCACGACTTCGCTCTCATTACATGTTCTCCATAGGATAGTTTTTGTTAGACTTTCTTTGGCATGCTAGCCTAGATAGGATCTCTCTAGGTGTTCTCTCTTGAGCCTTTTAATTGTTCATTTGATTTCCTACCTTGATCCTTAATATCTTGGTTAGGCAATTGACTTGAGTTAGTACGAGCTGCTCATGTCATATTGTTTGTGCTCTCTTGAGCTTATTGGCTTAATTGCTTGATTTCATCTTTGTGTGCATGTTTTGAGATGGTATACCCTCAGCACGTTCCCTTAGGAGCTCTTGATTCATCTATAGATGATGATTTGAGATAGTCATAGTTTTAGGTGATAGACCCTTGCTATGCTCCTTTAGGACTTCTTGATTCATCTATAAATGATGAATTGAGATAGACATTAGGATTTTTATCCAAGCATGTCAATATAAGGTAAAGATTTCCCTTCAAAACTCAACTTTAGGATCAATCATTGTGTGATAACATTAGGGATATATTTAGGTTAATCTCCCTTAGATGTTTGTCTTTCTTTTGCATCCTTGCATTAAGACTAAAACTCTTTTTCTTGAAAAAGCATAAAATATCTAACAAATTTCAAATCCTTCTTTAAGGTAATAAATACCAATCAATGCAAACTCTTTTGTTCCGTAGGGCTTTTCTTTCAAACTTTTTCAAAGAGGACATGTTAATTCACTTCTGTGCTGACGCGTTAGTCTCCAAAGTTCAAGTTGCGGCAGAAGGCGAAATTAATATTGTTCATTAGAAAATACAAACCAAAAAAACATGTGAGTCGAACAACGATTGCTCTGATTCCTTAATAGGGATACGTAGGCATTGGGGTAGGGCCCAAGCGAGCACAACTTTATTTTTCCCTACACTATTTTCTATTTTATTTTGCATGCATCCATATTTTCATTTTATTTTAGCCCTTAAGCCTAGATATAAATTCTTACACATCCATAAGATAGACAACAAGAGTGGATATCATAGAGTACTACGGGCGTGTGGGGTGCTAATAACTTCCCCTCGCGTAACAAACTTCCTTACCCATATCTCTCAGTCATTTGATCGTGATTTCACCCTTATCAGGTTTACTCAATGTTTACCTTTCCCTTCCTGTGGGATAAAAAACGTTCGATGGTGACTTCATTGATTTTATTATCAGTTGATTGTTCAGCCAATTGTTTTAGGTGGCGACTTCACTGGGGACAGATTGACCTATTGCTGGTCCATCTCGGATTCGCTCCTAGATCATGTTTTCTTTTCTTTTGGTATTTATTTTATGCTTTCAGTTTATTCATTTGTACATGTTTGTCTGAGCATATGTTTGCATTGCATTTTATTGCTTTCTATATTGGTTATCTGTTGTGCTGGATTCTGGTTTTCCATGTTGGGTGGGTGTTACTATTGAGGTAAAAAGCCTAATCCCAGGCCAGAGTGCACTAAGACACTAGTAATGGAGTGGGGGCATGACGGCTATAGGACATGGTACGATTAGTGCATTCATTTCATATACCACGCTCGGATGAGGTTCAAATGAATTACTATCGACACCCATGTCTGTGCGTAAGGCGGTAGTACTTTAAGGCGGACCCATGATTTTGAGTTACCTTTGACCTACCCTGACCTAGTATTTACCCGTGAGCGGGGGATGGACTTGATTATTATAGGTACAGGTGGTGACTATGTTCTGATGGTGACCGTTGTGTTCTGTCGGTGACTATGATTATTTGGTTATGTTTTGGACCTTTGATCTTGATATATTCAACTTGGCCAAAGATTATACGACGGTTATTCATGGCACTTGGTTTTATTATGTTCTGAAATTGGTGCCTAACCTAGACCGTATGGTATTCAGACTATGCAACTGATTGATGCAGTATTTATCCAGAGGATTGTACACTTGTTATGCTGGACTTTTGAACCTGTGTTATTGCGCCTTACATCATAGCATGTTTATTTTACACAAAAAATAAGTGTGAAAGATTGTATGCAAATAAAATGTTTGAACATGGCATTGCATCCGCTCATTCACCTCATGCATCATCATGCATCATTATGCATCCATAACAGGTACTCAGAATGGGTAATCCTTATTCAAACCCGATATTTTCTTTTCACAACTACAAATCTTGACTTCTCGCTGCTCTGTGATCAGACTCAAGTTATGGAACAACTTCATGGGAAATTGGACGAGATGAAAGAACATATAGGGTTTTTTATGCTAGACATGTAGGATTTGGCCCGTGGACAAGAACTCTTGAAAGAAGAGAACACTCAGTTGAAAGCTCAATTGAGTTTGGTTATGGAAATTTTAGGGACAATATTGAAGAAAGAAGATGGTTTTATACCTGTTACAATAGGAGTTACCATTCCTCCCTGTAATTTGGGGACTCTTTCAAGTCAGGGAGCATCTCCTCCACAACTTTCCCTTTGAGGATCTTCCCACCCGCAACCACTTGTCGCTTCCCAAGAGGACCCAAAAGGCAAAGTCCGTCAGCAGAGGCCAAAACAGCCTAAATGACAATTTGATCCTATTCCAGTGTTGTATGCACAATTGCTTCCTTGACTGTTAGAACTTCATTTGGTTGAACTCTGAATCTTCACTACACATGAAAGGCTCCCTCGGGGCTTTGACGATAATGCTAGGTTTGAATTCTACTCTGGGGCACCTGGTCATAATACTGAAGATTGCATAGCTTTTAAGCATCAAGTCGAAGATTTGCTTGATACAGGGAGAATTTTCTTCACTTCCGAAGGTCTGAGCGTGCAAGTCAATCCAATGCCAACTGCTACAGAGAATAAGGTTACACCTTCTCCTCTTTCAAGTTCAATCTCACGAACTGAATCACATCATCCACAACCTATGCTCCTAGAAAGTTCTCACTAGTGGCTATTCACAAGTTGTGGAAATCAGTTGGTTAATCAAAATCTAAATGTTCCTCATGTTCATCCGGTCTGGTATGCTACTCAGCAGCAAACCTATCAACAGAGACGTATGCAACAAGGTAAGAAAAGGGATAGTATTCCAAAGAGAGTGTTCGAAATTGTTCCCATGACTTATGGCAAGTTGTTCTCTCAGTTGCTCAAGATTTCCTTGGTGGAACCCAAGCCATTGAAGCTTGTTGTTCTTCCTTATCCTATGGATTTCAATCCTAATGTGCAATGTGATTACCATGTTGGGGCACTAGGCCCTTTCGTTGAAGATTGTAGGGCCTTCAAAGAAAATGTACAAGACCTGCTTGATGCAAAGGCTATCAATTTCGGGACAACTAGTCAGATCTGAAGTCTCCTTTGATTCAGTGAATGTCAAGACTGCCAGATCATCATCTGAAGCAACAAGTCTATACAGAGACTAGTCTCCTCAACAGGGAGATTTCTAGTTTCATTTTTAATTCTCATTTATAATCTTCCTTGTTTTGGTTTAGTACTTTCTTGTATGCAAAACTTTCTTATTGTTAAATACTAATCATAATGCACTGAGTATGTTTATCTTGAGTTAATCCATTTGTATTCACTCATTAATGTCTTTCTTTGGTATTTGACACTTAACTCTTGTAAATAAAGCAACAAAAAAACCTCTGGAGGGAGGATGATGAGTAATATACCAAAGATCTCAAACAATATGCTTTTGAATAAAAACCTGCTGATGTTGTACAGGCATTGTTTCAAATTCCCAAACAGCGGAGATATAAGGGAGTGAAACTCTTGTTAACCCCTTTGGCCTTGAAGTAGGAGTTTCTTTTCTTGTCAGAAAAAACCCTCACATTTAACCCGTGGCAGGGTAGATTTCAGTTATTCTGATTGAGCGTTCCAAACTCATTAGGAGTGTGAACCTAAGGATACCATAATGGTTATCCATCAAATGGCCGAGGAAAGTCAAAATCGTAATGGTTAACTCCCATCTATCAGCAACGTGCATCAAGGAGAATGATATACCAATGGATGTCTCTCGTACATCAAGAGGTCAAAAGATGATGATACCACAACGGTTATTCCTCGTCAACCAAACAAGAAGGAAGTTACACCTTTTCAGCAAGTCAAAGAACGACTCAAAGTCACATGACTGGTCTAAATAAAATTAAATGATAAAAGAAAGATACAAAAAGCCCCGCTAAGCCAAAACTTGGAAAACAAGTCGCTTAGGCAAAAGTCAGGGCATCCCGCTGGACTTCAAAATCAAAATTCAAAAGAATTCGTCCAGGAAAAATTTAGGGAAAGCAAAAAAGCGCAAAAAGCGAAAGGGGATCACCAAATAAAAATCCACAAAAAGGATCCAAGTCATGTGATAAAACACAAAAAAAGAAAGAGGTGAGTGACCGTCATGTCCAAAAAAAACCTCATTTGACTCCTCAGCCATTGTAAACTTCTCTTGAGAGATGAGTGCTCGTATTGGTTTAACTGAATGTAGGACTGAAGAATATCACGGAGAATGTATGGGCACCAAATAGTTTTGAGCCTTAAATCCTTTTTTTCTAAAACCGTGAACCGTGCCATGTTACAACCCTTAAAAGTCCTAATTGAAGCAAGGGTTAATTCGAAAGCAATATTGTAACGAGAGTAAGGTAACCAGACTCCTAGGAGGTCTGCTAAATTTTTGAGTTGGTATCACTCCATCCTTTTATCTTTTGTACAAAAATTTTCTATGTTTCAAACATCTTTTCAATATGAGTTTTTAAACTTCAAGACAAACATGAGCTTTGCATTACCATTATCATTCTTAGAATAAACATTCTTTGCATATGAACAAGTGCTTAAACATCAGGTAAGCTTGCATAATGAGCATCAGATGAAAGTTTAATTATCTCAAGGGATAAATTGTTTCAGGATACCATTGAAAGTTAAATCATTTTGAAAAATGATTTTAATCTGGGGTAGACCTTCTATTGACTCTGTTGAGTAAAAGAATGTCAGTTTAAGAAATAATCTGAAGTAGATTGCAAAAGTTGGTTGCCTAGAGTCTCTATCGAGCAATGGCATATTACTTTCAGTTGATATTGAGGGGTTGATTTCTTCAAATATCTGATTAGAGAACGAGGTATTTAAAGTCGAGAAGTATGGTTGTATCCTACTTTCAAGATGTAATCCAACCACTCTAAGGTTGTGTTGTCTTCGAAACTCGGTGAACTTCTCATTTCTCCCCGAGCATGAGACAAAGAAAAGGTTTGTCAAGACTCTGTTGAGTAGCGGAAAGCATGTTAAATACTCCTTCGAGTAGGTATTCATCCAATCTAAGGCATTCAAATCGTGATTTTATCCCTCAAAGTGCAGTCAAACTGGGGAAATTATGTCGAGATTTGATAAATCTCTCTAAGAATTCATTGATTAGAGGAGAATCTTTTCAGAATCTATAGATGCACGAGAATTCAATCAAGCATGGTTAAAACCATATCCAACTTTGGTTAAATAGGATCTGTGTTCCAAAGTTCATACACTGGGGCAACTTATCTTGATGGTACAGATCTCAGAAAGTCTTCTTAAGGCAATTTTCTTCAAAAGGCCCTACAGACTGGGGCAAGAAATTATGAAGGGGAATTTCCTCATCTTCAATGGTGGATTAGATCAAGTTCATATGCAGGCTAAATGACTCGTGAATTTGAAAAGCATGTCTAGAAGTCAGGATCGTTATCCTCGGCTCATCAGAGACTTAAGTCCATTTATTGATGTTCCCTCATCAGAAGCCAGAATCGGTAATTCCAGTTGAAGTTTGGATCGTTATCCTCAGTAGGATACGAGCAGAAACACAAAGAGCATGTGAGGTTGTTACCCATACAAATTTCTTGATGGAAATGTTGTTTCTGAGAAGGACTTCTTTCGCCAGCACATGATCTGTTGCTACTTGACAAAAGTCTACCTGCTAAGGGGTTTCTCTTCTGAGATCTTTATATACGAGTGAAGTATTCCTCATTTCTCGGCAGGAGGAGAATGATTCCTCTCCCCAGAAATTTAGAAGTTGTTTGAAGTCAAGATGATTTCGGTTCAATGGACTGCAATTTATTTTTGCAACATCTTCTCCAAAGTCCACTTTTCAGTGGCATTTCTCCTCGGAGTTAACATGATGAAGTTGTAATCTTGCACCACAGTCCTTACCCAGTGGTCGGTAGTTCAAATTGTTTATTTTTCAATGAAGTTTTATATTCCAGACTAGGGCATATTGCCAGAATTTCTCTTTTTGCAAGTGTTGTTGGTCTTTTATGACAATAAGCATACCAACAAATGAATCAAGAAAGGTCTGTATGTGACCAACATGAAGATTAATATAGAATGGGATCTAATTTCCCTAGTGAATGCTCACCTCTTCTCAAAGTAGAATCATTCATCCCCAATAAAGGTGTACTCTCGCCTAAACAGAATTCCCCATCCCCAGTGGAAGTACACCCATGTGTAATCCCCACTGAAGTCATCGCTCTTGTTGAGAGTTTGTTTAAGAGTTTGTCCCTTCCAGAGGGCTTATCTATAAAAAAAAGCATTTCTACAAGTTTTGTTTAATCTTCTTCTTCAGCGTAATCTACTTTGCTTCGACAAATCTGGGAAAGATCATTTCATTGGATTGTATACCTTTCTTATATCCCCTTTGAATTCGATACTCTACGACTCCATGGTTGGTATTTATCCCCCTCGTGAGGTTGTCGTTCATCGTCTCTATGAAGTTCATATCTTTTCCCCCTATGGAAGTTTTCTCAGGTCAGGTTTTTCGAGGAGAGGTTTGATTAACATGTTTGTTATGCCCAGTGGAGCAGGTCTCCTTTTTTTCTGGGGAAGTGTACATGGACAAATGCCATTTAGAATTCTTTTATCCCCAATGATGGAGTATTGCTGAAATATTTTCTCGGTGGATTTCTGAACCTCAAGCTTATGGTTCAAAGATTCCCCCCTCTTCTTCAAGTGGAGGTTGTTACCCTCGATGGTAGTATCCCCCGTGTGGCCTGGGTAGAATTCTTTTATTCATGAATTTCTGTGATTTCCCAATCGAAGCCACTTTCATCGAGGAAATACATCAGAAGGTACCAGTTCCCAAAATGATTCTTTTTATCTTTGGAAAGAAATGTTGGATCTTTTCCCCAGGAGGTTGGGAGTTGGATCGGAGTTCAAAATTTCCTCTGGACTGCAATTTATTTTTGCAGTATTCTCCCCAACAAAGATGTACTTTTGCCTGAGTATCAATCTTTCTTAGTGTAGCCTATTTCTTTCTAGGTTTTCTCGGAAGAATCGTTTTATTCACCAATTAGATATTTTTGGTATACTTCCCTTGAGGTCGACATTCTACAGCTTCCCCAATGAGATTTGCACTCATCCTCCCCATGAAGTGTGCATTCTCCTACTTAGTAATGGGTGCACCCTCTCTCCAATGCAGTTTGCCTATATCAGAGTTCTTGAAGAGATCCTAATTTGATATCCTCATGACGACGACCATCATCCGCAATGAAACGATTTCTACTCTCCAGTACAAAACTTCTTACTGGCATGAATCTTGCACAAATGGCTACACCTAGTGCAACGGATATTGTTGATGTTATCATCTAAAGTTTTTTTTGGCTCCCTAGTGTAAGAGGTAGTCTTTGTCCTAGTCGAAGTCAAACTTCAGGAACCTGCTGGAGTAAGGTACCCATCATTCCCCAGTGGAGCAAGCTTTATGTCCCTAGTAGAGAAAGTGTCATCTTCTCCCTAGTGTGGTGTACATGGGAATTTCAGTCATAACTCTTTTGTCCCTGTTGATAGAAGATTCTGTTGAGATATCCCTAGTGGAGTTTTTGTCCCAGGACATTTGTTTCTTCCCCAAGTGAAGATTTTACCCCCACCCCCCAGCGGTGTTATCTCCCAGCATGGTCTGAGTAGAATTCTTTTTATTTAAGAATTTCTATATTCCCCAATAGAAGTTATCTTCTTCAATAAATTTTACTCGAGTAAGTTTTTATCCCCAGAGAGTTAGATAAAGAATTTGTTCCCCGGGAAGTTGGGAGTTTGATCTAAATTCAAGATTTTCTCTAAACTACAATTTATTTTTTTAGTATCCTCTCTAGGAAGTTACTTCCCTAATGATATCAATATTTGGATGTTGGTGGTTCCGGATTTCGGCTCCCCATTGAGGTTCAAATTTCCTGTTCTCCACAGAAGATCAAATGTGCAAAATAATCGTTTGAAAGTTCATTGTCTTCTCAGCAGCCAAGTATTGATGTGATTTCCCAGTGCATCGATAAACATGCATCATTACATTGCATCTACTAAAATGCGCAGCAATCCCGTTGTAAGGGGGCATTACGCTAAAAAATTCAAACATGCATAAGTATGAGCCAATTGTGTTTATTTGCAGTAACCAAATTGTTATGCGCTTAGATTTGAATCATCTCCACAACAAACTTTGGGTGATCCTATTCGGTTTCCCCAAAGGAGTCTGTCGGGTCATTGGTATCTTCCATTTCCTCAGTAAGTCGTGGTTTTCTCTTGTCCTTTAAAGCCTTTTGTTATTTTACCCGTGTTTGCATTCCCGTCAAAGTGCGAGTAAGAGTCGGTGTATAGCCTTTCTTATTTCTCAAGTATTTGAGTATCCATACTTGGTGTGTGGTAGTTCAGATAATTACCACTTTTGAAGAATTACACCCCGCCTTTAGCCTGAGGGATTTTGTGGTTCTTGCATATTTGCAATCTCTTAAAGCCTAACACGTATTGGCAATCCTTGTTTAGAGTCCCCTTCGGCTTGTCTCTTATCTTCATAAGTTCGCCTTCGATCGACATTCTATTCAGAGTGTATGTCTATTGTTATCCCAAAAAAGCCCGCCTTGGGTCAGTGTTCTCTTTCTAAAAGTCTATCTTTGGCTAGTTTTCTTTTTATCGGTGGGTCCGTCATTGACCGTTGTATCTTGATTGGGGTCTGTTTTAGTCGGTCTCTTTTCCATATATCTAACATTTTCGGTTAGGTTATGTTTTGATCATTTCCTTCCTTTGTTCAGGTTCTGTTTTGATCAGTTCCTTCTCTTTGGTTTATCCGTTTTAATTGGGTTTACCTTCTGTTAGCTTAGCTAACATTTTCGGTTAGATTATGTTTTAATCATTTCCTTCCCTTGTTTAGGTTCTATTTTGATCATTTCCTTCTCTTTGGTTTATCCGTTTTGATCAGGTTTACCTTTTATTAGCCTAGCTAACATTTTCAGTTAGGTTATGTTTTAATCATTTCCTTCCCTTGTGTAGGTTCTATTTTGATCAGTTTCTTCTCTTTGGTTTATCCGTTTTGATCGGGTTTGCCTTCTGTTAGCTTAGCTTACATTTTCGGTTTGGTTATGTTTTGATTGATTCCTTCTCTTGTTTAGGTTTTATTTTGATCATTTCCTTCTCTTTGGTTTATCCGTTTTGATCGGGTTTACCTTCTGTTAGCTTAACTAACATTTTTGATTAGTTTATGTTTTGATCATTTCCTTTCCTAATTTAGGTTCTATTTTGATCAGTTCCTTCTCTTTGGTTTATCCATTTTGATCGGGTTTACCTTTTGTTAGAATAGCTACCATTTCCGGTTAGGTTATGTTTGGATCATTTCCTTCCCTTGTTTAGGTTCTGTTTTGACCAGTTCCTTCTCTTTGGTTTATCTGTTTTGATCGGGTTTAACTTATGTTAGCTTAGCTAATATTTGTGGTTAGGTTATGTTTTGATCATTTTCTTCCCTTGTTTAGGTTTTATTTTGATCAGTTCCTTCTCTATGGTTTATCCATTTTGATTGGATTTAACCTTCTGTTAGCTTAGCTAACATTTTCGATCAGGTTATATTTTAATCATTTCCTTCCCTTGTTTAGGTTCTGTTTTAATCAGTTCCTTCTCTTTGGTTCATCAGTTTTGACCAGGTTTACCTTTTGTTAGCTTAGCTAACATTTTTGGTTAGGTTATATTTTGATAATTTCCTTCCTTTGTTTAGGTTCTGCTTTGAATAGTTCCTTCTTTTTGGTTTATCCGTTTTGATCAGGTTTACCTTTTGTTAGCTTAGCTAACTTTTTTGGTTAAGTTATGTTTTGATCATTTCCTTCCCTTTTTAGGTACTATTTTGATCAATTCCTTCTCTTTGGTTTATCCGTTTTGATCGGTTTTACATTTTGTTAGCTTATCTAACATTTTCGGTTAGGTTATATTTTGATCATTTCCTTCCCTTGTTTTGTTTCTTTTTTGATCAGTTCCTTCTCTCTGGTTTATCAATTTTGATCGGATTTACCTTTTGTTAATTTAGCTAACATTTTCGGTTAGGTTTTGTTTTGATTAGTTCCTTCTCTTTGGTTTATCTGTTTTGTTTGGGTTTACCTTCTGTTAGCGTAGCTAACATTTCCGGTTAGGTTATGTTTTGATCATTTCCTTTCCTTGTTTAGGTTTTGTTTTGATCAGTTCCTTTTCTTTGGTTTATCTGTTTTGATGGGGTTTAGCTTCTGTTAGCTTAGCTAACATTTTCGGTTTGTTTATATTTTGATCATTTCCTTCCCTTGTTTAGGTTATGTTTTAATCAGTTCCTTCTCAATGGTTTATCCATTTTGATTTGATTTACCTTCTGTTAGCTTAGCTAACATTTCCGGTCAGGTTATATTTTTATCATTTGCTTCCCTTGTTTAGGTTCTGTTTTGATCAGTTCCTTCTCTTTGGTTTATCTATTTTGATTGGGTTTACCTTCTATTAGCTTAACTAACATTTTCGTTTAGGTTATGTTTTGATCATTTCCTTCCCTTGTTTAGGTTCTGCTTTGATCAGTTCCTTCTCTTTGGTTTATCCGTTTTGATCAGATTTACCTTCTGTTCGCTTAGCTAACCTTTTCGGTTAAGTTATGTTTTGATCATTTCCTTCCTTTGATTAGGTCCTGTTTTGATAAGTTCCTTCTTTTTGGTTTGTCATTTTGATCAGGTTTACCTTTTGTTAGCTTAATAACATTTTTGGTTAGGTTATGTTTTGATCATTTCCTTCCCTTGTTTAGGTACTGTTTTGACCATTTCCTTCTCTTTGGTTAATCCGTTTTGATCGGATTTACCTTCTTTTAGCTTAGCTAACATTTTCGGTTAGGTTATGTTTTAATCATTTCCTTCCCTTGTTTAGGTTCTGTTTCGATCAGTCCTTCTCTCTGGTTTATCCATTTTGATCGGATTTACCATCTGTTAGCTTAGCTAACATTTTCGGTTAGGTTCTGTTTTGATCAGTTCCTTCTTTTTGGTTTATCCGTTTTGATCGGGTTTACCTTTTGTTAGCTTAGCTAACATTTTTGGTTAGGTTATGTTTTGATCATTTCCTTCCCATGTTTAGGTTTTGTTTTGATCAGTTCCTTCTCTTTAGTTTATCCATTTTGATCGGTTTGACCTAATGTTAGCTTAGCTAACATTTTCGGTTAGGTTATGTTTTTATCATTTCCTTCCTTTGTTTAGGTTATGTTTTGATTAGTTCCTTCTTTTTGGTTTATCCGCTTTGATCTGGTTTACCTTTTGTTAGCTTAGCTAACATTTTTGGTTAGGTTCTATTTTGATCAGTTCCTTGTCTCTGGTTTATCCATTTTGATCGAATTTACCTTCTGTTAGCTTAGCTAACATTTTCGATTAGGTTCCATTTTGATCAGTTCCTTCTTATTGGTTTATCCGTTTTGATCGGGTTTACCTTTTGTTAGCTTAGCTAACATTTTTGGTGATGTTATGTTTTGGTCATTTCCTACCAATGTTTAGGTTCTGTTCTGATCAGTTCCTTCTCTTTGGTTTATCAATTTTGATCGGATTTACCTACTGTTAGCTTAGCTAACATTTTCGGTTAGGTTATGTTTTGATCATTTCCTTCTTCTTTTTAGGTTCTATTTTGACCAGTTCCTTCTTTTTGGTTTATCCGTTTTGATAAGGTTTACCTTTTATTAGCTTAGCTAACATTTTTGGTTAGGTTATGTTTTGATCATTTCCTTCCCTTGTTTAGGTTCTTTTTTGATCAGTTCCTTCTCTCTGATTTATCCATTTTGCTCGGATTTAACTTCTGTTGGCTTTGCTAATATTTTCGCTCAGGTTATGTTTTGATCAGTTTCTTCCCTTGTTTAGATTCTGTTTCGATCAGTTCCTTCTCTATGGTTTATCTGTTTTGATTGGGTTTACCTTCTGTTAGCTTAACTATCATTTTCGGTTAGGTTGTGTTTTAATCATTTCCTTCCCTTGTTTAGGTTCTATTTTGATCAGTTCATTCTCTTTGGTTTATCTATTTTGATCGGGTTTACCTGCTGTTAGCTTAACTAACATTTTTGTTTAGATTATGTTTTGATCATTTCCTTCCCTTGTTTAGGTTCTGTTTTGATCAGTTCCTTCTCTTTGGTTTATCCGTTTTGATCGGGGTTACGTTTTTTTATCTTAGCTAACATTTTTGGTTAGGTTATGTTTTGATCATTTCCTTCCCTTGTTTAGGTTTTATTTTGATCAGTTCCTTCTCTTTGGTTTATCCGTTTTGATCAGGTTTACCTACTGTTAGCTTTGATAACATTTTCGGTAGGTTATGTTTTGATCATTTCCTTCATTTGTTTAGGTTCTTATTTGATAAGTTCCTTCTTTTTGGTTTATCCGTTTTGATCAGGTTTACCTTTTGTTAGCTTAGCTAACATTGTTGGTTATGTTATGTTTTGATCATTTCCTTCCCTTGTTTAGATTCCGTTTTGATCAGTTCCTTCTCTTTGGTTTATCCGTTTTGACCGGGTTTAACTTCTAATAGCTTAGCTAACATTTTCGGTTAGGTTATGTTTTGATCATTTCCATCCCTTGTTTAGGTTCTATTTTGATCAGTTCATTCTCTTTGGTTTATCTGTTTTGATTGGGTTTACCTTCTGTTAGCTTAGCTAAAATTTTCGGTTGGGTTATGTTTTAATCATCTCCTTCCCTTGTTTAGGTTCTATTTTGATCAGTTCATTCTCTTTGGTTTATCTATTTTGATCGGGTTTACCTTCTGTTAGCTTAACTAACATTTTTGTTTAGATTATATTTTGATCATTTCCTTCCCTTGTTTAGGTTCTGTTTTAATCAGTTCCTTCTCTTTGGTTTATCCGTTTTGATCGGGTTTACCTTTTTTTAGCTTAGCTAGCATTTTTGGTTAGGTTATGTTTTGATCATTTCCTTCCCTTGTTTAGGTTTTATTTTGATCAGTTCCTTCTCTTTGGTTTATCCGTTTTGATCAGGTTTACCCACTGTTAGCTTAAATAACATTTTCGGTTAGGTTATGTTTTGATCATTTCCTTCATTTGTTTAGGTTCTATTTTGATAAGTTCCTTCTTTTTGGTTTATCCGTTTTGATCAGGTTTACCTTTTGTTAGCTTAGCTAACATTGTTGGTTATGTTATGTTTTGATCATTTCCTTCCCTTGTTTAGATTCCGTTTTGATCAGTTCCTTGTCTTTGGTTTATCCATTTTGACCGGGTTTACCTTCAAATAGCTTAGCTAACATTTTTGGTTAGGTTATGTTTTGATCATTTCTTTCCCTTGTTTAGGTTCTATTTTGATAAGATCATTCTCTTTGGTTTATCTGTTTTGATTGGGTTTACCTTTTGTTAGCTTAGCTAACATTTTCGGTTAGGTTATGTTTTAATCATTTCCTTCCCTTTTTTAGGTTCTATTTTGATCAGTTCATTCTCTTTGGTTTATCTATTTTGATCGGGTTTACCTTCTGTTAGCTTAACTAACATTGTTGTTTAGATTATGTTTTGATCATTTCCTTCCCTTGTTTAGGTTCTGTTTTGATCAGTTCCTTCTCTTTGGTTTATCCGTTTTGATCGGGTTTACCTTTTTTTATCTTAGCTAACATTTTTGGTTAAGTTATGTTTGGATCATTTCCTTCCCTTGTTTAGGTTTTATTTTGATCAGTTCTTTCTCTTTGGTTTATCCGTTTTGATCAGGTTTACCTACTGTTAGCTTAGATAACATTTTCGGTAAGGTTATGTTTTGATCATTTCCTTCATTTGTTTAGGTTCTATTTTGATAAGTTCCTTCTTTTTGGTTTATCCGTTTTGATCAGGTTTACCTTTTGTTAGCTTAGCTAACATTGTTCGTTATGTTATGTTTTAATCATTTCCTTCCCTTGTTTAGATTCCGTTTTGATCAGTTCCTTCTCTTTGGTTTATCCGTTTTGACCGGGTTTAACTTCTAATAGCTTAGCTAACATGTTCGGTTAGGTTATGTTTTGATCATTTCCTTGCCTTGTTTAGGTTCTATTTTTATCAGTTCATTCTCTTTAGTTTATCTGTTTTGATCGGGTTAACTTCTGTTAGCTTAACTAACATTTTTGTTTAGATTATGTTTTGATCATTTCCTTCCCTTGTTTAGGTTCTGTTTTGATCAGTTCTTTCTCTTTGGTTTATCTGTTTTGATTGGGTTTACCTTTTTTTAGCTTAGCTAACTGTTGTACCCCAAAATTTGCCCTCCCATATTTCTCAAAATATTGCAAGAATGATCCTCAAGTTGCTCAAAGAAGTCCAAGAGTTGGTCAGACAAGCCCTCTCCTAAGGCAGTCTACCTCAAATTAGGGTTTCATGTTGCATCAATATCCTTGAGTCCAAGTGACCCCAAATGCTCACCAATTTCCTAATATGATCTCAAGATCATCCATGACAAGTTTCAAGCCTTGCAGAGGAAGTTTGCTCAGTCAATTGCTCAAAGGTCCAAAAATCGACTGTGCTACGGCAAAAGTCAACTGTGACCTCCATACATTAAACTTTAATATTTTTTGTCAACATTCTCATTTTGAAGTATATTTCATCATTTGATCAAGGGTTTATCATGATTTATCAAGGATTGCTCACAATTCATCAAGATTCAAAAGTTTCTAAATTAGGGTTTTGTAGGAAAAGTCAACTCAATGTTGACCAATCATAACTTTCTCATACTTTATGAGAAATGACCCATCCAAATCTCATTTTGAAGAGTATGAAATTTCCTACAATCCATCTTCAGCTTCCAAGATCAAAATATGCACTCACAAGAAGTTGTGAATTTGGACATTATAGGTCATTTTTGAAAGTCAACAAAAACACCTTTTTTGTCAAAGCTTCTAACTTGAGCATGGAATATCAAAATAAGATGAGACCAAAAGGGTTGATTAGAGGACATCTCAATATTTCTAAAAAAAGTACTAGAACACCTCCAAAGAGTCAAAATTGAGGAAGTTATGCATTGTTGAAGTTGGACTTTTTTGCAAAATTGCCAAAAGTCAACTATCCCCAAAACTTCAAAATTTTCCAAATGGGCCCATTCTTTTTCACTTGTTTTGAGTTGGCATTGTAGCCCATGTTCTCCAGCCTTGGCCATGTGTCCATTTTATATTTTTATTAATTATTTTGATTTTATTTGAATTAATTTGATTTAAATCAAAATAAATCAAATAAAAATCCAAAAGCATTGATAACAAAGATTTTGTGGTGATTTCAGTTTTCATTATACAGCTTGCCATCATCAAACTCGTATCAAGGCATAAGTGTACAAAAAGATATGATTTGGATCAAATTTGGAAGGTGGTTAAAGGAGGATCAAATCAAAGCATTGATAGAATGAGATTTGGACAGCAAAAACATTCCTAATACATTGTGCAATACATAAGGGTCGTGTGCAGACCAAAATAAAGGTTGGAGATCAGTTGGAGAGCAAGAACAAAGTTTGAAAAAACACCAAAAAAGTGTGAGATCGAAATCAAGTCTAGAGGCAGTTTCAAAGCTTGGTGTTGGTCTCAATCTCTTCCTGGCAATCTCCACAAGCGAAAGCATGCAAAACCACATGTTTTTAAACCTCCCAGTGCACTGTAAGTCATCCACGGATTCACTATATTCTTGAAATCAAAAAGCTTTATTCTTGCATCCATTGCGTAAAATAATTGCATATTCTAATTCACCCCATCATTTGCAAGCTTTTCACGATAACCAATTTCATTTATCTAACCTATATCATGGATCACCATTACTAGGGTTTTGTGTTTGTTTTTAGGGCTTTTTGTTTCAGGAAAAATTGGCAATGATAATGGCTATGGTTGTGATCAGTAGGTTGAGACGAACTCAACCATGGTTTTAGAATGCGTTTCCATGGCCTGTAGGAGATTTGGGAGGAACCCCTGTCTATAGCGACGAACATCTGTCTGTAGGTATAGATGTTGTTACTTTTAGCCACGGTGCAGAGGACAGGGACGAGGCGTTGTCACGCTACCACTCGTCCATTCAAATATGGCGCGTTATTTTTTTTTGTTATATCATTCACTGATTTTTTTTTATATTATGATTGTTTTGTATTATATTTAAAAATGAAGCAACGTAGTCCAGTTGGTCACCAGGTGTACATTCAAAGCGTTAGTGGCTGGAGGTCAGGGGTTCGATCCCTGCCTCCAGCAATTTGCATTTTCTTGTTTATTTTTAGGAAATCCAGTATGCGCCTAAGCATGAGTTCCATCATACTCCCTCACCAATCAACATGCTAGATGGCCAGATGGCCAGATCTGGTGGTCAATATTGAAGGAGCATCAAAAGGGCCAGTCAACGCATATGCACTGAATTACAAAAAGTCAATGTGGACAGCACAATTGGACAAGAAAAATTTCTATTCACACACCTCAAAACCAGGCCCACTCTCACTCTTTCTCTTATATTTTGTTTATTTATTTTAATTACTTTATTTTTAATTAATTTACTAACCAATAACATAATTTATTTTTTATCAAAAATATCACAAAAAATATTTTTGTCCAATTAAATTTCAGAACTTTATTATTTATGAATAAATATTAACTAATTTAATTAGGATATTAATTAGGCAACTTTAATTTATTTTGTAAATATTTAAAATTAATTAAATTTAATAGGTTTTAACCCTAATTTATTTATTTTCTTTTCTTTCCTAAATTAAAAAAAACGTCAAAAATATGTCACTAGTTAGTTTTCATTAATTAATTAATTTAATAATTAATTTAGTATTTAATTTTAGGATTTAATTTCTTTTCTTAATAATAAAAACAAAAAAAGCATTTTCTTTAATTAAAAGGGTCAAAGCCATAATTCCGCATTCAATCCAATTCACTCGTGCGATTTATTTTTCCTTACTCAATTATTATTGTATCTGCTCCCGACTTGTAATAATTTTAATAGGACATTTATTTATTTTTCCGCATTTAAATATCAAAGGTTTGTTTTTTGGAGATGTAAATACCCGATGCCTTGTAATAGTTAGTTTAAATTCCGCATTTTAACTCCAACAAATTATACAATTGTTAGATGTTTGGTAATAGGGTTTGCATGACAAGAATAAATGCTTAATCTTAAAACGGTTAGATCACCTTAAACATGTGCAAAGATAAAAAAAACTGAAATCAACACACTTGAGTATAGGTCATTTTAGAGGTCGTCCTCTTGTCTAAAAGATCATATTTGCCTCAAAACGGTTGCCTCGGATATTGTTGCCTCAAACAAATGATCTAAGACATTAGGGTTACCGCTAAGGCGTCCTAACATTGCTTTAGTGACTGTATGTCCCTCATTCGAATTGACCCTGAAAACTCCAACGACGGTGCTACCTACTCACTAATAGTGGGATAGCATTGTCTAAAGGAAACAAACATAGAACAATTCTTTTTTCAAGTAGGTAGATGCTAGTAGGTACTTGCTCAAAAAAAACTTTTTTCACACTTACACTCCTTTACAAACAAGTTTTCAAAAACACTTCATTACACTCTTAAAGACAGAAGCAAGAGTTAAATTGAAGTTAAAACAAAAACTTTTCAAAGCCCACAAGCACAAAGAAAACAATTTTGAAAATGATGAGCAAGTACCTAAGAGCCCGTAGATAACTACGGATAGGAAGGGTGCTAATACCTTCCCTTTCTATAATCTACCCCCCGTACTCAGAAATATCTCGAAAAAGGAATTTTTTTGTGCTTTTTTCCTTTCCTTGTTGGATAAAATAAAAGTCTGTGGCGGTTCTTGCTTACCGTGACATTTTGTGAACATAAACGCAAAACGCAAACCAGAAAATTCTTTAAAAAATAGGGAAACACGTCCCGGTTCTGGCCACCGTATCACATAATTGGCGACTCTGCTGGGGATGATATAAGTGGGGTGTACCTTAGGATTAGTTCATATTGTTTTCAATTTTTTGATCTGTTTGCTTTATTTTTGTGGGAATTGTATCGGAGTTACTATAGATCCTAACTCGGATCTGGGGATACCCTTTAGGTAAGTAGAAAAAGACTGTGAGGGAACTGTACAGCGTAGACTGATACGGTTGAAGAAGTAGCTACGTTGGTGTGGCACTTTAGTTTGTACCGATATCCCTTGTGTTGGAACAAGGAGAATATGTGGCTGCTAAAGGGTCATTAAGCACCAACTGACCTTAGAACCTATAATTGACCAACTTGGCCATAGAACAGTAGCAGTATGCTACACTCATTGAGACCATACTCTCGTTATGATTCCGGCCGCAAGAAAAGGTTGCTAAACTGGAATTATGACCGATCGAGGATGGTCAGTGATATTGAGAACCTCTAGAACCCGGTTACTATTACTAGGACAGGTTGAACCAACTAAACTGCAAGAGGGTAGTACCTGAACTCCATGCCAGCCTGAAATTTAAGGGCTATTGTGTGACTTGTGTGCTTTCAAACTTGAACTAATTGCACTTTTTTTTATTTAACAACATGAGTTCCTTGCAGGTTTTGTTTACAACCCTTATCCAATTACTTAGATTTCTTTCCAGATTTACTTGTTTACATCACCTTGTACTTTTGCTTAAACGCATAGCATACACATCATAACATCATACCATAGCATTTCCTTAACCATTTCAAGGATCCCAGGGGTTTGTGATGCAAGTTATGGTAAATCAAACGTCTAGCAAGGGGCCAAAGGGGATTTATTTTCCTCTAGCCAATGCCGTCTAGAGATCAAAACACGATGACTTGAGTCAGTGGCTATGACCCACTCGATATGGTGAGTTGGACTCTTGAAGAAGGACTCTTGACGACACAAAGTTTCTTCAATAAAAACTATAAAATTCAAATTCTAACAAGTTTCTTGTTTATCCCGCGAGATCCTTGAAAACATTGCATACATATATCATACATATATCATACATATCATTACATAACAGGTCTTCCAGTACAGGTCTCTCATCTTCTCCACTGTTTATTTCAGTAATCATGTCTTCTGAAACACCTACTGATCAAGCTATTAAGGCTCTTCAAGCTCAGAATGCTCAATTCCAGGAGTTGTTACTGAACTTAGACAAGGGGCAGCAAGATTTGAAGTCTCTCATCTTGAAGGAGAAGAAGAAAAAGAAGAAGAAGGTGGTCCTCCTGAATATGGGTCACAAGTTTGGGAATAGGTTGCGACAAGAGACTG
The DNA here is from genome assembly GCA_948472305.1 of Vicia faba. Lineage (NCBI taxonomy): Eukaryota > Viridiplantae > Streptophyta > Magnoliopsida > Fabales > Fabaceae > Vicia > Vicia faba. The sequence goes on from OX451739.1 coordinate 855,158,505, forward strand.
ATTTGACCCATTCATCTGGAGGAAATCAAGAGGAAAGAAAGGGTTCTAGCCCTGTGGTTTCTGACAATGACACTGATTTTGATGAAGACCAGTATCCTCCTGTTGAGGATATATATAAGCAACTTGAAGACCGGCTCAGTGCAATGGAAATTCAAAAGATACCTGGGTTAGACTTTGGAGATCTGGGATTGGCATCTGAGGTGGTGATCCCTCACAAGTTTAAAGCTCTTGTCTTTGCTCAGTATGACGGGGTATCCTGCCCGAAGCTACACCTCCGCTCATACGTCAGAAAAATTCAATCCTATACTGCTGATAGAAATCTCTGGGTTCATTTCTTTCAAGATAGTTTGTCAGGGACTCAACTTGAATGGTTCTGTCAACTGGAAGGAGCTAACGTCCGCAACTGGGAGGACCTTGCTGCTGCTTTTTACAAGCAATGCCAATATAATGCCGACCTTGCTCCCATGCGTACTCAGCTTCAGGGTATGTCTATGGGTACAGGTGAAGGCTTCAAAGACTACGCTCAAAAGTAGAGGGACCTTGCTGGAAGAGTACAACCCCTCTGTCTGATAGGGAGTTAGTGGACATGTTTCTTGGGACCTTGTTTGGTCCATATTTCACCCATCTGATTGGAAGCTCGTCGTCCGGGTTTACTGAGTTGATTATGACCGGGGAAAGAGTTGAAGTCGGTATCAAATCTGGAAATATACAGAAGGGTGCTTCATCAAGCACCGAGAAGAGGCCTTTTAAGAAGGAATCCAGCGCAGTTTACAGCGCGAAGAGCCATAGTAAACCTGAGCGCCACCAAGCAGTTAATGCGGTGGTTATATTAAGACCAATAGTTGCCCCTCAGTGCAACAATCAGCCAAGAGCCGAGAGGCCGCGAAGACAATTCACTCAGCTCTATATGACCCTGTCTCAAATTCCGTCGCAGTTGTTGAAGACCAATCTGGTGATTCTAAAGGAGGCTCCGAAGAATCCTAATACTACATCACCGATATATAATCCGAACGCCCGCTATGCTTTTCACTCTGATAGCCCGGGGCATGATACCAATGACTGCTGCATCTTGAAGAATAAAGTGCAGGATCTGATTGATGCTAAGGAGATTGAGTTTGAAGCGCCTGAAAAGCCTAATGTTATGACTGCTCATATGCCTAGGCATGGGGTGAATGTTGTAGACAATGACTCGTTTGTGACTTCCGTGAAAGACATTGCTACTCCATTGATAACTGTGAAGAAGAACCTTTTGTTAGCTGGTTTATTTTCGGGCTGTGGCGAAGGTTGCCGTCTGTGTTCCGTACTACCTACTGGTTGACATCTTTTGAAGTCAAGTGTCCAACGCCTGATGGATAACAAAGAAATTCTGTTTGAGAAAATTGTTGTTCCATTAGTTCCTTTTAAAGACATTTCTATAATCACCATTTCCGCCAATTCTTCCAAGGCTTCCTCGAGAAAGCCTGTTAGAATTACATCTGTTCCGAGAATCGCTCCATTGATCATTACCATTCTTGGGCCTATCCCCTATACATCGGATAAGGCTGTCCCGTGGCACTATGGGGCTGACGTGTATTATCACGGGATTAAACAAGACTTCAAGGTTGGATAGGCTGATACTTATGTCAGCGATATTGTTGGATCTAGCATAGTCACCCGCAGCGGAAGACTTATCTCTCCTGAAATTTCCCCACCACTTGTTCGGAAGCCTATTGTTATTACACCTACCAGTACATCTGCTACAATCCCTGTTCATGTTCCAATCCTTACCCCTATCTCCGAGTCATCTGACACTCAGGGCAAAGGGATCACCGGTGAGCCTACCCAGACGGAGGCGCCGAAGAAGATTACTATTGAAGCCTCTAGACAAGAGATGGAGGAAATTTTAAAGATCATCAAAAAGAGCGACTAAAATGTAGTCGAGAAGCTGGGGCAAACCCCATCAAAGATCTCTATGTTGTCTTTGTTGCTATGCTCAGAAGCCCATGCCAAGGCTCTGATTGCTTTCCTGAAAACTGCGCATGTGCCGCAAGAAACATCCGCTGATCAGTTCAAAGACTACGTGGCTAGTTTGACTGCTGATAACGGGTTGGGTTTCTCCAACGCCGACTTGACTGCCAAGGGGAAGAATCATAATGACGCTCTACATGTTTCAATCGAGTGGAAGGGCACTACTTTGGCTCACGTGTTGGTGGATACTGGGTCCTCGCTGAATGTTTTACCCAAGAAAGCGTTAGACAAGTTAGACTATGAAGGGTTGGTGCTGAAGTCGAGTAACATTGTAGTCAGGGCTTTTGATGGGTCCAAGAGGATGGTACATGGAGAAGTGGATATTCCAGTTAAGGTTGGTTCTCAGATTTTCGCATCTACATTCTATGTGATGGAAATTCGGCCATCTTATTCTTGTTTGCTGGGTCGCCCGTGGATCCATAAAGCTGGGGCAGTAACTTCTACGCTCCATCAGATGCTGAAATACCCTGTGAAGGGGAAAATTGTTATAGTACGAGGGGAAGAGGAATACATGGTGAGCCACCTCAACTCTTTTCCGTATGTGTAAGTTGACGGGGAGTTCATTGAAACCCTGTGTCAACATTTTGAAGAAGTCCCCCAAACGTTGGCATCGACTGAGACTGTTATTGAAGATCCTCCAATGAAGATGGCTTCCCTCAAGGATGCTCGGGATGCTGTTGAGAAAGGTGGGTGTGCGAATTGGGGCCAACTCCCTGACTTTGCACATAATACTAACAAGTTTGGTTTGGGTTTCACTACAGAAGCTCAAAGGGTTGTTCGACATGCGCGGATCGGAGGACCTCCACTGTTTATCAGCAATTCAGGAGTGAATGCCATTGAAGACGATAATGAAGAGTCTGAGTTTGACAGTTGGATTTACCCAACTAACGACGGCGGATTAAGCAACTGGCCGGCAAAGGACTTCGTCCTAATTTCTTTTATTACCCAGTAATGAGACTTTTTTTTTGAATTTGTAACAGACAATTTTAAACTTTATGGCCCGGTGTCTTACCCGAGGCACCGTGGTTTTGTTTGTGAGGGCTTTATATTTGTCATCTACATATATCATTAATAAAAGCATTGGACGTTTCTTGCATTTCAAATTTTGTGCTCCTTGTCTTTCTTTTTCTATCTTGCAAAAACAGTTATTTTACACACACACTTACATATACAGGTCTACATCCACTCTAGATCCTACTGATAACGACTCTGCTACTGCCAGTTATGACTTCGAAAGTACAATCAACTTAGCCGGAGACGAAGGTGAGGATAATTGCGAAGTGCCTGGTGAACTTGCTAGACTGCTACTTCAGGAAGAGAGGGCCATACAGCCGCATGAGGAGCCACGGGAAACAGTAAAATCTGGGTACAGTAGAAGAAAAGAAAGAGGTCAAAATCGGTGCAAATCTGGCGCCTAATGTTAAGCAACGGTTGATTCAGATGCTGCGTAACTATGTTGAGATCTTTGCCTGGTCTTATGAAGACATGCCTGGGTTGGATATCGATATTTTGGTTCACCGCCTGCCTACCAAGGAAGACTGTCCTCCAGTGAAACAGAAAGTTCGCTGAATGCGCCCAAACATGTCTGAGAAAATCAAGGTTGAAGTTATGAAACTGTTTGATGCCGGTTTTCTAGAAGTTACTTTTTACCCGCAGTGGGTTGCCAACGTGGTTCCAGTGCCGAAGAAGGATGGTAAAGTTTGAATGTGTGTTGACTATAGGGATCTGAACAGGGCAAGCCCCAAAGATGATTTCCCCTTGCCTCATATCGACGTTCTGGTTGACAACACCGCACAACATAAGGTCTTCTCCTTTATGGATGGTTTCTCCGGTTATAATCAGATTAAAATGGCTCTCAAAGACATGAAGAAGACAACATTTGTCACCCAGTGGGGTACCTTTTTCTACAAAGTCATGCCTTTCGGATTGAAAAATCGTAGGGGCAACATATCAGTGCGCCATGGTCGCTTTGTTCCACGACATGATCCATCATGAGATTGAGGTATACGTTGACGAAATGATTGCAAGATCTCAGACTGAATAGGAACATCTTGACCACATTCAGAAGCTATTAGACAGGTTGAAGTTGTACAAGCTAAGGTTAAACCCGAACAAGTGCACCTTCGGGGTGAGATCTGGTAAACTGCTGGGTTTCGTCGTAAGTGATAAAGGTATTCAAGTGGATCCTGCAAAGGTGAAGGCTATATAGGAAATTCCAGCTCCCTGAACAGAAAAAGAAGTCAGAGGCTTTCTGGGACGTCTGAATTACATTTCCCGATTCATCTCGCACCTGACTGCTACCTGTGAGCCAATCTTCAAGCTATTGAAGAAAGATCAAGTGGTAAAATGGAATGATGAATGTTAGGCCGCTTTCGAAAGGATCAAAGAATATCTCCAAGAGCCACCCATTCTGATGCCTCCAGTTGAAGGGAGACCTCTGATCTTATACTTGATAGTACTCGACAACTCAATGGGATGCGTGTTGGGGCAGCATGACGAGTTTGGCCGAAAAGAGCATGCTATTTATTACCTTAGCAAAACGTTTACCGACTGCGAGACCTAATACTCGTTGCTCGAGAAAACTTGCTGCACTTTGGCATAGGCTTCTCGCCGAATGAGACAGTATATGCTGACTCACACTACTCTATTGATATCAAAGATGGATCTGATCAAGTATATCTTCGAAAAGCCTGCCTTGTCCGGAAGAATAGCAAGATGGCAGATGATCTTGACTGAGTATGACATCCAGTACACGACCCAAAAGGCAATCAAGGGAAGTATGTTGGCAGATCATTTGGCACATCAGGCAGTGGATGATCACCAGTCTATGAACTTCGAATTCCCGGATGAGAACATCATGTTGGTGACTAACTGTGAAACACCTGGACCAGATGAAGTACCTGAGGAGGGATCCCGATGGTCTATGTACTTTGATGGAGCTTAAAACGCTTTGGGTAATGGAATTGGTGCCGTGATCATATCTCCTAAAGGCTCTCATACTCCGTTTACCGCCCGACTATGTTTCAACTGCACCAACAATATGGCGGAGTATGAAGCGTGCATCATGGGTCTTCGAGCATCAATTGACCCAAGGATAAAGTTTCTGAGTGTATTCGAAGATTCCGCTCTCGTGATCAGTCAGATCAAAGGCGAGGGGGATACGAAACACCCAAATCTTATTCCTTACAAGGAGTATGTATTGATGTTGCTTCCACAATTCGAGGAGATAACCTTTGAACACTTCCCTAGAGAGGAGAATCAGTTGGCGGACGCGCTAGCTACGATGTCTTCTATGTTCGAAGTCAATTGGAACAATGAGGCTCCCCAGATTACCATCGAAAGGTTGGACGAACCTGTGCATTGCTGCGACATTGAGATTGAAGAGGTAGCAGATAAACCCTGGTTTCATGAGGTAAAAAGGTATCTTAAGGCTCAGGAGTACCCCGGGGGGGGGGGGGGGCATCTGTTAATGATAAGAAGTTTCTGAGGAGGTTCGCGGTGAAGTTCTTCATCAGCAATGGTATCCTTTACAAGCGTAACCATGATTCGACCTTACTGCGATGTGTGGATAAGAATGAGGCAGAAAGAATTATGGTAGAGTTGCATGAAGGTACTTTCGGGACTCATTCCAGTGGACACACCATGGAAAAGAAGATCCTTCGGGCAGGATATTATTGGTCCACTATGGAAGCCGACTGTTATCAGCATTCTCGGACCTGTCCCAAGTGCCAAGTCTATGCTGATAAGGTGCACATACCTCCAGTTCCTCTGAACGTCTTGACGACTCCGTGGCCTTTTGCAATGTGGGGCATCGATATGATCGGCGAGATCAGACCTACAGCGTCCAACGGGTATCATTTCATCCTGGTAGCAATTGTTTACTTTAAGAAGTGGGTTGAAGCAGCTTCCTTTGCTACGGTAACCAAGAACGTCGTGGCACGGTTCATTCGGCACAATCTGATCTATCGATATAGTGTACCGGAGAGGATCATTACGGATAATGGTAGAAATCTCAACAATAAGATGATCACCGAACTCTGCAAGCAGTTCAAGATACAGCATCACAACTCTTCTCCCTACCGGCCGAAGATGAATGGGGTTGTTGAAGCGACTAATAAGAACATCAAGAAGATTGTGCAGAAGATGACGGTGACATACAAATGACTGGCATGAGATGTTACCATTTTCTCTTCATGGGTACCGTACCTCAGCGCAGACGTCAACATGGGAAACCCCCTATTTCCTGGTATATGGTATGGAGGCCGTATTGCCCATTGAAGTTCAGATACCCTCTCTTCGGATTATGAAGGATGCAGGTTTGAGCGAAGATGGCTGGATTCAGACCCGGCTTGATCAGTTGAATTTTATCAACGAAAAGAGACTTACTGCTATTTGTCATGGTCAAACGTATCAAAAGCGAATAATCAAGGCATTTGACAAGAAAGTTAGACGACAAGAGTATCAAGCTGGGGATCTGGTAATCAAGCGCATCATTCTACCTCAAGGTGATCCCAAGGGAAAATGGACCCCTACTTACGAAGGGACATTTGTGGTTAAGAACATCTTCTCAGGAGGAGCTATGATTCTAACCACCATGGATGGTGACAACCTTCCTCACCCCATCAATGCAGATATAGTGAAAAAATACTACGCATAATCAAGGACCCGCTAGGTCGACTGGCCTAGGAAAAAATAAGGGCTTCTTGGCGAACCAAAAGGGTTCGGGAAAAAATAAGGGATGAAAATAAAAAATTATATACACCCGGCAAGTCGAAAACCTGAAAAGGCGGCTTGAGAAAAAAAGGGTATCCCGGTGGACTAAAAACCCGAAAGGGCAGTCCAAGCAAAAATTAGGGATCAAAGCCTAACACTATGTCTCATTGGATACCTTGCAACCAGACTTCGGTATCAACTATCAAGCTCGGAAGACACTAATCAATCTGATCTACCTTCAACCAAGTAGTAAAGTGATGAGATGCTCGAGGACATAAAGGCAATAGCAGAGTTGGAACCTAGTGGGATTGTTCACATAGCTGTTTTTCTTTGTTTTTACAAAATTGTGTAAATTCTATTTGTTCGGCGGTGTTCTCTTACTAGGACGTCAGCCTCTTGTACAAAAATGCCTATTTACAGGCCAAACTTCAAAGTCAATACAATTCATTTTCAGAGAAATTTCAAACTGTTTTTCCTTTTTCTGTTTTGTTTTGCAAAGAACATCCAATGTTCATTTTTGATATATGCATTTGACATTAATTGTTGCTCATAAATATTTACATGCGGAACAAAAGAAGATTACTCATAGTATCAGAAACAGGGGCAATAAGAATTGTCCAATCTTTACAGTTGCTCTATCCACCAGGTACAAAGGTAGAGTTAGCAGAAGAATATGGCTAAGGTACATTTACTCCCCGCAGAGTAAGAGAAAGACAATAATGTTAACTCTCCCCAACTGAGGCTCGCAACTGCAAACGATCAGGCAATATTCTCCCCAAGCAGAGTTTATCTACCATCAGCGCTAAAAAGTCTTAATATCCCCAGCGGAGTATAAAAAAAATATATCCCCAGTGGAGTTTGAAATTTTTTACCCAGTGCAGTCTGAAAAAGCTTCCCCAGTGGAGTTTAGAGAATCATCCCAAGTAGACTCTGGAAGATTACCCCCAGTAGAGTCTAAAAGGATATCCCCAGTGAAGTTGCAGCTTAAAGATCATCCCCAGCGGATTTCATTCCTTGCACAAACAGAAACTCAAATCCCCAACAGGATTCAGTATCACCAACAACGGTAATTCACCCCCAACAGATTTTATCAGAAGAATCCTCTACAGAACATCTCCTCCCCACAGAATAATCTCCTCATTAGTTTATTCCCCGACGGAGTTATCCTCTCCTGCAGGTTTATTCTCATAATCATCTTTGTTCGCCATCCCCAGCGGAAACAAAGAATTCAACTCTTTTCTCCAACAGCTATCCGGGTTTATTTTCCCCAGCTAAAAACATTACATTTCCATACATCATAACATGCATACGCATCATACAACACAATCTCATTTATTTTGAGAACATCATTGCCTGATACATATCATACATTACATACAAATAACCTTTACCTTTCAGGAAGGATACAGTTAAATTTTCACAAAATTCAAAGCTATGAAGCTTTTACCTCAGTCAAAGTACGGACAAGTTCTTAAATCTCAGCAGATATGTTTTCTCAGTTGAAGTACAAGCGAGTTCCTAAATCTCGACAAAGATGTTCCTCTGTTGAATTACAGACAAGTTCTTAAATCTTAGCAGATAAGTTTTCTCAGTTGAATTACAGGCAAGTTCTTAAATCTCAACCAAGATGTTTCCCTAGTTGAATTACAGACAAGTTCTTAAATCTCAACAGAGATGTTTTCTCAGTTGAAATACAGGAGAGTTCCTAAATATCGACAAAGTGTTCCTTTGTTGAATTATAGACAGGTTCCTAAATCTCAGCAGAGATGTTTTCTCAGTTGAAATACAGGAGAGTTACTAAATCTCGACAAAGTGTTCCTCCGTTGAATTACATATAGGTTCCTAAATCTCAGCAGATAAGTTTTCTCAGTTGAATTACGGGCGAGTTCTTAAATCTCGACGAAGATGTTTCCCCAGTTGAATTACAGACAAGTTCTTAAATCTCGGCAGAGATATTTTCTCAGTTGAAGTACGGGAAAGTTCCTAAATCTCGACAAAGATGTTCCTCCGTTGAATTACAGTCAAGTTCCTAAATCTCAGCAGAGAAGTTTTCTCAGTTGAATTACGGGCAAGTTCTTAAATCTCAACGAAGATGTTTCCCCAGTTGAATTACGGACAAGTTCTTAAATCTCAGCAGGGATGTTTTAACAGTTGAAATACAGGCGAGTTCCTAAATCTCGACAAAGTATTCCTCCATTGAATTACAGACAGGTTCCTAAATCTCAGCAGAGAAGATTTCTCAGTTGAATTACGATCGAGTTCTTAAATCTCGATGAAGATGTTTCCCCAGTTGAAATACGGACAAGTTCTTAAATCTCAGCAGAGATGTTTTCTCAGTTGAAGTACAGGCGAGTTCCTAAATCTCGACAAAGATGTTCCTCCGTTGAATTACAGACAAGTTCCTAAATCTCAGCAGAGAAGTTTTCTTAGTTGAATTATGGGCAAGTTCTTAAATCTCAACGAAGATGTTTCCCTAGTTGAATTATGGACAAGTTCTTAAATCTCAGCAAAGATGTTTTCTCAGTTGAAATACAAGCGAGTTCCTAAATCTCGACAAAGTGTTCCTCCGTTGAATTACAGACAGGTTCCTAAATCTCAGTAGAGATGTTTTCTCAGTTGAAATACAGGCGAGTTCCTAAATCTCGATAAAGTGTTCCTCTGTTGAATTACAGACAGGTTCCTAAATCTCAGCAGAGAAGTTTTCTCAGTTGAATTACGAGTGATTTCTTAAATCTCGACAAAGATGTTTCCCCAGTTGAATTACAGACAAGTTCTTAAATCTCGGCAGAGATATTTTATCAGTTGAAGTACGGGAAAGTTCCTAAATCTCGACAAACATGTTCCTCTGTTGAATTACAAACAAGTTCCTAAATCTCAGCAGAGAAGTTTTCTCAGTTGAATTACGGGCAAGTTCTTAAATCTCAACGAAGATGTTTCCCCAGTTGGATTACAGACAAATTCTTAAATCTCAGCCGAGATGTTTTCTCAGTTGAAATACAGGCGAGTTCCTAAATCTCGACAAAGTGTTCCTCCGTTGAATTACAGACAGGTTCCTAAATCTAAGCAGAGAAGTTTTCTCAGTTGAATTACGGGCGATTTCTTAAATCTCGACGAAGATGTTTCCCCAGTTGAATTACGGACAAGTTCTTAAATCTCAGCATAGATGTTTTCTCAAGTGAAGTACGGGCGAGTTCCCAAATCTCGACAAAGATGTTCCTCCGTTGAATTACAGACAAGTTCCTAAATCTCAGCAGAGAAGTTTTCTCAATTGAATTACGGGCGAGTTCTTAAATCTTGACGAAGATGTTTCCCCAGTTGAATTATGGACAAGTTCTTAAATCTCAACAGAGATGTTTTCTCAGTTGAAGTACAAGCAAGTTCCTAAATCTCGACAAAAGTGTTCCTCCGTTAAATTACAGACAAGTTCCTAAATCTCAGCAGAGAAGTTTTCTCAGTTGAATTACGAGCGAGTTCTTAAATCTCGACGAAGATGTTTCCCCCCAAGTTGAATTACGGGCAAGTTCCTAAATCTCACCTCTGTTTAATTACGGATGAGTTCCTTTCCCTCAACAAATATTATACTTCCCCAACGGAATCTTCTACAACAAACAGGTATACAAGCTCTCACTAAGGAATATCTTATGCGATCGACACTCCTTCAGATGGCATCCTTAAGCCCATCCCCTCGTCGGAAATATCCAAATGGCATCTGTAAGCACATTCCCGACATCACAAAGCAGATACCACTTCATGCAAGTGCAAATTTCTGGGCACTCTAGTGTTCAATCCTCTTCCACCTTCAGATCACGAAAGGCACGAAAGCCAATCTACATTCTCAGGTTTAAGAATATTGAATAGGAGCAGATGTTGTACCCCAAAAATTGTCCTCCCATATTTCTCAAAATATTGCAAGAAAGATCCTCAAGTTGCTCAAAGTAGTCCAAGAGTTGGTCAGACAAGCCCTCTCCTAAGGCAGTCTACCTCAAACTAGGGTTTCATGTTGCATCAAGATCCTTGAGTACAAGTGACCCCAAGTGCTCACCAATGTCCTAATATGTTCTCAAGATCATCCATGTCAAGTTTCAAGCCTTGCAGAGGAAGTTTTCTTAGTCAATTGCTCAAAGGTCCAAAAATCGATTGTGCTAGGGCAAAAGTCAACTGTGACCTACATACAGTCAAACTTCAAGATTTTTTGTAAACATTCTCATTTTGAAGTATATTTCATCTTTTTATCAAGGGTTGATCATGATTCATCAATGATTTCTCACAATTCATCAAGATTCAAAAGTTGCTAAATTAGGGTTTTGTACGAAAAGTCAACTCAACTTTGACCAAGCATAACTTTCTCATAATTTATGAGAAATGACCCATCCAAATCTCATTTTGAAGAGGATGCAATTTCATACAATCCATATTCATCTCCCAAGATCAAAATATGCACTCACAAGAAGTTATGAATTTGGACATTATAGGTCATTTTTGAAAGTCAACAAAAACACCTTTTTTGTCAAAGCTTCTAACTTGAGCATGGAATATCAAAATAAGATGAGACCAAAAGGGTTGATTATAGGACATCTCAAGGTTTCTAAAAAAAGTCCAAGAACACCTCCAAAGAGTCAAAATTGAGGAAGTTATGCATTGTTGAAGTTGGACTTTTTTGCAAAATTACCAAAAGTCAACTATCCCCAAAACTTCAAAATTTTCCAAATGGGCCCATTCTTTTTCAATTGTTTTGAGTTGGCATTGTAGCCCACGTGCTCCAGCCTGGGCCATATGTCCATATCATATTTTTATTAATTATTTTGATTTTATTTGTATTAATTTTATTTAAATCAAAATAAATCAAATAAAAATCCAAAAGCATTGATAACAAAGATTTTGTGGTGATTTCAGGTTTCATTATACAACTTGCCGTCATCAAACTCGTATCAAGGCATAAGTGTACAAAAATATATGATTTGGATCAAATTTGGAAGGTGGTTAAAGGAGAATCAAATCAAAAATCAAAGCATTGATAGAAAGAGATTTGGACAGCAAAAACAATCCTAATACATTGTGCAATACATAAGGGTCGTGTGCAGACCAAAATAAAGGTTAGAGATCAGTTGGAGAGGAAGAACAAAGTTTGCAAAAACACCAAAAAAGTGTGAGATCGAAATCAAGTCTAGAGGAAGTTTCAAGGCTTGGTGTTGGTCTCAATCTCTTCCTGGCAATCTCCACAAGCGAAAGCAAGCAAAACCATGCGTTTTCAGACCTCCCGGTGCACTGTAAGTCATCCACGGATTCACTATATTCTTGAAATCGAAAATCTTTATTCTTGCATCCATTGTGTAAAATAATTGCATATTCTGATTCACCACATCATTTGTAAGCTTTTCACAATAACCAATTTCATTTATCTAACCTATATCATGGATCACCATTACTAGGGTTTGTGTTTGTTTTTAGGGCTTTTGTTTCAGGAAAAATTGGCCATGATAATGGCTATGGTTGTGATCAGTAGGTTGAGACGAACTCAACCATGGTTTTAGAATGCGTTTCCATGGCCCGTAGGAGATTTGGGAGGAACCAATGTCTATAGCGACAGACATCTGTCCGTAGGTATAGACGTTGTTACTTTTAGCCACGGTGCAGAGGACATGGACGATGCGTTGTCACGCTACCACTCGTACATTCAAATCTGGCGCGTTATTTTTTTTTGTTATATCATTCACTGACCTTTTTTTTATATTATGATTGTTTTGTATTATATTGACAAATGAAGCAACGTAGCCCAGTTGGTCACCAGGTGTACATTCAAAGCGTTAGTGGCTGGAGGTCAGTGGTTCGATCCCTGCCTCCAGCAATTTGCATTTTCTTGTTTATTTTCAGGCATTCCAGTATGCGCCTAAGCAAGAGTTCCATCGTACTCCCTCACCAATCAACACGCCAGATGGCCAGATGGCCAGATCTGGTGGTCAATATTGGAGGAGCATCAAAAGGGCCAGTCAATGCATATGCACTGAATTACAAAAAGTCAATGTGGACAACACAATTGGACAAGAAAAATTTCTATTCACACACCTCAAAACCAGGCCCATTCTCACTCTTTCTCTTATATTTTGTTTATTTATTTTAATTACTTTATTTTTAATTAATTTACTAACCAATAACATAATTTCTTTTTTATCAAAAAAATCACAAAAAATATTTTTGTCCAATTAAATTTCAGAACTTTATTTTTTATGAATAAATATTAACTAATTTAATTAGGATATTAATTAGGCAACTTTAATTTATTTTGTAAATATTTAAAATTAATTAGAATTTAATAGGTTTTAACCCTAATTTATTTATTTTATTTTCTTTCCTAAATTAACAAAAACTCCAAAAATATGTCATTAGTTAGTTTTCAATAATTAATTTATTTAATAATTAATTTAGTATTTAATTTTAGGATTTAATTTCTTTTCTTAATAATAAAAACAAAATAAACATTTTCTTTAATTAAAAGGGTCAAAACCCTAATTCCGCATTCGATCCAATTCACTTGCGCGATTTATTTTTCCTTACTCAATTATTATTGTATCTGCTCCCGGCTTGTAATAATTTTAATAGGACATTTATTTATTTTTCCGCATTTAAATTTCAAAGGGTTGTTTTTTGGCGATTTAAATACCCGGCGCCTTATAATAGTTAGTTTAAATTCTGCATTTTAATTCCGCAAATTATACAACTGTTAGATGTTTGGTAATAGGGTTTGCATGACAAGAATGAATGCTTAATCTTAAAACGGTTAGATCACCTTAAACATGTGCAAAGATAAAAATAACTTAAATCAACACACTCGCACATGCGCACTCCTAGGGTACACCCCACTTGGTTTCCTTCGTACACGGTCATTGAGTATAGGTTGTTTTAGAGGTCGTCCTCTTGTCTAAAAGATCATAGTTGCCTCAAAACGGTTGCCTCGGATATTGTTGCCTCAAACAAATGATCTAAGACGTTAGGGTTACCGCTAAGGCGTCCTAACATTGCTTTAGTGGTTGTATGTCCCTCATTCGAATTGACCCTCAAAACTCCAACGACGGTGTTACCTACGCACTAATAGTGGGATAGCATTGTCTAAAGGAAACAAACATAGAATAATTCTTTTTTCGAGTAGGTAGATGCTAGTAGGTACTTGCTCAAAACAAACTTTTTTCACACTTACACTCCTTTACAAACATGTTTTCAAAAACACTTCATTACTCTCTTGAAGACAGAAGCAATAGTTAAATCTAAGTTAAAACAAAAACTTTTCAAATCCCACAAGCACAAAGAAAACAATTTTGAAAATGATGAGCAAGTACCTAAGAGCCCATAGATAACTACGGATAAAAAGGGTGTTAATACCTTCCCTTTCTATAATCTACCCCCCGTACATAGAAATATCTCAAAAAAGGAATTATTTTGTGCTTTTTTCCTTTCCTTGTTGGATAAAATAAAAGCCGGTGGCGACTCTTGCTTACCGCAACATTTTGCGAACACAAACGCAAAATGCAAACCAGCAAATTCCTTAAAAAATAAGGAAACACGTCCCGGTTATGGCCACCGTATCACACTAACATTATTGGTTAGGTTATGTTTTGATCATTTCCTTCCCTTGTTTAGGTTATATTTTGATCAGTTCTTTCTCGTTGGTTTATCCGTTTTGATATGGTTTACCTACTGTTAGCTTAGATAACATTTTCGGTTAGGTTATGTTTTGATCATTTCCTTCCTTTGTTTAGGTTCTGTTTTGATAAGTTCCTTCTTTTTGGTTTATCCATTTTGTTCAGGTTTACCTTTTGTTAGCTTAGCTAACAATGTTGGTTAGGTTATGTTTTGATCATTTCCTTCCCTTGTTTAGATTCTGTTTTGATCAGTTCCTTCTCTTTGGTTTATCCGTTTTGATCGGGTTTACCTTTTGTTAGCTTAGCTAACATTTTCGGTTAGGTTATGTTTTGATCATTTCCTTCCCATGTTTAGGTTCTATGTTGATCAATTCCTTCTATGTGGTTTATCCATTTTGATCGGATTTACCTTCTGTTAGCTTAGCTAACATTTTTGGTTAGGTTCTGTTTTGATCAGTTCCTTCTTTTTGGTTTATCCGTTTTGTTCGGGTTTACCTTTTGTTAGCTTAGCTAACATTTTTGGTTAGGTTTTATTTTGATCATTTCCTTCCGATGTTTAGGTTCTGTTTTGATCAGTTCCTTCTCTTTGGTTTATCCATTTTGATCGGGTTTACCTACTGTTAGCTTAGCTAACATTTTCGGTTAGGTTATATTTTGATCATTTACTTCCTTTGTTTAGATTCGGTTTTGATCAGTTCCTTCTTTTTTGTTTTTCCGTTTTGATCGGGTTTACCTTTTGTTAGCTTAGCTAACATTTTTGGTTAGGTTATGTTTTGATCATTTCCTTCCCCTGTTTAGGTTCTGTATTGATCAGTTCCTTCTATTTGGTTTATTCGTTCTGATCGGGTTTACCTACTGTTAGCTTAGCTAACATTTTTGGTTAGGTTATGTTTTGATCATTTCCTTCCTTTGTTTAGGTTCTGTTTTGATCAGTTCCTTCTTTTTGGTTTATCCGTTTTGATCAGGTTTACCTTTTGTTAGCTTAGCTAACATTTTTTGTTAGGTTATGTTTTGATCATTTCCTTCCCTTGTTTAGGTTCTGTTTTGATCAGTTCCTTCTCTCTAGTTTATCCATTTTGATCGGATTTATCTTCTGTTGGCTTAGCTAATATTTTCGGTTAGGTTATGTTTTGATCAGTTCCTTACCTTATTTAGGTTCTGTTATGATCAGTTCCTTCTCTTTGGTTTATCTGATTTGATTGGGTTTACCTTCTGTTAGCTTAGCTATCATTTTCGGTTAGGTTATGTTTTGATCATTTCCTTCGCTTGTTTAGGTTCTATTTTGATCAGTTCCTTCTCTTTGGTTTATCTGTTTTGATCGGGTTTACCTTCTGTTAGCTTAACTAACATTTTTGTTTAGGTTATGTTTTGATCATTTCCTTCCCTTGATTAGGTTCTGTTTTGATCAGTTCCTTCTCTTTGGTTTATCCGTTTTGATGGGTTTTACCTACTGTTATCTTAGCCAACATTTTTGGTTAGGTTATAATTTGATCATTTCCTTCTTTTGTTTAGGTTCTGTTTTGACCAGTTCCTTCTTTTTGGTTTATCCGCTATGATCAGGTTTACCTTTTGTTAGCTTAGCTAACATTTTTGGCTAGGTTATGTTTTGATCATTTCCTTCCTTTGTTTGGTCCTGTTTCGATCAGTTCCTTCTCTCTGGTTTATCCATTTTGATCGGAGTTACCTTCTGTTGGCTTAGCTAATATTTTCGTTTAGGTTATGTTTTGATCAGTTCCTTATCGTGTTTAGGTTCTATTTTGATCAGTTCCTTCTCTTTGGTTTATATGTTTTGTTTAGATTTACCTTCTATTAGCTAAGCTAACATTTTCGGTTAGGTTATGTTTTGATCATTTACTTCCCTTGTTTAGGTTCTATTTTGATCAGTTCCGTCTCTTTGGTTTATCTCTTTTGATCTAGTTTACCATCTGTTAGCTTAACTAACATTTTCGTTTAGGTTATGCTTTGATCATTTCCTTCCCTTGTTTAGGTTCTGATTTGATCAGTTCCTTCTCTTTGGTTTATCCTTTTAGATCGTGTTTACCTTTTTTTAGCTTAGCTAACATTTTTGGTTAGGTTACATTTTGATCATTTCCTTCCCTTGTTATGGTTTTGTTTTGATCAGTTCCTTCTCTTTGGTTTATCCGTTTTGATCAGGTTTACCTTCTGTTACCTTGGCTAACATTTTCGGTTAGGTTATGTTTTGCTCATTTCCTTCCCTTGTTTAGGTTCTGGTTTGATCAGTTCCTTGTCTCTGGTTTAACCATTTTGATCGGATTTACCTTCTGTTAGCTTAGCTAACATTTTCTGTTAGGTTCTGTTTTGATCAGTTCCTTCTCTTTGGTTTATCTGTTTTGATTGGGTTTACCTTCTGTTAGATTAGCTAACATTTTCGGTTAGGTTATGTTTTGATCATTTCCTTCCCTTGTTTAGGTTCTGTTTTGATCAGTTCCTTCTCTTTGGTTTATCTATTTTGATCGAGTTTAGCTTCTATTAGCTTAGCTAACATTTTTGGTTTGTTTATATTTTGATAATTTCCTTTCCTTAATTAGGTTATGTTTTGATCAGTACATTCTCTATGGTTTATCCATTTTAATTAGATTTACCTTTTGTTAGCTTAGCTAACGTTTCTGGTCAGGTTATATTTGGATCAGTTCCTTACCTTATTTAGATTCTGTTCTGATCAGTTCCTTCTCTTTGGTTTATCCGTTTTGATCGGGATTACCTTATGTTAGCTAAGCTAACCTTTTCGATTAGGTTATGTTTTGATCATTTCCTTTCCTTGTTTAGGTTCTATTTTGATCAGTTCCTTCTCTTTGGTTTATCTCTTTGTATCGGGTTTACCTTCTGTTAGCTTAACTAACATTTTCGTTTAGGTTATGTTTTGATCATTTCCTTCCCTTGTTTAGGTTCTGCTTTGATCAGTTCCTTCTTTTTGGTTTATCCGTTTTGATCGGGTTTACCTTTTGTTGGCTTAGCTAATATTTTCGGTTAGGTTATGTTTTGATCAGTTCTTTACCTAGTTTAGGTTCTGTTTTTATCAGTTCCTTCTCTCTGGTTTATCCATTTTGATCGAATTTACCTTATGTTGGATCAGCTAATATTTTTGGTTAGGTTATGATTTGATCAGTTCCTGCCATTGTTTAGGTTCTATTTTGAACAATTCCTTCTCTTTGGTTTATCTGTTTTGATCAGGTTTACCTTTTTTTAGCTTAGCTAACATTATTGGTTTAGTTATGTTTTGATCATTTCATTCCCTTGTTCAGGTTCTGTTTTGATTAGTTCCTTCTCTTTGGTTTATCCGTTTTGATCGGGTTTACCTACTGTTAGCTTAGCCAACATTTTTGGTTAGGTTATATTTTAATCATTTCCTTCTTTTGTTTAGGTTCTGTTTTGATCAGTTTCTTCTTTTTGGTTTATCCGCTTTGATCAGGTTTACCTTTTGTTAGCTCAGCTAACATTTTTGGTTAGGTTATGTTTTGATCATTTCCTTCCCTTGTTTAGGTTTTGGTTCGATCAGTTCCTTCTCTCTAGTTTATCCATTTCGATCGGATTTACCTTCTGTTGGCTTAGCTAATATTTTCGGTTAGGTTATGTTTTGCTCAGTTCCTTACCTTGTTTAGGTTTTCTTTTGATCAGTTCCTTCTTTTTGGTTTATATGTTTTGATAGGATTTACCTTGTTAGCTAAGCTAACATTTTCGGTTAGGTTATGTTTTGATCATTTCCTTCCTTTATTTAGGTTCTATTTTGATCAGGTCCTTCGCTTTGGTTTATCTGTTTAGATCGGGTTTACCTTCTGTTAGCTTAACTAACATTTTCTTTTAGGTTATGTTTTGATCATTTCCTTCCCTTGTTTAGGTTCTGATTTGATCAGTTTCTTTGCTTTGGTTTCTCCGTTTTGATCGGGTATACCTTTTTTTAGCTTAGCTAACATTTTTGGTTAGGTTACATTTTGATCATTTCCTTCCCTTGTTATGGTTTTGTTTTGATCAGTTCCTTCTCTTTGGTTTATCCGTTTTGATTAGGTTTACCTTCTGTTAGCTTGGCTAACATTTTCGGTTAGGTTATGTTTTGCTCATTTCCTTCCCTTGTTTAGGTTCTGGTTTGATCAGTTCCTTGTCTCTGGTTTAACCATTTTGATCGGATTTACCTTCTGTTAGCTTAGCTAACATTTTCTGTTAGGTTCTGTTTTGATCAGTTCCTTCTCTTTGGTTTATCTGTTTTGATTGGGTTTACCTTCTGTTAGATTAGCTAACATTTTCGGTTAGGTTCTGTTTTGATCATTTCCTTCCCTTGTTTAGGTTCTGTTTTGATCATTTCCTTCTCTTTTGTTTATCTGTTTTGATCGGGTTTAGCTTTTATTAGCTTAGCTAACATTTTCGGTTTGTTTATATTTTGATAATTTCCTTTCCTTGTTTAGGTTATGTTTTGATAAGTTCCTTCTCTATGGTTTATCCATTTTAATTAGATTTACCTTCTGTTAAATTAGCTAACATTTTTGGTTAGGTTATGTTTTGATCATTTCCTTCCTTTGTTTAGGTTCTGTTTTGATCAGTTCCTTCTTTTTGGTTTATCTGTTTTGATCCAGTTTACCTTTTGTTAGCTTAGCTAACATTTTTGGCTAGGTTATGTTTTGATCATTTCCTTCCCATGTTTAGGTTTTTTTTTGATCAGTTCCTTCTCTTTGGTTTATCTGTTTTAATCGGGTTTACCTACTGTTAGTTTAGCTAACATATTCTGTTAGGTTATGTTTTGATCAATTCCTTCCTTTGTTTAGGTTCTGTTTTGATCAGTTCCTTCTTTCTGGTTTATCCGTTTTGATCAGGTTTACCTTTTGTTAGCTTAGCTAACATTTTTGGTTAGTTTATGTATTGGTCATTTCCTTCCCTTGTTTAGGTTCTGTTTTCATCATTACCTTCTCTCTGCATTATCCATTTTGATCAGATTTACCTTCTGTTATCATAACTAATATTTTCGGTTAGGTTATATTTTGATCAGTTCCTTCCATTGTCTAGGTTATTTTTTGATTAGTTCCTTCTCTCTGGTTTATCCGTTTTGATCGGGTTTACCTACTGTTAGCTTAACTACCATTTTCTGTTAGGTTATGTTTTGATCATTTCCTTCCTTTGTTTAGGTTTTGTTTTGATCAGTTCCTTCTTTTTGGTTTATCAATTTTGATCAGGTTTACCTTTTGTTAGCTTAGCTAACATTTTTGGTTAGGGTATGTTTTGATCATAAACTTCCCTTGTTTAGGTTCTGTTTTTATCAGTTCCTTCTCTTTGATTTATCTGTTTTGATTGGGTTTACCTTCTGTTAGCTTAACTAACATTTTCGGTTAGGTTATGTATTGATCATTTCCTTTCCTTGTTTACGTTCTATTTTAACTAGTTCCTTCTCTCTGGTTTATCCATTTTGATCGGGTTTACCTTCTGTTAGCTTAGCTAACATTTTAGGTTAGGCTATATTTTGATCAGTTCTTTCTCTCTGGTTTATCCGTTTTGATCGGGTTTACCTTCTGTTATCTTAACTAACATTTTCTGTTAGGTTATGTTTTGATCATTTCCTTTCCTTGTTTAGGTTCTGTTTTGATCAGTTCCTTCTCTTTGGTTTATTTGTTTTGATTGGGTTTACCTTCTGTTAGCTTAGCTTACATTTTTGGTTAGGTTATGTTTTGATCATAAACTTCCCTTGTTTAGGTTCAGTTTTTATCAGTTCCTTCTCTTTGGTTTATCTGTTTTGATTGGGTTTGCCTTCTGTTAGCTTAGCTAACATTTTTTGTTAGGTTATATTTTTATCATTTCCTTCTTTTGTTTAGGTTATGTTTTGATCAGTTTCTTCTTTTTGGTTTATCCGCTTTGATCAGGTTTACCTTTTGTTAGCTCAGCTAACATTTTTGGTTAGGTTATGTTTTGATCATTTCCTTCCCTTGTTTAGGTTTTGCTTCAATCAGTTCCTTCTCTCTGGTTTATCCATTTTGATCGGATTTACCTTCTGTTGGCTTAGCTAATATTTTCGGTTAGGTTATGTTTTGATCAGTTCCTTACCTTGTTTAGGTTCTGTTTTGATCAGTTCCTTCCCTTTGGTTTATATGTTTTGATTGGATTTACCTTGTTAGCTAAGCTAACATTTTCGGTTAGGTTATGTTTTGATCATTTCCTTCCTTTGTTTAGGTTCTATTTTGATCAGTTCATTCTCTTTAGTTTATCTGTTTAGATCGGGTTTACCTTTTGTTATCTTAACTAACATTATCTTTTAGGTTATGTTTTGATCATTTCCTTCCCTTGTTTAGGTTCTGATTTGAATAGTTTCTTCGCTTTGGTTTATCCGTTTTGATCGGGTATACCTTTTTTAGCTTAGCTAACATTTTTGGTTAGGTTACATTTTGATCATTTCCTTCCCTTATTATGGTTTTGTTTTCATCAGTTCCTTCTCTTTGGTTTATCCGTTTTGATTAAGTTTACCTTCTGTTATCTTGGCTAACATTTTCAGTTAGGTTATGTTTTGCTCATTTCCTTCCCTTGTTTAGCTTCTATTTTGATCAGTTCCTTGTCTCTGGTTTATCCATTTTGATCGGATTTACCTTCTGTTAGCTTAGCTAACATTTTCGGTCAGGTTCTGTTTTGATCAGTTCCTTCTCTTTGGTTTATCTATTTTGATTGGGTTTACCTTCTGTTAGCTTAGCTAACATTTTCGGTTAGGTTATGTTTTGATCATTTCCTTCCCTTGTTTAGGTTCTGTTTTGATCATTTCCTTCTCTTTGGTTTATCTGTTTTGATCGGGTTTAGCTTCTATTAGCTTAGCTAACATTTTCGGTTTGTTTATATTTTGATAATTTCCTTTCCTTGTTTAGGTTATGTTTTGATCAATTCCTTGTCTATGGTTTATCCATTTTAATTAGATTTACCTTCTGTTAAATTAGCTAACATTTTCGGTTAGGTTATGTTTTGATCATTTCCTTCCTTTGTTTAGGTTCTGTTTTGATCAGTTCCTTCTTTTTGGTTTATCTGTTTTGATCCGGTTTACCTTTTGTTAGCTTAGCTAACATTTTTTGCTAGGTTATGTTTTGATCATTTCCTTCTCATGTTTAGGTTCTGTTTTGATCAGTTCCTTCTCTTTGGTTTATCTGTTTTGATCGGGTTTACCTACTGTTATTTTAGCTAACATTTTCTGTTAGGTTATGTTTTGATCATTTCGTTCCTTTGTTTAGGTTCTGATTTGATCAGTTCCTTCTTTCTGGTTTATCCGTTTTGATCAGGTTTACCTTTTGTTAGCTTAGCTAACATTTTTGGTTAGTTTATGTATTGGTCATTTCCTTCCCTTGTTTAGGTTCTGTTTTTATCAGTTCCTTCTCTCTGCATTATCCATTTTAATCGGATTTACCTTCTGTTATCATAACTAATATTTTCGGTTAGGTTATATTTTGATCAGTTCCTTCCATTGTTTAGGTTATTTTTTTATCAGTTCCTTCTCTCTAGTTTATCCGTTTTGATCGTGTTTACCTTCTGTTAGCTTAACTACCATTTTCTGTTAGGTTATGTTTTGATCATTTCCTTCCTTTGTTTAGGTTTTGTTTTGATCAGTTCCTTCTTTTTGGTTTATCAGTTTTGATCAGGTTTACCTTTTGTTAGCTTAGCTAACATTTTTGGTTATGGTATGTTTTGATCATAAACTTCCCTTGTTTAGGTTCAGTTTTTATCAGTTCCTTCTCTTTGGTTTATCTGTTTTGATTGGGTTTACCTTCTGTTAGCTTAGCTAACATTTTCGGTTAGGTTATGTTTTGATCATTTCCTTTCCTTGTTTACGTTCTATTTTAACTAGTTCCTTCTCTCTGGTTTATCCATTTTGATCGGGTTTACCTTCTGTTAGCTTAGCTAACATTTTAGGTTAGGCTATATTTTGATCAGTTCTTTCTCTCTGGTTTATCCGTTTTGATCGGGTTTACCTTCTGTTATCTTAACTAACATTTTCTGTTAGGTTATGTTTTGATCATTTCCTTTCCTTGTTTAGGTTCTGTTTTGATCAGTTCCTTCTCTTTGGTTTATTTGTTTTGTTTGGGTTTACCTTCTGTTAGCTTAGCTAACATTTTTGGTTAGGTTATGTTTTAATCATTTCCTTCCTTTTTTAGGTTCTATTTTGATCAGTTCCTTCTCTTTGGTTTATATGTTTTGATCAGATTTACCTTCTGTTAGCTTAGCTAACATTTTCGGTTTAGGTTATGTTTTAATCATTTCCTTCCTTTGTTTAGGTTCTATTTTAATGATTTCCTTCTCTCTGGTTTATCCGTTTTGATCGGGTTTACCTTCAGTTATCTTAGCTAACGTTTTTGGTTAGGTTATGTTTTGATCATTTCCTTCCCTTGTTTAGGTTCTATTTTGATCAATTCCTTCTCTTTGGTTTTTCCGTTTTGATCGGGTTTACCTTCTGTTAGCTTAACTAACATTTTCGGTTAAGTTATGTTTTGATCATTTCCTTCCCTTGTTTAGGTTCTGTTTTGATCAATTCCTTATTTTTGGTTTATCCATTTAGATCAGGTTTACCTTTTGTTAGCTTAGCTAACATTTTCGGTTAGGTTATGTTTTTATCATTTCCTTCCCTTGTTTAGGTTCTGTTTTGAACAGTTCCTTCTCTTTGGTTTATCCATTTTAATTGGGTTTACCTTCTGTTAGCTTAGCTAACATTTTCGGTTAGGTTATGTTTTGATCATTTCCTTCCGTTGTTTAGGGTCTATTTTGATCAGTTCCTTCTCTCTGGTTTATCCATTTTTATCGGATTTACCTTCTGTTAGCGTAGCTAACATTTCCGGTCAGGTTATATTTTGATCATCCCTTTGCCCAATATGAGCCTATTTTGACCATTCTCTTTCCATATATGTCTAATTTTACCAGACAATTATATTTTTTATGCTCACTAAGTTCCCTACTCCTGGAACCTCTCTGTTTCGTTAAGTCCATCTTTTCCTGGTGTAATGTCCAATGGTTAAGTCCACCTTTTCCCAATGCGCTTTCTGTTTGTTAGGTTCATATTTGTAGGATGTTCCTATATTTGATAATGTCTATCTTTGCCAGACATTCTTTTACCCAATTAAATTCACCTTTTCCTGACGCACTTTCCATTTTATTAGGTTCACCTTTGTCCGGTGCGCTTTCCATTTTGTTAGGTTCATATTTTCCCGATGTTCCTATCTCTGATGAGTTTTGCCCTTGCCTGGCATACTTTCCATTGTCAAGTTTTGTCTTCGCTCGACGTTTCTTTATTTCGAGAACAAAAACTTTCAAGAGTGCAAATATTTGGGTTCTTTTAAGTATTTAATCTTCTTCCACCTTGAAAGTTTGAAAGGCTGGCACCAATCTCACATTCAGCTTGAAGGAGATTAAATAGGGGTAGCTGTTGCACCCCAAAATTTACCCTCTTTGTTTTAACATTGATTGGCTTATACTTTGTTTACATATACAAATGCATGCATATCATTAGTCCTGTATTCATTGAATCAAGGTATTTGATCAACACGACAAAGCTGTCATAATTTTTTAACGCATGTTTGAGTTGTGGAAGATTTGGGTTTTTTCGGTGAATTTAAAACAGTGTGAATTGGAAATAATGTTTTGACTGATTTGAGTTTGAAAATTTTCATTTCCAGCTTGTGGTTTTGAAATTGTCTCGATGTTCTCTGTAATTCAGCAGTGCGGTAGGGAATATTACATCCTGTAATAATCTAAGTTTCTGTGAAGATGAATTGCCCGACGAAGGAAGGAATCATAATATGGCTCTCCATATCTCCATGA